>OY751342.1:22459803-23860958 GCA_963564715.1 Catocala sponsa
ATGTAAGTGCCTTGAGTACGCCAAGCAATTAAATCGACCAATCATATAACATGTTTGGTTGTAAAATCTAATTCAAACAGATGGTTTAATGGACTTGTTTAGTCAACTTTCAAAATGTTCTCATCAGCATATCTACGGCACTAATTAAGTTTATTACAACGATACCGTAAAGGACCCAAGATGACCACAAGACAACCAAATCTTTACTAATTGATGTTATAAATGCGAAAGTGTGTTTGGTCATTCGTTTTCTTGTCACAGCAAAAGAAATGTACGGATTTATATAAATGATAACTTGGGTAAGGCTTTCGATACGGTTTAGTACGTAGGGAATTGTCTTATGCACGTGCATACTCAAGAACGAACATGTAACGTATATTATATTAGCTATAACACCTGTGTCCACGCACTAGGCATTAAATCATTCCGTTATAATATAAAAAATCAAGTTTTAAACCTCTAGCTAAAACCAGTCGTATAAACATAAGCTGGCTGGTTGGATCCAGTCGTCGAATGCCCTCTAACCAATAGAAATTCGTAAATTTGAATATTGAATTGCGAACGTGGGCCTGCGTGTGGGTGTCCGTTCTCCCATTACCAACTGTGTAAACGATTTTCTCTCTCGATTTGACGATCACATTTTATTCGTCATAACAGAATCGAAATGTTTACACGAATAAGGTCTTTAAACTCTTTATGTTTAACATTCATGCTCATATCATAAGTTGAAAGTCATCCAGTTAAACAAATTTTGAATTTGGTGTTTGTTCTGTATAGACCATTTAGTATGAGTTTTTGAGAGCAATCTTTAGCAGCTCCATAAAATCAAATTTCTTAACACTTTATATGGTACTTGATTATTTAATTTGATAGCATGTGTGTTTTTGCATAAGTATTTGATGATAATTCTGACTATAATCCAAAGACACGAAACATTTTTTTATTAATTTAAATAATATAAAACAACTATAACTCAGTTACGTCAGTAATGATAAAATTTTAATTAAACTCTGACAATGGATTAATATTAACATCTCAGGTAGAAATATGAGCTCCAATGTAGAGTAAATTAAACTGGGCGATATTCACTGATCCGTGAATACGTGTCAATTAATAATGTTCAATGTAAGAAGAGACGACCCGTTTGTACGCCACATGTCGTGGAGTATCCCATTTGGCTGAAATGAAAGAGAATGAAACAGAGCCTCTTTTATTAAAATTTCAAGATAGCACTTCTCATCTACGTGCACTTACAAAGTCTGATACTACGCCACTATTGCTTCGCCCAGCGTTTAAAGACACACATGCGTTACGCGGCTCAACTACCGATGATCTTCCGTCTCTGTCTGCCACGCGGTCGTGGTACCGCTCTCTCTGTCTACACGCACGATCTGATGTCGGTCGCACGTCGCGGTTCGGTCGTCACATCCCTCGGCTCGTATAGCTATCGCATAGGAGCTAGATTGGCGCGTCGCGTATTCAAAATAGGAACGTTAGTAATGGAGTGGTATACGGTGGGGTGGATGTGTGCGTGCGAGAGAGCCAGCGACCCTCCCCCGCGCCGCCGCCCCCGCTCGCCGGCGACGCCAGCCGAGCGAGTGGCGCGCGTTTACACAATCCGTTGGTTCGGAGCGCGGGCGACACTCGCGTTGGACGCGTGGCGTCTTCTTGTGACGACGATCGACGCGCGAACACGTATCGTCAATTGTTTTTTTTTATAACATCTTGAAACTCATGCGAGTTCAGAGCGCTGTAAGCGGTTTTGGAACTCCTTATAAGAATTCACGTTCCAATACATATTGGAATAAATGTTTTAACGACTACTAATATAACATAGAAATTATATATTTCAGTGCGGCTGCTAAAGTGATTTAAATACAGAAGATTTGAAAACTTTTACATTTTGGAAACGGAATAAAATATTTGAAGTTTCTTTTTTAAATTAAGAAACAATAAATACCTAAATAAAAAGAACTTAAAATAGTAGTGAAAGAATTATTTCATTGTGACGATTAGTGGTACAGTGTCCGTGGAACAAGAGGCGCAAAATATAGTGCCATAATTTAAATAAAAATTAACAAAAATTCTACGTAATCAAAAAATGGTAAGTGTTTTGCATTTTTATTATTTTTATGTAAAAGTGAGAGTTTTGCCCCATAAAACTTCGTCCGACGGATAAACGCATCATCGTCCACAATTTAATAAAGAATCATTCGAGACTTTTATTAGACATTTTACTTTGATAAAATTGATGGAATTTTAAGTATTCAATAAATTTAAAAGTTAAAGTTAAAAAAGTGACAGTAAAAAAGACGTTCACTTTAATCGTCGCCGCACGCAGCGTGTTTTTGTGTGTAAAGTTTTTGTCGCCCCCAAAAAACAGGCCAATGTTTTTGTAAATGTATTACATCGACCGTAAAAAACAGTTATCGGATAGTTAAATTGTTAACCCGGGTTTTTATACACAAATTATCTAATAAAAGCCAAAAAAAATTTTTTTCGAACTTGGCTCTATGAGCACTTACCGCCACTGAAAAATATTTTTACCATTTAAAATATTTCAGTTCAATTAAAAAAAATAACTCATACTGTATGTACATAGCCAGTTATCTAGACACATAGCAACAGCAAATGTTGGTGATAAAAAGCAGTCACATGTTTTTATCACGTTACTACATTTTAACATACGATCCACGCCCTTATCGGGTCGAACACAAATACAAAAAAAAGAAACAAAGGTTTGAAAAAGGAATAAGTAAAAATAACAGCGATAATTTCGTTAGATATTATTAGGTACTTTTTAATTTGTGACACAAAATATAGGTAAATATTTTTTTATAATAGTTATATTTTAATGTAAGAAGGCGATTTTTTATCTGACACGCAATTTATACCTAAATTGAAGATTAAAAATAAAACAAGTATATTTTTTTATCAAGTTATATAATCGCTGGCCAGTAATCTTTTGCCCCTCATTATCTGCTTGACCTTTTAGCGTATCGACATGTTTTCGCCTAAAGGTGATTTTTCATTATTCAATGTTTAATTGTTATACATACTTATGTGGATATATAAATGCTAATTTTAAACAATCATTCGTCAGACATAACATGCTGTGTTTTATATAATATGTTATATCTACAATACATTGTCGCTCCCTTATCTGCGTTGCTATGCCGGAGCAAAGCATAAAAATTTATTTTATTTACTTATTTTATTTTATACGCGTACCACACCATATTGATACGATACCATTTATAGACCAACAGTTAATTATATATCTCCTAACATCGATATTTAAGAGCGTTGTGTTATTTATTTTATTTTTCTACTCGAAACTAGTTTGTGGTGTCAAAGTCAGCCGCATAGACAATCATGTACTTTGTTTTAACCTATTATTAACGGTCATCAACAACGAAGCTAACACTTGCCATCGACGATAATTACTATTTATGACTTGTATAAAAACTACTGGCATCAACATTGAATGTCCGCGACAAGTTAAACGCGACACACTCTACACGGCAAACGCGACACTAAAAACTCAACAACCGAACTACGAAAACCGTGCCTTCTTAATTTAAAAAGTTAACGGGCAGCACTTTCACGAACCAAAACGGGTGTTGAATATGACATAAACATATTATTATGTTTTCGTTTCACCAGTGAAATGGTTACTTAATAAATATTCCAGTTATTTTTTTACAAAATTGTGTATGACAGTATCGCGGCGAGATATGCAATCGTACGCCCACACGTAGGTATATGTGTTTTTATCTCGAAATAATTTGGGTGTGTTGCACGAAAAAAGCGCTATTATAAGATTGTAAACGCGGAATTATTAATTTAGTTTGGCCGTGGGCCACCTTTCATTTTGTACGGCCTTAAGGCCTATCGTGACTTCGTTTTGGACCTTATCTTTGAGCTTTAGGCGATTTTTTTTCGAATGATGATCGATTTTCGTTTTATGAGTGCGGACGCCATAGATGTTTTCAGTTGGACGGTGGGTGATTGATGGAGGTGGGTTAATGATCGCCGCACTAACTCCGGTGCGTTCTTGCGGTAAAGCACTTATAAATAAGTAATTTTTGAAAGTTAGCGTGGCAACACTGTTAAAGTACTTACGTGTTACAACACTGTTCCTAATTCTATTCACATTTGTAACGGCTAATTAGACAACGGACTTTGTAATTGGTGATCTTTATTTAATTCGAACTATGATAGCCACGTAGTGTTGTGTATGAAGATTTAAATGAGGTGGTCGTTTCCCGTTATTATTAATATCTGTGTACCCGCAGGGACAAGCAGAATCGTTAGCCGTAAAATCCGGCCCAGGTTCGTATACCGGCCGCTAATTATTATTTATGAACACTTCTTATATTTAGCCTGGGGCTTATAGATAATATTACAGAGTATAGTCCCAACTAAATGCATATTTCGGATTAAATACGTATTTTAATACATCTTAAACTAAGTGCTCTATTTTATTAAAATAATATCCAGTTTCATAGCCTGTCGTAAAATATTTGTCGCATATTTTCTTTGATAAATCGGTTGGCGCGATTAAAAACCTAATGGCTGAAATGTTTTACATGAAAATATAATATTTTACATACAACTATAATTTAATATATTTCTTGCAATATTTATGCGCACTAAGTGTCTAGTGTGTGTTCACAAAAATATTAATAATTCCTGTAGTTTATTGGTTTATATGATAAAATTCGATGCTCAACAAAAATACTTAACGTTGGTGAGTATAAAACAAACTTCAGTATTTTTGTGGGAAATCGGTTTTTTATAGTGTCTTTATACAATGCACAGATAATATAGGCCTAATAATAATTGCCACAAATCCACCATTAAAAAAAAAACTAAATTAAATATCGCCATTACATTCAAAACAAAAAGTTCTAACGTCTTAATTTCATTAATTTAAAATGTAGTCAATAATATTTATAAAAGTCCATAATATTTACACATTAGGTATAGATTTGCATTTTACCAATAAATTTTACTCACAAGACCAGGAAAAATACTGATCTTTATTTACTTTACATCATTGAATGTGTTATTACCTAATTAAATGCCATAAGTTTGTAAATGACTAAATAATTCACTGCCCGTTTGCAGTTTAACGTATATTTTTTATCAATATATAAATTAAATACATTTTTCAACTGGTCACATTAATTTTACTTGTTAACAACTATATTTGTGCTAAACAGTTTGGCTGGCCGCCATTTTGGCTGTAATTAAATGTAATTAATTCTGCTCATTTCATTAATGTGTATGTGTATTTATTTCACTAATTTGTGTGTGTGTATGTGTATGGGCAGTATGGGTATGTATGTGTGTTTATGTGATCTTATTTATAATTGTTTTTGCAATTACACCCGTTAACTAGTTGCAAAGTTGTTAATGTCACTTCGAATGTACGTTTGTTTGAGTGATGTTATCTGTAGTTTGAACCGTGACAGTTTAATTTTATAATTATTATGTTATGTACATAGTTTTGTTACATTTGTTGATACAAAAAATGGTTTAAAGTCATTATACTATTAAGTATGCTGCTTGTAGCGAATTAGATTCATGATAATGATAGTTCATATTGAAAAGTTGTTTTTATACTGTTGCCTAAATACAAAACGCATGAAGGTGATAATAATATGAATCTGTTAATTCTTTGAATACCAGATATAATTAAAAATGGCTTAAGTTTAACTTATCACCAGATATAGTAAAATATAACAGTCAAAAAACATACAGCCGAATTGAGAACCTCCTCCTTTTTGAAGTCGGCTAAAAATAGTAAATGATCACCAAATTGCACAGCAAAATATATTCAAAGAGATCAAAATAAGTCGACGGTCTAGTCCTATTTTTGGCTGGGTTTAAGAAAGACCCTAACATAACCTAACCCTTCCGAGACGGAATGCAATGATTTGAGGCGTATAGGTGCTCGTTATGATATATTTTAGTAAGCATAATATATCTTGCTGCGCAATTAGCATTTTTGGTGGTCATTGTATTTAATCCCATTAAAAATCTACTCTCCCTTACCACGGCTGTGCCGCTACGACTCAATTGGTTAAATTTGCCTAAAATTTAGTTTCATATATTACAGTTATTTTTATAAGGTGAAGAATCTGGGCAAAATATTCTATTTTTATACGAGTTGCATATCTAAGTGTCCGATTAATAGTGACAAACTAGCATACAATATCACAAATCATATTATAAAAGGCAACAGCTGTGAGAAAACAATTTTACATACATACATACATAGAGTCACGCCTGTCTCCCAGAGGGGTAGGCAGACACTACGGATTTCCATTTGCTACGATCCTGACACACTTCTCTGGCTACATTCACAAACAATTTTAGTTCTTACAAAATTATCTACTGAGGAAAAAGGGCGCAAAGATAAAAATTGGTCGTAAATTAGTATTTTTATCTACCATATTGTTTATTTTAAAGTGGGTTTTTATTGAAACGGAGTTCGCACATTATGTTACACCCACAATAGGCGATTTTATATCGAAGAAAAACATTTGACATTCAAAAGAAATCGTATAAAAAGGTTCGCTGCGATATTAAATAAGTCGTGTAGTGCGGCACCTACATTGTACCCAGTTTATCAAATTGCATGAGTTTAAAAAGTAAAATCGTTTTGTCTATACCTTAATTCAAAATGGCGGCTGTTTAAACAATCAGCGTGTTTTAGAAGACAAATGTTAATGATTTGAAGATATGGTCCTAATTTTTAATTTTCAGCAAGATATCAAATAGGTACCTAATACAATTTTTGTTGACGATGTCTATAAATTATACAATAGCAATAGTTTATATAAATGTATATTGATAATTTTCATCCCATATAAAAAAAATTACTAGTCTCTCTCCTATGTTTTAAAATACCTGGTGTATGTCTTTTTTTATGTACTTTCCGAATCTATTAGGTAGAGGTACCGTAGTATTTGCGATTGATGTGAACGAGGTATCGGGTTCGATCCCCAGTCTGAAAAAAGTGTTATGAGATTTATGAGTTTCACATTTTCTCTCAAACAGACATAAGTGATCTCTGAAATGGTAGACAAACCCAAATTAACAATATTAATCCTAACTTCTTAACTAATAAAAGCGAAAATGAGTTTGTTTGTTTGTTAATTTGTTACCTTTTCACGCAAATTGAAATTTTGCATATACGTTGTCAGGTGTACAGAAACGGACATAGGCTACCTTTCATCCCGAAAAAAGATACTGTTCCCGAAAAAAACAACAAAAACGTTCTTATGATAATAGATGGCGCCACGTTTCTTTCGAATCATGATTGATTTATATTAGTACAAGCAGAGTACAACCCGAATTGATTGTCAAATTCTAAATTAACGCGAATAAAGCCGCGGGCAAAAGCTAGTACGTAATAAAGACGAGTTTTTATCTTTGTAACAAGAAGAATTAGGTATCTAACAAAGTTTTGTTTGACATCGATTCTCATCGCTATAATCGAGAATCAATGTCTTCAAAATCAAAATTAAATTTATTCAAGTTAGGTTACAAGGTAACACTTATGAATTTTTTTTCTGTGAATTTACATTTCTGCCACGTTCAGCAAAGCAAGGGTGTAGGGCTCATGAGAAGAACGGGCAAGAAACTTATGGCCACTCTTTTTAATCGCCAAGTTTACAATAAAATTTTATTTACAAATCATAACTGTAAGGTGCTGCAACTATTTCTCCATGAATTACTACTGAACATGCTCAAGCATTTAATAAAATTTGATGGTAGCCTCTAAAGCAGCAGTATGGTAAACAGGAGTTTGTCTATGCCTATAGTGCGGGAGCAAACTTAAAAAATACAGTTAATACTTTTTTTTTACATCACGCACCTAACTGCCAGTATTCAGGTCAGTAGAACGCAATATATTGCGTTAACCCTGCTGGTAGCATATTACTTGTCACCCACATACACTTAAATAAATGTTCAAAACCTGACACTTCATGTGGTCGCAATATGTTTATTTTATGCGTATGCCCATTTGTTTCCCAATACGACCAACATGTGTATAATACTTTTCGACCACGTTCTGTAAATAAATAGAACAATTTGTTTTCGACAAAAAAAAAATTACTTAGCTACTCTACCTCGGTGGTCTGGTAGTTTATGTACTGTCTGTTGTAAGATGCCGGATTCGATTCCCGGTTGATGAAGATTTTATAGAGGACTGTTAGAATTATCTGTAGGTAACTATTTCCACTTGACGACAATAATATCAACTCTATCCATATATGAGGCCTAAATATACCTGCTTAAATGGTGGTTGATACACCTCTGTCTAATGATTTGAGAATTACAAATGTGATGTACCTATATGTTATATAACAATATAGTAAAAGTTTACTTGAAAATAAATAATAATAATATCAGCCCTGTATTAAACTGTCCCACTGCTGGGCACGGGCCTCTTCTCACTATGAGAAGGGTTAGGCCATAGTCCACCACGATGGCCTAGTGCGGGTTGAGAGACTTCACATTATGGAGAACTCTCAGATATGCAGGTTGCCTCACGATGTTTTCCTTCACCGTTAAAGCAAGCGATAATCAACTATTTAATACGCATTTAACTTCGAAAAGTCAGAGATGCGCGCCCTGGGTTCGAACTCGAGACCTTTGCGTGGTAGTCCACCGGTTTCTCACTAGGCTATCGCTGATACTTGAAAATATACCTTCTAAAAAATTAACTACTATGCCCCGTGTAAAACAAAAAGCTCATAATTTTAAACTCGTGAAATAAAAATCACCTTAAACTTAGTTGCTTTAATAAATCACTTATTATTAAACATAAAGCAATAAAACACGCCTTTTACAGACTAATCTGAAATTTATTTTAAAATATGTATTGTCATAACGATTATAGGAATCGATTAAATTTTTCATAACATCGATAAATCGATGTCAGAAAAATCAGGTTCATTTAATAGTTTTAAATGAAATATAAAGGCACACCTACGTTGTTACTTAGCATAAATGTTATTATTATTATAACCTAACGTTATGACTCAAAATATAGCAGGTAATATATTTAACACGCTTTATTAGTCAGCGTAATGAAATAGCATTTGTGTGTCACAGAGTAACTGTTCTTTGTGTACCTTTTTTGTTACGATTGTAATATTGATATTTTTTTATTAAGTAGGTACATATAATGTATAACTAGATTTTGTCCGCAGCTTCGCTTACGTAACTGTAGGTTACAAACAGTACAGTACAGTAACATCTAAACTATCTATACTAATGTTATAAAGCTGAAGAGTTTGTTTGTTTGTTTTAACGTGCTAGTCCCAGGAACTACTGGTTCGATTTGAAAAATTGCTTTAGTTTTGGATAGCCTATTTATCGAGGAAGGCTATAGGCTATATAACATCACGCTACCACCCACAGGGGCGACGCAGTAACGATAAACACGGGTGAAACCGCGGAACATCTAGTTTCTGAATAAAAGGAACTTTATGTCCTTTTCTGTGCCTCTGACAACGTGTATGAGAAATTGCTTGATGATCGATCGAGTAGTTAAGGCGTAAAAGCGTGGCATACAAACAAACTCACATTCGCATTTATAACATTAGTTAGGAGTCGAATACTCAAGCTTATTAGGTAGAGGTGTTTATCTATTACAACCACATATATGCTTGCTTTGTATTAGGTGTTATATTATAGAGAGTGTGCTTATTATCATGCAGGGCATATTTCCAGCCGCCGCATACTGAAAAACGTCCTACAATTTTCTCGAACTCTGGAACCAAACACGATCGGTTGTAAATGTATGCCATATGATCAACAAAACAGTTATGTTTTAAGTTAGGTTATTGGTAGCTGCTAATAAAAATTTCTAGACAGAAAACCTATTAGGGTTTCTTGTCTAGAAATTTTACACTGAGCCCGATCCAGAAATGGTATTCGAGGCCTCAAGCATAGCAGTTGGATTAAGCATTCACCCTTTCAGACCCACCGTACCCCTGGCCATACACCTAGGCAATCAGACCAAATTCATTTATTCATGAGACTTGGATATAATAGGTTTGTTTTTTCTCACCCCTTTGGGGATTTTAAGTCTGTATGATACTAGTAGATTACAAGTCGTTTGTTAATGACCGTATTCAAAAAGGCAAAGGTTATTCAATTGGCCGTTTATATTTTTAATTGCAGCACAAGTGATATTAATCACCTAATCAAACAATTTCAGTCAATTAACATTTTAGTTATGGTACTTACGTCTAGTTGAGCCAAAATTAATTCACCGACTAAAAAAATAAACAATTTCAATATTTTTCCATCTGATGTTTTATGTAGATATAGCTCGTTCGCCATTCATGTTGAATAAATTTACTAGTAAATGGACAATAAAATGACTAAAATTCATAAATTAAACTAATAAGCAAATATAATTTCGACAGAATCCAGATTTTTGTAAATTAACCAGTGTATTTTTATTTGACAAACATAAATATAAATAAAATTAGCATATAAAATAGTTTTATTGTAAACTAAAATAGTAAATCATTAAAAATGGTATCGTAAAATGATAAGTAGGTATGTGGTCTAACATTCTATTGTGTGTCTAATAGGATTTGTTTTTATAATGATCCGTTTTTTAAATATATATTAAAACATAATTTATATGTACGCATATAATTTTATAAATATGCATATTTAAGTCGTCGTTAAATTAAAAATTCAAAAAGAACAAGTATTCTAAATTCAACATTTAATAAAGCATAAGCTATAAGTACCTAATATACTCTGTGGTAAAATAAAAAAACGTAAAGCTCAGCTCAGCACGTACCCATTCACTTATTTCTCAATAAATAAAACCTTAATCGTATATTGTGGCCAATCACAGCAAAGTACAATTTCTTTGACATGAAATAAATACAATACAACATTTTATAATTCGAATTTCTTGGAACGTAGCTGATCGCAAAATTGCTATAAACCTACAACAGTATTGCAATCGCGTCCAACGACGTCAAATGACCACAAAATATCGGTTTGTGATGACCAATAACACAGTAATAATACGCTGGTCTATGATATTACGATGCGGACGGTGGTTACCAGCTACCGACTACGGTAATTCTCGTTGATCACCACTTGCTTGTAGAATATTTTATTATATGAACATGACGTCGCCAAGGTCGTAGTGACTAATGGAAGAGTGGTCGTTTTATAACATTCGATTCAAATGAACAATATAATATTCCATTTTTAAATTTGCTATATCTTTTTAATCCTGCCAGTAATTATAATTTTTCTTGTCTTAGGTTTAATAAGATGTACTTTCACTGTTAATGAAATTTATGACAAATATGTTGTTTTCCGTAATTGACCTAAATATTTTTTGTAATTCTTAAAACATATGCTCCATTTTCATTATACAGTTAACCCTGAGAATTGTACAGCACGTTGTACGGTAATTACAGGTAATTTTGTAAATATACATCTGAACAGCAGGAACAATTACGATATTAAAACGCCATTATATAGAGCATAAGTACTTTAAAATAAGTAATTAATTATACTGCTTCATAATTCAACCGTATTTGCGTTATAACATAATTATCATCCGTTAACGTCAGTTTTGAAATTAATCCTTATTAATTAATCAGTTGAAGATAGGTCCTCTTATGAAATTATTTTATAAGTAGACTAGATGTTCCCGCGGTTTCACCCGCGTTTATCTTTACTTCGCCGCCCCCGTGGGTCGTAGCGTGATGTTATATAGCCTATGGCCTTCCTCGATAAACAGGCTATCCAACACTAAAACAATTTTTCAAATCGAACTAGTAGTTCCTGAGATTAGAGCGTTCAAACAAACAAACAAAGAAACTCTTCAGCTTTATAATATTAGCATAGATTTTGCCGGCGGCTTTGGTCACGTAAATGTTATGTTAAGGTGAAGTTATATTTCAAATTGCAATCCCTCGGAAAGTACTTTTTCTGTATGAATAGCCTCTGTCCTTTTTTGTACCCCAGTCAACGTGTATACGTTTCACGATGATCGTTTGTGTCCTTTGGTGTGAAAGCATGACAAATAAACTTACATAAGAATTTATAGTTGATATTTAGTCACATATGCATACTTATGTATAATAATAAAAATGACGACCTCGATGGCGTAGTGGTTAGTGTTACCGACTGCCACGACTGAGGTCACGGGTTCGGTTCGCGCTCAAGTCAAACATTTGTGTGCCTGAACATGGATGTTTGTCTTGGTGTGGGTGTTTCTATGTATAATATGTATGTATTTACGGAAAAAAAGTATATATGTATGTTTATCCATTGTTTAGTACCCATAGAACAAGCTCTGCTTAGTTTGGGCTAGATGGTGTTGTGTGTATGCGATAGAATATATAAGGAATGCCTATTGTCTTCCACTAGGCACAATTCCAGAATCCAAGCTCCTTGTTTACAGAAAACCAACGTTTCGCCTAGCTGAATATTTTGATCATTTTTCCATAGTAGGTACAGTTTTTAGCAGTGAACAGTTTGTATATAATTATAATATTTCTATGTTCACAGATAGATTGCAGTGTTTTTATAACATACTTGAATAATCATAGATAATGCAGGACTAGCAGTAAAAACATTTGAATTCCAAAGACATGAGTATATCAATCAAATCAGGTTTATGAGTAATATATCATATCATGCAGGTATTACGTTCTTAGTAGGTTATAGGATGAAAAAACGACTTATGATACAGTTTTGGGTAACTCGTTCTTCTTCTCCCTAGCCTTTATTATTCCCAAGACACTTGGGATCGGCTTTCTAGTCTAACCGGATTTAACTGGATATCAGTTTTTACACGGAGCGACTGCCACCTGACCTTCGCAACCCGTAGGCTAACGATACCCTAAGGCTAGACTAGTGTCAGGATATTAGAGGGCACTGACTTCCCAATAACGACTGTCATAGATGTTCATGGCAGCCGGGACCGACGGCTTAACGTGCTCTCCGAGGCACGGAGCAGGCGATAATTGTCATTCAATACGCACATAATTTCGAAAAGTCATATAACTTCCGAAAGTCAGGGTTGCGCGACGTGGGTTCGAATCCGAGATCCTCTGCATTGCAGTCTGTTGGTCTCCCCCTGAGCTATCGCTTCTTTGGGTAACTTGTTCGATAGGTGATATTATTTCTAAATATGCTGTGATATTCTTGCTGTCAGGTTTGTCTCTTAAAACCAAAGAAGCGCTTCGGCTAAAGACGAGAAAGGAGCTCTAAACGCAGGCAGCATCGTCAGTTCGACAATATAATTGTCATATTTGAGTCACCTGTGTAGTTATCACTGGCATACTTGGGTTTTAAAAAATATCGGTATATCTGTGACTTTAGTCGAAAATAATTTGCGTTCGGAACCTAAAACCTTTTTCATCGGAGTAACGTAGTCACATGTTTGAGACCTTACTGGCTGAGTAAGAACAATCTTTAAGATAGTATTCCAAATTTAAAAAGTCATCCTATTATATTTTTGAATTGTTATGTTGGTAGTAGAGATAGAGATGCCAGAAAAAAATCTCACGAAAGGCCGTTTAATGCCACTACCACCTATCGAGAAAAAAATGGTTGGTATACCAAATCGCGTACCACAAAAGTAAATATTGTACAATATTAGCCAAATTTTTAAACACATATTAATCATAGTAACTATGTTTAATTTGCCAATATCCAACGTTTGTCCAATAACATGAAAACATGTTGGCTACGATGTGACTCACGTGCGGTCACGGCCGAGAATAGAATTAATGACACATACACACACACACATGGAAAATTGTATTAGGTAATTGTTGAATTGTCAAGTGACTAGCAAAAACGGTGAAATTATTTTTTGAATAACAATTGTGATGTTGTTGTTTTTGGTAGTTTTGGTTGGTACACTTTTTGGCGGGAGTTTAATTATAATTGTATTTCAATTTCATGGAAGATTTATTATTCTATTGAAGTATTGGGCAGTTTCTTTTTGGCTAAGGCATCCAATAGTGTAATAAAAGTATTAAAAATTTTTTTGGATACCTACTTTTGCGTGTACTTACTCCAAATGTAAAAGAATAATTAGATATGTTAAAGAAACATATTTTATCTATAACTTTGTTATGGCAGCTCATTTTAACTCGCCATCAGAATTTTGGGGCAATAAATAAGTGAAGCTGTAGTGAGTTTATTATTATCTTTTTTAATAGGTGGAATATCATGTTTAATAGGATTAACTGTCCTTTGTCCGATTTGAAATTTTCTTCCCCGCTACACTGCCAACATCCTTTGAGCAGGAATTGACTTAAACGTAAAAAAATACGTAATAGAATTTCTACAAGCAATATAAAGTTATGTATTCGCCATTTTTATTAGATAATCATATTTATGAAATGTTAATATAAAAAGCTGCAGTTGATGAATCAATTCACAGTATTTGCATTTTAAATTAGTTCATACCACACTCGTTAGTAATAAATAGCTTGATAATAACAGGAAACAACTATTGAAAATACATTTAGTATTGTCACGATGCGAGGGAATGAGCGAACAGCTACATATTGAAATAAATGAGATAAAATTTAGTAATATTACACGCTGCGGTGCTTCTTAGATCGTGTGTCTTAGTTGTTCAACAAATTAGTCGTAATTGAGATGAGCATTTTTGTCTTTAGTGTAACAAGCATACCTATTATGTTCTGGTAAAATCGCAATTTCTATAATCGAGTGGATACTAAAATAAATTTAATAGGTACTATAATAGCCATGTCTATTATCTATGACTATTATAGCAGCGATAGCTCAGTGGAGAGACCAACAGACTGCAATGCAGGGGGTCTCGGGTCCGAACCCACGTCGCGCACCTCTGACTTCCGGAAGGACTTTTCGAAATTATGTGCGTATTGATTGACAATTATCGCCTGCTCCGTGCCTCTGAGAGCACGTTAAGCCGTCGGTCCCGTCTGCTCATGTCAAGCTCATGTCTCTTTTAATAATTAATTAATAAAAAATAAGAAAACATAGGGACATGCTAATAGAGCCCATACATTATTCGGAAAAATTATTGCTCTACTGGCATTATCCAGGGAAGAAACAGGGGACTACGTTTGTATGGAAAAACGGCCCTTGTGTTTCCTCTTAAGCAGAGGTTAGCAAACGCAAGCCTAAACCCAAATTGGCATAGTATTGCGCTTAGGATTTGCGCCATCGATAGCCAGTCAATATATTCAAATCAACATAGCAGCAATGTCAGTAAATACCGAACTTAACTATTGTCCTATATAAGCTAATAGTAGAACGTTCACAGTACCTACGTCAATAGAATATGTAAAGATCTTTAAATTCAATAATTGACGTGAACTGGTAATAAATCGCAATTACGTTGACAAAAACAATGTTATAGACTTTATAGGCAATATGGCTACTGGTTTAGATATACTTAGTCTATCGTAATTACCTTACTGAATCGCCGGTTATTTTAATAAGCCCGTTATTATTTTGCTGGACATGCTGTTTATTGTATAATGGGACTGGTTTGACTTGGATATAATGGGTATGTCTGCGGAAAATAGCATTCATATATAAACTATCGAATTAGCAACTTGGTTTCATTATTATGTTTGGCGGTTATAAAGGCTTAATATTTCCTTAGACAATGGCTGAGTTTATAATGGCTGACAATTAAGATTATATCCTTTGCGATATTGCTATTATTAATTATAATGTACAACGCTTCCTATTCGGATTGATATGGAGCAAAAAATCAATAGACTATTGCAAAAAACCGGAAATCGATCAGCCTACATAGAATACAAGCGCAAAAAAAACAGAATTGATATCAAAGTTCAAATTAAAAAAAGAACATGACCTCATTCTAAAGACGTCAGTTCTCAAAAACGGGGTTTTTGCCCCCTTGTAATAGGTTAGATGTTATTTTTTGACAGGTAATTAAACAAAGACAAGCAATATCTCAAGTGCATTGTGGCATAGAATATTTTTTGTTGTAATATTTATTGCCTTTAGAACTTTCAAGGGTGTTGCATGACACTTAACAAATGATATTTTAATATTTTTTTGACCTTTCCCATTTAATAACGCTATCTGTCAAAGTTTCGTTTTTTACAATTAAAACTTATGATCTTTAAAATACTGCTTTATGAGTTAGTTAATAATTTTATAATTAAGTTTCATTTGATCATCAACATGCCATGCGTTATAAAACTTAAAATTTATAAGTGATATGATCAAAGGTTTGATCGTGAATGTCAAGCCTTAATTATAAATACAAACCGGGAATACAAATTCATTCAATCACTATTTAAAACTTAATATTAAAAAAATAGTAACGCATGATTAACAAATAATGAAAATACATTAATAATTAAATGTTATTCATAGACAAACGCGCTTTTATGAACAGTCGAAATGTATCCGAAAAGGTACGTTTGGCTGTTCATAGAGGACTGTTAGTGCCCGCACTTATGCATGGAAGTGAAAGTTGGGTATGGTAAAAGAAGCATGAGAGCAGAATAAATACTGCAGAAATGAGAGCGCTGAGAAATATATGTGGTGTGACTCTGAAAGATAGAATAAGGAATACTGTGATTAGAGAGAGAGACGCAGCATGAAAGTGGATATAGTGACGAGAATAAAAGGGTATGTTAAGCTGGTTTGGGCATATAGAAAGAATGGACGAGACAATACTGACTAAGAAAGTTTATAAGGCTGGTGTGAATGGAACAGTCGCAAGGGGACGACCTAGGCGAACGTTTCTTGATCGAAGATGTTCTGGAAAAAGGCCAGGTTAAGAGCACCTTAAATCTGCGAGCGTGTATGAGGAATGTTATGAAAGTGAATGATGCCAGAGAAGTGTGTCAGGATCGTAGCAAATTGAAATCCGTAGTCTCTGCCAACCCCTCTGGGAAACAGGCTTGAATCTATGTATGTATGTATCATAGACAAAGTGAACGCAATTCATAAATTCTATTTGCTCATTCAAACTTTCTTGCATTACGTTGGCTGTCAAAACATGTTTGACATAAAGTAACAAGCAATTCATTACTGTCCTCGGTGTACAATATACGACAATAGAAAGAAATCCATAGCCCACGGCCGCACAATAGGATACAATCACATTAAGTACCGCCTTTTTATTAGACTCCAACTTGTAAACTATTGTAATGTAATTTCCTACTTCAGGCGCGTCTTCGAGTGTTCTTTATTTGAAATACGCGGTTTTGTTGCTTAATTATTGTTAATGTTCTTTTTTTTAAATTCCTGTTGTTGTTCTATTCGATCTTTAAAATTTAATGAAGTTGTAATGGCGGGAATTTATTTCATTATCAATATAGTGATTCTTCACTATGCTATTGAGTAGGTACGTAGTATTTATTTATAGAATCTACTTGATTTCCTTTGTTTTCTTAACTCCTTTATGTTTTTATTTTCCTGTTAAAATATTAATTTACACGTGGACGCTATTAGGTATCGTTGCCATATTGCGGGTCTTTCTACGAAGTCAACTTTAGAAACTTGATATTTTAATAAATTTTTGAGCTACAATGTTGCGCCGTAAGTTCAAGGCGAACGGCATCACATTACATACAACATAATCTTCGTGTAGATGGTTAGTTATATAAAAAAACGTGTCTTTATTTGAGTTCGTATTTCTGGCAAATAACTTACCTAACTTTATTTGATAAAGGTTTTATAAATTGTTGAATTTAAAAAACACGTTATTCATGTCGTGTTCAATACTACGGTATCGTATTTTATTTTCTCACGATCAAATTCATATATAGAACTCGAACGGTACTTGAATAAATATATTATTGCTTACAATTTGCAATCTGGCATAACATAACGCAAAAAAGAAAAAGAAATAAGGAACATTTTGAATAATTCTAAATACAAAAAATGTGTAGAATTAAAAATTAAAATGGCGGCTGTTTACGCATGCAGCGCGATTACGATGCGTGAACATCGGTACGGGTTAACCCTTGAAAAGTCGATGCAAATTCGCGCATAAATAAATAATGTATGGGCCCCGCACATAGATATCAGGGACCGATAACTCGAGTTAGACAAAGATGGATGGTCAAATAAGATTTGTTGACACCTTCGCGCGATAAAATTTTTAATAAATCATCCGTCCTGTTCGGTTTATTTATAAAAGTAATTGGACGTCGCGACGATATGTTCGTTTAATAGGCGCATATAAACTTTATAAGTTTCTAAGACGAATAGTCGAAACGCGTTTTATGACGCTTTAAAATCTACGCATATTTTATTGGTTATTACGACCTTGGTGATTTACACGTCCAGTGTAGAACGGCTATCAATAAACGTACCGTTAAATAATTCAATATCCATAGAACTGGTAATTGCTATAAGCATAAAACGTCAAATGAAAATAACATCTTATTAAAACGAACTGTTAATCGCCATTCTTAAGCGTGCCCCCCCACAGAATTGAATGACATTTATAAAAGTTTCGCGACCGCTGCAAGTGTATTCACGATTTAAAGTGAGTTCGGTCACGATATCGGGCTGTCTTTTTTTAATAATCTCTAGTTTTAAGTTATGCGATCGCATTTGTGTTGCCTTCATAATTAAAAATAACTGAAGTTATATTTTTTTATAAAAGTAGCAGCTCGATATCATACAATTTTTAAATGAAAAACAGTTTATCAACTATTTTAAATAACATTTGCTGTGTAAAACCGAAAGCAGGCTGCATTCACATTGACAAAGCATCTATTCCTCTTTAATTTAAATCTCTAACTTGTATTCTTTTATTAAAAATAATGGCGTTATAATGTCTTAGATTAAACTTTGTGTCTCAGTATACGGAAAAAAGAAAAAGCGCACGATAACAAGCAGCAAATAAAAATGATATATTTTTAATTTTTTGCACTACAGTAGTATAACAGGATTGTCACACGCCAAAACACGTTTAGCGATCTAGGACTCTAGGTAATACTTGAAAGAAGCCTGTTTGTTGACTCGCTATCTCTTTACATAGTTTATAAAGTTTTGCATTTGCCATTTCATTTTAAAAAAAGGATTTAGATAAAGTCACTCGCTTTTATGCTGACATACCGCTTTTAAGTTGATGTTTATCTACCATAGATTAACTAGTCTCGTGTTTTGAACCCGTATTCGAGTTAAAAATATTGTTAATATTCTTAATTTTATTTTTTATTGTTTCAGATATGGAGATTACTATTTAATAAAGCGACTACACTACTGGCAGGTAATTACGAACACTTTATTATAAAAAAGATAAAATAGAATATGGTTTGAATTTTCGCTTCGTTCTGTAGTGTTGGCAATGGCCCAGCGGGTAAGGTAGTCGCGTCGATCAGTATACTCGCCGCGTGCGCCGTGAGATCGAGCCTCAGTTGCGCGCTTGTGACTTTTAGGCCTTTATCGAAGCTACATATTTGTTTCAAAGAATATAGTAGTCAATCAAAGGCCAATATTAAATGCTCCCAGAAACGGTCGCGGTTTAGATAAATATATCTTCAACGTATTACCGACGGGTTCTACATTTTTCAATTAAATCTTACATTTATTTGTTAATTTCAAATTATATTTCTGGACCTTGCCTTCGCCAATAATTTTAAATATAATTGACGTTTTGACCGCGTCATGGATTCCGTCAATATCATCATCTTGTTGATTTAATGTGATCTTTTTATATTATTTTTAAAGCGATATTAGTTTTATTTCTGACAACGAAAATGTTTAAATTGCTGCATGCAGATTGATTAGTTTACGTAAACTACATACGAAAATACGAACTTATTAGTAATTACTCAACAGGATGTATTTACGTTGTTTTTAAGCCAGTTATAATACTGGCGAGAATAAAGTCTTATAAAATATGTTTATTTCAAAAGTCGAACTCTTCAGTTGGCTACATTATAAAACGCCTTTAGTTCTAAAAGATAGCTTGCTTGAAAAGCCAGAAATTCTGTTATCTGATTACGATAACACGTGTCTGCAATAACCTTCAAAGAGAAAGTTAGATAACAAATTGATTGATAGCAAGATATAAACGGCTCTTATCAAATCCGGGCGCCAATATCGGAAGGATTTCACCTTTGGACGTCTAAAGTCAAAGAAGGTTACATTGCATTGACATTAGGTTGGCAGCACTTGTTTTTATTGCGCGCCATTTTTTACCCGCCATTTGTGTAACATATCAAAAAACGGTAGCAATTTTAGGTCAAAATAATTAGTGTGTGGCAAAACAAAATTGGTTTCACAGACACATTTTATTGTTTTATTCAATTAGAAATAATTGTTTGAGCGTTTTTGTTTTTTTAATATGATAAAAAAGATAAACCACATCAAAATGGCGGTAATAATTCATTCGTTAATACAATGTTTCACCCATTATTCCTATTTCTTTGTATGGCACGGCTGTTCTGAACTACCCTAACCCTTCGCCGGCATACGGTGTCTTCAATACCCGACTTTCACATCCTTCCTGTTTTAAATGTATTCATGGAGCAAAAAACTAATGCGTATCATTTGACGGGCTCGAGACAAAAGCCTAGTGTCTATTGTCGAGTTAAAAGGATTTTTTTGTCGTCTTCGAAATTGGATCGAAAGATGCAACTGATAGTTTGCTCAGTTATGAATGGATATTACTTTCGGTTTTTATTTAGCGATTGTAAACGATATTTTTGTGCTTTGTTTAAATCGTTTATGTAGGTTAGTGGGTGTTTTATTAGGGGATTTAGTTTTTGTGATTGCGTTGGTAGTTTCGTGTCATAAATTTGTGTTTATCAGATCGTATCGTTTCGAATTCGATTCTTGCTTTCAGCTGTGTATTTGACCTTTCTTTTTAGTTCTCAATATGCAGTCTGAAATTTGGGCCGTCATTCGGCTATAGTGTAGCCGTCATTTAAACATGACTTAATATGAATGTAATATCTATTAAAATCCATATAGATACTATTGTTATTATGTTTTAAAATATAGAGACCGTTTTAAGATACAATAAAAATAATATTAATTAGTAGTGACTTACATAATTACTGTCTAGTACTAATAATTATATTCTAGAACGCGACATAAAAGTACCAACAAGTAAATTATCCAAACAGCACTTAATTTTAAATCTAAGCAAACACTGCAAATAACACCCAGTGGTATAAAATACCATCGAATACAATACTTCAGATACCTCGTTAACTTCTCACCGTAACCCTTCCAACGCTGTCTTACAAACCACCACACAGTGCGCCATTGTCCCATCCCTTATCTATCACAATAACTACCGTACATTATAATGTTAGCTATTTTGAATAAAGAATCCTATTGTAAATATTATAAATATTATGCTAATGCGATAAAAGAAATTTTTGACTTGGTATTTGTGACCAGGTGTCGCGTTGAAAGGGTTTGGGGTAAGTTGGACCCTGCGTGCTCAATCATTTATTAAGATTTGTGCCCTTTGTCTCCTATCTTATTCCCATGCATGCATGTTAAATAATTTATGTGAGAAATGCTAGTGATATATTTTTAGTTCTTATTCTTGCGCATACGCATGCCGGCATCTGAATGTGATCCAAAACGCTTCGTCGGTCATTAGTTATGGATTAATTTAAGTTTGGAAGCGAATCCAATGATTTATAATGGCCGTTGTGAAGATTTTAGTTAAAGGATTACATGTTCTGATCTAGGATCATAAAAATATCTTCATAATTCTTACTTTTTAGTATTTTATTGGTCTGATTTAAGTGTTTGGAGTTTAGTTAGCTGTGAGACTAAATGATTTATTTAGGCATAAGCTTGAATTTTAAACATTAAATATATTGACTAGCAAACCTATTGTTATGAATATTAATTTGTTTTATTATACATTTTAAAATTCATCTTGGCTCGGTGGCATAATGGTATGTGCATATTGGGGTTCGATTCCCGAACCGACTTAAGCGTTATTATGTTTGTCTGCCTCTGTGGCGCAGCGGTAGTGAATGCGACTGCTGTGCATGAGGTCTCGGGTTCGAATCCCGGGTCGAGACAACAAAATGAAATTGGGTTTTTCTGTTTAGAAATCTCAATATGAGCCCGCAGTTAGGAACTTGCCGGTGTTAGACACCCCCGTGCCTCAGAAAGCACGTAAAGCCGTTGGTCCTGCGCCTGATCTCTCTCCGGTCGTGTCGGATTACCATTCCATCGGATCATGAGGGTTAGGGAACAGAGAGTGCACTTGTGTTTGCGCACACGCTTGTGCACTATAGTATCTCCTGCGCAGATGGCCAGTCTCCGTTAAGATTGGCTGCCGTGGCCGAAATTTGGTCTGGAGGACATTATATTATGTTTGTCTATTAAGATAATTGTCAGTAGCATCACGAAGTCAAGATTCGCTGGTAGATGACAATACGCTCGGCCCTATTACTTGGGGCCTAAGTCCATTGCTGCGAAGTGAGCCCTGCCTACCTCCTTTGGGGATATACGCTTGAGACTATGTTTACATACCCTTAACATACAAATGAAAATTAAAGTTCGATGTGTACCTATTCAATTTAATGATATTACATAATAATACAAGATTGTGCAGCAGCGATAGCTCAGTGGGGAGACCAACAGACTGCAATGCAGAGGGTCTCGGGCTCGAACCCACGTCGCGCACCTCTGACTTTCGGAAGTTATATGACTTTTCGAAATTATGTGCGTATTGATTGACAATAATTATCGCCTGCTCCTTGCCTCGGAGAGCACGTTAAGCCGTCGGTCCCGTCTGCCTTGAACATCTAAAGCAGTCGTTATTGGGAAGTCAGTGCTCTCTAATATTCTGACTCTAGTCTAGCCTTAGGTTATCGTTAGCCTTCGGGTTGCGGAGGTCAGGTGGCAGCAGCTCCGTGTAAAAACTGATATCCAGTCAAATCCGGTTAGACTAGAAAGCCGACCCCAAGTGACTTGGGAATAATAAAGGCTAGGGAGTAGAAGACATACTAATACAAGATATACTTTTTCTAGTTGGTTTCCACCCCCTTTGGGGATACTAAAACTTAAAGGCCTGTCCCATCACCTCCAAACAGAATTTATCTTTAAGTAAAAAGTCTCGTCATCTCTCTACTTTAACCTAACAATAGTGAGACAGCATATGATTTATGTTTCGGATAAATTTTACTTGATAGTTGTGAAACTGGCCATACGCACGTATACCAAAATGTAATCTATACTAATATTATAAAGCTGAAGAGTTTGTTTGTTTGAACGCGCTAATCGCCGGAACTACTGGTTCGATTTGAAAATTATTTTAGTGTTGGAAGGCTATATAACATTACGCTACAACCCACGAGGGCGGCGCAGTAACGATAAACGCGGGTGAAACCGCGGGAACATCTAGTAAATAATATTATTAAGTACTGAACATTTTATTACAGATAAAGTACCTACACATGTCTAGAAGAACATTATTAAGGTTTTAATAACATTTAACAACAAAGCATTAACAGATGTATTTCAAAAAATATTATATTATTATTATAACAAGTTAAAGATGGCGCCAATTAATTATAAACATATGTTGCACATTGGTTTTAAGATAACAAATAAGATACAACATTTTATAAAAAGTTCCAACTAATATCATATGCGAGTGTGAGTTTGTTTGTTACGATTCCACGCCTTAAATACTCGACCGATCATCATAAAATTTCGCATACTCTCAGGGAATCAGAAAAGGACGTGCCTTTTACCCAGAAAACAGTTACTAATCTAAACCAACATAAACTTTGATTTACGCGGGCGAAGCCACGCGCAAAATCTAGTTAAACATATTTTAAAAGGCAAATATTAAATACAACTTCTTCACATTACGATGTAAACATAAATAGTTAAATCCATTGCTTCTAACATCGTAAGAAAACTTACATGTCTTAGAGTTCTCCATAATGTTCTCGAAGATATGTGAAGTCTGTTAACAGGGCTAGGTGAACTATGGCCTTACCTTTTTATATGAGAAGAAAGCCATGGTAACCATAGGGATGAATTGGCGGCCTCGATGGCGTAGTGGTTAGTGTAACCGACTGCCACGCCTGAGGTCACGGGTTCGATTCCCGCACAAGTCAAACATTTGTGTGCATGAACATGGATGTTTGTCTTGGTCTGGGTGTATGTATATCCATTGTCTAGTACCCATATTACAAGCTCTGCTTAGTTTGGGCTAGATGGTGTTGTGTGTATGTGGTAGAATATTATTATTATTATTAAAAAAAAATTATAAATATTCAACCTATATTATAATATCAGCCCTGTATTAAACTGTCCCACTGCTGGGCACGGGCCTCTTCTCAGTGTGAGAAGGGTTAGGCCGTAGTCCACCACGCTGGCCTAGTGCGGGTTGGCAGACTTCACATATCTTCGAGAACATTAAGGAGAACTCTCAGATATGCAGGTTTCCTCACTATGTTTTCCTTCACCGTTAAAGCAAGCAATAATTAACTATTTAATGATAATTAACCGATATTAATAAAATTAAATTATTTAACGGATCAGCACGTATGAATAATGGATACTAGTATATCTTGCTTCATCCATGACGCAAGATATATGTACCTATATGCCAGAACCGTAGCATAAGGAAATCGTTGTCTATCATGAACCAAGACGAAGCCCAGGTTTAGATTTAAAATAAATTTACGTTTCTTTGTAAAAAGACAACCCCTGCTCTAGTAATATCTTTTGTGTCGCGGGAGATTTTGCAAAAATTCAGAAAACAGACACAAAAAAAACGCAGGCTCGGAAAAATTGTTTTTCTTTTTTATATTTGTTGCAAACGAGCAGACGGATCGGCTGATGGTAAGCGATTACCGCCGCCCATGGACATCCGCAACACCAGAGGAGTCACAAGTGCGTTGCCAGCCTTTTATTTTGATCCTCCCCCCTCCTGAGGGGGGAGGGATGGGTCTCCGGTATTCTCACTCATTCGAGGAAACACAACGCGCGCTGTTTCACGCCGGTTTTCTGTAAGTGATACCACATCACTCCGGTCGAGCCGGCCCATTCGTGCTGAATCGTGGCTCGCCCACGGTAGAAAAAATTGTTTGTAAAACACACTTTTTTGCCCCGTGTCACGTGTGGGATCGAAGCCACAACACAACTCAGCGGCAGTGGCGAGGGGCCCCACTTAAACCACTACACCATACGTCTAGTCACTACCTTATCAGCTATCATAGCCAGGCGCTCATAGCCAGTTGCACTCACTGATCGGTAAACGATTAGCGAGGTTAAGTAACGTTGGGTGCGGTCAGTCTATAGATGGGTGACCGCTTAGTGGTATTTCATCTGAGTGTCTCCGTGCTTCTGATGGCACGTAAAAAGTCGGTCCCGGTTGTTCTCAAATTGACAGCAGTCGTTAAGCCATGTCAGAGGCCTACGGGAGGCTTGAACAACTCTTGAGACAATAGGTTCGCCACTAACCACACGAAAAGAAAAGAAGAAGATTACTTACCTTATAAAAAGGGTATTTGTAATTTTTTCTTTTTTTTTTTTACCACGTACACAACACCATCTAGCGCAAACTAAGCAGAGCTTGTACTATGGGTACTAGACAATCATGGATAAACATACATATATATACTTCTTTTTTTTTGTAAATACATGCATTATTATACGTAGAAACACCCAGACTAAGACAAACATCCATGTTCATGCACACAAATGTTTGACTTGTGCGGGAATCGAACCCGCGACCTCAGGCGTGGCAGTCGGTTACACTAACCACTACGCCATCAAGGCCGACAAATTGTTAAGTATACTCAGTCAATGCGTAATGTCTGCTGTTTCCTCTTCAATTCGAAGTGTTTAATTACATAATTGGTTAAAAGGGATACGAAATTACAGTACCGGGCATTCGATACGCGGTTACGACAGTTTTGCACTTATCGTTTTGACACGAGGCCTTATGCCGTGCACGATAATCTGTTTTTGAGATTTGCTGTAAGGAAAATTGCTGTAGCTGTATGTCGTTTATATTGTTATAGGGTAGTTCAAAAGCAGCGATAGCTGAGTGGGGAGACCAACAGACTGTAATGCAGAGGGTCTCGGGTTCGAACCCACGTCGCGCACCTCTGACTTTCGGAAGTTATATGACTTTTCGAAATTATGTGCGTATTAATTGACAATTGTCACCTGCTCCGTGCCTCGGAGAGCACGTTAAGCCGTTGGTCCCGGCTGTCATGAACATCTATGGCAGTCGTTATTGGGAGAGTGTCGACACAAAAGATCCCACTGGGTCGAAATGTCGCCGGTCGAAGATAAGATAAGATATAGGGTAGTTCTCAAAAGACGACTCTTGCTCTAAGATAATTGTCTCTGTCCACGAGACTTAACAAACATATATTGGTGCCAATTCTGTTGTCACAAAATTCTCTAAACTTAACTAAAAATCACTAAAGTGTAGTTTAGTCCTGTCACTTTTTACGATTTCAGAATACGAAATGTCGTTTGACAAGACTAAACTAAATTTTAGTGATTTTTAGTTAAGTTTAGAGAATTTTGTGACAACAGAATTCGCACCATTGTGTTTTATGTAAAACTAGCCACCCGCCGCGGCTACGCCCGGGTAGTATATTATAATATATTATATAATACCTTAACAAATTATACACCTAAACGTTCCTCATGAATCACTCTGTCTATTGGTGAAAACCGCATGAAAATCCGTTAAGTGGTTTTTGAGTTTATCGCGAACAGACGCGGCGGGAGACCTTTTTTATATGTAGTGATTGTCATAGATCTACTAACACAGCTTATTCTTTTACTGTTATTATTATATCTTATTGTATTCTGTACTCAAACACTACAAGCTGCAATATTGTATGCTCTGTTTCCTGTTTGTCTAAGCCGCATAGCCAGACTTAAAATAATATCTTGGAAACACTAATATATAGCTTAGCCGTTTGGGATTCGAACCCACAACACTCGACGCAATGGCAGAAGCGAGGCGACCACTTAAACCACTACGACATCCATACAGTCTATCTATTAGTAAAATAATTTAAGAATCTATTCAGCAGTTCGCGAGATTAACCTACGTATACAAACCAATTTACCTCCTTATAATTAGTATAGATAAAACTGCCTATACATTTCGAAGAAATATACAGAATTATTATTATTATTTATTACATACAGAATAATGGTCATTATTAAACGCCTTTATGATGCATTTAAAGTTTTTATATTTGCTTGTGTCGTGTAAAGCGGGCGTCGCTCGTTCAGGAAGGATGTGGCGGCCATCATTATTTTATATTACGAATAAATATTTTATGTAAAACCACTTTAACTGTGTTATATAAAGAAATATCTTTGTAAATATGTGTAGGTGGTATTATTTAAGGTATTCATTTATTGTAATAGTTCCATTTAATGTTTAGAAAGTATATTAGGTGTAAGATGGATTGAAGGTAGGGAAGTCGAAACGACAAGATGGCTGACATTCAAAGAAAATATTTTTATTATGATATTGTATTTAGATGATGATGTAGACTCTAATATAGTCAATTGACTAACCGATATGTGTAGGTGCATATCTTTAGGCTTTTTTTATGCGGAAAAATGGTGAAATATTATAATTAACGCACACTACAAAAGTCTTTGTTATAACAAAAACCCCATCTACGCAAAACTTAAAATATTTGATATATATTTATTTGCATTACTAAACGCTTAGCTGTAACATTTCATTTAATATAATAATGTGTGTTAAATCATTATTAGGGATAATCACAACGAATTCATTATAACCTCTTTCATTTAATCATTCTCAATTCAAATTCTCTATCATATCATTCATATCACCGTTCGAAATTCACAAAGTTAGCTTATACTCACGTACACTCTAAACGTATGTTAATATCGACTTACACATATGGCCGCACACAGCTGTTCCTTTTACTATTCTTATGCAAAGCAGTATTTCGTTTTATCCGTTGTACTAGCAATAACCAGTAGTCTGTACTCCACACGTGGAAAAGATGGTGTGTGTCATAACATAACAGATTTTTTCATCGCTGATATGAAATGCACGTGTACAAATATATTAGGTTGTGTGTTCAACGACCTTTGCCATTTATTTATTCTAAAATCTAAAAAAGTTCTTTAAATCTTAGAGTACAGATTATATCAGTTTGGTTCTTTGTTCGTTTCGGATTTTGGAATTCGAATCAGTCGTTTAGAAAATTATTCATTTTTAATTACATGCATTGTGTCATTAAATTAGTTTTATTTTTAGTAAAGTATAAAAAAATGATCGTGGATTATGAACTTCTGAACGTTATTCGTAGGATATTCGTTCAGTATTTTAATTTAGACCACAAAATTTGTTCGTAAAAATGTTGCTGACAAGGCTTTTTTTTTATTAAATGATCTGGTTAGATCTAGTTTCGACGAGCCTTCGGTGTCTTAAACATCTGTATATTGCACATAGGTACCTACAGCTACTATAATCTAGACAAAATGAATAAATGACTCGATCTGACTAGTCACAGAAGTTGTAATAACGCCTAGATAATAACTCCTATACTATAGCTAAATCTTGTGTCGCTGACGACTTTGAAATACAGAAAAAAAATACATACATACACACATAGATTCACGCCTGTTTCCCAGAGGGGTAGGCAGAGACTACGGATTTCCATTTGCTACGATCCTGACACACTTCTCTGGCTTCATTCACTTTCATCACATTCCTCATACACGCCCGTCGGTTCAAGGAGCTCTTAACCTGGCCTTTGTCCAGGACGCCTCCGATCTGGTCGAGAAACGTTCGCCTAGGTTTTCCTCTTGCAACTGTTCCATTCACACTAGCCTTATAAACTTTCTTAGTCAGTCTTTCCTCGTCCATTCTTTCTACATGTCCAAACCAGCTTAACATACCCTTTTCTATTCTTGTAACTATATCCACTTTCATGCCGCATCTCTCTCTAATCACACTATTTCTTATTCTATCTTTCTGAGTCACACCACATATGCTTCTCAACGCTCTCATTTCTACAGCATTTATTCTGCTCTCATGCTTCTTTTGCCATATTGTAGCACTAATTCTCGAAAAAGAACGTGGCTAGTTTAATTTAAATAAAAGACATTCAAATACATTGATAGTTTTTTTTATTTATGCCAGCTATACTCGTATGTTGTCTTATTTTCTTTTTTATCATTTGCCGCGCGAATTGAAATGTCAAAAACTTAAGGAGCCAAATAAGTAGGTATAGAAATGAGTGTTGCCAGTTTTTACCTTGAAATATAGTTTCGTTCAAAATAAAGTCATAATTCACAAAATCATCCTCACATACTTAGTGCCCATTATTAATTAGTCGTGACGTAACTTTCGTACAGTTAACTTTAACAAACACTTGTGTGAAGAAACATGGAGTTTTATGGCCGCCATAAATAATTTACGAGTGTGCTGTTATGGTGACGGCCTGTCTTCTTTGGCCATACTCTTTCAACTGGTAAACGCTTTTAGTTAATTTGTATGAAGACATCTTGTGGAGAACTTTAGGAATATTTTGAAATTCGTACGTCTTTTTATTTTTTAATATCTATAGAGTGGTTTTTACCGTCCCTATACAGTAAGGTGATTATTTTGCGTGAGCGCTTAGTTCGATTCTCCGGTTAGATGCAATTTCTTTTTGTAAAGATCGTCTTATTTAAAACTATCTCCCGCTAATTCTATAAATGCCAATAAACTAGCCTCCTACCACGGCTGACCTAAACTAGATAATAAAATGTAGGTGGTTTGCACCTCCATCATAACTTTTACGCTATGCAAGTATGTTTCCGTGTATCCAAGCTATCTACACGTGGATCCTAATTTAAAAATAGAATTATAAGTTTATTCGTCTCGGTATGGTCACGGTTCTCAAAATTTATTTTTAAATATACCTACACGTTTACGAATATTAAATTTAAAAATAGTACGCCTATTATTTATCTACTAATGTCCGCGAAAAAATACTACAAACCAGTATGGATTTAACTGTACGTCAAGCGTAATATTTAAAAAAATATTATAATATTATAGTCATTGTTGCTATGCTGGTTCATTGGTGACGAGGAAAAATATTACACATATCCTCTATTTGTATAGTTACTACCATAGTTTATTTATAGACATTAAAAGCTCTGTTTTTAACGGTCTTTAACCCAAAAGAGTTTTAATACCAGTAAATTTAAATAAAAGTTACGTAGCCCTTAATTATTTTTACGACTTACATTGTGTTTAAAAAGTTATTCAGAGAAACGGCCTGCTTTGTAGTTTAGATAACGAATGTATTTGATCTATGGTTAAGTTAAAAAGCTGTTAAAAATGCAAATCGTACCATATATTACGTATGATTTAAATACAAAGAGCGATATGTATGTAGCGGATCTTAGAAAGACATTAACTCTTAATTAGCTTCAAATTCCTAAGCTATATCTTTCTTTATCAAAAACTATTTTAGATTTAATATTTATTTTTTTGCTCATTAATAAGAATGAAGTGAGTTTCTGAAGATTTTTAATACATTTAATCTCATTCAAACTGCTAATTTATTCACTGTCGAATTTTTTTATACAATTTTTTAAAATTTGGACATATTTAATATTATAAATCTTATTTATTGTTATATGAAATGTGTGTTCGAAATGCGAACAATAAGCTGATTACGTCATGTGATAGAATGTTGATGATCTTGGTGCAATATATTATATTAATAGATACCTACTAAAATAAAAATGGTAATAAGCCGATTGAATTCGTGTAAAGTAAATTAGTGTGTTCGAATTTATAGAAGTATTAAACCAAAATTGGATCTTTTTTTTTAAGTTGGCGCCCGTCTTACGTCTTTCCAGCCATGTGACATTTTAGAACCAAAACAACAATGCACTTACACGTAAAATCTAACAAAGAGGTTTATATTTTAAACCTTTTTATCCGATAGTGATTACTTTCAAAAATGGAACTTGTGACGTCACATATGCATTCTGTCAAATTAACCCTAAAACGCAGTGTAATATTCAAAGTCTGTTATAAGGAAAATAGTTTTATTCATGTGTATTTAGAGTACGTTGCTCGTTAGCTTCACAACGAGCTCAGTACATATGGTCTCTCATTACATTCCTGCTACATGTATTTTGTCATTTAATTTGGTTGCTTCCTCAATAAAATTTTATAGGCGTTAATTAAAGGGGCTAAGGGGACCACACGAACACGATAAGCGGATACTTTCTCACTTTTGTTTTACAAAATGGTCTGTTTCAGACATAATGCGGTTGCTTTTTGCGAAAATGGGGACATCTGACAGATGTTAAACTGCAGTAAAAATGTTATATTAACTACTTTTATCGTTTGAAATCATGTTGAAGTTTGATTTTAGTAAAAAAAGTGTGTTGATGAATTTGAAATAATTGGCATTTTAACTTTGGAATTTGTTTATTATATACTAGGTACATAATAACGATGGTATCTAAGTAAATAATCAATGTATTTTCTATATGATTACTACTTATATGAATATACATATATATACTAATATCTTTGTAAATGTCTTTGTTTTGTCCTTTCATCACACCGCAATGGGGCATCGGAAATTATACTGAATCGTTTTGTTATGCTTAGAGTTTGGTTATAGATCTGAAAGTGATATAGGCTATCCTCCCGGGACGGATTGTGTGGGATAATTATTTTGCTTTAGAACAACGAGATCAGGCGTGAATAAAGCTTGTGAACAAATAAAATCATAACATAATTATGCCACGGCCACAACATCCTTCCATTTGACGATAACTAAATAATACCAGTTTTATATGAAAAAATATCAATTATGTATGTCAAAGTTTTAATTACAATTCTCAATGATAAAGTTAATTGGTGATTGGTATCTTATTTCATTGGCCGTTTTGTTTTTTAACCTAGCAATTAGAACATGCTAAGACAGGTTTTTCTTAAATTGCCTCTCTTTAATTAATAACCAATTTTTATCGTGAGTAAATGTATTGAAATTAATAGGTCCAATTTGCTATCTAGATAGTGCTAATGCCTTATTAATACACTGCATGTTTAAACAGTATTTAACTTTTTTTATAAAGGCAAAGATACATAATTTATTATAGACGTGTTTAAAGACATACAAAATCAGGAAATAAGGTTTTTTATCTTGCAATACTATGTATGTGCTATCTTAAAACGTGAATACAATCTTGTCTGTCTATTTGGTTAGTTTGAAACGACTGATACAGGCGAGACGCTACGTAGGCGTTTGTTTAGCGATTAGTTTTATTTTATACATCGTTCTATGATAATATACATAATACAGTCTGTCTGACCTGCATAGCCCAGAAGAGTAATAATAGGTTTAATAGGAATAATAATAATAGCCATAGAGGAATAATAATTCGTAGAATAGACCAGATAATATCAGAATATCTGAGGGAGATATTATGTCGGCTCACTTGTGTTAGATATTTTTCGCATAGATATATGGTGCGCTGGCGAAGACAACAACTGTTCTTACGTTGATGTTCAAAGAGCTGCATGGGCTTACTGTACTCCTCAAACTATTGTCTCCTTACTGAGAATTGAGGTTTTATTATCAAATAATATTTTGTGTTATTCATTTATATATTTACTAACTACAGTCCGTGACTTCACATGCTTTTTCTTTTAAAGTAATTTCATCAAAATCATTACAGTGGATGTTTTCACTTTTAAGCGAAAGCATAACAATGAGAAGGGTTCAAAGTAACTCTCACATTCACAATATTAGTAAATAATATACTAACACTAAAAAATTTATTAAATCTATGCTGTAACAAAAACTAATAATAAAGATATGAAGTATAGGTACCAATACTAAGTTCATTTACGTATGCGTTTATTAGAAACTAAATAACATATCATAAATATAATCCGTTTCTAACTTTCATACGAAGGCCCACCAAGTAGGGCAGGCTGCTACCCTTGGTGCCATAATATCGTGACATAACATAAAACGGCCCGGCTGTTGACAGGCAATAAATAATATTAGGTCATTGTACCTTATTAGCTTAATTAACGACTGCTTGTAACGGACGTCGAAAATACCCGTGAAAATAGTATTACTTTTTAGAACAATGGAGTGATAGTGTAAAATTCTGTATTAGTTTAAACTATTTTTACAATGACCGTTGAAGTGTGACCGTGTGTGACAGTTACTGTTTTATTCAACATCGTGCAATGAAAGGGCTACATGACTTATATGACAGTTGAAAACAGTTCGATATATGATTATATGTATTGATAATGCCCATGTTTTGATAGCTAAGCCGCAATTAATTTCAATAACATAAAAATAATCCGTGATCCTCAAAGCGTATTAAACATTACCCCTCAGTAGAATTACGTATGGAACTATAAAAATATGGTGGCTACCAACTATTACCAACCCTTGCGAACCGTCATTCATTGCGCAGGCGTGGCTATCGGACTAATCGCCCCCGCCATAGAACCATCCGCCATCTTGCGTTTCCATTTTTAAAAATGCCTTTTTCATTCGCAGAGCTCTGGCGCATTTTGCCTTGTTTGGTTTGATGGATCACTAACATGAATAATATAATACAATTTTAATGTACCCTCAATTTCTACATTAATATTTTTTATTGATATATATTCATTACTAATTAAATTATTAACGCCACTTACGTCATAATTTAATAACAACATCTTAGATAAAGTTGTACTAAAAATATAAATGTACCTAGTTAAGAAAATGTTGGTCAGAAACCTACAATTTGTTGATAAAATAATAAAAGCGTACGTTTCAAATTAAATACTTAAAGCTTATTTTCCCAGTAGAAATTTCTAGATTTTGATCTGGTAATCAGATTGCTTGACGGTCGGCTTTCCAAAGGTTCGTATTCGACCTTTTTTCTCGCGTTATTTTTCACGATACGCCACGATAAAACCTGTATATAAATGTGGAGCGTGCAACAGGGTATCGTGAGGCGGCATCGCACTTAGTCAGTTACTGTGTTTTTACGTGCAACAATACCTTTTTGTAAGTAAGGTCAAGACGGTGACCTTATCAAACAAATGATGTTGTTGTAACTGATTTCGTAAAAAATGTTTGTAATTTTTCCGAACCGTTGCGTGACTGGCTGGATAGATGTTGATGCTTGTATTCTTAATTTAAAATTGACAGACGAATTATAACTATGACGTGATGTAAAATTTATATGGCATAATGATAATTTAATTAATAAATTGCTGTTTAAATAGTTAAAATTTAAACAGGAATTTATTAATTAAATGCCTAGAGATCCTGTACTTAAAATTATACTTACAGTATATTTTTAATATATTAATCCTAACTTCCTAACTAATATTATAAAAGCGAAAATGAGTTTGTTTGTTTGTTACCTTTTCACGCCTAAACCACTGAACCGATAGCCCTGAAATTTTGCATATACGTTGACAGGTGTACAGAAACAGACATAGGCTACCTTTCATCCCGAAAAAAATACTGTTCCCGAGGAAAACAATAATAACGTTCTTATTATAATAGATGGCGTCACGTGTCTTTCGACAGATTGAATTATATTATTACAAGCAGAGTACAACCTCAATTGATTGTCAAACTCTAAATTAACGCGAGCGAAGCCGCGGGCAAAAGCTAGTTTTTATTTATAATATAAAAATACACGCTGATCAACATTATAATCGCATGTTGTTATTATGTTTTTATTAGAAGGAAATACTTAGATATTAATAACTTGTTTACTTGTGATATGCCTCAAATTATGACGTTCGCCTAATTGGACAACGTTCGGCCATTGTGGTTTACACAAATAAAAAAATATATACTTACCTACATATTTGCTTTTGTTTCAAAATACGAATAAAATTAATTCTGGCAATAAATAACGTATATAATTTAAAAATGGAAGCAGAAATAATTGATACGTATTATCAATAGATGGCGCTAACTTAAATTTGCGTTTTGAACACCCAAGAGTCATTTATATGCAATTACCGATAATGATTTCGGCGGAGCCATTAACCCTTCAATACCTTAAATTCTTAAATTAAACTGCATTAAGGTCACAATAATAAAAAGTGACTCAACTCGTTACAAAATCATCTCGATTAACCGAAAACTTCTTACATTTCAGATGTGACGGAAACACGAGAGTTCAACAAAAAAAGAACGAAAGAAAAAAGGCTGAATACCTCCGAGCTCAACCTGTTGTGTGTTCGGGGACATTTGGTGAGCGCTCCATATTATTCTTTATCCTTTTCTGTTCCACTTTTTTGGGTGAAATAAAAAATGTAAATAATACGATCCTTTGAAAACGAGATACGAGTGGGTTGAAGTTTGTGATGCACTGGGAGATAGGTTTGTTTGGAATTAGAATAAATTATGCTTTAGATTTTTAAATTTTATTATGCTTTAGATTTTACTGAGCGAAAAATTCAGTAGTTATGATTTAATAGCACATACATCACCATACTTACAATACCGGTCCAATACCTACTTGCCTAACCACCTTAGTCGTTATAGAAAGTTTCACATCCTCCCAATATATGTACGAACACAGGAAAGCAGCGGATCTAACACTTTTAATACGGCGTTATGAATGGCTTAGTTGATGTTCTTGAGTTAGTTAACAAGGTTGGACTACACGTACCCACTGCTCACCTACGAAGAACAAATCTTCTCGATGTACCTCTAGCGAGAACAACGTACAGAAAAAATGCATATATTGTTAGAGCATGTCGTACGTTTAATGGGGAGTGTCGGAGAGTCGATCTTGACTTGTTTGCATCAAGTATTGGTAATTTAAAGAAATCCATTAACAATAATTTTTTTGATACTTAGTGTTAGATTTTCTTTTATGTATAATCTTCGTATGAAATACATAGCTGTCTACGTTAAAAAAAATATATATATTATACTATTCATCTGTGAAAACTTGTAATTGGCCTTTTGCTAATATGTTTTAACTTATAATAATTATTAGCTGTAAGTTTTCTTGAACTAATAAAATAAAAAAATAACTTTAAAATGCTTACTTAATATTATAAATGTGAGTTTGTTTGTTACACTGTTATACCTTAACTACTCGAGCGACTATCATGAAATTTTTCATACACATTGCCAGAGGTATAAAAAAGAATATAGGATACCCTTCATTAAAAAAACAATTCCTGAGTGAAAGAAAAGTAAGCAAAAACTAGTATATACATACGTAGACTCCTGTAAATATTCGAATGGATAAGCAGAGACCTAGTATAACCATTTTGCTAGCCATTATTTGGTTTCCACATACTAAAGTGTTGCTACTGCTGATTTCCTAAGAGAAAAACCAAATTACACCTTACGATCGATACGATCAGCAAATCTATACTAATATTATAAAGCTGAAGAATTTGTTAGTTTGGTTGAACACGCTAATCTCAGGAACTACTGGTTCGAATTGAAAAATTCTTTTAGTGTTGCATAGCCCATTTATTGAGGAAGGCTATAGGCTATATAACATCACGCTACAACCAATAGGAGCGGAGCAACAATGAAAAATGTTGGAAGAGCCGGAAAAATTGTCTTATGTGAAGTATACGAAGTTTCGCGGATCAGCTAGTAAATAATAATATGTGACGTCGCCAATCTATTTTGCGAACAAATTATATACCTAAGTAGGTACTTATAAGTGTTGTTTACTATTAAACGTTTTGAGAATGCATCGTGTAAGGAAACACGGCATTCCTATTTACCATAGGACTACAACATAAAATGGTTTGACTGTGATATTCTGTACAGTATTTAGGAAATCAAAGCCCCAGGTATGAACACATATGCCGCCTTACTTCTTGTCCTTATTAAAAACTCACAAAACTTGGCTAAGGGAAGATGATTGGCGAGACAAAGTTATTGTAACATGTTTGTGACTTTTATCCAGGTGACAGTCATAAACGCGTTTCGAGAGCGTTACGTAACCACGCCCCTGAGCAAAGCGTGTCAGTCACGAGTGACGTAACGGCTATAACCACACCAATAAAACAATTTATCAATGAACTTATCATACTATACTAAATTATCACCAGAGTTTTATATACCACTATCATTTAATCTCGTTATCTGCTAATCCTAACTAATATTATAAAAGCGAAAATGAGTTTGTTTGTTTGTTACCTTTTCACGCCTAAACCACTGAACCGATAACCCTGAAATTTTGCATATACGTTGATAGGTGTACAGAAACGGACAAAGGTTACCTTTAATCTCGAAAAAAATTACTGTACCCGAGGAAAACAATAATAACGTTCTTATGATAATAGATGGCGCCACGTATCTTTTGAATCATGATTGAATTATATTATTACAAGCAGAGTACAACCAGAATTGATTGTCAAATTCTAAATTAACGCGAGCGAAGCCGCGGGCAATAGCTAGTTAAATGATAAAAGATAAAGTTGTAATAAACAAAGTCATATTCTTTTATACAAATTTAAAATTTAGTTCACTTTAGAATACACACATAATAAAACTAAAGAATATGTGGTAGTTCGAATTTGTAGCTGAACTACGTATTTGAAAAATATCACCTTAATCCCTTGCTTCAGCCATTGTGTAAATTAGCCTACAAAACGCACAGATAAAAACTATGTTTACAATTCTATTTATTCGTAAATCTGTTGTCGTTTTGACTACAAGCTCATTAATAAGCGAGAAATTAGTAGAAGATAATTGCAGATATGTAATAGATATTGAAATTAAACTACTTTGTACAAGGAAAGTGTCAATTTAAATAGTTTTAAAATAGTGTTACACTGACTAATATTATAAATGCGAATGTCAGTTTGTATGTGACGCTTTCTCGCCTTAACTACTCGATTGAACGTCATGACTCATGAATCATGAGTCTCATGAGTCATGACGCATGAGTCATGATATAACCTGTAATACAGAAAAAGTATTGTACCTGAGGAATAAAAATGTATTGACAAAATTTACATTAACACGAGCGAAGCTGCGGGCAAATCCTAGTTAAAAATAAATCTGTAAAAAGTAGGAAGATCTATTTTCAGTGTGTGAGTGTGCCTCTGCCTTTAATACGTATTTGAACGGACAGGACCACTCGAGTAGACTTTAAGTGCTGGTATCGTAGACTTTTTTATACACTTTTTTTTTCAAGTGCCCTCGGAAATAGTTATAACCTATTTATTTTACTTTCGAAATTGGGGTTAGGAAAGTTAATTCGATTCGGCATTGAAGGGTTAAGGTTTTTTTTCGGATTTATAACCCAAATTAATATCATAATGTTTTTACGTACGACAGTTGTTGGTCGTTATTTTTGATGTTTTTGATTTGTAGGTACTGTTTCTTAGACAGACGATCAACGAACAGACTAACGGCATACTAACTAATAGATAATGCAAATGTGAGTTTGTTTGTATGTTACGCTTTCACGCCTGAACTACTCGACCGATCATCATAAAATTTTGCATACACGTTGTTAGGGATACAGAAAAGGTCATAAGGAATCTTTAATCTAGAAAAAGTATTGTTTTCAAACGCAGCCGCGGGCGAAATCTAGTGAATTTTTAAAAGGATACCGTTTTGTAATAGCTGTCTTTAATTCTAGATATAAATATCCTAGATATAAAAACACTACTCAGGGATAAGTAAGGTATTGGAACAATAGACGTTGAACCCAAGATCAAATCAACTATCTGTAGTAACTTAAACACAAACTAAATATTTTGTCAGTCTTTCGTTAATACTGGATAAAATACTTGTGCCTTCGCCTCGTAAGTATTTAAAACCATGGCGTATAAATGCGTCATATACCTTTAAATATTTTATGCGGCTCATCTGCCAACAATTATGTACATAAAAATAATGAATCATTCTGTCTTTTCATCGTCATTAAAACGGTCAAGACCCCGGATTAGTAAGAAACGAAAATGGCGTCGCTTAAAAAATTTATTCAACCTGATTTTGCAGTGACACTTGCAATTTTATAAACATTAACGTTTTGTAATAAAAATAAATTGCGCATTTTCTTTGATTTCACCTCAATTATTGTTAATTTGATTAGTTTTTGTTTTAACAAACACATTCTTGATATGTTTTAAATTATATAGGCCAGTTTAATCCGGCTATTTTGCTAGCCGTAGGTTTTATTTTCGTATTTTATGTCTTATCTTTATGTAAATTAAGTTCGTTTTCCTTTAAACTATTTTAAACGATCAATGTTTTAAAGAAATACATGTGAATGCTCTACTCTCTACCTGCCGTGAGTTGAGTCGAGTGGATGGTTCTATGTTGAAGTGCCGCACTTCACTTCTCTATTCGATTGACGTAAAATCGAATAAAAATAAAGCGAGCACTATTATTGTAAGGTTGGTTTGTAATTTATGGTAACAAAGTCAAATTAGGAACAGAGTAGCATAACAAAACTCCAGTAAATTACAGTGTGAAAGGAAAAATGTTTTGAAAATAGAATGATAAAAATTTATGAGTCGACTCGGATGTCAATTTGTTGATATTTATTAGATATTTTGTATAACACGAGTACTATCGTTGTAGCATTTGTTCTTTATTCAACAGAGCTCTAGACAGTTTACGATTTAGAGTCATAGAAACTTGACGTGGCCATACTTTAAGTAGTTAAAACGTTGATACCTTACTCTTTTCGAAAGGCAAACTGGTAGTTATTTTAAATGATACCCATAAGAGAAGTTTATTAGTTTCAATAGCCCCTTGAAGCCAGTCGTGACTGCTCACTTAACATTGCCCAAAACGAGGTATCTCTTCACGTAAATTACAAGGCTGTCATTGCTCCCTCTAACATTGTACCTTCATGGCACCTGCTCTCTCGGGACCGGTTGAGTTGGTGGTAAAAAATAATCTTTTTCATTTTAAAAACAACAATTTTTTAAAATGCCCGACCGTGAGATCCTTTCTGTTTACAGTTCGTCTGTTTATACTACGTAACTGGCGACAACAAAACGCTGTTGTACAGCGTCATGTATTGATGAATAAAGTTTAGTCTTGTTGAAAGATCTGTCTGTTGCAGCATATGATAAAATAAATAAAATGTCGAAGTTTTTACATGTATTGTAAATTTATATTTTCTTCTTTGCACTGCATATATAGCAGTACAACTTCCCTATTTATTTTCTAAAGAAACCGCTCCAAGAATATTTTTTGGGTCGAGGGGGATTTTGCAAGCATTCAAGAATCATACACAAGGAACACTCACACTCGAAACAACCATTTATAGATCACACCATTGTTGTCTCGTGTAGGGATTGAAAGAAATCGTGTTAGCAACGATAGCTCAGTGGTGAGACCAACAGACTGCAATACAGAGGGTCTCGGGTTCGAACGCACGTCACGCACCTCTGACTTTCGGAAGTTATATGACTTTTCGAAATTATGTGCGTATTGATAGACAATTATCGCCTGCTCCGTGCCTCGGAAAGCACGTTAAGCTATCGGTCCCGGCTGCCATGAACATCTATGGCAGTCGTTATTGGGAAGTCAGTGCCCTCTAATATCCTGACACTGGTCTAGTCTTATGGTATCGTTAGCCATCGGGTTGCGGAGGTCAGATGGCAGTCGCTCCGTGTAAAAACTGATATCCAGTCAAAACCGGTTAGACTAGAAAGCCGACCCCAAGTGACTTAGGAATAATAAAGGCTAGGGAGAAGTAGGGATTGAACCTAAAACACGCGATGCAATAGAATCAGCGAACCACTAAGCCAGTCGTGCTGTCATCTCTTCATTACCAGTGGTTGTCATCATTACCAATGTCTCTATCCGTAGATAGTAATTATAGGACTGGGTACTTTTTTCTCTATACTTATTCTCCAGCTAATGAATTATTTAATTAAGTAACAGGTACAAAAGTAATATAATACGATACTGGTCGGCTCATGTTGGTTCGTTGCTGCGTGAAAGATCATCAAACACACCTTTGTGTCTATACTAATATTATAAAGCTGAAGAGTTTGTTTGTTTAGTTGAACGCGCTAATTTCAGGCACTACTGGTTCAAATTGAAAAAATATTTTAGTGTTGGGTAGCACATTCATCGAGGAAGGCTACTAATATTATAAATGCGAAAATGAGTTTGTTTGTTTGTTTGTTACGTTGTCAGGGGTACAGAATAGGACACAGGGTACTTTTCATCCAGAAAAAAGAACTGTTGCAAACCTAACCTAAACTAACCTACATTTATGCGAGCGAAGCAGCGGGTGAAAACTAGTAGGCTATGTAACATCACGCTATGACCAATAGGATCATCAATGGAAAATTTTGCAAAAATGGAGAAAATTCTCTTATGTGGAGCAGACGAAGTTGCGCTGGTCAACTAGTTTATCATAATTATTAGTAAGTACGTAAGAAATGCTATCATTATTGTATAAATTTAATTGTGATACTTGCAAAATAATCTCGAATTACTACTATTTATCGATAAGCATAATTGCATTAGAAGAATATTCGAATGACTGGACAACGCTATATTAGCTTAACCGTTACTTAATCTCCAAGAGATACATAACAATAGATTTTTTATTGTGTCTATAAAATGACAGACGATGGGTGGATGGATAAATGCGTGCGCTGCTTTCTGCCATGAAAAGTAGGTATCGCGTCGTACGCAATTGTATTCGAATTTATTTTCGAATGCGCATGACTAAATACTATACTATTATTATTACTATTGTTATTATTATGGCGTACAAATTAATATTTACAATATAGATCTGAAGACCAATTCTCGTAATAAAACTATTTAAATTAAAGTCCCGATTTAGTCTCAGTTTCATAAATATATTGACGGCCTCGATGGCGTAGTGGTTAGTATAACCGACTGCCACGCCTGAGGTCGCGGATTCGATTCCCGCACAAGTCAAACATTTGTGTGCATGGACATTGATGTTTGTCTTGGTCTGGGTGTTGCTATGTATTATATATGAATTTACAAAAAAAAAAAAGTATATATGTATGTTTATCCATTGTCTAGTACCCATAGTACAAGCTCTGCTTAGTTTGGGCTAGATGGTGTTGTGTGTATGTGGTAGAATTAATATTATTATATTATTATCAAAAATGGTATTCGTCTAAAGAAAATAAACATCAAATATAAATATAAAATGCATCAAATATGAATATATCAGTTCATATTTGATGTTTATTAGACTAGATCGAGACACTTTTTTTGATTTATCACTACGAGAATTCGATGACATATATTTTATATTAATTAAATATCGTAGCTCTCTTTATTATACAAAAAATGATAATACAACATCAACAATCATATAAGTACTTATAAACGATAAATCGTTATAATAAAATAATTTGAATCGATTAAAAATAATTAAACACTACCCATGTACCTACCAGTTATAAAACTCCAAAAATGTTGTTTGTCATTTAAACTCGATTATAATCGAATTAAATTAGTCGATAATTGTCAGGCCATTGATCTATTTCGAATAATTATTTCTGTATGTACTTAAAAGCCAGCTTTAATAATATGTGCCGTGAGGTTATAATAATAATGTCAACGTTATTATTCATAAATAGGGTTGCCATCTCTAAAATTTGGCATCCAGGACAAGATGCGTGAAAACCCCGGATTTTAGAGCCCAGAACCCGGACATGTCAACAAGTTTTTTTAAACATAGTGTAGGTAATAAAAACAGTTACGGGACGGTGAATTTAGCGAGTCGGTTCATCGATTGATCGCGGCGTGCGGGCACGGTGCGTGTGTCGCGGGCGGCCCAAGACTTTAAATTTTTAAACCCGGACTACAAATGAACCTCGGACGCTCCCCGGATGCCCTCTAAACTAGGACAAATCCGGGGAAACCCGGACGGATGGCAACCCTATTCATAAATGATACTTCATTATTATATTTAGAATTATTTATCAATTATTATCAAGTTATTTTTTTAAAGTGATGGTTGGGCCCGATATCCTATATCGATTAAGCTTCTTATCGGAGTCACGCGATAACAAATCGATTAATAATGGTGAATTAATTCTGTACGAGTCTGTAAGTTGTTATTTTTAAATTATTTGTGGTTTACTTGTAAACGAAGTAATTTAAGACTAGTTCATTTAACTAGTATTAAACTTACTCACTCGTAAACTAATTGGTGTAGTTTTAATCTCGCTTAGGCTCATCGTGTTAGCTTAATTGTTGATTTTTAGGCGTTGGGTTCGAATCCCCGGTTAGAGACGACCTCAAGGACCTCCTATCACGTGAAACCTTGAAACGACTTCTGATGATCCTTCAAACATATTTTGTTAGCGTGATCCTATAAAATAATTCTGACTCCGTTGTGAAATTCGTACAATCTATACTAATATTATAAAGCTGAAAAGTTTGTTTGTTTGTTTGAACGCGCTAATCTCAGGAACTACTGGTTCGATTTGAAAAATTATTTTATTGTTGGAAAACCTATTTATCGAGGAAGGCTATAGGCTATATAACATCACACTACGACCCACGGGGGCGGCGCAGTAGCGATAAGCGCGGGTGGAACCGCGGCACATCTAGTACATATATTTATAATTTAATTTACGAAACTCAAAATTGAAAAGAAATTAATTGGCTATGGGATGTCAATAGGTATTTACACTGTCAATGTTCGCGTCACTCCGTGTAGTATGCAAATTGTTTAATCAATAGCTATTGTACAAAATTGTATGTGCTCGCAGTGCCAACGACCTTTACAACACGACCAATATCTTCAAGTGACGGTGCCTATTTAGGTATAAGATAATTATATCTATAATTATCATCCAACTGCCTCCCCTATTAGTTTATCTTTATGCCTTTCTGCGGTCCCATTAGCCGCGTGTTTCAGATAAAATGTCTATTTGGAAATTTCCAAACTTGCCAGCAGATTGTGTCTATTTAATTAGTTTTTAATTTAACTATAAAATATTCTGTTGGACGAGTATCATTCAGTTTTTATCGCGACCGGTTCGCTGGACGTTTGGTGCCACGCCCGCCTCCGCACCTCCGCCATATTCAAAATTCAAATATCGAATATTTTTTCAGTTTTCCTCACCGGCCGTCATGCGGCATCCGAACCAGTTTTTATTTCCAACCAGTAACATTTCGACCGATTTGAGACATTAAAACGAGATAATAGTTTACGTTCATTATTTAAAATATACATCGACCGATTTTGTGTACGCAAAAAATCATAAAGGACAGGCCTAACAAAGAGTTAGGTCATGCAGGTCGCGGCGGGCGTTGCACGAATGTAAAAAATAACGCAAAATCATCGCCAGTGCAAAAACATCAAGTCCATGAGTCATTTATATACCTTTAAAGAACGACTCCTAAAGGAAATTTGTTCGCCACTAACAAGTACGTCGCGTCGGTCGTTTGGAATACAATGATTAGCTGTCATTTGTCACTTTTCGTGTCTCTTGTGGTGACCGAGCATTGAATGTGACACGGGGCCATTAACGTCGCGTAAAAACTAAATAAATTGTGTAATTTACACTTTTATTTATATTATATTCCTCCAGCTTATACTACGAAGCGACTTATACGAATGTTGTTTTTGTTTTCTTACGACCTTGGAGTGAATACAGAGATAAAAATTGTTCAATCGGTGATTATTTATAAATGTTGATAATGTCATACGTTTTTGTGATACCACAAAAGAAATGTTTTTGCTGCGTCTATGGAATGTTTGGTCGTTAACTATGCAAATAGTGCTCAGTACAATAGGTGTGAGCAAAAAGTGTGGCATGCAAAAAGCTGGGCCATCAAATATCGACTAGTATAAACAGTCACATGTTGACCGTGGCAAGGTCGCACGGGTTTTGAACTTGGAACAAAAAAATATTACACATTTGAATATTGCATTCGGCGCGACTGATTGATGGGATCTCTTTTCACGGCACGCGATTGATTTGCTTTGTTTTTTTCTCTCCGGTGTTGCCATTCACGATGCATTTTCGTTTAAAACCTTTTTGAAATTATATTCAATTGTTATTTATTTTTTAATCTTTTTGTTGCAGGTACATTTGAATGCGGGTGTAACGACTTTTAAATTGTGAGTTATTTTTAAAAGGTTTCTTATAACAAAATGCATATATTAACTGGCTAAACGCCAGGTCCCTTTTACGGCTTTGAGAAAAAAATGGCGATTTTTAAAATATTTGCTCTTTATACGATGATATGGAGAAAGAAATTGTGGTTTATACACCGCCCCCGATATCCGTTATGCATATCGGCCTTATACGGACCCTAGAAGAGTGTCGGCCGTCTCATTGTCTTTCTGTCCGTCATGAGTGACTCACGCCATTGTTGGGTTACACAATAGATGTCTTTGTGCATTGTGCCCGGGGGACCCTGATGTTACGTATTTTGTAATAATTAGTCGACTTCTATTTGACTCACAAATGATAATTACTCATGCGCCTACTTTCTAAATTTTAATAAACTTGCTCGATTTTATTGATCGACCGCGAAATAAGTTTTTATATGATACGAAACGCAATATCTCACACGGCACGCGTTTGGGGTTCACCCTAGGGTTTTTGAGAGCCAAAAAAAAGAATGCGAAAGGGGCCCGTCCAGTATAATAGATATGCGAAAACTCAATCGCGTTTGCTGCTAACAATAAAATCCAATGAGCTAAGTTTAAATTTCGATCAAGGGAATATGACCCCTATTTGTTTGGGATACGGAACATTTTATTTCGAATTATATTATTTCGAATTCATCCCCTTTCGAGTAGGCAACTTGTAGGCGGGAAAAGTGGTCGTTCGTTCAGATATGTCAAAACAAATTAGCGGTATACATGTGTGTATGTATACGGCAACTATTTTATCTCGCTCTCATCCCTTACGTGCGAAAAGGACGTAATATACGAATATTGAATATAATTTATCGCCAGTTTTCCCCTTTTGGCGTTTATCGATGTGTGGGCAATGAATAAGGAGTTTTAAGTTGTTTCTATTTTGTGAAATACAGCGTTATCTCTTCAAATACACGTGTCGAAATGAAATTATAAGAAACTAAATTGAAAGTATTTTTGTTGAAAAGAAAACGGTTGCGAGCGCCACATTTGTTGTAATTCCCACAAGAGCAGTTACATAAATTGGTTCAAATCTTCAACATAATGAAACTTCCACCACAAATCAACGCGTCACGCACCCCTAAAAAGACTAACGAAACGCGTTTTGTGAATCGACTAAAACGCGTAATAGCAGTTATCGGGTGCAATTACATCGCTAAACGTTTGAAATTGTATAATGCAAGATAATAATTACCTTAGCCGCGATAATTCTCACAGAAATCGAATACATTTTTCCTTCTAGAACAAGAAATGAAAAATTACCTACCTTTTGTGCAATTTCAACACTGGCACACAAGCAGTTACTATAAATTAACATGATTGAAAAGCATTATAACTAATAAAAAGAAATGATGTTCTAAAAATGTCCGTTAAATTTAAATTTATAAACTATGCGTTAATTAATTTTTTATTTAAAACTCTAATTCGAAACAGCCGCTGTATTCGAAAAAAGAACGAAAAATAAAATTAAATTGCTTACGCGTAATTCAAATAACGAATGATGAGTAGAGTGGGTGGCGACGTTCGATGATGGGGTAAAAATTATCCCCGAGGGGTAAACACCCTATGTAGTGATGTGTGTTTATGTGTGGAGGAGGGTATGATAATGGCGTATTTCCTGCCTACCCCACAGCTCAACTAATGTGAAATTTTGCATAGCACGCACTTTAAAAATGAATGATTTCGGTAGTTTGATGTGTGTTCAAGCACTAATATAAACACGTTAAATGATCGTGGATAGTTTTTATGACGATTTTTATATCGTAAAAATAGTGTATGTAGCTAAATAAAGTTGATGCCGCTAAGTAAAATATAAAACTGTTAAAGAGTCTAAATATTTAAAAATATTTACAGTTCTTAAAAAACTTACAAAGCAAATCAGATAAAGGTTGTCAATCAAAATCATTTAAAATATTGAACTGTTATTTGTTTTATTAATTTTCTGTCAGGCCGTATTATAAGTGCAATAGAAATAAAAAGCATTCTATATTCAATTTCGTAAATGGAACGTAATACAATGTAGCCAGTACTAAAAAAAACAAAACGTAATATCCAAAATAATATTTGTATTAACGGTTAATAATCTAACCCTACCATTACGCATGTAAGTTAAATATTCAGTGTTTATAATGCATAATAAAAATATAACTTCACAGTTCAACAGTACAATGTACCGAAATATCATTTGGTAACATTTTTACATTTTTATTGGCCTCATAAAAGTAACATATAACTTACAAAACGGCCGTTAAAATTCAGCCATTAAACACTGAAATAACTCGAAAACGACTGTTTGCATTTTAGCGATGGATGAATGCATTTTATATACCTCGTTTGGTGATAACTATGTCATCTAATATTGTTAATTAATGTTGGTTTGTTTGTCTGTTCTGTACGTTATAAATGCGCATCAAAAACACGTGTTTGTTTAAATAAAATAGTTTACTCGCGTAACGGATTAACTGAAAAAGTAATTAAATGATTATATTAATTTTTGTTTCGCAATATAATTACGCATTTTATATTATACGAGATGGCTGTAGTTTGGAAATAAATATTATGTTATTACTAAGCGGGTAAATTACTAGTATAATTACAGTAACAGAACATCGCATTCTAATATATTTTAATCAAGTAAAATACTCGACAGTTATTCAAACATCCGCTATTTCTCAATAAAATAAAACACTGCGATAAATAAATAGGTAAGTCACAACAAATATATTCGAATGTCGTTATTTCCGTCATAAAATCAAATGAGCGAATCGACAAGGAATAAATATTCAAATATAATAAAGTGGGATGAAATAAAATACTGAAATGTGAAGCCACACGTAATTAAATTAATGAATAGATGTACCCTTGCGAGCGTATTAGGGTTAAAAGCGTTTGTGGTTAACGCAATATAATACTTGAACAAAGAAACTTGCGAAAGTGCGCAAATAACATTAAAAGGAACTTTATTTACTGTGTATTTAAAACATGTTAGATTTACTAAAATATCTCGGCAGCTAAGAGTATGGCACCATTTTAGCGACTCTGTTTCAACGTGTGTAAATATTTGAAATTAGAACTAAATGCTGATTTGAATGTGTTCTTATTTACATAGGTAAGACTTACAGCTAGATATGCACGGCAAACAACAAAATGGTATTTAAGCATTTAATTAAGTTCGATTGTCTCCGTCGATATGATAAATAAACAAACAAATTCTGTTTCTTATCGTGTATACTGCATTTCACAATTCCATTTTCGAAATAATTGTGATTATAAAACACGTTTCGTGGTAAAACAAATTGAAATAAATGTTTACAAATACATACGTGTTTTTATAAACGCAGCAATTTCGAAAATAGAACTGGCAAATGAAGCAGTAACACGATGTATCCTGATTGTTAATTGCCTTCAATATTTTAAATATGGAACGCGCGTGAAATGTCGCCGCCATAAATGCACGCATGTATGCATTGAGTTTTGGCAAGGAGCGACTTTTTACTAAACAGTTTCCGAGCACAATAAACAGCCATCAAAGGAGATATACCTTATTCGGGCAGTTATTTTCACGTAGTCACAATAATATCTATTCATTATGCCTCGTTTCTTGCGCTACACGTTTTGAATTATTTAATTGCGTTCATATCAATTCAGATGTGACAATGGCCCGTTGGTTGGTACGTATGTGTTGGCAGCACTGTCGTTCCGTTTCGTGGCTCGACCAGATTGGCGAGAGCCATTCACAGTCGGACTTGTTAGTGATGCGCGTTAGACGTCGTATACCGTTACACGCTTTCAGGGGTCGGATTAAAATGGTCAGTGTGTACGCAACGGGCGTCAAACGCGTATTTATTGGACATTCGCAGCGGTGCGTCAGGCGAAGATACGGAGTTAAACTGCCAACTGACACGCGAACATTAAGTACTTTGTATCAAGTTTCGCCGGATTCCGTTCGCTACTTGAGTTATACGCTGCGTTGTCGTGTGTAGGGGCACTTATGTGCGTCGCGTGGAGTCACAATTGAGCCGTTCATACATATTTAGTCGACATTAATTTCGTCGAATCGGATTAAATACCGATAAAACGTAACTTTCACGTACATTTTACGTAAACATTTACGTGGCGCGAGTGTTTTGTTTTGTGCCAGTACCTGTGACTGTAATTGGTGAGCTATATATATTTTTAAATAATTGTTTTCCAAGCTAATATATTTTTTATAAAATAATAACGATAAGAATTTTCTTTGATTATTTGATAATAAGCTTGATTTATTTTATAAGAATGTGATTTATAATTTTTATAACATTGCGATACAAATTGTGATAAATACTTTACTGGAAACATTAAATTCATAAAAGTATTATAAATATGTCATTGTTACGGAATATAAATTAATTTAAATTTTAATATTAAATCTTAAACGAAATACAACTACCTTATTTTTCTTAACTTTTATTAGAGTACTTTATGTTATTTTAAATTTTATGTAATACACGAAACATATCTTGATTCTTGGCAGAAATCGTCACGCTCACCTATAAAAACAAATCTCATTCTTATCACTAGTAGATAAATAAAATATGCATACTAACAGAAGAACCAGACTATCAAAGTTGTTTGCCTATAATATATTGTCGGCCTCGATGGCGTAGTAGTCAGTGTAACCGACTGCCACGCCTGAGGTCGCGGGTTCGATTCCCGCCCAAGTCAAACATTTGTGTGCATGAACATGGATGTTTATCGTGGTCTGGGTGTTTATATGTATAATATGTATGTATTTACAAAAAAAAAAGTGTATATGTATATTTATCTATTGCCTAGTACCCATAGTACAAGCTCTGCTTAGTTTGGGCTAGAATCGGCTAGATGGTGTTGTATGTATCTGATAGAATATTTTAAAAAAATTCCTACAATATATACTTCATTTATAAAACTTATTATCATCTAACTATTTGTCTCATAAGTAGCATCCAAATCTAAAAAAACAAAACTACATATTTTTATACATAGATATTTATTAAATTATTATATATACGATCATTACACATTTTATATATACAAAAATACCCTCAGCGCGTGACGGGTTAATTTTACCCACAATATTTTCGTCTAAAATCTTTGATGCCTGTTTTACCCTCGAACAAGGGTAAATTCCTATAATGTAAACCCTAGTAATACAAAATCGTTGATAACATGGCTCGTAGAATCATAAAGGTGTTGGGTACAAAATCCTTCTCATTCCAAGGATTTGCAGCTGAAATTAGTTCGCAAATCTCTTGGCTTACTGCTACCACCCCCGTTACAGATGTTGATGGGACATACAGATAAATAACCTTGGATTTGTCCCGCCTTATTGTTTTCTTTTTATTGCTGTGTGAATATTTTTCTTTTGCTCGTAAAAGTGGGGTTGGATGTGATAATGGTTAGTGTAAAAATGTATGATAACACATTATAAACATGTGTTTTAACTTATAATATGGCTTGTAACTATCAAAAGCATATTACAACTTAAAATTTATTAAAGGACAATTATTTTATCGAAAATTAGCGCGTCAATTCACTTTACAATGGTATAAAAATGCCTACGGTACCTAAATCTTTTACTTTATTTTGTAAATTTATATTTAGAACACTTACACGAGACAGACGAGTGATCTCATATACGTAAGTTCGAAATTTAACATTGCTAAATTAAAACTATGAGTTTTTCCTATGGTTCGAAATTCAAATGTGAGCAAACTGACCAATGATTTGCGTTTTTATTCTTTTTCAAACATTGCGCCAATATTTGATTAGCGAAGAGGTATTAGTTAAAAAAAGAAACGTTTATGTTTAGCAAGTAAACCAACATTTAGTTAAACAATTATCACTAATATCCAAACATTTAACTGTCTGTCTGTCTAATTGTATGAAATAACAATATTTTTGTTTTAGACAAAGACTGTTTGTGTATTTCAAATGTTTATTTAGTTGTTTCTTTATACTTTTCTATGAGAAACTATTTAAAGAGTACGCTTTAAAGATAATATTAGTCTTAACTAGGTACCCGTTACAATTTGTCTTTATAACAAGACCGAATACATAAAAACAGGAGTATAAAGAGAATTCTTCTTCTCCTTAGCCTTTATTATATATTCCCAAGTCACTTGGGAGTCGGCTTTCTAGTCTAACCGGATTTGACTGGATATCAGTTTTTACACGGAGTGGCTGCTATCTGACCTCCGCAACCCGAAGGCTAACGATACCCTTTTTTTTTTCTTTCTTTTTTTTTTCCGTCTGGAAATGCTCCTTATGCATACCCCCTCGCAACAAGGGGATGCGAGAGGGCAATGTCGGGCTCTCCCGAGACTTCGGGCCTACCGACTAAAACCACCACGTTGTGCCACCTCGCTGCTTTGTGAGGTGGGTGGGTCACTGGAACTATAACTACATCAGGGACCCACCCAGCAGGGCCCAATACAGAAACTAAAAAGGTCTGCGGGCGACGACTCCTGGGCAACGCCCCGGCACAGAGGCTAACGATACCCTAAGGCTAGGCCAGTGTCAGGATATTAGAGGTCACTGACTTCCCGATAACGACTGCCATAGATGTTCATGGCAGTCGGGAACGACGGCTTAACGTGCTTTCCGAGGCACGGAGCAGGCGATAAATGTTAATCAATACGCACATAATTTCGAAAAGTCATATAACTTCCGAAAGTCAGAGATGCGCGACATGGGTTCGAACCCGAAACCCTCTGCATTGCAGTCTGTTGGTCTCTCCACTGAGCTATCGCTGCGGCTAAGAGAATTCTAACAAACATAATAATTTATAACAACTGTACCTTTCTTTGCACCGGAAAAAGCAAAGTTAAGAATATATATTAGATCTTTCTAGTAATATTGATGTATTTTATTTATATTTATATTGATGTAATATTGATGTATTTTGTTTTCACCCGCGGCTTCGCTCGCGTAAATGTAGGTTAGGTTAGCAACAGTTATTTTTTCTGGATGAAAGGTATCCTATGTCCTATTCTGTACCCCTGACAACGTGTATGTAAAATTTCATGTTGATCGGTTGAGTAGTTAAGGCGTGAAAGCGTAACAAACAAACAAACTCATTTTCGCATTTATAATATTAGTAAGGATATCAAATACCTATGACAAAAATGGAAGCGACGATCCAGCAAATATAGCGTCGGACTAAAACCTGCTTCGTAGTTTGACATTTGCTTCATAATAATAAAAAAAAATATATCTGTTGGCACTGACATCATATTTTAAAATCTATAAATACACATCATAACATCACTTCATCACAAATTATATGCCAATTAGCTGACCTGCGCTACTTCGTCAGCTTCACATAAGAGAATTTTCCCCGTTTTTGCAACATTTTTCAATGCTGCTCCGCTCCTCTTGGTCGTAGCGTGATGTTATATAGCCTATAGCCTTCCTCGATAAATGGGCTATCTAACACTAAAAGAATTTTTTAATTCGAACCAGTAGTTCCTGAGATTAGCGCGTTCAAACAAACAATTTCTTTAGCTTTATAATATTAGTTTAGATATATTTTTATATTTGACACTACTGCCTAATTTCACTTTAAGCATCGGAATTACTATTTGAGCGCCATTTTAACTATATAGGCATCACTTTATTTTTATCCATACGTGTGCTTTCAACTCTTGCAAAAAGTAAATTATGTTCATTAACCTCCGAAACTGCCTGTACATTTATAAAACACTGGATGTTCCAGCGGTTTCACCCGCGTTTATCATCGTTACTGCGCCGCCATCGTGGATCGTAGCGTGATGTTATATAGCCTATAGCCTTCCTCGATAAATGGGCTATCCAACACTAAAATAATTTTTAAATCGAACCAGTAGTTCCTAAGATTAGCGCCTTCAAACAAACAAACAAACTCTTCAGCTTTATAATATTAGTATAGATATTCGAGGCCAAATAGTAATACCTAAACCATACGTATGAAGACATGTGGCCTCACTCGCTGAAGGCATTGTAACTTAATAATCATAATAAATAAGACAATACCGATATCTCTCCATACAAATACCAATATAAAATGAACCGGCAGTATGAATAATTTTTTTACACACTCAAACTGTTTCAGAGCTCAAGTTACACTGGTTTTTTGCCACCCTTTGTTGAACTAATTACAAGGTAGGGTGCAGACAGTTTGTGTAAAGGCTCATTAAAAATGAACTTTAGAGTACATGTGTTGCTTTAGGGTACTAGGCCATATTTAATATGGGGTAGAGCTTTTAGCACTTAAGGCATTACCACCTTGATGCCTTAAGGCTGAATTAATTTTTCTATTTTACGTAGGTATATCCTGTATTTTTACTACTGGGTTTTAAAGTGTATATATAACTAATCCGGCTATAAAGCGTACAAAATGCAAATTAATATGGTTGTATGATTATAGGGTTTATAAAATGTAGCGAATTGTTATGTAGTAAAATATGCAAGTACAAAAACACTTGTATATAATTATGTCATGCAAGTTATTATGTCATATTTTTTTAACTGATGGCGCTATCCTATAGATATACTATGTTTTATTTGTTGAACATTTTTGAACGCTAGTAATCTTGAATTACATTTCTAAATGGTCTTGAAGTACTTACGTATTCATAAATTGAATTCATTTTAATTGCTCTGCTCTGTTTCTCATATTTTAGCGGCTAAACCATTTAACTGATTCTGATTATAAATTTAGTAGGTAATAGACAGGTCGAATAGAATATGTTAAACCATTGTCAAGTAATGAATTTAAAAATGCGGTTAGAGCCATGTGTAAAACCTAGTTTACTATAAATCCAAAAAATCCGTTAGTGGTATAGATTATTGTGTTTCTATATTTAAATATTCATAAAATCAATCTTCCATAGACTACCGTCTACTTTGTGAGAAAAATTTCTCACGAAATAATTCCTTTAAAAAATTTGCATGATAACATGTAACCAAATACCAAAAATCTCGTCAACCGAACAATTCTTTCATAAATAAACTTCACATTATTACGCACAGACTCCCTAAAATAAGAACCAGAAAGATCTATACATCTTTCGCGTTCCCAAGCTCGGAAGCTTAAAAAAGTGACCTTCAGAAATGCAAATGGCCGCTTCCCACGGGCTAATAATTTGCATAACATAAAGGGTTGGACGCACCCCGAAAAAGCGTTTAGCACAAAATATGCAAATCTATAAATACCTTAAGTAATTATGCAAAAGATTTGACAGCTGCTGTTTTTTTTTGTATACAGATGTTAAGTTTCTGCTTCTGAATCAGGTGGGCCAATCTTACCCGGTAGCGTTTGACAGTTTTTTTTATGACTTAGGAGTTTGGAGTTCAATGTCAAAGCATTTTGAGGTTGTATACTTTTGTTCTTTTTAAGTCTTGTCTTGGGATTGCCAGTTTGTCATGTTAGTTTTAAGACATTATCATAATGTTTTTCTTTCAGGATTTGTTTATGAAAATGTTTATTACTATGGAGTTAATTAGGAAGTACATTTAAATTCTATGGTTTTTACTGATAAACCAATATGATATCATAATTCTTATAGGAATATAAATATAGCTTTTTCTTAAAGGCATGCGTGATTCCTGTTTATTAAATAAGTATTTTTTTAGAAAAACATTTTTCTAGCCTGGGTACGAGACTTTTTTTTTGTATATTTTGGTGGTATAATAATATCCTCTTTGTGTCAACTTCTATATATTTTAAATGAAGAAAGAAGAGCGAAGTAAGAACATATCAAGAATAGAACAGAAGAGAAGCTCGTCGTACTGGTGATTGCCACTAGCGAGGTATAGAGTTCCTACGTATGCTACCACTGTAGGAACTTCATACCGTGCTCTTGGGATAGCCAATCTTCTTCACGTTACTTCAAGAAAGAAGAAACAAGATTAAGAAGAGAGCTAAGAAGAAAACTGTATTCTTTTATGTTTATTGTGTATATTATGATTGTTGTGTATACTGTATTATACCTATTATGTATACAGGGCTGTCCCAGAAGTCGACGTCAAAGCCGGAATGAGGTAACAGGCTAAGTTATAATAGCTATCAGAAAAATATAAAAAAATATAAGTTACGCAGGTATTTTAAAAATTATAGACATTTTGAAACAAATCAAAAAACTCTACACCCTGTGACGGTCTTTTCACTTCTGTTACTACAGACATTTATTTTTTGAATTTTTATCTTTTTGTTATGTAATCTCGAATTATCGAAGAAAAATCGAGAGCTTACTCGATCTTTTTAATAGGAGTTAAATAAGGCATATCTTTTTTTAAAATATTAGGATTCGCCACTCCTTCTCCATATAAACTTTAACTGTGGCAAATTTCATACTCCTCCGTCCCCGTAATTTTCGTAAAAAGGAGTACAAAGTTTTTGCTTCACGTATTAATATATATGTAGATTATATGCATAGCATATCAATATGTAACTAATACCGGTTAATAAAGCTGGTACCCCCTCGCCTGGTTTGCTTCGCAACCACGAGTGCTTAGACCAATCATTAGCAGCGGCTTAAGGCCACCCCGATACAGCGTTTAGGGATAATCCTGGCAGTTGCTTTTTTTAACTTTATAAAAGTTGTTTGTACCTACTTACTTGCTTACTTTATTTAACTAATTTCGGAATTCTACGTCCTATACTATGTTTATTTTTCATGTATGTTTTCTTTGCACTTTACGCTAAAACGGCTGAACGGAATTAAGTGCGGTTATCACAGTTCAGTAGCTTTGGATTCCATTTAAAATAGAGCGCGTACCAAAAAGTTTGGGTCCTCATACCTCTGCCGAACGACCAAGGCACGGAATTCTCTGCCAAGGCACGTGTTTCCTTCTTCCTTCAATCCTGGGTCCTTTAAGCGGGGCGTGAAAAAGCACCTTCTCAGGCCGTCAAAGTAGAGAACTCAACGTCGCCTCGGCTACTATGAGGGCGGTGTGGAGGCCACTGCTCTTAGACAACACGACTGCTTACCATCAGGTGGAGTGTGGTCACTGTGACGAGCACGATAAAAAAAAAAAAAAGAAAAAAAGGTCATCTCAAAGAGATCGCTAACACCGGCAACTGCTTTTTTAAAACTGTAAAGAAGAAGATATGTTGAAATTAAAATAATTTAAAATACGTAATACTTTCATTTGATTTGACTAAGGAATTATGTGTCATCGTTAAAAACGGCTGAACGAATTATAATGCGGTTTTCACAGTTCGGTAGCATTGGAATTAATTTAAAACTTAATAATAAGGTTGATCATGAAATATTACTTAATAAAATTGCATACAATGGAATACGCGGTAATTTATTGCGTTGGTTTGTGTCGTACCTCGAAAACCGTTCACAAATGGTTGTGGTTAATGGTCATCAGTCTGTTTCTGTTAATATTACTTCCGGTGTCCCACAGGGCTCTATTCTCGGACCACTGCTGTTCATTATCTACATCAATGATATTAAGAAATGTTTTACTAGCTCAAAATTCTTGATGTACGCTGATGACTTGAAGGCATTTAAAGTGACACAAAATTTGAACGACTGTCTGTATTTTCAGGAGGACTTAGACAGACTGGCTGCCTATTGTATTGACAATAAACTGCAACTTAGTATCCCCAAATGTAATTATATCCATTTCACTAAGAATAATTCCATCGTCAACTTTAATTATAAACTTAACTGTATACCTTTAAATAATGTTTCTATAGTAAAGGATCTGGGTATTCTCTTTGATGCTAAGATGTCCTTAAGCCAGCATATAGAAACCATAATCAATAGTGCCTTTGGGATGTATGGATTCGTGATGAGCTCTTCCACTGAATTTAAGCGTATCTCAACCTATCTCTATTTGTACAAGACGCTCATACGCTCTCAGCTAGAATATGCGGTCCCTATTTGGAACCCCTTTTACGAAAAGTACGTGGTTGCAATAGAGAAGGTGCAAAAAAAATATCTCCGTGCCATGTACTACAGATGTAACAGGACTAAAACATACCTATCATACTCCCAACTTCTTGATAAGTACAAGCTTGTCAGCTTGGAGAACCGGCGCAAATATCTTGAGGCCAATGTTCTTCATGACATCGTCCATAATCGCTTTGATGCCATCGATTTGACCAGTAAGGTGTGCTATTCTGTCCCCCGAACAGTTCATGTGCGTCAGGTCCGTCCACGTACTCTGTTCGCCTTAAACTCTTGTCGTACGAACTCTGGCTTACGTAGCCCTATTTATAGAATGTTGGAATCATATAACTCAAATTTCATTGATATTGATATATTTGCATGCTCGAAAAATAAATTTAAATTTAATATTATAAAATTAATATCTGAATTGTAATATTATTAATTATTTATTGCATAATTTAATCAAATTAATTTGTTTTTTTTGAATTTTTTTATATAAATTGTGGTAAACAAAATTGATGCTGCTGTAAAAGTACTTAATTTATTTAAAAATATTTGTTATCTGTGGTTATGCTCCTCTAGTGGTAACCACTAACCTATAAATATGTTGTATCTGAGGATAATGTAGTGGACTGCAACATTACTACAATTTCTTTGTTAGCATTATGTATTATATTATATGTTGTAGTTGTTTATTATCCCATAATAAATAAATAAATAAATAATAATATAATAATAATAATAATAATATATCTTTATTTCGGACCAATGAATCCATAGACTGTTAGTAATACAATTTAACTTATTTCCTAGTCTTAGTATAAATTAACCTAGAGACAAACTTTTTTAAAAGTGGAGAATGGAAATTCTCAGCAACAGTTCTCAGGATGCTGTTAGGACTGTCTCTCACTCTCCTCAGTAGCGAGGCCGTTTTTTTGCGCACAATTGCGTAAAAGCCATCTGTTCGTGCTTGCGCGAACATTTCCGACTCACTGCAGTGCAGCCATCATATAATTATGTTTAGCAAAACCTAGGCAGAATTGTAATAAGTCAGAAGATAATATATGTATATGGACTCATATGAACCACGTAAGGGGCGAATTGTCGTCTAAAGCAAAATGTTGTTATCTATAAGTATCTTACAAACACAGGCTTTGGTGGCGTAGTGGTCCACCATTACGCCAACGTAGTCGCATTCTCTAGATTGCGACTGCTGACAAGGTCTTCCGTTCGATTCCCAAGTCACAGAAAATGTTATTGGAATTTTCTGTCAATAAAATCTGAGTAGCAGTCGACGGCATCTATTACGTGGGACCTCACACAATAGCTTGCGATATATGTATATCTGTCACACATCTCTGCTTATCCCTTTCGCGGTACAGTCGTGATATTATGTTACTATGTGTTCTAAACATTATATTATATTTATAACACTAACACCCGCGTTTATCGTTACTGCCCGCCCCCGTGGGTCATAGCGTGATGTTATATAGCCTATAGCCTTCCTCGATAAATAGGCTATCCAACATTAAAATAATTTTTCAAATCGAACTAGTAGTTCCTGAGATTAGCGCGTTCAAACAAACAAACAAACTCTTCAGCTTTATAATATTAGTATAGTTTTTCCCCAATAACTCAAGAATATTTCACAAACACATAAATCATATTATCTTATGACAATATTTTAGTTGTACAAGTGTGTTATTATCATTTTATTGCAAATAGCGGTTATCGGCGCCATGTTGTAGTAATATAATTATCGTAAATTCATGTAATTATAGATTCGGTGTTGATATTACAATTACACGACTTATTATATTAAGGTGTGGACTTATTTAAGTCTTGTATAAACGTTTGCCGTATGCCGCAGGAGCTTTGGGCTAAAATTAGCACAGATTGGATCCCAGACGGTGCTAAGCGGCAACGTGGTAGAACAAAACGTCGATGGCAAGACGAATTAACTTACTACAAGAGAGACTGGAGCAAACTAGCGCATAATAGGGATATGTGGAAAAGCGAGAGGGAGGTTTTTGCCCAGCAGTGGGACACCACAGACTGAAAATAATAAAATATACTTACGATTATTGTTGGAAACGCGCAAGTGATGCCTCTGGTGTTGCAGGCGTGGATGAATACGGAACAACCCGTCTATAGGCTACGGTGACCACTTACCATCAGGGGAGCCGTATGCTTGTTTGCCAAATTAGCATTTAAAAGAAACTTGCAAACACGGGGTAAATTCTCATGTCTTATATGAAGCAGACGAAGTTGCGCGGGTCAGCTAGTCTTAGATATTATTAGCATGGGCGATGATTTTGTTAGCATGTTTGGCGTTTTATAAGACAGATGTATAGTGTTTTTCTTTTGTTCCTTTCATTGTTGTTCTTCTTCTTTTCTTTTCGTGTGGTCTGTGGTTTCGTGTGGTCAGTGGTTGTTCAAGTCCCCCGTAGGCCTCTGACATGGCTTAACGACTGCTGTCAATTTGACAACAACCGGGACCGACTTTTTACGTGCCCTCCGAAGCACAGAGATGCTCAGGTGAAATACCACTAAGCGGTCACCCATCTATAGACTGACCGCTTCCAACGTTGCTTAATCTCGCTAATCGTTTACCGATCAGTGAGTGCAACTGGCTATGAGCGTCTCAAATAGGTATAACATACACACAGAAAAAAAGCAAATAGGTTTAAAGCGCACGAAAAGTAGGTAAATACTGAAAATCGTTCCAATTGTGACGTATATACCTACTGTTGTCAAAATAAAATCGGTTCTAGAAAGTTCCTGATTTTTACTTTATGCACTTTCTATATCGCACTTATTAGTTCAAATTGTCTACGTAAGTGCAGTTATGAATAACAAAATAGCCTGGATCAGCTTTTAGCCGTTCATTGCTATAAAAGTTACGTAATATCTAGTATACAATATTGGCTCAACCGTTTCCTGGACCCTAGCAACAAGCTACATGTAAATTCAATAACTTAAATGCTCTTCCTCTCGTACTGTTGCTGTACCCGACAGGGCCTCGTTACCAAACTTATCTTCGATCTTTTGTAAATTATGGAATGCAATAAAGCTTGAAATTAAAATGAAACACACTGTTCTATTATGATATTGTGAAATATTTCGTGATTTTAGAAATAAAGTATGTTTTCTTTTCTTTCTTTGGTGCCAATTCTGTTGTACAAAATTTTCTAAGCTTAACTAAAAATCACTAAAATTTAGTTTAGTCCTCTCAAATGGCATTTCGTATTCTGAAACCATTAAAAGTGACAGGACTAAAAAAAATTTTAGTGATTTTTAGTTAAGTTTAGAGAATTTTGTGACAACAGAATTGGCACCAATATCTTTGACGTTCATAAGAGTTACTTTGTAACCTAAATTAATTAATAGTTTTGACTTTGACTTTTATTGCTGCTGGCAGTCGACCTAACAGCCCATCTGGTAGGCGAGAATATTCATGTCCGTATTGCAATAGGTGGAAATCAAACTTACCACTATTCTAATCCCTTATCCATTATGCTATTGCTGCTTATAGAATTTATTTGGTTCTAGGATAATGCGTCTATTACTAGAGTTCTACTATAACTAAAGTTGAACGGTCATTATTAAAGTACGTTTTACTTTAAGGACATTATCATTACACTTAATAAATAGTTTATTGCGCTTAAAAAAGACATTTAAGAGTTAATGAGGCCCGCGCCCTGTACAAGCCTTATAGTTATTTATTTGAATTGGGTAAGCTTGTTATTATGTCCATTATTATATATATTATGGCCTAGCCTAGTCTAGCCTAGTGCCTATAGCTATCTATAAGCACTAGGCTATCTTAGTGGGAGACCGTTGGAGAGCCACATAGAGGTCTCAACCTCGATCCCAAGGCGCGCGTCTCTGTCTAATTGAAGTTATGTGCGTATTAAATAGGTATTCATCCCTCACTTTAAAACGCATCGTGTGGAGACCTGTATCAGAAGCAACCTGTATATGAGGCAACCTGTGAAATCTGTGAGTTCTCTATTGTTCTCAAAGATAATATGTGAAGTTGCTAACCCACAATGAGCCTGTGTGGTGGACTACGGCCTTACGCTTCTCATACTGAGAAGATGAAAGTGTTCAGCAGTGAGACAATTTATATACAAGACTGATATTATATATACTGAAGTACCCAAGACAAAATTGCACAACAGTAGTACGAAGACAAGATTTAATTGGAAAACGCTTATATATTTTGCAAGGGTATCGTTCTTTTTGCTTCCACAATTAAAATCTTTAACTTCTGAGTCACTGACAAATAAACAATACTTATCACATAGTGACTAATCGATCGATATGTTACCTGTACGAATATTAAAATAAGAATTTTTATATGTCTCAATGCAGCCTCACAAATCAGTATAAGATAACTTAATTGCCTGTATCCGATTAAATTATAATGACTTGTTTTTGAAGGATCAAAATGTCCGTGGCAAATTCGAACGGATTCACAAACATTTTAACTGCTTCAAGGGTATGTATAGGTATATTAATATACCTGTATTATATTTACCTGGTCTTAATAACAATTTGGAGAACACTGCACCCTACAGTGGCTTGACGAAGCAATTTAGTTATTCCTTTTTAAAGGAAACATTTACATATAAGTTTAATTGTTCTTTTAAAAATAAATCTATACTGCGGCATAGGTAGAAAGCATATGTGAATAGGACTCTGATCTAAGACGTTCATTTCCTAAAATATAATTTTCTAAAATTCTTTTAGTAATCTACTTATTTGATAACTACACACATCAGCTCATATAAAAAAAATTGGTAGCCTGTAAAGTCGGTTTACGGACGATAGTTTAACGTGACAACGTCATTACAAAATTTCTTTCTCGTAACGTTACAATGAGCGTAACGGGACAATGAGCGCAACGGGACAATGAGCGTAACGGGACAATGAGTCATACTTTTTCATGCGTGCAGCCGGTGTTCATCGATTTATTAGACGTTGTCACGTCAAAAAAGAAATACATATATTGATACTACGTTGAACTCCATAGTCTCTGTTTATGTCTTTGTAGAATTGACGTGGCAGTATGTAAATCACCGTTTTAAGGATTTATTGGTCACAGACATACGAATTAATAAGATACGTGCTTGATTTCTTTTTCGAATTAAAAAAGGCCTTACAAATCCTATAGTAATTACGGTTAGATCTGACACTACCAAACCAAAACAATCGTCAAATCCCGAAATTCATACAATTTCTTTAGATTTCATATTCTTTGAGGTCGGTATCTAAATAAGTAGCAAATTCAAATCCCAATCTTTATACTTACAATGTGTCTTTTTTTTGTAAATCAAAGAAGACAATGAAATACAGATAATAATCACAGCTCGATTTGTACACAAAAAACGCTGCGTGCATAGAAATCATATGAGTAAAGATTGGATATCTTTACTCATATGATTTCGATGTACGAGAATACTCAAATCGTACTATTTGTTTTGACGTGACAACGTCTAATAAATCGATGAACGCCGGCTGCACGCACGAAAAAGGATGACTCATTGTCCCGTTACGCTCATTGTAACGATACGCTACACGAGCGAGCGAAAGGCACGTTATGACGTTGTCACGTTAAACTATCGTCCGTAAAGCGACTTTACAGACAACCAATTTTTTAAACAACGTGTAAACTAAGTAAGAATTTACTCAAATTGCGATAAAATTCCAAAATCTTCAAGTGAAAGTTTTGAGTTAAGTATTTCAAAATTTCTTTTACACAACTTGTTACAGGTTTTTAATAACATAGATAGCTGCATATATATGCCTAACTATAAATGCATATACAAGCTCTACCTTTAGTACATCCTAATATTATAAAAGCGAAAATGAGTTTGTTTGTTTGTTTGTTACCTTTTCACGCCTTAACCACAGAACCAGTCATCCCGAAATTTTGCATATACGTTGTCAGGTGTACAGAAACGGACATACGCTATTTCATTCCGAAAAAAATTACTGTTCCCGAGGAAAACAATAATAACCTTTTTATGATAATAGATGGCGCCACGTGTCTTTCGAATCATGGTTGAATTATATTGTTACACGCACAGTACAACCCGAATTGATTGGCAAATTCTAAATTAACGCGAGCGAAGCCGCGGGCAAAAGCTAAAGAATAACAGAGTCGATATTCACATGACTACACGTCAGACGGATTCACCTAAATACGCTGCGTAAACACACGTCCAGGGGTTTGCAGGGAAATACAAATACACTGATTGATCTGCAGTACCCTTTGGGAGGGAAGCCTCTCAGAGGTATTATATTACACAGTTATGTTGGAAGGCTCGGACACGAAGCCCGATATTAGGCAGAGGTATAGGTGTCTCAAAAGCTGATGGCAGATACCTTTGTACTAACTACTGTAGTGTTGGGCGATTATCGATAAAAGAGTCGAATTATTCGATTGTTTTAGTAAATTGAATAATCGAAGCTTTAGTAAATATATATATGTAAGTTTAATATTGATTGTTTTTTTTGTATCAATAGTAGAATACATATATATTGGCAGATCAATACGAATTTTTTGAAGTGAACAATTCTTTAGGCGCGTTGAGCACTTCTTGGGTGAACAAAAATCATGGAACTCGCGTCATCGTCACGCGTTTTTTAGAATATTAACAATATCTCAGAAATGGTGCGTCCTATGCAAAAAATAACGAAATTTTGACCTCCTCAATAACCCGCAAGAGAGTATCAGGAACTAGCATGCGACCCGACCCTTTTCTTTTTTTGATTTCTTTTTTTTTTTTGGTTTATAGAGAAGTGTTTATTATCAAGGATTAAAGTTTTCACTTCTATCGGCAGTCCCCAAAGACTGCCCCAATTATTTTTTTTGTACATCAGTCATACTGTATCTTACTTACACATTGGGATATAAGTTAATAATTAAAATTATCGTGAAAAGGGGATTTATATCGAAATATTTTTATATGAACCGAAAAGGCACACATATTTCGCAAGTTATGGTTTTTAGATTTCACATAATAGGGCCTATTAGAATTTACTGAGCACGGTTCCGTACTCCGTACTACTAAACATTTCTCTATAGTAAAACTTAGCAGCGCGACCCGGGTATGGAACTGTAACCCTTATTTACGCAGTCGCATTCACTACCACTGCCATTTCTTGATATACTTATATTTGTCGGCTTCGATGGCGTAGTGAACAGTGTAACCGACTGCCACTCCTGAGGTCGCGGGTTCAATTCCCGTACAAGTCAAGCATTTGTGTGCATGGACATGGATGTTTGTCTTGGTCTGGGTGTTTCTATGTATAGTATGTATGTAGTTACAAAAAAAAACTGTATATATGTATGTTTATCCACTGTCTAGTACCCATAGTACAAGCTCTGCTTAGTTTGGGCTAGATGGTGTTGTGTGTATGTGATAGAATATTATTATTATTATTTAGTAAAACTTAAGCTTGCATTACTAAGGTCCTTCTCGATGATGCCTATGGCCTTCAACGTGGCATACCATTATTTTACATTCGTAACTTGTTCTGAATGAACGCAACCTGACACGACCATTAAAATACTCTATAAGTAGTAGCGTTTGCGCACAGAACAAACAACTCTGTCAATATTTATTGTAATATTAAAATATAATTCTGACGACAACATTTCAATCACCAAAGGATGTAACATTTTAATATGCAAGCGATATTGATCTCTATTGCTTGCAATCAAATATTTCATCGCTGTATGATATATTAGCAGTCATAAAGTCCAGTATTGTGTAACAACCAGATGTCCCTTACGCTGTTTGAGCTTTGATGTCAACATCCTGTCATTGAATATTCAATATCGCACTTAACCGGTTTTTCTTATATGTAAAAATGTGATATGATCATCAAAGAACCGATAGGTATACTAATATATGTTGATTTTTAATATAAATATATATTATTTAAGTTAATTATGCTGGCATGAGGTTGTTAGTAAATTAATGATCACTATTTTTTGGAAGAAAATCAATTAAGAGTAAATAATTGGGCAGCGTTTAGTCCATATTGTAAGAATATAACATTTATGTATAACATATATCTCACCTTTATTCAGCGAAAATAAATGATTTTGATTTCATACAAACGTATTTCTATGTTTTCTTGCCAAATAATCTATATTAATATCATAAAGCTGAAGAGTTTGTTTGTTTGTTTGAATGCGCTAATCTCAGGAACTGCTGGTCCGAATTGAAAAATTATTTTAGTGTTGGATAGTTCATTTATCGAGGAAGGCTATAGGCTATATAACATAACGCTCTTTGCCCCTTCCCACTCTTTCTCTTTTCCACTTCCTTTCCTAAAGGGTCGGCAACGCGCAAGTGATGCCTTTGGTGTTGCAGGCGTCCATAGGCTACGGTGACTACCATAGGTGACCACTTACCATCAGGTGGGCCGTATACTTGTTTGTCACCTTCGTTGTATAAAAAAAAAAACGAATTGAAGTATAGCTGAAATCGTTATCGAAAAGTTTATGAAATAAATATAATAAATGGTTTGGTTGGAAAACAGTTGATGATTTAGTCAGCCTTGCTTTTGTTCGAGCTGAAGTTATATCTTTCACACGTTGATATTTCGTTGGGTGGGTCCCACCCACGATGGGTCCCAATGGTTTAAACATATGGGTTTAAAATCTTTTCTTTGAATACTCTAACGCCCGCATTGCCTCATAAGGTTTTTTTTTGGATTAACCTTCCCCAGCGTAGGCGTTCTATAATCGTATGCGTGGCGCAGACGCTGCGACAAAGTGACGGACACGTTGCGTGGTCGTTACGTGGTCGGTGCGTTGTTGTTTGTTTATCGCTAGCGTCTCGCGTATGTGACTTTAGTTAACGTAAGGCATGTACAATCGGAACCATACCCCATCTCTCCGTAGAGTTACCTCGATAGAATCTATATTGTTTTCTTTTTGAAGTGAAAACTTCTTTAGGCGTGTTGAGCACTTCTTGGGTGATCAAAAGTCATAGAACTCGTGTTATCGTCACGCTTCGTCATCGTTACGCTTCCACGCTTTCCTTTTTTGAATTATTTTAGAATATTAACAATATCTCAGAAATGGTGCGTCCTACGCAAAAAATAACGAAATTTTGACCCCCTTAATAAGCCTTATGAGAGTATCAGGAATCCGACCCTACCGCTTTTTTTTTGTTGTTTATAAAGAAGTGTTTATGATCAAGTATTACAGTTTTCACTTCTATCGACAGTCCCCAAAGACAGCCCCAATTTTTTTTTAATATGATGACAACCTCTCTCGTAGTAATTTATGTGTTGAGAGCGTCTTTTACAAACATTCAAACAACGGACCCAACACCTACTTGGAACAATTATTTGTGGATCACTCAAATTTGTACCGTTGGTAAATAATACATCGAACCCACAACACATGGAGTTAGTTTTAACCACTGCGCCTAACAGTCACCATTGTTATCAGTTTAACAAAACGATATAGCTATACATTATAACGCGCTATCTCATTCTTGCGCATGCAATGACGACGCTTTATGCAGTGGTCCGACCGCCGGCGAGAAAACGACTAACTATCGGCGATTTTCTTTCTCAAGAAACGCACAAATAATATACATTCCGTGTAAACGAAAGAGATGCATATATTAAAAGTTGCTCGCTGACTGTTCACACTGCCGTCGACGACTCGCTTTACTAGTTTTGTCGCTGAGCGACAAGAGCTTTCAAAAATAAACTCGCTCAGCGATACTCGTTCAGCGATACTCGCTTAGCGATACTCGTTCAGCGATACTCGCTTAGCGATACTCGTTCAGCGATACTCGCTTAGCGATACTCGTTCAGCGATAATCGCTTAGCAATACTCGTTCAGCGATACTCGCTTAGCGATACTCGTTCAGCGATACTCGCTTAGCGATACTCGTTCAGCGATACTCGCTCAGCGATACTCGTTCAGCGATACTCGCTTAGCGATACTCGTTCAGCGATACTCGCTCGTCGCCGCGCGCAGGTTTGCATAGGACTGAGCGACCGCGGGCGAGTGGCGCGAGTAATCGCTCGTCGCACTTGCAAAGGCGGCCGGCGACAAAACTATCGAAACTACACACTCGTTTCCCGCTGATCGTCAACTCGTTTATAGTTTCTAGTTTTACTCGTTTCTCGTTCATCGTTGGCGGTCGGACCACTGCCTTAAGAGATGGTGGTAAGCCTTCAACCCTTTTACACAATTAAGAATACTTTACTCTACTCTAACGCATATCAAGAATGTAACGAGAGAAACAAAACTAGGGCTCATTAGTCGTTCCATACGAGTCTGTGCGCACGAATTGTAGGAAACAACACATTTTAAATTAATTAATTTAAGTGTAAATTCGCACACTGCCATATTATTTGAGTTCGAACCGATCTGATCTAGAAATGAAGATGTACGAATCGACACCTACAAAAATATTATTTTAGAAAGTGTATAATAAATAATATACCATAAGCCAATAAGCCAAAACAAGTTCTTATATTTAACTTGTGGCAGGTCAAGACCGTAGTGTCTGCGCACTTCTTCGGGACTGTGATTATGTATGTATTTATTCAGGCACTAGAGCAGCGATAGCTCAGTGGGGAGACCAACAGACTGCAATGCAGAGGGTCTCGGGTTCGAACCCACGTCGCGCACCTTGACTTTCGGAAGTTATATGACTTTTCGACATTATGTGCGTATTGATTGACACTTATCGCCTGCTTCGTGCCTCGGAGAGCACGTTAAGCCGTCGATCCCGGCTGTCATGAACATCTATGGCAGTTGTTATTGGGAGAGTGTCGACACAAAAGATCCCACTGGGTCGAAGTGTCGCCGGTCTGTACTGACTGGCTCCCACATAAGATAAGATAAGATAAGATATTCAGGCACTATATAACTCAATTGTCATAGTACATTAAAAAAGACACAACCATAATGTCTCACTCAAGCATTTAATTTATGTTTGTTGGAAGGTAGTCTGTGTATATTTTCGTCTATAGATAGTAGTCGGTATGTGGACGCCCATAATTTATTATGTTATCGTTCGCTGGGTTCTAGTGATGTGACACTCGAGTAGAAAGGAATGCGAGAAAAAGTATATAATATACTTATTTGAATAACATATTAAATGAAAATGGAAATGGAAATCTGTAGTCTCTGCCTACCCATCTGGGAAACAAGCGTGAATCTATGTATGTATGTACTTACGCGTTTATATAGCTCCTGGTATTCTGAATTATATGCGCCCATTTAACTAGTCTTTTTGGTGATACAAAGGGATAATTAAAGTTCCTGTCTCCATTTGGAGACACTGGGTGTATATAGAAAATGTAAAAATACCTTGCTCAATTTTGAGAAGTGCTTTTTTAAGAAATTTTAAACATATTAGGTAACATCTTTTAATGATTTTGTTTGTAATACTCAAACTTTTACTTAGTAATCTAGTTTATTGTATCTTACTAGCTTTTTTAAAGAAATGTTTAACAAATTAACATATTTTAATGATAATGGTTGTAACACTCTAATTTTCAAAGTCAAAGTCAAAAATCATTTATTCATTTAGGTCACAAAGTAACACTTATGAACGTCAAAGTATATAGGTTAGTGAGTTTACTAAGTTACTGAAGCTACATTTAGGTTAGTTGCTAGGTTCAGGCAAAGGGTAGAGCCTATGAGAAGAAACCTGCAAGAAACTCACGGCCACTCTTTTAAATCGCCAGTTAAATATAATTTCAGTATTTTACAACTCAGATTAACAAGGTGTTACAGCCATTATGCCATATACTACTGACTATAAAAAACTAAAGATAATAACAATAATAACTTAATAATATTATAGAGAGGAAATAATTTGAGCTAAGATATATTATTTAATATAAATCTAAAATAGACAGTAAGATGGCATGATGGCGCATACACTTACACTTTGTGACTATGCAAAGGCTTAAATTGACTTATAAGTAATACAGATCTTTGAATCCTGTATGCAACAAGCAACTAGCTCCATGAGTTTTTGTCATTTAAGTAGTCGTTGACTGAATAATAACCCTTCCGAATAAGTTGTTTTTTAACGGCGTTTTTAAATTTAAACAATGGTAAATTAATTATAGTAATAGGTAATTTATTAAAAAAACGTATACCGAGTCCCGCAAATGTATTGTGAACTTTATGTAAACGATGATATGGGCCTACTAACTTATGCTTATTTCTAGTGTTTACGTTATGGATATCACTATTCTTATTATATAAGTAAATGTTATGTTTAATAAACATAATGTTAGCAAATATATATTGCGACGCAACAGTAAGTATGCCAATTTCTTTAAATCGATCTTTCAGGGAAACTCGTGGTCCTAAATTATAAATGCTACGTACTGCACGCTTTTGAAGAATAAAAATTGTCTCAATATCAGCTGCCTTGCCCCACAATAATATACCGTAGGACATGACACTATGAAAGTAACTGAAATATACTAGTCTTGCAGTATCTATATCAGTAAGCTGTCTTACTTTCCGAATTGCGTATGCGGCTGAGCTAAGTTTCCCTACAAGACACGATATTTGAGCGCCCCACTGAACTTTATGATCTAAAGTTAATCCTAAAAAGACTGTTGATTGAACTAAAGTAATAATTTCATCATTTAAAATTATATTCACGTTAGGACTCTTTACGTTTGGCAATGTAAACTTGATACATTTAGTTTTTGTAGAGTTAAGTAGTAAATTATTCGCCGTAAACCAGTCCAGGACTTCCGCGAGTGAATCATTAACAGCACGTATATTTGGTGCTTTTCGGTCTACCTTAAAAATAAGGGATGTGTCATCCGCGAATAAAACAATGTCACACAAATGCTGAACAAAGAACGGCAAATCATTTACGTACACTAAAAACAGAAAGGGTCCCAAAATCGAGCCCTGTGGCACGCCCATTGTGACTGGTAATCCAGAAGATCTACTTCCGTTGATATCAACGTGTTGTAGTCTATCGCTTAGGTAGGAATCAACTAGGTCAAGTGCAGTATCTCGGATGCCATAATGCCTGAGTTTTCGCAACAGCGTTTGATGGTCAACGCAGTCAAAGGCTTTAGAGAGATCACAGAATACGCCAATGACATCATGCGAATTCTCCCAGGCACTGAATATATGTTTTAAAAGCGTAACACCCGCATCTATCGTAGAACGGCCCTTCCTAAAACCATATTGATCTGCATGAAATAAATTGTTTACACTGAAGTGGCTCTCTAATTGCTGTAATATAATCTTCTCAAATATTTTACTAATAGCAGGTAATATTGAAATCGGCCTAAAATTACTGGGGACTATTATTTTGATTTGGTAGTCCAGTTTTCTACGGTTATTTTATACATACATACATAGATTCACGCCTGTTTCCCAGAAGGATAGGAAGAGACTACGGATTTCCATTTGCTACGATCCTGAGACACTTCGCTGGCTTCATTCACTTTCATCAACACGCCCGTCGGTTCAAGGTGCACTTAACCTAGGTTACTTTATTTTAAATACAAATGTGATACATAATATATATTAATTATTATTCTGATAATAATTATCTAAATATTAATACATGAAGCAAAAACTTTGTACCCCGTTTTACGAAAATTGTGCGGACGGAGGAGTTTGAAATTTGGCACAGTTAAAGTTTATATGGAGAAGGAGGGGCGAATCCTAATATTTTTATAAAATATGCATTAGAAATGCATTAAATTAATGAAAAAACACTACACGCACACAACCATGCATTTGACACACGCAGTCGAACTATGGTTACATATCAATATATAATGACATGTATCAGCAATATCTTATAGGCAAACTTAGGTCGAATTTCGAGCACTAAGCGACCGCTAGTAAATAGAAATGTATATTAAAACTTATAACTGTTATTTTATCGAACTGAAACAGAGCAACGTTTCGAAATGGTTTTTGACATAGACATTTTATAATTATGATGAAGTTCTTAGGACCGACTAAAATGTGAATAAAATGCGCTTTATAATAGATTTTTTTTTAATTGGACGTGTGTTAGCACAGCAGGAATCGTCATCCGTGCTGTCAAATCAATGGTCAATGTTTGATTCGAATCTAGAGTACTCGGCATAGTACCTACGTCTTCTATGCCGAGTGTTCCAGGTTCGAATCTAACACGACACAAACATTTGTGTCGTCTGCTAATTACTATTGTTCCGAGGCTGGGTGTACTCTGTGTCCGTTGTTTGAGTATTTGCAAACTCCTCAGCGACACAGGAAGAATTCGAAGTACAAATGTTCTCTTAAAAAAGCAAATGATTTGCTGATCTATGGCAGCTAGACGCCTATTGGCTTCTCCCTTTTACTTACGTTCTTACCATAGATAGCAAAACACACATTGCTACATTATCAGCGTTATATTTAACCGTCAGGCCTATAAAGCCTTTAAAGTCTATGCAGGCCTACCGCTTAAGTATTTGAGGACATAAAAGGCATATCGATAAACTATATTATATCGAGTACAAATTTCGTATGGGTACAACACTAATAACTTTAATTTGCTACGGGTTTTAGATTGTACTTCATTTCTTATCATTTGCTATTGTACTTTCTAGACGAATGGAGGCTATAAAATTAAGCCTATCGCCTTAATTAATTACCTTAAAAATAACATTGTTTAGACCACTATCAAAAAATATATTACTAGTACCTTCGCGCGGCTTCGTCCATGTGCATTCCATGGGATCATCCCCCTCTCTCTACGACTAGTCCAGTTTATGATATAGCGTTCCCCTACACCAACCTTCAAGGTTATATTAGGGGAGCCGCTGTACCTTCCAGTGCCCGACAGCACCTTCTGGGACCAGTTATAGACAGGTCTTGTCCCCAAATCTCGACTCTCCATCCTAACCTCAGAGATCCGGTTCTCGTAAGCGAGCTACCTCGTGCCCAAGTGACACTACCTATTCTCCAGATAGGTACCGGAGCAATAAAGCCGCTCACCACTCGCAACTCCTAAGAGATGCTAACGAAAACCGCCATGGAATCAGTTAGCAGAATAAAAGGCTTTTATTTTACTCGTCAAATAAGACTGCAAGGATGACGTAGTGGTTTAGGAAGTCACATCGCCGCTGCCTCTGCGCCGAGTGCTGTGGATTCGATCTCTACGCAGGACGCAATATAACACAATAACGTATTTATTGGGGAAAGGCTATTATAGTGTTGACGAGTTTATTAATGACAAACAGTAGACATAATAATCTGTTGACATCTTCTATTAAATTAATTATTTATATTAAAATGTATGCTACGAATTGTTATCGATATTTAAATTATTATTGAAATTGTGGTTTAGTTAGTATTGTCTTCTGTTTACGCGAATGTTATTCATTGAAATTAAACTACTATATATACGGATTTTATCGCGTTGTTTATTTGAAACTTTATTACAAAATTTTTGAAACTGTTACACTAATATTACTATTAAACTTTACTAATTTTTAAGCTAATTAAATTATTGAAACTATTAAAACTATTTATACTATTACTATACTATTATACTATTTATATTTGTGTTTACATGTGTGTTTATGTGTGGTTTAGTATTGAATTTTGTATAGTTTATAATTATTATTAATTTTATTATTATTTCTTGTATCAAATTTCAACACAATCTATATTGTTAAAAAATAAATAACTTATGACTTATGACAGAAAATTGTGTGATCCACAAATTGTGTGATCCACAAATTGTGTGATCCACAAATTGTGTGATGCACAAATTGTGTGATCCACAAATTGTGTGATCCACAAATTGTGTGATCCACAAATTGTGTGATCCACAAATTGTGTGATCCACAAATTGTGTGATGCACAAATTGTGTGTTCCACAAATTGTGTGATCCACAAATTGTGTGATCCACAAATTGTGTGATCCACAAATTGTGTGATCCACAAATTGTGTGATCCACAAATTGTGTGATCCACAAATTGTGTGATCCACAAATTGCTGTTCTGAGTCCAGGTGTTCTTTGTGTTCAGTGTTAGTAAGGATCCCCGTGACACTGAATATGAGCACAGAGAAGTAGAGCCTTTAAAAAAATATGACTACGTTCGTCTGATGGTAAGTAAAACACCATGTCCTTACATGAAGTGGTGCCAAGGTCTCTACTTTGACAGCCTAAAGGGGTGCTTCGACAAGCCCCGCTAGAAATAAATGTTTAATCTTATTAAACATGCACTATATTTGAAGTGATATCTGGAGCAAAACAATTGTGAAAACCGCATTAAATTTCGTGCATTAGTTTATGTGTGAAGCGCGTACAATCTTACAAACAGACAAAAACTTTTTTTTTCCTATATTTAGACATGCTGTCAGTCGCCTAGACTATAATCAGGTGTGTTGCAAGAGGTTGGAGTTTGGAGAGGTAGAGCCACTGTTCCATCTCCCCTTAGTAAGGCAGCATATCGGTTCTCTTGAGTCTTCTAATTGGATTGGGCTGCAGGAGCATACTGGATAACGGATTTGGGTGAGTTGTCAGGCGGTCCTTGTAGTTGGCTGAGTATCGCTTTGCTTCGTCCAAAATGGTTGAGATTGCCAGATACCCATGGATTTCCGAGTTGAGAGCGACAGACAAAAAAAATATTTTAAGGCTTCTATGGCCCGTATAAAGATCCTTCTTTTTTTTCTTTTTGTTTTGCTCGTCAAAATGACCACACTCCACCTGATGGTAATCAGTCGTGTGGTCTAAGAGCAGTGGCCTCCACACCGCCCTCATAGCAGCCGAGGCGATGTTGAGGTCTCTACTTTGACGGCCTGAGCAGGTGCTTTTTCACGCCCCGCCTAACATAAGCAGTCTTATTACAAAAAGCGGTTTAGCTTAAAACCTTGGTTTAAACTTCTATAAACTACGGTTTAAACAAAAAATGGTATTACAAATCATGGTTTAACGCTAAACCTCGGCGACCCCTAACGATCGTCCAAATCGTATCTGTCAGTTTCTTTTAAGTTATATCATCCTTTTCATTGTGTTCTGTTGTTTTAACCCGAAAATGGATATTAACATGGTCGATTTAATTGATATTGAGGCTATTGAAGCCTCTGAGTTGTTGGAAACGCCACGCTGACACAAAAGAAATCCTGTTCGAGTAAGTATATATAATTACTAAAGAAGGTAGGTAAATAAAGAGGCAATTGTTCTACTAAAGACTTTTATCAATACCAAAGCTAAATAAACTTTGTTCAACTTGCGATGGTTTTGTTTAATGTTATGGTTTCATATTATGCGCGGTCGCGCAAGAATGTTACGTTTCCTTACACGTATGTACTTATATGTATTATTAGAAATTAATACGACATTAAGTAATGTGCTTAAACCTAAACAAAACTGCAAGCGACGAAATAACGATATAATGTTTATATCCATGCAAAATAACAAAGTCTAAATATTTTTAACACTCCTAAACATCATTGAATCATTAGCGTATTATTGAAACGTTTCTTTTCTGAAATGAAATCATGAATGATATCATGGTGAACGAATGATATTTGTATTAATCTGTGGTTGATATTTAAACAATGGTTCAAATGACAGTATGTAGAAGACCACGGTTTTTTTAAGTTTTGTAATACGAACAAATTTAGAACACGGTTCTGTAGATAAGCCTGGACTTGATAGTACAGATTTAAACCAAGGTTTATTTAGTTTTTTGTAATAATACTGTAAGTGTTTTTTAAATATCTCCTATGTACATATATCGAACAGTTACAATTTTATTATATTACTAGATTTTGCACACGGCTTCGCTTGCGTAAATATTGTTGTAGGTATGTCAATTTTCTATCCCTTGGTAACAGTGCTTTTCTGTGTGATTTTCTGTACCCCCGACAACGGGTATGCGAATTTTCATGTTGATCGGTTGAGTAGTTAAGGCGTGAAAGCGTAACAAACAAACAAACAAACTCACATTCGCATTTATAATATTACAAGATTTTAGCCGCGGCTTCGCTCATGTAAATGTAGGTTAGGTAAGATTAGTAATAATACTTTTTCTGTGTTAAAGGTAACTTATGTTCTTTTCTGTCCTCCCGACAACGTGTATGCTAAATTTCATGATGATCGGTTGAGTAGTTAAGCCGTGAACGCGTAACAAACAAACAAACTCACATCCGCATTTATAATATTAGTTAGGATATACAGACATCGACCTGGTACAATTTTATTATATTATATATAGTTAAATATATGGTAATTCTTATGTTGTCACTATTTAATATAATATAATATAATATTCTATCACATATACACAACACCATCTAGCTCAAACTAAGCACAGCTTGTACTATGGGTACTAGACAATGGATAAACATACATATGCCTATACTTTTTTAAATATATACATAATTGTAAATATATTGTTGTAAATATATACATAATTATTATACCTACATAGAAACACCCAGACTAATACAAACATCCATGTTCATGCACACACATGTTTGACTTGTGCGGGAATCAAACCCGCGACCTCAGGCGTGACAGTCAGTTACACTAACCACTACGCCATTGAAGCCGGCAATAATAACTACTATCTACGGCATTTAAAATGTATTTATGAAAGGGATAAAGGCATAAGTCTATGTTATAATACCTACTCTGAAATAAAATGCATCACCGTTGAACATGAGTTATATAGTATGTTATCCTATCCTAATCCTAACTAATATTATAAGAGCGAAAAGGAGTTTGTTTATTACCTTTTCACGCCTAAACCACTGAACCGATCATCCTGAAATTTTGCATATACGTTGACAGGTGTACAGAAACGCACATACGCTACCTTTCATCCCGAAAAAAAAATACTGTTCCCGAGGAAAACAATAATAATGTTCTTATGATAATAGATGGCGCCACGAGTCTTTCGAATTATGACTGAATTATATTATTACAAGTAGAGTACAACCCGAATTGATTGTCAAATTCTAAATTAACGCGAGCTAAGCTGCGGGCAAAAGCTAGTAAGTTATAATTTCAAAACTATCGTTGGTTAATCATCGTTATTTTGTATCGTGCTTCGGAGGGCACGTAAAAAGTCGGTCCCAGTTGCTGTCAAATTGACAGCAGTCGTTAAGCCATGTCAGAGGCCTACGGGCGGCTTGAACAACTCTTGTTGATAACGGGTGACAACAGGTTGGCCACTAATCACAGGGAAAAATCGTTATTCTATTAATAACGTTCTATAGAAATTCCATGATATTATAATTACGTCGACAGACTGGGATGACTACATAGGTATAATATGTTTGGTAAATAATGACTGTATAGCCGGTTCTTCCCCTAAATGTTTAGCCATAATAAAATCATTAGTAAATCGAATAGGCATATGATGCATCCTGTAGAAAGAGCTGTCAATGTATTTAAAAAAAATACCTACAGTTAGTAAGAACTTGTAACAGTAACATATTATCAATAATATAATATCAACCCTGTTTATGCATACTTCAACGGTTTTCCACGCGAACCTACAAAGCAGACGACTTATGTTTAACTTATCACCAGATATAGTAAAATATAACAGTCAAAAATAGTAAATGATCACCAAAAATTAAAACAATATTAATTGCACAGCAAAGAGATCAAATTAATTAAGTCGTCTATCTTTGGGTGGGTTTAAGAAGGAACCTAACATAACCTAACCCTCCCGAGACGGAATGCAGCGACTTGAGGCGTATAGGTGCTCGTTATGATATATTTTAGTAAGCATATTTTGGTGTGCAATTACTATTTTTAATGGTCATTATATTTAATCCCAAGCAGACTAAAGCAGGTTGTAACAATTTAATATTGGCAAACCTATATGGATAAATCATATTATAATTATCACACACATATACATTTATCCTGAGTATTGTATTAACAATAGACTTACATATTATATTATGTGGTTTAGGAAAACCCAGGTTATTGTTATTATATACAATGAGCAGCGATAGCTCAGTGGGGAGACCAACAGACTGCAATGCAGAGGGTCTCGGGTTCGAACCCACGTCGCGCACCTCTGATTTTCGGCAGTTATATGACTTTGCGAAATTATGTGCGTATTGATTGACAATTATCGCCTGCTCCGTGCCTCGGAAAGCACGTTTTAAGCCGTCGGTCCCGGCTGCCATAAACATCTATGGCAGTCGTTATTGGGAGAGTGTCGACACAAAAGATCCCACTGGGTCGAAGTGTCGCCGGTCTGCACTGACTGGCCCCCACATAAGATAAGATAAGATATTATATACAATACAAGATGTGCCCGCGGTTTCACCCGCGTTTATGATTACTGCGCCGCCCCCGTGGGTCGTAGCGTGATGTTATAAAGCATATAGCCTTCCTCGGTAAATGAGCTATCCAACTCTAAAATAATTTTCAATTCGGACTAGTAGTTCTTGAGATTAGCGCGTTTAAACAAACAAACAAAAAAACTCTTAAGCTTTATAATATTAGTATATGTAGATTACGTAGTTTAGGAAAAGCCAGGTTATTGTTATTATATAAAATATTTTTTGAATAATAACGTCATGACACCCATGATAATTGTTTAATTATGCTTTACTTGACGGCAATCCTTATTTTAGTCTGTATAATCCACTAGATTTTGCCCGTGGCGTTGCTCGCGTAAATGTTGTTTAGGTTAGTTTAGTAACCGAACATGTTTGTGGTTGAAACCTACCCTATGTCCTTCTCTGTATCCGTGACAACGTATGTGAAAAATTTCATGATGATCGCTTGATTAGTTAAGGCGTGGAAGCGTAACAAACAAACAAACACACATTCGCATTTAAGGCGATTATCACACGGCACCGCGCACCGTCGCGGTAGGCGGTGAAGCGAATCTCATGTCACATTGGCCTCTAATAAATCCGTTGATGCGTAACACACGTACACCGCTCGACCGCGCGGTCGAGCGGTGCTCTCATCGCCACCGTCCCTCCGCCCTGCCGTCCGCGTGGAGAATAGATTTTACGTGCGATTTTATTACTTACACCTTTAACAAACGTTATTTACAGATCGCGCAATCTATGATGGCCGGACTGAACATAGCGTCTCCGAATTGTTGCGCATGTACAGTCGCTAAGAGGCGTCCCGCCCCCGCCCCCTGTCACCAAAGAGACCTAAAACTTGTAACTGCGACGCCACTCGCGCAATGTTCAGACCGGTCATCATACAGTGCGCGATCTTTAGTCTAGACTAAATAATAGTCTTACATTCTAATAATATATTAAATATAGATTTTAGTGCGGAAATAAAGAAAAATGTAGGCAATTGCCAGGATTTGTGAAAGCCATTAGAATTCAATAAAATGCTTAGGTATAACACTAAAGCTCAGTTTCGCAATCTTCGAATAATATTTATCCAAAGACATATAATTTATCCATAAATAATAATAATAATAATAATATCTTTATTGACATAGGTTTGTTTTACAATTATTTGAATCCCTGACCCCTGAGCCAGTTAAATACTGTATTACAGGAGTCAAATAAATATCTATACCTACTAATATAATAAAGCTGAAGAGTTTGTTTATTTGTTTGAACGCGCTAATCTCAGGAACTACTGGTTCGAATTGTAAAATTCTTTTGGTGTTGGATATCCTATTTATCGAGGAAGACTATAGGCTATATAACATCACGCTACGACCCGCGGGAGCGGCGCATTAGCCATAAACGCGAGTGAAACCGCGGGCACATCTATAGTTAATAAAAATATAATATCAATCGTGTGCCCAGCAGTGGGACAGATAATGTCCTGGACACAATACTCTTCTCAGTATGAGGAAAGTTAAGCCCTGATCCATCACAATGGACGTTACATATCTTTGAAAATATTATAATGCCCACAAATAAGCAGTTTTCCTGTCTACATTTTCCTTAACAGTTAAAGCGAGTGATCACCTATTTTACATTATTACTTTAAAAATTGCATTAGTATTCTATAATATAATAATATTCTATCACATACACCCAACACCATCTAGCCCAAACTAAGCAGAGCTTGTACTATGGGTACTAGACAATGGATAAACATACATATATACTGCTTTTTATTGTAAATACATACATATTATACATAGAAACACCCAGACCAAGACAAACATCCATGTTCATGCACACAAATGTTTGACTTGTGCGGGAATCGAACCCGCGACCTCAGGCGTGGCAGTCAGCTACACTAACCACTACGCCATTGAGACCAGGATACAATCATAGCCGCGGTATCTGTTACATAGGATCTAAGAACATAACTGGCGAAATTTTTTGCTATCTCCAACGGTTTTTCCCCTAGAATATCACGGCTTCATTAAAAGTCCTGCTTAAAAAAGAGGGAAGAGCAAATTTCGACGGTATTTGACCGTCTTAGTCAATATTTAATTTATTTCAAAGTTAAAAAGAACTAGTTTCAACTACAGATGAATGCCTCCTTTATAATTTACACAAAAAATGCGGCATGCTCACGAAAAATATAACTTAACTCGTACTTCTAACATCTTATCTTCAATACGGAATGCAGCTTTTTACCCCATTTACGGCTACACAATAGCCGCAAATGGGGGGAAAAAGGCAACATACTGGTCTTTTTTTACCCCATTTCTATTGTTCTGTTTGTTATTGGCTTACATCACGAAGATATTTCAAAGGCATGTGTTCTTTATTCCGTGTGAACGCCCATCGGTCAGGCTCTATTACATTATTAGGCTTATTAAATTGTTTTTTTAGGAAATTAAGTAAAGTACTCCACGCTTACTATTAGGCATTAGGCGTTTATTTTTTAACGTAATTACAGGTAAACTATGCCTTGATAAGACTGTAATTGGTTGAAAGTGTAACTGTGGACGAAGTCGTGCTGAGAATTTAATAATGTGACGTTTAAAGGAAAAATGTGGGTATATTGTGTTAATTTCTTGCATGACAGAAAGTATTTATAATATGACATAACCTTTGTATTTCTGTAGAATATCATATATCATATATCTGTAGAAGGACCGATGGCCGTTGGAACAAGTGAGTCCTAGAGTGGAGATGGCGACTTGGTGAACGTAAGGTAGGATGCCCCACGGCCAGGTGGACCGATGACCTGAAAAAGGTAGCTGGGCCAGAATGGATACGGAAGGCGGAAGACCGGATGTTGTGGCGTAAAATGGGAGAGGCCTATGTCCAGCAGTGGACTACGGTGGGCTGATTGATTGATTGAATTATTTGTATTTTTAAGGGATAAGCAGAGAAAAAATTTTGCCAGTTATGTTCTTAGATCCTATGTAAAAGATACCCCGGCTATGATTGTATCCAGGCACATTTCAGGCTCCGTGCTTCTACTAAGAATTTTGTAACAGAAAGTACCGCATTTCGTATAGATTGCACACACAGTTAACATCATATGTTGACAAATTGAGGCATTTTAGGATGCACAGTTTGTTAACTCGCAGACAGCTACTTGATTTGACTTTTCTCTACAAATTGGTTAGATATGAGTTCCACTGCCCACCACTTCTGAAAACTATCTCCTTACGGGTTCCTAGCCGTGTGCCTAGACAAGCTGTTCTCAAATCTGGGCTATTTTATCGTCCATATGCGAGGACTAACTTAAAGATGTTTTCAGCTATTTCCCGAATATCAAAAACATATAACACAATTTGCGGAGAAGTTGATATTTTTGCTGACACACTGTCAAAATTCAAAAAAGTTGTGTTAAGTTTGTTGAAGGGCTGAAAGTGCTCATGTTTAAAATATTTAAAATGTTTATAATGTCTTGTGTTTTTGTTATTTTTTTGTTTTTTTTCTTACTTATGTTTTTGTTTACTTGATTATTCATAGTGTGGCCTTCTTTTGTTTTGCATTGATGTTTTAATATTTTAATGTTTGGTATATTGTTTGTTTTTTTAATTTTATTTTTTTTGTTATTTTAACTTTTAACGCTATAATATGGTTCATGGTGTGACACCTTAAAATGTTGTGCATTTATTCTTATTACTGTAAAATTTTTAATGTATAAGCACTAATGTAGCAACTATTGGTTGTCCAAATAAATAAATAAATTAATTTTGCCCTAACTGAGCAACGAATCCAGTCTGTTACGGTTGCACACAACCATAAGCCAACTAGACTATGCACCTATAGAGTAATTATTATATCAACTTACTTTTGCTGATATCGGCCTTCAAGCAACATACAAGTAACTTATTAGACATAGCCGGGATCATAATAATTAAGAGCCTAAAAATACAAAAACTTAAAATCTCGACATAATTTATGTTTACGGGAGACCAACAGACTGCAATGCAGAGGGTCTTGGGTTCAAACCCACGTCGCGCACCTCTGACTTTCGGAAGTTATATGACTTTTCGAAATGATGTGCGTATTGATTGACAATTATCGCCTGCTCCGTGCCTCGGAGAGCACGTTAAGCCGTCGGTCCCGGCTGCTATGAACATCTATGGCAGTCATTATTGGGAAGTCATTGCCCTCTAATATCCTGACACTAGTCTAGACTAGAAAGCCGACCCCAAGTGACTTGGGAATAATAAAGGCTAGAGAGAAGATATATATACACAGAATCTTACGCCTATATGACAATCGCGGTACAAAGAGATGTCAGACAACAAATTTTCTGATTCCTAAATTATTAGAAAGAGTACTAGTATTCTTAACCCCTCCATCTAGGTTAAGTGTTTGTGTTAGCAGGTTAACATTAATCATTTATTACGGGCTGCATAGGCCCATAGATAAATACCTTAACCTAAATGTACATCTTAACTAATATTATAAAAGCGAAAATGAGTTTGTTTGTTTGTTACCTTTTCACGCCTAAACCACTGAACCGATCATCCTGAAATTTTGCATATACGTTGCCAGGTGTACAGAAACGTACATAGGCTACCTGTCATCCCGAAAAAATTACTGTTCCCGAGGAAAACAACAATAACGTTCTTATGATAATAGATGGCGCCACGTGTATTTCGAATCATGATTGAATTATATTATTACAATCAGAGTACGACCCGAATTGATTGTCAAATTCTAAATTAACGCGAGCGAAGCCGCGCGCAAAAGCTAGTATTATATAATTTTATAATACATACACACAACACCATCTAGCCCAAACTAAGCAGAGCTTGTATAGTCGACCATATATTTGCTTTACCACTTTTAATAAAAATTTCCATCAGAATTAAAATTCAATAAGACTCATTATTAATTGTTCATATGTGATATTGACGTAATTGGTTGACCGTAATCCAATCAATGCTTAGATTCAAAGTGCAATTTATTTTAACCTTTCTTATCAAAACAATAAATTATAATTTCTACTAACACTATACAAATGTCAATATTATTGCACTGTGGAGTTTGTATGTGAAAAACCACAAAAATTATAAAAAGCTAAACTCAACTTGTTACTTATGACATTACTAACTTGTCATATCAGAAAAACTGAAAATATCATGTAATTTAAATATTGTCGAAAGGGCAGAAATTATTACATTACACAGAGCAGGATACAACATAAGTAAAATTTCCAGAGATTTGAATATATCACGCTACTGTACGGTTCTGGATTAATCGAGAAGGTGAAGAGGGCAGTCTCCAAAGTTACAGGCGTAGTGGTCGACGGCCTACAGTAACGACAGTGCAAAGGGAAGAAATGAGACGTGTATTAAATGGTTTTACATCAACATCTCATTTTGCCGAAGAATTCGACGTGAGCACTGAGACTGTTAGTCGCCATCTGCATAGCATGGGGTTGCACTATAAACGATACGCTAATACAAGATATGATGAAAATCATATAGTACCGGACATCGCCGAACTTCACTTACAAGACAACTGTCGGTTACACACTGCTGCTGTTACTCGCCAGTGGTTTCGTCAACACCAATGCTTTCGACTGATACCATGGCCTTCAAAATCTCCAGACTTAAACCCGATCGAAAATGTTTGGAGACTTATGGTGCAAAAATGGACACATCGCAATGAGAGAAGTAAAGAAGCAATTGAGAGTCATTGCAGAGAGATTTGGGAGGCTACGCGGGGTACATACAGATATTTGTGAGCGACTTGTGGGATCAATGAGAAGCCGATTGTTGGCAGTAATTAAATCAAATGGCGGAAATGCAAGTTACTAATTGACGTATTATTAAACGTGGTAACTTTATTATTTATCACATTTTATGTTAATATCTGCTAAGAGGATTTTTTAATTTATTTATTTTAATTTCATAAATATAGTTTGTTAATAAATTGTTATTAAATTCTTATTCATCGTCCTTTTTTGCACACCACCTATTTATAACTAGCTGTCCCTACTCCGCTCTCATGGATTATAGCGTTGTGTAATATATCGATAAATGGACTATCTAAAAAGGGTAGTAGAGCTTATTAGGTATGAAGCTCCTAAGCAGCTTGACCATTTCCGACATTTTCACCAATTATCGTGAATAATTATGTTTACTGGTGAAAATCGCATTCAAATCAATTCGTAGTTTTGAAGTTTATCATGAAAAAAGACAGACAAATATGCGGCGCAGGACTTTGTTTTATAATATGTAGTGAAATAGTGATAGACCTTATTTTAATTGATAAATAGTTCTACGTCTCTGACGTCACGCATTGATGACAACTATCATTGTACTGATGTCATTGGCAAGCAAAAATAGACATTATTGTTTTGTGATATGCAAACGACATTTACTCTAAGGGTGGTAAAGCAATTTTATTGTTGACTATACTATGGGTACTAAGCAATGGATAAAGATACATTTTTTTTGTTTTATAAATACTTATATACCTACATAGAAACACCCAGACCAAGACAAACATCCATATTCATTCATCGAACGTCCAACCTCTTCGTCGTAAGTCCAATGGCTTATCCTTTGGGTTACTTTGAGACTCGTTCCTCAGTAGGTATAATTCACATATCGTGGATATTTTTACAAACATTCAAACCACGGATACAAAGAATAGATACGCAAACTCGAAAGAAATATTTGAAGATCTGAATTTTTGTCCATTATCGAAATGTGTGGTGGGGTTGATCCCTTTTCCGTCAATGGTTAAGTTCTTTTTTTTTTCTATTTTTAGAGACTTTTTGCCCATGGGTATGTCAGTCTTCTTAAGACAGAATAAGCATTCCCGCCATTTCTGATGTCGGCTCTGCAAGACTGCAATGCTCTCCGACATTATACTTATTTATTTTGGAGTCTTCAGTGAATCTCCTTCTACGATCCTCGTACTGGGTATAATCCATCAACAGATGTTGCACATCTTCAATGAATTAATAAAATTAAGTTAATTTCCAAACTTATATCTATACCAAAATTATAAGGAAGCAAAATTTATATATTGTATTTTCGTTTCTTATGAAGAAACTCAAAAACTACTGGACCAATTCAAATAATTCTTTCGCCATTAGAAAGCTACTTTATCCAGAAGGCGTATTTAGAGTGCGGCAGTAATCATAAAAGAAGGTGAATCCGCAGGTGACAGCTAGTCAACCAATAAAAGTAATTTTTCCTTGAAAATATCACTGAGTGTTAAAATCACAAGTCAACCATTACGGTTTTATTATCTCACCAACGGAACCCAAAACTCACGTGGTGACCAAACTGGTCAAGTTCAATGGTCTCTTCTCATTAGTTTTTGATCACATACACACAAATTACGAGACGTCACATATCTCATACATACCACACTCAAAACGCAACCATATTTTTATAAAATAAGGTTGAAATTCCTTTGGGGTGAACGGTCAAGTTTTTTTTTACCTCGATGTATAACTGGTTCTTTACTTTTAGACGTTTGAAATGATAAAATTCCTCTTTCGAGCACCTATAGATTAGGAAATTCTAAGCTATAAGTCAGATATGTTTATAGGGTGGACATCAAGCCAGGTTTTTTTTCCATTCGAATGTATTTAGTATTCGTAAGCCGCGCTTAACGTGAAAGAATGCCCGTTCTCTTTGATTTGCATTGAATTGATTTGAAATTAAACATTCTGTACTGAAGACAATTGAATTTGATAATTTACGAGATTCTTTGTTTGTTAATCATCATTTAGAAAAGTAGTTTTTGTGTGATGAGTCATTTGTTAGGTTTTATTTTAGCCGCAGTTTCGTGAGCGTGGTTTCAAAGATCTATGGAACAATAATAATTGTATATTTAAGTAACGAATATTCAAACATTTTCATATAATTTTCATATATATAATATCAGTAAAAATTTGCCTCGAAGTTTTTGATATTAAATTGACCTAATAGTTCGAACGTAATGTCACAATGCCGGCACTCGCATAAAAGAACATAGCTGATGTAAAACACCAACGCTCATTGAAGTCTGCTGTGTGTGAACATGTGCAACAGGGGACCAACTACTACCTGAGATTTTACAAACCACAGATTCTCGCTAAAGAATACCGATTCCTACCAAGGATGCTTCGCGAGGCTATTGAAATAAAAAAACATCCTAATTTCAATACAGAAGATGGTTGGAATGTACAACCAGCTTGGGATCCAGTAATTCAAATAGTCAAACCCAAGAAGAAGCAAACCACAGCTAGACTTCATGATACTTTGAGCTCATTCTACGTAAATAGAAACATCAATAATTTATATTATGTTACTTTGAAATAACTATACTGGAACACTGAGACAACTGCCATCTTAGTCTCCCCGTGACCATGGCTGCTGAAAAGTAACCGAAACGTCGGGGAAGGTGTAAACTTAAATATAAATAGTTTTAATAATTGTATTAGCTTAAAAATTAATAAAATTCAATAGTAATAGTAGTGTAACAGTTTCTAAATTATGTAATACAGTGTTAAATAAACAACGCGATAAAATACGTATAAAAGAGTTTAATTTCAATAATAGTTAAGTTATCATTCGGTTTTTTTAAGACACTTTACACAAGCTTATCTTTATTCAAACGAATGGCCTGTCGTAGTAATAATAATAATAATATTCTATCACATACACACAACACCATCTAGTTCAAACTAAGTAGAGCTTGTACTATGGGTACTAGACAATGGAGAAACAACATATATACTTATTTTTTGTAAATATAGGTACATACATAGAAACACCCAGACCAAGACAAACATCGATGTCCATGCACAAAAATGTTTTTTTTTTTAATAATAATTATTTTATTTCCATAATCAATACTACAAATATTGTGTAAAGGTAAACATATTAAAATTATAAGTACAAAATGATTAAACTAGTAGAAAGGTCACCCATCCATGTACTAGTTAAGAAACTATATCACAGGTGACGGAGCCTTACAATACAACAAATTCAGTAAATTAACGCAATGAACAGACTTAAGATATATTCAAATATAGTGCTATATATATATATATATATATATATACATTTACATAGGTAAAAACTTAAATACTAAATTAAATTAAACTTGAGTTGTATGAGAATCGAACCCGCAACCTCAGGCGTGGCAGTCGGTTACACTAACCACTACGCCATCGAGGTCGCCTAAATACATACATATAGGTATAGGTCTAATTGAAAAATATCTGTTAGTAACCTTTTACCTGTGGCTATTTATATTTCTCCTAGATTATGCCCGCGGCTTCGCTCGCGTTAATATAGGTTAGGTTTGGTAAGCAACAGTACTTTTTTTGCATGAAAGGAACACAATGTAATTTTCTATTGACCTGCCAATGTGTATGCGTAATGTCATGATGATCCGTCTAGTGCAGAGTTTCGACTTTTTTCTCATAGACCACTTTCAAAATTTAGCTAGTTCCGGTGGACCCCCTGCAGGTCAGCCCGTAGGGATTTGATTCAATTTTTTACTTAAAAAATTTAATCAAATCCCTACGGGCTGACCTTTTTTTTTTTAGAAATTCTCGGACCTGAACCTGTCACGGTAGGCGGGTTGAAATTTTTTTTTGTAGTTCTCTGCCGAAAAACCAGTGGTACTGAATATGGTATATGCAAGTTTTTACAAGTAACGGTCGCTGAGCTTGTCGAACAGTCGGTGAAGTCAAGCCAACATTTTAGTTCTTCACTATCGAAAGCAAATAAATTTTCGTGGACCCCCGCTTACAAATTGTGAACCCCCATTTTTTGTCATGCCAACGTAGACCCCGTCGGGTCTCCCGTGGACCCTTAGGGGGTCTACCTGGGCCACTTTGAGAACTAATGGTCTAGTGGATAAGGCGTGAAAGCATGAACACACAAACTGACATTCGCATTTATAATATGGGTTCCCTCTATCTGGCAGAATCTTGATGCTCCGAAACTGGCACAGTTGGTATAATCTTCTTTAAACGAATATTATTAGTAAGACATAAAAATTATTTAATCAACATTGTTTGGCCGAATAATAATATAATAATATTCTACCACATACACACAACACCATCTAGCCCAAACTAAGCAGAGCTTGTACTATGGGTACTAGACAATGGATAAACATACATACATACTTTCTTTTTGTAAATACATACATATTATACATAGAAACACCCAGACCAAGACAAACATCCATGTTCATGCACAAAAATGTTTGACTTGTGCGGGAATCGAACCCGCGACCTCAGGCGTGGCAGTCGGTTACACTAACCACTACGCCACCGAGGCCGACTATATTTATATGTTCGAATTTACAATGGAATACTTTTAAGATGACAGAATTTTATCTGGCATAACTACCTCTGGCAGAATTAATATTCCATATAATTTCGTTTAGCATAACGTTCATTTAGATCGACGATAATGGTATAATTTCACTTGGCATACTATGAAGTTAGCAGAATTTCATTTGGAATAATTTTATTAGGCATATTTCTATTAAATAGCATTTTAACCTTAAATTTAAATTTAAATACTGTCTTAAAAATTGTATGTACCGTGCTACAAAAGATAGTGACAGAAACGAATCGCTGCAAACCCGACTCCACGTAGTCTAGTTTGTCCTAACCCTAGAGTGTAGTTTAGAATCGCGCAGGCGCGTAGAGGCGAGGTGACCCGCGAGCTGAGGAGCAGGTGGTTTTTCTACGCTTGCTGCCACGGCTGAGGCAGCAAGCCGAAGCTGCAGTGGTGAGCGTTAAAACCATCTGCGACGATAAACTCGCGTGGGACCGCCGGAGCTCCACAGCGCCGGAGCCGTGACAGAAACCATGCCTGCTACATATTGCATGCTTGTTTGCTTGCTGCATGCTTCCAGATGCTTGCTGGATGGTTTTATAGATCAGTCTCAATTATTATGGATATGAAAAGTATGCTAAAAGATGATTCTAGCAGTAAACTTTCTGATATAATGGTTCTGCCTTTTAATGACAATAAATATTAAATTTATGCCAAAAGACGATTCTGACTATGAACTTTCTGTGATAATATGATGGTTATACTTTTTATTATGAATATGAAATTTATGCCTAAAGATGATTCTGACTTACAAATTATGAGTTTTGAATGTATGATAAATGAGTGTATGCCAAACGATTTTCTGCAAAATGTTATGCAAAAAAATATTATCAAATAAAAAGTTCTGCCATAAAAGGTGGACCCTTATAATATTAGTTAGGACTAATGAGGATTCAGCTTCTTTTTAACCATTTAATCCTACAAATCTGTCATTGAACCCTGTATAGGCCTTTACCTATATATTTCCGAAGGAGTCTTGTAATTCACAGAATTGTCCCGTGTGAGATTCAATCCCAGTCGACGCAGCAACTGCGATGAGCCGACGACTTCTCCGTGGTGCCAATCATACATTTGCTATAATGGTGACAAAAGCCACTTATGCATGTCAACGCATATCGTTGCATATTCAGTTAATTATAAATAAAACAACCATAGACTGACTAATAATTATACTGACTCATAAAATAAGACGTTTTCGGTCATTGATCATTCAACATTTCACATATGTTTTGAACGTATATCTTCAACAATTTAAGATGCACTGGTATTCCTGTTCCTGGAAACTGTATATACCTGAAGATGTGTCCTTAAACATGGCTTACATACACAATTACATTACGTAATCACGAAGATTATATATCATCTTTACTTGTATCAAGACTTGTGGCATCGCCCTAAAACAAACAAAAATATGATGTCAAGCAAGCAATCAATGCTAAATTTCTTTAAAATCGGCACAGCAATTTACTCTTCCAAACATCGCATACAGACTTGAAAAACTGAACAAAGGACTCAAATACTATTTTATAATTTGACGCGTGGCAATGATTGTCTTGGTTTCTATTTAGGTCATGAATGGGAATTATGTAATCTGCCATCATAGGTATATATTATATAGTAACGTCAACTAAAAAGCAAATGAGGTGTTGTCATCTCAAAATGACCTTCAGTAGATGACGTTTTATCTTTTTTAATGAGCAGACTTGAGACCTTGTCACGGTAAAATGCATGAATTTATATGCGCTGCCCACTCGCTATGCAAGTGAGAAGCGTAGGCGACATGTTGGTGGTAATGCACAATAAAAACGCATAGGACAAAGATAATCTTGTTAATTTGCTGAGCCGGCAATTTTGATGGACAATAAGCTGCGAAAGGATCATAATAAGCAAACTGAGAATATTTCATATATAGTTGCACAATTGAAAAGTGTTAAAATATTATAACTACATAAAATAGCGACTTGAAAAGAAAGACAATTCCTAAATAAGTAGTAACACCGTTCAATTGAGTAATTTTGCTATTAAAATGGACTCTAAGTATGATTACTAAGTTGCATGACATATTTATCTAATAGCAAACATAAATACAATGAAATATTTGAAATTTAGACATACTGCGCCGTCCAAGTTCATCAAAATTAACTTGAATAAAAGCAAAGTTTGAACGTGAATTCAAAACCAGCATAAAAAGCTCCTCGTAGCAGTATAAAAAATTCAAACTTTGGTACACGAAGCGAGTGTACAACGCTCGTATGTAATCAGTAAAACATTTATTTGTCCAGCAATTTAGCCGACTTAGCACCAACATGCTACAAGTAAAAATAATCACGCAACTGCACAAAGAAAATAGGACCTTGTCTTCTATACTATACGACACGAATGCGGGTGTTGGGAACATACAGAAACCATTTCTTTAGCGGACTTCCTGCAGCAAGCGGGGATCAACTCGCACATAGGCTCGTGCACACAGTCCGGTATGGCTCCGTATTGACAGCAAGCTTCAGTACACAACCGTTCTAAACATTTAGGTATCATGAGGCATGGAGGCTCGTGGCGACATATCATCTTGCTTCTCGCTCGCACCTGAGTGCCTATCTCCTCTCTCGCCGGTTTCGGCAAGTCTAGGTAATTGTGCCTCCTACAAATCGACACTTCAGCACATTTAGGCTTGTGTCGACAGGTCTTATTCGGTTTGCCATTATCTGTGTATATGCAATCTAATAAACACATTGGTAATTTATCACACATCGGCACGTGTATACAAGAACTCTGTAACTGTGGGTCATACTTAGGCTTGTAACAGGTTCTTTTAACTTCACAAGGTGGCTTATGGTTACAAGAGCTTTGTATCATCTTTTCTTTCTTATGATTATGATCAGTGACCTGACATGTATTTACCATTTCGGGGTGATACTGGCAACTACGATCAGTGATATCGTACTGTTCAGTAGATGGCATTTGATATTGACAACTTTGCTCGATAACTTGGTACTGACAACTTTGCTCGGTAACTTGGTACTGACAACTTTGTTCGAGTACTCTGTACTGACTTTGCACCATAGGCTGATATTGACAAGCTTGTTCGACTGCTTGATACTGACTGGCTTGTTCAACGTAGTTTTTTGGACGTTTCTTCCGATGCAAGTGTTGGCAGCTGACTTTTTGACATTCTACTACTGGCCACATTGTCGTTGTTACTGGTTCTGGTTTAGAGTGTGGTAAATTTAGACATCCATTGATCAGAACGCAAGGAGGATTGTGAATGCAGAGTATTTCGCCGTTATATTTCTGACTTACACTGTTAGTCATACAATCATGCGGTACTTGACACGGTTTGACCACATCTTTGCTTTGGCTGCTGCTTACTGAATCTGACATGCATTGGCATTCTACTTTTTCTTTCGGTTTCGCGTCTTTTATTGGAGTGGGACAATTAGACATCATGCAGTGGGGAAATTTGGACTTTGGCGGTGATTTGCGCGGACTTGCCAGCAGCTGCTTCCGGGAATAATTCGATCTTTGGGGAGATGCCGGGTTTCGTAACGAATCCGGAGCTGGTCTTGCCGGCGTTGAACATCGATTGTTGGCTGCAGCACTTTGACAAGATGCAGAACATTGATATGTTTTCGGCGATGAATTAAACTTTCCATCAGACATACTAGGATCAGGGGAAGTAGGCTTGGGCGGATACAATTCAGGAGGGCACGGAGTAGGAGAACAAGGGTAAACAGAAGATGCTTTAGGAGAACTCTGTTTAGGAGAACTCTGTTTAGGTGAATGTAGTATAAATTTCATTTTACTATGATGACAATTACACGGTTTGAAAAATTCTGGTATCGGCGTTTTATATTTATTGTTAATTTTATTGAAGAGGTAGTCCCAGAACCCGGAACATGTTGATGGCACAGCGCTGGTGATACTTCCAATATCAGTACTAACTTTTGTAGAATTAGCTATATCCTTACTAGGATATTGGCAAGGATTGGCGTAAACTTGAAATGGGAATTTCCGCCTTCGCTTTGACGAATTATTTCTAAGCTCCTTATCCAACATAAAATTTTGCTCTTCTGGTTCATTTACGTATGATTTCATAATATCATTTATAGTTGGTTTCTTCCATTTCCAACCTTTATCTTTTTTCTTCAATACTTCTATACGGTCTGCTTCTGACGATGAAGTTAGACTGTATTGTGCGTTAGTATACTCACACCGCTGCATCTTGCGAGTCAATATTGGTCTACGAGATTTTTTTGATTGTGGGATGTGACGCGTCTTTCTTTCAGGATCGTGTACAGGTTGGTTGACGTAGGACTGTTGTTGTCGATCAGGTAGTTTCATTTTGGGCTCATAGCTGACGCGGAACGTTTGGCAACCGTCGTCCATGTTTGTGTTCCTTTCCTTTAAAAATGACATTCGCTTACCATGATTATTAGATCGTTTGAACATGCCAGATATACACGGAATCACCTTGTGCCGTACCAATGAACGTTTCGATTTGACTGTTTCGATTTGATTACCAGTTTCGAGTTCCATTCTACATTCTTTGCTGACGTAACTTTTTCCGTCTCCATACGCCTTGCCATTTTCTTTCATTGAGTTCACTGATATAACATGTTTGGGTTTCTTGATTTTCTTTGATACGAGACTATGGTTTCCGTTCGTGGTAGTCACCCTCTGAATTTGCGTGTCTTCAAAGTCTGTGCTGTCAGAATGAAAATCCAAACAATCTTCAGGTATATCATACATATTTTTGCTAGCTGAACTTATGGCATTTCGACAATTATTTCATGAGGCATTGTAGTATATGATTTAATATTTATAGTTACATTATTTTACGTATAATTTTGAATTATTTTGCATCAGTCATTCTTTTTATATTTTAATACTTTTCTACTTGTCATTTTTATTTTTCTTCTGGATTAAGAAGGATTGGTTTTAAATTTATTTGCTGCCAGATAATAAGAAACTTTTTAATGCCAACCTGATCATACCTTGTTTTTTTAGTTTATGTGGCTATTAAAAATCATTTTGTGATTTTTCTGCTTATTATGGTACCTACCGTAGCTATGATGTAAAATAAATAAACTTACATGTACAATTTTGAACCTATATTTTCGTATTAATCTGCCTAATAGAAATCGGATGTAAAACTTTAAATACAAAAGTTTTTTTTTTATTGTTACACCTAGAGTGGCAAACAAGCATACGGCCCACCTGATGGTATGTGGTCACCGTAGCCCATAGACGCATGCGACACCAGAGGCATCACTTGCGCGTTGCCGATCCTATAGGAAAGGAAGTGGGAAGGAGAAAGAGCGGGAAAGGGGAAAGGGGTGACTGGGCCTCCGGCACTCTCACTCACCGAACGAAACACAACAGTAGGAATACTGCTATTACACGTCGATATTCTGTGAGAGGGTAGTCCTTCCCCGGTCGAGCCGGCCCATACATGCTGAAATCAGCGAGGCTCTACTACTCTACAAAATATAGTATACATATATATCTATATCTACATGTTAACATTGATGTATTTACATGTTGTTTTGGTGAATTCGCAAAGGAATTACTATTTATTCTATGTTACAAACAGAATAATATATAATATTAATTTTTACTTTATTTGAATACTTAGACGTAATACCGTGATTGTAAATAATGTAGTTTTTGAATAGTGTTTAGTTCTTAGCTGTCGTATTAGGATAAGTCCTGTAAAGATAGTTTAAGGTGTTTTTTAAATAAATAAATAAATAGTTACCTATACCTATATATATATTTTATAAAAGACATCTTCCAAACTATGTAGGTATAAATCCTGAGTCGCGAGTGACTTTACAACCACTCAAACAAAGAACACCTAGTCTTGAAACAACCATTTATGGATCACACAATTTTTTGTCCCGTGGATTCGAACCCACAACACTCGGCACAGTGGCACTGGCGACGCGACCACTACGCCATCCGTGCAGTCAGATAATGACAAATATAGATATATTAGATGTTGCCGCGGTTTCACCCGCGTTTATCGTTACTGCGCCGTCCCCATGGGTCGTAGCGTGATGTTATATAGCCTATAGCCTTCCTCGATAAATAGGCTATCCAACAGTAAATAATTTTTTAAATCGAACCAGTAGTTCCTGAGATTAGCGCGTTCAAACAAACAAACTCTTCAGCTTTATAATATTAGTATAGATTGTATTGACTGCTACCAGTGACAAATCCTTACTAATATTATAAATGCGAAAATGAGTTTGTTTGTTTGTTTGTTACGCTTTCACGCCTTAACTACTCAACCGATCAACATGAAATTTTGCATACACGTTGCCAGGGGTACAGAATAGGACATAGGGTACCTTTCATCCAGAAAAAACAACTGTTGCCTAAGCTACTTTTACGCGAGCAAAGCCGCGGGTGAAAACTAGTAAAATAATATAAGTTACTAACATTACCTAACCTACATTTTTCTAAGCGAAGCTGCGGGCAAAATCTAGTATCCACTAAATTTATTACAACCCCTAGCACACATTCGAATCCCTCTACTCTTTTACATACATTCAAACAGAATGATTCTCAAAAGGATTCCTTGCATTGTTTCTGTACAAAACGGTATTTTTTGTGTTCGTCGGGCCACGGCATAGCGTTTAAAACAAAGAACGGGGCATTGTATAGTATTAAATGGTATTAATGTACGGTGATACGTCATAGTAACGTTGCAAGAACTATTGTGTAGCGGGATTAAGTCATTTTGATTGTTAGATTGAATTTTTGTGCGAAACTTTTACTTTATCGGATATACCGAACTTTGAATGCTGATAATCACCAATAACCAAACCCTACACATTTTCATCACATACAACTGTACTTCCCTTTTTATTTACTAAATTTTTATGTTATTTTGTTAGATGGTCATATTTTTGTTAGTTTTTGAAGTGAAAACTTCTTTAGCGGCGTTGTGCACTTTTTTGTGATGGGTAAAAAATTTTAAACTTGCGTCAGGACACGTGACCTGATCGAAAATTCGTAAGACGGAGAGAGAATTGTCGAACTCGCGTCAGAACACGTGACCTGATCGAAAATTCGTAAGACGGAGTGAGAATAGTCATGTTTGTGTACGATAGCGCAATAAATGAATATTGTATTTTACCACATAAATGATAGTACTTTTATACTGATAATTAAAGCAATTCATGTAAAATTATTCCCTAACCATACCAAAATATCAAAAATGCACAATGTTAATGTTCAAGTTTTCACTTCTGCCGGCACTCCCGGAGTGCAACCCGTTGATTTTTTTATATTTTATTTGTTTTCAAACCGATGTCCGCATACTTCTGGTTAAGCGGCTAATGTACATCGTGTGGTTACTGCGATACAAGCCTTAAGCTTTCGGCTTACGGAAGCCGATGCTAATTATTATAAAAAGGAAGTAGTAAATAAGTCAAATTGGAAAAAACAAATTGAAAAAAGTGATAAAGAAACTTAATATTATAAATGTGAATGTGAGTTGGTTTGTTTGTTACGCTTTCACAGCAGAATTACTCGACCGATCATTATGTAATTTGACATACTTGTTGTCTGCGGAACTGAAAAGGATAGAAGAAGGACAGAAGAGTTTCTTTCGTCTATAAAAACGCGAGCGAACCCTCGGGCAAAAACTAGTATATAATAAAAGTAAAAATAAAATATTTTTGTAACATTTTTACCCGAAAAATTATTTTCGTTTACCTTTCAAAATGTCTACCAACAATCAAAACTACGCAGTCCCGCTACAACTAACCGACGTCACACTATAAAATAAAAGGAACAAAATTAAAAAAAATATCAAGCCGACTTGAATGCCGGTACGTACCGTCAGTAATGAACCAAAAGGGTTAGCATGTTAATATAATAGGGGTGAGGCCCAACGTAATCATAGGTGTTCTAACGACCTCAAACGCGCTATTGTTTAAAAAACTAGCAACCGCTTGCTCGGGGTCAAATTTGAATAATATTGTCGTGTTTAAAGACTAAGGGAGAGACCGCAATTGTTACTTTTGGTGATTTACACTGCAGCCAAATGATGGAATACTTTCTGGAGCGACTGAGATGAGAGAGATGAGTGTTTGGCTATAATTCTGAGAATTTAGCAATAAATTTACAGATATATTATGTGTTTTAATCGTTAAATTTTTGGTGATTTTTATATAAACTCCAATAATAGGAAGCTTACATTAATGATAAACTAATTCATATTTAAGTTTTGTAATGATTTCGATAGAGGTTTTGTGTCTCTTAGATTTGCTCTAAAATTCAGTTATTTGAAGATAGGTTTTGATATTATTTTATAGTTTGGATATTGAAAAAATATTCCCGTCGAATGTTAGCAAAAAAAAGTGAAAGGAACGTCCTTCGAGCTTATGCACACACGGTGTTCATAAGACACGCGCGAAGTTAAAAAGCTTACACCAAAATTATATTTTCTGTGATACGGACGAGTATATAAATACGAATATCATGCGCTTCTCGGAGCGTTAGTGCATATGACTATTGCGCATTATTGCTTTTACAACAATTTGGTGTATATCGTTATGTTGTACATTTGATTATAATAAACTAGATATTCCCGATGCTTCACCCGCGTTTATCGTTACTGCGCCGCCCCTGTGGGTCATAGCGTGATGTTATATAGCCGATAGTCTTCCTCGATAAATAGGCTATTCAACACTAAAAGAATTTTTCAATTCGAACCAGTAGTTTCTGAGATTAGCGCGTTCAAACAAACAAACTCTTCAGCTTTATACAGCATAGACAGCAGCTGTGACAGTGTTGACAGGACCTTACTCGCTAGTGGCGCCGCCTGGTGAGCACAAAAACGATAGCCCCCATTGTAATAGGTCAACTGCAACCGCAATTAACCGCTCCATAATTTGAAATATTAGATCGTTCCGACTCCGTTTATGAAATGTGACTCTTAACTATAGTAATTAATTTATTTCAAAGGCGAGGAAACGCTACTGTATCTCATTGAAGTAGCAATTACCAAGCGATGGTTGTTCAACTATTGCAATTACAAATTGTACCATGAAGGATCATAATTCATTTTTTAGTTACTAAATTAAAATGGTTTAGCTATTTAGTTTGGGTCTGTGTGAGATGGAACAATTGGTTCCTGGTTTGTTAAGTATATGGTTGGATTTTTTATAACCGATATATGAAAGTATATTTTAAGCGTATTTATTTTAATTACTCGAATAATTATTTCGTAATCGTGGTGGGGCAGTGATTTTCAGATTTTAATAATAATAATGTTTATTGACATAGAAATGTAGTACATTGCGTGAACTAGGACTTAGAGTTAGCACAATACTTACTAACACTGATTCCCAAACTAGGCTATAGCCTGTGTTTTGTGAGGCAGCGCTCAGCCAAAACAATGTAACAAGAGACACAGAAGAGAGTTATTACATACTTAATTTATATATTTATTATTGCAATATGTAAGATGTGTAAGTGAGGGATTGCAGATGTGTACCTGTGTGTTCTGAGTATGTGAATGATATAATAATAATAATAATAAATTCTTTATTGCAACAAAAAGTTTATACATTTACAGTGTCAGCCCTGATTCCCAAACTAGCGTGAGCTGTATGTTGGGAAACAGTCCTTCCCAAAAACAAATTATACAAAATTGTTACAATAAGCAAGATACATAGACAAGAGCCGACTTAAAATTGAGTATGTGAATGGATAAGAATGTGAATGTAATTTGGGATAATTATTATAGTAAATTTTAGGATATGTAAAAATTTTGTTATTAGTTAACTAATTTTAGGCAAGCAGTGGCCCCGCCAAGTCCGCCATCTCTAAATAACTTTGTATTGAAAAATTTTCGTTTCCTATTCTTTAAGATCTAAAATATATATATATATATATATATTAGAGAGTGATATATATATATTAAATAGCTGATGGACATGTTATGCGAAGAGATGATACGTATGCAGGTAAACAAGTGATGAATATGAGGGTAGAGGGACGAAAAGGGAGAGGAAGGCCAAGGAAAAGATGGATGGACTGTGTGAGGATGGATATGAAAGGAAAAGGGGTAAATGATCAGATGACGAGTTACAGAGAAGTATGGAAGCGAAGGACATACTGCGCCGACCCCAAATAAATTGGGACCAAGGCAAGAGGATGAAATAGCTGGTGGAAAGTAGGTATGATACATATCCTTTCAGGAATGAACACTTTATCCTTACTATAATATAGTAAGGATAAAGTCTTCACGGATTCGAAAGTAACTCTATCTGTCTGTTACCTTTTCACGGCTTAACCACTCAACCGATTTAGATGAAATTTGGTACAGATATAATTTAAAACTTAGGGAATGACATAGAGGAATGACATAGGCTACTTTTTGTTGATGTAGGTACCACGCGGGCGGAGCCGCATGAAAAAGCTGGTATTATATAAATTAATTATTAAAAACTTTTTAGAATAAAATTACTCACCACAGTTAAAAACATTGCGACTTGGCTTGACTTTTACACATATGATTTTTGACGACATGTTGGATTAACGCTGTCAATAACATTGACATTCTGGATAAGACTTGTTTAAGTCAGTGTAATGTCAATGGCCTATTAAGAACCATGATTGACCGGCTAAATCCAATTTGAACCAACGCCTTTTATGTGCCTGTTTGATCCCGTGACATGAGTTTGCAGTTGAGTCATCAGTATCATGTAATACCAGGTTTGATTCCCAGATTCCAATCTGGCATCAAATATGTTTATTATAATATTTCATTAGCTATAGAAGTGACAAGCCAATTGCCATCATTGCTAGGCTTCATGCTACAACGGAAAATATCCTAACATAAAGCTCAATTAAATTTTGCACTACCCGGGATTCAAACTCGCGTATTCATGATCGGCGTTAAGCACCAATTTGTGTCATAGGGCCGGATACCGAATTTTGATCTTGGCGTCTAATATCAACGAAGACTAGCAATGGCCATCTATGCAAAAAATATTATAGTGCAGTAATACAAATACAGGTTAAAAGAATTTTACAGAAAAACTTGGTTGGAACTGAAAATCAGTACTGGGGTGGGTTATGCCCAACTCAGTGTATGCTGAGCGTCCATCCAGATTTCTTAAACACGACGTATCTTTCGCTAATAACTTTGGTTAAGTATTATTGTAACTATTCTTATAATATTGGGATAAATAAGTCTTGAACATAACCTGCTGCTAAACCATGCATTTGACAGTTGACACGTGGTGAACGCCACGTAGCTATGTACAAGTTGCCAGCCACGTCTGAGGCACAGATTAAAAACTTAAAAGTCGATCGCGCGTGACGTGCATTCTCCATGGAGGTATCGATAAACAATGTTTATCTATACCTTCATGGAAGTCTCGCAGCGTAAGCGGGTGACCAAAGTTTATGTACTGCTGGCTCATTTGAAACGTGGCATTTGTGGCGCAGGGCTGTCACGTTAATTTATGTTTATTAATTATTTATTATTGTGTATATGTGTTTTCTATTACAATTATTTACATATTGTGAAAGATTTCGTGATTTTAGAAATAAAGTATGTTTTCTTTCTTCTTTCTTTCTTTCTTTAAAAAAAATGATTGTCCAATTTGGGATTCAAACCGACCAACCGGGGACCAACGAGTATTATATTTTATTGTTTTTATAAAAATTATATGGTACTAACAAACACTAACCCTCCACAACGTACTACTACTTAACATGAATAGTTAACCCCACAACACGTGTGCTCTAAAAACTTATTATTATAAAAATTGAACCAGATTTCATACGATTCAGTTTTTTGTCTTTCGGTCCCCCGCAAAGGACTCCGTTGTCCTATCAAACAAACCCTTTACAAGAAATTTAAAATACAATATACACACGAATATGGACTTTATGTAGTACTAAATAAGAGTTTTATGTATTTTTGTGCATGTAAAATAAAATTGTAAAGTTTGCTAAAATTTTAAATACGGTTGAAACTATTTACGGCTTTGCTGAAAAATAATGTTTTAAATTGAGAACTGGTTTAATATTGTTTGAATTCATATTTAGAATATGTTTTTTGTTATTTGTCCATATAAAATGATGCTTTTTTATTAAATTTTACAATGCATTGGAGGGTTACGTAGTGGTTTATAAGTTTATAACACTCATATTTTACTCAGTTTAAAGAAAAGTGTTATATGTCGTTGTTGAAAAAAAAGGTTATTTTTCGTGCCGGGCATCGAACTCTTAAGCGATCGTTCTCGGGAATACCTACAACCACCTGACCAGCGAGATGTTTCTAAAATTACATTTAAGGATAATGTTTTATTAATTCAATGTTTCATGATTTTGAAACCCAATCTTATTGAAATATATGTTATAAAAAACAAGTTTTGAGATCACGAAACATAATTCTTCATATAAATGTTTCGATTAAAGTCCAAATAAAATCCACTTGCATATTTATTTCGCCCCTTTATATGTATTTTTCGTAAATTATGAAGATATCTTGTTAAATGTTGGCCCATGTTTTTGCAAAATAATGTAAATTCGCATGATAAATTTGGTTTATGATAACTCGGTCTCGGCTTAAAATGTTGTTGACATCATATAGATTATATATTATAGTCAGTAATAATATAGTATCTGCGATTTTAATATTCATAAGCTATTAGGCCAGACACACCTCCAAAGAAGTTGTCTTAATAACCTCCTTGGTGGGTACCAAATATGTATGACCGTAATCAATCAATAGAAAAAAAAATCTAGTTTAATAGTCTATATATCCAAAAATAAAACATAAACGATAAACTATTATTTAAATTGAAAATAGAATCTTTATTGTCAAATTTCATATTTCGAATATTAATATTTAAATACGTTGGCATTTAGATGCGTCATTCGAAATTCAAACGATGGAACGTCAATCGAAAATTTAATTTGATTGGTCGAATCCCCACGAGGATAGCCGAGGATCCCCGAATCGGGGGAAATCATGGAAAATAAAAATTTTATTGCATCATGCGTGTGGTGTGCCAGTTTATGTTGATCTCTCGCACCCTTAGTGACGTGAAGTGATTGTTTGAGAATGGTCGTGATTTGAGGGTCTAGGTATAGTGGTTGTGTTAGGATGTGTGGGGTAACCAATAGTGAGTCGATGTTGCGATTGATTGGCAAAGGGCGATTTGGCAATGCTCCCCTGTGTGGGGGCGCTTGCTGATGTTTTTGCCACATGTGGGAGGGCCCGTCACTTGTGTGTAGGTAAATATTTTTATTGCATGTTAACTTGTTTCGGCGCAAACAGAAATATGCCAAACTTGCGCAAAAAGCACAAGGTGCGGGTTGATTTTTTGCTGTGATTTACAGTTGAATAGTTGTGTAGTACAAAATAAACATTGAATGAAACTGGTGGAATATTAACTTTGGAGAAGCGGTTTGTATGTATGTATACTATTAAAGCTATTACTATGCATACTACTACTTTTGTCTGTCCTTGTAGTGAATGCGGCCGCTATGCATGAGAATTCAGGTTTGATTTCCGGGTCAATTAAAAAGTTATTGGATTGGACTATTTATTATTGTAGCCGCAGCGATAGCTCAGTGGGGAGACCAACAGATTGCAATGCAGAGGGTCTCGGGTTCGAACCCACGTCGCGCACCTCTGACATTCGGAAATATGGCTTTTCGAAATTATGTGCGTATTGATTGACAATTATCGGCTGCTCCGAGCCTCGGAGAGTACGTTAAGGCGTCGGTCCCGGCTGCCATGAACATCTATGGCAGTCGTTATTGGGAAGTCAGTGCCCTCTAATATCCTGACACTAGTCTAGCCTTAGGGTATCGTTTGCCTTCGGGTTGCGGAGGTCAGGTGGCAGCCGCTCTGTGTTAAAACTAAATCCGGTTAGACTAGAAAGCCGACCCCAAGTGACTTGGGAATAATAAAGGCCAGGGAGAAGATGTTATTGTCAAAAAATCCATTTTAAAACTATGCTGTGCCTAATACATCTCTGCTCACCTCCGAAACGTGCCGAATATGTAGGCTCGAAACTATACGTGTAAGTTATGTATGATAGTGTGAATAGACAAAGTATTATAAGTAGACCCTTATAGAAAAACCTGATTCCCTCAAGATATTGCCCTTCCACAAGTCCTAAAATCTTAATTGTGGACTCAAACTTGAGACCTTTACGTCACAGTTAGAGCTGCTAAAATAATTAATTTATAGTGGCAGCATTTCCATTCAACGTGGCAATGCTGCCAGTCTTCTGGGCACGTTACCAGTTGACAGCGATGTTGAAGAATTCTACGATGCCTAAACCTTTTTTGTAAATATTTAGTAGTATAATTATTTGTGTTTTGTAATTATGTTATCTTTTTTAATACGTTTGTAAATATATATTAGGTTAATTCGTTTTAAAATTAATAATGTAAATATTTGTGTCAGTATAAAAATAAATATATTATTAATAAAAAAAAAAATATAGTTACAATAAATATTATTTTTAAATTTTATATTATACATAATTATATTACCATAAGAATAATAAACGTTACAATGATTTATATTACGCAATTAAAGCTACATGAAACTGAATAAAAATGTGCGTAAACAACATAAATGAGAAATAAAACTGCATAGACATAATAATATGACGTCAAATTATACCTACTTAATTATAACATAATATAATAATAATAAATCATATTTTTCCTCATATAACGAGTAAAGGCATCGACCGTTTAAAAAAATAAGTTACCAACCGAATAAAAAGAAATAACTGTAGTTTAAATTTAAATGGTAATGATTTCTGCGTAGAAAATCTGTTATTTTGGTTTGGGATTAAATATAATGACCACCAAAAATAGTAATTGCACACCAAAATATGCTTACTAAAATATATCATAACGAGCACCTATGCGCCTCAAATCACTGCATTCCGTCTCAGAAGGGTGTTAGGTTATGTTAGGTTCCTTGTTAAACCGACCCAAAAATAGGAGCCCCTCGAAGTGGGGCTCCATCGACTTATTTTGATTTATTAATATTTTTGGTATCAAAATGCGGTTTTAATTTTGGGGATCATTTACTATTTTTGACTGTTATACTTTACTATATCTGGTGATAAGTTAAACATAAGCCTTTTGATTTTATATTTCAATATTTTTTGTTTATTTATTTCTTTGTCAGTAGGTCCAGTGAATTCTGCTAGCACGTGTCAATATAATATTAAATATATTTTACAACCGCTGAAGTTTCTTCTTATTATTGTTGATAGTTTTTGCTTATTGCTTTGCCAGTGTAAATCCTTCGCGTATAACGCACTCACGGGGATAAAACATATCCCAGGACATGGTCTATAATTGTATTGTCTCAGTGGCAGCTCGGAGCCTAATGTGATATGTGTCCGTGTCATTAATAAGCTTTCCCTCATAAATGAGAAAACGCGAAAAAAGAAAGCGTTAAGACACCACCTTTTCGCTTACTTTTCTACCTTTCGAGAATAAACATACTTACCTACGATACGACCTCGATGGCGTAGTGGTTAGTGTAACCGACTGCCACGCCTGAGGTCGCGGGTTCGATTCCCGCACAAGTCAAACATTTGTGTGCATGCACATGGATGTTTGTCTTGGTCTGGGTGTTTCTATGTATAACATGCATGTATTTACAAAAAAAAAGTATATAAGTATGTTTATCCATTACCTAGTACCCATAGTACCAGGTGGGATGACGATTTGCGAAAGACTGCAGGCAGATGCTGGATGCGGCAAGCTGAAGACAGGGCGCTATGGCGCTCTTTGGGGGAGGGCTATGTCCAGCAGTGGACTATCATAGCCTGATGATGATGATGATGATGATGATAGTACAAGCTCTGCTTAGTTTGGGCTAGATGGTGTTGTGTATATGTGGTAGAATATTATATTATATTATATTAGGTATATATTCTCGAAAGGCAGATTTATATAGATACATACCTACATATATCTATAAATGGATAAATGTAGTGCTCTACCAATAATTTTCGAAATGTGCCATGTGCAAGTACGCATGGCAAATTACAAATTAAATTTTGAAATATTCGAAAGGTAAAATGTGATTCGTATGAAAAACATTCGAAATAGCTGACGTAACAATTACGTATGCTTTTGGAAACTGTCGTTGTATAATATAAAGCTACATCAATGGTATAAATAATATATGAGTACATTAAAATTAATTACTATTCAATAGTCCTATACTTATGTAAATTTAATATTAATTAGCAGATAAATATAAATTTATTATAACATCTTTATTTTAGATATTACAATAATATACTATCTCATATGTTTTATGCTAATTATTTTATCTAATATATTTCATTAAGAAATATCTTTAATTGCGTTCAGATCTATTATCGTAGATTCGTAATTAAGATGTTTGAAATTATACGAATAATTTGTATGAAATAATAATAAAATTAAATATTTATCGTCCCTTATTCCTGTATAGCGGTTTATATAACAAGATAATTTATTTAGATATTTTATAATCACGTTTTTATTATATTTATTACTCTAACTTACATATTATATTTATAATTAAATTCAAAATTTATACTACGGAGTGGTAAACAAGCTTACGATCCGTCTGATGGTAAGCGCTTTCCGCAGCTTATTATCGCTTGCAATACAAGAGGTATCATTGACACATTACCAACTTTAGGTAAATAATTAAAGATGGGATGAAAGGAAAGGGCGAGGTAGGTATATAAGGCTCCGGAAAAGGTATAGTCCATTTTGACTACACGGGTGGCGTAATGGTTGAAATGGTCAACTCGCCGCTACCACTACGACGAGCGTTGTGGGTTCGATCCCCATACGGACCAAAAAATTGTGTGATCCACAAATATTTGTTTCGAGCCTGTGTTCTTTGTGTCCGTTGTTTTAATGTTTGCAAAGTCCTCCGGGACACAGGAATAAGGCTTAGTACGATAGTTTTTGACGTGACGACGTCTAATAAATCGATGAACGCCGGCTGCACGCACGAAAAAGGATGACTCATTGTCCCGTTGCGCTCATTGTCCCGTCACGCTCATTGTAACGTTACGATCGGAGCAAGAGCGCTACACGAGCGAGCGAAAGGTACGTTATGACGTTGTCACGTTAAACTATCGTCCGTAAATCGACTTTACAGACAAACAATTTTTTATACAATTATGGTGGCAAACAAGCATCCTGGCCCACCTGATGGTAAGTGGTCACCGTAGCCTATGGACGCCTGTGACACCAGAGGCATCACTTGCGCGATGCCGACCCTTTAGGAAAGGAAGTGGGAAGGGGGAAAGGGAGTGATTGGGCCTCCGGTACTCTCACTCACCGAACGAAATACAACAGTAGGAATACTGCTATTTCACGTCGATATTCTGTGAGAGGGTAGTCCTTCCCCGGTCGAGTCGGCCCCTTCATGTTGAAAACAGCGATGCTCTACTACTCATATATAAATTCATTCTTTAATAAATATAAATCACAAATTAATATTCAAAGTACACATGCACTAAGAACAGATATACCTATTGGGGCCAAACAGATATCTGTCCCCACCGCTTCAATGTCCAAAATTAGTCTTACCTGTATTAGATGTGATATCAAACAGTTTTTAAATCAGTTGCCGCCATTTTAGGACATACTTACGAAAATATATAAAGGCTTTGGTCATAGAGCAAGGTGCCTTAAAAATTGTCTTATATCACATGAGCGACACGAAGGTAAAATTAAACTCTTTCTAAACGAATAAAAAATAAATAAAATATTATCGTTAAGCCCTTTGTAAAGGCGATCGATCGTAAAAATGATTTCACGCCAATAAAAACGTGTCGGTCCTGACTACGTAACCATAGAGTATAAATATCTTAAGATGGCTACCGTTAGATATAAAACCTTATTGTTGACCATAAAGTTTTCTATGTTTTTTAATAGACTCGTTTTAAATGATTTGGAAATTGGATTTTAAGTGATTGAGTAGTGAAAGCTTCTGTAGTATGAGGTTCGATTTCCTGTTGAACCAAAATGGAAATTGCTCGTTGGGATCTTTTGAGGGGAGTTTAATGGTTGGGTTATGAATGTATGTTGTTGAATAGTGTTAGTAACAGAATTTTGAATAGAAAATGGTGATTCTGTTGCTCGATAAATTACCTGATAAAATGATAACATTTTATATTCGGTTTAAATAGATGACCAATATAAGAGACAAACTAATTTTTATTTGTATACATCGCATATATCCTGCTTTGGGACACATATCTATACCGATATTATAAAGCTAAAGAGTTTGTTTGTTTATTTGTTTGTTTGAACGCGCTAATCTCAGGAATATATACTATATAACATCACGCTACGATCAATAGGATCGGAGCATCAATGAAAAATGTTGCAAAAACGGGTAAAATTCTCTTATGTGAAGCAGACGAAGTTGCGCGGGACAGCTAGTATAATATACATAGCTAGCTGTTCCCGCTGTTTCACCCACGTTTATTGTTACTGCGCCGCCCCCATGGGTCGTAGCGTGATGTTATATAGGTAACCTATAGCCTTCCTCGATAAATAGGCTATCTAACACAAAAATAATTTTTCAAATCGAATCAGTAGTTCCTGAGATTAGCGCGTTCAAACAAACAAACGAACTTTTCAGCTTTATAATATTAGTATAGATATGTGAACATGGCAATAGGTAAATGTAAATGTATATGTATATTATAGTTTAGTTAAAGTAACGTTGACGTTCATAAGTGTTACTTTGTGACCTAAATGAATAAATATATTTTGAAGTTGATTTTACGCAAACATTTTCAAAATACATCTACACGCTTAAAAAAATTGTATATTCCTACTCGAGAAACACAATATCTTAAATTGGAATGCCAAATTACGCATTACAGAAAATGTTTTTATTTACATAGGTACTTACCTACATACTTTTTCATCGTCAAAAAGGATTTTGATAATTAATTGAATCGTATTTAAATAAACTATAGTAGATACTCATTACACATAGCAGTTCATATAAGAAACAATATAAAATTTAATTGTATTGTTAATAAACATTTTAGCGATTGAAAAGAGTGGCCATGAGTTTCTTGCCTGCTTCTTCTCATGTAACCCCTTACTCCTCAAACAGGCTTTTTGATTTGATTTATAAGTCATTTTTCTAGTAATTTAAGGATTGTATATGAGATAATATTATTACTATAGCAACAATCTTTATCTAAAAAACTTCCGTTTGTTTCTTATCGTTAATAACTTTATCATAAGTAATTTTATTATAACTAATTAATGAATATCATAAAAACAAACGTGTGTTTGTTTGTTTGTCCTTTCTTCACGCAACGGATCTTCGTATTCTTTTACATAGAGATAGTTTAATTCACTTTCATGCCAGACTTCAGCTTAACCAAAGGAGCGAAACCGCGGGTGAAAGCTACTGTTTTTTAAACCTACATCAAATACAACTATTCCTGCATAATTTTCTCATGGGACGACTCCTAAGAAAGGATCCAAATTTGAATATCTTCACGCTACCGTTAAAGATACAAACCTCACTGTTGATTAAATTGATTGTGTCAAATGTACCTGAATGTTGAGCCGTCAAAAAATTTACATACCACTCAATAATAATACTAAGACTGAGCAAGAAGTATCTACATGTAGAAGTTCGTATGGAATGTATATTAGCATAAATATAATAGGAATCGATTGATGCTCAATACGCGTATATGGATGTACTTGAGTTCTCACGACGCGGCGTATGCTAACTATGTGAAATATTCAAATTTTATCCGACTACGCCAAGAAAGGGGGTGTAGTTTTTGTGTCGCAGATTCATTTGAATATCTTGTGTATGTAGTTCCTACTTAGAATCTTTTTGTATCATTGTATGGATATACAAGCTGCTGGGAAAATAAAATTAATCGAATTAATTTTTATACTTAAACTAGAGCAGCGATAGCTCAGTGGAAAGACCAACAGACTAATGCAGAGGAGACTGCAATGCAGAGGGTCTCGGGCTCGAACACACGTCGCGCACCCCTGATTTTCGGAAGTTATATGACTTTTCGAAATTATGTGCGTATTGATTGACAAATTATCGCCTGCTCCGTGCCTCGGAAAGCACGTTAAGCTGTTGGTCCCGGCCGCCATGATTATCTATGGCAGTCGTTATTGGGAGAGTGTCGACACAAAAGATCCCACTGGGTGGAAGTGACGCCGGTCTGCACTGACTGGCCCCCACATAAGATAAGATATGATGTTCATATATTGGAAAAAGGCATATAAATTGGCATTATATTAATAGTTTGACAAATATAATTCAGATATTCTTATAATATTATGAAAGTTTGTAAAGAATATTTATGTTACCTAATTACGCAATTTTGGTAAAACTTTGTACATAGCTAGATCATATCCTGGACGAACACATAAGATACATCAATCCAGATATATATTCCCGTGGGAAACCAAAAATAAGTGTACAAAATAGTTCTAACATAAAACCATGTAATAAAAAAACAATTAAATAATATGGCCAAATGTAATTTGCGACAAATCAATAATAAGGTTCTAAATAAGGTCGTAACTTGTAACTATCGATATTTCAACTCGTTCCTGACATTAAAAACCTACACATAAGTTTTGTTTCGTCTAAATTATAATTTATTGGCGTGTTAAAACGATTTCCTTGTTTTTATTGCTCGATACAATTAATAAATCATATCGGATAGATATTTTATCGATTAGTAAAAAAATATAGAATTGTTATTCGATTTGTTACTAAAACTTTATTGTTGGTGAAGTGACGTTATTATAAGCACATGAGCTGCCGATTTAGGTTTGATATCTGGGTTGCTTTATTGAATGCTAGATTTTGACCGCTTCTTCGCTTTTGTTAATCTAGATTTTGTCAATTAATGTAGATTACTATGGAACAGTACTTTTTCTAGATGAAAGGTACTCTATATCGTCCCTATATATATTCTATAGCCCTGACAACGTGTATGCAAGATTGCATGATGATCGGTCAAGTGGTAAGGTGTGAAAGCGTAAAAAACACATAAACAATCTCATTTTTAATTACTAGATTTTGCCCGTAGCTTGGCTTTAGTTAATATACATAGATTTTATCAATAAATTTCTATTCCTCGGGATAGATACTTTTTTAGTTAAAAATTCTGGAAGTCCTTTTTTGTACATCTGACAACGTGTATGCAAAACTTCATAATGATCGGTCGAGTAGTTCAGGCAGGAAGCGTAATAAACAAACAAACTCACATTCGCATTTATAATATTAGTTACTATGAACCTATTAGTTAAAATTAATTTATTGGTCTATTGTGACAGTCGTTAGCAATATCTATTGGCGACGTAAAATCAGTTCTACAAAAATAATTCTCGAAAGTTTACAAGAATGTGATCAATTCGTTGTCACTGATATATTATTCGAGTCATGGAGCAATATTCAAGGCACGTTTTGATGGTGGTCCGTTGATAAGTAGTGGTCGATTGTGGTGATGGTCTACTCGTGCCTGGCTGGTGGAAAGAAAGGACATAATCGTACCATTCTTGATAGTTTCTTGCCACATTTATTTCGTTTGAGCAGCACTCTTAACACAAGCTACAATCTATTTAAGATGTGTCTTCTAGTACGTACATCTTTATATACATATATAATTCTACTTTACGTGTGTATGTCACTGAACTCCTCCTAAACGGCTGGACCGATTTTGACGAAATTTTTTGTATGTGTTCAAGTGGATTCGATAATGGTTTAGATATGTTTTTTTTTCTCTTGTGTACAGGATAACGTCTATCGGGACAGCTAGTAGTATGTAGGGGTTTACATAATTATGAAGATGCCGCTTTGTGTGAATAAAATCTTTAGAAATAGTTTTCATATATGATAGGCCAATTCAAATTTTATGTTCTTTTTCGTGTGCAGTTTGCTTGTATTTAGGCAACTCTGGTTTGTCTTAAAACAGCCGTCATGTAATTACGATGAATTGAAACAGATAATACTGACAGACACTAAGCTATATAATGTTAAATACAAATTCTATAAAAGATTATTGATATATATTTTTAACTTCTGAAACGTCCATGACTCCTACGGTGGAGTCATGAATGTTGACGTCGTTGCACGTCCGTGACCCCTAGGGGGGAGTCAAAAATCTTTGGTATTTTTTCCCCGACCAATCACAACGAGTTTTCTTGACTCCCCTGTAGGGGTCAGGGGCGCGCAACGGTAGCGTCTTTTTATGAGTCATGGGACATTCCAAAGGTTTTTAATACATCGCACTCTTAATTAAACAGCGACTTAACTCGAAAAAGTTGGAAGTAACGCAATTTGAACTCTATTTATGTGATTATAATTCTCATCCTTACTATATCCTTACTAATAATATTATAAATTCGAAAGTAACTCTGTCTGTCTGTCTGTCGGTCTGTTACCTTTTCACAGCTAAACCACTCAACCTATTTATATGAAATTTGGTACAGATATAGTTTAAAACCTGGGAAAGGACATAGACTACTTTTTATTGATGTAGGTACCACGTGGGCGGAGCCGCACGCAAAAGCTAGTATTATTTATATGTGTATTAAGTAATTGCAACAGAGTTTAAATTTGTTTAATTCAATATACACAGATTCTTATCTCTTTTATTAAGTTAGCGACATGTTATTAGTACCATTGCTAATAACCATTGGTTTTTGTACTGAAATCACGACCTTAGATGTAGGTCATAAAGGGCAATTACAATGATTACAAGAATATTACCTTAATGATCGCCAATCTAAAAACAGATCCACTTCAATTCGCTATTCTTTTATGCAATGCAGCGTAAAAGAATAGCGTCTTTTATGTCCAGAGTTGCCATGTGTAAAAATACTATCATTATGAGTCTGTCAGACCGTCTGCTGCAGACTGGAACGTACCGACGATGGATGGCTATTGCCACTTAATTTGTTTTTAATTCTAATTTTAACCATTATTTAATTATGTGTCGACCTTGTATATTATGGATCCCAGAGTCCGAAATAAAGTGTTATTATTATTATTATTAAAGATTGCTATAACGTAGCAGTCCAAAATTCACAAGTGACAAGTTACGTAATACTGATTTAACCCTTTTGCACTTTACTAACTCCCACGCGTTGATAAGGTTGCTGATACCTAGGGTTGCTACTGTGAATACAAATACCTAAAAAGGCAAAACAAAATATTATTACTGTTTCGTCGGCCTTATGGCATAAGCTTGCAGCTGATCGAAATGCCCAGGGTTCATGCGAAGTGTTATTGAGATTTAACTGTGAGGAAATTTTCAGTTCAGATATGTGTAAGGTAACATTTTGAGTTACACGCATTTTGTGGTCAAAACATGTAGTTTGTGCTTTTTTTTTATGGTATGGGAGGCAAACGAGCTGACGGATCGCCTGATGGTAAGCGATTACCGCCGCCCATGGACACCTGCAACACCAGAGGAGGCACAAGTGCGTTGCCAGCCTTTTAAATTTGCCCCTCTCCCAGGAGAAGGTTGGGCCTCCGGTACCCTCACTCACTCGACGAAACACAACGCAAGCGCTATTTCACGCCGGTTTTCTGTGAGGCCGTGGTATCACTCCGGTCGAGCCGGCCCATTCGTGCCGAAGCGTGGCTCTCCACGCTTCGGAGAGCGTGTTCATGTTTTCTGAAACAACATGTTTTAAACATGTTCTATATTGTTAGTAGGCCTGCGAGAATACCAGCGTTGCAGTATATACTGCAACAATAGCTGACGCAGCTGCCTAATTTGATCTGCATGTACCGTTTTCTGCTTAATTGTTTTATTATTGTTTTTAAAATTATGTATGTATGGAGAGTCAAATACAACATTTTTCTTACTTTTCTTTCTTTCTTTCCTTATTTTAAGAAATCCCTCTGTAACATCATATTGACTTGCATACCTTTATCTCCTGTGATTGAAAGAACAGGCACCGCAGTAAAATAACTCCAGAATGATTTGAGTAATTAAGTGACAATCTTAAATAATAATACAGAATTAAGCACCACAAGCCACATAGGTGAGCATATCTAAGTTCTTAGCAACAAACAGCGTCTCCAAATCTACAAATACCGATTATAAATCCAAAGTGTGACAACCCTATCACAACTTAAAACATTACAATTTAAAATTTCAAAATGGAAAGCGCCTTTTTCCCTAATCCCTTCATGATCCGTGCCTATAATTAACAAGTTAAAATAAAAAACAAAATCTAAATGAGCCCTAGTAACGAAAGAGTATTTCAATAACAATAAATTGTTAAAAAAATATTGTCGGTGTATCGTATAAATAAATTAAAGTTAATTCGTGAAGTTTCCTCATCTTGGATAGTAAATCTTGTCAAGCGAACTGTATGGCTAGGTCGTACTGTGAGCGGGTTTAAACAATCGATAATATCACATCGATTATCGGAGCCGAGATTGTGGACGCTTTTCGATTAATTGCTGAAGCAAATATACACATGTCTAGAAATGTCTCAAAAAAAAAGATGTCGATTGACAGTGCAAAACTAGACTACTCTTAGTGGTATTCGGATATAGCAAGAGCCAAATGCGCCTGCTCACAGGAGCGTTCACTGGCCATTTTGGAACCAACGACTTCCTGTGCAGATTGAGATTGGCACACAATTCAATCTGCAGAGCCTGTGGTGAACAAGACGAGTCCATATTGCACCTATTGTGTGAATGCGACTCGTTGGCTGGACTAAGGATGGGTCTGATGGGGTTGGCATATCCAAACCCTAAAGACTTGTGGCTTCTCCCTTTGAATTGTACACTGCGGCTTATGCAGTACATTCATAAGGAGATAGCTAAGGGTTAAATCTTGGGGCTGACACAAAAGATCCCACTGGTTCGAAGTGTCACCGGTCTGCACTGACTGGCCCCCACACATAAGATAAGATAGTGGTATTCGAGTTACATTCGTGCCATATTCTGCGATTTCTTATAGTTTTCCACATTTTTTTGTCGTTTGCTGGTTTATAACTTATGGCCTGCAGCTTGACACCAGTTTTGAGACACATGTATACATAAAGAGAACAAAAATCAACCGCTACTATTGACTCTGAAAAGCTATAATATTCAATTTATAGGAATAAATTAATAATAATAATGTCAAGTATATTTGCTGTTTACTCTTAAGAAGCTTCATAATTATATCTGTAACTCAATACCAGACATTCTCAGATAAAATAGAATCAACCTAATCAGTTCTAAGTAGCCACTCAAGTCAAGACAAAGAAAGAAAGAAAGAAACATTTATTTGCACAGAATACAGGTGGTACCAGATTTAACAATGGTGAATAGTTGAGGCTATATTATATATGGTGCAATAGTATTGACAGAGCAAGGTGGCAAATCTTCGACAATAATATTGACAGAACGAAGTGGAGAGGAATTATCCAGAAGACTGATCCATCACCATGTAGCATAGTAGAAGGAGTGAGTAAGAATTAATGGATGGCGTAGTGAAAACCACGTTGTACGTATGGCGTAGTATAAGCCACTACGCCATCCGTGGAGCGTGTATTCTTTTTTACTCCTTTATGATACATGGTGGTGAGTTAAGCCGATGGTCAGTTTTCTTTATATTTCCTCTCTACTTCACTCTATCGTCAGCAGACAGCTGGGTATAATTGTGATTTCGATCCCCACACGGGACGAAAATTTGTGTGAACTGCAAATTGTTGTTTCAAATTTGAGATTTCTTTGGTTTGTAAAGTTCTTAGCGAAACAGGAAAGACTATTCCTGGTTTGACTTTACAAAAAACAATACGCTCGCCCTAAAGCGAGCGTTTTATTTCTAAAAAAGAAATACGTAGAAAGATTTAACCAACTTATCCTAAAGATTGTGTTTTAAAATGTGGTGCGATACACCTGTACCTACATCATTGAGTATTAATAAGTATGAACACCTGTTACCTACAGTTTCCAAATTACAAATCATTTTGCAAAAACCTAAACTAACCAATTATATTTTTTAATGTTATCTTACCTACTGATCTTGTTATCTTGTTGTAATTGAATTTTATTACACCTATTTTCTATATAATATCTATTATAATTATCATAACGATATATGTATTTAAATTTATACAAGTGTTCAGCTTCTGAATAAAATGATTTAATTAATTTGAATTTTAAATTGTAACTGTTCAACGTTGTTTCGCCTACGGACGCCATGTCTTAATATTGTCATGGCATGCGTGGGAGTTTATAATGACTGTTCTGCTTTCTCCTTTGTCAACTACAAGATTGAAGGTGAGGTTGCTATAGAGACATAATGTACGACGATGTCTTATTCTATTTGATGCAAATTATTTTAATTGCTTTCGACAGCGTAGCAACATACGACTGTTCGCTCGATTTTAGTATTACGGATTTATTGGTGCAATTTTGGTTGTATTATAGAAACTAGCGGTCGCCTAGTGCTCGAAATTCGACCAAAGTTTGCCTGTAAGATATTGCTGATATATATCATTATATATTGATATATGTAACCATAGTTACCCGCTTCGACTGCGTGTGTCAAATGCATGGTTGTGTGCGTGTAGTGTTTTTTCATTAATTTAACGTATTTTTACGCATAATTTTAAAAAAATATTAGCATTCGTCACTTCTTCTCTGTATAAAGTATAATTGTGCGAAATTTCATACTCCTCCGTCCGCCCAATTTTCGTAAAAAGGGATCCAAAGTTTTCGCTTCACGTATTAATATATAGATAAATGCTTTATGCTTTATTCTTCCAAAAGCAACTCCTAAAGCAACCAAAACTGCACCAATAATTTAACCTTATGGCGTCAATTTGTGGTGGCATGGTCAAATTTACAGAACGACATTTACAATGACATATAAGGTTTATGTATAAAAATCGTAGATTTCATAAGGTTTAAGTTCATTTAATTTGTCTTTATAAGTAAAAGGAAAAACATTGACGTTTACTTTAATGTATTTCATGCCAGTACGCAAACGAATATCCTCGAAGGAATAAGCAGAACTGTATACACAGCCATATCCCCAGACGCCGATAGTTTTACAGCTACCGTAAAGGGTACACTTTCAGACTCCGTGAAGATGTGAAGATACCTACTATAAATATCGTGATAGAAAAGCCTAATAACACTTTGCCTGTATCGGGAATTGACCTTGAGACCAGTGCAATTATAGTCAATACTGCAGCGTCACTGAACCATTCAATTCATAAATATGTATGTATACACGTAGATATATATCTATGCTTAATATTATAAAGAGGAAAGATTTGTTTTTTTGTTTGTTTTTAATCATTTAACTTAAAAACTACACAATCGATTTTAAAAATTCCTTTTTTTTTATTCTATTAAAGTGGCAAGCAAGCATACGGCCCATCTGCTGGTAAGTGGTCACCGTAGCCTATGGACGCCTGCAACATCAGAGGCATTACCTGCGCGTTGCCGACCCTTTAGGAAAGGAAGTGGGAAGTAGAAGGAGCGGGAAGGGGGAAAGAGGGTGATTGGGCCTCCGGCACTCTCACTCGCCGAACGAAACACAACAGTAGGAATACTGGTATTTCACGTCGATATTCTGTGAGAGGGTAGTTCTTCCCCGGTCGAGCCGGCCCATTCATGCAGAAATCAGCGAGGCTCTCACACATCATAACCTTACCTAATTTTACGCGAACAAAGCCAGATAGTTATATTATTCTTAACCTCTATCAAGAAAAGAGCGTACTCCTTTTTGAAAGGCCGGCAACGCACTTGTAACTCCTCTGGTGTTGCGGGTATCCATGGGTGGCGGTAATCGCTTACCATCAGGCGATCCGTCTGCTCGTTTGCCCCCTAATCCATAAAAAAAATAAAAATCTTAATTCCCACTCGCTAACCCGTCAACGGCGGGACCGGTCCCAACGACCAATAATCTTAATCTGAGTGTTGTTTAAATTTGAAAAAGTTGATGGGCAGCAAAACCAGTTAGGTCGGCCCGTAACCAGTTTACCTCTAATAGTTAATACCTTTGGTAGAGTAATAGCTGTTAATACGGCCCATGTGGCGTTAGAACAAGGCCTTAATATCAACTAAATTAGGCGAGTTATAAAATGCTTGTAACTGCTTTAGTAATTTTGTGTTAGCATAATTTTATGTTCTATGTCTTGTTTAGGAGTAAACGTGTTTAGTGTTCGCTAATTGTTATGGGATTACACCGTTTTGTCTTCGACGAAAAATTGTTCTGTTGTAGTTTTATAGTTGTTTTAGAGTTCGAAAAAACTCTTATTAGAACAGCTTTGTCCGTCCGTCCGTTTGTCTGTTATACCTACAACTTTCAACTCAAGAACTGTAAGAGCTAGAGACTCGCGGTCAACGCCATTCGACTCAGCATAGTCGATATACCCCCGAAATGACTACCCTGACCTCAAGGTCACGCGGTCTCTCGTGACCTTTGCATATTAATTATAATAATATAATATGTTAATATAATACGAACATACTAATTTTTTAGCTGTAAGTTTTCCTAAAATTGTAAAATAAAATAAATAAATAAATATTACTTGAACCAATTTTTCGAGCTCTAAGATTCATTGCCGTTTCTCACTTGTTTTATAAGTGACAACTCTTGGACTAAGAATAATTCCTGTGTCGCGGGAGACTTTACAAACATTCAAACAACGGACACAAAGAGACTCAGACTTGAAACAACCATTTGTGGACCACACACATTTTTGTTCCGTGTGAGGATCGAAACCATAACACTCAACGGAGTAGTAGAGGCAAGCCAACCATTAAAACTAGTATGCCAGCTGTGCAGTCAATTAGGTTACACAGCAGGAATACTAGATATTCTATTAGTTATCATACAGTCTGCTTAGTTATACACGTTGCATAAATATATTTGAGACCATTTATTTATTTATTTGTAGGTACACAAAACAGAACAAAGTACAAGTAGGTTTGAAAATAAATACATATTACAGTTATGTTCTAAACTGAGTTCCTAACTATGCGTACACTACATGATCACAATGGACTGTTGCTAAGGACAAAATGACGTTACGAACGTGAATTATCTATATAACATAAAAAAATTTTTTTTTAACACCTGTTGCGGATAAAACACAAAGAAAAGAATATAAAAAATAAAATGAGAATCGTACCAATACTCAGCATATATACCATTATACATTAGACATAACAATAGACATAAAATATTTAAAATGTTTATAATGTCTTGTTTTTTTTTTTCTTACTTATATTTTTGTTTACTTGATTATTCATAGTGTGGCCTTCTTTTGTTTTGCATTGATGTTTTAATATTTTAATGTTTGGTATATTGTTTGTTTTTTAATTTTATTTTTTTTGATATTTTAACTTATTAACGCTATAATATGGTGCATGGTGTGATACCTTAAAATGTTGTGCATTTATTCTTATTACTGTGTAAATTTTTAATGTATAAGCACTAATGTAACAACTATTGGTTGTCCAAATAAATAAATAACATGACTAATATACTGAAGACCAGTAGGTCTACCATGAAAATATCTATCCGAAACTTCGAGCAAACGGAATATTAAGATTATAGCTATCGGGCAGTCTCGTTGGGTTACTTTCTTTCAAAGTGACATTACTTAGTTGCTCAGATCACTTCACTGTAGAGTTTAGTATGATCAAAGCGTTACTTCATGTGTGTCATGGTACTAATGGCACCAACAATAGGCACGAAACTTCGGCATTTACGTATCATGGTTGGCCTCCAGGATCAGATTTCCGGACCGGACATAATGTTATTGAGTCTTTTGGTGGAAAAATGCAGTAGGAGCACTGTGTCTCAAAGCATGTCTGGTAGAGCATAACAAGCAAACCTCTTCTAAGTAACTCTTTGGAGATATAGAAATACGAAGTTATGTTGTGGTCAGTCCTAGTTAGTTATATGCAACATTTTTATATTTTTTATTTTGCTCGTCAAAATGACCACACTCCACCTGATGGTAAGCAGTCGTGTGCTCTAAGAGCAGTGGCCTCCATACCGCCCTCATAGCAGCCGGAAATAAGTAATACTCATTAAAATCTCAATGAGTATTACTTATTTCAAACACCAACAATATAATTATAAGTAATCACTATATTCTGCGCAGTCGAGCATCAAATGCCTAAAGATTATTAGTTACAATTGGCAACACTAAATCATACATTTTTCTAATTCAGTTTCGTCGTAAATCAAACTTAGGTGTGTACTATAAGTTATTTCATTATTGAAGAAATGAGTGCTTCATTTTTTATATTGACTGTTAATAATATACTTTATGAGATTGAAATTTTTTAATAAGTAGCTTCTCTGCTCGAACGACAGTAATTTATGTCTCTTCATAAAATGTGACTGTAGCTAACTGAATAAGTAATCACAAACTACAAAGTATGAATAATTACAATATTTTTTAAGCACTTATAATATTTTAAGCATTTTGGAAACCCAAATTTATAAATCGATAGTTTTACAAGTGGCTTCGCTCCGAAGCATTAAGAAAAATAACTCCTAGAGAGTTGGTTATAAACTATCTCTTTTGATCATAAGGAACAGCCTAATGATGAGATCTTTGAATAAGTATGTACAAATCTCTACCTGATTCGGCATACGACTATCAGATTTTAAATTTATAAACGTATTAGATTTTGCCCGCGACTCCTTTTGCGTAAATACGGATTAGGTTAGTAACTGTACTTTTTTCTGGATGAAAGGTACCCTATGTCCTTTTCTGTTCTCCTGACAACGTGTATGCGAAATTTCATGGTAATCAGTCGAGTAGTTAAGGCGTGAATGCGGAACAAACAAACTCACATTCGCATTTATAATATTACTAGCTTTTGCCCTCGGCTTTGCTCGCGTTAATTTAGAATTTGACAATCAATTTGGGTCGTACTCTGCTTGTATCTAATAATATAATTCAATCATGATTCGAAAGAAACGTGGCGCCATCTATTATCATAAGAACGTTTTTGTTGTTTTGTAATTTTTTCGGGATGAAAGATAGCCTATGTCCGTTTCTGTACACCTGACAATGTATATGCAAAATTTCAGGATCATCGGTTTAGTGGTTTAGGCGTGAAAAGATAACAAACAAACAAACTCATTTTCGCTTTTATAATATTAGTTAGGATTATATCATTACTGCTTGCTTTAATAACGGTGTCGGTAAAAGTCGTAACGAAACCCGAATATCTAGAGATTTCTAGATATTCTCGGATATTTAAGCTAGTCTACCAAATTGTACTAGGCCAGCGTGGTGAACTTATGGCCTAGCCCTTGTGATACTAATATGATAACTGTATGATCATGTTATCACACAACTTTCTTGATTGATAAAATGATAGGACGCGTCGGTTGGTACGGATTGAAACACTGAATGGACTGTTAAACTGAATATATTGAAATTAACTTTATAAACTAAAATTCGTATGATATGACGCGATATGTTTAACGACTGATAATTGAGAACGCACGGCGTTAATGATGGCTCGACGCGAACTGAATGTAATTAATATTAATGAAAACGCGTGCATCGCGCAAAAATGCTGACTTAAGAAATGCACGGTTGGACCATACAATAACTTTGTTTAGTAGTAGATCAGTAAATAAATAGGGCTGATACGATGCGCCATATTGCTTGCACTTAACAATTAATTCAATTCAATTCAATTCGTTTATTACACTCCATAATGTATATACAGATCTTATAAATGTGGAGAGAACAATTATGGACCCCGTCGGGCACGGCAAAATTAGGAGAGAAGAACTAACATTCTATTATCTTATATCATATTAAAATAAATTTTAGAGCTTAGAGATATTTATTTAATTACTCACGTATTTTTTAAGAAAGTTTATAAGGCTAGTGTGAATGGAACTGTCGCAAGAGGAAAACCTAGGCGAACGTTTCTCGACCAGATCGGAGGCGTTCTGGACAAAGGCCAGGTTAAGAGCTCCTTGAACCGACGGGCGTGTATGAGGAATGTGATGAAAGTGAATAAAGCCAGAGAAGTGTGTCAGGATCGTAGCAAATGGAAATCCGTAGTCTCTGCCTACCCCTCTGGGAAACAGGCGTGAATCTATGTATGTATGTATCTATTTATGTATTATAGTTTATTATTAATTTATTATAAAGTAAGTATAAAAGTTATTTTCTAAAATAGTTCTAAATTAGTACGGTACATACATATTTTAATAATGACAATACAGTCGAAATTAAAGTACCGACAAATAATTGTCAACGCATTACTCAAAACGGTCGAAGACAAAAAAAAAACGCCATTGCAGATGTATTAAAATGATTAAATTACAACAATACAAAGTTGTTTATATGCAAATTGGTATATAAGGAGCACAAAATGCTCTCAAACAATAATGAGTTATTAAAAAAAAGCAAGAAAAAAACAGCAGATGTGCTTGAAACAAAAATTCCTTTTTTACAATTTTCACTACAATGACAATTATATTTTTTTATTTTAAGAAAAAACTCAACCCTTCACTGATTATTTTTTCTTAGTTAGCGCAAAGTAAGTTAAAAAAATGAGGGGTTATATTAACAAACCCGTATGCAAATAAGGCCGGGAATCCGTGCACGAAATATGGATTTAAAACACAACTGCAGTGTAAGGGTTAAGTTTGGGGTCGCATGCGCTTCTATTTTTTGCTGTTAAAAAAATACTGGTTTTAAAAACGTAATAATAGTTGTCTCGTTGTATTATTATTTGAAAATCAACGTTTAATAACTATGCGTTTAAATTAATCGTTTGGTTAATCGAATTCCTTTGACTTTACTTTAAATTCAAGCTGCATAGAATTGGCAGCAAATAGCTAATAATCTCTGACTAGATAAAAACATTCTATACTCTATTCAAATAGGCTTGAGACAAAAGGTAAACAAAGAAAGCAATGTTTCTCAATGTTTCTCTTGTTTACGAACAAACAAATACTTAAAAACTAAACACAACAAATAACTTAACAATTAACAACAAATTTAACAACGAAATGACAGGATAATAACAATAATATTAGAAAATGTGCACTCTCGTATCAACAATTTGACTGGGAATGAAAATGACGGCTATAACCCGACTTATAACAAAATGATACATTCACTACAGAACATTTGTACTAGCCGTACTTTTTGATTTAGCGGTACTATAATGCGTTCTAAGTTTGAGAATCATTACATTTTTAGGTTCTTTTTTATGTCACTTTTTTAAACTAGGGTATTTAAAATTCTCGTAAAATAATTAAAAGAATTTAATACATTAAAATGTTATGAATTTTAGTAATACATTGAATTTTAGTATATATGCGATACAATATATTTATGAATATTATATTTTAGCTAGTTTATTGATTTTTGTCTGACTTTATAATATTCACAGTCAAACGTGACGTATTAAATAACTTTTTTTATTGTTTGTTTACATTTTGTCTCAAGACGAAATGAATAGAGTATACGACATCAGGTAAGGCGAGGTTGTACAAAGAATGTACTGACAGTTAAAATAAAGCCCTTACACCTTGTTGCCGGTTACTGAACACAATTGGAAATGCCGTACTACTAATAATAATAATAATATAATAATATTCTATCACATACACACAACACCATCTAGCCCAAACTAAGCAGAGCTTGTACTATGGGTGACAATGGATAAACATACACATTTACTTTTTTTTGTAAATACATACATATTATACATAGAAACACCCAGACCAAGACAAACATCCATGTTCATGCACACAAATGTTTAACTTGTGCGGGAATCGAACCCGCGCCCTCAGGCGTGGCAGTCGGTTACACGGTTACACTAACCACTACGCCATCGAGGCCGACTGTGTTTAATGTTTGAGTATTTTGACTGAAAAGTCTAATTAGCACTTTACCCGAACCAAATTCGAATTCTCATACACACTAGCCGCTTTAACAACTGTTGCTCCTAATTAAAAACGTTCATTAAATACTAGCTGATCCGCGCAACTTCGTCTGTTTCACATAACAGAATTTTCCCTGTTTTTGTAACATTTTTCATTGCTGCTCCGCTGCTATTGGTCGTAGCGTGATGTATAGCTTATAGCCTTCCTCGATAAATGGGCTATCTAACACTAAAATAATTTTTCAATTCGGACCGGTAGTTCCTGAGATTAGCGCGTTCAAACAAACAAACAAACTCTTTATAATATTCTCGCTTTATATTATAATATACTCGCTTTATAATATTCGTATAGATTATATTAATTTCATAAGTTGAAGATTTAATATATGCTGTTATTAGGTATTACAGGAGCTAATTTGCCACAAAAAATATAAATGAAATTATTTTTACAAAAAACACAACGTTACCAAGATATTTTATACAAAACGGCAATATTATCTACATAATTTTTTAAACTGCGAACTAACTACTATAAAATGGTTAGGACAAAAATCCTGCACATTTTCTCCTAACCCCATGCGTGCTGTACATCCGTGAAAGATCATTGCATAATTATGCATCCGATCGAGAACAGGGGGGCCAGCGATCAAAGATAATGTCCACAGTTATGCGTATCTCTACCGTTATGTAGCATACAAGTAGCTCTACTACAGACAGAATTTACGTACTAGAAGTTTCGAGCAGACGAGGGCTTAAAGAAGCTTTTTTAAGGGATTGAATATAATGACCACCAAAAATACTAATTGCGCAGCAAAATATGCTTACTAAAATATATTATAACGAGTACCTATACGCCTCAAATCACTGCATTCCGTCTCGGAAGGGTTAGGTTATGTTAGGTTCCTTCCTAAACCCACCCAAAAATAGGAGCCCAACGAAGCGGGGCTCCGTCGACTTAGTTTGATCTCTTTAAATATATTTTGGTGTGCAATTAATATTTTTGGTAAGCATATTTTGCTGTGCAATTAGTATTTTTTTGCGGTGCAGTTAAATACTACCCCTTTTTTAATAATTAACAAGTTTTTGCCTGCGGCTTCGCTCGCTCAGATATAGTTTTTCTTTTCTGGATGAAAGGTAACCTATGTCCTTTTCTGTACCCCTGACAAGGAGTATGCGAAAATTCTTTAAGATCCGTCGATTAGTTCAGGCGTGAAAGCGTAATAAACAAACATACATTAACATTTATAATACCTACTAGATTTTGCCCGCGTTAATGTATTTTATTTTACTAAGGAAAACAAACAGTTACACAATTTTCTTAATCTAGAGTATTCACATTATATGTATATGTAGAGAAGAATAAATGCTGTAGAAATGAGAGCGTTGAGAAGCATATGTGGTGTGACTCTGAAAGATAGAATAAGAAATAGTGTGATTAGAGAGAGATGCGGCATGAAAGTGGATATAGTTACAAGAATAGAAAAGGGTATGTTAAGCTGGTTTGGACATGTAGAAAGAATGGACGAGGCAAGACTGACTAAGAAAGTTTATAAGGCTAGTGTGAATGGAACAGTCGCAAGAGGAAAACCTAGGCGAACGTTTCTCGACCAGATCGGAGGCGTTCTGGACAAAGGCCAGGTTAAGAGCTCCTTGAACCGACGGGCGTGTATGAGGAATGTGATGAAAGTGAATGAAGCCAGAGAAGTGTGTCAGGATCGTAGCAAATGGAAATCCGTAGTCACTGCCTACCCCTCTGGGAAACAGGCGTGAATCTATGTATGTATGTATATGTAATTGCGTAGCTCACATCATTTGCCACGTTTTATCTATTTACATATTAATTAATTGTGAACTGAAGTATACAAGTAAATGCAACATGAAGTTTCACACTATTATGTTAATACAAAAGTTTCTAATTTTACAGATAGTGTTACTCTTTTATTACCTAAGTTAATGTTTGTAATATTGAACTCCAAAATTTGCTATGCGACAAGATAAACATATGTAACTTAGGTTAGTAATGGTAATTTTCTGGTTGAAAGAACTTCTTTACTCATCGTCATAAAATTTGGCAGACATATTGTCAGGGGTACAAAAAAAGGACATGGGGTACCTTTTATCCATAAAAAGTACTAACAGTAACCTAACCTACATTTAATCCGCAAACAAAATCTAGTAGGTATTATAAATTCGAATGTGAGTTTGTTTGTTACGCTTTCACGCCTTAACTACTCAACCGATCATCATGAAATTTAGCATACACATTGTAAGGGGTACAAAAAAGGATATAGAGTATGTTTCATCTAGAAAAAAATACTGTTTTTGAGCCGCGGGAAAAATCTAGTTAGAAATAATTATTCTATGACTGTATCAATATTGCTGTCTAATTACCTACGTATTATTAATTCATTATTATTGGTTAACAGGATTATATAAGGAGTAACAGACCGCATCCAGTGCGCATCTGTGGAAAGTCACCGAGTGATATCATTCTGAGGTTGGGAATCACATATTCATAAGACAACCACTTCTTTCCTCTTACTGAATGTAACAGATTTCAATCTTATTAGGTAAAACTACTTTCATCGCCTGATATAAGAGTGGTTTTACCAAAAAAACGATAAAAAAGTTTCGACTAATTGAGTGTTGTTTAAACTACGTTAGAGTTGGGATGCCGATAATAGTTTAGACGATTAAAGAAAACTTTAGCTTAGTAGGTATATTTGTAATAAGTTAGATGTAAATACTATCCACATACTTCGATGCTCTTTTTGAGGCTAAGACTGTAGAGTTAAGGTGTCAATAAATCAAATTATCAGAGAAATCTATAAGAGAGAATTAATAAACTAGGGTAAATTTTACAAAGTCATATATCTAAATCACTAGATATAAGATTAACATGTGTTCTTACACCAAACAAAAATTTAATCTTAAACCTTATTTGATGTTGGATTAGCTGAGTTATTAATTGACTGATAAACGAAACGCAACCAATTCGACTAATCGGGTGATGTTAAAATTACGCTAAATCACTGTGCTGGAACGGTTGAATATCTAGCGCTCTAGTCACTTTAAACTTCTAACAATATAAAGACGTTCGAACAAATGATTCGACTAATCGGGTGATGTTAAAATTACGCTAAATCACTGTGCTGGAACGGTTGAATATCTAGCGCTCTAGTCACTTTAAACTTCTAACAATATAAAGACGTTCGAACAAATGATTCGACTAATCGGGTGATGTTAAAATTACGCTAAATCACTGTGCTGGAACGGTTGAATATCTAGCGCTCTAGTCACTTTAAACTTCTAACAATATAAAGACGTTCGAACAAATGATTCGACTAATCGGGTGCTGTTACGACCACTTTGAGTAATAATAATGGTACTGCAAAATACGTACCGACTATGTCAATGAGAAAGATGAGAATTGTTCCTACCAAAGCAGACACGAACGGATGACCTTTTCGACTAATTGGGTGAGGAGAGTGTGCATATATCCAACGCTCAAATACGACCAGCAAATATAAAATCAGTAGCATTATAAATCAATTGGTTAGTAGTAGTAAATCCTTTACTTTTGCGGTAAAACTGACTAAGTTTTGTCCAATATTTCATCATGTAATGATTCAACGGTAAATTACGCGTAATATGTGTCGAGGAGGAGTTTCAGAGAATACGTTACCTGTTACAATATAAGGAAAATGTTGTGTTGTAGTTAAAGTGAGAATCTGGACATGTCATGTAATTACGCATTTGCTTTTCGCAATGCGATAAAAGTGGACATGAAACTACAAGAACTACTATTTACATAAACTAGCGGTCGCTTAGTGCTCGAAATTCGACCAGTTTGCCTGTAAGATATTGCTGATATAATATGTCATTATATATTGATATATGTAACCATAGTTACGCGCTTCGACTGCATGTGTCAAATGCATGGTTGTATGCGTGTAGTGTTTTTTCATTAATTTAATGTATTTCTAATGCATATTTTATATAAATATTAGGATTCGTCACTCTTTCTCCATATAAACTTTAACTGTGCCAAATTTCACACTCCTCCGTCCGCGCAATTTTCGTAAAAAGGGGTTCAAAGTTTTTGCTTCACGTATTAATATATAGATAACTAGCAAACGCAACTTCGTCTGCTTGAAATAAGATAATTTTGACCGTTTAAAAAAAAAACTATCCTATTATTTAAGTTGGACCAAATTACAGATGGTTACAAAGTTTGATCAAAATCGGTTCAGTAGTTTAGAAGTCCATAGCGGAGAAACAACGTGACAAGTAATTTATATATATTAAGATAACTAGCTGTCCCGCGCAACTTTGTCTGCTTCACATTAGATAATATTATCCAGTTAAAAAAAACAATCCTATCTTTTAAGTTGGACCAAATTACAGATAGCTACGAAGTTTGATCAAAATCGGTTCAGTAGTTTAGGAGTCCATAGCGGACAAACAACGTGACACGTAATTTATATAATATATTAAGATAACTAGCTGTCCCGCGCAACTTTGTCTGCTTCACATTAGATAATATTATCCAGTTAAAAAAAACTATACTATCTTTTAAGTTGGACCAAATTACAGATAGCTACGAAGTTTGATCAAAATCGGTTCAGTAGTTTAGGAGTCCATAGCGGACAAACAACGTGACACGTAATTTATATATATTAAGATAACTAGCTGTCCCGCGCAACTTTGTCTGCTTCACATTAGATAATATTATCCAGTTAAAAAAAAACTATCCTATCTTTTAAGTTGGACCAAATTACAGATAGCTACGAAGTTTGATCAAAATCGGTTCAGTAGTTTAGGAGTCCATAGCGGACAAATAACGTGACAAGTAATTTATTTATTTTTAATTATTTATTTATTTTCACAATACAGCTATCTTTACAGGTTTAAATTTATATATATTAAGATTATATATTGAAGGCCTAAGTTGAATTGTAGGACAGACAGTATATAAATAATTATAATTATTATAATTATATACTGACTTACTAATGGACTTACGCCACAAAAAAATTGAAGTGGACATCTACTATGTTGGGCAAAAATGCCTGTCGACTGTTTATGGATTAACGATGTTTTTTTACCATTAAATCGAGCTATCAGTTACTAGCTAACACGTAACTTCAAGAATCAAAAGCGTCTGCCATGGATTTAAACCTGAGAACACTACCTTGAAACCTTGATGGTAAAATAACCGTTCTTCTCGCTAAGATACTTAATAACTTATCTTGTTTTAGACTATTAAAAAGGCTTTTATGCAATGTGTCGCTGCAATATAGTGGCCGGGATCGATGTCAGCAATATCTTCTATACTTTGCTCTACCCAGCAATATATTTCGTTCGATTACGTTTTTTTTTTATACTACTAAGGTGGCAAACAAGCATACGGCCCACCTGATGGTAAGTGGTCACCATAGCCTATGGACGCCTGCAACACCAGAGGCATCACTTGCGCATTGCCGACCGTTTGGGATAAAAAAGAAGTGAGAAGGAGAAGGAGCGGGAAGGGGGAAAGAGGGTAATTGGGCCTCCAACACTCTCACTCACCGAACGAAACACAACAGTAGGAATACTGCTATTTCACGTTGATATTCTGTGAGCGGGTAGTGCTTCCCCGGTCGAGCCGACCCATTCATGCTGAAATCAGCGAGGCTCTACACAAAAATGTCCCGGCTATACAATCATTATTATATTATAATAATGATTGTATAACCGACGCTTTAAAATGTTGTTAAGAAGGCCAGACTGGGGTTCAAAATATTGCAACCATTCAAAATATTGCCTGTCCAGAAACTCCTTAACAAAAAACCAACTACATTTATTTCGCCAAGTATTAAGCCTGGCACTTTTGCATATGGTCATGTCAATGACTCAATAGTATAATCATATAATGTGGCCTCATTTTTTACTACATATTAATATTGATTAACAAAACATCAGTAGCACAACTGTCATTCACACTATGATTCATGATTGCCAGTTGATTGATTATATAAATAGAGTGGGCGTCAGAGATTTTTAATTTATTCTTTTTAATTAATACCAGTCTGTTATAGTAGCAAACGTTACGAGAGGCAAATGACTTCGTAATTTGGCATACATATATATATATAAAGAATCACGTGTCTGTCTGTGAATGTATAGACAAAGGTGAATTACGAACATTTTTTTGGTAGGTAGTAGATCCTCGCTGGTTTCAGCATGAATGGGCCGGATCGACCGGGGTAGTATTACCCTCTCACAGAAAACCGGCGTGAAGTAACGGTACCCGTACTGTTGCGTTTCGTATCGGCGAGTGAGAGAGCCGGAGGCCCAGTTACCCCGATCCTTTTCCTATCCTTTCCTTTATCCTTTCCTTCCTTCATTCCTTTTTAAAGGGCTGGCAACGCACTTGTAACTCCTTTGGGGTTGCGGGTGTCCATGGGCGGCGGTACTCGCTTACCGATCCGTCAGCCCGTTTGCCCACTATGCCATAAAAAAAAAAAAAAATCTGTTCTGTATCTAATACTGTTTTCCGGACATATGTATTTTCACAGTCCGGGTTGCTATTGAGTATAGAATGCTCGGGAATCAAACCTGAGACTTCAGGATCGTTCGTAAACAAAAACTCAAACTTATGCTACATGCATAAGCAACAAGTTATTTCACTAAACTTGAAAAAGTTTTATCAATCCCTGCAATAAGAAATATTTGACAAACGTTACCTAGGCGTAAATATGTTACAAACATTATTAGAAAGGTGTTTTGACTACAAACTCAGAGGTGATTTATCAATTGTCAAGTTTCTCTCTTTGTCATATTATTTTATAATATGACAAAAAAGGAAACTTCACAGATTTGGTACTTGTATAAGACTGCAAAATTTATTTATCACTTAATCTGTGTCTGGTGATGAAAAATCAACCCATAGTAATTTATAAATTTGTTTACTGTAGACTAAATTCTATTATGACTTCGTTCTCGTAAGTCTAAAGCAGAGGTTCCCAGCCTGTATTTCTCATAGACCACTTTCAAACTTTAGCTGGTTCCTGCAGCTAAATAAGTTCATGCAATTAAAAAATTTGATGACAGGCTAACCTTTTTTTTTAATAATTCTCTACCGGAAAATCGAAAAACCACTAGACTGAATATGAAATTAATTATTTACAAGTAAGTCGCTGAGCTTGTCGAACAGTCGTAGACCCCCGCTTACGAGTTGTGAACCTCCATTTTATTGTCACGCTGACGCAAATCCCCGTTGAGTCTCCCGTGGACACCTAGTTGTCCACCTGGACCACTTTGGGAACTAATGGTCTATAGGAAAGAACTATCCTACAAGTATCATGCATATTGCCGGAATAAAACAGCTTACGTCACCCATTAACTATCTCTATACAAAAAGTCAGTTACGTCGTCAAAGATAGATAAACTAAATATCTCTTCGCATTTATTTATAACTAGATCGTTTATCATTACTGCGCCACCCCCGTGGGTTGTAGCGTGATATTATATAGCCTATAGCCTTCCTCGATAAATAGGCTATCCAACACTAAAATAATTTTTCAAATCGACCCAGTAGTTCCTGAGATTAGCGCGTTCAAACAAACAAACACACTCTTTAGCTTTATAATATTAGTATAGATAATATATTAATATTATAAGAATGGAAAAGCCTTGGGGGAGGCCTATGTCTTGCAGTGGATATCTTTCGGCAGGGATAAAGAAGGATGAGGATCTCGTGGTGTGATATAAAAGCTTACACAGATATAGCCGTGAAATTAGAAAGAGCCTCGTTGATTTCAGCATGAATGGGCCGGCTCGACCGGGACTACCCTCTCACAGAATATCGACGTGAAATAGCAGTATTCCTACTGTTGTGTTTTGTTCGGTGAATGAGAGTGCCGAAGACCCAGTCACCCTCTTTCCCTCTTCCCACTCCTTCTCCTTCCCACTTCCTTTCCTAAAGGGTCGGCAACGCGCAAATGATGCCTCTGATGTTGCAGGCGTCCATAGGCTACGGTGACCACTTACCATCAGGTGGGCGAATGATTGTTTGCCACATAAGTCGTATAAAAAAAAATTTCTTTCTTAGCAGATAGAAAGATTGCATGGTTACCTATTCTAGTACTTGAATGCAACATAGAAGATAGATGGTTAGTGACTCATAAGAGAAGTGTTTGATTAGATTGTTAACTTCTTATTGGAGTCGCGTTATTACATGTTTTGTTATGGGAAATTATTCTTCTTTAGCGGTATTGTAGTCAATGTTTTATGTTCTTGTATACATATGTATAGTTAATATGACTGCACCTATGGTGTAGCGGTTTAAGTGGTAGCTACACGGCTACAACTGCGCCGAGTTTTGTGGGTTCGAATCCCACACTCAAAAGTTTGTACGAGTATGATCCACGAATGGCTGTGCCGAGTCTAGATGTTCTTTGTATCTGTTGTTTGAATTTTTTGTAAAGTCTTCCGCGATCAGTTTAGAGCGGGATCACTTAACTAAAGAGCCTCTTTTTAAGACTATCACCTTCGTGCGCGAATGTACAATACTTCTACTTTTATTAGCATAAAAAAGAAAACATGCGAATGGACACCTGCGTTTTCAGACGGGAACAATTCGCACGAAAATATATTCCATGTGTGCGAAACGATAACAAAAAAAAATATATTTTAAAAAAGTGCCTTACGACTACTATGCCACATAATCTTGTTTTTTTTGTGGTGAATATTGCATCCAGACTCCTTCAAGAGACCCTGTGCAGTAAGAAAGACACCAGTAAATCTAAACCTATTTAGGTCAGTTTACTAGTTATAATAATATAATATTCTATCACATACACACAACACCATCTAGCCCAAACTAAGCAGAGCTTGTACTATGGGTTCGAGACAATGGATAAACATACATATATACATTTTTTTTAATGTAAATACATACATATTATACATAGAAACACCCAGACCAAGACAAACATCGATGTTCATGCACACAAATGTTTGACTTGTGCGGGAATCGAACCCGCGACCTCAGGCGTGGCAATAATAATTATGATTCCGTGATAAGTACCTGTTTTAAAATAATCTAATTAGATTATAACAAGATACATTTTTAGTTGGAGTATGTAACTCAATGAGTCGTGTAATCTGAACATATTACATTTACAACAAGACCATAATTATTATGTACTAGCTTTTGTCCGTGACTTCGCTCGCGTTAATTTAGAATTTGAAAATCAATTCGGGTTGTACTCTGCTTGTAATAATATCATTCAATCATGGTTCGAAAGACACGTGGCGCCATCTATTATCATAAGAACGTTATTGTTGTTTTCCTCAGGAACAGTAATTTTTTCGGGATGAAAGGTAGCCTATGTCCGTGTCTGTACACCTGACAACGTATATGCAACATTTCAGGATGATCGGTTCAGAGGTTTAGGCGTGAAAAGGTAACAAACAAACAAACTCATTTTCACTTTTATAAAATCAAGTTATTATTATGAAGTACTCATCTATTTTTTGTCCTTTTTTTTGTATATACTTAAATTTATATTCTTAACATTATGTTATACACAACGGGAGGTAATTTATTACAATGTAACATGTAAAAAAGAATAGGTACATGTTATGATAAATTTACTGATTTAAGTGATTTTGATGGATTGACGGAAATTCTGTTGGTAAAATTTAATACACACAGTTTAATAAGGCTAAAACCATTTGGGTATTCCCGTGTTAGGCATCTTTAAAGCCTATTCAAGCTTGAGCGATGTTCGCTGCCGTTGTGGGTAGAGGTATATACCGCGCGGGTTTCGCTCAGGTATTAAGTATCAAGTTCCGCGGCTAGAGCGACCTGAGCGGTATTCGCTACCGCTGTGGGTAGAAGTGCCTGCCGCGCGGGTTTCGCTCAGGTATTTAGTATCAACTCTACCCACAAGGATAGCGAAATCCGCTTTGATGTGAACAGTAATATTACCGCATACTCACTCCGTTTTCTCTACCGCAGATGGTAGCGAATACCGCTTAGGTTTGAGCAGGCCTTAATTGTTTCCTGCCGAATAACTAGATTTTGCCCGCGGCCTTGCTCGGGAATGGTATCTACTTTATCTGGATGAAAGTTACCTTATGTGGTTTTCTGTGCCGCTAATAACGTGTATGCGAAATTTTAGGATAATCGATCGAGAAATCAAGGCATGAAAGCGTCATCATCATCATCAGGCTATAATAGTCCACTGCTGGACATAGCCCTCCCCCAAAGAGCGCCATAGCGCCCTGTCTTCAGCTTGCCGCATCCAGCATCTGCCTGCAGTCTTTCGCAGATTGTCATCCCACCTGGTCGGAGGGCGTCCTACACTACACTATGAAAGCGTAACAAACAAATAAACAAACTACAGTCGCATTTAGGTATAATATTATTGTACATACAACTGTACAGATTAGCTTTATTTTATACTAGTTTTTGTCCGCAGCTTCGCTCGCGTTAATTTAGAATTGGACAATCAATTCGGGTTGTACTCTGCTTGTAATAATATAATTCAATCATGATTCAAAAGACACGTGGCGCCATCTATTATCATAAGAATGTTATTATTGTTTTCCTCGGGAACAGTAATTTTTTTCGGGATGAAAGGCAGCCTATGTCCTTTTCTGTACCCTTAACAACGTTTGTGCAAAATTTTATGGTGATCGGTTCAGTGGTTTAGGCGTGAAAGGGTAACAAACAAACAAACTCATTTTCGCTTTTATAATATTAGTTAGGATACCTAATTGGCGCCGCGGTGCGTGTCAGCATTTTTACATTGTAATTTTATTAAATAGTGACAATAAAGCATTCGTCGCAAAAGGTTGTGTGTGTTTATCATTTTCTATTACGCAATCGGTTTATCAATATCATCGACTTTCGTCACTATCATAAATCTTAGGCGAGATCAAACCCCTACAATTATAGATAACATTGGATGGCAAGGCTCGAATTAGGGATAATGTCTGTGTCCCGAGAAACTTTACAAACATTGAAACAACGGACAGAAAGAAGACACAGACTCGCCACTTCTACGTGGCTGACACACATTTTTGTTCCTGTGTCGAACCCACAACACCCGGTGTGGCACCCCACCCAACAGTGGCAGCGACGAGGTGATCACTGACTAACAGAACAATCTAATATTATAATATTATTACCAAATATTTATAATAATAATAATAATAAATTTATTTATTGACACCAAAGAAAGTACAGGGTTGTATTATGAATACAATTTATTTAGATTAATGTCCCACGCGCTAGGAAAATCCTGTTGCGGGGGACATCCATCCGTCTTTCATAGTGATTATTATCATTTTGCGTACTGTATTTTAATATTATACAATAGTAATAATAGTGTGCGTGTGTATGTGTGTGTGTGTGTGTGTGTGTGTGAGGGTGTGTGTGTGTGTGTGAGGTGTGAGTGTGTGTGTGTGTGTGTATGTTCAGTCTATTTATACGGTGGTTTTATCAAATCCTCTGTTTCCTCATAATTTAATGTAGCTAAGTATTTTTTTAATATTGTTTTGCATTCGTATGTATTTCGGAAGTGTATATTTAAGGTGGTGTGGAGTTTGTTGTATAGCAGGGCGGTTAAGTAAGAGTAGTGTCGCTGCGCGAAAGCGGTCTTAGTATATACTTTAGGGCAAGCAGGTTCAGGTCTTCTTCTTCGTGTAGTGGATGGAAGGGTTTTTGGTGGCAGATTTGAATGTCTTTTTATGGTAGCACGTAGGATATACATTTGCCGCACTGTCAATACCTTGTACTCAGCATATAGCATTTGTTTCTCTTTCACGGGTATATTCCTAATACGTTAGGAAAATACCCGGCCCTTTGGGAGGCTTACACGGAGACATGGGTCCAACGTGAAGATGCTCTTCGAGAGTTTTAATCAAAGGTGGGATGGAACACCTACAGCGGCATTAGCCGCAGCAGGCGTAGGACTATTGCTACGTATCGATTCTAATATATGGGCTATGGCTATGGGTGTTTGATGGGCCTCCTGAATAGCCACGATAGGTATACAAGCCAGCAGCATAGGGCAACACCTTACCAATATTATTATTACTGTTCCAATAATTTCCTAAATAAATAATTATACATTTAGCGATTAAAATGTTATTTTCATATGAATACAAAGTATTTGAATACATTGCCTCTCGCTTTTATCGCATAGGGTAGGTAGCGTTGAATTACACCAGCATTTTCCAGCCAAGGTTTTTAGGTCCCACGTTATTAGGACTATAGCCAGTTTCCGGATACAGTTTCAAACCTTTGGTACATCTGAGAATTTGTTGAGACAAAACATAATACTCTTTGCTCGACTTGGGACTCGAACCAGAGACCGCATGCATAGCAGTCGCATACACTTCTGCTGCGTCATCGATCCAGTCACATATATTGTGTAATCATGCATATGACAATACAAAAATATATTGTTCAGAAAAATACATCTTACTGATATAAAGATAAATGAAATACATTTTACATATGTAACCATTTTAATTTAAGTGATAATTGTAAAGAAAACCTCCAATAGGGAAAATTTTACAATGTAAACAACAAAAAGATGATACTGTTTCCGCCCGGGATCGAACCGGGGGCCTTGTGCGTGTGAAGCACACGTGATAACCGCTACACTACGGAAACTTGACAGTCTAAGCAATAATTATTAACTTGTTGCTAGGACAATGTCACTATAATTAATTTTTATTTCTAGTGAAGTGAGTACGAGTTTAAATATCGGTTACGATTACCAGATTACAGTTGCAGAAATTCAATCCCAAAAAAGTCAGCAGCGTTCTTTCACATTTCACCAATAATATGCGTAGTTTTAAACATACAGACCGACATAAATTCGAAAATTATTCCTTAGGCTTTTATCTTTAGCTCATATATTAATGGAACAATCGCAAGAGGAAAACCTAGGCGAATGTTTCTCGATCAGATCGGATGCGTTCTGGACAAAGGCCAGGTTAAGAGCTCCTTGAACCGACGGGCATGTATCAGGAATGTGGTGAAAGTGAATGAAGCCAGAGAAGTGTGTCAGGATCGTAGCAAATGGAAATCCGTAGTCTCTGCCTACCCCTCTGGGAAACAGGCGTGACTCTATGTATGTATGTATATATTTTAGTTTGCTTTTATAGTCATGATAAATGACAGTGTCAGGTACGAACTTAGATATTGTATTATACTCTCAACAAAGTCTATATAGCGTTTCATGCCGCATCTCTCTCTAATCACACTATTCCTTATTATATCTTTCAGAGTCACACCACATATGCTTCTCAGCGCTCTAAATACAAAATCTTTAAATCTCTTCAAGTCTCCAACAATAGCAATATCGTTATCACATAAAATCATCCTTACTTATCCTTACTTCCTTACTAATATTATAAATTCTAAAGTAACTGTCTGTCTGTCTGTTACCTTGTCATGGCTAAACCACTCAACCGATTTAGATGAAATTTGGTACAGATACCTATAGTTTAAAACCTGGGGAAGGACATAGGTTCCTTTTTATTCATGTAGGTACCACGCGCGCGCAGCCGCGCGCAAAAGCTAGTATATTATAAGTTCGAAAGTAACCCTGTCTGTCTATCTGTCTGTCTGTCTGTCACCTTTTCACGGCTAAACCACTCAACCGATTTAGATGAAATTTGGTACAGGTATAGTTTAAAAACTGGGGAAGGACATAGGCTACTATTTATTGATGTAGGTACCACGCGGGCGGAGTAGCGCGCAAAAGCTAGTATATAATATAAGTTGCATTATGTTCTCCTATTTTCTTATTTTATTAAAATAATTGAAATTGTTTTAACTATCGATGAATGCTGGTTAATTTAGAATCGGCAAATGATTCAGCCACCGTACTCTCTTTGTTATCTATTTAATGTCAATTTGTAAACATTTGCTGTTGATAAACCATAATAATAAATAAATAAATAAAAAGAGGGTACTGTTTCCGCCCGGGATCGAACCGGGGGCCTTGTGCGTGTGAAGCACACGTGATAACCGCTACACTACGGAAACATGAAAGCAAATGCAATAATTATGAAGCTGATGCTAGAGCTAAAGCAATTGCACAAGATTTAATGTCATTTATTTCTAGCGGACTTGTTTAAATATCGATTAAGATTACCAGATGACAGTTTCACAATTTCATCTCCAAAAGGTTTTTTTTTTATACTACCTACTATCTTATCTTATGTGGGGGCCAGTCAGTGCAGACCGGCGACACTTCGACCCAGTGGGATCTTTTGTGTAGACACTCTCCCAATAACGACTGCCATAGATGTCCATAGCAGCCGGGACCAACGGCTTAACGTGCTCTCCAAGGCACGGAGCAGGCGATAATTGTCAATCAATACGCACATAATTTCGAAAAGTCATATAAATTCCGAAAGTCAGAGGTGCGCGACGTGGGTTCGAACCCGAGACCCTCTGCATTGCAGTCTGTTGGTCTCCCCACTGAGCTATCGCTGCTCATACTACCTACTAAGTTGGCAAACAAGCATACGGTCCACCTGATGGTAAGTGGTCACCGTACCTTATGGACGCCTGCAACACCAGAGGCATCACTTGCGCGTTTCCAACCGTTAGGAAAGGAAGGAGAAAGAACGGGAAGAGGGAATGAGGATGATTGGGCCTCCGGTACTCTCACTCACCGAACGAAACACAACAGTAGGAATACTGCTATTTCACGTCGATATTTTGTGAGAGGGTAGTCCTTCCCCGGTCGAGCCGACCCATTCACGCTGAAATCAGCGAGGCTCTACTACTCTAACATATACATATATCTAACACTAGATGTTTCACCCGCGTTTAACGTTACTGCGCCGCCCCAGTGGGTCGTAGCGTGATGTTATATAGCCTATAGCCTGCCTCGATAAATAGGCAATCCAACACTAAAATAATTTTCAATTCGAACCAGTAGTTCCTGAGATTAGCGCGTTCAAACAAACAACCAAACTCTTCAGCTTTATAATATTAGTATAGATAACATATAATAGCTCTGCTACATTTCGCCAATTATAGTTTTATGTCACTCGAGTGATTCTCTCTCTATTGCCATCTTTCGGGCACAGTTTCCAACTCCTGTGCTGCTGCTACTTTATTTGAATCTTGCCAGTCTGCCCGAGTCAAAGTCAAAGGTAATTTATTCATTACAGTCACAAAGTAACACGCATGAACGTCAATGTCTATTAAGCCGGGTATCCGCTATGTTCGCGAACTAACTGTGCTCCGCGCATCTGCAACCGCTCTGATGGAGACGGTACGCGCATCTCCATAAGAAACACGCATGCTCCACAGTCCCCTTGCGAACATTGAGCGAACATGTCCTCATAAAGAGTTAAACATTTTTCATCCGACCACTCCATTTATCGGCAAATGATTCAGCCACCATACTCTCTTTGTTATCTATTTAATGTCAATTTGTAAACATTTGCTGTTGATAAACCATAATAATAAATAAATAAATAAAAAGAGGGTACTGTTTCCGCCCGGGATCGAACCGGGGGCCTTGTGCGTGTGAAGCACACGTGATAACCGCTACACTACGGAAACATGAAAGCAAATGCAATAATTATGAAGCTGTTCCTAGAGCAAAAGCAATTGCACAAGATTTAATGTCATTTATTTCTAGCGGACTTATTTAAATATCGATTAAGATTACCAGATGACAGTTTCACAATTTCATCTCCAAAAGGTTTTTTTTTATACTACCTACTATCTTATCTTATGTGGGGGCCAGTCAGTGCAGACCAGACAGAACATTGAGCGAACATGTCGTCATAAAGAGTTAAACATTTTTCATCCGACCACTCCATTTATCCGAGCGTGGAGCGTGATACACGACACGTACGCACTAAACCTGGTATTTTGCTCGCGTCCACGAACAGACTGAGCTCCCCCTTGTGTTCGCCCAAAAACCGCCACCGATTGGAGCGCTGAGCACGGAGCGCGCACCGTGCTCGCTCCAGGAGCGCGAACTTATCCACTATGTGGAGCAGTTGCACGAGCGCAGAGCGCAAGAGGTTCGCGAACATAGTGGATACCCGGCTTGAGATAGTAAGTTTAGTAAAGTTACAAAATTTACAATTAAGTTAGATGCTAGCTTAGGCCGAGTTGTTGAGCCTATGAGAAGATACGTGCAAGAAAGTCACGGCCGCTCTTTCAAATCGCCATTCAATAATAAGTAATAGATAGTAAATACTATTAATATTATACTACTTGGATCTCGAACCCGAGGCCACATGCACAGCAGTCAAACACTGCCTCTACGTCACCGAGTCTGTCCGTCATCCAGCCATCATAAAACATTTTTTTATTTCTAGACTATTATATTATAACACACGTCTTTGTAAAACCACTATCCAGTTTCACCCCTTTCTAGAATACGAATATTTTTCGAATAAAAAGGACCCGCATGAATTAAATTGCATAAAGCTTAGTGCACACTGCACGCCTATTGTTTTAAAAACTTTTTGAGTTCACAAGAACAATGGTCTAATTGTTGCCGGCACCCCGCGTAGTGTTTTAGAAAAGAGTTCTTTATGCAAATCAATTTTTTAATGAATTATTATTATTTTTTTGTTTTATTCATGCGGGCGTGCACGTGTGTTCTGTGCTTTAGATTTGCGTTTCGTGTTTATTTTTAGATAAGTAATGGTATTGCTATTCTGTAAGATCTCATTACATAAGTCACTACCGAGCTACTAAGCAACTCCACGTGTTCAATGGCCGATGTTTCCTATAATTACTAGCTAAACTTGATCACGCATCACTGTGGTGCAGTCTAATATTTTTTTATTTAGATAATACTACTCTCGGCGCATCGATAGCTCAGTGGGGAGACCAACAGACTGCAATGCAGAGGGTCTCGGGTTCGAACCCACGTCGCGCAACTCTGACTTTCGAAAGTTATATGACTTTTCGAAATTATGTGCGTATTGATTGACAATTATCGCCTGCTCCGTGCCTCGGAGAGCACGTTAAGCCATCGGTCCCAGCTGCCATGAACATCTATGGCAGTCCTTATTGGGAAGTCAGTGCCCTCTAATATCCTGACACTGGTCTAGCCTTAGGGTATCGTTAGCCTTCGGGTTGCTGAGGTCAGGTGGCAGCCACTCCGTGTAAAAACTGATATCCAGTCAAATCCGGTTAGACTAGAAAGCCGACCCCAAGTAACTTGGGAATAATAAAGGCTAGGGAGGAGAAGATAATACTACTCTCACCCTAGGAATAAACCCTGTGTCGCGGGGGACTTTACAAACTTTTAAACAACGGATACAAAGAGCACCTAGACTCAAAACAACAATTTCTTGAACACAAAAATTTTTGTCCTGTGTGGGTATCGAACCCGAGTCTTGTATTTAACACAGTGGCAGAAATGAGGCGACCACTTACACCACTACGCGATCCGTGTTGTCACAGAAGTAAATAAAAGTATTCTATAAATAGTATAATAGTATAGTAATAGTATAAATAGTTTTAATAGTTTCAATAATTTAATTAGCTTAAAAATTAGTAAAGTTTAATAGTATTATAGTAGTGTAACAGTTTTTCAAAATTTTGTAATAAAGTGTCAAATAAACAACGCGATAAAATCCGTATCTAGTAGTTTAATTTCAATGAATAACATTCGCGTAAACAGAAGACAATATTATGTAAAAGTATTCCATTTATAACTTCGATATAGAAAGTATATAACACTTCTATATAAAATTGCAACATTATGTCAAAATGTTAAGTCAATCCATCAACTACTTTTCAAGTTTTGCGGACACAAACACGCAAGCTGAATTTTTATATATAAAACTATTGATTGATTTTTGGATAAGAGGCACTTTATCATGTACATTGATATAAAAAGATATGGCGACATGCTTACGGATTAGTGTTCTGAATGTCCTTTGGCTTCAGTAACAGCTGAACTAACAGGTAGGTCATAGACCACCATCATAGTAAATTTATACCTGACTCCTAAATGTCATGACAATAAGTATTTTTTTTGGAAAATAATACTCCTGCTCTAAGAATCTTCCTGTATCGCGAGGCAGTTTGCAAACATTCAAACAACGGACAGAAAATACCCAGACTCGGAACAAACATTTGTGGATCACACAAATTGTCCCGTCATCGAACACACAGCACTTAGCGTGAAGGCAATATTGAGGCAAGTATTTAAACCACTACGCTAACCTGATGAAATTTTGCAATGCTGTCTAGAGAGCTAGTCTCATAATAAAACTATTCTTAATAGATTTCCAGTCCTAGTTTTATACCTTGGGTCTTAGGTCCTTACTTAGGTACTTAGGTCCTTCAAGCGGGGCGTGATAAAGCACTTTCTTAGGCCGTCAAAGTACAGACCTCGGCACCACTTCACGCGAGGACGTGGTATGGAGGGCTCCGTTCGTCGACGGCAATAATTAGAAAGAACTTGCTTTAATTTAAAAATGCCTTTTGTGATATTTAAAAGAATATTCTGGATTACTATAGCTATTTTATAACTCTCGGTAGCTATCAGACTTCAATACGTCATACAACAAAGTATCACCTATAGTTATTAATTTATATACATTTGTAAATAATGACTTTAAATAAATATATAAAAGCATTGTTAAATTACAAATCACGCTTGTAAATTGTTTACTTGTAAGTTTATCAAGTATTTATTCTTTATGTCTTACATAAACCAGATATTTATAATCCTGATAATGTCATAACTTAAACTCTATTTTAAACAGCCTTTATTACGAGAATTAGCTCTTTGTTCAGCTATACTTTACCTCATTTATTGAAATAATAATAAAGTATTACTCAAAATTAACTATATTTCTTATATGAAAAATAAATAAAGATACCATGTACCTACGTCACCAATAATTGTCAATAGCCATGAAGTAGCAAAACAATCAACAAAAAGAGGGCACTGTTTCCGCCCGGGATCGAACCGGGGGCCTTGTGCGTGTGAAGCACACGTGATAACCGCTACACTACGGAAACTTGATATCTGTCGTCCAAGTACAAGTTCAATTGCGAATTAATTATGTAAATAAATACGTCATGTTGTGAAAGTATTAACTGCTGTACTAGTATGTTTTTATACAATACTAGCTGTTACCTGCGACTTGATCCGCGTAGATTTTAACTAAAAAGTGTTTGTCTCCGCGGAACCCTATTTTTTTCTAAAATCATAGTAGCCTAAGTTACTCCTTATAATATCAGCTATCTGCCAGTGAAAGTCCCGTCAAAATCGGTTCAGCCGTTTCGGAGATTAGCCGGAACTAACAGACAAAAAAATTAAAAAAATGGATGTTTTCGTATAGGTACCTTATATACTTTCATATGCATTAGATAAAAAGCTGTTATTTTGACATTACAAACAGACACTTTTATTTTATTTATTTGTATAGATTAAAGTATCTAATAAGCGTATGGATCGCCCGTTAGTGAGCGATTAAGGTAGCCTTTAGACGCTGCCCTAATGTGAGCGAAGTCCCAGGTTGAAAGCGGACACATGCTGTGCTATCCTACCTATTTTTGGATTAATAAATATTATGATTATTAATTATACTCTTTATTTAAATCTTTATAATACATTTTTCATTTTTAAATATACATATATAAAAAATACATTTAAAATATAAAATATATGGTACCCCGGCATCGGGAACAGGGTCCAAGCTACCGGTGGTTAGGATTCCAGAGATAGGAACCTCCTCACAATGCGTGCCGTATCTAATAGCACTGCCTTCTGCATCAAACCCTTGATCCAAGTACTAACGAGAGTCCTTTTCTCTTTCTTTCCTCTTTTTATTATTATTATTATTATTCTCTTGAGATATTAAAGACTTGCCAGTTTTATTAGTTCTACGTGACACAAGGTATCCACCTATCGTTTCCTAGGTATCATGCAAATAAATAATAATAATAATAATAATTCTTTATTTAAGACAACATTGATCCTAGGAAGAAACCTATGTATTATTTTAAATTAGAAGAGCTAAAGGCCAATAGTACTAACTAATCATGAAGATATAATGATATAATGTGCCTCGGAGAGCACGTTAAGCCGTCGGTCCCGGCTGCCATGAACATCTATGGCAGTCGTTATTGGGAAGTCAGTGCCCTCAAATATCCTGAGACTGGTCTAGCCTTAGGGCATCGTCAGCCTTCGGGTCGTGGAGGTCAGATGGCAGTCGCTCCGTGTAAAAACTGATAACCAGTCAAATCCGGTTAGACTAGAAAACCGACCCCAAGTGACTTGGGAATCTTCTTCTTTTTTTTCGTGTGGTTAGTGGTCAACCTGTTATCAAGAGTTGTTCAAGCCGCCCGTAGGCCTCTGACATGGCTTAACGACTGCTGTCAATTTGACAGCAACTGGGACCGACTTTTTACGTGCCCTCCGAGACACGGAGACGCTCAGATGAAATACCACTAAGCGGTCACCCATCTATAGACTGACCGCACCCAACGTTGCTTAACCTCGCTAATCGTTTACCGATCAGTGAGTGCAACTGGCTATGAGCCTAGGCTAGGGAGAAGAAGAATCATGAAGATATAAAAATATTTACAACTATTCTTCTTCTTTCTTTATGCTATGCAAATCATTCACATAACCAAACAGTACAATATTAGTTGACCTATAATATCCTCAAAACCTGCTCGGTATCTAATTTGTGTTGAAGCCATGTGTGGCTAGAATACCTTTAACAAGAAATGCTTGGCGTTGCAGAAACCAATGCTATGTATGTAAGCCGTGGCAGTTACTGTTGCCATTGGCAACGCTTCTGACTTGCCATTGTCATTCAAAAAGCTAACTAAGCAACGCTATATGTATCGTAAGTATTATCCGCCACCGCTACTGTGTAGTGGGTTCAAACACGAGATAAAAATTTGTGTGATCGAAACCCACACTTTTTTCGAGTCGGGTGTTCTTTCAACCCGAAACAACAGCCAGACTCGAAAAGTGTGGGTTTCGATCACACAAATTGTTATCTCGTGTTTCTTGAAAAAACTATTTTAAATAGTTTTTCGATGCTGGGTATTGTTTGTGTCCGTTCTTTAAATATTTGTTCCCCGTGAAACATAGGAATTATTTATAGTGTTAGAGTTGTCTTTTTTCATAAATGAAATGAAATGGTATTTGTAAGTAATACACAAGCTGCAATTCTTGACTCAGTACTATATGATAGAATTAAACAAAAAGTAGGGACTGTTTCCGCCCGGGATCGAACCGGGGGCCTTGTGCGTGTGAAGCACACGTGATAACCGCTACACTACGGAAACTTGACATGAAACGTTCAAATGCAAATTCAGTTTGAAAACTCTGGTATGATTATGTTTTCCTACTTTAAATGATACCTTTCTTATATCTTAGACGGCAGTAAGCCCAAAATTGTCCATTGCATGCGTGTTTTCTTTTACCGTTTTGGTAAAAGAAAATATCGTTAGGAAACCTGCATGTCCTAGAGTTCTCCATAATGTTCTCGAAGATGTGTGATGTCACTGATAAACGCGTGGTAAGACTATGGCCTAACCCTTCTTACACTGAGAAGAAGCTTGTGCCCAGCAGTGGAACTATTTACATACAGAGCTGATATTATTATATTAAGCTGTAGTTGTTAGCCGCGACTAGGTCCGCATGGAATTTAACAAAAACTTTTTTGTTCAGTTCGAAGAGACTTTATCTAAAATAAAAGTAGTCTAAGTTAATTCTAATGGCATAAGCTATTCGGCAGTGAAAATCAGAAATGATCCAGCCGTTTCAGATATTAGCTGGAATAAACAGACAAACTTACAAAAAAATATAAATTAGTTTAATAATAATAATATTCTATCACATACACACAACACCATCTAGCCCAATCTAAGCAGAGCATGTACTATGGGTACTAGGCAATGGATAAACACACATATATAACTTTTTTTTAAATACATACATATTATACTTACATATAAACACCCAGACCAAGACAAACATCCATGTTCATGCACACAAATGTTTGACTTGTGCGGGAATCGAACCCGCGACCTCAGGCGTGGCAAACGATTACACTAACCACTACGCCATCGAGGCCGACAAATACGAGATTTTTTGATATATATGTATTATCTTATCTTATGTGGGGGTCAGTCAGTGCAGACCGGCGACACTTCGACCCAGTGGGATCTTTTGTGTCGACACTCTCCCAATAACGACTGCCATAGATGTTCATGGCAGCCGGGACCAACGGCTTAACGTTCTTTCCGAGGCACGAAGCAGGCGATAATTGTCAATCAATACGCACATAATTTCGAAAAGTCATATAACTTCCGAAAGTCAGAGGTGCGCGACGTGGGTTCGAACCCGAGACCCTCTGCACTGCAGTCTGTTGGTCTCCCCACTGAGCTATCGCTGCTCTTTGATATATGTAAGTACCGTATATACGTTTATAAGCATTTGACATTACAAACAGACACTCCAATTTTATTTATTTGAAGGCGATCGTAACAGATTCGAAGGTGGCACTTTACGATCAGCAACAACGAAATCGTTCACACTTATGCGAGCAAAGAGACAATGATCATACTGCTTAGTTGATACTCACAGCACGTCTTATCAGCGTCAAGATAAGAATGATCGTAAATCTCACTTAAGTAGGTTAAACAAAACCGTTATCTATCTCATAAATAATTAAGAACTCGTGTTTCTGGCTATCAATTTTACAATTTTATTATTGCCAATTAGATATGCTGTTATGAGTTTTAATGAGCACACTATAGTATAAACAAACTGTTATGATGTCATAATACCACGGCTTTCAATCGAAAATGTAGGCAGAGGTGATATGCGATTATCGATTAAATATTGAAATCAATCGAATGATTAATTCGTTTTGAAATTAAAGTACTTTATACAGATTTTATCGAGTTTTTACTTAAAGGCATTATTATAACACTAGCTTTTGCCCGCGGCTCCGCTCGCGTTAATTTAGAATTTGACAATCAATTCGGATTGTACTCTGCTTGTAATAATATAATTCAATCATGATTCGAAAGACACGTGGCGCCATCTATTATCATATGAACGTTATTGTTATTTTCCTCGGGAACAGTAATTTTTTTCGGGATAAAAGCCTATGTCCGTTTCTGTACACCTGACAATGTATATATATATAATAATATATTATATATGTATATGTATATATGTATATGTATATATGTATAATATGTATGTATTTACAAAAAAAAGTATAAATGTATGTTTATCCATTGTCTAGACCCATAGTACAAGCTCTGCTTAGTTTGGGCTAGATGGTGTTGTGTGTATGTGATAGAATATTATATTATATTATTATATGAAAAATTTTAGAATAATCGGTTCAGTGGTTTAGGCATGAAAAGGTAACAAACAAACAAACTCATTTTCGCTTTTATAATATTAGTTAGGATTAGGATTATGTACTTTGAGACTATTACATTGGCGTAAACGTAAGACAAGATAAATTTGTTCATTGGGGTTCGGACGCCGGTGTTTAGGCAATGCTTCCCTATAGGCAGGTTTTCAGGCAACTCGATGCCCAATCTTCTGAGGGCTTATTCCCGCCCGCTCCGCTATTTTGCTCCCAAGCGCTCCAAGACCAAAATAAAATAATATTATTATTTTGTAAAATCGTTCCCAAGAGCTCCAAAAGCTTATGAAAAATTATTTCTCTAAATCCTCTGATCTTCATATATTTATTCCTAGGAGCTCCAAATTATATTACAAATAATTAAATAAAGACCTACTTACTAGTGTGTTCCCGACAGCTCCAAAACAAACTGTGTGGTTAGCAGAATTCAAACATGTAATAATATAATATTAGTTTTTGATAAGAAATAAAATCTCAAAGTACCTAGAGAATGTTTTGGAGCTGTAGGGAATGAAATTGGTAAATGTGGCTTTATTTATTATTTTCATATAAAAATCATTGGAGCTCCTGGTAACTAATGTATGGAAAAATTTATTTTAGAGAACAATAGATTTGGTGCGCACGGGAATAAGCCCTTCCTGAGGTAGGTCCAAAGTGCCATGTATTTTCGGGAGTTCACATTTAATTTGCAATATTAAGCCTCGAAAACAAATTATATGTTTCCCACTGTGTTTCCTTTTTAAGCAAGGCATCTTCAACGACTTGGCGGTAATTTAATAAATTATATAGATTACAACATTTCTTTTAATTTTACGAAAAAAGCAACGTTAAAGCATAAAGGCCTATTCAAACCAGAGCGGTATTCCCTGCCGCTGTGGGTAGAAGTGCCTGCCGCGCGGGTTTCGCTCAGGTATTTAGTATCAACTCTACCCACAAGGATAGCGAAATCCGCTTTGGTGTGAACAGTAATATTACCGCATACCCACTCGGTTTTCTCTACCGCAGACGGTAGCCAATACCGCTTAGGTTTGAACAGGCCTTTAAAGTGTTCTCTGAGTGGAATTTTAGATCTTTTACAAGATAATCCAAACTAGTGTTCGCTTAGCTGATATTAATTAAATTAACCACGTTAGGCACGTGTTTCCTTCTGCCTTCAATCCTGGGTCCTTTAAACGGGGCGTGAAAAAGCACCTTCTCAGGACGTTAAAGTACCTCAACATCGCCTCGGCTGCTATGAGGACGGTGTGGAGGCCTCTGCTCTTAGACCATACGTCTGTTTACCACCAGGGGGAGTGTGGTCATTTCGACAAGCAAAATAAAAAAAAAACAGTAATCCATGTTTTTAATTTTTAGCTATCTGCAATTTTTCTCTACATAATCTTTAACTATGCCAAATACGGTACGGGCCTTCTTACGAGAAGGCTAGGCAAAAGTCCACTACGCTGGTCCAGCGAAAGCAGATTTTATATATTTAAGAAACAAAATTGTGATCTTACTTTTGATAGTCATGTAATATATCTACGCGTTTTGATACATAATGTGAATATTGATAGTGAGCTACAAAAACAATTTTTATTGCTTACTCATAAGTAGTTTCTTGATCTGTTTCAAATATGTACTAACATAGCGTAAGAAAGATTGTTACTAACATTATGGACTCTGTCTGAATAAATAAATATATTATTATTATTATTATAATGTATATTTTCCAAAGTAGCATTTGCTCATGAATAAACTTTTACAGCAAATTTAAAATTTTACAAATAATTTTTGTATTCACATGTGAATATCAGTACCTAATTTAGCTTCTCTTTTTTTACCTACTTGTTAATTTCTGGAGAAATTCGGACATGCCATCACTGAAGATTCATTTGTCTGATGAGTATATGAGTATCTCAGCAAATTTAATAGCAAATTCTCATTTTTAAATTATTATTTCTAATATTAAAACTATTTAATTATTAAATAATTATATAACGATTTTAATAAAATGTTAAGAGTTTTACATTTACCATAGTTTTCATTATACGAAGTTATAACTCGACCACACCTTATTATGACAGGCTGTATAATACCTTTATAAGGACATGTACACACCTAACAATAAAAATGTTTTAAAGTCAAAGCATATTGCATTATTATGTAAACGACAACAGCGGTTCCTTTGAGAATACATCAATATCAATACGAAATACCCATCATCGCTCGGAATGCCGCCAAAATTGTGTTATTCATATAAAAAACTGGTAAAACATTTTATTTTATTTGTATAACAAACTAAGTTATGCCTACAGCTTTGTATTAAATTTAACATTATTTTACTTTTAATAGAACGATTTAGCACTGTAATAAAAATATTGAGAAATCTTCATCGCTTTCCTATAAATCCGTAATATGAATGATAGTTTTACCTCAAAGGAAGGTTCAATTTCTCTTTTCTTTCATTATTCTTCCCGTTAGTAAATGAGAAAATAGTTATTTATCGCTCGCTTTAACGGTGAAGGAAGGCATCATGAGGAAACCTGCATGTGCAGACAACACAAACTCACGGTACAAATACATAGCTTTAAATTAGAATAAGAAGTAAAATATATATATGTAAAATATGATAGAAATTAAATGTGATAAAATGTGTGTACGTAATAATTAAAAAATGTATTTAGTAATGAGAACAATAATTATAAGCTTGTTATAAACAATTACTTAAATAAGGTCCCTGATCCCCATGTCAGGGGAATAAGCACAACACCCTGTGATGGCGGGTGCTTTTAAAAAAAAAAAAACCTGCATGTGCGAAGTTTGGCAACCTGCATTTCTCAAATCGAGACAGCAACGGGACTGTTTATAAAATCCTTTCTTTCTTTAGTTCAAATTTGTCTTTTTGATATTAAGACAATATAACCGTTCTTGTGTGGTTTAAAAAGTTACTATTTTGAGCTTAAGGCATACTATTTCTTATAATCAGGGTATCATACATTCCTAAAAAACCATTACATATTTCAGGATAAAAATGAGAATATTTTATATACTCACTAGTGATGTTCCGTATATCCGTATCCGCGAATATCCGCGGGAGAAAAAAGATCCGTATCCGTATACGTTAAATTTTTGACGGATCTTTTTCTATATGTAGGTGATTAGGTAGCAATAAAATATTATTAAATTTCAATCAACTATTTTTTATTTCTAAAAATGAAATATTTGGCATCAACATTTATTGTAGTGAGTTAACATACGATACAATACTGCACGTAACTTAAAGGAACTAAATCAACTATCTAATATATTATGTTTAAACATTTACTATAGTATAGGAAGTTATTATAAAATATTAATTAAAATATCTTTATAATGAGATCAGTTGAGTTTAAATCTTTGTAAGATTTATTATAGAAAGTTATAAGATCACTTTTATAACAAAACTAAAATCTTAAGGTCACGCGCACCTACACCGATTGAGTAAAAAATTTAAGATCCGTATCCGCGGATCTTGACGCCAATGATCCGTATCCGTATCCGCGGATCTACATTTTTAATTATCCGGCACATCACTAATACTCACATAAAAAGAAAATTGGTAATATCCATTCGAATGTTTGTCAACATCCTCGAGCATACGGAAACATTGTTAATTTTGTATATTCTTAATTTGCCATTTTTACGTTTCGTAGGCACCAATAAAAATCACGAATAATTGACTAATCATTGACTAATCTACATTATATTATGTTATAGTATAGTCGTAAATAGTCGTTGAAAGGTGACCATTAGTCGAATTCCGACAGTTGGTATCATTGAGATAGCATTTTATTGTGTTTAAAACAAATATTTGGAATCAGGAATGTTATTTATGATATTAGTTGAAATAATTTACATACCCGTTGATGTATCTAAAATTGAAAATATTAGAAAGTTGCAGATCAAATTCGCATTCAATGAATCCTCTTGTTAGCAGAAATGCACTAGCATAAACGTTACCTGTAAACTTGTTTATAGATAAAATTATCAAGCTAGGTTAGATGCTAAGACGTTGATTGTATAAAGGCGCAATTGAGCTCATGCCAGTCAACCAGCCAACTGCTAATTCCGTAGGTTTACTGTATGTAATATTGTATTAGCGTAAAGTTTGGTTGAATAAGTCTGTAGAGAATCAGTTTGGTTTAGGTGACATGGTAACGCCGTTTTTGAAGACTCTGCAACCCAAGTGACCGTAGCATAGCAATCTTCCAGAGGCTACGATAGCCGCTCAGATGAGTCGTATGTTTATTCGCCACCTTAGGACTATATGATATAAAAGCCGTATTGTTTTAATTGATGTCAGCCATGCATATGAACTGTCCCACTGTTGAAGACGGGCCTTTTCTCAGTGTGCGAACGGTTAGGTTATAATCCGCCACGTTGGCTCAGTGCGGGCTGGTAGACTTCAGTATTATCTTCGAGAACATTATGGAAAACTCTCAGATGTGCAGGTTTTTCCACGATGGTTCCTTCACCGTTAAAGCGAGCGATCATTAACTATTTAATATGATAATGTTTTTGAAGATCCAGTCAATCTGCACTGGGCCAGCGTGGTGGACTAAGATCTAAGCCTTTTCACATTAAAAAGAGGCTCTTGTCCAACAGGGGAACAGTTGAATACAGGGATTACTTACTACTTACTCCGTTGGCTCAACGACCCAAAATGTGTCTTGGCCTCCGACACTAGAGATCGCCACTTTGCCCGATCTTTAGCCACTTCTCGCCAATCACCAGCTTGAAGCTCCCTCAGATCCAACTCCATAACATCTTTCCAGCGGTATCTGGGGTGACCGAGAGGGCGACGTCCTGTTGGTCGACCCAAATACGCTCTCTTTACACCAAGGTCTTCTCCCATTCTCTCAACATGGCCGAGCCATCGGAGTCTGTGAGCTTTTATTTCTCCTATAATGTTAGGATTGGCTTTTGGAGCAGCGATAGCTCAGTGGGGAGACCAACAGACTGCAATGCAGAGGGTCTCGAGTTCGAACCCACGTCGCGCACCTCTGACTTTCGGATGTTATATGACTTTTCGAAATTATGTGCGTATTGATTGACAATTATCGTCTGCTGCCATGAACATCTATGGCAGTCGTTATTGGGAAGTCAGTGCCCTCTAATATCGTGACATTGATCTAGCCTCTAGGAGAGTGTCGACACAAAAGATCCCACTGGGTCGAAGTGTCGCCGGTCTACACTGATTGGCCCCCACATAAGATAAGATAGGATTGGCTACGAGTACCTCGATTTCGGCATTTTTGCGAAAATAAATACAGGGCTAATAAATATATTTTTTTAAACATATTTGAAAAAATTACATACTCCATATCTCTACAAAACTGAGGTATATAAATTTCACATTTTAATGATCATATAAATATAACAATTGCCGTTGAACAAAGCGTGGAGATTGCAGCATTCGTGCACAAGTTTTGGATGTAACTGTATGTATGTATGTGAGTTTATCTCAGTGTTTATGTGGTGGGTAATAAAATGTGTCATGTTATTTAATCTTTTATGACGTTTGTGTCGACAACTTGTCACCACAGATGCAACGGTACTCCATGTGGGGTAGCTTCTACAATTGTCGGTACTGCAATATTTTAATAAATTATCTTTCTTTTATTGTTTAAGATAGGACGCCCCCCGACCAGGTGGACTGATGACCTGAAAATGGTAGCTGGGTCTGACTGGATGCGGAAGGCGGAAGACCAGATGTTGTGGCGTAAAATGGAAGAGGCCTATGTCCAGCAGTGGACTGCGGTGAGCTGATTGATTGATTGATATTGTTTTAAACAGGGTAAATTTAGCACTGTTAGTAAGGCTTTGGCTGGTAAGTAACAAATCCGACTCAAATACCTTTTTCTCCTATTAGTTTTTCCATCTTATCATAAATTCCTTCTGGTGTGATATGATGAGAGTGGCACCTGATTTTGCCTTGCGCTGGTTTACTGCTTTAAAAGTTAACACAGATTTGCTGCTTATAGCACATATTACTTAAGGTTGTAAAACCCCTGCTTACCCCCAAGAACACAAAATATTGTTATTTGCGTAGGATTTTCTAAAACAGGTGGTACTTTATTCTGGCAATAGGTACCAGATTAAACAAATTAAATGTTACAAACTATTATTTTTCAACAGTGACAGATTTTAAAAAGGCTTGGTATATTTTAAGATTGTTTACGCTGCTTGCAGCATTAACCTGCAGGTGATCCTAGAGGTTAATGGTACAGAAAAGCACAGAATCTTATATAAGTTTTAGAAGACTGAAATTTTTAACTGCGTCCTAAAAGACAAGCTCTATGTTCGTTTACCCCTAAATAATATAATTCAAAAAATTTTATCCCCGAAAAATAGACATTAAAGTACATAATGAAACCAAAAAACTAATATAGGAAAGAATTTTCCAACCTAAAGGCATAACCGTACTTCTAGAACCAGTTATGAGAACCATACCTGACGATGGCGAAATTTTCCTGTATGAAAATTTCGGCATCGTCCATAGATCAACATCAATCGGCTGTCAACAAAGCCGTGCACGACAACTTCACAATGTAAGAAAAAGTGTAAGTTTTATTAAATGGATGATCTAACGACGGTAATGACATGACGGCGGCAACATTACTTAAGCTAACAAATAAATCAATTTGCTCCGTCACCATTGCGTCACAGACCCTTTGTTCTTAGTGGTTAGATAGAATTATTACAACGCAAACTAAATAATTAACTACTGTCACTACTAGAGGGGGGTATTGATAACCCAATTAAATGAACTTGAGTTATCAACCCGGTTAGTTTATGATTTATGTAAATATAAATAATGAGGCGTTTTGACTATAACAAAGAGCTATATTTAGAAGGTTACTGATAATTTTATTAACTTTTATTCATTTTATTTCTAACTCGCTTACAGAAGTAAAGTAAATATGTATATATTTTTTCAGTAATTTGTTAGTTGGCTTGCCTTTTGCGTTCAGGCTACTTTTAGGTAAGTGGTGGGCTTGCGTTAGTCAAAATGCTCATCTAAGCCTAGTAGAAAACTCATAACGAACTCTGCTAAGCTATTCGCTACAAAAAGGTGCCATAAGGGTGCGTCTACTGTAGGGTAAAAGTACTTTCCCGATGCTCCTGATTTTAGTGGCACTTTCACTCTATTTTACATCTCATACAAAAAGGTACCTACTGTATAAAATTGACTTTTAGCTTGCTAAGTCTGATAACTATTGTGATATCATCATGAAATCATCATCGTGGGTGGGCCTGATTATATGCACCACTGTTTTTTTTATTTGTTGATCTTACTACTGAGTTGGCAAAAGCTTTAAAGACGGGAAGGTAGAAAGAAGCTCCTTTTGCATTGAAGTAAACTAGAGGAATAACTAATTTCTGCAGATATTATTACCAAAATAAACGACCAATGTTTTGACATACCCATGATAAGATACTCAATTACTCTATATTGTCAAAAGCTATGTTATTATTTTCTTTTATTGTAAGTATATGTACCTATTGTATTTCATGATTAGTTTTCCGAAAATAATTATTTCGTTTCGTTTCAGGTCTACAAAATCAATTAAACATTTTACAACAACCATGGCTGAAAGAGCTTTGCCAATTTCGCTTCAGCAGGTAACCTAACCAGCAAGTCGGATGTCAATCAATGCGGCTCATTTGCCGTGATAATTGATGTTTACCGCGGCACGCAGCCGTTTATGGATCGAATATTCTAGTTATTAGGTTTACCGATATACATGATGTAGGTACTACAGCTGCAAATTCGTTTATAATTTCATTTAGGATTTGTTTGAGAGATTTATACCAATAGTATTTGTATTAGGTGCCACTTCAGAGACGTTCTCTAGAAAGGCCGGGTTAACAGTGCTCTAAAAGAAGAAGAATGATGCAAGATATTTGGTTTGAGAGCCAGGATCGTGGAAATTGGAAATCTGTAGTTCGTTTATTCCCTTCTGGGAACAGGCGTGGCTCTTTGTATGGGGACGTAAATTAAAGCTCCATAGCATCATGCATTGCCTCCGTGAGGCAGTATGAGGTCTCGGATTTGATTCTCGGGCCGAGCAAACTATTATTAATAAATTCTCTGTACCAGCACCGAATCTGCAGCTGTGAATGGTAAACGACAATCGGCTGGCTCTCTGTAAAATGGAACCTTAAATAGCTGGCGAAATGTAGGTGTTATACCCTTTGAGGATATAGGCGTGAGACTATTTTTTTTTATGTATGCCTTTTGCAAATTCATTAGTAAAGGGGCAAAGGCCTAGTGGCCTAGTGGCATTATATAAATTAGGCAACTGAAGTTGCCTCTCCAGTATGCTTCATATTCAGTTTCTAAAATTCTGCCAATCTTAACAGATTCAGATTCAAATTCATTTATTTGCCAGAATGTAGTACATACAACAGATGTCAATAATTACAATAATGGTTTTGTACATTTTACCATAACAATTATGTGCAAAAAGGTCTTATTATATAATTTTATAATTTACAACCTATTCTAGGAGAATTATATTATTATTGAAGTTATTTTATTATATAAATACAAATTATGAAATTAGAATTACTAAGATAGAACATTGTTAATAATAATTAAATTATGTCATCTTTGTACATTATTATACATTAAATATTTATTATTATCTATTATATAAATTATATTGTATACTAGCTGTTACCTGCTACTTCGTCCGCGTAGATTAACTAAAAAGTGTTTGTCTCCGCGGAACCAAATTTTTTTTCTAAAATCAAAGTAGCCTATGTTACTCCTTATAACATCAGCTATCTGCCAGTGAAAGTCCCGTCAAAATCGGTTCAGCTGTTTCGGAGATTACCCGGAACAAACAGACAGACAGACAGACAAAATGTTTTAAAATAAATGTTTTCGTTTATGTACCTTATATACTTTCATATGCATTAGATAAAAAGCTGTTATTTTGACATTACAAACAGTCACTTCAATTTTATTTATATGTATAGATTTAAATGTCATATGATCATTAATGTTATAAAAACAATTGTCTAGAAGCCATAACTGATGTGTTTCTAGGAAACCGACTAAAGCACTGATATATAAAATAACAATGATCAATTTCAACTGTTTTCGTTAGACTTCACATAAGTACCCCTCCCCTACATACCATTCCATTCTATTAATTCGTATAAATTCCTTACGACCAAAGCTCTTTAAATCACAACCGTATTATTGTTCTACACCCACGGACAATACCAGCGGAGAATACGGTGCTCCAGTGCAATGTTCGATGAACACACCAATAAAATCCGCAACAGATTCGCGCCATTTGTAGAACAAGTGCCAACAACCGGTCCCCTTACCTTGCTCCAATCATGCCGATCTAAATGACAACGATTTTATAGCACTGCTGAGAGAGCTCGTGTATTGTGAATCTTTTAGTATTTCGCATTTTTTTCGGTCTATATGTGTGGTCTTTTCGTCTGGTCTGTGACTTGGTTGTGGTAAAATATACGGTGTAATGTGTTTTTTATTTTTGTTTTATTTTGCCGTTGTTGGCAGACGAGCAAGTGGCCTACCTGATGGAAAGTGGTAACCGCTGCTCATGGACTTCAACAATGTCAGGACACAGCAAAGCCGCTGCCTATCGTGAAGAAGAACTCTCTTTAAACCTCGTTTGAAGAAGGACATATCATAGCGCTCGGGAAACACCGAAGCAGGCAGTTCATTCCAGTGATTGAATATTAATTATATTGATATCCCGATGTAGAGTCATGCTTGAAATGCACGGGTGCATATTTTCACTGTATTGATATGGTAAGGAAACGTTGTAGCTTAAAGTACCCTCACAGTGAATGAATGAAAGATACATGTATTTTTAAAACATGGGTACAATTCTTAGAAAGATTAAATATTGTCGTTGCTACATTAAATCAATTACGGCATGCAAATGTCATTTTAATGCGAGCACATAATATTGGCTATGACAATTAGGCAAAAGTATTGCATAAGCTTATTTTCGGTCTTAGTATGTAACTACAAAATATATTGAGTTCCATAAATAATCAAAGTAAAAAAGATTATTTTTTAAACAAAGTAAGATAAAACATAAAAAAAATGACGATATATTTTTGAAAATCACCGTGTAAATTTCAGAAATTATTTAAATAAACATAAAAAAGATGGTACCTGTTTCCGCCCGGGATCGAACCGGGGGCCTTGTGCGTGTGAAGCACACGTGATAACCGCTACACTACGGAAACTTGACAGATGAAGCCAAACTACAGGTACAGTTTCAAAATATCAGTACACTTAAAGTACTTATGTAATGTAATAAATTCATTGCCAACGGCATATTGTAAGTAATTTAATCGTGATTACATCATATTTATCTACAACACTTTCAAACTACACTAAGTATAAATAGAGCAACTTTTTTGTGACTCTGTTTTTACATTGGATATTAATGTAGAGCAATGCGTGACAACTACTACTCAGTGAACTCCAAATGGCTGCAAATGGCATCGTGACAGGCTCAGAAAGAGATGGTGGACGGGTACCATGACCTATGGATCCTTAAAATATATCAGAAGTAGACATTCATTTGAAGGTCTTTAAAGAATAAGTCGTTGTGTTGCACGTGGATCGCGCTACTATCTTAATGATGTAACAACACCTCCTAGAAGAGCCTAGAAAAACCTATCTACCGCAGGAATACAACATAACCGTGTATGTATGCGATATTCTATATATATTTAATGCTATACCGTTCTATATTATTGGTGGTAGTTATTAAATCTATACTAATATTATAAAGCTGAAGAAGTTGTTTGTTTGTTTGAACGCGCTAATCTCAGGAACTACTGGTTCAATTTGAAAAATTATTTTAGTGTTGGTTAGCTTATTTATAGAGGCTATATAACATCACGCTAAGACCCAAGGGGGGGGGGGGGGCGCAGTAATGATAAACGCAGGTGACACCCCGGGAACATCTAGTTTTATATACCTATATATGTAATTTCCATCGAAGTGTTCCATTGTCACCATAGTAGGTACTGCAAAAAATATTTTTTCGACGATCCGCTTCCATAGCAAGGAAAAATAAAAGCCTAGACGAACCGTGCTTTTCTTAGAAAAAAATTACACTTTCTAACCTTGAACTACATATATTTATGCAAAAAAATGTCTTGTAAATACTGTGCCACATAGATGACTGCAAGAATATGAATGGTAATACCTATACAATTTAGCATAATATAAAAGATAATCAACTATTTTATTAAGAAACATAAAGCATACTATTATTGCTAGCATAAAGTTATAAAATTACTTTATGCAATACAGACAGTATTATGCATCTATTCCTAAGACTATGCGTCTCGTTGTGGTCATAAAACGTCTGGCAACACAAGAAATAATTTAATTTATCTTTACTTATACTATCCATAGATCGGTCTGCATGGTTAACTTAGAAACCTGATGTCCAGCAGTGGACATCTTTCGGCTAAGATGACAATGATGATAAAATTAATTCCCGATGCTTTGGAGACGTGTTTGATAATTGGGAATCTTGACTGCTCATTCTGTTTTTTTACTAGAAACCCGATGTCCAGCAGTTCACATCTTTTGACTGAGATGATGATAAAACTTATAACTGATGTATTGAAGACGTGTTGGATGATATAAGAATCTTGACTGATCATCCTGGTTTTTTTCTAAAAAGAGTGTGAAAGAAACTGCAGAACATATATATCACGCCCCTATATAGCTTCAAACTGGTAGATAGAGGTATATAGCACCCACTTTTCAGTAAAATAATAAGTAGCTGAACATTTAACAAATTTGTTAAAGTATTTATTGAATAATCATTGTTCTTTTTAACTGTAATATTACAAAACAGGAACAAAAAAGAAAAAGAACAACTAAAACCCTCTAATAGGCGTCATAAAATTCCTCCAGACCACAGTCGACTGGTATATTGTGCCCAGAGAATGGCAGCATTGCCACGTTGAATGGCAATGCTTATTCTTTCCGCCAAATAAAGACCAGCCCTCTTGTCACGGGAAGCGTCGATCAACCATTTTGCTATTTCTCTATATAGAGCACGGGCACTATGACCCTATGACCCGAGCATTTGGACCCAAACAGCCCTAAAACATAATCTCCTTCCAGGTTTACTAATACTAGTGTAATTAAATCAACAATCTTTTAGATATTGCTGCTATAAAACGCTAACATTTGTCATAATATTGGTTTATGGAGCAATTCAAAATCTAGTAAGTGCAGGAGCACACGATGCGATGCGGCGGCGGTGCGGAGCGGTGTCGCTGCGTCGTCTTACATAGAAATATCTGTGGCGTGTCACACGATGCGCTGCGGTGCCGCACCGGACTTGCAACACGCCGACACGAGGTGGGGAGGGGTAAATGCATTGCGACGTCGGAGCGGCATCGCTCAGTTGTTTATGCGTCACAAGGAAGGGCTTTTTACTGATAGACTGTCCAACGCTGCAGGGGCATGGCGGCACCGCTGCGACATGACAACGTTGCGGCGTCGCACCGCTCGTGTGCTCGCTGATACGGCGAAATCTTTGCGGTGCGGCGCGGCAACGCATCGTGTGCTCCTGCCCTAAATGTGTATCAAGTTACGTTGCTGACTGTACGAAGATAAAAAAGTGATGATGGTACCAATTCCAAAAGTTATCTAGAAGGTAGCAGTGGCTGGTGCCAAAATCTTGACGTCCAGCATATTGGCCTCACTTTCAATCGGACAGTATGCATCATACATAGCATGTTTGAAACCGCCACATGCATGTATTTTCCAAAGAGCTAAGGTAATATACATACATGTATGCACGCGGCACTAGGCACGTTTAAAACCATCCTATCGATAGCCATTTCAAGTTGATGTGACTATGTTTATATTCGAAGCATTTCGCTTAACTAGAAACATGCGCTTTATGAACGTAAACATCGATACCTTATGAGTCTTGTATTTACTCGATATGAATCGATATACGAATCGAGACGATTGGTTCGTTGACCGCTGTTCCGTCGCGTCGTTGTCGTTTTAAGAATTGCTGATGTAAACATTGAAAGTTATATGGTAAGTTTTATTTGAAAGTTGAACTATAAACAGTCTAATTCTGTCAGTGTTTAAATAAATAAGGAAGAAAATATGAGGAGTAGTTGTTGCAGTTGTATCAGTACCGTGGTGCCGACTTGGAGTATCCAACATTTCCGTGGCGTAGCGGTGGTGAATGTAAATACTGAGGATGAGGTATCAGGTTCGGTTTTCGGGTAGAGCCAAGAATAAGTTGAAATTAAACAAACTTTATACGGATTTGCCTCGATGGCGTAGTGGTTAATGTAACCGACTGCCACGCCTGAGGTCGCGGGTTCGATTCCCGCACAAGTCAAACATTTGTGTGCATGAACATTGATGTTTGTCTTGATCGGGGTGTGTCTATGTATAATATGTATGTATTTACAAAAAAAGTATATATGTATGTTTATCCATTGTCTAGTACCCATAGTACAAGCTCTGCTTTGTTTGGGCTAGATGGTGTTGTGTGTATGTGATAGAATATTATTGAAAATTATTTTATCGCGTTGTTTCTTTTTTATAAAACACTTTTATTACATAATTTTGAAACTTTAAACTACTATTGTTAAAAACATTTACTAGTTACTGTTTACTTCTATTTAAGCTATTTAAATTATACAACTATTTAGATTGCTACCTGGTCGTATCGGATTTTGAGAGTGAGGGTGAGGGCACTCTCTATATTTACACAATAGCCTAGTGGGAAACCGTTGGAATGCCACTCAGAGGTCTCGAGTTAGAACCCAAGGCGCGCATCTCTGACTTTTCGAAGTTATATGCGTATTATGTAGTATGCTCACAGGAGCGTTCACTGGCCATTTTGGCACCAACGACTTCCTGTGCAGATTGAGATTGGCACACAATTCGATCTGCAGAGCCTGTGGTGAACAGGACGAGTCCATATCACACCTATTGTGTGAATGCGACGCGTTCGCTGGACTGAGGATGGGTCTGATGGTGTTGGCATATCCAAACCCTGAAGACTTCAGGCTTCTCCCTCTGAATTCTACACAGCGGCTTATGCAGTACATTCATAAGGAGATAGCTAAGGGTTAAATCTTGGGGCCGACACAAAAGATCCCATTGCGTCGAAGTGTCGCCGGTCTGCACTGACTGGCCCCCACACATAAGATAAGATAAGATTTATGCGTATAAATAGTTAATTATCGCTTGCTTTAACGGTGAAGGAAAACATCGTGGGGAAATCTGCATGTCTGTGAGTTCTCCATAATGTTTTCGAAGATATGTGAAGTCTGCCAACCCGCACTAGGCCAGCGTGGTGGACTATGGCCTAAACCTTCTCATAGTGAGAAGAGGCCCGTGTCCAGCAGTGGGACAGTTTAATACAGGGCTGATATTATTATAGTTATACGTGGGCTCAATAAAATTCCCTGCGTAGTTAACCCCTAACTGAAATTCGGTCTGGCGTGTTATATTATTATTATTAATAGTTCTGGAGCTCTAACTTTGTCTACAAAATACAGTAACACTAATGGCCGTTTTTCTTTAAGTAGGTACTTAATTAGGCGAGACGGCATTTATACTAATAACTAATATTATAAATGCAAATGTGAATTTGTTTGTTTGTAACGCTTTTACGCTTTAAGTACTTGACCGATTATTATGAAATTTCGAATAATCGTTGTTGAACAGATATATGGTTTTCATCCAGAAAATAGTACCAGTACTGTTTCCAACGTAACCTAACTTATATTTAAGCGATCAAAGCTGCGGCATAAATCTTGTAACAAATATTTGGCAAAAGCTAAATTCTGGCAACTCGTTCCTTTCTTAAAATATCTAATGAATTCTGAGCCTTAATCCAAAAATTGTTTTATCTAAGGCTACAAGCCATAAAATCGCGATAAAACCATTCTTGATTATTTATTTGTTAATATGACGCACAAATTTTTTTCACATCTGACGCAAAAGTTATCTTGTTATTTATTAACCCTAGAGTGGTCGCGCGGGGGACATATGTCACCCACACATGCTAAAATCGACTTTGTTCAAAAACTAATAAAGGGTATTGTTTCAAATTCCGTGTACTTTAAGCAGGATAGTTGACGGATTCATTCCAGTATTGCGCGAGCGCCGGACTCGAGTGATTGAATCGCATGGGTATCTCAAAACCGCGTGGTGTTTATATGTACCCCACGCGACCACTTACGTAAGCAAAATGGACTAATCTTTTTTGTAATTTTTCGTTCTTTTACACCCTGATTTCATTTAATAATAGTTTATTATTGCCTAAACTATGATACTTTTAAGATGTATTTTGCATACATATCATATTATGTGCTGACAAAATAATAGCTTAACCCACAAATTAAATAATTTTTACTTTTTTGCTATTTAGAAACGTGGATGAAAGAGAGCAGCACAAATACAGTCATGGCTTAGAGAAGTGGACGCCGAGGATGATATATTTGAAGATCGGTCTAGCTCTGACAGTGAAGAAAACCTACTTGAAGAGCAAAGTCATCCATCGGACACAGAACAGGAAGGAGAAATCACAGGTGAGGCATCCGAAGATGACAATGACTCCGATGGAAACGAACCATCCCAGAAGATCAGACGTACTGACTTTTACGCCGGGGTAAATAGTACTGCGTGGTCTAAGACTGCTAAAAATACGCCATAACTTTTAGTTGATCTCGATTTTAGTAGGATGTGTGATTTTTTGTGCCAAAAATGAGGTAAATTAGGTTTGTTTTTTATTTTATTTTATAGAGGATACTTTAAGTTTTGTTGATTATGTCTAGTTGTTAAAACACCAATCGTATGAAAAAAATATTAATTAATATAAAATTCACATGTTTTGTATTTTATTTACATTTGAAAATGGTGTACATATGTACCCCACGCGACCACATAATTATGTATAAATCTATAACGCGACTACTGTAGGGTTAATATTCTTAGATTTATTTTCACTAACTCGTTAAATTAATGTAGAATATGTTGATAACCACTTCAACATCTTAAAAACTTTATATTTTATTTATTTATGCGTTTCTGAATCTAAATGATTTACAAAGATGGAGTCTTTTGCAGGAAAAGCCGGTTATTTATGTTTTGAGGATGTTTAATTAACTGGAAGTTGTTAAAAATGCATTAGAATATATCACTTGAAATTGTTAAATTCTAAATTTGACCTCTGAGGTCGTTGAAAACATCTTTGGATTGCCCATGTTCCATTTTACAAGGATCGTTCGTGTGATTGCTGTCATACAAGCGGTACTGTAAGGATTTACTGTCAAGTGAGCTGTATACTAGTTTGCCGTTTTAGTAATATATCTATAAAAATTGCAAGCATTTTTTTAATCTATACTAATATTATAAAGCTGAAGAGTTTGTTTGTTTGAACGCGGTAATCTCAGGAACTACTGGTTCGATTTGAAAAATTCTTTCAGTGTTGGATAGCCTATTTATCGAGGAAGGCTATAGGCTACATCGCTACGACCCATGGGAGCGGCGCAGTAACGATAAACACGGGTGAAACCGCGGGTACATCTAGTATGGCATAAGCGCACTCCTCGTCTTAAACCGTGTGAAAATTCGTAGATGTCGTCAAGAATTTACATTTATTTTCTTATCCAGCTGTCTTGGTGATATAGTATTTATTTTATACTAGCTTTTGCCCGCGGATTCCCTCGCCTTAATTTAGAATTTGACAATCAATTCGGGTTGTACTCTGCTTGTAATAAATTCAATCATGATTCGAAAGACACGTGGCGCCATCTATTATCATAAGAAATTTATTATTGTTTTTCTCGGGAACAGTAATTTTTTTCGGGATGAAACGTAGCCTATGTCCGTTTCTGTACACCTAACAACGTATATGCAAAATTTCAGGACGATCGGTTCAGTGGTTTAGGCGTGAAAAGGTAACAAACAAACAAACTCATTTTCGCTTTTATAATATTAGCTAGGATTATTTTCACTTGTTGTAAAAACGTTTTATAAATACTTTTCGTTTCAGTTGCTCACCAGAAACCGTTTAAAGGTGAGCCTGCAATAAAGATGCTTTCGAGAAAGACCAGCCTAAGGTCCTATTAGGTTCCTTCAAGTGACTATTGATTAACGTACGTTTCCAGGTACCCTGATTCACTTTAAAACATTTGATTCTCGTCGAGTTGAGAATCGTAGCTAATGCCACTCCGGGAAGCAGGCATGAGTGTTTGAATAGAGTCTTCAATAATCTAACAAAGTTAAGACCCATTTGCATAATGTGAGTTTCTTGAACCAATGCCATGATATCCTTTTTTTTCCATCAAGTAAGAGAAAGACAGCACAAGACTTGCTTCTAGAAAAATGCCTTATGTAAATAGTCCTTTCTAGTTTAATCTTCTAATATAGTACAGGCCTTATGGTAATAGTATCTTATTATCTGTAAACTGAGTATTTGTTGCAAATTGCATTTTACCATTAAAGTTAGAGAAGATTGAAAAATAAACGAAGTAATTTATGTAAATTACTTTTCATTTTTTCAATCAAAAAATGTCACGCGTCTGTGTGACATTTTTGTGACCTTCTTGTCATTAAGAGGAATAAGTGATGAAATCTAATCTTAACATGTACATAAGTTCAAAACAATAGTTGTAAATAAATTAAACTGTCATAAAACCGTAAAAATAGTTTAATATCATTAATATTTCAAGAAAATAAATACATAAAATTTCGATAAACTCATAAAACGTTATCATCGGTCTCTAACTTCGATAAAGACGAGAAACTCGCTAAAAATAGCGATAAACATGTAATAAAAACTATTAAGTCAGCAATTATTGTCAAAATAATTTACAATTTAACCTCAAATATGCTCAGACAGCTTTAGAAACGTCTGTGGCCGACATTAAAACGATAATCAGCAAATTGAAGATGACCTGCTTCAGTGATCCTATCACTAACTTTTATTAAGTGAAATTAGGGGTCTAAATAAATTGGTGGCTGCAATTAAATTGGTCGCGCGTGTAATGTGATTGTCCGACTTTAGAACCCTGCGTCTGTAATAAAAGATTTAAATAGAAAATAGATTTGAAGGCGGTTTTACGAGCGCATACGCACCTTAAGCTAGAATGTATTTAGATATGTTTAGCAGTGGAAAGCAAAGTGGCGTATAAAATTACATTTCTTGTGTAAAAGGTGAATATTTATAGCAGCGATAGCCTTGGGAGATCGTTGGACTGCCACGCAGAAGTCTCAAGTTCGATCCCAAGGACCTCTGGCGCATCTAAGTAATACACATAATTTCATGACTAACGTTTCTTAACGGGTGGCTCTGTGTTGCTAATAAAAATGTCTTGTCCACCCTTTTTCAATGTGATATTAAAACATATTTATTTATCGTTTAATCCATTTGACCAAAACTGTGTTTTCAAAATTCCTAAATTTATTTAAAGTACGATCACAAAAACAAGTAGGTACAACATTTTCAAGAAAGTTTATGTCACTGACAAAACATTTAAATAAACTGACTGGCGATCGACAAGATAAAAAAAAAAGAAAAAGTTAATATATCAAAAGAATTCCAAATTCGATTTGTAACCAACTTTCCAATTCGGAATTTCGTCATAAATCGTCGCTTGCCTAAAACGGTACGTTTTCCATTCGAATTTAAAGTCACTTGATGCATTCGATTATGGAATTCGGTATCGTAAATCGTTGTACACGCCTCGGGTATCGATACTCGAGTACTCGGATAATTTGCGGATCGATTCGTTTGACAGCCGCCGTGAGCGCATTACTCTGTTGCACGTCTTTATTTGGGATCATTCTGAAGTATTTACTATTACTTTGTTTTCTTTCTTATTTTAAAATGGAGGTGTTATTTTGTGTAACGCTTTTTGCTCGTGGTCATTTAAATGCGGCTTGTTGTTTGTTGTTAAGTATATGCCTTGGTACTTTTAAGTGTATCTCGTAATCGCTGCGTCTGTGAAAGAGGCTTACGTTTCTTTGAATCGTTTATTTAATACAGGTTTACTATTAATGTCTGGTTACCTGTAACGTCTGGTACTAGTATTTGCCCGCTATTACGACCGCGTAGGTTTGGTTCGTTTACTATTAAATTTACGTTTTAACATAATGTACTATATCTTATTTATTTATTTATTTACTTGCAAACATGGGTACATAAATGTTGATATAATAGGCGGTAGGTTTCTTCCACATTCAGCCGTTTGGCGTGCAAATACAGTAATTAGGTATTCATGCATTCATTATACAAAATCAAACATAACAAAATTTGATTAGGGTTTTCTGTGTACTACGATCGTTTTTTTTAAATAATGTTGAATAAATGAAAATAATAAAGTGTCAAAGTTCAAATTAATTAACAAATGTCAGGATTGTTACATGTCAAAAATTGTAAGTTGTCAATTACGCTTATCTACCTATGTCATTAGTAATATAATAAATAAAAAATAAAAAAATATAACAATGTCACTATTAATGATAATATTAAATTTTATATAAATCTTCAATTCTTTTGAACTAAATAAATTTACGTGTCAACACAATGTACTATATCTTCAATTCTTTTGATGCAAATACGGTTTAAACTTAAGTCTAAGTTATTTAGTGGATTTTGCGTGATGTCCAAACATATTGACAAACCGACAGATAGACAGACTTTCTTACATCCTTTTTTTAGGTTGTGTTTAATAGTTTAAAAAAATAATTGATAATAAGCCGTGGGCAAAAGCTAGTATATACTAATTTAAAACATTTAAATACGATATCTCAGTTTGTATCAATTCAGAGACTTGACCGAGTCCAAACTATTAATTAGCAATTTAGAATTCAAAATAATGTTGACATCTTTACTGTTTCAAAATTTATAAGAGGGATAAATTCTAACAATATGAAGTTTATCTAAATAAAGCAGGTATTAAGATGATCTCATACCATTTCATATAAATATTTTGATTATAAATGTACCTTTGTAGTGGTGTAGTGTGTGTCAGGATCGTAGCAAATGGAAATCCGTAGTCTCTGCCTACCCCTCTGGGAAACAGGCGTCAATCTATATAGGTATGTATGTATCGTAGTGGTAACAAGAATTCAGCCTGTCTGATGGTAAGCAGTTACCGTCATTATGTTAGTTTCAGCTAACGTACCTAAGCATGATACACCTAGTTATTGGCGTATCAGGATAAAATTCGCGCGTTTGCTACCCTGTAAAAACGTATATACACTTTTTTATAAACAGACTAACTGCCCCGCGCAATTTCGTCTGCTTCATATAAGAGAATTTTCCCCGTTTTTGCAACATTTTTCATTGCTGCGCCGCTCCTATTGGTTGTAGCGTGATGTTATATAGCCTATAGCTTTCCTCGATAAATGGGCTATCCAACACTAAAATAATTGTCAATTCGGACCAGTAGTTTATGAGGCACTCTGTATATTATCTCACGCCCATGCCCATCACTGAAAGAGTAGGATCAATTGTATTACAATTACCATTGTTTTGGTAATGTAACATCTTGCATGCATTATTATTACTGTATGTATACACGTGTTTGAGCAAATAAATAAATCAATCAATCAATCAATCAATGACCGAGCTTACTGTAGTCTATTGGGCACAATTCCAGACTTGGAAGAGCTGCTACTGAGAGTTTCTTTACAGAAAAACCAATAACACTTTGCTCCACACCATAGTCGCAATCTACCGGTACGTCATCGTCACCGAGACTGTAAGAAGTTATACCAGAGGTTCCCAAACTTGGTTCTCATAGACCACTTTCAAAATTTTGCTGATTCCGGTGGACCCCTTGCAGCTACATTTCTACCATATTCTAAAAAAATTGATCAGATCTCTACGGGCTGACGTTTTTTTTAGTAAGTAATTCTCTGCCGAGAAATCGATAAATTCGGGTAACAAGGAACAGACACTCGGTCGCTGAGTTTGCTTCTAAAATATTATCTGCCTACATTGATAGGTGAAGTCAAGCCAATATTTAGTTCTGCACTATCGAAAGCAAATAAATTTTCTCGTAGACGCTTACGAATTGTTGATCCCCATTTTCTGTCACGCCAACGTAGACCCCCGTGGAGTCTCCCGTAAACCCCTGGGGGTACAGCTGGACCACTTTGGGTACTAATGAGTTATACGATAAATTGCAGATGACACGACAATTCTAGTCTAGAATACACAATATTGTTGCAATTAATGATAGACCGCAACGTTGATGCATTTATCTTTTATGAACAATAGTTCTTGCCTTCTCATGAAATCTGACTTGCTTAACGAGTCTTTGATACAGCTACCTATATAGATTAAATTATACTTAGCAACCCTATCTATTAACCATAGATTTTGCTTACTTAGTTTTGTTGTTTATTTATATTTTTAATTTTAAATGTTCTTATTTTAAATATTACTTTTTATATGCAGCTCCCCTCTATGAGTAATGCCCGTATCGTTGGAGTTTATAAATTAACAAAAACAATGGCCAAGAAGATCATCCAGACTCAGAATAACCATATGGGTAACCTATTCTTTTATTTTATTCTACTCACCGCATGAACACATAGAATTAGGAAATCGATTCTGCATTCTAATATGCTTTAATCCGTCACAAACAATAACACACAGAAAAATCAATTTCCCCTATGACATACGCGATATTAGTGAAAGCGGTGAGCTTGCGTGCGTGTGCGCACGATCGCTTCGTGTTCGGCGCGATCGGACGCGGTCGTGACGCGCTCGTGTCATTACGCGCTTGTTCGGCTCTCGTCGTGAGCACCCGTTTCGGCGGTATGTCGTTACGCGCGGGGTAGGGCTGCAACGCGTCTAAGGATTTTTTATCACAGAAATCTCTCTATGGCCGGCTGTCATGACCATCGTTATAGGTTCATTGTTATTTGTAATAAGAGTTTATAGTGAAGACATGAAGTCATAAATGTTAGGACTATCACGACTGTATCGTTTTGGGAGGTTCAGCTGTGAGATATTATTAGGGTTACAGGTAGATAGATTTTTACATTTGCTAAGTGATAACCGTTCGAGCTGCTTATGGGTCAGAGTTCCATACATGGTTGCATGGACTCCTGTATAACTCCAAAAATATACACTGAAGTGTTTCGCTCTCACATTTCACCAAGTATATTTTAGGTCCCACGTAACAGAGGATGAGTCTATTAGCGTCTACTGGGTAGACCGCCATTTTGAATAAGTATATACACCTGCGTTATTCAAATTTATTGGGGACTTATTGTACATTATATTATTATAGTTTGATTTTAATGATTTTCACCAATATTGACAAGAGTTATGCATATCTCGAATTATTCAGATATTTTGTAGCTGATATGTTGATTCATCTCCACCACTTACACCTCCTCGGTGACGTAGTGGTTAGTGTAACCGACTGCCACGCCTGAGGTCGCGGGTTCGATTCCCGCACAAGTCAAACATTTGTGTGCATGAACATGGATGTTTGTCTTGGTCTGGGTGTTTCTATGTATAATATGTATGCATTTACAAAAAAAAAGTATACATGTATGTTTATCCATTGTCTAGTACCCATAGTACAAGCTCTGCTTAGTTTGGGCTAGATGGTGTTGTGTGTATGTGGTAGAATATTATTATAAGAAAATTGCCAAGTAAGTTTCGAACGACAGCCAAGAATATTGTTAGTTGTCAAGTAGTAGAAACTAATAGCTAATATATAATGTAGGTAATTCAATAGTTTCTTGCTCGTTTTATCCCGCAACCCATTTGGATTGCTTTAACGCATTCTTTAGCAGACTGTAGGAACCGCTTGCTACATTACGTCCACGATGAAGCCAATGCCAATTTTTTAAGGCACCTCTCGCATTAATTGTCCTTGCCGTATGTCGCGAAAGACTCCCAACATTTTTTGAAGTGAAAACTTCTTTAGCGCCGTTGTACTCTTTTTTTGTGATGGGTAAAAAATGTTAAACTCGCGTCAGCACACGTGACCTGATCGAAAATTCGTAAGACGGAGGGAGAATAATTCTCCCTCCGATTTTCGATCAGGTCACGTGTCCTGACTAGAGTTTGACAATTATTGTCAAACTCGAGTCAGGACACGTGACCTGATCGAAAATTCGTAAGACGGAGAGAGACTTGTCATGTTTGTGTACGATAGTGCAATAAATGAATATTGTATTTTACCACATAAATGATAGTACTTTTATACTGATAATTAAAGCAATTCGTGCAAAATTATTCCCTAACCATTCCAAAATATCAAAAATGCACAACGTTAATGTTCAAGTTTTCACTTCTGCCGGCACTCCCGGAGTGCAACCCGGTGTTTTTTTACGGACACTTAGTGCACACGTCTACTGAGGATGGACGAGAGGTGTCTGGGTCAGTACCCAGACATGTGGTGTTCCAGCTCTCTACACTCAGATAAGAGGCAGCGGTGAGGCGACCGCGTACCCGCTATGCCATCCATGCATTTCTGCTTGTTTTATACATACATACATACATACATAGATTCACGCCTGTTTCCCAGAGGGGTAAGCAGAGACTACGGATTTCCATTTGCTACGATCCTGACACACTTCTCTGGCTTCATTCACTTTCATCACATTCCTCATACACGCCCGTCGGTTCAAGGAGCTCTTAACCTGGCCTTTGTCCAGAACGCCTCCGATCTGGTCGAGAAACGTTAGCCTAGGTTTTCCTTTTACGACAGTTCCATTCACTGTTCTGTGCTGTTCTATACTCAAATGAAATAAAAGGCCTCGCAAACCAAAGGCGAAATTCGCCAACCCTAGCCCCCAACATTACGATCAATGAGTGTGCCTGTCAAATCGTGCACCGGATTATTAACATTGTTGCACATGTATAGGGGAGCTAATTGTTAGCACGGTTTGTGTGGCACTGCGCCGCTGACTCTCAGGGTTGTTTACCGCCAATCAGCAATCGTTCTGATAAATTGCTGCAGAGGTATCAAGACAAGTTGATGTGATCTTCGGGTTAAATACTGTTCAGCCTGTTGTTTTTTCCCTTTTTTTTTTAACTAAGGTGGCAAACAAGCATACATAAGTGCTCACCGCCTATAGACGCCTGCAACACCAGCGGCATCACTAGCACGTTGCCGACCCTTTAGGAAAGGAAGTGGGAAGGGGGTAAGGCGGTGATTGGGCCTCCGGTACTCTCACTCACCGAACGAAACACAACAGTAAGAATACTGCTATTTCACGTCTGAATCTGAATCTGGATATTTTGTGAGAAGGTAGTCCTTACCCGGTCGAGCCGGCCTATTTATGCTGAAATCAGCGATGTGTCAGTTAGAGATAATGTATCGTTACCTGGTATGGAACGGCTGGACAGCTATAGAGATTTTGGGAACGTTTACATGTAAAGTTTTGACATGATATGTTATGTAAGTACCTATTAGCTGTGTTAATGACTCCTTATGCATGAAAAGTGAACATGGATCATCAACGTAACTTAAGGCATTGTAATTTTATTGTATTTTTTGTTCATCGATTTGAGTCAAATATACGTCAAAATTCATTGCAAGTTTTCTCATTACTTAACTAAAATGATTTCATATTGGTTATTTATTTATAGTCACACGCCAAAAATATTCTGTAATATAATATTCTACCACATACACACAACACCATATAGCCCAAACTAAGCAGAGCTTGTACTATGGGTACTAGACAATGGATAAACATACATATATTGAAGGTGATACTAGGTAAACCACGTAGGTACAACACTAGTCTTCTGTACACCGAATGTTCTGTGCTAACCGTCAGACAACTTTTTATATTATCTACTGTACTCCGGAAGCATAAAAGTATTACCTATAAAGCGATTACTAAGCGAAACAAAACGAAAGTTTGCTCAGTTACTCCGCATCGTACAACTCTTGCCAAAAATCAATTTTATGTTATAAGTAATAAGTTGTATAATGCGGCTAATCGAGCAAATAACATTTATGCACTACCCACCAATAAATGCAAGGATACTCTACGTAAGTGGTTGTTAGGTTTGAACTATAGTCAAACAGCGGACCTATTCAATTCCTATACTTAACCATATATTAGGAACATATTCACTCCTTACACTTCACGTACTCACACCATCCATTCACACACATCCACACACTCACACATACATTTTTAAATTTTTAAATATTATACTATGTTAATGTACTAGTGAAGTTAATAGCAAAATGTTTTAGATTTTAGATTTTAATTTAATTTAATTTTATATTTTAATATTATTTCTCTCTTTTGATGTGCCTAAACTATTAAATTTTTTGTAACAATCTCAGGGTGGAAGGCGCTGGCGACTGTAGCACAGTCTATACTAGTACGGTCGTCATCGAATTCTCTTTTCATATTTCAAACGCTTTATAAAATATATGTATTAGATTAAGAGAAACAAATTGTTAAAAACAAATGATGAAAATAAATTATTATTATTATTATTATTATTATTATATATACTTTTTTTTGTAAATACATACATATTATACATAGAAACACCCAGACCAAGGCAAACATCCATGTTCATGCACACAAATATTTGACTTGTGCGGGAATCGAACTCGCGACCTCAGGCGTGGCAGTCGGTTACACTAACCACCATGCCATCGAGGCCGACGAGAATGCATGGTTTAAAGGAATTACACGTATTTAAAAATCAACCTGTATATGTGGTTAAGTTTTATGTTTATCATCTAATATGTAGGGTTTTATGATAAAAATATGGAATGTTACATAGAACCTTCTTATAAAATAGATAACAAATTGGCAGTTATATAAGGGCCAATATTTTAATGACCACAATAATTTTTTGTACCCAAAGCCATGCATATTTTTATGTGGTGATATGGTGTTAAGCCCTCCACACAGTTGTATCATCAATCCGAACGCAATAATCGTATGGCGTAGGCAGAGCAAACCATAAAAATGATAATACCTACAATTTTATGACTTTTTTTATGTAGGTATGTAACATTTTTGTTAGGTGGATATGAGTTGGAAAGATAATATATGATACTTCTTAATATTTAATGTTCATTTTAAATGGCTGGTCACACAAATTGTGGGATAGAAATTGCAAGTTTTTCGTGTAATCTTGATTTATTTGACTTGATAGATGTATTTTATCAATTTTATGTGTGGTCTCTACGAAATGGGGTTATTTGAGATAGAGACACATCGGACCTTGAAAGTATGAGATGAATGTACAAATGTGTTTTCTATTTTATAATATCCTTTAGTTCTTTAAATTTATTGCTGACTAGCTTTTTCTCGTGACTTCGCTGGCGTTTATGTAGGTTATATTAGTAAAAATACTTATTTTTGAAATAAATATAGCCTATGTCACTCAGTGATAATATAGCATTCTAATGGAAAATAATTATTAAAATCGGTTGGGCAGTTTTCGAGTTATACCCTTACAAATAATCAAACAACAAATCAAATGTTTTCTCTTTATAATATTAGTATAGATAGTATAGACAAGCGCCTAGCTGCCTCCGTGGCGCAGCGGTAATGAATGCGACTGCTGTGCATGAGGTCTCGGACTCGAATCCCGGGTCGGGCGAACAAAAAGTTATTAGGTTTTTCTGTTAAGAAATCTCAATAGCAGCCCGAAGTTAGGAAGTTGGCGGTGTTAGATACCCTCGTGCCTCGGAAAGCACGTAAAGCCGTTGGTCCTGCGCCTGATCTCTCTCCAGTCGTGTCGGATTACCGTCCCATCGGATTATGAGAGTTAAGGAACAGAGAGTGCACTTGTGTTTGCGCACATTCTTGTGCACTATAATATCTCCTGCGCAGATGGCCATTTTCCATTTAGATTGGTCGCCGTGACCGAAATTCTGTCTGGAGGACATTATAGACAAGCGAGGCTACGCTGATATGTCTTTACATACACATTAAAATTTAACTTCAAGTATAGTGTAGTATGTAGGTGAAAGATTCTTCGAATAATTTGAGTAGTTTTAGAGAAACCGAAGTGACTTTGTGGGTCATGACATTAGTTTGTGCTGAAGGTTGTGGATGATCATCAAGTCTATGGTTTAATTCCCGAGTTGGGTGTTACCGGTTTTTTTTTTTTAAATTTTAAATTGTCTGTAGTAGCATAGAGTAAGGTAATGGCCGTAAACGGCAGTAGGCAAACCCAGTGATATGGGACTTATAGCCTCTGCATAGAAGAGACAGACTGAGGCTTTTTAAGCTATGCGTGGTATGGTGAGCCTATGTATGTATAAAATCAGTAATGATACTAGTTTATCGAGATAGCAGATATTAACATATTTAAGAAAAAAGTTAAAACATTGCTATTGTCAAAAGCTTACTATACTGTTAGTGAATTTTTACAAGATAAATTATAATTGTATTTTCAGTTTTGTACCTAATTTATTATATAACATTGAGGTACTACTAACCTCAATTTGTACATTTTAAACTGTTTATTATTAGTTTTGCATGCCTTATGGTAGGATATGGTCAATGCACATTTGTAAACTATGTAAGATCTTCATGTACCCATATTCGCAAACAAATAAATGAATTTGAATTTGAATTTGAATATCTTTAATAAAAACCCTGTGTCGCGGCAGACTATCCCAACAATGGAACGTCATCATGATCATCATCATGTCAGCCAAAAGACGTCCACTGCTGGACATAAGCCTCCAACAAGGTTTTCCACACAGACCGGTACAATGTAATGTAATCTACAATGTACAATGGAACGTACTTTCTGAAAAACGTTCCAACCCACACTCGGGTCAAAACCGAGTTATTATTAGCAAATTAGTCACGGGGTTACTATTTGCTAGCTGGAAAAATTTGGTAGCTCTACTATCACTCTACATATGAAATCATGACTTAGTAACCCAACCCACATGTATGAAGAAGCAATACGGGATTGAACTTCAATCACGATTATCTCAAAATGTTAACTTTGTGGGTTGGAACGTTTTTCAGAAAGTACGTCCAATTTTCAGAAATTACGTCCAATTTTCAGAAAGTACGTCCAATTTAGAGACAAAGAACACAGTCTCAGTATTCAGTAACTATTTGTTGATGACAATCCTATGTAGGATTCGAACCCACAATAATTGGCATAACGACAGTGGCGAGGCGCCCTCATAACCCACTACACTATTTGTGCATTTATTAACCTCTGAGTCTTCTTCGAAGAGGTTCATGAAAACACTTTGTGGGTCTGTGTGTCTGTCTGTTAGTGATAGGCATAGCTCCGGAACCACTAGACTGATTGACTTGTAACTTGGTGTGCAGACACCTTGGGGTCATACCTCAGTAGAGTTTGGATATGGGCCATGTAAGTCAAAAGACCCCTGAGATACACGGGTCACAAGGTCACATGTATTTAAAATGCAAAATATTGACTTGTAACTTGGTGTGCAGACACCTTGGGGTCATACTTCGGTCGAGTTTGAATATCGGCCCTGTGGGTCAAAAGACCCCGGAGATATAGGGATAACCCCTATATCCCCCTATATATTCTTTTCATTACTTTTACATTTAAAACGAAGAGGTTGAATTCTGGGTTTTTACACCCATCTCGTTATAAATCAATTAAACTAAGAATTAAATGACGCATGTGTTTCTTTGCTTACTTATGTATATAGTAAGTAATGTCACTCTAGATAAAAGGTATATCACTTCTACGTGTATGCTTGTTTCGTGGTATAAAAACAATCGCACGCAATTGTATGGAAGTAAAGTAAATTTGAGCCAGCATCATCACTTATTACATACTATACAAGGCCAACTCAATCCAGCAATAAGGGATCAAGTTGGGTGAATATCAATTAATGTATTTTTTTTTATACTACTAAGGTGGCAAACAAGCATACGGCCCACCTTATGGTAAGTGGTCATCGTAGTCTATGGACGCCTGCAACACCAGAGGCATCAATAGCGCGTTGCCGACCCTTCAGGAAAGGAAGTGGGAAGGAGAAGGAGCGGGAAGGGGGTAAGGAGGTGATAGGACCTCCGGTACTCTCACTCACCGAACAAAACACAACAGTAGGAATACTGCTATTTCACGTCGATATTCTGTGAGAGGGTAGTCCTTCCCCGGTCGAGCCGGCCCATTCATGCTGAAATCAGCGAGGCTCTACTACTCTGTACTCGTATTTGGTAAACTTGATCCAAAACCACTACACTGACAACTCTACACACAGCTGTTATCTTGTATTTAATACAAGCTAGCCTTGCGAACAGCGATTTCGGAACGATTAGTGTAGTGCGTAATTGGATTCGAATTATTCGAATCGAAGTATGCTTTTCTTATTTCTTTTTTATTAAAAGACAACTACCGCACTAGGAATAATTCCTGTGTCGCGGGGAACTTTACAAACTCTTAAACAACAGACACAAAAACACCCAGAGTCGGAACAAAAATTTTTGGATCACACAAAGTTTTGTCCCGTGTGGGATTCGAACCCTAGGCGTAGTAACAATGGCGATGCGACCACTTAAACCAGTACGCGATCCGTGCAATCAAATTGGGGTTCGAATTATTCGAATCGAAGTATGTAACGCTTCGATCAAATACACCATAGATGCACATTCTCATACAAAAACCGCGTCAATATGTGGCACTGACCAGTACTACTTACTTATAAGTTTCTGCATTTATTATGTAATCCAGGAAATAAACCGGAATAACCATTGAACGCCCACTGAGAAACCTTTTGTAATAGTTTAGTTAAAACGCGTCAATGTAAAACGTCCTAAGTGTGTTACTCGCGATACGCAAGCGTACTAAGTATATGGTACGGTCTCTACCGTAGTAGTGGTGTCGATTCGCTCTCGCTTACGGGCAGCGCACGCAAGAGTGAGCGGGACAGGTGCATAATATAGCGCATACGACTGATTTATGCACAGTTTTGTTGGGCCGTTTTTCGTGCGACGATCGAGCATCTATGGTATATTTGATCGATGATGTAACGTGTAAAAGACGCAAGACATGCAACTAAACAGTGTGCTTTGTCTGCGTTTGCTTGCGCATGTAGCTCGCGCCTGCTACTTGCGTTATAAACAAGCACCATTCAGCAGCGGTAACGTAGATTTTTCCATTGCATCTTTGTCTTTAATTTACTGATGCTAGCCATGCAAGTAACTCGTATGACTAACACACGCAAGTAGCCAACGCAAGTAACTTGCGCATGTAATCCACGCAAGCTACTTTCGTTGTATACAGGTATTATGAGCTGTAGTGTATGTTCTCTCATTGTGTCTCTACCTTAAATTCTTAGCTTTTGCAAGCAATAGGTATTAAGCATAACCAGACATCTCACTATCGGTACTAAAGCCTATTTTATAGAAATCTATTGAAAATTATGTGTTATAAGCCAATCTGCAAAATTGAAAGATTAGTGCGTCATGAATTTACAGCTCATAAATTACTTATTCATTTCAATTTTACAACTGGGATTAAACTGCTGTAGGTTCAGAATGAATACATAATACACAAATTAGTATCATAAAATGTTTAGGCATGAATTTAGTTTTTAGTTTGCCAATATTAAAGAGTTTGTAAATATTAATGGTGATCTAAAAAACTATACTGGTTACTAAGTTTTCTGCTGTCTGAATACTGATAGTAGGTACAGTTTATTGTTTAGGAAAAATGTTTTAGTTAGTCATCTTAGTTTTATTGGCATACAATTAATAATAATTACTCCATAATATATAACAGTTATTTCTACTTGTTTAAGGTAAAAATGAGACAAAAATGGCAAAAGTTTGTTTAATCAAAATTGGTAAAGGACTCAATAGGTAAACGAGAGCAGCGATAGCTCAGTGGGGAGACTAACAGACTGCAATGCAGAGGGTCTCGGGTTCGAACCCACATCGCGCACCACTGACTTTCGGAAGTATATGGCTTTTCGAAATTATGTGCGTATTGATTGACAATTATCGCCTGCTCTCCGTGCCTCGGAAAGCACGTTAAGCCGTCGGCCCCGGCTGCCATGAATATCTATGGCAGTCGTTATTGGGAGAGTGTAGACACAAAAGATCCCACTGGGTCGAAGTGTCGCCGGTCTGCACTGACTGCATAAGATAAGATAAGATAAGATAATAGGTAAACGATTAGACAAAATTCAAGACCTAATTAAAATTCTTCTTAAATTATAATTTATTTTTTTATTATTAACAATCAATAAGGCATCTAAAATATCCATTAAAGTTGCAGTAAATTGATAAACCTACTTGGTCCCTGGACTATTCATGTAATATAGTATGTTCCTTTATAGCCTAAGTTTTGAATGCATCGTTGAGCTGATAGCTAGTCTCTCACCCGCCTAATGAAAATAAGTTACTGTAGTTTATGACCACCTTCAACATCAAGGACATCACCGCTGCGGATTCTTCAAAATAATAGTTGCTAGCAAAGAAATTCCGCTGACAGCAGGGTGCGTAAATAGCGTGGCAATCTCCAGCAGCACAGGCAATTTTTTATCTGGCTCAAATTGGATTTGGACGGCCTCGATGGCGTAGTGGTTAGTGTAACTGACTGCCACGCCTGAGGTCACGCGTGCGATTCCCGCACAAATCAAACATTTGCGTGCATGGACATGGATGTTTGTCTTGGTCTGGGTGTTTCTATGTATAATAATTATGTAAGTATGTATTTACAAAAAAAAGTATATATGTATGTTTATCCATCGTCTAGTACCCATAGTACAAACTCTGCTTAGTTTGGGCTGGTGTTGTGTGTATGTGATAGAATATTATAAATTATCGTATATGGCTTAGAAATGCTTATTTAGCCAGCTTGCTCCAATTTGAGCTAAGAATTATACTTAACTCCCATTTGAATGGGGCATATCACTATGCTCTACAAATCATAAGAGCTAACTGTTGCTCTCATCATGTTTACATCACAACACATTTTTCGATCAAATATACCTGTACCTGCATGTAATTTTGGAGGGTAAACGGTGAACAATAGAGCGATGTTTCCTTTCATAGGATAATCTAATACAGAGCGATAGAGGCACGATGTGATGCTAATGTGTAAATATTCGTCGAGCTCTATGTCCGTCATTGCGTGTAATGTTCTGTGGTGCAATACAGATGTTGATTCATGCTGGATGTGTTACAAGCACTGTATTAATCAGACGTACATAGGCTGGTAATAAGTTTAATGCATATTGAACAAATCAAACTATAAACTATTGCACGGACAGCACAATTCTTTAAGTCGGTGGTCGCTTCTATGCAAAGTTTGTGTAATTTTAAAGAAAGATTATGACATATTCGAATGAATAAAAATTCCTAAATAAAAAGTGGCCGATCATCGATCAAATATACCATAGATGCTCGATCGTCGCTCGAAAAACGGCCCCAACAAAATTGTGCATAAATCAGTCGTATGCGCAATTTTGCTCGCAGCCACTTTACGACCGCGCTAGCAGTCACACGTTTCACGATGCTAAAGTGTGTAGTGAAAAATGCAAAAACTATACTCTAAAAGTGCAAAAAAAGGATGGAATGTCGTACTTTCGCTAAGTATAGTTTTTTTATGAAATATTTATTATATTTTGTTGAATATGGCGCTATAAATAATATATTTGAAGATATTTTCGTTTAAATTTAAATGCATGTATTACGCACCTGTCCCACTCACTCTTGCGTGCGCTGCCCGTAAGCGAGAGCGAATCGACACCGTAGTGGTGTCGGTTAGCGGGTGGAGACCGTACCATATACTTAGTACGCTTGCCTATCGCGATTAACACACTTAGGACGCTTTACATTGACGCCTTTTAACTAAAATATTACAAAATGTTTCTCAGTGGGCGTTCAATGGTTATTTCGGTTTATTTCCTGGATTGCATAATAAATGCAGACACTTATAAGTAAGTAGTACTGGTCAGTGCCACATATTGACGCGGTTTTTGTATGAGAATGGTATATTTGATCGAAGTGGCCGATCCCAAAAATTAGTGGAACTCATCAATGTTTTCTTCAAGGGTTCTTTGAATGTTTTTAAAGTTCCGGTAATTAGGCCTAGTGCGACAGATAGTGTTTTAAAAAGAAATATAGATTAAGTATAGTCTGTATTTCGTACTTGTCTTGGCTAATGGGCAAATAAGACGTATAGGTAGCTAGAGACATTCATTTTCTCTATTCTTTCATTCAGTAAAGCTGAAGGAACTAAGTGAATGTTTTTTATAATGACAACTATATCTCTCTGTTTATCAAATAAGACGATTAAGATAAAATAAACTATATCTATATCTTCCTAAAATAGACAGGCATTATCATTATATCATACACAAAATAATTAGGACTTGGATATGAAAAAAGTGAGTTTTACGTTTCTGTTGGCATATTTGGAGGGAGCTTAAAATAAATAAAACCGTGATGTCACATCCAGTATTCATAGGAACACGTGCGTAGTAGAGGCAGCGACCCGCGATAGAGTCATTTCCTGATTTTGATGTCGCAATACAATGTTCGATGACAGTATATACAAAGATGTTGCATTCTTTCTCATTTTATATTTAATATACCGTTATTAACTGATTGCCAGCCAGCAAAGTGTGCTGACCTGGGGATTGAATCCAAAACCTGGTGCATAGCAGTCCCTTTCATTACTGGTCATGGTGGTATATTTGGTTTTTCTGCTAAGAAAATATTTTTATGTTAGTATCCTACTACAACGAATTTCAATCACGTGGAAACAAAGTCAAAGACATTTTGGCACGTTATTTTTTTGACAAGTTTCTGCTTGCCGTAGCTTCGCTTGCGTGTATTCCACAGAATAATAAAAATACCTGACTAAAAATAAAAAGCTTATGTTCTTTTCTAAGATACAATTTTTTAAAATACATTTAGCTTTGGTATTGAAACGATAACAAACAAACAGTGTTATCTTATCTTATCTTATGAGGGGGCCAGTCAGTGCAGACCGACGACACTTCGACCCAGTGGGATCTTTTGTGTCGACACTCTCCCAATAACGACTGCCATAGATGTTCATGGCAACCGGGACCAACGGCTTAACGTGCTCTCTGAGGCACGGAGCAGGCGATAATTATTGTCAATCAATACGCACATAATTTCGAAAAGTCATATAACTTTCGAAAGTCAGAGGTGCGCGACGTGGGTTCGAACCCGAGACCCTCTGCATTGCAGTCTGTTGGTCTCCCCACTGAGCTATCGTTACTCGTGTTGACGAACAAACAGTGTTACTTTCGGATTTATAATACAGTCGGTCAACCTGATATATTTAATTGCCCGTGTCCACGTGACACTTCGCGATGGAAAGCATATAGAAACACTCGACGTTGTGTAACAATTTCATGTTAATCCATTGACTACTTTGCAGTTTTGTAGACACAAACATACGAAAGCAAAATTTTTATACATGAATACAAGTATATTTAAAAAAATTGGAGCAGTCTTTGGAGACTGCCGAAAGAAGTGAAAACTTTAATCCTTGATCATAAACACTTATTTATATAACAAAAATGAAAAAAGAAACGGGCGGGTTGGATGCTAGTTCCTGATACTCTCTTAGGGTTTATTAAGGGGGTCAAAATTTCGTTATTTTTTGCGTAGGACGCACCATTTCTGAGATATTGTAAACATTCTAAAAAAAATATAATAAGGGGTGGAAGCGTGACGATGACGCGAGTTCCATAATTTTTGTTTACCCAAGAAGTGCTCAACGCGCCTAAGGAAGTTTCACTTCAAAAATTAGTTTATAGAACAATATTTAAGAACAAAATTTTAGTAGAGCCCACTAAATATTTGTTTTATAATTCTATATTTTATCTGAATCAGTAACGTATACTGTGCGATAGCAACAGCACAAAGGAGGATGTGCCCGGTAGAGGCGATGCCTAATTTCATCCTTTATATCAGTGACAAAGTTATTGTTGCGCCTGTCAAACTGATACTCACTGTAATAGAATTAAGTGAAATTATGACAGGTACGCTTTGACTTTGAGTTACTAACCATTCGTCAATTATTTATTATGCACACTATACATAAACAGCACACTGAAGTCTCGTTTACCCCGGTATTAGATAAGAGAAGAAAAGACTTAGTTTGTACAAAGTCTCAAACCAGACACGCATTTGTCAATAAATTCTATGTATTCTTAGAACCATATTTATATAACAAGTTAAATAAAATATTAAATATATACAATGTTAGTTATAAAAAATGGTAGGTTCCTAGGTATTAACACGATAGTATCATGTTAATGGAATACCTAGGAAAATTAAATTATACGGACACAGAAAAACTGCTAGAAGTCTTAAAATGATATTGAAAGTAAATTTAAAGTTTTATATTACTTCCTAAACAAAGTTGTTTATAAAGAAGTGTTTATGATCAAGGATTAAAGTTTTCACATCTATCGGCAGTCCCCAAAGACTGCCCCAATTTTTTTTATTAGATGTAGATTCTTCGTGCAGATAAGCTGCAGCAGCGGGATAAAATGTAGCGCTTGAGGTATTAGACTCAAACGGAATAAGAATAATTTGCCGAACAGAGGATAACAAGATAAATAATTTGCTGGTTGTGTTTCTGCGATAAGTAGTTTCCAGGCACCTTCAGAAGACATTATACTGGCGGGTAACCACTAATCTGTATTCCTTGCGTTGATTGTACAGCTAGCCTTTTGAAAAGAGTCAGCATCGCGCAAACAATACTTCTGGTATGGCAAGCGTTTAGGTTACGGTTCTCTTGGCAAGCCGAATTATCACTACCTTTATAAAAAAATATAATAAAAAAATAATATTCTACCACATACACACAACACCATCTAGCCCAAATTAAGCAGAGCTTGTACTATGGGTACTAGACAATGTGATGAACATACAAAGATACTTTATTTTTTGTAAATACGTACATATTATACATGGAAACACCCAGACCAAGACAAACATCCATATTCATGCATACAAATGTTTGACTTGTGCGGGAATCGAACCCGCGACCTCAGGCGTGGCAGGCGGTTACACTAACCATTACGCCATCGAGGCTGAAATATAAACGCTGATGAGTTCCATGAGCTGATAAATGATCTACAATCCTTCTAGAAGAAGGAATTATAAATTACACATTCTGACATACCTACTTACCTCAGACACAACTATAAGTACTTATACCGATGCGCACAAACTTATTCGAATAACTGATAATATAGTATAATTGCAATCGAATTTAATTCGAATTAATAGCAAACCGTCGCTATAATGTAGTCACTTTAAGATTATATTACTCTGTGTCAAACCATACTTGGCTCACGCGGTGGCAAATCTTATATCTAATATTCTCTATCTTATCTTATCTTATGTGGGGGCCAGTCAGTGCAGACCAGCGACACTTCGACCTAGTGGGATCTTTTGTGTCGACACTCTCCCAATAACGACTGCCATAGATGTTCATGGCAGCCGCTACCGACGGCTTAACGTGCTCTCCGAGGCACGGAGCAGGCGATAATTTGTCAATCAATACGCACATAATTTCGAAAAGTCATATAACTTCTGAAAGTCAGAGGTGCGCGACGTGGGTTCGAACCCGAGACATTGCATTGCAGACTGTTGGTCTCCCCACTGAGCTATCGCTGCTCTTAATATTCTCTAAGTACGCCTAGCAGTGAAATGGTTGCTACAGATATAACTGTTTTCAAGTACCCAGAAACTGGCCTAGGCTAGATAACATTGTATACACGATGCGAACCAAATAGACTATTCAAAGCAAATTGAATACTGAGTAAAGATTGCACTTACATTCAATGTTAAAATGGGGTACATAAGCTATAAGTAACTTTAGAACTGACCTGAATATTGTATAATGTTATGATAGAAATAGTCTTGACTGCAAATGGTGCAGTTTTAGTGGCCATCTTGCCAATACTAATGGGCTGTGACTCTGCCAGACAAGTGAATGATTTAGTTTTAATGTGTGTGATACATTATTATGTAAGAGATTTAGTGTACGTGTGAAAGAAAAATGTTTAAATGTGTTATATAACTAAATTTTCGATGCCCTCTACATGATGTGTCATTTCCCAATCACCATTCCACGATCGATGATCAATAAGAGAGGTAAAGGCAACCCAGCTTAATTATGGGTTTTTATTTAAACTGGAACAACCCAGCTGGGAAGTTACCCTCGTTTTAGAGAAGATAGAATATTATCTTTTTTCTGCTGGTGAGTAGTCTTTTTAGGATCCCTCAGGAGGCCTTATGCTTTCAGCATAGGAACGGTAATCCCTAATGCAAGCATCGCGGTGTCTGCTACAAGCAGACCTTGATATATTTTATATATATAATTTATTGGCAAAAAAGAAATAGCTAAATTGTAAGTGGGATTTAAACAGTCACTTATTAATTTCTTATTCCACTAGGATTTATATTGTATTCTTCAAATAAACAAGTTTATTTGAAATCGTCCAAATTTCTACGTCAAAAACTTAAATCGATTTAAGTTTTTAAGTCCAAATTTCTACGTCATTAAAATTTTAGTATAAATTTCTACGTCATCTAGGTTTTTAAGTCCAAATTTCTACGTCAAAAAGTTTTTGACGTAGAAATTTGGATGGATTCAAATAAACTTGTTTATTTGAAGATTGCAATATAAAGCCTAGTGGAATAATAAATTATTAAGTGAGTGTTTAAATGCTACTTAATAAGAAAACCTAAATCTATGTATTACTATTTGTTTTGAGAATGATGTTTTCTATTTTTAATTACTGTCACTTAAACAAAGACGTTCCCTGTTGAGCTTTTTGAAGGCCGGTTCTTTAAGAAATAGTAGCAATTCGTGGATCGTCAGGTAATGTATTTGACGATTAAAAATCAGCTCTAAGTCAACTACATATATCTGCCACAACGGCACCAATAACATTGTTTAAACGTACTGCTATAGTTTGGTAATGTCCAAAATGATACATTGTGTTTGGTACGCGATGCGTAGCGTTTGTGTAGGACTCTATTTGGAACTATTAGGGCACGTTACACTGGCAACGTAACTATGAAATGGAGACAAAATAAATTAACCTGTCAGATTATAATAATAAAAGCCTTGAGCCGCTGGTTTCGGTACGCCAATGGACGAATTAAGTTACCTTTAACGAATCTTTGGCCTCAGTAAAATATCAGCGTTGCTAGAATGTCATAGGTCCGGTGGTTTTGATACCTCACATGCTATACGAAACTTGGAGAACACAAACCGGAACAATACACATGAACAGCCTGCTGGACTGGGAGTATATATGATATCATAGATTACCTATTGCCATCTATAGTCAATATTGCTCGTTTGTCAAAAAACATACAAACACTGTATTGTTAGCTAGAGACAATATATACAAACACATAGATAGGAGTATCTATATTGTCTTTTTTGTCATCTCTATATTGATTAGAATACTAATATAGTTAGAAAACTAAATGATTTTTATAATAAGTTTGTTGTTTACCAAATAAGTCAGTAAAAAGAACCTACGTGGGTCAAAAAAAACTTGAGAGGTGTCAAGGGACACCCGGATGGAACGAAGTTCTTTTCGATTAATTAGTGAAGGAATTGTAATAAAATTTTGCTTTTTTTAAGTTATAGTAATATTTTTTTATTATTAACAAATATAATGTAATATAAACTTAATCAGTAGGGGCTCAATTTTAGTAATAATTGGCTTGTGGACATTAACAATACATACATATTAAGAAATAACCTTAAACTTACAACTATAGCAAAAAGTGTCGTTACAACTTTTGGTCTTAATTTTTTCCGTCTAGCCCCCTTTCGCAACGCGCGATAAGGAACTTCGTTCCAAAAACAGCTTTTAAAATATGAACATAGTTTATATACCACTACGGTCCTACACCATGGCGGATAAAACCGTAAGTCTATGATTGTTTTTTTTCGCCAGTCCGAATAAACCTTTAAGTTTCAGCCATGCGTGCGCAACCATAGCCCAAAATTATCGCTAAGCTCTTTATCGCATGGATGTTATCACAAACTTAACTAGTACAACTTAGCATCTTATTATAATATCATTAACCTTTCGCCAGCATATCTGACGTTAATGCTTTTCATTAAAAAATATGGCCCAAAGTTACATTAGAATGAAAGATTAATTGCGTACCGGAAGATTTAATTAGACATTTTTTTTTCGAATTAGTTTCAGTGCACACGAGGCGTATAGTGTAACTATACATAGTTTAACATATAAACCTATAAAAACATAGTACCGTGCTTATGGCTTTTTTACTATCAAGGTGACAAAAAACATACGGCTCACTATTAATCATGTCAACATTCATTCAAAATTCGAATGTACAGTTTCGATTCGAATAAATCAGTATCAACGAATTGATTAACATTCGAATGTGGCATCATACATTTTCGAATAATCGATTTCTTTATTCGTAGCATTCGCTATGTCACGGGATCAACAGATAATAATCAGAATTAAATTAATATTGCCTTTAAATATTAAATATTGATTATTATCTGTCGTATTATATATAATAAGTGTCATAAAATATACTTATTAAGTGGATAATGAATGGCAAGAGAATGAAAAATTGACCTCGTATATAAAAACAATAACTAATTAATTAATGTAAAAATAATAATTATTATAACAGTGATTATTTTTATTTTTTTAAATTAGTATTGTAATTTTAATTATGTAAATATACAAGATTATGCCAATGACTGAGGCCGTTTGAGCTTTAAATCACCCATTAAAAATAATAATAAGATGTGATTTACGCATCATCAAACTATGCAATAATGATGTGCAATGGCTACGAAATTAAAAATCGATTATTTGAATATTGTATGATGGCTTTTTCGAATGTTGATCAATACATTGTCACTGGTTCGAATCGTAGTCGATTTATCGAACCTTGGTTTGATGGGACCATTGATAAACGGGTCGTGGTCGATCGATCGTGCTCGACCAATGATGTTTCGTATGCGTTTTTGTAGATCTTGATCCATTGCCATGCCCCATGTTCTTTGCCGCGTGATTAATCGAATAACGGTATTGAATGAAAATTGAAGTTTAATACAATCCAATATTTTTCGATTTGTCGAATATTTCACATTTGCCCATATTGAAATTATTATTTTCAAACAAGAAAATATTCATTGAAATTAAACTACTATAATTATACGGATTTTACCGTGTTGTTTGTTTGAAACTTTATTACAAAATTTTGAAAACTGTTACACTAACTATTAGTAAAGTTTAATAGTAATAGTAGTGTAGTTTTCAAAATTTTGTAATAAAGTGTCAAATAAACAACGCGATAAAATCCGTATATAATAGTTTAATTTCAATGAATAACATTCGCGTAAACAGAAGACAATATTCATTCGTTTCCGAGCAATCGATAAAACACAGGGAAATATTGAACCTCTAAAGAGACGAAATTTTATAGTAGGTCCAAAATTTAATCGCTTCGCCTCGTGTGCGAAGGGCTTTAGTAGTTATAGTATAAGATAAGATATTTTATGTTATCTCTAAGCATATCTTAGACAGGGTTTTGTACCGGCTGTAGTTTTACTGCTTTTTACTAAATGGGTTTTATTACTATCTTTTATAACTACTATAACTATTTACGTCGATGTTGAGTTAACTACCGTTATGATCAGGTACTTTGGCTGCTACTTTAATATCCTGGTTTAAGGTTTCACTTGTTTGCATGTGATTGTGAGTTTTAGGTTTGATTTTTGTATTTGGCACAGTGTTTTTGGGTTTTACCGTCAGGAATGTACAGGTAGATAGACTTTTTTCCCATTACCATATTTTTTAAATAAACATCTTCTGTCCAACAAATAGTTCCTGGGGCGCGGAGACAATTCAAAGAGCAGACGTAAAGAACGCCCAAAGTCAAAACAACTAATTGTAGACCACACAATTTTTTGTCTCGTCTTTCTTTCTTTCTTCTTTCTTTTCGTGTGGTTAGTGGCCAACCTGTTGTCAAGAGTTGTTCAAGCCGCCCGTAGGCCTCTAACATGGCTTAAAGACTGCTGTCAATTTTACCGACTATTTACGTGCCCTCCGAAGCACGGAGACGCTCAGATGAAAATACCACTAAGCGGTCAGCCTATAGACTGACCGTACCCAATGTTGCTTAACCTCGCTAATCGTTTACCGATCAGTGAGTCCAACTGGCTATGAGTGAATCGCATTCACACTTTGCGCAGTGGTAATACGACGCAACCGACCGACGTAAACAACAAAGTCATCCGTGCAGCCAAACTAAAGATACTCATCAACAAGAAAAACTTTACACACAGTTATAGTAATATCGCAACGCCCCAATTATTAACAATCATAAATTCCCCAAATTAATATTTCAGCGTCAATTTGCGTCCGTCACGGAGTTATCTCCAGCTATAATTTGCTGAGTTAATGAACCGATTATAACGAATGGTCCAATTGTACCCGGTTAGATTAATGTGTAAGCACAAAAAACTGCTAAGTGTTACACAGCTAGCAGCCGCGGGCGCGTATTTCCTGACTATTAAGCTATAATAGATGAAGAGATTTGTTACGTAAGTACATCAGTGTAATGGGGAACTTAAATTTATTAGATACTTAAGGTAGTACATGAATAGTACAACGGTTTGATTGGTAGTTACGTCGTACCGATGTTCTGAGGAGTTGTTGAAGCTCATCAGAGAGAAAATGCACAGTTGTTTGTTTTCGTTTTTCTTTATTTCGTACTGTAATCTGTGAAGTGACGCGCAGGCAAATTCAAATGGATACATTATTATTTGAATATATGGAACACTGATTTTGAACACAGGACTTACCCCTATTAGAGCAGTTATATATTTATTAATCTTCTTCTCCCTAGCTTTTATTATTCCAAAGTCATTTGGGGTCGGCTTTCTAGTCTAACGGGATTTGACTGGATATCAGTTTTTACACGGAGCGACTGCCATCTGACCTCCGCAATCCGAAGGCTAACGATACCCTAAGGCTAGACCAGTGTCAGGATATTAGAGGGCACTGACTTCCCAATAACGACTGCCATAGATGTTCATGGCAGCCAGGAACGACGGCTTAACGTGCTCTCCGAGGTACGGAGCAGGCGATAATTATTGTCAATCAATACGCACATAATTTCGAAAAATCATATAACTTCCGATAGTCAGAGGTGCGCGACGTGGGTTCGAACCCGAGACCTTCTGCATTGCAGTCTGTTGGTCTCCCCACTGACCTATCGCTGCTTTATGTTATATATGTTATATATTTATTAATATGGGCTCGTAATAAATAGCTAATAGTAGTTAATATGGGCCTGAGACTACACGATACTATGTAGTCTCAAGCCCATATTAACCAAAATATTGGTAGTGAAATTAATGTTGAAAGAAACCAATTTTTAGAATGCATGTAATAAGGGACAAGCCAATATCTACTTCTAAAATATACAGTGATATTATGATATACTCGTAGAGAATTATAATTACAAAAATCAAAACATTCGCAGTAGCCGGTTAGGATTATGGAACTGTCTCCGATAAACTGCAATAGGCTCGGCCTCTGCTACGTGGAACCTAAAACCATAATTAGTGAAATGAGTAGGGAACGTGTAAATATATATTTACATACGAGTTTTCTCGAAATATTGTATAAAACATATGTATGTAAAGACCTAGGTGAACGTTTCTCGATCAGATCGGAGACATTCTGGACAAAGGCCAAGTTAAGAGCACTTTAAACCGGCGAGCGTGTATGAGAAATGTGATGAAAGTGAATAAAGCCAGAGAAGTGTGTCGGGATCGTAGCAAATGGAAATCCGCCGTCTCTCCCTACCTCTCTGGGAATCAGGCGTGAATCTATGTATGTGTGTACATATTATTATGTATTATACAATATTTCGGGACACACGTTTAGGTAACTTTCTAATTTCTTAAATTAGCTTTCATACTAGTGCTGATTCCTGTATCGCAAAGGATTTTATAAATATTCAAACAGCGGCCACACAGAGCATGCCGTTCATTCATTCATTCATTCATTCATTCATTTATTGCATGAATGAATGAATGAATGAATGAACTGCATGCTCTGTGTTGCCGCTGTTTGAACTACTGATTATAAATCACAAGAAAATGTAAAATTTTCTTTTAAAAAGTTTCGTTCGGCACAATAGCGAGGCATCCAGCTTAAGAGGAAATACATGGGCCGTTTTTCCATACAAACGTAGTACCCTGTTTCCTCTCTGGATAATGCCAGTAGAGTAATAATTTTTTTCCAAAAAATGCATGGCCTCTATTGGCATGTCCCTATGTTTTCCTTTTTTTCATAAATTAATTATTAAAAGAGAAATGAGCTATCAAAAACCTCAAAAATTAGCCAGATTTTCCGCTGTGTTCGAACACCCAAAAAACAAATTTGACTAGATTATATAAAAAAAGGAAAACATAAGAACACGGCCAAAGCCTTTCTTTAATTTTTAATGAAAAGGTAGTTAAATCGGTCAAGTTTTGAAGAAGGAATCAGGGGACTACGCAACGTGGATTTTGTGTGCTTTTAACAGGTATTTTCGGTCCAAGCTGCAGTTGTTTCTATCGCGCTCTGCGGGCACTGCGCTACAGCAATAGATTTTAAAAATACCTATTTTTCAATTCTCTCGCCCTTAGTGTTTCCACTTAATGACTGCGCAGTTCGTGGACTCAATCAGCTGCCTCATGCTAAAGAATAATTATACATTGATCCGTGTCAATATCCTCTAAATACTCTTTGTATCAGGGGTTTCCAAGTCCAGTAGTAAACAATTACCGGCTGTTTAGATTGAATGATTGATGAAGGACAAGCAAAAACTATAACAATTATAGCACGTGGTACCATGTTATTAGTAAAACTTTAATTTATATATAATGGCAAACATAAATATGGGTATCAGAACGTTTGAGAGGTCCGTTATCAAGTGTTGATTACAAGGTTAATCAGTGCCGTGGTAGGCTGGTACTTAGATGTTTAACTATTAAGAAAAAATGTGAACAGCTTTTCGGCAATACTAACTTATTTTCTGTTATATTTAAATAGAATAACATTACAACGTCCTAATCTATACAAATAAGTAAAATTGAAGTGTTTGGTGTATTGATGTACATGTGTCCGGGGTATCAAGTGGTGACCATGAAATCAGACACAGATTTACGAAATATATAATAATATAATATTCTACCACATACACACAACACCATCTAGCCCCAACTAAGCAGAGCTTGTACTATGGGTACTAGACAATGGATAAACATACATATATACTTTTTTTTTTGTAAATACTTACATATTATACATAGCAACACCCAGACCAAGACAAACATCAATGTTCGTGCACACAAATGTTTGACTTGTGCGGGAATCGAACCCGCGACCTCAGGCGTGGCAGTCGGTTACACTAACCACTACGCCATCGAGGCCGTCAATGGCAATGTGGTATTTATTGCGATACATACAAAGGTGTTGCCCGACTGCGGCGCCGCCGCATGCTAACCCATACATTGTATCATCTGCTGACAAATACATTACTGCGTCGCCACAAAGTGTCTGTTTGTAATGTCAAAATAACAGCTTTTTATCTAATGCATATGAATCTTTATAAGGTACCTATACGAAAGCATCTATTTTTAAATTTTTTATTTGTCTGTCTGTCTGTTTGTTCCGGCTAATCTTCTAAACGGCTGAACGGATTTTGACGGGACTTTCACTGGCAGATAGCTGATGTTATAAGAAGTAACTTAGGCTACTTCGATTTTAGAAAAAAATAGGGTTCCGCGGCGACAAATACTTTTTTGTTAAAATCTACGCGGACGAAGTCGCAGGTAACAGCTAGTCCTAACCAATATTATAAAAGCGAAAATGAGTTTGTTTGTTTGTTACCTTTTCACGCCTAAACCACTGAACCGATCTTCCTGAAATTTTACATATACGTTGTCTGGTGTACAGAAACGAACATAGGCCCACCTCATCCCGAAAAGAATTACTGTTCCCGAGGAAAACAACATAAACGGTCTTATGATAATAGATGGCGCCATGTTTCTTTCGAATCTTGATTGAATTATATTATTACAAGCAGAGTACAACCCGAATTGATTGTCAAATTCTAAATTAATGCGAGCGAAGCCGCGGGCAGAAGCTAGTAAAAAAATAATTAAAATGTAACCAATATCTACCACAGCAATGGTAGATATAGACTACATCTTGATTATTTTTAAGAAGACATAGCAATATCTTCCCTTATTTTTATATATATAATTCTTCTGTACGTGTGTTGACAGCGAACTCCTCCTAAACGGCTGGACCGATTTGAATAAACTTTTGTGTGTGTTCAAGTGGATTCGAGGATGATTTAGATAAGTTTTTTTTTTCTCTTTTGTACAGGACAATGTCTGTCGGTACAGCTAGTATCATATATATTTAATCTTCTTCTCCCTAGCCTTTATTATTCCCAAGTCACTTGGGGTCGGCTTTTCTAGTCAAACCGGATTTGACTCGATATCACTTTTTACACGGAGCGGCTGCCACCTGACCTAGAGGCTAGATCAATGTCAGGATATTAGAGAGCACTGACTTCCCAATAACGACTGCCATAGATGTTCATAGCAGCCGAGACCGACGACTTAACGTGCTCTCCGAGGCATGGAGCAGGCGATAATTGTCAATCAATACGCACATAATTTCGAAAAGTCATATAACTTCCAAAAGTCCGAGGTGCGCGACGTGGATTCGAATCCGAGACCCTCTGCATTGCACTCTGTTATATATTTAATATTATAATATAGATAACTAGGAACGTTCAATATTTACTGCTATTTATTTATTTATATTTATACTCAGACATCCAGTAAACAAATATAACGAACTAATAAAAAACACGTACGGATATAGCCAAAATCCTTTTCATATTGTTATAATAGACATATTTACTATTACTGTACCATCAAGGTAATCTTTGTCGCTTTAACGTGCTTTTATGCAAACTAAATATAGCTAATGCACCTACATATCATCAAAATGTGAGTGCAGTACATCTCTGCCAAACACTTCGCAAATACTTACTTACTTACTTATCGTGTCGATGGCAACACATTTTATATAATTTTCGACCAGTTTTCGCCAACGCGGATTGCATTTGGTTTAGCCTGGTACAGGTCATCCAGTGTGCACGATTCTGGGCTCATGGGGCACAACAACAGATGCCTCATTGTCTGTGGTGATACGCCGCAGTCACATGCATTCGTACCTGTGTCTATATATCCCCACCTTGACAGATTGTCTTTACATCGGCCAACCTGGGTACGCAACCTGTTGAGTGCCTTCCAGGTTGGCCAAGGCAGTTTGGCTCCCGGAGGTAACTTTTCTGCCGGTGTGATAAAGGCAGGCAGTAAGAATTTTTCGCACCACAGGTTTACTCTTACTTCGCAAATAAACATCCGTGAAGCTACATCAAAGAAAAGTATTAAAACAGCATTAAAAGCAAACACAAAAACCACTTTATAAATTTTAAAATGTTACCCAAATACAAAACGAACAGAGGCGTGGAACAAAGAATAATTAATCCACAATTAAGTTAACATAATTGGACGAAACTAGAAGTGAAGTAGTCTTGTAACGGTGTTGTGTAACCACTGAGCCGCCGCGACACACTTCAGAGAGCAGATAAAGTTATTGTAGGGAACGTGCGTACGCGCGTAAAGCGCCAGTGATGGCGGATAGGCAAGCGATGAAGTTCCTTTGTCTATTAACATTTGCTTTATTAACCTCTGAGTCTTCTTCGAAGAGGTTAATGAAACACTATGTGGGTCTGTGTGGCTGTCTGTTATTGACAGGAGGCGAGCAGCGATAGCTGAGTGGGGAGACAAACAAATTGCAATGCAGAGGGTCTCGGGTTCGAACCCACGTCGCGCAGCTCTGACTTTCGGGAGTTATATGACTTTTCGAAATTATGTCCGTATTGATTGACAATTATCGCCTGCCCCGTGCCTCGGAGAGCACGTTAAGCCGTCGGTCTCGGCTGCCATGAACATCTATAGCAGTCGTTATTGGGAGAGTGTCGACACAAAAGATCCCACTGGGTCGAAGTGTCGCCGGTCTGTACTGACTGGCCTCCATACATAAGATAAAATAAGATAAGACAGTTTGTTAGTGACAGGCATAACTCCGGAACCACTGGACCGATTGACTTGTAACTTGGTGTGCAGATACCTTGGGGTCATACCTCGGGCGAGTTTGAATATGGGCCCTGTGGGTCAAAAGACCCCTGTGATGTAGAGGACACAAGGTCACATGTATTTTAAATAATAATTATTATCATATCATAATGATGTATAAAATTCTTCTATACACATGTACGAGTTTAAAAGAGTTTGACATTCAGATGAATGTCCCTGAAATCGTCCTAAACGGCTAAACCGATTTTGATGAAATTATTTGTATGTGTTTGTGTTCCTGGGTGGTTTAGATTTACAATTAGACCGGTGGCGCTGTGATTAGGTTCTAGCAAAGTTATTTTTATTTTGACAAGCCAACGTTCAAGATAAGATAATCAAAATAAAAAAGGGAAATCTACTACCATTTATTACGTGCATTTAAAAACAAATAATTATAGCAATTCTTGTTTTCGAAGATATGTGAAGTCTACCAACCCGTACTGGGCCCAAGGTAGAGTATGGCCTAACCCTTCTCACATTGAGAAAAGGCCTATGCCCAGCAGTGGGACAGTTTAATGCAGGATTGATATGTGGAGGAACAGGGTGTGATGTCCCTCCAACACAAAGGGTAGGATCCTCCGACCAGGCTGGTTGATCGTGCCTGACGGGCCGCTGCCCGACGGTTCATATCAGGAGTTTGTATATATAGTTAGTCGCTGTGTAAACTCCACTTGTGCTATGCAGAATAGTATGACGTCATTTGTATGTAGCGCCATCTGTTAGATGTAGGCGGAACTTCTTTGTATGTGTGGAGTCGCCACAGATATTATAATTATAGCAATTTAGCGTTTCACGCACTCGCCGTAACTCGCACCGCACAATACCTAATTAAATAAACGTACAGAAGCAACGATTTTTATCAGCTAACAACAGCCTACGTAAGTGCATAATCATTCATTGTTTGATTTCGATCATCGTACACACGTATAATTATGGACACTTGGCTCTTTTATAACTGTGCAGTTTATGAGCCACGATACTAGGCCACGCAGGAATCAAGTCTCTTTAAATGAACCATCACGATTAGATGACACTGCCCGTTGAGAAGGAAAGCGAACCGAACTTCTAAATTGTTTATTGCATTTTGGACTTTATCTTCGTTATGTAAGGTGTAAATTAGATTCTAGACATGAAACGAGTATTAAATTATCGAGCCTTCTAGATCATGCCCCAGAATTCTGAGGCTATGTACACTTATAAAGTTGATAAAGAATAGGTAATAGTTGTAAAGTTCGCTTCACTACCTATCCATCCCATCTTTTTGAAGTGAAAACTTCTTTAGCGGCGTTGTGCACACACACAAAAATGTGATGGGTAAAAAATGGTCAGGACACGTGACCTGATCGAAAATTCGTAAGACGGAGGGAGAATTGTCATGTTTGTGTACGATAGTGCAATAAATGAATATTGTATTTTACCACATAAATGATAGTACTTTTATACTGATAATTACAGCAATTCGTGCAAAATTATTCCCTAACCATTCCAAAATATCAAAAATGCACAACGTTAATATTCAAGTTTTCACTTCTGCCGGCACTCCCGGAGTGCAAACCGTTGATTTTTTTTTAGCAAAAGGTCGTGATCATCTCGCTTTGGAGTTTACTCAAAGTGACGCAGCCGAGGTAGACTTCCATCCAGTAGAAGCTCGTAGACAAAAATCTTGTACTTACCAAAGTAATTATCATTCTCTTTAACATCTTGACTGAACACACGGGTGTTATAAAACCGGTGTAGGCTGATCACACAGGTGTGCATAAAAACACGTTCCTATTTGAAATGCATTTTTAGGCAAAGTTAAATAAATGTAGAGTCGTATAGAAAATTCAAGGATTTGGCAATGGATTGAGAAAGATGGAAATTGCTACACCGACAATTGCATATATATGTATTTTGGATGGATAGGCAATAGGTTAAGGTTGCCCTGTGTTATTAGCAGAGAATCAGTATTCACAAAGATTGCTGTCTGCATATTTTTTTTTTTTAATTTTTATAAGAGATTTCTTCAGCATGAATGGGCTGGCTCGACTGGAATGATACCACGGCCTCACAGAAGGCCGGCGTGAAATAGCGCTTGGGTTGTCTTTCGTCGAGTGAGTGAAAGTACCGGAAGCCCAACCCTCCAACCCCCTCTGGGAGGGGGCAATTTTAAAAGGCTGGCAACGCACTTGTGACTTCTCTGGTGTTGCAGGTGTCCATGGGCGGCGGTAATCGCTTACCATCAAGCGATCCGCTTGCTCGTTTTCCTTATATAAAATAAAAAAACACTAGGAATAAATCCCGTATTCCATGACTTTACATACATTCAAATATCGGACACAAAGACCACACAGACTTAAAATGGCTATTTGTAAATCATACTCATTTTACCCCGTGGGATCAACCCACAGTATTCGAGGTAATAGTACAGGCAATGCGACCACTTAAACCTAAAAACAGACTTAGGGTTAAGGCCGCTTCTTTGTAGGTTGATCGTAAAAAGAGAGTAGTTTGATACATGGCGAAAAAACAACTTGTTAACATTTAATATCAGCCAAGAATTTCCAAGTCTCTCCAAACAGTCTCTTAACTACAAGTTAGACTTTGACTAACTTGGAAACAGAACTCTTACAATCATTCTCAACCATCATCGCACAATTACCACGAAAAAGAACCAGTCATATAAAACAAATAAATAAAACAAAAACGACAATTTGACAACAGAATCGAATTACTGTCAAACATTATATTTAATTAACACTTTTTAAAGCCTTTCATTAAGTATACAGAGAGCAAATGCATCATAATTTACAATGAGCTCCAACAAAAGACAATCATGTTTTTCTACCAACAACATTCAGCTTTTTGCCCGCTCATAATACAACTTTATTGTAGAGTGCAGGTTCGAATCCCGGGAAATGAAACGGTAACAAAATACCGGATGTCACGTGGGCGGTCACTGCACATTGTATACAAAAAGCTTGTGATTTTGTCGTGTGACCATGTTGTAGAAGATTTTGAGGAAAATTTATACAAAGTCTCATGTCAATATTCCTGAAGGTATATGTGCATAACACTCACATTTACCAGCTATGGTTGTAGGTCTGACGTCATAGACGACAAACCTTTTGTAAATTAAGAATTTATTAATTGAAACATCCATAACAACTTGCCTGAACTAAGCATCCAATCCGAGACCTCTTGCACAACAGTCACATTCACTACAGCTGCGCAAACAAGCTTGTGGTCTGATTTGATTTGAATAGTAATAATAGTAGCTTGTATTAACGCAATCATGCAAAATGTTTACCTCTTTTAGGCTTGACGTTTCGACCAGGTTACACCGGCCGTCGTCACAAGTCAGCTTGTGACCTGGTCGAAACGTCAAGCCTAAAAGAGGTCAACATTATGCATGATCGCGTTAATACCCGTTACATATTATATGTATATCATGCAACGCGAAAGTTTAAAAGTTATTAATAGTAGCTTGTATGTGATAAACTTGAAATATATAGTAAGCCTGCTATGTTTGGTCGACAAACGAGAAAAGTAAAAACACATCTAGCCATAATAATATTCCCGTAATAACCTGTGGCAGTAACTGGGTCAATCTTTACCCTGCAGAAAGGCAAGCACATTACCCGACCATTAGCACCACCAAGGCAGTTAATCATACAGTATCTTAGCATTTTTACAAAGACTTTAGTCTGGCGATTCTTGGATCTCAGTCTTTACGTTTTGTTACATCTTATAACAAATGGCCATATTCGTTTTACACGATTGGTAAAATACAACGAAATCATAATTTTATGATAATATTTTTTCCAGCGTCACTTTTGCGTTCGTTAGTGCCGCTTTATGACTTAAATGGATTAATGGCTTGAATTCTGAAAATACATCTTTATATGTATATGAAACCTTTTTTCGACTTAATAATCACGCAATAACTTGTATCAGGGAGAATAAAAAGCATACATTTTTTTTAATTTTTTTTTGTTTTTTTGTAGCTACTGTTTGTATAGTAGTGATAAGCGATTATGTTTAATTTTCAAATAATTCCAAATAATATTGATAATCATTCGAATGCACTAATCGTAGATGTTAAATAAGTTCTCGAATACGTTAATTAGTAGATAGTACACGGTCGGATTTAAATCAACAATATGGTTTACAATTTACTTTTTTTTTATAGGTACAACTAATTTGGCAAACAAGCATACGGTCCACCTGATGGTAAGATCACTGTAGCCTATGGACGCCTGCGACATCTGAGGCATCACGTGCACGTTGCCGACCCTTTAGGAAAGGAAGTGGGAAGGAGAAGGAGCGGGAAGGGGAAAAGAGGGTGATTGGGCCTCCGGCACTCTCACTCACCGAACGAAACACAACAGTAGGAATACTGGTATTTCACGTCGATATTCTGTGAGAGGGTAGTCCTTCCCCGGTCGAGCCGGCCCATTCATGCTGAAATCAGCGAGGCTCTACTACTCAAAAAACTTGTTATTGCATTAAGAAATTATTCGTAAATAAATAAGCACTAGATTGGTAGCATGAAATTAAGTGTATGGATGGCGTAGTGGTTTAAGTAATAGCCTTGACGACTGCTGATGCACCAAGTATTGTGGGTTCTATCTCTACACGAAAAACGAAGACGAAAAGAAAATTGTTGTCCAGTTATAACTTTTCGAGTCACGTGTTCTTTATCTCCGTTGTTTGAATGTTTGTAAAATCCTCAGCGACACACGAATTAAAATTAAAGCAGCACTGATCATTATAAAAAAGAATTAATTGCTGCTAAGGACACAATCTGGTATCTTATCTTGTGTGTGGGGGCCAGTCAGTACAGACACTTCGACCCTGTGGGATCTTTTGTGTCATGCAACAATCTAGTAGGTATGAAAGAGTAAATTAAAAATTATGAGAGGAATATATTTTTATTAGCCTGGTCAAAATATCTATCAACCTGAAATTATGGTCAGCCTACTCGTCAGTACGAACGCCATTGTCTTCACTAATGCTATTAACAAAATTATTGTTTACCTCCTCTCTGCTTACCCCCTTATTGGAGCCGTCACTGCCCTTTCCGGTACTCCGTTAATTAAGTTATTGTTACAAACGCATTCATTTTGTTGTATTATGTGACAATGTTTTTTCATTACTGTGTTAGGATTGGGCTTTCCGTTTTTGAGAGGTAATGGTATGCTCACATAACGCTATATAAAAGCAGGTTGCAGATAAATACAATTTTTTTTTAAATTTTTTATACCATTATGGTGGCAAACAAACATACCACCTGATGGTAAGTGGTCACCGTAGCCTATGGAGGCTCTACTACTCAATGCAAAACATCATGTATTCAGATATGTTTATTCTCGAATAGGGGGGCAGAGGTATAAAATACCTTCATTTTGCTAACTATGTAGCTCGTTGTGTGTCACTGTGCATGAGATCTTACATTCGAATCCCACATAAAGTTATTGGATTTTGTCTCAAGAATTTCTTAAGAAGAAACACAAGGGCCGTTTTTCCATACAAACGTAGTCCCCTGTTTCCTCCCTGGACAATGCCAATAGAGCAATATTTTTTTCCAAAAAGTGCATAGCCTCTATTGGCATGTCCCTATGTTTTCCTTTTTTTCATAAATTAATTATTAAAAGAAACATCAGCCTTCAAAAACCTCAAAAATTGGCCAGATTTTCCGCTGTGTTCAAATATCCACAAAACAAATTTGACAAGATTATATAAAAAAAGGAAAGCATAGGAACACGGCCAAAGACTTTCTTTAATTTTTAATGGAAAAATAGTTAAATCGGTCAGTTGTTTTGGAGAAGGAATCAGGGGACTACAAAACGTTGATTTTGTGTACTTTTAATAGGTATTTTCGGTCCAAGCTACAGTTGTCTCTATCGCGCTCTTCGGGCACTGCGCGACAGCAATAGATTTTACAAATACCTATTTTCAATTCTCTCGCCCTTAGTGTTTGCTCTTAATAGTTCGGAATATGGCCGTGTTGCACACTTCTGTGCAACGTACGTTAGCCATTAGGTCCTGCGCCACACCTCTCGTGTCGTGTATCGTGTAGGAGTGCAGTAAAGGAATAGAGTGCGTTATAATATATACTGCAGAGAAAATTAAACGATACTTAAATAAAAAATAATCATCGAAATCAGTTCACCCAGTCGAAAGTTCCGAGGTAACAAACAAAAAAAAAAACTTGAGAGGTGTCAAGGGACACCCGGATGTAACGAAGTTCTTTTCGTTTAATTAGTGAAGGAATTGTAATATTTTTTTTTTAAGTAACTTATAATAATATTTTTTTTATTATTAACAAATATAATGTAATATAAACTTAATCAGTAGGCTCAATTTTAGTAATAATTGGCTTGTGGACATTAACAATACATACATATTAAGAAATAACCTTAAACTTACAACTATAGCAAAAAGTGTCGTTACAAGAAGAGCTCGAAGGATCGAACCCGCAACACTCGACGGTGTAGTAACGATACGAGATAACATCTTAAAACTACTCGCCATATATACACAGTCAACATATAAACTAACATAGTTTATGTAATTTAATTAGGGGACACAATATTAAAGACGTGCCTACTTACGCGAGCTCACCCGTTAGTTGGCTCCTGTTTAGTGCTGTTTACTTTCAAAGTAACAGGCTTATTTTATACAAGTGGGTGGCAATTTCCAACGAGAAAATATCTTTGACTTTAAACTGTTTACAATATTTTTTGTAAATCCTTACTAATATTATAAATTTGAAAGTAACTCTGTCTGTCTATCTGTCCGTCTGTCTGTTACCTTTTCACGGCTAATTCACTCAACCGATTTCGATGAAATTTATTACAGATATAGTTTAAAACCTGGGGAAGGATATAGGCTACTTTTCATTGATGTAGGTACCACGCGGGCGGAGCTGCGCGCAAAAGCTAGTAGTTTATATTTATAAAATTTTAAGTGTGGGTGTGTAAATTAAGAATATATTTTGTTTTGCATATAAAGTGGTGCTTGATCATTTGTCCTGAAAGGATAACATCTTATATAATCATTCGTTGTAGATGTTTATAAATATAATATGCTGTCATCCCTCTTTGTACACGTAGTCAATAATCTTTGGACCAATATCAAAACATTTCTTTAGTTAAATTTTTTAACAACTGATTTAACCGTTCAAAATATTTCTATCCTTCCAGCTTACGAAAGTAAGGAAGTGCTAGTTGTCAGACAATAATGATGTTCAGCCGTATTTGGTAGCCGGTACACAGCTTTCTGATAGTTATGATGTCTATCGATTCGGCTTAAAATGTACTTATTACATTTTAATTCATAACATAACGCATCGACAATCGACAAACCTTGATAAATAATATGAAAATAATTAAACTGATTCCTAAGATGCATTAAATTAACGTAAATATCACCTCGGATATAATCTATATATTAATACGTGAAGCGAAAACTTTGGATCCCTTTTTACAAAAATTGGGCGGAGAAGAAGTGACGAATGCTAATATTTTTTTAAAATATGCTTTAGAAATACATTAAATTAATGAAAAAACACTACACGCACACAACCATGCATTTGACACACGCAGTCGAAGCGCGTAACTATGGTTACATATATCAATATATAATGACATAAAAAGTGTCGTTACAACTTTTGGTCTTAATTTTTTCCGTCTAGCCCCCTTTAGCAATGCGCGATAAGGAACTTCGTTCCAAAAATACAGTCGAATTGAGAACCTCCTCCTTTTCTTGAAGTCGGTTAATCAAACACTTTTTTAGCTTTCATACTGGCACAGATTTAGATATCACTTATAGACAAACAGCCTATAAATGAACCTTACTCAGACGACACAACTAAATGATTTTGTTATTTTCTAACTAAGACTAGTTAGAAAATCACAAAACCATTTAGTTGTGCTTTCAGACTATATTCGTTATCTAATAAAAATAGATGACATGAAAAGAATGTCTATACATATAGTCTAGTCAACAAGTGCTTTTTTGGTCAACTTTTTTCAGCAGTCTCGAAAAAATATGAACGAGGTGTCATTCGATTCGGAATGGCATGTAGATGATTCTTGAAAAACATCAAGTTCCGCTTGCAAAGATTGCAACAGTTATAAACAATTAACTAAAAAAAGGGGGTTTAGTTTTTTACAAATATCTCAAAAACTAATTGATATTTTACAAATGTAAAAAAATTTTAAAACAGAGGAGAAAATTTCCTAAAAAAAGTCTCGACCCCGGTATTGTAGGACTAATCTATATATTAATATGTTAATTATCACGCTATGTAAAATATGGAGGAGCGGAATTTTCTACTACAAGCATTATTTGCTTAAAAGAAGATTCCGAACATAACTTTCTGTGAAACGAATTATTTGACACAATAAATTTTATTATCATTTATTTTTATTATTTTATTATACGTGAAGCGAAAACTTTGGATCCCTTTTTACGAAAATTGGGCGGACGGCGGAGTATGAAATTTCGCACACTTATAGTTTATACAGAGAAGAAGTGACGAATGCTATTTTTTTTTTAATACGCTTTAGAAATACATTAAATTAATGAAAAAATACTACACGCACACTACCATGCATTTGACACACGCAGTCGAAGCGCGTAACTATGGTTACATATATCAATATACGAGTATAATGACATGACATAATATATATCAGTTGGTCGAATTTCGAGCACTAGGCGACCGCTAGTATTTATAATTTTCCCAGAGGGATGAAAATACGGCCGAAAACGGGTACTCTGTCTTGCGCAAGCCACGCCACTTTGGACACTTTATCACTAAAAATTATTTAAAAATATTAAATATAAAATTTGAGAAATGAAAAAATTCAGAGGCCTGCTGGATAGATAAATGAACAATAATCCGCTGGAATATTTTTTTATCACAATTTTTTAATTAGTTAATAATTTTTTGCTGCTTGAACATGAACATTGCAAGTGTGATAATTGTTACCTAAACTATAAATTTGAGATTTTTTTTAAACAAACACTGATTTAAAACAAACACACAAACTGTTTATTTATTAGCGTGAACTTATCTGGATATATCGCTAAAAAACATAATAAAATGTGTTCAGCTATTATGGAGATTAGCGTATACAAACGGAAAAACAAACAGATAAAACTCTGTATACGATTTCTTAAACGTGAAGGTATTTTCTTACTTCGCAATCATTACCACTATTATGTGGCCATAAAAACGTCTTAAAATCTCAAAGTAATTTAAATAATACTTATTATTATTTATTTATTTATTGCATATTTATATAAATACAGTGGTATATCCAGTTTTATATGCATAAAACGATTTGAATTTAAATTGAAACCTATAAACACATTTTCAGTTTTATCATAGAGCTAAGCACTTCATAGTTAATACTCTTTTAAATGTAGAGATTCCAATCACAGATTTCGTCTTGGTCAAGAGACCAAACAACGTTACGATTACCGCTCAAAAACAATCTGCTATTCAATTATCAACCTTATTTTTTGACGTCTAAGGAAGGTTGTCTAATTTCGGGTTGACGTATGTATGTTTGTGTTCTTTATATATGAGTTCAACGAACTTTAGAACGAATGTTTAGAATTCTATATGCGTAGGCTGTGGCCGAAATGATAGACCGTCCCTTGAGACTACAATAGGCTATAAATATTGAAAAAAAAAGATAATCTATTACAATCGCTTGATATTCTAACGCCAGTGTTACTTTGTATGCTTTCCTCTATAGCTGTAGGATGTACGCTCTTTCTAATTGAGCAGGATATGTATTGTTTAATAAATACATACAATAGTACGCTTCCAGGGTGATTTGTATGTTAAGAGTATTTGATCAATTAGTTGATACAATATACATAACAGACTGCCTCGTTAGTTTTTGGCATTAGTTTGTTCGTGGGATATAGCCAGGTTTGGTATCCACGCTGGCAAAAAGCTTGTAAGATTATTGTGTAGACAAATTCACAGGGAGCGGGAAATGACTTCAGTAGGCGGTGAAAGAGACTTGAAATAAATTTGTAATATGTTTGTGTAAATCACCCCGGCCTTTAACTTCAGAGATACAGAAAACTCATCATCAAGCCTTTAGTCTTTATAAAAATAGTCACACAGGACTTTACCAAAAGTCTATGTCGGCACAAATGATCCCCAAACTCATAACAATCATTTAAGGACCACACAAATAGCTTTATGGGATTTGAACCCTCAATACTTAAGCTACAGCGATACAACTTGCATAATGCGCCATAGGTGCAGTTAGGACGCATGTAAAGCCACAATAAACGACTTACTTTTGTAACCAGTTAGCTCAGTTTTTAACTTTTTGTTGCATTCACTGTCAACACATCCATCATGTATGTTCTGATTAAACACAAATGCTAGAACTTGGTAGTAAATGTAGTCGTTTTGAGTAATTACTATAACTCACGATTGCACGCGAACATATGCACAAATTTATGCTACAGGAGAAATCAGGACACAAAAATGGCGATCAGATTCGAAGCTATTTTCGGTAGATTGCCAAACTTGTCTGCACGGATAGCGTAGCGGTTCAGGTGGTCACTGCTGCCGCGCTAAGTGTATTTGATTCCCAACATGGAACATACATACATACATAGATTGACGCCTGTTTCCCAGAGGGGTAGGCAGAGACTACGGATTTCCATTTGCTACGATCCTGACACACTTATCTGGCTTTATTAACTTTCATCACATTCCTCATACACGCCCGTCGGTTCAAGGAGAACGCCTCCGATCTGATCGAGAAACGAACATTATAAGAAAAAAAAATAAAAAAAAACTTAACTTTCTTAACACAATATATATACATTAACAAGCGGCAAGTATAACGGCGATGCCAATAGACGGTCCACGGAGAAACCGGTCATCGCATGATGCAATTCTTAACTCTTTTTACTCATCTATAATTGCCATTGCATGAACGGTAATCAACCAAATGCCTCATTAAGTATTTGTACATTTTTAATAGGCTAAACACTACACAATTACAGGAAATATGATTTGTTTTATGAAGTGAAACGGTACATGTATGTAATATAGATGCAGATTGTGGCTTGATTGCAATAGTTTAGATTGTAATTAGAAAGATAGGGATGTAAAGTTATTTTATACTAGCTGTTGCTCGCGGCTTAGCTCACGTAAAAGTAGGTTAGGTTACGTGTAACAGTACTTTTCTGTAAATAAAATGTAGCCTTACTCGGTGATAATATAGCTTTCTAATAGTAAAAGAATTTTTAAAATCGATTAAGTAGTTTTTGAGTTAAGTCATTACAAACAAACGGAAAATCAAATCTTTCTTCTTTATAATATTAGTATAGACAACAATTTCAATTGTTTACTTTTAAACATTTGAAATTCGATGGTGTAGTGGTTAGTGTAACCGACTGCCACGCCTGAGGTCGCGGGTTCGATTCCCGCACAAGTCAAACATTTATGTGCATGAACATGGATGTTTGTCTTGGTCTGGGTGTTTCTATGTATAATATGTATATATTTACAAAAAAATAAAAAATGTATGTATGTTTATCCATTGTCTAGTACCCATAGTACAAGCCCTGCTTAGTTTGGGCTAGATGGTGTTGTATGTATGTGATAGAATATTATATTATTATATTGATGTGTAATATAACTTTATGACACATATAGATATACATGATATTGAATGGTACCAGTGCAAACTAAAACATATTATTAGCATGATCTAATTATTTGGAGAGAGCTATGCTTGGAGTTTCTCTGAAGGATAGGATTTGTAACGAATACATCCGACAGAGAACCAAAGTCATCGACATAGCTCAGAGAATTAGCAAGCTGAAGTGGCAATGGGCTGGCCATATCGCGCGAAGAACAGACAACCGCTGGGGTAAGCGTGTTCTTGAGTGGAGACCGCGACTCGGCAAACGTAGTGTAGGACGCCCTCCGACCAGGTGGGATGACGATCTGCGAAAGACTGCAGGCAGATGCTGGATGCGGCAAGCTGAAGACAGGGCGCTATGGCGCTCTTTGGGGGAGGGCTATGTCCAGCAGTGGACTATTATAGCCTGATGATGATGATGAATTATTTGGATGAAGTAGATGACCATGCAAAACAAATGCGTCAGCAATGTCTCTAAATGAACGATGGAACGTGCGATTATTGAGCAGCCTAACAGGAAAATCTTCTGCAGCTTCGTCAGCTGCAGAAGTACAGCAAAATGATATTGTGTTGTACGGAACAAGGTTTTCTGGCTCTTTCTTAAAGAGGCGTTATGTTGTTGAAATGAGACCAGTGTGAGCTGACAGCACAACGCAAAAGGTAATTATAATTGATTTATTTCTCTTCACAAAAAAGGGTACATACAGGTTTCATAAAACAAGGATTTTCACAATGTTTTGTGATAGACTGGTGCCTGTGATAGGTATTAAAACACCTGTGTTATGGGTCACGAGGTCCCCACTTTACCGGACATTATTATTTAATTTAATCAGTCGTAGAAAACGCTAAGATAAAGTTTAAAATTCATACATCAATTAATAGAAAAATAAAACCAATTATACATTTAAGGAAAAGTACATAACTATAATTTATAATTAGGTAATATAAATTAATGGCAAACTACGTACATAGGTAAATAATTAATTTGAAAACTCGAAATATTGGACCGATTCACTTGGTAATGCAAACGTGGTCTATGGTAACTATTGACCATGAAGCCGTAGTAAGCGTGTTTATCAATTAAGTAGTATAATAAAAAGACACTAAGCGAATTATAGAACTGTTAGGAATCTGATGTGAAACAGCTTGAAAAAATAACAGACGCACTTTAACCTTTAAATAATCATTGACTTATTCGAGAAATGTATTAACAAATAAAGTAAGAGATAATTGATATCGCCCAACAGCTATCACAGCACGTCCTTTCCGTCCGCCGCTCGATGTCAAAGTCAGTTATTGCGCGCCGAGCGCGCTTTTATAGCACGCTCGATCGGATGATTCGTGACGTTACTTGTTTACGTCGCATTCCGCAACTAACATAACAATAACTTAAAAAGAATGTTGTCTGAATGTTGTTTGTGTCTGTTGATTGAATTACATACAATACGCTTGGCTTAATATTGGACTTACCATGGAGGATTGTGGGTTCAAAATCCATCGATTGCACTACCATTGTGAACCCACTCCTAACAAAAGCATTCTAGCTTAGCTTAGCTGGAGAGCAGCGATAGCTCAGTGGGGAGACCAACAGACTGCAATGCAGAAGGTTTCGGGTTCGAACCCACGTCGCACACCTCTGACTTTCAGAAATTATATGACTTTTCGAAGTTATGTGCGTATTGATTGACAATTATCGCCTGCTCCGTGCCTCGGAGAGCACATTAAGCCGTTGGTCTCGGCTGCCATGAACATCTATGGCAGTCGTTATTGGGAGAGTGTCGACACAAAAGATCCCACTGGGTCGAAGTGTCGCCGGTCTGCACTGACTGGCCCCCACATAAGATAAGATAAGATAGCTTAGCTGGAAGAATACTAACAATTAGCAATCCTAATTGCTAGGAATTCTATAAATATAAGTTTTCTTACTGAAACGAATAACAAATATTGTTCGATTAATTTGTTTTGTCCTACATCACGAATACAATATAGTCTCCATACTCCCCCAGAAATAGTATGGCGTGATGACGTGCATACGTGTATATGAAATACTGAATGATTTAAATAATGCGCGGTGCGGTGCTGACGGTACTTTTGGCGGCTTATGACTCCAAACATTGTTTGACGTTCATACTTTTATGGTAGACAATGCAAAGGACAATTTATACGAAGATCAGACTTTGGATTTAGTACGTGATAAATGATTGATTGTCTTTAACAGTTTATCGATTAATCAAGAATATGCAATCAATTTTTTATAAATAAGTGTTTAGATTAGCGTCGTCAGAGTGATATACAACATAGACTAGCTCTATAGTCTTTGTAGTGATTTATATTGTATCTTCTAATTCTTTATTGCAACGTGCTTAGATATTTTTTAAATAAACCATGCCTTAAGACTGCGCCGAGCGTACGACAGATAATGACAGAGCTCGTGCGGCGCATATTCAAATCGGCGCGCGGCCGCCATAGTAAAATTGTATGGAGGATTTGAAGTGGTTTTTTGATAAATATGTATATTTATGTCAACCAATAAATTAAATATTTGGGACAGAAAAATTTTAATATATAATAACTATTTATGTTTCGTTTAAGCTGCAAAATAGAATAGATTTATACTGTTATAATCTAAGAACTTACGTTTTTGCATTTTTCGTGCAAATTTACGTAATTTTGTAGGCGAAAATATTAATTATTTTAAGATTTTTACACGGAGCAATTGTAAACACATTCATTGTTATGGTAAATGTATATTTTATATATTTTGTATTAATCAAAAAGTGTTGATTTTATTCACTTAACTGTAACCGCCTGTTTTGGCACATTTCTCACGGCGCAGTCTTAAATTTCGTTTCAAGATATCTCAAAACCACATTTCATTAATATCTAGTATCAGTATTAGTGTAACAATTTTTGCTCGGGATGTGTGTTAGTTTATGTGGTGACCTCGCCAGTGCAACTGCGCCGACTGATGGTTGTGGGTTCGTTCCTGGCACGTGGCAAAAAATTGTGTGTCCATAAATCGTTGTTCCGAGTTTGGGTGTTCTTGTTGTGTTGAGTAATGTAAGGCGCAAGACACACAGAAAAGACGTAACACCAGGAAGCGTCGCAGACGCCGCGCCCCTTCAATAAATTTTCATACAAAATGTGTATACATTTTGTATGAAAATTTATTGAAGGGGCGCGGCGTCTGCGACGCTTCCTGGTCTTACGTCTTTTCTGTGGGTCTTGCGCCTAATGTTTCTAAAGTCCTCTTTGACAAAGGAATTATTCCTAGTACCAAAAAGTAATTAGAAAATAATTTTACTTTTACTTAAGGCAAATGCAGATAAGCCACTACTTATTCGAATTTGAATGTGCATTTTTTTCATTCCATCTTAAATTCCTTTGCCTTAGAGTCCGTATCACATAATTAATACCCCTAGTACCTCTTGCTAGAGTAAAAATATATGCATACCTAGTCTCAAGCCTATATACTATATACCCGAAGAACCTTTCCAGAGATGGTTTTAGGTCTACCATTTTGCACCAGCTTTAGTTCTAGGTTCTACGAAATAGGGAGCAGATTCCAAGAACACGGGCTGCCACTGAAAATATCTTGCCAGAATAATCCAATAATACACAACGGGCAAAGGCTCGACCCGGAATGTGCAAACGCATACAAAATAGTCTGCGCTTCCGAGCAAAAAACTTTTAACATTTATTAACGTGATCATAGCACCTATACCGTTTTTGACTGATGGTAACTATCCTAAAGGCGGGTCTACGCTAGATGAGCCGACCACGAGCTGAGCACAAGCCGAGCCGCATACTCGCGGTGTCAAGTGTGGACGTACAACGAGCCTAGAACAATCACTGTCCTCGAACGTAGTGAGCGCGATGCAAATCCCTTTGTATTCGTCAAAAAACCGACAGTATGTGGAGCACAGTCGAGCACGAACCAAACGCTTGAAGCGCGCTCGTTCGAGGCTTGTAAGTCGGTCCACACTACACGAATTTGTGCTCGACTCGTGCTCTGCTCGTGCTCGGTTCGTCTAGCGTAGACCCACCTTTATAAATATAGGTACGTGTAATATTTGGATCAAAATTAAGTTATTTTTGATGGTATGGTAATTGTACGTCGAATTCGTTGTCGTAAAACACACGAGCTTAAAATCCAAATTGAAAAATATCAGGGCTTAAAAACAACTTTAGACAACATTAGATACAATTTAATGTAACTGATTCCCACTATAATGTATATTATTCATATTTTAATGCGGTCTCGATTTCGGATCCCGGGCTAAGCAAACTATGAGTTATATGGTTGTCTGATAAAATTATAACTAATTGTAAAGATTTTCAAGTGAATAATTTTTTAGCCTTTGTAAATATCGAACCCTAAATACTGATGCAAGTAAAATGACCACTTGAAGCATTTGTGTAGCATCAAGCGCCTGCCACCTATATACAATTCTAACCTTACCAAATACGGACAAAAATGTGCCTTCTTTGTTGTTTCTGGACATTACTTTAATATTTGCGATCATTCGGGCTCAGATTCGATTTTCTGGTTGGATGTCTCGTGTTCTTCTGTTAAAAAATTCTAGAAATGAACCTGTAGAAAGTTATATACTTGCCCTCTATTTTTCGTGCCCTATAAGTATAGCTGATACAATGTTGGTACAATTCACTTCTGCCTGTACTTTCTGAGTTATAATAAAAGTCTAAGCCCGAGACTCAAGAGATATATAAGTACGCATTCATGCATTTTAATCACTATAAAATCACACGACTTGAATGCCCATCCATCAAAATTGGTAATTACTTTACAAAGTAACATCTCAGACTATAATCGGTAAATAATAAAATCAAATAACCCCTGTAAAACGATACTGAAAAGTTAAGATATAAACGGAATAGTGTGAAAGAGGCCTAAAGCCATCTAGCATCTAATGTGCGAAAAACGAAAATAGGGAAGGCAGAATTATAAATGTTCTATTCAAAACAAAAACGCCTTTATTTCTACTTACGTAAAACTTAAAGTTCCATAAAGATTTTGCTGTTAAGTATAAAACTTTTAAATACACCATTCAAAACATAAAAGCTTTTATTTTGATTGAGGCAAAGCTTAAAATTGCGTGGAAGTTTCAATGTTTAGTGTTAAACTTTAAAGGTGTTGGATACGTGAAGTTGACGCGTGTAGGCTTGCTATCAAAGTGTGACCCCAAGGTCCCGTTACATCGATCTCCATTTTATAGTAAAACCGTTGTAATTCAAGATTGAATTTATAAATAATTCAGAAAGATCTACGGAGATAACCGTACATAGTTGAGAATGAGGCAGTAAGTACTGATAAGTGTTGATAACAGGTTATATAATTTTAAAAAGCAGCATGTATATTAAAGACGTGGTCGTAGTTAAAGGTTTTAACATGCTCATGGTCATCATAAATAGTCATGTAAGCCTTAAAAAAAGAAATAGATTTTTCTTCTCCCTAGCCTTTATTATTCCCAAGTCACTTAGGGTCGGCTTTCTAGTCTAACCGGATTTGACTGGATATCAGTTTTTACACGCAGCGATTGCCATCTGACTGCGCAACCCGAAGGCTAACGATACCCTAAGGCTAGACTAGTGTCAGGATATTAGAGGGCACTGACTTCCCAATAACGGCTGCCAAAGATGTTCATGGCAGCCGGGACCGCAGCTTAACGTGCTCTCCGAGGCACGGAGCAGGCGATAATTGTCAATCAATACGCACATAATTTCGAAAAGTCATATAACTTCCGAAAGTCAGAGGTGCGCGATGTGGGTTCGAACCCGAGACCCTCTGCATTGCAGTCAGTTGGTCTCCCCACTGAGCTATTCATTGTCAGAAATTATTTTAGGAGATTCTTAAAGTATTTTACTTAAAGTTTAACAAATCATAATGCAGCTTATCTATAATTATAGCAAACGTACCAAAAAGCATACAGCCTATAGATAAAAGATAAATATACGTTTATTTTTCAAACTAGATGTGCCCGCGGTTTCACTCACGTTTATGGTAACTGCACGGCCCCCATGGGTCGTAGCGTGATGTTATATAGCCTTCCTCGAATAGGCTATCCAAAACTAAAATTCGGACCAGTAGTTTCTGAGATTAGCACGTTCAAACCAACAAACAAACAAACTCTTCAGCTTTATAATATTAGTATAGATTATTTAATAATTAAAATAAGATATAAAATTAATATTAGCAAAACGCAGAAACAGGTGAAAATAACATTAAATTTACGATCAAAACCCTACCTTAATAAAACAAACAATTATTAGAATTAATGTCGACACATAAAGAAAAAGCCGTTAAAATTTTTAATCAATGTAATATATTCTCTTAGGTGTCAATAGGATAAAGCGAAAACAAAGATGTTGTAATAGTTTCTATTTTATTGCCACAGTACCATCCTGTAAGCACCTGTACGTTTAAATCTTTAGGAAATCAGTAAAGTTTCTAGCTAATAGTTAATATGAAAGTACTTACTTTTCTTTACTGACAATAGAGTGAGGTTTCTAGCAATATCTGTGAGTTTCCCTATAATAAATCTGTAGGTTTCATTAAAATTATTACTTGGTTTTATTATCTACTAAATTATCTCCGCGACTAAATTGTCTGTCGGCTCGCCGATTACATTTACCTACGTGAATGCTAACTAATATTATAAATGCGAATGTAAGTTTGTTTGTTACACTCTCTCGCGTAAATGCAGATTAGGTTTATAACAGTAGATTTATAACAGTAATTTTTTCTGGGTGATTGGTACCCTATGTCATTTTTTTAACCCCTGACGTGTATGTAAAATTTCATAATGATCGGTTGAGTAGTTTAGGCGTGAAAGCATAACAAACAAACTCACATTTTCATTTATTTTATTAGTGAGGACTAGTTTTATTTTTATTCAACTTGGTTGGCAAACAAGCAAACGGCCCACCTGATGATAAGTGGTAACCGTAGCCTATGGATGCATGCAATACCATAGGTATCACTTGCGCGTTGCCGACCCTTCAGGAAAAAAGGAAGTGGGAAGGAGAAGGAGCGGGAAGGGGCAAAGATGGTGAATGGGCCTCCGGCACTCTCACTCACCAAACGAAACACAATAGTAGGAACACTGCTATTTCACGTCGATATTCTGTGAGAGGGTAGTACTTCCCCGGTCATGCTGAAATCAGCGAGGCTCTACTACTCACTACTCCACGCGGTTTCATCCACGTTTATGATTAAATATTAGCACCTGTTTTAAATATGTCTATAATCTTGCTCAAGAATTCGGCTATCAAATAAAAAAGTATATCCATATCTGACTAGTCCTGAAAATAGTGCATACAAACAAAAATCAGAAATACTTTTCGATCTTATTATACTTATTAGTATAGATAGATAGACATTTTGAAGTGAAAACTTCTTTAGAGGCGTTGTGCACTTTTTTGTGATAGGTAAAAAATTTTAAACTCGCGTCAGGACACGTCACCTGATCGAAAATTCGTAAGAAGGAGGGAGAATTGTCATGTTTGTGTAAGATAGCGCAATAGATGAATATTGTATTTTACCACATAAATGATAGTACTTTTATACTGATAATTAAAGCAATTCGTGCAAAATTATTACCAAACCATTCCAAAATATCAAAAATGCACAACGTTAATATTCAAGTTTTCACTTCTACCGGCACTCACGGAGTGCAACCCGTTGACTTTTTTTAATCATAATTTTATCTAAATGCTTTGGAGCTGTATTTTTGAGTGTATAAGGCGCTTACTCTCGGTGTTGACTGTCATAAAACTAAATGACAGCCGCGACTAACGTGATGTTCTCTAAAGCATGAAGCTGAATAGTATATGTAAATGGTAACAAGATCTCTGGTGTTAACGATAAACGCGTTACAACAGCTTAGCATACATAACTCACTTATACTGCCTATGGAATAGGCAGAGATGCTGGGAAAGAATGTAAAAAAAATCGAACATGAGAACCGAAAGACGGCAGGTTGAAGATAGTTTATGTGTGAACCCTTTTTAAAAATCGAACATGAGAACCGAAAGACGGCAGGTTGAAGATAGTTTATGTGTGAACCCTTTTTAAAAATCGAACATGAGAACCGAAAGACGGCAGGTTGAAGATAGTTTATGTGTGAACCCTTATTAAAAATCGAACATGAGAACCGAAAGACGACAGGTTGAAGATAGTTTATGTGTGAACCCTTATTAAAAATAAGGCAGTCCTATTCCACCTACGGTGCAAATTTTAAATTTCCTGTTATTTTCAAGCATTTTCTACGCCATAGCTTAAATCAAACTGCTCGATCCAGGCATAAAACTAGCTAATGTCCTCCAGACCGAATTATGGTCACGGCGGCCAGTCTTAATGGTAATTGCGCAGGAGATATTCTAGTACACAAGTGTGTACGTAAACACAAGTGCACTCTCTGTTCCCTAACTCTCATGATCCGATGGGACGGTAATCCGACACGACCGGAGAGAGATCAGGCGCAGGACCAAAGGCTTTTATGTGCTTCCCGAGACTCGGGGGTGTCTAATGCCACCAACTTCCTAACACAGGGCAGCTATTGAGATTTCGTAACAGAAAAATCCAATAACTTTTTCTGAGCTCGCCCAGGGATTCGAACCCGAGACCATGGGGTCTCGTCTGCTCTGCACGAGCAGAGCACTCGCATTCACTATCGCTGTGCCACTGACGCAGTTAGGTATATAAACCTATCTACCTAATGGTTGACCATAAATAACTTATACAACGTTTAGTAGTATACATTTATTCGATAGGATTCAGGTAGTTTTAAAAAAATTGAAATTATGGACAACATAAATTCAATTGCAGAGCAAAATCAGTTTAAACAAATCAAGCGAAACCTCATCGGGGTTTCGGCCTTACAGAAGTTGCTTGACCCCGCACTGACTAATGTACAATTCCCATATTAAATATACCAAAGTATAACCTAGCAGCACTATCCAGAACACAAGAAGTCTTTACGGTGGAATTGCCTCTAGTGTTGCCAGAGTTTATTTAAGTTTCCCTGAAGCAATAATAATAAAAGCTAGACACATTAGCGCTGAAATCAAAGAAGTCACACGTAGCGTTGCGGACGCATATAAACTTGAGGCCGCACAGTTTGTAATAGCCACATTCAACGGTTTCAAATTGGCCTGCTTATACCAACACGCTTGTTTGTGCTTTCTATGAGGACACACAGACAGAAAAGTTTGTGAACATGTTTGATATACCAATATGCCAAAATACTAGGTACGAAAGCGAAAAACTTTTTTTATAATGATACTGCACGAAAGAAATGTTACTTTGCCAGCTCTGTTTAATTATCCACGTAAGAGGCCACGGTGTCAACACTTTCAAGATCACTGCCAGATATATTCTGGCAGGAAAATCCAATTATACTTTGACTGGGCCAGGAATCGAATCTGGGCCTCACCACCTATTACTATTGTAAGCACAAATTCATGTCAAATTAGTATTTACAAGAATTTAGAATACATGATTCCTTTTCTGTGGTGAACGCGAGCATTGGTAGTACCGATGCCAAATAATCTATCGAAATATAAATTTCCTTTGAATATTAATACTGTACACTGGCCGGTAGAATCTTTCACCACTAAGTAATATATATATAACTAAAACTAATATAGGTAGTATTTTTATAGGATAGGTCATATCTATGTCTACAGATTAAACTTATAGTATAGAAAAATTACCTTTGAAAATTTGTACCCAAACACATTATACAGCAGTGTTAGGCCATTGTTCAACTAAGTGCACTTTTGTAAAACAATCAACATACGAATACCGAAACGAATAAATAGTACATTTGGAGAAGCGATTTCATTGCCAATTATTCAATATCCAAACAGCTGGTCATTTCAACATAACGATTATACATCTCAATACAGCACTAACATATTGGATAACTGCAATACAAATCACCAATAAATATACCAATATTGGACAGCAACATTGCAATCACCAATACAAACTAATCAAGGCATCCCATAGATTTAACACCAACAATTTTGTTGGCCAAACTTAGTGGTCGTGCGTCATAAACGTTGGAATAACTCGTCTTTAACTGTTTTGTAAATTTATAAGTGGTTTATAACAAGCAATTCGTATGCCCAGTCCGCTCGCCGACGGGCCGGTGAATGCTAAAACTAATTTTATAACGCCTACCAACCCGCTGGATTCTTTACTGTGAATGACACGAATAATAATTTAATAATTTGCGGCTGCCTTTCTGTGATGCTTTGATACTTTTTTGGATGTGTTTGAGGCAAAGTGAAGATTTCGTTTATAAGAATACAGTCTATGTCAGTGGCAGCGTCTTTAGATGAGGCTTGCCAGGCATGGTTTATTGAAATGCTAATCCAGAATATGAAACTGTTCTAGCCATTGGTCTTGTACTATCACCAAAATATATCGAAGAAGGTTTGATGACAGAAGTAGATTTTATTGTAGACCAAGTGAAATCTTATAAAGGGAGAACAAGATGACTTTCGATACATATACAGGGTGTCCGGTAATTGCTGGCCGTTCAGGAAAAATATGAAAAAACAGGATTTTTTTTAAATTAAAAGATTGTAATATCTCTAGTCATACTTTTGACTGACTATCTATTTGCATAATTAGTGTTTAATAATAAAACAAGAAAAAACCGATGGAATTAATTCACTTATGGTCGTAGTGTACAAGAAAGTTAAATATAGTAATTTAAAAAAATCATATCTCAGGTAGTAGTTAGGATAGTTTTTTTTTCATATTTTTTTCTGAACGTCCATCAGTTTTACTATAAGACATTTCAAGGTTATCCATTCATTATTTACCGGATATTCTGTAGATATATGTATACTAAAAAGCATATCGGGATTTATTCCAAATTTCTAGGCACACACCACTGTATTATAGTGACAAAAAAGGATGGTCCACTTGATGGTGAAATGTTTAAGAGAACTAAAACAGGCGCAATGAGATCTCAGCTTTATTTTCACATCAAGAATGTGTAAGGATGCGACGCAAGGAAAAATAGATATTTAACAATTCTGAGCACTTAGTTGTACCATTGGTAGAAAGACGAAGAAAATGCGTTGATTTGGTTACATTAGCACGTCTGATTGGGCAGTATCCTATAGAAAATGGCCACTTATAATGCAGAGATCACATCCTACTGACTGCAGTTAAACGACTCTTGATACCATTGCAATATTGACAGTGCGGCACTCCCTTCAGTTGCACTCATCTCCTTACAGTGATATTGTACTGTCAGCAAGACCAGAGCTATGAGCGGCGCAACAAGCCCTGTCACCTATCAGCCCTATTCAAGTGACACTTCGTGTGGCAAATACCTATACACACAAGGACAAGACTATACACACTAAAAATATCTAAACAAATTCGCAATAACACTTTGTCTGACCTCAGAATTGAACTCGAAATCTCACATTACAATGAACACAAGTTTACGTTACAAGTGCAAACAATCCAGTTTACAGGAAAAGTTACCAAACGCACTAAAAGCCAAAGTTAAACAATATAGATTTTAATGAGATGAAGAAGGTCGTCTGTGTAACGATGCTGTGACCTACTCTCGAACAAGGTCATAAACTTGTGGAAATACAAACTGCAGCAAGGAACTTGTTTAGGGTGACAATGTTGACTTGTGGAAAAGCTCGGTGACGATACTTCAGTAGATAATATGCGATAGGTTATTTTTCATTCCGAGCCACAGGATTAAAGCCACGCGTAAAGGGTAGTTAAATATTAAACTCACTCATAGTTGCAATATAGGAGGCCTTTAATGATAAAGATAATTTATTTTGTTTAAACATGAGTGAAAATACAATATGTTGCATGTCAGATGTTATAATTATATAATAATTAGAAGTAGCTACATGTTTGACCATAGTGGTGTACAAAATTATAAAAGTTTTAAGACAGTCTTGTTATTATTTTATTTTAATGTAAGACACGATAATTCTTGTCACATTTATTTAATTTAGTCTGAGTGTTTTAATTATTCTTATTAACAGTGCGCTTACTTTCTATTGCCTTACGTCGATATTCTGTAAGAAGTTAGTCATAGTCTATTTGATTTTCCATAAAAAATGTGTAGGTATGCCTTTTTTAGAAACGTCATGTTAATAATAAATTATTATAATTTAAAAAAGGATTATAAATGTTGCATGTACAAAAATGTTTTGTTCAAAAAGTAGAACTTATGACTACTCTTTGTAATTGACGATGGTCTACAATATGATTTTAACATTAGAAATCCACTTATTTTGATGTTATGTAGTAGTACTTACCTAGTACATTTCTTATCGAACCAACCCACTCACATTAAAATCAGCTAGTCTCTCGCTACTCCTTTGTTTAGCTTTTAGTGAGAACCTTCTATCACAAATTAAGATACATATAAACCAGTCAAACCATTAAGCGTGTTATTTTTCGAAGCTATCTGACTAAAATAACTTGCCATTTGCTAATAGTATCCCATTTCGTCACACACAATTTATTTTAATTACAGAACTCTTAATTTTATACATTTTAACAGCGTTATGTTATAATTAAAGCAACAGTTTGTAATTAAATAAACATTATGGCTCTGAATTGCATAGCAATAAAAGATGCCGATGAAGACGATAAATGCGATTTTTTTTGTCACGCCAACTTAGACCGCCGTCGAGTCTCTCGTGGATCCTTGGGGGTCCACCTGGACCAATTTTGGAACTAATGGTTTAAGGTAACAGTACAGTTTAGCTAATATTAATCCTTACAGTGCTTGTAACTGAAAACTGATTACCAGTCAAATCCGGTTAGACTAGAAAGCCGACCCCAAGTGACTTGGGAATAATAAACGAGGAAAAGAAGACAGTGCTTGTACACCATACTTGCTTATTCCCCACTAGGATTAACTCCTGTGTCACACTTTACAAATATTATAACAACGGATACAGAAAACATCCAAACTCGAAACAATTGTCGGCCTCGATGGCGTAGTGGTTAGTGTAACCGACTGCCACGCATGAGGTCGCGGGTTCGATTCCCGCACAAGTCAAACATTTGTGTGCATGAACATGGATGTTTGTCTTAGTCTGGGTGTTTCTATGTATAATAAGTATGTATTTACAAAAAAAAAAGTATATAATATGTATGTTTATCCATTGTCTAGTACCCATAGTACAAGCTCTGCTTAGTTTGGGCTAGATGGTGTTGTGTGTATGTGATAGAATATTATTATAAAAAAAAAAAGAAAAATTATTTGAGGATCACACATTTTTTTGCCTTTTGCCCGTATAGGATCTAAACCCACAATACTTGACGCCGTAACAGCAGCAAGGCGACTACTGTAACTACTACGCCGTATACAATCAGTGGTAGTTATCATAAAGCAGTTCTCCTGTATATATTTTTTTCTTCTCCTTAGCCTTTTATTATTTCCAAGTCACTTGGGGTCGGCTTTCTAGTCTAACCGGATTTGACTGGATATCAGTTTTTACACGGAGCGACTGCCATCTGACCTCCACAACCCGAAGGCTAACGATACCCTAAGGCTAGATCAGTGTCAGGATATTAGAGGGCACTGAATTCCCAATAACGACTGCCATAGATGTTTATGGCAGCCGGGACCAACGGATTAACGTGCTCTCCGAGGCACGGAGCAGGCGATAATTGTCAATTAATACGCACATAATTTCGAAAAGTCATATAACTTCCGAAAGTCAGAGGTGCGCGACGTGGGTTCGAACCTGAGACCCTCTGCATTGCAGTCTGTTGGTCTCCCCACTGAGCTATCGCTATAATTAAAATAATATAATAATTAAAATATAATTCATATCGTCGAGTCACTCATAAAAATTGTAGACAAAGTATTTTTTCTTTAATTTGTATCCGTGATACAAAAATAACCCAATCCCAGTATTTGTAACACATGAATTGTTATCCCTAATGTTTATAGAAGTAAAAACTTTGACAGTTACGAGCTGACTTAGACTATTCTGCTTTCCTATCTTTAATCTTTACTGAACTTCTAATAATATCACCTCAATACCAGTTACGACAGTATTTAAACCTTCGGCAAAATTATACGGTAGCTCTATAAGGCTATATATTCTCGTTGCTTCCTCAATCTAATGCAAACGATCGTGAGTGGTTGCTCGCCTTTTCAATCGGTATTCATTTGGCGCACAATTTGTTAGTGCGACAGCTACGTGTATTAATCGACGCATGCGCAGCCTCGGAGATGTGCGCAACGCGTACTTGCGTGTTGAATATCCAATTAAATGAAAAGTCGGTTTAAATCGATTGTATAATGTGGATTGGAATGAGGAACTACGGTCTTGATTATGTGAATTTATTTCTGGTATGTCGATCTAAAGTAATGCAATTAAAATACATACGAGTACAATGTGCTACATACTTGTTCAGAATTAAGTCGAATGTTTTGGCGTTTTTCTATGCGTGGGCAAGTCCGCCATTGTAAATCTAGTGATAGTACAAATAAGCCGAATTACAGAAGCAGCCTTATTTGTGGAGACACCATAGTTTTAAGTATATAATGTATTTATTTATTTGGATCGCCAACAAATGATACACATTTCAAATTTTCACTTACAGGCAACCACATCTAACAAAAATAAAACTTTCGCCACAAAAACTAAGTAAAAAGCTCTAAATACATTAACATAACATTAAAATTAAAAAGAAAGAAGAAATAGAAAAGTTATACTAAAAATGGAAAATCAAACTTAGCTGAGTATGCTATCATAATTACCGAAGCCTGGAACCCAGGTATAGTGATTTTTTTCTTAAATCTAAAGAAGTTGTCACCAAATATATCTAAATCTGCCAGTCGCTGAAGACTATTGTATGATTTGGCTATTCTTGTATCTCTCGTGTGTTTTTTGCACACCTGGTGTTCATAAGCGCCAAGGACATTCCTTTCAGTTTTTTTGCCAGACACTCAACGGGAAAAGAAATAAGAAAGGTAGGTGAATTAAGACCTATGTTAGTTTTGTTATGTTGACACGAAGAAGAGTTTTGTATCGTACGGACATTGAGCAGCTTGTAGACACCCGAGCGCAGTAGTCTACTTAGAGCAGATACATTAATTTTAGACAATAATTCAGGACAATCTATTCTATTGTTTAATTAGCTGTATAAGAATAGTAAATCAAGCAGTTGGAGCTTATAGTTCAGCGAAACAATTTTGAAGTGTTCAAGACGATGACTGTACGATTTTAATGAATGATGCAATTTCATGTACATATATGTATGCTCTCTTTGTCTTATTTCATTAGGTTTATTTTGGTAAAATCAATTTGATTTCAAATTTGCTAACAATTAGTAACGTACCTTAAGTGCTGTCAGAATTACCATGTTAAATGGCAATTCTGAATTTTTGGGCTAAGGAAAGACCAGCCCAAAACATCGATCTGAGGTTTCGCGAGCTCTCTTTTTTCAATAGAAGCATTGTCATTCTTCTAGGCATTTGATAATTGACAGCGATGCTGACAAAATCACCGACGCCTAAACTACATTTGTAAATATTTAGTATTGGAATTATTAGCTATTTGAAATTACTTTTGGCTTTTTAAAACATACATTTTACGGAGTAGTAGAGCCTCGCTGATTTCAGCATGAATGTGCCGGCTCGACCGGGGAAGGACTACCCTCTCACAGAATATCGACGTGAAATAGCGGTATTCCTACTATTGTTTCCTTCGGTGAGTAAGAGTGCCGGAAGCCCAATCATCCTCTTCCGCCCTTCCCGCTCCTTCTCGTTCCCACTTCCTTTTTCTCCTAAAGGGTCGGCAACGCGCAAATGATGCCTCTGGTGTTGCAGGTGTCCATAGCCTACGGTAACCACTTACCATCAGGTGGACCGTATGCTTGTTTGCCGACCCTTTAGGAGAAAAAGGTAGTGGTTTATAGTTTTCAGTATAACTGCAAATGTACTTACATTATTTTTTATTTTTTTTATATCTCTAAGGTGGCAAACTTAAAGGGTTACAAAAAAAATAAAATAAAAAATAATGTAAGTACATTTGCAGTTATACTGAAAACTATAAAGCTCTCTATTCTAATCCATCCTTGTCAGTTCGTGTTTGATCTCTGTATACGTTCCACCGTCTATGCGCAAAGGCAGTTAGTTACATCCGACAATATAGGTTATTGTACACTGTACACGTCATGGCGGCCATAGAAAACAAGCAATTGTATAGAAAATCGTTTTCACACGATAACATGTACTTCGTTTATAGCCTTTACATTTTATAGAGCTTTGAGGGTCTTTAGTCACAATGCTGGAGAGGTGAACGTGAAGAATGTTCTGTTGTTAAGTAGCACGAATAGTTTATACATAGTCTCTTGCCTATACGTAGAGCAGCGATAGCTCAGTGGGAAAAACAACAGACTGCAGTGCAGGGTGTCTCAGTTTCGAACCCACGTCGCGCACCTCTGACTTTCGGAAGTTATATGACTTTTCGAAATTATGTGCGTATTGATTGACTAATATCGCCTGTTCCGTGCCTCGGAGAGCACGTTAAGTCGTCGGTCCCGGCTGCCATGAACATCTATGGCAGTCGTTATTGGGAAGTCAGTGCCCTCTAATATCCTGACACTGGTCTAGCCTTAGGGTATCGTTAGCCTTCGGGTTGCGGAGGTCAGGTGGCAGCCGCTCTATGTAAAAACTAATATCCAGTCAAATCTCGTTAGACTAGAAAGCCGACCCCAAGTGACTTGGGAATAATAAAGGCTAGGGAAAAGAAGAGTCTCTTGCCTATAGGTATCTTATGGGGGAAGGCAGAGGTCTACTACTCCCACATTTCGTTAAGTCCGGTTTTAGGTTAGGCTCGCCGGCTATTACAAGGGTAATAAAGTACGACTCTCCAGTTGATTGGCACAGTTCTTGAATTCGTACTGTCTGTGAGAATTTCTTGACAGAATTTCTTTGACCCAGGAATGAAACTCGAGATCATCATGCATGATAGTCGCTTGGCCTTCTGCCGCCACTGATCGAAGTAATCGTAAAATTAATAATATAAATGCGAATGTGAGTTTGTTTGTTACGCTTTCACGCCTTACCTACTCGACCGATCATAAAATTTCGCATACACTTTGTCAGAGCTACGAAAAGGATATACGGTCCTTCCATTCAGAAAAAAGTATTGTTCCCGAGTGAAGTCGCGGGTAAAAGCTATTATACAAATAGTGTAGAATATTTTTTTAAGTTCTGCATTCACATGATATATCAGTATCATTGTTGACAAATTATTTTAACAAATACATTAAAGTAAAGGGGCATCACTAAACTATGCAGAATGTTAATATTAGTATTTTGCTCAGTAAATTGTAGACACAGCACAATTTACTTACAAAAAGTCCAATATTAACTAAATTTCACTTAACATCGCGACTCGTTGGCCAAACACAAAGTTTGATCAAGAAGGTTTGACCACAAATGTTTGTCCGCAAATATACGGACATGTAGGGGCGCATGTACATGTGGATACAGGCTGATGCATTTATGGTCTTAGAACATACTTAACCTATTTATTTCTTATTTAACAACCACATTTTAAAATTCCTGTATCGCAGCGGATTTTGCAAACCCCAATCTTGACACAATCATTTGTAAATCACACAAATTGTTGTCCCGTGTAGGATTCGAATCTACTCAAGCGGTTCACTACTGAGCAAAGACTTTTTACACATCTCTGCCTTAAGACACGGGCTGTGACTTGTTCTAAGTTCCATTTGACATTCTCTTGAAACAACAACCACTTAATCTATACACAGACGCATGGCGTAGCATGAGCAAAAATTTTACTTACATAAATGCCTGGATATTGACTTAATGTCTTGCTGTCACATACAGACATCGATAATCTTTATAATTACTCTGTTTAGGGGTTAAACTGGTTGCCTCAACATTGCCACAGCGCCGAGTATTGTGAGTTCGTTCCACACACGGGATAAAAATCTATGTGATCCACAAATTATTTTATTGTATTATATTATTCTACTATGTGATGCCAATGTAAAAAATCAAATACAATGTAAAAATGTTTGGTGATCAAATAAATAAATAAATTTTAACTTCATATAAAATCCATTTTTTGTAAACGATGTGAAATGATGATGTACTCACGATGTGTTCTCCTGTAATTGAAGGAGCACAAATTATCAAACCACTTTTTGTAATTATTGCATGTACTGTGTATCCTTTGTTGGAGTTCCTAAGAATAAATAAATAAATAAATAAATAATTGCTCTAGGTCTGGGTGTTCTGTGTTCTTTGAGTTCGTTGTTTAAATGCTTGTAAAGTCTCTCGTGACACAGCATTTATTCTTAGAGCGGAACTTGTATTTTTAGTTACACGTTTTAAAACCTATAAAGTAAACACTTCATCAAAGAACGTATTCATTACAGTCACATCCTGTGTATTTATAGTTTCATACGTTTAACACTTGCTCATGAAATTTTACACTTACCTAGTAAGTATGGTTTTGCTGTAGCGTGGGCGTGGGCAAACAATAGGCATCGACAATAAACTACGTGAGGGGAATGAAGAGATATTTAGTAAAACATTATTTTTAAAGTTAACTCCTAAGGCTACCTCTGAAAAGTATAATATATTTTAAAAGTTATACAGCATTTCTTGTCCCGTTACGTAAGTTTTCACTTATGATAGTGTGGCCTGAGGCTTAATTACTGGATAAGAAAAAGTATTCTAAGGTTTCAATATTAGAAATTTATCATTAATATAGTGCAGATGGTAATGTGTAATAGTAGAGAGGAATCTTTTTCACATGCCATGAATAATTATAGCTGCAGAATGTAGGTGCAATAGTCATCTGTCGCAAATCTTTTTATATCATAAAAACAAAACATCCAGTGCCTCTACAAGAAATAATTAAGACATTTTTAAAATAAATTGTTATCTTACTCTACATTCTAAGAAAGGCAGTATGATTGAAATTAAACTACTATATACGAATTTTATCGCGTTGTTTATTTGACACTTTATTACAAAATTTAGAAACTATTACACTACTATTACTATTAAACTTTACTATTTTTAAGCTAATTAAATTATTGAAACTATTAAAACTATTTATACTATTACTATACTATTTATATTTATGTTTACACTTTCCCCGGCGTTTCGGTTGCTTTTCAACAGCCATGGTCACGGGGAGACTGAATAGTCTAATTTCAACTAATAACATTCGCGTAAACAGAAGACAATTATTAAGGCAGTATGAACTACGTTTAACACAATACCGTTACGTATTTTATGGCAGATCCCTCACTGTCGTAATTCTTTATAAGGCGACGAGTAATACCAAAAGCTGTGAAAAATCATTAAAATAATAATCAAATTATCCTCCTTCACACTCCATATGGAGAAACGTGTACATTTTTCAATTAAATTTGTCTTTTAAGGAAACTGCGAAATTATTGTATTGTCCGTGTGTGTAAGTTTTATAGGCTGCTGATTAATAATGTAATTAATACGTGGTACTCTTAATTTAATTGGAGGTTTTGTGAGACACTAGCCTGTGCCCTGCAGTTTTGCTCGTAATTTTCTTTCGCACTAAGAATGATTTCAGTATTGATGGGGACTTTGCAAACATTCAAAGAATGTATACAAATAATCCTCAAACACTATTTTGTAGTAGCTATTTAATTAGTACTGTAACTATGTAATTAGTATTAATGGTTGCCATTAATATAATAATAATATATAATATAATAATAATAATATAATATTCTATCACATACACACAGCACCATCTAGCCCAAACTAAGCAGAGCTTGTACTGTGAAATGCTTGTACTGTATACAATATGATAAGTTGGGTTTCACCGTTGTATACAGATTCTGAAGATGAAATCTTTAATCTATACATCTATACAAATAAATAAAATTGAAGTGTCTGTTTGTCATGACAAAATAACAGCTTTTTATCTAATGCATATGAAAGTATATAAGGTACCTAAACGAAAACAACTATTTTAAAATTTTTGTCTGTCTGTCTGTTTGTTTCAGCTAATCTCCGAAACGGCGGAACCGTTTTGACGGGACTTTCACTGGCAGATAGCTGATGTTATAAGGAGTAACTTAGGTTACTTTGATTTTAATTTTAATTTTTAAAAAATAGGGTTCCGCGAAGACAATCACTTTTTAGTTAAAATCTACGCGGACGAAGTCGCAGGTAACAGCTAGTCTATACTAATATTATAAAGCTGAAGAGTTTGTTCGTTTGTTTGTTTGAACGCGCTAATCTCAGGAACTTCTGGTCCGATAAAATTCTTTTAGTGTTAGACAGCCTATTTATCGAGTAAGCTATATAACATCACGCTACGACTCACGGGGGCGGCGCAGTGACGATAAACGCGGGTGAAACCGTGGGTACATCTAGTAGTCTCTATATATTTTGAAATATTGACTATACTATGGTGCTAGGCCTAATCTCTACCTAGATAATAGTTCCTTTAAAGTAAATAAAATAATTGGTGAATTCGTTGGTTATTTAAAAAAGCGTTTAAGCTATCTCCTTTTGAGGTTTAAACATGAAAGCATAACAGACAGATGTACTTTAAAACTCAATAACAACTTCCAAAAGCATCATAATAGGGTGATATCTTTAAAGAAATGAGCTGTAATTACAACATACGCTTATATTTTAGTTTACAGTTCATTGAAAGTACATAATTACTATATATAACCGTAAATAAGTAAAATAAACTGGTGTTAACGCCTCTCGCTTTGGTAGCGGCGGTCATTTGTAACGAGGAACTATGAGACTTGCCTGATGGATGTGGTATTTAAATGTATGGAACAATATTAAATGTACGGAAGCCCGTGTCGCCAAAATACATTGCAAAATTGCAAACGTGTCTCATTATTGGCAATTCGGGTGTTATGGGTTTAATCCCCAAACGTAATAACAATTGCGTCATCCAAAAAAATTGTGGTTTCGAGTCTGGGTGTTCTTTGTAACCGTTTACCACAGTCACTAGTTACACAAGTGTAATCAGCCTGCAATGCAGAGGGTCTCGGGTTCGAACCCACGTCGCGCACCTCTGACTTTCCGAAATTACGTGCGTATTGATGGACAATTAATCGCCTGCTTCGTGCTTCGAAGAGCACGTTAAGCTGGCGGTCCCGGCTGCCATGAACAGCTATGGCAGTTATTATTGGGAAGTCAGTGCCTTCTAATATCCTGACACTGGTCTAGCCTTAGGGAATCGTTAGCCTTCGGGTTGCGGAGGACAGATGGCAGCCGCTCCGTGTAAAACTGATATCCAATCAAATCCGGTTAGACTAGAAAGTCGACCCGAAGTGACTTGGGAATAATAAAGACTAGGGAAAAGAATCACTAGCTCGGCTGTTCATGGAAAAAGGATCAAATATATTTAATGGCGGAGTGGTTTGGGTTGTTTCCTCACCAGTACCACTGCGGCAAGTGCGCACCAGGGTTCAATGACACACGACAAAATTTTAGTTATGAACAAATAGTTTTGAGTTTGAGTATTCTTTGTGTCCATGGTTTGAATGTTTGTAGTGCGTAGTGAAAGGAGAAGACTCAATAAAAAAACTTAATGATCAAACAGTGAGCTTGTTGACGACGTTTGCCCGATGTGGGACTGGAACCAGGAACCTCCACGTATGCAAACTTTTACCCAAACCTATACGTACTATGGGACCAATAAGTTAGGTCGAGTTTAGTAAATTCTGGTCAGAAAATCGATTCCAACCATTTAGAATAATAATATTACCATGTAATCTGAAGTTTACTTAGCTGGTCACTTGAACAACTTCGTGGCATGCGTACAGCAGGCATATACCACATCCATCTTCCTTCCCACATCGTGATTTTGAACAATAAGCAGTTACTGTCGGCAATGACTGGGCAGTATACTCAATTTATGTTTGTTTTAATGAAATATATTGTGTATATTAATTGCTGTTTACGTACATGGTTAAGTTAAAAGTAGTCACTTGGATTGATGGGTGCTACCGATTATATTCCCGGAATAAGATGTATTTTTATTCCAGTTGGCTGCCTTGTCAGTCGTACTGTTTGAGTATGCGATACTAAGACTCAGTTCCTGGGTTAGGCAAAGCGTCATAGCGTGTAATCGTTAGTACCAAAAAGCTTTCCTCCTCATATCTTTGCCGAACTTTTAGAACTTAAATTTCTCTGCCGAAACACGAATCTCTCTTTATCCTTTGATTCTGGATTCTTTAAAAAAGAAAGAAAAGTATTTTTATTTGTATCTTCATAACACAATACAATAATATAAACAATATACATGCAAGAGAAAAAAAAAACATATCTAAACCATTCTCGAATCTACTTGAACACACACAAAAAGTTTCATCAAAATCGGTCCAGCCGTTTAGAAGGAGTTCAGTGACATACACACGTATAGTGGAATTATATATATAAAGATTATACAGAACAGTCTATTAATGCAGACCAAATCAGGAACCTGCATCCGCTATTGTTGCAGTTGAAATTGCAACGCTGGTATTCTCGCAGAATTTAAGCAGGACATCCAAAAACATCTACTTAGGCCATCAAAGTAGAGACCTCGGCACCACTTCAGTTGTTATGAGGACGTGGTGTGGAGGACTCTGCTCGTGGACTACACGAGCTTACCATCAGGCGAATGTAGTCATTTTAATTTACTACAATAATAAAAAAGTTTGACTGGTAAACTTTAATAGAGTCGGCATTTTCGCGTAGAGCGTAAGGCGATTATCACACGGCACCGCGCACCGCCGCGGTAGGTGGTGAAGCGGATCTCACGTCACATTGGCCTCTACTAAGTCCGTTGATGCCTAACACACGTACACCGCCCGACCGCGCGGTCGAGCGGTGCTCTTCCGCTTAACCGCCACCGCCCTCCGCGGCGGTGCGCGGTGCCGTGTAATAATCGCCTAAATCTCTAGTCCTGCATCTTCTTCTGCCAGTCGTTTCAACAATATCCCCCAGTAAATAGGCATAAGAGTGCTACCCGTCATGACCTACGGAGCCGAGACATGGACACTCACGGTAGGGTTGGTCCACCAGTTCAAAGTCGCTTAGCGAGCTATGGAGAGAGCTATGCTTGGAGTTTCTTTGAAGGATAGAATTCGTAACGAATATATCCGACAGAGAACCAAAGTCATCGACATAGCTCAGAGAATTAGCAAGCTGAAGTGGCAGTGGGCTGGCCATATCGCGCGAAGAACCGACAACCGCGGGGGTAAGCATGTTCTTGAGTGGAGACCGCGACTCGGCAAACGTAGTGTAGGACGCCCTCCGACCAGGTGGGATGACGATCTGCGAAAGACTGCAGGCAGATGCTGGATGCGGCAAGCTGAAGACAGGGCGCTATGGCGCTCTTTGGGGGAGGGCTATGTCCAGCAGTGGACTATTATAGCCTAATGATGATGATGATGATGAAATAGGCATGAAATTGTATAAGCATGATATGTCAATAGCATGGCTGCGGTACTTACAATCCAGTGATGATGATGGATCACTCATCACTAACAATCTTGTAAAGTTCTTTAAATGAGAGGGCAGTTGATAGCTTATAATATGATTAAATAATAATAATATCAGCCTTGTATCAATCTGTCCCATGGCCGGGTAGAGGTCTGTTCTCAGTGTGAGAAGGGTTAGGCCATAGTCTACCACGCTGGCCCAGTGTGGGCTGGCAGACTTAACATATATTCTAAAACATTATGGAGAACTCTCAGATATGCATACCGTTACAGCGAGCGATACCTAATATACATAAAACTTCGAAAAGTCCTAGGTGTGTGCTTTGGGGTTAAACTTGAGACTTCTGCGTAGCAGTTCAACGATCTTCCACTTGGCTATAGCTAAAATCTATATGATTAAACATGATCAGTAAATCTTTTATTTAAGCTACTATTACTTATAAGATTTCCCTTCAGCGTACTGTTAGATTACTGCTCAGTAATCCACGACATTGCTTTTGTTTTAAAAACATCACCACATAATATATAAGGCACACCTTATATATTACTTTTACAATGTAACCTAAGCCTTGTATCCATTAGTTTTTGAGTAGTAGAGCCTCGCTGATTTCAGCATGAATGGGCCGGCTCGACCGGGGAAGGACTACCCTCTCACAGAATATCGACGTGAAATAGCAGTATTCCTACTGTTGTGTTTCGTTCGGTGAGTGAGAGTGCCGGAGGCTCAATCACCCTCTTTCCCCCTTCCCGCTCTTTCTCCACTTCCTTTCCTAAAGGGTCGGCAACGCGCAAGTGATCCCTCTGGTGTTGCAAGCGTCAAAGATGATTATTATTATTATTAAAAACAAATGTCGTTTATACCAGTGTTTTTTTTAAATTTTTTTTTCCTAGTTAATTCTTTTGACTCACTATACTTTACTCTCGCAATAATAAGTCTAGAAATAAGTCTAGAAATAATTCATAAGTTTGTAACTCTTTGCTTTTTCGAAACTAAAAGCCTCTCTGGTTCCAACCAAAGCCGTGGGCCAGAGCCGGTGCTACATAGAGTAATAAATAGGGCCATCATGTATTTAAAACGTAGTAATTAAGAAGATACATTAACATGTTCCAAGACTACGAGTGACTGGCCGTTTGTGTAGAAAATAATTTTAGTTATCGTCGCTTACTCGCGGCTAAGTGTGGATCAAGCTTCAAGCGTCAGCGTTTAGTATTCAAGAGATTTAGAGTGGTACTTCAGCTTAAAGCCAAGAAGCAGGAAAATACATGAACGCGAGAAGATTATTATGCACGTTTAATGACGAAATTGTAACCTGAAGAGCTTTCAAATTAATCTATCTTGTAACACATCTTGAAGGTTCTTAAGGTTCTGTAGGTTTCATATGTTTGGTATTAGTTTGTAGGTAGTTAAGAATAAATACATCGTACTAATATCTCAGACATTTTTTTTATCAGTGTGTCAAATTTATTTAGTACTAAACTTAGCGTAATTATTTTCATAGATCAACATTTAAATGTTGAACAATTTGTTTAAAATCTATACATAAGATTTTACACGTAAAATCTTATAGGGTAGTTCGGGATTTTTCTGTCAAGACATTCTAAGTAGCAGCATGGAGTCTGAACTGCCTGGTACACGGAAACGACTTTCTAGCAAAAATCTTTTATAACAAACCTTAGTAGTAAGTAATTTTAATAAATACCAACCTTTCTTTTGTGACATAGCCCATACAATATACTGGATTTATATATTAAAATCGAATATGTTAACCAATATGTATAAAGCAGTTTAAGTGCATCATAAACAGTTAATAACATAATACTTATTCATTATAAAATATTTCATAAGATAATGTCCTCATCCTGTCAGGTATTTCGAAGATATGTCTGCGCTATAAAATATATTATGATGATATTAAATTACCTACTAAACAACACTTACTTCATTAGTTTTTTATCAAGCAAAAGCAAAGTATCGATTCATGTTTATTCAATACGGGATAGAAAGATTTGGTGGTATTTTTAAATCATATTATATAACAAAAATAATAATATATAATAATAATAATAATATTCTAGCCCAAACTAAGCAGAGCTTGTACTATGGGTACTATATAATGGATAAATATACATATATACTTCTGTTTTTTGTTAACACATACATATTATACATAGAAACACCCAGACCAAGACAAACATCCATGTTCATGCACACAAATGTTTGACTTGTGTGGGAATCGAACCCGCGACCTCAGGCGTGGCAGTCGGTTACACTAACCACTACGCCATCGAGGCATGTATATCCTTCTTCTTTGCGTATCGTTGGCAAACACTTATAATTTATATATTTGCCACCCAGAAAGCAGCTACGCTATCTGCGTTGTCAGAGGCAGCCATCAGTTCCTCCCGTGTGCAAGTTGTCGGGCATGCAGGGCACGATGTAAGGTGGGAGCAGCGATAACTCAGTGGGGAGAACCAACAGACTGCAATGCAGAGGGTCTCGGGTTCGAACCCACGCCACGTCGCGCACCTGTGACTTTCGGAAGTTATATGACTTTTCGAAATTATGTGCGTATTGATTGACAATTATTATCGCCTGCTCCATGCCTCGGAAAGCACGTTAAGCCGTTGGTCCCGGCTGCCATGAACATCTATGGCAGTCGTTATTGGGAGAGTGTCGACACAAAGGATCCCACTGGGTCGAAGTGTCACCGGTCTGCATAGACTGGCCCCCACATAAGATAAGATAAGATAAGGTGGGAGTTTGGACATCGTTTGTGTTGCACCGCACGCGCAAGCCAGATCAGTACCGTCTGAGAGTATAATACATGTATTAAAAATGTGTATATTTTTAAAGTCATCTCCCGCCCTTGGATTTGCTTTTGTAAAGCGATGCACTTTACAAAAATTCAAACAACGAACACAAATAGCACCCAGTCTAGAAACAAAATATTTGTGGATCACACAATTTTTTGTACCTTGTTGAGATCGAACTCTTGACGCACATGTAGTGGCGAGGTGACTATTTAACATTTAGAATATCTCATTACTCATTAAAAAAAACGCCACCGTCGCGCGTCCTTGCCCCCTACGGGGGAGTCAAGAAAACTCGTTGTGATTGGTCGCCAAAAAAAATACCAAAGATTTTTGATTCCCCCGTCCCCTATGTCAAAAATCTTTGATATTTTCACGGACGCGCAACGATGTCAACGTCCATGACTCCTACGTTTCAGAAGTTAAACCACTACGTTATTTGTGCATAAGTAATAACAAAGATGTGATATCGTGTTTACAAATAAGCTCATTGCAAGAGACGTTAAGAAAATCAAAATAAGTATTTGTATTTTCCCAAAACCTTTACAAACATTATGTTTCTTGAATAATAGTACAAGAAGGTATCAAGCCCTAAAATACAAATTTTTAAGAATTAATACAGTGATTTCTATGCATTTTAATGTCCTACTCAATGTGAAACTATTTATATTTAAATTTACCGAATAGGTAATGGTCAAATTGTATTCGTTACATCAATATCCAAAATACTGTACCTATTTCGCAAATCTAGACAATTATACAAGTAAATTATAACAACTATCATCAAGAGTTTACTTAGATTGGTTTGGTATCCCCTCAGGAGCTCTGAGAAGTGAATGCGGAACAGGTGGAATACAAAAAACTTGTCGAAATCTTCAGTATCTGGTTTACATTCTATTCAAATGCACTCTAACTAAAAGATTCATTAAATTATATTAATATCATCTATTGAGCGTATTAATGCCAGAAAGTAGAAGTTATATTTTTAAAAGTAGTACCTACCTTCTTGGTGTGGTACAAAAATAAGTCCTAGAAGCTTTTGGTAAGCAAAAGGTGCTTGCAATGTAAACTACGCTCATGTATGAGAATATAATGAATGCTCGATGTATGACGCCTACTTAAACACTGTTTACAGCCAAATGTTTGCTACGCAGAATGTTCGCAATGCTAACTTACTTAAAAACAACGTCGTAAAATAATTCCAGTTATTTTTTTTTATTACATTATCTTACTTATTTTATAGACTCCAGCACGTGTACGTTGATATTAAATATTAATGAAGTATTCTTGAATTTATGTACCTACTTGATATTAACGATCGAAATATTGTTTTCTTTGGTACATTTAACGTACAATGTATTAAAAGTTTTTAATGTTTCGACACGATGTAAGATCTAAAGTACACACTATGACACTTTATTAGTACTCTATTAATACGTTTTGACGCACTAAAACCCATTTATTCTACTTGCAAAACATACGTTTTGACATGACAATTTGTCCATTTATCACTTACTATACATACAAATGCGATTGTAATAACCGTAAAATTACTCGACACGATTAAAATTTAGTTACCCAACATTTATATCTCAAAGTACTACTCAGACATTAAGATCGTAAAATTAGGTAATTCAAGATACCTACTTTAATGTTCTCGCACGATGAGAAAGAAATTAAACTGTAATAAGCACACGTTTAGTCTACACTATAAAAACTTTGTAAAAGTATGAATGTCAACCGTAAGACTTTGCCCCCGACATTTGACATTAGCCGTTATGTTAACAAAATACACTAACAATAGCATATAAAAACATCGAAGAAATTCGTTACAACACTATTTACGATCGAATAAAATCGTAACTCACCTAACGTGGGTTTTCAATTGATAAAAATTGTACGTTAATCTCCATTTTAATTAGGGTCAATACGTATTAGTAAGAATAAATTCAGTTATAAATACACCTGTTTCGATAAATTTGTGAATAACTATACAATAGTTTGTAAGCAGGTGTAAGGCATACACAAGTCCACACCTTGACTTTTTTTAACAAAAAAAGTTCGTTAAAACGACGTTTTTTCGGTTCGATTTTTGTAATTTGAATTTCGAAGGTACCGTGAAGATGGCGGGCTAGATGACGTATTTATTAATTCGATTGGACGGCGGCGAGGGGCGTCGGTCGTTTCTTGTTTGTAATCGGAATCGATTAAGAAAATCGTTTTTATTACAATCGATGGTGATTGTGAGAGCTCTCGATATGAGATGCGCTGATTAATTTACTATTATGAAATCAATTTTGAACGGATGGAGGATTTAGGATTAAGAATCGTAATGTATTTATGTTTTGATATTCGATTTTTACGCTAATCTTTCGATATGGGAACGGTAAGAATATATAAATTATGTTGTTTCTCGGTCAGATAAGTTATTAGACTGCCAGAAAACTATCGAATTGAAGAACCGACTTTTGCCAACTTCTCGGTGATGGTATGAATGGACCAGCTCGCATGCTGTAGTACCATACTCCTACAGAAAAATGGCGTAAGAATATTTATCCCTATAACTTGGAACTTAAAACATACCTGGTGAGTTGATACTTTAATACACCTCGTTTTCAAGAAGATACAGGCATGAATCTATATTATGTTATAATATTTCTTGAAGTATGTTATAACTATTACTGCGTTTCACCCGATAGAAGCTTTAGAGCTCATATATCTCTACCATACCTTTCTTTTCCTCCTGTTTCTATAACGGAGTTATATAAAGGTCGGCAATGCAAGAGTAAAAACCTATAAAAAACAATCATAGGCTACAATATCCGCTTGATTGCAGCCTAAGTAGTATAATCCTAATCCTAACTTCCTAACTAATATTATAAAAGCAAAAATGAGTTTCTTTGTTTGTTTGTTTGTTACCTTTTCACGCCTAAACCACTAAACCGATCATCCTGAAATTTTGCATATGCGTTGACAGGTATACAGAAACGGACATAAGCTACCATTCATCCCGAAAAAAATTACTGTTCCCGAGGAAAACAACAATAACGTTCTTATGATAATAGATGGCGCCACGTGTCTTTCGAATCATGATTGAATTATATTATTACAAGCAGAGTACAACCCGAGTTGATTGTCAAATTCTAAATTCACGCGAGCGAAGCCGCGGGCAAAAGCTAGTATATTATAATCTAATATATATATGCTTTCGTGTCTGATAGATATCAATAGACTCATCCTTATTATGTGCAACATAAAATTACCAAGTGTTATATAAATGTCATACATGATTTTTAATATAGGTACATAATTATTAAGTTTCAAAGAGCAGCGATAGCTCAGTGGGGATACCAACAGAATGCAATGCAGAGGGTCTCGGGTTCGAACCCACGTCGCGCATCTCTGACTTTCGGAAGTTATATGACTTTTCGAAATTATGTGCGTATTAATTGACAATTATCGCCTGCTCCGTGCCTCGGAGAGCACGTTAAGCCCTCGGTCCCGGCTGCCATGAACATCATGGCAGTCGTTATCGGGAAGTCAGTGCCCTATAATATTCTGACACTGGTCTAGCCTTAGGGTATCTTTAGCCTTCGGGTTGCAGAGGTCAGGTGGCAGCCGCACCGTGTAAAAACTGATATCCATTCAAATCCGGTTAGACTAGAAAGCCGACCCCAAGTGACTTGGGAATAATAAAGGCTAGGGAGAAGAGAGAGAGAGAGTATTTGTGGGGTTTCTACGCTAAGACTAGATCGGAACTGTACTCTATCATAAGAAAAAGTTCCATCACACCCAGTGTCATTGGAAGATGTCTATTTCTAGGGTGAGTGTATAAGCTTTGTGCTTATATTATTTTATTTGTAAGACTATTTGAACTTTCTATAATGCCTTTATTTAATCTTTCTGTATTACATATACATTTAACGATAATTTATTAGTGTAATACAATTCAAAATATAAATAAGTAATATATTTTTTTTTAATTTTGATCGTATTGGTCTAAACTCCAGAAAGCTGACATCTCATTCACATAATTTCTTTACTTTATTTTTTATTTTTTTTTATTTAACTAAGGTGACAAACAAGCATACGGCCCACCTGATGGTAAGTGGTCACCTTAGCCTATGGACGCCTGCGACACCAGAGGCATTACTTGCGCGTTGCCGCCCCTTTAGGAAAGGAAGTGGGAACGAGAAGGAGCGGGAAAGGGGAAAAAGGGTGATTGGGCCTCCGGCACTCTGACTCACCAAACGAAACACAACAGTAAGAATACTGCTATTTCACGTCGATATTCTATGGGGTAATCCTTTTCCGGTCGAGTCGGCCTATTCATGATGAAATCAGCGAGGCTCTACTACTCAAATTATTTCAAGAATTGGCTGTCTGTGTTCATAATTTGCTTACATGCACTAATAGGGTATAATTCCAACACATAAGGAGACTCAAACGAAGATAAATTTGCAACATTATACAGTAATACGGAATCGTTAATTGTAATTAATATTGTCGGGTTGTATCGCCGATCGTACGCTATCTTATGCGATTGCGATTTAGCACATTAAAAGGTTTGTTTACACGGATATACGATTTCATGGAACTGAATATTCTATGGGTGAGAATGTAAATAAACCAACTGGCTTGATCAAACATTACTTATTTTACATGGAATAAAGTGAGTTGGAGTTTGAATATTTGTATGAATTAAATGGATATACATTACATTGTTACTTTGATGGTAAGGTGATAGGGTGTGCGACTGCTGTGTTTGAATTTTAGGGTACGACTAGCTGTTACCTGCGACTTCGTCCGCGTAGATTTTAACTAAAAAGTGTTTGTCTAAGCGGAAACCTATTTTTTTTTCTAAAATCGAAGTAGCCTAAGTTACAACTTATAACATCAGCTATCTGCCAGTAAAAGTCCCGTCAAAATTAGTTCAGCCGTTTCGGAGATTAGTCGGAACAAACAGACAGACAGACAGATAGACAAAAATTTTCGTATAGGTACCTTATATACTTTCATATGCATTAGCTAAAAAGCTGTTATTTTGATATTACAAACAGACACTTTAATTTTATTTATTTGTATAGATTTCCTGGTCAGACAGTGTTTTTGGGGTTTGTGATCAAGAAATTGTATGTGGGACCTAAAATTCCTGGTAAAATGTGGATGTAATACTCCTCTACCTCTTTGAGGGTATGAGGGTGACGATGACGCCTACATTTCACTAACCATGGTTTATGGTCTTATCTAAATTAATATTACAAAGCTGAAGAGTTTGTTTGTTTGTATGTTTGAACGCGCTAATCTCAGGAACTGCTGGTTCGATTTGAAAAATTATTTTAGTGTTGGGTAGCCTATTTATCAAGGGTCGTAGCGTGATGTTATATAGCCTTCCTCGATAAATAGGCTATCCAACAGACTACGACCCACGGGGACGGCGCAGTAAAGATAAACTTGGGTGAAACCGCGGGAATATCTAGTCTAAACTAATATTATAAAGCTTAAGAGTTTGTGTTTGTTTGTTTGTTTAAACACGCTATTCTCAGGAACTACTGATCCGAATTGAAAATTTCTTTCAATATTGGATTGCCCATTTATCGAGGATGGCTATAGGCTATATAATATCACGCTACGACCAACAGGAGCGGAGCATCAATCAAAAATGTTGCAAAAACGGAGAAAATTCTTTTATTGTGAAGGTGACGAAGTAGAGCTATTATGTATAATAGAGAGAGAGAGACTGCTGTCTAACGGGCAAAATGCCAAACTCTGGGCTGCTCCTATAATTCCTTGACAGAATATCTCAATGACACTTTGCACAATCCGGCAATCGAATTCATGACTTCATGCTTACCAATAGCAGTCTTAATACATATCTGCTTACCCTCTCGCAATCATAAATTATTACCTATTATTATTAAAATAAAGGCAAATCCCGCACTGGGAATAATTCCTGTGTCCCGGGGGACTTTACAAACATTCAGACAACGGATACAGAGAACACCCAGAATCGAAACAACCATTTGTGTGTCACACAAATTTTTGTCCCGCGTGGGATTCGAACCCACAACTCTCGGCGCAATGGCAGCGGCAAGACGACCACTTAAACCACTACGCCATTCGTGTAGACAAGATATAACGAGATGGGTGTCAAAATCCTAGGTTTCAACCTCTTCGACTTAAATGTAAAAGTGATGAAAAGAAATGACCTATATCTCGGGGGTCTTTTGAACCAACGGACCCATATTTAAACTCAACCGAGGTATGACCTAAAGGTGTTTGGACTCCAAGTTACAAGTTAATCGGTCTAGTGGTTCCGGAGTTATGCCGGTCACTAACAGACAGACACACAGACCCTCAAAATGTTTTCATTAACCTCTTCGAAGAAAACTCAGAGGTTAATAAATTTATGTATACATATAACTAAAGCCATTTACTTAATTTTTTTTTAAATATTCTATCACATACACACAACACCATCTAGCCCAAACTAAGCACAGCTTGTACTATGGGTACTAGACAATGGATAAACATACATATTATTATATCATTTTATTTTTTAAATATTTCCATATTATACATAGAAACACCCAGACCAAGACAAACATCCGTGTTCATGCACACAAATGTTTGACTTGTGCGGGAATCGAACCCGCGACCAAAGGAGTGGCAGTCGGTTACACTAACCACTACGCCATCGAAGCCGTCAGCCTTAACTACTAAACCAATGCAAACAAAATATCATATCATTAGCAGAAATACTCCATTACTTGTCTCGATAAATAACATCGCCGCTCGTAGTATACATAAATGCAATATATTATATAGAAAATAACGGTGAACATTATTCATTGCTGCTTCTAAACAACATGTTGCGAAATGTCGCGTTAGTCGGGAGTCAAGGGTCAGGGTATCTATGAATGGTGTTGTTGTCTTAATAAATAGTTGTTAGTTAAATTTGTGACGACTTTGTATAGAGAAATTCTGCGTTTCGCCTTCTCGGCTAACTGTACGGGTGTTATTTTGAAACGTATCCTAACTTATCCTACAGCCTACTAATATTATAAACTAGATGTTCCCGCGGTTTCACCCGCGTTTATCGTTACCGCGCCGCCCCCGTGGGTCGTAGCGTGATGTTATATAGCTTATAGCCTTGCTCGATAAATACACTATCCACACTAAAATAATTTTTCAAATCGAACCAGTGGTTCTTGAGATTAGCGCGTTCAAACAAACAAAATAACTCTTCAGCTTTATAATATTAGTATAGACTAGCTGTTACCTGCGACTTCGTCCGCGTAGATTTTAACTAAAAAGTGTCGGTCACCGCGGAACCCTATTTTTTTTTCTAAAATCAAATTAGCCTATGTTACTCCTTACAACATCAGCTATCTGCCAGTGAAAGTCCAGTCAAAATCGGTTCAGCCGTTTCGGAGATTAGCCGGAACAAACAGACAGACAGACAGACAAAAATTTTAAAAATATTTGTTTTCGTATAGTTGCCTTATATACTTTCATATCCATTAGATAAAAAGCTGTTATTTTGACATTACAAACAGACACTTCAATTTTATTTATTTGTTTAGATGTATAGATGTAAAGATTTGAAAGTTTGCGAGGATGGATGGATGGATTGATAGATGTGCATGCACCAACTTGTAGCCATGTGCAAAATTCTTAGAGAAAAAAGGTCTGGTGCAAATTCTTAGAGAAAAAGGTCTGGTGCAAATTCTTAGAGAAAAAGGTCTGGTGCAAATTCTTAGAGAAAAAGGTCTGGTGCAAATTCTTAGAGAAAAAGGTCTGGTGCAAATTCTTAGAGAAAAAGGTCTGGTGCAAATTCTTAGAGAAAAAGGTCTGGTGCAAATTCTTAGAGAAAATGCACCAGACCTTCATGACGAGCTGTGTCGATTTTTTGTTTCTGATACCTAACTACCGTCGCAACCAAAGGCACATGTTATTTGCCGTGCCATCATGTCGCAACGTAGCGCGCGCTATGTCACCCATACCGCGCTCGCTTTCTGCTCTCAACGCTCTCCTGTACCCCAATCCTGACTGTGACTTGTTTGCGGATGGATGGCAGAATATATTGTTAGAGTGTCAGCGATTTTGTGAGAAGAAGGGATGATTGTCTCAATGTCTAGTCTAATGTCTAGACAATGGATAAACATACATATTATTATATCATTTTATTTTTTAAATATTTCCATATTATACATAGAAACACCCAGACCAAGACAAACATCCATATTCATGCACACAAATGTTTGACTTGTGCGGGAATCGAACCCGCGACCAAAAGAGTGGCAGTCGGTTACACTAACCACTACGCCATCGAAGCCGTCAGCCTTAACTACTAAACCAATGCAAACAAAATATCATATCATTAGCAGAAATACTCCATTACTTGTCTCGATAAATAACATCGCCGCTCGTAGTATACATAAATGCAATATATTATATAGAAAATAACGGTGAACATTATTCATTGCTGCTTCTAAACAACATGTTGCGAAATGTCGCGTTAGTCGGGAGTCAAGGGTCAGGGTATCTATGAATGGTGTTGTTGTCTTAATAAATAGTTGTTAGTTAAATTTGTGACGACTTTGTATAGAGAAATTCTGCGTTTCGCCTTCTCGGCTAACTGTACGGGTGTTATTTTGAAACGTATCCTAACTTATCCTACAGCCTACTAATATTATAAACTAGATGTTCCCGCGGTTTCACCCGCGTTTATCGTTACCGCGCCGCCCCCGTGGGTCGTAGCGTGATGTTATATAGCTTATAGCCTTGCTCGATAAATACACTATCCACACTAAAATAATTTTTCAAATCGAACCAGTGGTTCTTGAGATTAGCGCGTTCAAACAAACAAAATAACTCTTCAGCTTTATAATATTAGTATAGACTAGCTGTTACCTGCGACTTCGTCCGCGTAGATTTTAACTAAAAAGTGTCGGTCACCGCGGAACCCTATTTTTTTTTCTAAAATCAAATTAGCCTATGTTACTCCTTACAACATCAGCTATCTGCCAGTGAAAGTCCAGTCAAAATCGGTTCAGCCGTTTCGGAGATTAGCCGGAACAAACAGACAGACAGACAGACAAAAATTTTAAAAATAGTTGTTTTCGTATAGTTGCCTTATATACTTTCATATCCATTAGATAAAAAGCTGTTATTTTGACATTACAAACAGACACTTCAATTTTATTTATTTGTTTAGATGTATAGATGTAAAGATTTGAAAGTTTGCGAGGATGGATGGATGGATTGATAGATGTGCATGCACCAACTTGTAGCCATGTGCAAAATTCTTAGAGAAAAAAGGTCTGGTGCAAATTCTTAGAGAAAAAGGTCTGGTGCAAATTCTTAGAGAAAAAGGTCTGGTGCAAATTCTTAGAGAAAAAGGTCTGGTGCAAATTCTTAGAGAAAAAGGTCTGGTGCAAATTCTTAGAGAAAAAGGTCTGGTGCAAATTCTTAGAGAAAAAGGTCTGGTGCAAATTCTTAGAGAAAATGCACCAGACCTTCATGACGAGCTGTGTCGATTTTTTGTTTCTGATACCTAACTACCGTCGCAACCAAAGGCACATGTTATTTGCCGTGCCATCATGTCGCAACGTAGCGCGCGCTATGTCACCCATACCGCGCTCGCTTTCTGCTCTCAACGCTCTCCTGTACCCCAATCCTGACTGTGACTTGTTTGCGGATGGATGGCAGAATATATTGTTAGAGTGTCAGCGATTTTGTGAGAAGAAGGGATGATTGTCTCAATGATTACCTATATAATTATTTATTTGTTTTTTATTTTTGTTTTAATTTTTGTATTTATGTCTAATGTATTCTAATCTTTAATTAGTTTAATTGATATACAACTTTTATAATAAAATAAATAAATAAAATAAAATGTATAGATGGATGTTTGTTACTCTTTCACGCAAAAACTACTGAACAAATTTTGATGAAATCTTACAGTATTATTGTTTATACACCTATCTTATCTCATCTGTGGCGGCCAGTCAGCGCAGACCGGCGACACTTCGACCCAGTGGGATCTTTTGTGTCGGCTCCAAGATTTAACCCTTAGCTATCGCCTTATGAATGTACTGCATTAGCCGCAGTGTACAATTCAGAGGGAAAAGCCTGAAGTCTTCAGGGTTTGGATATACCAATCCCATCAGACCCATCCTCAGTCCAGCCAACGCGTCGCATTCACACAGGTCAGTAGGTGCGATATGGACTCGTCCTGTTCACCACAGGCTCTGCAGATCGAATTGTGTGCCAATCTCAATCTGCACAGGAAGTCGTTGGTGCCAAAATGGCCAGTGACCGCTTCTGTGAGCAGGCGCATTTGGCTCTAGCTATACCCATAGAACTTCCGGGTGAAGCCTGTGGCTCCGTTAGCAATGATGTTTATACACCTAAATAACATGCAAAAAAATCTATCTCAACATAAAGCTACATTAACGGATGCGAAGCCGCAGGCAAAATCTAGTATTATAAATGCGAATGTAAGTTTGTTTATTACGCTTTCACGTCTTAATAACTCGATCGATCATCATGAAATTTCGTATACATGTTGTCAGGAGTACAGAAAATATATAGGGTACCTTTCATTCAGAAAAAAAGGATAGTTCCTGAGTGAAAACATAGGCAAAAGCTTTTGCATTACTTATAATAGTTTGTCTAAGACTTGCTTCCTTTATGATTACGTTTGAGTTATTTATACATACTAGCGGTCGCCTAGTGCTCGAAATTCGACCAAAGTTTGCCTGTAAGATATTGCTGATATATGTCATTATATATTGATATAATTATGTAACCATAGTTACGCGCTTCGACTGCATGTGTCAAACGCATGGTTGTGTGCGTGTAGTGTTTTTTCAATAATTTAATGTATTTCTAATGCATATTTCATATAAATATTAGGATTCGCAATTTCTTCTCCATATAAACTTTAACTGTGCCAAATTTCATACATCCGCGCAATTTTCGTAAAAAGGGGTACAAAGTTTTTGCTTCACGTATTAATATATAGATAATTATGTATACAGGCTGATTGGTAAAAGACAGGACATATTGAAGGAGGGTATTCAGTACTCGATTCTGGACCAGAATATCTAAAAAATATGTACTTAAAATTTCACCTAGTTATCCAATAAATACGTGTGCGGACACTCTGACCCCAGCTACCGCACCCCGCACTCTCCCGAATTTGCACCCCCGCCCATCCTTTTCTTATTAAAGGTCATTAGCCTCGACAGCTGTGTGCGCAGTATCCACATTTTATGGATATTTCATACAAATTTTCATAAAGGTTTTCTTTGCAGGTTAAACAGATTTTATTTTTATTTCTTTTTTATACGTTACGTCTTACCATAAATTATAATGTCCTTCAGTATGTACAATGCTTAACCAGTCTCACTGTTATTACAAAACATTGTATACCTACCCTGCGTAATAGGGACCATACTGTCAAAGATATAAAAGCATAAGTTTATGACAAAGACCCACATCCGAAAAGTCTTCGAATAACTTTTTCAAAGAATAACTTAATCTATTAATGATGAACTAAGCTATAAATGTTTAAAGCTTTTTGCCGAACTTGTATATTTTTTATTACTTCCCAATTATTAGCATTCTTCTACATGTCATAATAAAAAGTAATTTAATTTGCTTATAAGGCATCAGAGATTTATGGGGTCATAATGCTTATTATCGCTTAATGCGATGACGCAAGCCAAATTGTGAATGCTTGTTAAATTTTGAAGTCAACAATTCTTTTGATATTTTTTGGAGACTGTGTATAAAACTAAATAAATACCTACCGGCCAGGTGCAAGTCGGACTCATGTACTGAGGATTCTGTATGACGTTGTAGGTATGTAAGATAGTTTTTATGATATTTCATTATTTAATTTTTAATTAAATTATTGTGTCAGCATTTTAAGATTTAAGTTTTATAATAATCATTTCCTTTTTTAATATAATTTATACCTACCTACAGACTATGCATGCATTTCTGTATGATTATTACTGTTATTTTTTCTTTATTTAAATGCCATTATTTATTTGTTTGTATGATGTTTTAATGTAAATATTTAATTTCACTTTTGTAATTTAAAAAACGAGCCATAATAAATATTTTATGTAATTATTTTTCGTTAATGCATGCCGTGGCAGCCTGTAAGTAAGGCAGCACTATATTATGTATCCGCATTTTTTTTGTTTTATAACGTAGTTTCAATTAGTGTATGCTTTGTTGGTTGTCCATAAATAAATAAATAAATATGATGTATCTACGCTTTACCTTTTTCGGATTTTCCCATTACTTGTGCTATGAGACATTGCTTCTTGCCAAATTTCTTGACCCTAGGTAAACAGACTGTACTCGATAGGTTGTGATTTTCTTACGAGGTCATAATCCCGTCCCGATGCTGGGCATAGGCATCTTCTCAGTGTTAAAAGAGTTAGGCCATAGTTCATCACACTACTCCAGTGCAGATTGGCAGACTTCACATAGTTTTGAGAACATTATAGAGAACCAACTCTAAGACATGACAGTTTCCTCACGATGTTTTTCTTCACCGTTAAAGCGAATGATAATGAAGTATTTAATAAGCACATGACTTCAAAAAGTCAGAGGTCACGCACCTGTATTGAACTCGAAAACTCTGAATTGCAGTTTAATTGTCTGCCACTAGGCTATCATACAAGAAACCGGTCTAAAAAGCAGCACTGGTGAGTAAGAGTTCTCGAGGTGAGCAGCGATAGCTCAGTGGGGAGACCAACAGACTGGAACGCAGAGGGTCTTGGGTTTGAACCCACGTCGCGCACCTCTGACTTTCGGAAGTTATATGACTTTTCGCAATGATGTGCGTATTGATTGACAATTATCGCCTGCTCCGTGCCTCGGAAAGCACGTTAAGCCGTTGGTCCCGGCTGCCATGAACATCTATGGCAGTCGTTATTGGGAGAGTGTCGACACAAAAGATCCCTTTTCTTTTCATGTGTACAGGACGACATATGTCGGGACAGCTAGTAAAACTATAATTCCTTAAAACTATTACAGTCTCACACTATGTAAACAAAACTATCAAATAACGGACATAAAGAACACCGAAACTAGAAGCAACTATTGGTGGATAAAACAAAGTTTAGTCCTGTGTCGGAATCTAAAGCTGCGTATAAATTACGCGCGGCAAACCCTCGAACATTTGATCGCGCGGCGGCCGCGCGCTATGGAGACCGGCGGTGCTATTACCTATTTTGCAATAGCCTAACCATAGCGAAATTGTAGCAATATTTGGTATATTTTCGATACTTCGTATTATGTACAGCCATAGCAAAGCCATAGCTTTAACGCGACAGTGCTGCCTCTATGTAACAATCTATGAATTAATAATGCATTTTTGTTCTATGGAGGCAATTGTTTTGGTATTACGTATCGTTTTTGACAGCACAACGAAAGCCATCGGCGAGCAAATAAATCTGTCAAATCGCGATAAGCTTTTCTTGGATTGCTTTGTGATTGTTTCTTAGAAAGTTAAGAATTCTTAAGTTTTGTGTGTAAAGTCTATATTTTATTGGATATGGCTCGTGCTTAAACTTAGGTCTATTTCGTAGTGATCCAAATACACACTGGCACTAGTCGCCGCAAAAACACCAAACACTTAAAAACGACGCCAAACATTTTAACGTTTGTTTCAAGTGCTTTTTCGTCGAAAATTCTGAAAATAACAAAAGTTCCAAAGCAAAGTTTTCCACATCTGTTTGACAAAAGACATTTCTTAGTGTCAAGTTATTGCCACGAAATCGTTTCTGGCGCTAGCGTCGTCGCCGCAAAACGTGCATACTAGTAGGTAGCAAACCATCAGTGAACGAACGCGTATGTAATACGATTTTTTTTTGCGATTAGCCCTCGATCGCACCATGACTGCGCCGTGACTGTGCCATTATTGCTAAACGCTTATTTTTAGCTCGAACATGGCTACGCTCGAACGTGCCGCGGAGCGAACAGCAAACCGATCATTGTCGCTTTTTGAGGCCGCATCAAACGAGCTTCAGTCGCCTGCTAGCGCGCAGTTACGACGGTTGTGGATTTTAAAATTTGCTCGCGCGGCAATACGCGGAATGGACAACGAAAAGTGTCATCTGCTCATACGATTGTATGGTGCCAATGATTTGTTGTGGAACTGATCTGGCTATCTGCCGCGGACATTCGAGATGGATCGCATGCTGCGCGCGGCAGCCGCGATCTACTTAACTTCTTGAACGTTTAGGGGAAATACGTAAAAAATAATTAAAAATTCACTGTGCGAACAATACACAAACGGACAATGTATGTGCGCTCGACACTTAACTCATTAACGAGTCAAGCGTGCAGCGGACATACCTTTGTAGTTTTTTTTTTTGATTTCTCATTTTTGGTGACAGCGTATATCCGCTCGACAGTTGACGGGTTAAATTCATATCTTTATTTTGGCTCGCGCGGCAAATGTACGTCTGCTCTAGTCGAACATAGACTCGCGCGGCTGCCGCGCGTAATTTATACGCAGCTTTATCCACTGCACTGGACGCAGTGGGATTGGCGAGGCGACCTCTTATACCACTACGTGCAGTTAATAATTCTAGTCAACTTTTATTTCATCTTTTCTTCCTTTTGAGGTCGGCTAAGAGAGTTATATCCTTTTTACTGCAAGTAGTACATAGTCTAAGAAAACCGCTTACCGTCGAAAGGTCCATTCTCGTAGAAAAAACCTCTGGAGTAACAAACAATGAGAAGTAGAGCCTCGCTGATTTCAGCATGAATGGCCCGGCTCGACCGGGGAAGGACTACCCTCTCACAGAATATCGACGTGAAATAGCAGTATTCCTACTGTTGTGTTTCGTTCGGTGAGTGGGAGTGCCGGAGGCCCAATCCCTCTTTCCCTCTTCCCGCTTCTTCTCCTTCCCACTTCCTTTCCTAAAGGGTCGGCAACGCGCAAGTGATGCCTCTGATGTTGCAGGCGTCCATAGGCTACGGTGACCACTTACCATCAGGTGGGCCGTATGCTAGTTTGCCACCTTAGTCGTATAAAAAAAAATAACAAACAAGTCAGAACGCGAAGATTGCTCGGCATGTCATACCTGGAGCTGTTCGAGCGGGGTGGTAAAGGAAACCGCTTACCATCGAAAAGGCCGTTGCCACCAATCTCGTAAAAAACATGCATAACGGTGTCCAAATACCCAGCCTTTAAGCCGAACAAAGCACAATAATTTACGACACAAACTCGATGTAGTTCTACCAACATCACAGCGGTGGCTTACCAGTGTGACATGTTTTTGTCGCGCGACGCGAACACATGTTGATCGCGCGATTTTTTTGTCGCATGCTGATCACCCGGTCCGGCCAGTGAGCACTTCCCCTTATAGTGCTTACCAGTTTTTACATGCTATCGCCAATTACGCGGGCCATACGAAATTCATTGAACGATTTCTATATATTTTTTTTTATTTGAATTTGAACAGGGCCTAGTGTGGTCTTACCTTTATACTAATACTAGTAGTAATTGCCCATTAGTGAAGGCTGGTTCATGTTTGGTGCTAACTGTTGCCATCGACGGTGTTTATGGCTTAGCTAGAACTCCGTTCTTATAAGAAAAGTTGAATATTGTACTACTATGTTGGCTTGTGGCGTTAGTTTGAGAGCGATCGTGATGCCTAAGGTTCAATTTGCGGGGCAGGCAAGGTGTTTGTTGATTTTCCAATAGATGATAATACTCACGCCCGTTATTACGTAGAACCTGTTATATCTGTACAGTTGCAATAGTGAGTGTAATTCACTTCTCTTTATCTTTGGGAATATACATGAGGCAGTCAATATTAACGGGTTCTCGAGTGGAGACGACGATTCGGCAAGCGTAGTGTAGGACGCCCTCCGGCCAGATGGACTGATGACCTGAAAAAGGTGGCTGGAGGTGACTGGATGGTGAAAACGGGAGATCGGGCCTTGTGACGCACCCTGGGGGAGGCTTATGTCCAGCAGTGGACTGCAATAGGCTGAAATGATGATGATGATGATGAGTCAATATTAATATAATATATCAAACCCAAGATCGCCATTATCGACGCAAGCGTAATCTCGAACTCTAGTTCGAGATTACGCTTGCGTTACGTTACGTTTTCTATATGATTGTTCTAGAGAACAATCATATAGAAAACTAGCTGAACTTCGTCGCCGCGAAAATTCGTCTGCTTCATATAAGAGAATTTGCCCCGTTTTGCAACATTTTTCATTGCTGCACCGCTCCTATTAGTCGTGGCGTAATGTTATATAGCCTATAGCCTTCCTCGCTAAATAGGCTATCCAACACTAAAATAATTTTTCAAATCGAACCAGTAGTTCCTGAGATTAGCGCGTTCAAACAAACAAACTCTTCAGCTTTATAATATTAGTATAGATAGTATAGATTCGTGTATGAAAAATTATTTTATCAAACATATATTTATGGTACAACAATAAAGAATTGTTGTCCAAATTCTTTATTGTAATATAATATTTATTATTATAATATAATATTTATTATGTTGTTTAGAGTGTTTCCTCTTCTCGAGCTTTGGCTCGGTATACTGAGTACCCGCCCTGAGACCCTCAGGGAAAAGGTGGCTCAGTGCCCCCGCTAACAAAAACTGTATCTCCTAAAACTTTTCTGACTATTGTTGATGTGTGTATTACTGCCTGTTTTTGAATTATTTAAATGTTTATGTTGGAATCTAATTTGCTACAATATCTATTTATGTTTTTGGCTATTACTCCAGTGGGAGCTACTACTATGGGTATTATTTCTGTGGGTGATATAATATTTATTATTATAATATCATATTTAGTATTATATTATAATAATGAATTTGGACAACAATGGCAACTATTATCTATTTTAGTATCACCGAAAATTCTCACACAGATGTTATTCTATAAATAAAGGAACACCTGTAGACACATTAGAACCTGTATAAAAGATTTAAATGTAATGTCAAATATATATTATTATTTTGTCAAATCCAGTAAAATATCTATTAGCATGTCTATATTCTACAGTCAACAACCCACGCGAAACATTAACAAGTTTTGTATAAAAATAACTATTAGTCATGCTAAAAGGCATTTTGGGAAGGAATCGGCATAAAATATAGCAATTTAACATGTTCGTGTCAAAAAATTAAGATATAAATTAAATATATACGAATATCTCTAATAAAGTTATCAAATATTGAAGTTCTAAGAAATATTTTATTTAAATAAAAGTTCCTGACCGTGATTTTGGTTAATCCCACGGAAACACATACCGGTATTAAAAGTATTAATCCAGGAAATGGTCTATCTGTGGTGACAAGTTTAATTTAAAACCGTTCGACAGTTTTTGCGAAATTGAGTAACGAACATACAAACATAATTTTAGAAGGCTGGTTTTAAAATATTACAATATTTAGTAAATATTGTATTGTCACTAGAACTAAAGGTTAGGAGGAACTTGTTCTAATGTAGCTTGCAAGCTTACATGACATAATGATCAAAACGAACTAACAAATATTGCAATTAGAATAAAAACTTGTTAAAAGTGTTCAAGTATTTGCATCGCCACCTTTGACCCGCCATAATGCTTCGAATGTTATGAGTTCGATCCGGCACACAAGAAGTATAATCCACAAATAGTTGTTGAGTTCTGACTACCGTACCTGATCTATACAAATAAATAAAATTGAAGTGTCTGTTTGTAATGTCAAAATAACAGCTTTTTATCTAATGCATATGACAGCATATAAGGTAGGTACCTATACGAAAACATCTACCTTTTAAATTTTTCCTGTCTGTCTGTTTGTTCCGGCTAATCTCCGAAACGGCTGAACCGATTTTGATAGGACTATCACTGGCAGATAGGTGATGTCATAAGGAGTAACATAAGCTACTTTGATTTTAGAAAAAAAAGGGGTTCCGCGGAGACAAACACTTTTTAGATAAAATCTACGCGGACGAAGTCGCAGGTAACAGCTAGTAGACAATAAAATAAAATAGCAATTCCTTACTCCATACTGATACTGAGGATTTCTTTTCAGGACACCCAAAAAACACTTTTGGTGACGCAGGATTTACGGAAATAACTTGAGTGTAGATAATACATATTTTATCCCTTCATGACTCGATCTATGTACGATATATATGTAAATAATAATAATAATATTCTATCACACACATACAACGCCATCTAGCCCTAAACATACATATATACTTTTTTTGTAAAGACATACATATTATACGAGTACATAGAAACACCTAGCCTAAGACAAACATCCATGTTCATGCACGCAAATGTTTGACTTGTGTGGGAATCGAACCCGCGACCTCAGGCGTGGCAGTCGGTTACACTAACCACTACGCCATCGAGGCCGCCTAATACATAGATAGTGTCATATTTTGTCCCAAAGACTTAAGCAGGAGGATCCACCTATATATAATTTAGCTATCATTTTAGGTCCCATGTACCTAATAGGGTAAGTAGCTACTTCTGTCTACCGAGCCTGAGCTCGCTCGCTCATTTTGCACTGTTACCTACTGTCAATTTCTTGACTTAAAGAGAGAAGAGAGGAACCCGATCACAAAACCCGGCTCTCTAATCGAATCTGATCCTCATTCACGCGCTACCTGGGCAGTATATCTAGTATCTATGTGCATTATACAAATGGGCTTGATTGAATTTTGAACAAAGAGTTTTTTTTTTTACATCTAAGGTGGCAAATAAGCATACGGCCTTTTGTAGCATATTACCTTATGGTAAGTGGTTACCGTAGCCTAAGGACGCCGGCAACACCAGAGGCATCACTTGCACGTTGCCGACCCTTTAGGAAAGGAAGTGGGAAGGAGAAGAAGCGGGAAGGGTGAACGAGGGTGATTGAGCCTCCGGCACTCTTACTCATCGAACGAAACACAACAGGAATACTGCTATTTCGGGTCGATATTCTGTGAGAGGATAGTCCTTCCCCGGTCGAGCCGGCCCATTCATGCTGAAATCAGCGGGGCTCTACTTCTCATTGTTTGTTACTCCAGAGGTTTTTTCTACGAGAATGGCCCTTTCGACGGTAAGCGGTTTTCTTAGACTATGTAATACTTGCAGTAAAAAGGATATAACTCTCTTAGCCGACCTCAAAAGGAAGAAAAGATGAAATAAAAGTTGACTTGAATTATTAACTGCACGTAGTGGTATAAGGGGTCGCCTCGCCAATCCCACTGCGTCCAGTGCAGTGGATAAAGCTGCGTATAAATTACGCGCGGCAGCCGCGCGAGCCTATGTTCGACTAGAGCAGATGTACATTTGCCGCGCGAGCCAAAATAAAAAAATGAAACTCAACTAAAAAAATTGCAATTATTTCTAGAAGGTACACATTCAGAATACAGACATTAGCATCAATAACGCAGCAGTTGTCTAGTGAGAGTAACTGCTGTGTATGACGACTCGGGTACGATTTACAGGACGAGAGTAAGGCATTAATGGGTTCTTCAATTAAAAAAAACTCAATAGAAACACGGAGTCTAGAATTGTACCGTAGGCTAAAATTATAGTAGTGAATTGTATATTTATTATGAGCAATCTAAAAAAATAATCATAAAATGGAGCTGTAATGCATCTGTATTTCCATTCAAGTATGTATGTAGGTCTGAGACTATATAATATAGAAATCAAGTAAAACTACGGTAGAATACTAGTCAATGTTATTTCTAACAGTCAAATAGTTACAACAGTTTAAAATTATAGTGCCAAGTGTAATGTGACTCAACATTTGTTTTGTACAAAGAAACATTTAAGGGGGAAATGAAAAAAATAAAACGCACACATAACAAAGCGTTAATAAAACCATAATGTGATCACACACTAAAAGTGTGACCAAATTTAAAATTACTCAGGGTTGCCACCTATTAATTTATATATTGATTTTAATCCTAGTTACTGTGTGGGATAGTTCCCATATCCGACATTAATTGGAGACGGAAGGAATGACCCTGCTCGCATAGGGAAAAACCGCCCTTAGAAACTGTCGTTAAAAAAAATTGGGGCCGTCTTTGGGGACTGCTGATAGAAGTGAATTGATCATAAACACTTCTTTATAAAAACAAAAAAATAAGGGGCTCAAAATTTCGTTATTTTTTGCATAGGACGCACCATTTCTGAGATATTGTTAATATTCTAAAATAATTCAAAAATGGAAAGCGTGGAAGCGTGACCATGACGAAATGTGACGATGACGCGAGTTCTATGATTTTTGTTCACCCAAGAAGTGCTCAACGCGCGTAAAGAAGTTTTTACTTCAATATTAACACTGTGACATCGCTCTGTCTGATAAGTAAGGTTTCTAAAGGCTCACCTAAATACCTACCACCTCCATTATTTTTTTCTTTTTTTATCCCAACTCTAATGCTTTCTCTTAGATTTGGCAAAATACGAGTGTTTCTCTTATTGGAATAGGTCATGCGCTAAACAACGCACAACCATTTACTATCAGTCACACCGTACACATTTCGATTAGCTACGTTTGTCGTGTAGAAAAATCTTAAAATCATTTTGTCCGACAATTGCTTTAAACATCAACCACACATAAACACAAATGTTCTTTCCTTAATATATTTTTTAAACAAATCTATTTTTTGATAAAAATATTCTCGCATATCTGCCATCCTTAACCCATGCGTTATTTTCAAGGCTGTGAAAAAAAAACAACACGTTGACTTAGCAACTAGTAGATTCTGCGTGGAGATGACGTAATAGGTCGTTGAACCGTTGTTTTTGCCAGCGGCGCTTGGGAGGCATGGTGAATATACACACATAATAATGTCCTAATTAATTAAAGATAAAGATAACTTATTTTGGGAAAAAGAAATTTTATACGACTAAGGTGGCAAACAAGCATACGGCACACATGATGATAAGTGGTCACCGAAGCCTATGGACGCTTGCAACACCAGGCATCACTTGCGCGTTGCCGACCCTTTGGGAGAAAAAGGACGTGGGATGGAAAAGGAGTGGGAAGGAGGAAAGAGGGTGATTGGGCCGCCGGCACTCTCACTCACCGAACGAAACACAATAATAGGAATACTGCTATTTCACGTCGATATTCTGTGAGATGATAGTCCTTCCCCGGTCGAGCAGGCCCATTCATGCTGAAATCAGCGAGGCTCTACAATATTAAAATTACTAGCGATAATATTCATTAGCACTTTTCTTGATCTGTGAATCGAACGCATGATCTCATGGGTGAACAAAAATCATGGAACTCGCGTCATCGTCACGCTTCCACGCTTTATTTTTTTTTTAGAATATTAATTACATCTCAGAAATGGTGCGTCCTACGCAAAAAATAATAAAATTTTGACCCCCTCAATAATCCTTACGAGAGTATCAGGAACTAGCCGGCCCCTTTTTTTTCTTGTTGTCTAAAGAATTGTTTATGATCAAGAATTAAAGTTTTCACTTCTATCGGCAGTCCCCAAAGACAGCCCCAATTATTTTTTTTATCTTTAAATTACAGCCACAGAGATGTATAAACAAATCAAATAAGTCCAAAAAGGACGTAGCTGCCATGTCTAATCAAGGAGCTCGTGTGGCCACCATTTGGTTCCACCACCAGATTCTGCAAATAAAAAGCAGATTATAAATTTACAATACACAGACCTGGTCAAGACAAATTTAACAAGCCCAAACACGACGTGACTATCTTCTTTAGTTGAGGAGTTCTTTTGACCATCTTTCAGCTCACCATCAGACTCAGAAACAAAAAATTCTCTGCCCAGGTGACGTCGACTACATTCCTTTGACCATTTCTGAACAGCTTTATTGATGTCATAGTTATCCACCTGTACCATTCACAAGACAATAGCCCATAAATATACGCCTTCAAATATCGTTACTTGGACTTTAACATGGCTACAAAACGCCTAGTGTGTATTACAGCCACAATATATGAACGGATTGTTAATGATAATATAAATTTGTCACCTATGGAAACTGTGAAACTCTCATTGTTACGACATTTGTGTGATGGTCGGGCTACGAGACAGGCGAAATCATCTATCAAATATACCATAGATGCACGATCGTCGCTCGAAGAACGGCCCCAACAAAACTGTGCATAAATCAGTCGTATGCACAGTTTCGATGGGCGAGATGATAAAAAGTGTGTTGAAGTTTTAGAAGGGATTTTGTAACAAGAGGGTGATCAAGAGTTTTATTGAACGCATTAGATCGGCTAGATTTACTATTTATATTATAATACTTATTTTTATTTTTGTTAAATTTCCATTATATTATTTTTTTATCAGTGTTCCTTTTTAATTTAACTGTGTTTTGTTGAATTTTTATTTGCATTAATGTCAATTTACCAAACAGTTTAACTTCATATAAAAACCATTTTTTGTAAACGATGTGAAATGATGATGTACTCACGATGTGTTCTCCTGTAATTGAAGGAGCACAAATTATCGAACCACTTTTTGTAATTATTTCATGTACTGTGTATCCTTTGTTGGAGTTCCTAAGAATAAATAAATAAATACTAGCTGTTACCTGCGACTTCGTCCGCGTATATTTTAACTAAAAAGTGTTTGTCTTCACGGAACCTTATTTTTTTCTAAAATCAAAGTAGCCTATGTTACTCCTTATAACATCAGCTATCTGCCAGTGAAAGTCCCGTCAAAATCGGTTCAGCCGTTTCGGAGATTACCCGGAATAAACAGACAGACAGACAAAAATTTTAAAAATATATGTTTTCGTATAGGTACCTTATATACTTTCATATGCATTAGATAAAAAGCTGTTATTTTGACATTACAAACAGACACTTCAATTTTATTTATGTGTATAGATGTATAGATACGTATTTTAATATTACAGTCATAGTCTCGTGCATAAGGTATGAAGTTGGATTTCTAAGTCTACCAAAATTTAATGACTTTTTCATACTAGCGTGGAGTTCCTGGTAGACGACTATCACTTACCTTCTATTGTGTAGGCCCACGTGAGATCTAAAACGATAGCTTGCGAAATGTGGGTATGTAAACCTCTGTCTAACCCTTTGGAGACACAGGTGTGATCCCTAATGTGTAAAATCTATATTAATATTATAAAGCTGAAGAGTTTGTTTGTTTGTTTGTTTGCTTGAACGCGCTAATCTCAGGAACTACTGGTACGATTTGAAAAATTCTTTAATTGTTAGATATCCCATTTATCGAGGAAGGCTATAGGCTATATATCATCACGCTAAGATCAATAGGAGCGGAGCACCAATGAAGAATGTTACAAAATCGGAGGGTTTTTTCCTTTAGAGAGCTTCCGCTGCGTGCGCTGCGTAAACAGTAAAAGTTTCGCAAAAATCATGTATGATAGAATTGTTCCCCTTTAAAAGTTATAAAAAAAAGTCCTCGACAGCATATGTCTATCTTTTAAGGTTGGCTCACTATAATCTTTTTTATGCTAACCAAATTTGTTCTAAAATAATACATTATTTGCGAAGGTGTTTTTATAAACATGATATTAATCCTTATCCAAATAAATACGTTATTCATCACAAGTATTTAATTTAAAACAAAATTGCCCTTTACATCATTCGATTTCAATGAATATCTTAGGAGATATCGCAGTTTTAAAATAACATACGCAGCAAAATAATGATAAAGTACTGCGCGCGCATTTATGATGTGCAAGGCCGGCCGAAAACTCTGCGAGATACCATGCCGCGCGGCTCAGACGCGTGGTCATGGTCGGCTCCTTACGGAACGGTACAAGAAACATCACGCTACGACCCACGGGGGCGGCGCAGTAACGATAAACGCGGGTGAAACCGCGGGAACATCTAGTATAATAATATAATAGTAAAATAAAACTTCAAAATTAACTAACCCTTACCAGATAGCAAAATTCGGCATATCATCTCATCTCATCTTCTTTCTAGTTTTTTTTTGTTTTTTTATATTTTAACCCCACCCCACGTTTTTTTACATCAAAATTATTAAATTACATATTTTCTATTTTTTCGTTTTTTTTTTAATAACGCATGTGTTTCTAGTTTTTTAAACTATTATTTATTTTTACTATATTTTTTCTAAATTATTACATTGTCATTGGTCTTCGATAAGTCTACAACGTTTAAATGAAATCTCACCCTTTGAAGTGGGTCAAAATCAAGTCCAAAGGAGTCGGTTACAAACAAACTAACAAACAAACAAATAAACAAACAAACATACAGGTGAAGCTAACAAAAGCGTGTTAAAAACGCAATCAAATTCACAGCAAAATTAGGACCAAACAATAAACCCATTATGAAAACTTAAAGTGTATACCCGCTGTTCTGCTTACCCCACAATAACACAGGTGTAATAAATCGAAAAAGCCATGCATTCTAGTACTGACTTTTATTGGTTTTAAAACCGTCTGACACATGTTTATGAGACACACTATATAACACTCTGAAGTGATATTTTACTAGAAAGTTGATAATTCTTTTAACAATACTTCCATTTGTATAGGCGACAATCGATCTTTTGTATCGTGGTGGTCTTGGGATATTTGAGATAAGCTTTGTAATAAAGTATACAGATCGCGCAATCTATGATGACCGGACTGAGCATAGCGTCTCCGAATTGTTGCGCATGTACAGTCGCTACGAGGCGTCCCGCCCCCGCCCCCTGTCACCAAGGAGACCTAAAACTTGTAACTGCGACGCCATTCGCGCAATGTTCAGACCGGTCATCATACAGTGCGCGATCTGTATCTGATCTGTATATGCTGCTGGCGCCAGCGTATATAGAAACGTAAATAGGAATATACAGTATCCAATGTTTGACTACACGGATGGGATAGTGGTTTCAGTGGTCGTTTCGCTGCCACTGCGCCGAGTGTTGTGGGTTTGATCCCCATATGGGACCATTACGGGGAGATGGGCCTCGTTAGCATTGGTTTGCAACCTGTCTAGGAGAAGGAAAACTCCGAAATCACACCCGGGGAGATGGGCCTCGTTAGCATTGGTTTGCAACCTGTCTAGGAGAAGGAAAACTCCGAAATCACACCCGGGGAGATAGGCCTCGTTAGCATTGGTTTGCAACCTGTCTAGGAGAAGGAAAACTCCGAAGTCAAACCAATTTTCAGGGAGCAGACCCGAGAATAAACCCCGATCCAAGGTGTTAACCGACCCGTGCTGATGGATTCGTGGCCAGAGGGAAAGCTGGTCGTGAACGGAGGGTGCCTGTGTTGGTGGTCACAGGGCACAGGATGGATCCACCTTACCTCTGTAAAGGGCTCTGCGGAGGTGGACAGTATTTTCCCTAACAATCGTGGGAACGCATATGGTCTTTGATTTTATTAATAATCCGCATGGCGGCGACGCGGTCCGCCACCCGTCACGTCTCGTTTCTCGCGAGGGCGAAAAGTGGCCTACGGAAAGCCGTTTTGCTACATTGAATGTTGGAGGAGGGATGGATGGAAAATTGAATGAAGTATGTCAGATGATGAATGAGAGAAAGATTGATGTTCTGTGCGTGAATGAGACGAAAAGGAAAGGCTGTAATACCACTAGGCATGGACCCTACACGGCGTATTGGTCCGGCGTGCCTAGCAATACCAGAGCCTGTCAGGGAGTTGGTGTTATTCTGTCTGCTAGAATGAATGAGTGTGTAAAAGAATTCGAATATGTGAATGCTAGGTTACTATGGATGAGAATGAAAGTAGGGATTACTCGTGTGTTTATGGTAGGGGTCTATGCACCCGTAAACATAGCAACGGGTATGTCTCAGAGTGCACGGGAAGAAAGAGAAGATTTTTGGGAGTGTTTGAGAGATGTCTTGAGGAAATGCAAGGAACACGAGAGGTTGATAATGTTAGGGGGTTTTAATGGTTGGGTGGGAGTAAAGCGTGAAGGAAACGAAAGGGTTTTAGGCAAGTATGGGGAGGAAAGCGTGAATGAGAATGGAAAAAGGTTGCTTGAGCTATGTTTGGAGTGGAATCTCTGTGTGACAAACACTATGTTTGCTCACAAAAGAATCCACCAGTATACAAGAGAAGCAAAGAATGTAAGAAGTAGTATGATTGACTTTGTTGTAGTGGATGAAAGATTGAGAAAGAATGTCCTAGACACTCGGGTATATAGAGGTATTGGTGTCCATACCGACCATTTTTTGATTATGAGCCGGATACGTGGCCTCTTCAAAGGATGGCGACACCGTATACCTACCCGAACAAGTGTCCAAGAACGAATAAAAGTAGAAAATTTGCAAGATGAAGTATTGAAAGACGAGTATAAAAATCAATTGAGGAAAAGATTTGAAAGATTTTGTGACACTGATGATATAGAAGAATTATGGCAGTCGTTTAAGCATGAAGTGGTTGTTGTAGCGTCAGAAGTATGCGGTGTGAGCAAGAAGAGGAAAGTTATAAAATCGAAGAATGCGTGGTGGGATAAAGATGTGCAAGGGGTAGTACGTGAGAAGAAGCAGGCATGGTTGTACTGGCTATCTGTCAGAGCCAATGAAAGAATGCAAGAAGCAACGAATGAGGATGTGAATGAAGCTAGGAATAAGTTTATAAGAATGAATAAAGTAGTGAAAGATGTAATTAAATGGAAAAAAGAGGAATTGAAAGACAAGTTTGATAGAAGATTATCTGAAGATTTCCGGACCAACGCGAAGTTCTTCTGGAAATCCATTCGCTCGGTTCGAGGTAAAACCGTAACCACAGAGCTGAAATCAATCAGAGATAAGAATGGAAGTTTACTGAATGAAGAAAAGAGCGTACTGAAGAGATGGAAGGAATATTTTGAAAGTTTATTTGAAAGAGAGGAATGGCAAGGGCAAAGTTTCGAAATGAATGATAATGATAGTAGTGATGAAAGCCCTATTAGTATGGATGAAATAATGAAAGCATTGAAAAGCATGAAATCAGGAAAGGCTGGTGGGTATGATAGGATTACAGTCGAAATGCTGACAGCTGGACAGGGTCTTATAGCAACTCAGTTGTGCCGCCTTTTTAACTTGTGCTGGAATACCGGCCGTGTACCAAGTGATTGGTGCAAGGCCGTCATAGTACCTTTATACAAGGGAAAAGGCTCACAGCAAGAGTGCAAAAGCTATAGAGGCATTAGCTTGCTCAGCGTCGTCGGTAAATTGTATGCAAAAGTGTTAATTGAAAGGACTGTGAAAGTAACCGACAAGAAAATATGGGATGCACAAACGGGATTTCGAAAGGGTATGGGATGTACGGATCAGGTCTTTTCCTTACGGAGCATAGCCGAAAATGTTTTGGCCAAAGGTCAAAAGATCTATTGCGCATTCGTGGATCTGGAAAAGGCTTATGATAAAGTGGTGAGGAATGAACTTTGGTCGGCATTGTCCATGTATGGAGTGAATAGCAACCTCACGCGAGCTCTGAAATCTCTTTATGATGATTCCAGAGCTTGTGTTAGGATAAATGGGACCTACACAGAGTGGTTTAGCATCGATAAAGGTGTTGGACAAGGATGTGTAGCGTCACCTTGGCTGTTTAACCTATACATGGACAATTGTTTGAAAGATTTAAAAGATTGTGAATGGGGATTAAGAATGAATGAGTTACTTGTCAAATGTCTTCTTTATGCCGATGACCAAGTAATACTTGCGTCATCGGCGGAAGAGTTGCAGGCGATGGTAACTATTATGCATAGTGCTTTTGAGAGTAAAGGAATGAAAATAAATGTAAGCAAGACGAAAGTAATGGTATTTGAAAAGGAAGAGTGCGTGACGATGTGTAATATTATGATTGATGGAGAATAAGTGGAGCAAGTGAAAGAGTTTGTATATTTGGGTACTTTGTTTACAAGGGATGGTAAACATGACGGAGATATTGAAAGGAGAACGATTGCTGGCAACAGTGAATGGAGCCCTACGCGCTTTTATGAACAGTCGAAATGTATCCGAAAAGGCACGTTTGGCTGTTCATAGAGGACTATTAGTGCCCACACTTATGTATGGAAATGAAAGTTGGGTATGGCAAAAGAAGCATGAGAGCAGAATAAATGCTGTAGAAGTGAGAGCGTTGAGAAGCATATGTGGTGTGACTCTGAAAGATAGAATAAGAAATAGTGTGATTAGAGAGAGATGCGGCATGAAAGTGGATATAGTTACAAGAATAGAAAAGGGTATGTTAAGCTGGTTTGGACATGTAGAAAGAATGGACGAGGAAAGACTGACTAAGAAAGTTTATAAGGCTAGTGTGAATGGAACAGTCGCAAGAGGAAAACCTAGGCGAACGTTTCTCGACCAGATCGGAGGCGTCCTGGACAAAGGCCAGGTTAAGAGCTCCTTGAACCGACGGGCGTGTATGAGGAATGTGATGAAAGTGAATGAAGCCAGAGAAGTGTGTCAGGATCGTAGCAAATGGAAATCCGTAGTCTCTGCCTACCCCTCTGGGAAACAGGCGTGAATCTATGTATGTATGTATGGGACCAAAAATTGTGTGGTCCTTAAGACTGCGCCGAGCGAAATCTTCCAAGACAGGCGGTCACAGTTTTTTTAAATCTTTATTTTAAATAAGGGGTGCGGTCACAGTTAAGTGAATAAAATCAACACTTTTTGTTTAATACAAATATAAAACATACTTTTACCATAACAATGAATGTGTTTACAATTACTCCGTGTAGAAAACTTATTATAATTAATATTTTTGCCTACAAAATTACGTAAATTTGCACGAAAAATGCAAAAACGTAAGCTCGTGTTACATGATTTTTAGATTATAACAGAAATCTATCCTATTTTACAGCTTAAACGAAACATAAATAGTTATATTACAATTTGTCCGTCCCAAATATTTAAGTTATTGGTTGACAATAAAGATACATATTTATCAAAAAAGCACTTCAAATCCTCCATACAATTTTACTATAGCGGCAGCGCGCCAATTTGACTACGTGCCGCACGAGCTCTGTCATTATCTGTCTTACGCTCGACGCAGTCTTAAATGGTTGTTTCGAGTTTGGGTGTTCTTTGTGCCCTTTGTTTGAATGTTTGAAGTTTCCCGCGATCCAGGAAATATACTTAGAGCAGGAGTAGTCTTTAAAAAAAGTTATTTTGGACGTGGTCTGTGTGGAAAGTCATCCAATGTAGTCTTGTCGGTTCGAACTCTATTTTTTTTGTTATGTCCCACTGCTAGACAAAAGCCTCTGCCATGGGCTTCCAAATCACTCTGTTGAAAGATATTCCCTACCGTCCCTTTCGAAAACGCCCAAGTACTCCGCCATCGCCAAGCGGCCATCTCCATTTAGGTTTGCCCAGAACTCTATAACGGGACAAAAAGATTGTGTGATTCACAAATGGTTGTTCCACGTCTGGATCCTTGTTTTCTCCATTATCTTCTTGAATGTCTAGTGGAAATACATAAAAAATAATTAAAAATTCATTGTGCAAACAATACACAAACGGACAAATGTATGTGCACTCGACACTTGACTCATTAACGAGTCAAGTATGCAGCGGACATACATGTGTCGTTTTTTTTTTTAAATTCTGATGACTCATTTTGCGGACAGCGTATGTCCGCTCGACACTTGACGGGTTAATTAAATGTTTGGTAAGTCGCTCGCGATACACGAATTATTCCTAGTGCAGAAGTTGCATTATTGAAGCAAATATAATTATATTGTTTAACGGTTTACGTATTATTCTAGAACAAACATCTCTTCATAGATTTATACAATTTTTTGTGGGATTAACTGTTGCCCGCGAGTATGTTCGTGTTTATTGAGAACGAGCGTTTGCTCGCAGTTTCGCTGGGGACAGTAATTTTTGTCTGGTACCTTATGTCCTTTTCTGTAACAGAAACAGCGATAGCTCAGTGGGGAGACCAACGGACTGCAATGCAGAGGGTCTCGGGTTCGAACCCACGTCGCGCACCTATGACTTTCGGAAGTTATATGACTTTTCGAAATTATGTGCGTATTGATTGAAAATTATGGCCTGCTCCGTGCCTCGGAAAGCACGTTAAGCCGTTGGTCCTGGCTGCCATGAACATCTATGACAGTCGTTATTGGGAAGTCAGTGCCCTCTAATACCCTGACACTGGTCTAGCCTTCGGGTATCGTTAGCCTTCTGGTTGCGGAGGTCAGACGACAGTCGCTCTGTGTAAAAACTGATATCCAGGCAAATCCGGTTAGACTAAAAAGCCGACCCTAAGTAACTTGGGAATAATAAAGGCTAAGGAGAGGAAGACCTTATGTCCTTTTCTGTACCCCTGACAACAGGCATGCAAAATTTCATGATGATCGGTCGAGTAGTTAAGTGGAAGCGTAACAAACAAAGAAACTGAATGCCAAACGCTTATTTTCGTATTCACATTTAGTTTTTAATATTAGTTAGAATAGTCTACTTAATGTTATCGAAACCAGTTTAGAGATTTAGGAGTAAAAACAACCATACAGTTATAGTGATACCATGCATTCTTTTTGAAAATTACTAGCAATTAACAAATCAGTAGTATTCTTATTGAAATTTTAAATGGAGGGGCATTTAAATTAGAATGTTTCTGGCTCCAAGCATTCTAGTTGAGTTTACGGATATAGTGCAATCACTGGAATTCGAACCACTGATCTGTCGATCGTAAGTCCGGAGCACGGAATTTAAAAATGTTGACTGTTATTAGACTATAGGTCTGCCTCCTATCTTAATATATAAAAATCTCGTGTCACGATGTATGTTCGGGATAAACTCTGAAAGTACTGAACCGATTTTGATCAAACTTCGTAACTATCTGTAATTTGGTCCATCTTAAAAGATAGGATAGTTTTTTTTTCGTGTGTACAGGACAATGTCTGTCGGGACAGCTAGTTATGTATAAGTTTAAAACATAGCTGTCGATAAATGTATGTAATACTGCCTACCTTTCTCTTTTTCATACATACATACATATATTCACGCCTGTTTCCCAGAGGGGTAGGCAGAGACTACGGATTTCCATTTGCTACGATCCTGACACACTTCTCTGGCTTCATTCACTTTCATCACATTCCTCATACACGCCTATCGGTTCAAGGTGCTTTTAACCTGACCTTTGTCCAGAACGCCTCTGATCTGATCGAGAAACGTTCGCCTAGGTTTTCCTCTTGCGACTGATCCATTCACACTAGCCTTATAAACTTTCTTAGTCAGTCTTTCTTCGTCCATTCTTTCTACATGTCCAAACCAGCTTAACATACCCTTTTCTATTTTTGTCACAATATCCACTTTTTCATATTAATTTAATTTCGTATGTATGAAAATATTTGAAAGTATGCCTGTCTCCATCTGTTATAAGTTCTTCCAAGCCATTACCAGCACAAAATTTGTGGGTTCAGAACAGAGGCTCGCAACATTTTGTTGTGACACCCCTTTTATATTACTGCACGTGTGATGTTCCTAATATTTCTGGAACTTGGTATGGTTTTTGGCCTTTTTACTTAATAAACGGTCAAAACTTAGTATGCTGCAGATACCGTAACTTATAATTATTATTGCTTGTGTTGGTGACCCTAGGGGCAAAAGAATTGAAGATGCGATCAAGGGGAAGGAATAGTAAAGACAGATATACCTTCGCGCAATTATTACTCGCCGAGCGATAGCCAGTAATAATTTTACTACTGTATGGTGGAGAACTACTCATACGAAGGTTTCTTGTAACAGCCCGGGAGACTTGCCCAGAGGTGGCTCATTAATTCTGTCACTAAATAAAAAAAATATCAACCTTGAATATAACCTGCGTGAGTACGGTTATGAAGGGGCCTCGATGGCGTAGTGGTTAGTGTAACCGACTGCCACGTTTGAGGTGGCGGGTTCGATTCCCGCACAAGTCAAACATTTGTGTGCATGAACATCGATGTTTTTCTTGGTATGGGTATTTATATGTATAATATGTATGTATTTAAGAAAATAGAAGTATATTTGTATGTTTATCCATCGTCTAGTACCCATAGCACAAGCTCTGCTTAGTTTGGATAAGATGGTGTTGTGTGTATGTGATAGAATATTATTATTATACTCTTTATTTAAATCTTTACAATACATTTTTCATTTTAAAATATACATATATAAAAAATACATTTAAAAATATAAAATATATGGTACCCCACCGGCATCGGGAACAGGGGCCAAGCTACCGGTGGTTAGGATTCCAGAGATAGGAACCTCCTCACAATGCGTGCCGTATCTAATAGCACTGCCCTCTGCATCAAACCCTTGATCCTTATTATTATTATATTATATCTTTAAGTACATTAAAGGGAAATCTTAGACATGCAGGTTTCCTTACGATGTTTTTTAAAAAAGCAAACGATACATTTTATTTAAAACGCACATAACTTTGAAAAGTTAGCGTTGATCCTTGGGATCGATCTCGAGACCTGTGCATAACAGTCCAACGGTCACCAACAAGGATATCGCTGTTTATTATCCATATGAGCTTTTAAAGCAAAACACAGACTATGAATCCTAACTAATATTATAATTACGAGCGTGAGTTTGTTACGCTTTTACGCCTAAACTACTCGACCAATTATGATGAAGTTTCGCGTAAACATTGTCAGGGGTACATCCCCTTTCTCTACGACTAGTCCAGTTTATGATATAGCGTTCCACCTACACCAACCTTAAAGGTGGAGCCGCTGTACCTTCCAGTGCCCGAGAGCACCTTCCGGGACCAGTTATAGGCCAATTATAGTCAGAGGTACATAAAGTATCCTCCATCTAGAAAAAATACTGTTCACGAGGGATAGAAACTTATTGAGAAAATCTACATTAAAATGAGCAAAGCCGCCACAAAAACTTATTCATATACCTATTATATTAGCTGACCCGCGCAACTTCGTCTGCTTCAAATAAGAGAATTTTCTACGTTTTTGCAACATTTTTCTTTGATGCTCCGCTCCTATTGGTCGTAGCGTGATGTTATATAGCCTATAGTCTTCCTCGATAAATGGGTTATCTAACACAAAAAGAATTTTTCAAATCGAACAAGTAGAACTCCTGAGATTATTGCGTTCAACCAAACAAACAAACTCTTCAGCTTTATAATATTAGCATAGATTAAGCTACACCAAAAGTTGCGTACCCCTGTCGGCTATTTCTTTCAAAGGGGTTGGTATTTCTACCTGCGCGATTTATGCGACCCCTGCACCTGTGCGGACCCTACCACATCACTTGAACATGTTCTGAGTTATTTTTGAAACGGCCTCCTAGATGACGATCATGGGTTTTATTTTTTTTCATCCAAATGTTTAATGAATTTATTTTTTGTTTACTTTCGAAAGTTATTTATGTTGTGAGCAACATAACTTGAAAAAATTTATATTTATACTAGACTAGCTTTTGCGCGCGGCTCCGCCCGCGTGGTACCTACATCAATAAAAAGTAGCCTATGTCCTTCCCCAGGTTTTAAACTATATCTGTGCTAAATTTCATCTAAATCGGTTGTGTGGTTTAGCCGTGAAAAGGTGACAGACAGACAGATAGAGTTACTTAGGAATTTATAATATTAGTAAGGAAGTAAGGATTTCGGCTGCCGCTTCACTTGCGTAAATGTAGGTTAGATTATTTATGTGGTGGTGGTGATATGTGGTTAGTAATAGTTAGGGTTGCCAACCCCAAATTTAAAAAACCAGGATTTGAAGTTGGAAAAACCAGGACAATTCAGTTTAAAAACAGGACGCAGTAATAGAGTTGCAATAGTTAAATTAAATAAGCAGCGATAGCCTAGTGGGATAAGCAGCGATAGCCTAGTGGGATAAGCAGCGATAGCCTAGTGGGAAACCGTTCGACTGCCACGCAGAGCTCTCGAGTTCGAACCCAAGGCGCGCATCTCTGACTTTTCGAAGTTATATGCGTATTAAATAGTTAATCATCGCTTGCTTTAACGGTGAAGGAAAACATCGTGAGGAATCCTGCATGTCTGAGAGTTCTCCATAATGTTCTCGAAGATATGTGAAGTCTTCCAACCCGCACTAGGCCAGCGTGGTGGACTATGGCCTAACCATTCTCACAATTAGATGAGGCCCGTGCCCAGCAGTGGGACAGTTTAATACAGGGCTGGTATTATTATATTATAGTTAAATTAATAATCATAATAATATCAACCCTGTATTAAACTGTCCCACTGCTGGGCACGGGCCTCTTTTCGCTGTGAGAAGGGTTAGGCCATAGTCCACCACGCTGGCCTAGTGCGGGTTGGCAGACTTCACATATCTTCGAGAACATCAAGGAGAACTCTCAGATATGCAGGTTTCCTCACGATGTTTTCCTTCACCGTTAAAGCAAGCGATAATCAACTTTTTAATACGCATTTAACTACGAAAAGTCAGGGTGTAAAATAAGTAAATATGTAGTGAAAATAGGTGAAATGAAATTCCACTGTGAATTTATGCAGTGATAGACCGCGCGAATTCTAAAATTTAAAATCTCAGGACCCTGCTTAGAAACTATTCAGGACGTCCCAGGACACCACAAAAACTAGATTATGTCCTGGGAAAACAGGACGGTTGGCAACTCTAGTAATAGCCCTTTTTTCTGCATGATTATATCATAGAATTCTCTTATGTGAAGTAGACGAAGTTGCGCGGCTCAGCTAGTTTATAATATTAGTAAGATAGTAGGATTTACTGCTGCAGTAGCGCAGTGTTGGTAAATGCGACTGCTATGAATAAAGTCTCGTGCTCAGTTCTCGGGCCGGGCAAAGCCTTATATTTTTAACCGACTTCAAAAAAAGGAGGAGGTACTCAATTCGTCTGTATTTTTTTTATGTTTGTTACCTCGTTACTTTCGACTGGGTGAACCGATTTTGATGACTCAATTTTTATTTGAAAGCTGGTGCTTCCCGTGTGGTTCCATTTAATTTTGATCAAGATTTGACCATTCGTTTTCGAGTTATCCTGAATAATGCGTATTTGGCTACATTGATGATGTTCTCATATTTGGCAAGGTTCACTAAAAACCGAGAAATAAACAAAATTTTAACAAAAAAGAAAACCGACTTCAAGAAAGAATATTCTAAAACTTAAAATGCACTAAAAAGTTAATAAATAATTGCATATTCTTATGAATAATTAAATTATTGTTATTTTTGGAGTCGGTGTCAGCCGCCCGCGCCGCGTGCTGCGTCTATGTGTGTAATTGTGCATGCCAATGTTATGTTATGATTATAGTAAGACATCTCATGTTTAATTAGTTACAAACCTACCTTGGCTGACACCGACTTCAATAATAACAATAATTTAATAATTCATAAGAATATGCAATTATTTATTAACTTTTTAGTGCATTTTAAGTTTTAGAATATTCTTTCTTGAAGTTGGTTTTCTTTTTTGTTAAAATTTTGTTTATTATGTAAAGAATCGCGCAGCCCTAAGCTAGAAGCCGATTCGGACTTACCCGTTTTTTTATTACTCAAAGTCCACTAAAAAGATTTATAGATTTATAAATCAAATTAAATAATAAATCCAGCAATCAAGTTGTTTAAGTTATCAATCATAAGTGGTAATATAAAAACAACCATATATCATATTTGAAATGTAACTTATTACCGTTGAAATGTAACTATTTGTCGGACAATTTGTTACAAGTGCCTAGTCAATCTAGTTGCATAAATATAGGTGTACTGGTAGTAACTAATTAGGATGTTATAGATACGATTCCTGCGTCAATCACTAAGTAAAAGGTGAGGTCACATCTTTCTCTAGTTTTATTGAGGATATATTGTTCTTTCAAAATCAAAAAAATAATCAACGTGTTGCACTCCGGGAGTGCCGGCAGAATTGAAAACTTGAATTTCAACGTTGTGCATTTTTGATATTTTGGAATAGTTTGGGATTAATTTTGCACGAATTGCTTTAATTATCAGTATAAAAGTACTATCATTTATGTGGTTAAATACAATATTCATTTATTGCGCTATCGTACACAAACATGACAATTCTCCCTCCGTCTTACGAATTTTCGATAAGGTCTCTTGTCCTGACGCGAGTTTAACATTTTTTACCCATCACAAAAAAGTACACAACGCCGCTAAAGATTTCACTTCAAACATTAAAATCAGTTTATTCAAGTTAAGTTACAAGGTAACTCTTATGAATGTCAAAGTTACACAAATGTTTTTATGTGAATTTACATTTACTGCCACGGTCAGCAAAGCAAGGGTGTAGAGATTTTTATTGCGATTATTTCTCGTCGAAAACATTCACTGTTTATATACTAAGCAGCGGTATGCCTCGGTGGTGCAACGGAAATGCATCTACTATGCATGAGGTCTCAGGTGCTCTTCCTGGATCTGGCAAAGTTTTATTGGGTTGGACTGCCACGCAGAGGTCTCGAGTTCGAACCCAAGGCGCGCATCTCTGACTTTTCGAAGTTAAATGCGTATTAAATAGTTAATTATCGCTTGCTTTAACGGTGAAGAAAAAAACCGTGGGGAAACCTGCATGTCTGAGAGTTCTCCATTATTTTCTCGAAGATATGTGAAGTCTGCCAACCCGCACTAGGCTAGCGTGGTGGACTTTGCCCTAACCCTTCACATAGTGAGAAGAGGCCCGTGCCCAGCAGTGGGACAGTTTAATACAGGGCTGATATTATTATTATTACTATTCTAACAAAAAGCTTTTAGTAACGCCACAGGGTCTGGAGAAACCGACTTTTACTTGAGATATTCACCATAAATCTGTCAGAATATGTATTTGATACATCTCTGCTTTCCCTTCCTTTATAAGTGTGACACTATGTACGTATACCATACTTATATAGTGTCATGCCTCTGTCCTCGTTAGATATATATGCGGCATAATTTTCTGCTTATGATTTTGGCAGCTCACGAGGTACTGGATTCGATTACTAAAACAAGTAAAGTCTAGCTTAATACTCCACCGGCCATATTTCTAGATATCGTACTATTTAGTGCTTAAGATAATTAAATATCATTAAAACAGGTTAATAATGCGGCAGCGATAGCCTAGTGGGAAACCGTTGGATTGCCACGCAGAGGTCTCGAGTTCGATCCCAAGGCGCGCATCTCTGACTTGTCGAAGTTATGTGCGTAATAAATAGTTAATTATCGCTTGCTTTAACGGTGAAGGGAAACATCGTGAGGAAACCTGCATGTCTGAGAGTTCTCCATAATTTTCTCGAAGATATGTGAAGTCTGCCAACACGCACTGGGCCAGTGTGGTCGACTATGGCTTAACCCTTCTCATAGTGAGAAGAGGCCCGTGTCCAGCAGTGGGACAGTTTAATATAGGGCTGTTATATTATTATTTACAATAAGGTTTATCCCAACCTGGACACCAAACCTGGGTCCCTGTGGTCGTACGCAAATATAACAGCAAACATATTCAACAAGACCTACGACACACCTAACTTTAATCTATTTATGTATGTTTAAAGTCATTACTCAAATATTTTAGCCTTATGCAAACTTATTTATAAATGTCAACTCTCACATTGAGAATAATTCCAGTGTTGTGAGTGACTTTAAAAACATTCAAACAACAGACACAAAGAACATCGACACTCGAAACACAAAGAGTAGTAGAGCCTCGCTGATTTCAGCATGAATGGGCCGGCTCGACCGGGGAAGGGCTACCCTTTCACAGAATATCGACGTGACGTTGTGTTCCGTTCGGCGAGTGAGAGTGCCGGAGGCCCAATCACCCCATTTCCTCCATCTCCATCCCGCTCCTTCTCCTTCCCACTTCCTTTCCTAAAGGGTCGGCAACGCGCAAGTGATGCCTCTGGTGTCGCAGGTATCCATAGGCTACGGTGACCACTTACCATCAAATGGTCCGTATGCTTGCTTGCTGCCTCAGTTGTATAAAAAAAAACAACTATTTATGCACACAAATGTTCGTCTCATGATCGATCGAAGATCGAACACACAACCCTCAGCGCAGTGGCGGCAAGAAAGCGACCATTTAAACCGCTACGCGATCCGTGTGTATTCAAATAGATTGTCATCCTATATTTCTCCTAAAACACACACGAGATACTTCTCAAGATAAGTTGTTTACTCCATCTCAACATGTTATCGACACGGAGCTAAGAAAAATGTAGAGAGATGCCACTTGTAATAAACCACTGTACCAAGAGACGCAGCATCAGATAAACGGATAGAACCAATAAAATATTTCACTGAGATTTGAGTTCGTTGATCTTTGTGACGTAAGAGCTAGGAGAGAATTCTTTCTTTAGGTAGAGCAACTTAGGTGTCACTGAAAACTTACGCTTTTTGACTACACGGATATTGGTTTTAGTGGTCGCCTCGGCATTGCTACTGCGCTGAGTGTTAGGGTTCGAGTCCCATATGAGTCAAAAATGTGTGTGATCCAGAATGCGAATCTAAGACCTCACGATTATTGGGTGACGTATCTTTATCTTGTGTGTGGGGGCCAGTCAATACAGACCGGCGACACTTCGACCCAGTGGGATCTTTTGTGTCAGCCCCAAGATTTATCCCTTAGCTTGGGTGACGTAAGTCAATAAACAATTGCAAGATTTCAATTGACTCTATCTTTTAAAATTATAACAATAGTTAGTTTTTATAGCTGTCATAGTTAAAGGACACTTGATCTTATCACATTTTTTAAGTAAAAACTTCTTTAGGCGCGTTGAGCTCTTCTTGGGTGAACAAAAATCATGGAACTCGCGTCATCATCACCGAACGCTTTCCATTTTTGAATTATTTTTGGTTTATAAAGAAGTGTTTATGATCAAGTATTAAATTTTCACTTCTAACGGCAGTCCCCAAAGACAATTTTTTAAAGCTGTGATTATTTCAACTTTCTTTTAGCTAATTATTTTGATTTAGAACCTAATTATTATGCCAACCACAGCTTAAAAGCACGTCGTAATAATTAGAATTTCTAATTAATAAAAGCCTAAGTAACATTATAAATGTGAATGTGAGTTTGTATGTTTTACTTTTTTTTCGTATTTCCCCTTGACAGTCAAGAAGTGAAGGGAGCGAAGCCACGGGCTAAATCTAGTACGTTTACAAATTTGTTAAATATTGCTGACTGTAGCACAAGAACAATGCTATCGATTATCAGTATATTTAATAATATATGTAGGTCACTTAAAATTGGTACATGTAGGGGCGTTATTTTGATGTGAGGTGAAAGAAATGATGGTCACATTGATATATACTTTCTTTACTGGTATCAGAAACTTATAATAGATATAGAAAAATAAACTACATAATTACGCGACCTAGCTGAGCGGGTGTGGGGAGACGACTGCTGCGCTGCGCACACACAATAGCGCGCCTTGTATATAGAGTAGTAGAGCCTCGCTGATTTTAGCATGAAAGGGCCGGCTCGACCGGGGAAGGAAATAGCCGTATTCCTACTGTTGTGTTTCGTTCGGTGAGTGAGAGTGCCAGAGGGCCAATCACCACCTTTCCTACATCCCGCTCCTTCTCCTTCCCAATTCCTTTCCTAAAGGGTCGGCAACGCGCAAATGATGCCTCTGGTGTCACAGGCATCCATAGGCTACGGTCACCACTTACCATCAGGTGGACCGTATGCTTGTTTGCCACCATAGTAGAATAAAAAATAAAAAAAATTGCTGCTACAGTACACATAATTCCAATAATAAAATGGGTCTGTACTAACTTAAATTATGAGTAGAAGTAGGCAATAATTTATATTAAACAAATCGTGGGCTTGGGCACAATACAACCAGTCATTTTTTTCACCGAATTCGGTCGAATTACATCAACAAAACTAACCTCTTGTATCATCTGCGTAGGCACTTATAGCTACAAGCTAAAGGCCCACATTACATTAAAACATAACAATAAATTAAACATAACAAAAGGTTCATAACATAAATTTAACGTAACAATTAATTCATTTTTAACGTTAACATATTTGACGCGAACTAAACTGGCCAGTTTGAATATGTCTTATATTTATTATAATGTTTTAAATTCAATTTATTTTATTATCATATTGATTACATATATAATATATTGTTATTAATTTCTTGCGTGGATAACAGCAATAATTATTAATGTTATTTTGTTATTGTAACGATGTTGATAATTATCATAGTATTGTTAATTAATTATATTAGGAATAGTAAAGAAATATTTTAATCACTACATATTATAAAACAAAGTCCCGCGCCGCGTCTGTCTGTCTATTCGCGATAAACTCAAAAATTACTAAACGAATTTTCATACGGTTTTTACTAATATTTTGAGTGATTCATGAGGAAGGTTTAGATGTATAATTTGTTATGGTTTTATACTACCCGTTCGAAGACGAGGCAGTTCGCTAGTCTTATATAATTAATTCTTGTTTTGTCGGACTATTTTTAGATATTGTAACGACAATAAATTATCCATTAGATTGATAAGTGGGCAAACATGGCCAATACTTTGTTAAGCGATTAATTAAATAAATTAGTATTAATCCTACATTTTATAGGAAAGACATTAAAACTTTAAAGTTTTAATGTTGTTTCCTCGTAGTTTGATTATTTAGCAGATAAAATTAAAACCTGTCACTGATATATGTAGACTTGTCATTTGAAACTGTTATAGTAATATGCGTATCTATATATAGTAACTATGTGTATTAGGCATTAGAATTATATTTGAATCTTAATCCTAATCATTAGGATTACTTGTGATACAGATTGATTTTGCAGCCGAGTAGTTCAGTTACTCGAAACCTTCGTATTCTATTATTATGTGATAAAACATTCAGATATAAATACGAATCGTGGAATAGAAAACCTTTGTTCGTCTACAATCCTAATCCTAACTTCCTAACTAATATCATAAAAGCGAAAATGAGTTTGTTTATTTGTAACTACCTTTTCACGCCTAAACCACTGAACCGATCATCCTGAAATTTTGCATATACGTTGTAAGGTGTACAGAATCGGACATAGGCTACCTTTCATCCCGAAAAAAATTACTGTTCCCGAGGAAAACAACAATAACGTTCTTATGATAATAGATGGCGCCACGTGTCTTTCGAATCATGATTGAATTATATTATTACAAGCAGAGTACAACCCGAATTGATTGTCAAATTCCAAATTAACACGAGCGAAGCCGCGGGCAAAAGCTAGTTATATTATAAAAGCGAATGTGAGTTTGTTTATTTGTTTGTTATTCTTACACGCCTTAACTGCTACGATCATCATGAAATATCGTATACACGTTGTCACAGACATAGAGTACTTTATATCCATAACAACAGGGGATAATTTCGAGTACTTTTCCACGTTTTTCCTTAACGTCAACTTTACTTTTAAGGCCTAGATTACTAAAATGACGTAAGGCAAAGTCAAAAGCTTTTTTTATCTTAATTTATTTTATAATGTATTTGGTCATATGCAAACTAAGAGTCCAGTTTCAGCCCCAACTAAGCTAATAATGATACATACATACATACATAGATTCACGCCTGTTTCCCAGAGGGGTAGGCAGAGACTACGGATTTCCATTTGCTACGATCCTGACACACTTCTCTGGCTTCATTCACTTTCATCACATTCCTCATACACTCCCGTCGGTTCAAGGACGTATTAGCCTTTGTCCAGAACGCATCCGATTGCTTTTATAATAGTTTTAATTCGGTAGTAACAATATATTCAATTCATTCATGCATAATCTCTAATCAGTCGACGTTTACCGCATACTATCAAAATTACAATATAAAACATTTCTAGTCATGAAGACATCCCACTAATCGTCGACTTCAATGCACCACAATCCAAACAAAAGGGGAAACGGAATTTCTGGGCACCGTGGTTTACGTTACAACATCAGAAGTTAACAGCAAAGCATACCTTCGTGCTTCAGCAAGCACGCAAACCTTTAGCTCCTGCGTCTGATCTCTCCGGTCACGTCGAATTATGAGATTTAGGGCACAGAGAGTACACTGACTTGCGGCCACACTTATCCAAATGAGCGCTAATAAATTCAGGAGTACATTATGCATGCAACCTTACACTACGAAATACAGTATATAATATAAACATATGCTTGCTTGCCACCTTACTAGTAAAAAAAAACGATGAAACAAAGTCGAGCGCAGCGGCTAGAGAAATAATACCATATAATGTCCATACCACACGTGCGTCGAGCCATTTAGATAGAGAAATTTATAGTGCCGGTGGCATTCGCCGAGATTTAAGACAAGCTTGACTCTAATGTGAGTGGACTTTAAGGTCCTGAGATAACAAGCTCTTATTTGTGGAAATGTATGTACGATTGCTGATTATACGGCTTATGGAGTAATGAAGCAAACAGACTATACAGTGGAGTAAAACTTTGAGTACATAAAACATAATGGTGTGATGATGTTTTAATACTTTTGTGATATCTATAATCAATTTCAGGAGAGGACACTGAGTATCCAGAATCCATATAATTCTGAGTAGATTTTCAGATTTCATGTAGCTGTCAGTTAAAATTTTTAATTCCATAAACAAATAGTACTTACAATTCTACATGATATCCTAACATATGCGAACGCAAGTTTGTTTGTGACGCCTTAACTACTCATCATGAAATTTCATATACAGTTGTCAGGGGTACAGAAAAGGATATCCTATGTCTTTTTCTGCGCTTAGTACTTTTTCCTGGATAAAAGGTAATTCCTCCAGAAAAAGAACTGTTTCCGAGTGACGTCGCGGGCAAAAGCTAGTTATTGATAAAAAATTTTTTTTTGGTCTTGGTTAATCTCCTTATATCATGATGTGTTTTTTTTTGGTTGAAGTGTATGAATTATTATTAAATTAAGTTTATTAATAATAATAATAAAATACATAATTACAAAGTTCTTTTCTATTGCTTTTTATGTTTTTTGTTTTTTTTTTGTTGTTGTTATTATTGTCAGTGTTCTTTCTTTTGTTTTCCCCATTAAAGTTTAGATACGATAACTAACTCATAGGTAATCAGAGTAGTTATATAAGTGGTGTACTAATTATTATGTGAAAGCTTGTAATTAGCAACATGTGTACCTTAATTGTAACTGATCAAATGTATTTATTAGACTATAAGCTTTCCTAAATATATAAATAAATACTGAAACTACTGGATCCCGAGCGCTATGATATGTCCTTCTTCAAACGAGGTTTAAAGAGAGTTCTTCTTTCACGGTAGGCAGCGGCTTTGCTGTGTCCTGACATTGCTGAAGTCCATGAGCAGCGGTTACCACTTTCCATCAGGTGGGCCACTTGTTCGTCTGCCACCAATGGCAATAATATAAAAAAAATAAAAAAATCATCAGCACTGATTTAAATTTTACGTCGGAAAAATTAAAGAATTTTTTTTATATTAATTGAGCTGCACTACAAAGTCTTACATATACTCAAAACGTTTGTTATAGGCAGTATATATCACACATTTTTTTTTTATTTATAGCGACAACTATCAGTCTAGGAATAATTCCTGTGTCAGGAAGGATAATTTAAACAACGGACACAAAGAACATCTAGACTCGAAGTAACTATTTGTGGATCAAATATTTTTTTTTTATACAACTAGGGTGGCAAACAAGCATACGGCCCACCTGATGGTAAGTGGTCACCATAGCCAATAGACGCCTGCAACACCAGAGGCATCACTTGTGCATTGCCGACCCTTTAGGAAAGCAAGTGGGAAGGAGAAGGAGCGGGAAAGGGGAAAGCGGTGATTGGGCCTCCGGCACTCTCACTCACCGAACGAAACACAACAGTAGGAATACTGCTATTTCACGTCGATATTCTGTGAGAGGGTAGTTCTTCCCCGGTCGAGCCGGCTAAAATCAGCGATTCATGCTAAAATCAGCGAGGCTCTACTACTCTGACCCTTTTCTCCAGTCCAGAAATTACAACACTCGGCACAGCGGCAGCGGCAAACCGGCTACTTAAAACACTGTGCAGACAACTTTAGGTCTTCAGCACTCTGGCATACTATTTGGAAGCACCTTAGTTAGTTACTTGGACGTGTGTTATCCGCACTTAGCCCCACAATTGGGCCATTGTGCGTAAGTAACCAACGCGAAAAATTGTTCGGTTACTCATACCACCTTAGCTCCGTCCAAAAAGATAATAGGGGACCGGTGTTGCGCAGTACTTCCTGCATTGTTTCTGGACTGTTTAGAAGTTTTGCTCGTTGGTTGCTCACGCTTTTACAATGTAGGAGCACGTGAGCCGGTGTCTCCTCAGTCTCCATGCAGCTTCTACATAAAGGGCTGTCAGTGATGCCGATGTTGAATAGGTGCCTGTTGAGTGAGCAGTGGCCTGTTATTATACTCACTAGGTGGCGTACATTTTTCCTTGTGGAATGTATTGGAAGCACCCTTGTCCACTATATCGCTATGATAAGGTTGGAGTAATATTCTATTCTATCACATACACACAACACCATCTAGCCCAAACTAAGCAGAGCTTGTACTATGGGTACTAGACAATGGATAAACATACACATATACTTTTTTTGTAAATACGTATGTATTATACATAGAAACACCTAGATCAAGACAAACATCCATGTTCATGCACACAAATGTTTGACTTGTGCGGGAATCGAACCCGCAACCTCAGGCGTGGCAGTCGGTTACACTAACCACTACGCCATCGAGGCCGACAATATATAGTGGACAAGGGTCTTAATAGTTCTGCAATGGTATAAGTTTATGTTACAGTATATGGCTCGCTGTGTTCTGGCTCGGCAGATGTGAATAGGTTAAAATGTCAAACAGTAAAGTACGCATTTACTTAAAGCAAGCGATTGTTTCAAGGAATAAAATACAAATAATTGTAATATACTTTTTAGTTTTAAAGTACTTAATATGTATGTCGTTATGTATGAGCAGTGATAACTCAGTGGGGAGACCAACAGACTGCAATGCAGAAGGTCTCGGGTTCGCACCCACGTCGCGCACCTCTGACTTTCGGAAGTTATATGACTTTTCGAAATTATGTGCTTTGGAGAGCACGTTAAGCCGTCGGTCCCGGCTGCCATGAACATCTATGGCAGTCGTTATTGGGAAGTTAGTGCCCTCTAATATCCTAACACTGGTCTTGCCTTAGGGTATCGTTAGCCTTCGGGTTGCAGAGGTCAGATGGCAGTCGCTCCGTGTAAAAACTGAAATCGAGTCAAATCCGGTTAGACTAGAAAGCCGACCCCAAGTGACGTGGGAATAATAAAGGCTAGGAAGAAGAAGAAGAGAATATGTATGTCGTTACGTTAGTGGGTTGGTTTCTCGGACATATGTTTGCCACACTAAGCCTCATATGGGACAAAATGTGTGTGATACACGAATAGTTTTTATGAGTCTAGGTTTGCTTTGTATCCTTGTTTGAATATTTGTAAAGAACCTTGCAACACTAGACTTATTTCTTATGCGATAGTTATCTTTTTTAAAAGAAAAAGAAAGATATCTGCCTAGTCATAGTCAAAAATCATTTTCTCATTTAGGTCATTAAGTAATACACTCACTAACCCCTAAGTTATATTTAGGTTAGTCGTTAGGTTCAAACATAGGGTTGACCTCAATTATACTATACACTAGACATGTCACTTTCATAGTAATGGAAGGTTAAAATCTGATCCTCACTATTTTATTAATAACAAATGCATTTTAGTTGACAATATTAACTAATAAGCAGCGCAATAGATATTAAACGAGCTAATATGAAAGAGATGGCTATCATTTGAACAACATCACTTTAAGTGTTTTCCAATGGATTTTGTGAACTGATTTCGTTTTCGAAAAATAGAAAAACGTTGCAATGAAGACGTTTTTGAGTCTTCACTGACAGTTTTAATCAGTCCAGTTCTTCACAGGCTAGTTCACCTGCAATAAATTCACAGCCACTATTTTTAGTTAGCTCTTCAGGTATATAGCTAAGACTATGTTTGTATATATGTAAAGGAATACCTAGAGGTGCCTAGGATCCCATACTATTGATATTTGAAAAGGTTTTATCAAATTCTATAGATGGCCAGTTAACACACAGTTAACGAAGGTTCGAAAAACAATATTGTTTTTTGAATCTTCGTTAACTGGCCATCTATAGAATTAGATAAAACCTTTTCAAATATCAATAGTATGGGATGCTAGGCACCTCTAGGTATTCCTTTACATATATCTATACTAATATCATAAAGCTGAAGAGTTTGTTTGTTTGTACGCGCTAATCTCAGGAACTTCTGGTTCGATTTGAAAAATTATTTAGGTGATGGATAGCCTATTTATCGAGGAAGGATTATAGGCTATATAATATCACGCTACGGCCCACGGGGGCGGCGCAGTAACGATAAACGCGGGTGAAACCGCGGGCAAATCTAGTGTATCTATATAGGTACTATTTGGAATCCTTCACATCAAGCAACACAAATCGTTTACCAAATCGGCGCTTTCCACTAAACGTTACCTACATAATGGGCTATCAAACCTATTCAATATGTCAATGGCCTAGTAATTTATGTTCTAACATAACTAGTGGATTACCATAAACATTACGTACAGACAGACAATTCGTTCTATGTACGGACAATGTCCCAAGTGATTTGAGATTGTACGACATGAGACATTGGCCACATTGAGTTGTCTATCAACAGAGAAACGATCAAGATTTCATTGTATCGTACTGACAAACTGAGGGGCTAGGATTGAAATCCCTTTTCACCTGCGGTTTGAGCCGCCATTTTCAAAATAACTTTTAAAATTCTCCATAAATACTTTACTACTACTGCTAAATTTGACAGAGTATCTTTAGCCTAACTAATATTATAAATGCGAAAATGAGTTTGTTTGTTACGCTTTCATGCCTTAACTACTCAACCGATCAACTTGAAATTTTGCATACACGTTGTCAGGGGTACAGAATAGGGCATAGGGTACTTTTCATCCAGAAAAATAACTGTTGCAAACCTAACCTACATTTACGCGAGCGAAGCCGCGGGTGAAAACTAGTATAAAATAAACTGACACTCGAAAAACCTTGGTGGTGCTTTATAACTTACTATATGTGCCCGCGGTTTCACCCGCGTTTATGATTACTGTGCCACCACCGTGGGTCGTAACGTGATGTTATGAGGCCTATAACCTTTCTCGGTAAATAATCTATCCAACACTAAAAAAAATTTCAAATCGAACTAGTAGTTCCTGAGATTAGTGCGTTCAAACAAACAAACTCTTCAGCTTTATAATATTAGTATAGATTATCTAGAATACATTGTAGATAACCACTGGAAGCCCTAGTTACGGAAATAGCTCTAGTATTATCTACTAAATCTTTATACTATGAAGTAATGTCTTTCAGGCCGAATTTAGGTCCCGACGGCGCATCTTAATGGGGACTAGCAGACAATATTTTAGTGAACGCGTGTGTGCGTAAACACAAGGGTAATTTATATAGTTCCACTCTCACTGTCCGAGTGGATGGTAATCCGACACGACCCAAGAGACATCAAGCGCAGGACCAACGACTTAACATGCTTTCATAGGCCCGAGTTTGTGTAACACACAAAGTTTTTTAATAATAATTTTAGTAATAATAAATTATTTACCAAAAAAAAATTACAATTAAGTACACTTACAAATGATATTGGTGAAACAATAAAATTTTATAAACAATAAAAAGTAAGTGTTTTTGTTGAACTCAGGTACCCAATGTAAGATCTAACTTGTGTTATGAGTACCAGCGCTCTTCAGTAACACGTGGCATATTCCATTGGCAATTACAAAGGTATGTGAGTGTGCTTATGTGTGTATGTGTGTGAGGGTGTGTGTATGTGTGTCTCCTCCTGGCGGCTATAGAGAATTTATCACAAGAAAACCCAAAAATATTTTGTTGGTTCAACGTGGGAACCGAACGTGAGAATTCATGCACAGTAATCGTATTAATTTTCCCGAGCGCTATGATATGTCCTTCTTCAAACGAGGTTTAAAGAGAGTTGTTCTTCTTTCACGGTAGGTAGCGGCTTTGCTGTGTCCTGACATTGCTGAAGTCCATGAGCAGCGGTTACCACTTTCCATCAGGTGGGTCACTTGCTCATCTGCCACCAATGGCAATAAAAAAAATGAAAAAATTACTGCTGCAACAGCGAGGAAATTATACTACCGGGATAGCATATAGCCCTCCATCATGCGGGTTTCTTACCATCAGGTAACGAGTATAACACTTGCAGTGCCAATCCGCGTAGAAAAATAAGATAGATAAAGACAGTATGAATAATAATAAAACTGCAGAGATGGGTATGTGGGTATCCAGGCCTCTTACTCGTAGAGTAAAGCCTAGTAACAGTTTCTACTCTTAGGCTAGTTTAAAATAAGAAGGTGGTACTTCATCGTAAAATTGGATTATTTTTACCATCACCATTTGAAAGGCAGGCTTTCAGACTCTTTAGAAGCGTAGTAAAATCATTGACTTGTCCTCTCTATTGCCTTCATTCTAGAGATAGAGAGAAAAAGGCTCTCGAACGCGTGTTATATATTACCTTAAATAAGCAAAAAGGATTGAACCTATGTATTTGTGCATCGTATTATATTTATTTGCTAGCTGTTACCTACGACTTGTCCGCGTAGAATTTAACTAAAAAGTGTTTATCTCCGCGGAAACCATTTCTTTTTCTAAAATCAAAGTAGCCTAAGTTACTCCTTATAACATCAGCTAACTGCCAGTGAAAGTCCGCTCAAAATCGGTTCAGCCGTTTCGGAGATTAGCCGGAACAAACAGTCTGTCTGTCAGACAAAAATTATAAAAATAGATGTTTTCGTATATCTACCTTATATACTTTCATATGCATTAGATAAAAATCTGTTATTTTGACATTACAAACAGACACTTCAATTTTATTTATTTGTATGTATATATATGTATGTATAGATGTATAGATTTATTTATTTAAGGATTTCCAACAAAAGAATATACAATAAAATACATTATATAGTAGTAATAAAGTTCTTAGCGTGTATTATAGTCCCTCAATTATAGGAAACCACAGCTTGCAAATTATAATTACAACTAAACTAACAACATAATTAAAGAAATAAACAGAAAAACATAAAATTTTAAACATAAAATTCTGCCTCTAGGGTAAACTTTGGAGTAAAACAATAATAGCTTATTAGATATAGAGTTATATATAAAATTTACAAATTTAATTAAGAAAGAATAAGTGTATATAAAACTAAGTTAACAATCTACGAAGACACTTTTTAAATTGTATATTATAATATAATATAATATTCTATCACATACACACAACACCATCTAGCCCAAACTAAGCAGAGCTTGTACTCTGGGTACTAGACAATGGATAACATAGACTATTTTTTTGTAAATACATACATATTATACATAGAAAAACCCAGACCAAGACAAATATCCATGTTCATGCACATTCAAATGTTTGACTTATGCGGGAATTGAACCTCAGGCGTGGCAGTCGGTTACATTAACCACTACGCCATCGAGGCCGATTTTATTTCTTTAGTATTGTTTGTCGTTTTCCAGTTTCTTGCCTGCTTCTGTTTATAAGAGCTATATACCTTGAACGGGCTTTTGTTTTTGATATTAATTTGTATCCTGTTTATTTTTATTACATAGTCGATATGCCCGCGGCTTCGCTCGCGTAAATGTAGGTTAGGTTACTCACAGTACTTTTTTATGGATGAAAGGTACTCGATGCCCTTTTCTGTTCCCCTTACAAAGTTTACCTATGCCAAATTTCATGATGATCGGTCGAGTAGTTAAGGCGTGAAAGCGTAACAAACAAACTTACATTCGCAGTTAAAATATTATTTGGAAATTAAATTTGTGACGTGTAAAAACAATACTTACTATTATTTAATGGAAATAATACATTTGAATTTGTTTTTCAACTAACCTATATTAATTCTTCTTTCACAAAAAGCTTTGAAGAATTATAATAAGTTTGCCGTAATACCTGCCCACACACTAAGCGTTCTAACATAATTTGCATAATATATATCGTATTCCTAGATCCATCGAAGCCTATCTCATTACTGCGTTATGTCATAAAAGATACATAGATCCCATAATTTAGTGCTTGACACCAAAGTTGGGTATTGATGATTCAAGAGGGACGGAGGCGTTTAGCGGGTTACTTTGTATCAATCTGTGCGATTATCAACATTCGGCGTTCGTTGCGCGTCCGTGACCCCTACAGTCAAGAAAATTCGTGATTGGTCGCGAAAAAAATACCAAAGATTTTCTTGACTCCCTCGTAGGGGTCACGGACGCGCAACGAACTCAACGTCCATGACTCCACCGTAGGAGTCACTGCTAAGCACATGCCTCGTCTCTCTGTATAAGAAGGTTTAAGACATAGTCCACCACACCCTGGCCCAGTGTGGGTTGGCTGAATTCACATATCTTCGAAGACATTATGGAGAACTCTCAAACAAGAAGGTTCACTCTCAAAATTTTCTTCACTGTTAAATAAAGCAGAAATAAATTATGCAGAGTTACAGACATTACTTTGAAAAGTCAAAGATGCCTTGACAATAGACCTGTGTGTGGCAGTCCAAAGTCAATAAATCATTTATTCATCTAGTAACACTTATGAACGTCGAAGTAGTTAGTGTGTTTACTAAGTTACTGAAGCTACATTTAGGTTAGTTGCTAGGTTTAGGCAAAGGGTTGAGCCTATGAGAAGAAACCTGCAAGAAACTCACGGCGGTTTACTAAGTTACTGAAGCTACATTTAGGTTAGTTGCTAGGTTTAGGCAAAGGGTTGAGCCTATGAGAAGAAACCTGCAAGAAACTCACGGCGGTTTACTAAGTTACTGAAGCTACATTTAGGTTAGTTGCTAGGTTTAGGCAAAGGGTTGAGCCTATGAGAAGAAACCTGCAAGAAACTCACGGCGGTTTACTAAGTTACTGAAGCTACATTTAGGTTAGTTGCTAGGTTCAGACAGGGTTGAGCTTATGAGAAGAAACCTGCAAGAAACTCACGGCGGTTTACTAAGTTACTGAAGCTACATTTAGGTTAGTTGCTAGGTTCAGACAAAGGGTTGAGCTTATGAGAAGAAACCTGCAAGAAACTCACGGCGGTTTACTAAGTTACTGAAGCTACATTTAGGTTAGTTGCTAGGTTCAGACAGGGTTGAGCTTATGAGAAGAAACCTGCAAGAAACTCACGGCGGTTTACTAAGTTACTGAAGCTACATTTAGGTTAGTTGCTAGGTTCAGGCAAAGGGTTTAGCCTATGAGAAGAAACCTGCGAGAAATTCACGGCGGTTTACTAAGTTACTGAAGCTACATTTAGGTTAGTTGCTAGGTTCAGACAGGGTTGAGCTTATGAGAAGAAACCTGCAAGAAACTCACGGCGGTTTACTAAGTTACTGAAGCTACATTTAGGTTAGTTGCTAGGTTCAGGCAAAGGGTTTAGCCTATGAGAAGAAACCTGCGAGAAATTCACGGCGGTTTACTAAGTTACTGAAGCTACATTTAGGTTAGTTGCTAGGTTCAGGCAAAGGGTTTAGCCTATGAGAAGAAACCTGCAAGAAATTCACGGCGGTTTACTAAGTTACTGAAGCTACATTTAGGTTAGTTGCTAGGTTCAGACAAAGGGTTGAGCCTATGAGAAGAAACCTGCAAGAAACCAACGGTCTTCCACTGGGTTATTGCTGCTATAACAACCTAAATGAATAAAATTTTATTTACATTTATGACTTCCCGCTTACCGCTCCGCGTATCAAAATTTCCGCTTTAGACAACCCTACATTAGTTTAAAGTTCAAGTAGGCTTTTACCCACGATTAGACAAGCTATGAAAATTTATGTGCATTTTAACATTTGTCTTGAATATTATTGCATGTGTGCCAACGCCATTTGCAAGGTTTTAAGCGGAACGGTGAATAATCTTAGCAATGTTTTAGCTAAACGTTTGACCGTTGTTACTTGGTTAATAACTATGCATTGTAAGTTATTAAGTAGCAACTTATTAGTAATAACTGTTGTATTTGTTACTATACTACATAGGTATGTATGTAACATAGTAACAAAGACTATAAAATTTGGACGTACATCTTCATATAGAGGATGTCCGGTAATTAATGGATAACCTTAAAATGTCTTATAGTAGAAGAAATGGCCGTTCAGAAAAAGATATTAAAACATCTATCCTAACTACTACCTGAGATATGATTTTTTTAATTACCATATTTAACTTTCTTGTACACTATGTACATAAATTAATGAATTCCATCGGTTTTTTGTTGTTTTGTTATTAAACACTAATTATGCTAATAGATAGACAGTCAAAAGTATGACAAGCTATTGCACTTCTTTAATTTTTTTTTCTGATCGGCCATCAGTTCTACTACAAGACATTTCAAGATTATCCATTATTTACCGGACAGCTTATATAACATGAATTCGTAGCCTGATATTTATTGCAATTATATTTCGTCGACTCAGTTTTAATGTCGCGCAATAGGGGATGAATCTATTGACTTTTACCATGGAAAAGTTTAATAATTATTAAAATCCGTACAAAACAAAATCAATACCAATTAATTCGACCTGGGTATTGAACCTATACCATATCGCGCGAAGAACAGACAACTGCTGGGGTAAGCGTGTTCTTGAGTGGAGACCGCGACTCGGCAAACGTAGTGTAGGACGCCCTCCGACCAGGTGGAATGACGATCTGCCAAAGACTGCAGGCAGATGCTGGATGCGGCAAACTGAAGACAGGGTGCTATGGCGCTCTTTGGGGGAGGGCTATGTCCAGCAGTGGACTATTATAGCCTGATGATGATGATGATGATGATTGAACCTGAAACCTGAGTATAACATTCACAACCACTGCGCCGCAGACGCAATCTAGTCATACACAAATTTTAGAATGTTTGTAATACTAACATAATTGTACTATACTCACAAATATACTATATCTATATATTAATACGTGAAGCAAAAACTTTGTACCTCTTTTTACGAAAATTGCGCGGACGGAGGAGTACGAAATTTGGCACAGCTAAAGTTTATATGTATAAGGAGGAGCGAATCGTAATATTTTTATAAAATATGTATTAGAAATACATTAAATTAATGAAAAAACCCTACACGCACACAACCATGCATTTGACACACGCAGTCGAATGGCGTTCGTAATATTTCGGCATTGTTCATTTGACGTCGTACAATTCTTTGTAACTATGGTTACCTATACCTTATTTATATGTAATAAAGAAAAAAGAAATCAAAGTAGCAAGCTTAGGAGTATCGTCAATGAAAGAGTACCTTAAGTACCTAAATAATAATTTGTTTCAAAAAGATAGGTAAATTAATCTCTATAGCCTTGGCGAAATCTAAATGAAATTTGATTGTAAGGGTAAAGTTATAGCCAAACAAACCTTAATAACGATCAAACTTAAAATTTAAACCAATTATGGTCGAATTTTGACTAGTGGGCGACCGCAAGTACTATACTAATTGGCAACGTTTTAAATTTAGTGATCATCATTTCATTCTCACCGCCACCATTATACAGAATTTTCCAGTGCAGCAGCCCATACGGTACGCCGGTGTTCTCAACTTTGCCTAACCGTGCACGCCAAGGTGAAAATACTACATCGAGTCCAGCACGCCATACGGGTGGCTGGCGGGCTCACCGTTTACTTTTACTAGCAGGCCATGCGGTCCGCTGTAACCTCGCATTTTCATATTAATTTTGTAGTGCGTGGCCTGCTGTTACAGAAACAGTTTAGTGCAACATACAGGTGGCGTGCTGGACTCGAAAACGTACGGGCCGCCGCCGGACCGCATGGTTAATTTTTGCTTGCGTCTCTTTCTTTCAGGAGCAGTACTTTTTCCTTGATGACATGTATCCTATATCTTTTTCTGTACTCCTGACAATGTGTATGTGAAATTTTACGATGATCGGTTAAGTAGCTAAAGCGTGCAAGCGTAATAAACTAATAAACAGACAAACTCACATTCTTATTTATTTTATTTTATTTTGTTGTTTGATATTTTTCTTTTATTATTTTGATTTGGAATTGATTTATTACTGTGTAATTCATAATTATTAATGTTGTATCTACTTTAATTATTATTTTCATTTTAAATGGTTATTAGTTAATTTGATTTAATTTTTAGATTTAATTTATATGTAATTTTACTAAATTTAATTAATTTATTTAATTCTTCGTCATTGAATTTTATCTAGTTTAATTTGGTTTATTTTAATTTTATTTTAATATTTTTATTTTGAAAATTTATATGACATTGAATTTTGTAAGTGCTGTGCACACCTGTAAGTGACAAATTCACTCAGTATAATTATGTTTAATATTAAAGTATGTCGAGTGTATTAGTGAATAAGTCGTTGGAGTGCCATAATTAAATAAATAAATAAATTAATAAATAAATAAATAAACATTCTCATCTATACTAATATTATAAAGCTGAAGTGTTTGTTTGTTTGTTTGAACGCGCTAATCTCACGAACTACTGGTTCTAATTGAAAAATTCTTTCAGTGTTGGATAGCCCATTTATCGAGTAATGTTATAGGCTATATAAAATCACGCTACGACCCATGGGAGCGAAGCAGTAATCATTAACGCGGGTGAAACCGCGAGCACATCTAGTTTATAATATTAGTTAGGATTACTAACAAGGTGGCAAACAAGCATATCGGTCCAGCTGATGATAAGTGGTGTGAAGGAGTCTTCACACTGTCATGCGCTACTTGTCTAGTAAGAAAACTATATTTTGATTCATGCCACTGTAGGCTTTAGTAATGCGATTAATCAAAATCAATGCCACCAGTCTATCATAATTCACTTGCTGTTTTCAAATAATAAAGTTTACTATACTTTGATAGCAGTTTTGGATCTCAACGGTGATGACCGTATATTCTCGATTTCGACGTATACTTTTTAAGAAAGACTCTGAGTTAAGAAAATCTCCTTGTCACCCAGCAGTACCGTAGTAGATCCTAATTCATTAATTAAATAAATAAAAACGAATTATTATTTTCTAGCGCGCAGCATGCTCCAAAAAAGTACACATTTTCTCTACACATAATTATACAAACACTCCTATATCGCGAAAGGCGTAACAAACATTTATTTAAAACGTACTGTACTCTAAAGCATTAGCTAGGCCAACTCAAGCTTCGCTAATCGCGCCGTAAAATTTCTACCGCATCTTCAAAACAGGCATACATTTAAAGTAGAAAGTTGTTCTATAAATCATATGTCCAGCTGACTGGCAAACATGTTCGAATGACGCATAAACAACACCCAAAAACAATTTCATATTAATAATATATTAATAGGACCATTCATTTGACATCATTATGATATCCAACGGCCCACAACATGTCACAAATATTACAATAAAACGTTTCAAATCGTTAACTTAATCCCGTAATTTATTTACAACATCACCAAATCATGGGACATATATCAATTTTAATGTATTACAAGATTATTAATACAGCCTTTGAGATGTAAAACTGTGATGGAACTGGATAGTCGGCATCTTGATTCTTTGCGGTTACGTGCTTTTAAGTTCGGATCCTGAATCCATTGTCTGGTAAAGCGAACTATTGTTGGTAATTTTAGGTTAGAAAATTTTTGGTAACTGGCAAATTGTAAGTCTGGTGTGGTAATAGAATTGCTTCTTCTATATTTGACCTAAATGAAAGCTGGTGAAATATCAGTTTATCTTTAATTATCCCTAAAAAATTTACATAGGCTTAAAATTTATGTATTTTAATACCAAGTTATAAGAGTATTTTTATGTAATACAACATTGATTAATACCTTTTGACTTTGTGTAGCCGCCATTTTTATCGTTTTGGGTAAAGCCTGCCTAGTTCTGTGGCTTTAGTTTGGCCATTCGTCTGTGAAGTGTGAGCTTTCGGGTTCGAGTCTCGTCAACTAAAGTGTTAGTTGGTTTTTCTTTTAACAATTGAAGTAGCATTACGCAGTCGAGAAGATAGCCCAATGGGCCTAGACTAAAATTTTTCCAGCGTTATGTACCTAAGTGTAATTTATTTCTGCTGGCCTATGACTCTGTGTTTCTACATCAAATACTTATAAGGCAAAGTCGTAAAGTGCTTTAACAATTCTTAATTTTTACGTTACGTAAGTTTAAAAGGTTATTCGGTGTTACTTAAATTATTAATTTTTGAGGTTTTATATTGCTCAAGACAAGGTTTTGGAAACGAAAACTTTGAAAACACAGTAAGAATCGAGTTTTCCTAGGCTTAATTTTGTTCTTTTATAAGATCATTTGACATACAAAGTAAAAAAATACAGTATATATAGTATACTATAGGTATATAGGTTCTGTATTTTTTTTAATAATTCAATATCGTTGTATATTTCATTTTAAATGGCCTTTTTATATAGATAATAGATGTGCCCGCGGTTTAACCCGCGTTTATCGTTACTGCGCCGCCCCTCTGGGTCGTAGCGTGATATAGCCTATAGCCTTCCTCGATAAATAGGCTATCCAACACTAAAATATTTTTCAAATCGAACCAGTAGTTCCTGAGATTAGCGCGTTCAAACAAACAAACAAACTCTTCAGCTTTATAATATTAGTATAGATAAGATTGATAGCTTAAAGGTAAAACTAATGACACTTTTAAACAGGCATCATTTTTACTGCAATATAATAAATATAATATTGGCAATACATACTGATACTGTGCAATGCTTGGCAATGTAATATTCCGTATGGCCCGCTCATATGGCCAATACTTATATTTTGCATACTAACATTACAAGACTATCGATAAAAACATAGTAGTCACATCATTATCATCATCATCGTCACAGCCGGAAGACATCCACTGCTGAACATAGGCCTCCCCCAAGATTTGCCACACAGACTGGTCTTGGGCCACCTGCACCCAACCGCTTTCCGCGACCTTTACCAGGTCGTCGGTCCATAGTCACATATTGAGTTGAAAACCAGCGCCAGGCTTCCTTAGCCTGGCGTACGCTAAACTAGGTTCCATTTGGAAAAAAATATTTATTTTATACTAGCTGTGCCCGCGGTCTCACTTGCGTCAGTGATATTTATGGTTACTGCACCGCTCCCGTGAGCCGTAGCGTGATGTTATATAGCCATGTCCTTTCCAGGGTCTCAGGCTATCTCCATTCCAAATTTCATCTAAATCGGTTCAGCGGATTGAGCGTGAAAACGTAACAGACAGACAGACAGACAGACCGACAGACAGACAGTTACTTTCGCATTTATGATATTAGTAAGGATTATATTTTCTCTCTTAATGTTTGTTGTCTAAATAATATTATTTTCTTTCTTTCCTTCTCTTCAGTAAAATGTCGCCTGTCTAGTAGCCTCTTTATGCAACATTGCCGCAACGAGTTACATTCGCCTAAAATATAAACTTGTCAAGTTGTGCTGTCGATGTCTTCGGTACTAAGTTGTTTGTGTCAGATGGCTGATGTACACAAAATACTATCATGTTCACAGTTTGTTACACCCACTGCATAGGAATAACTGTTTAGGTTTGGTGTAGGGTAGATGAGCTTATTATGCTCTAAGAACATACAGCGAAAAAGGCTGTTTTGTGTACCTTAAGGCTTTTCGTTTGATAGTTCTATTACTATACTATCAAACGATGTTCGTGTCTGCTACTTTATATTAAACTAGCTGTTACCTGCGACTTCATCCACGTAGATTTTAACTAAAAAGTGTTTGTCTCCGCGGAACTCTATTTTATTTCTAAAATCAAAGTAGCCTAAGTTACTCCTTATAACATCAGCTATCTGCCAGTGAAAGTCCCGTCAAAATCGGTTCAGCCGTTTCGGAAATTCGCCGGAACAAACAGACAGACAGACAAACAAAAATTTAAAAATATATGTTTTCGTATGGGTACCTTATATACTTTCATATTATGCATTAGATAAAAAGCTGCTATTTTGACATTACAAACAGACACTTCAACTTTATTTATTTGTATAGATAGTTTTAATTAAAATATATTTCTATTGAACAGGCCAAATGGTTGTGTCATTGAAAAAGAAAATTAGTTGACCTGTTTCATTTAGGGTGGATGAATAGGAATTAATTTTTATTAGCTATCTGAATGTTGAATTATCATAACCTTTGAGATCTTGCATGCTTGGTAACGGAAACTAAGAGGAAATACCAGTAACCGGCAGGGATTTCATTCTCACACCTTACAACCTAAGTGGTGCCGCACCAAGCGGTTCCAAAGGAATTTTCTCCCGCGGACGCTCAGATTGTGGAATGAACTCCCTGCCCAGGTTTTCCCACAACACTACAGTATAGGGTTCTTCAAAAAGGGCGTTAAAAGGTTTTTACAAGGTCAGCAACGCGCAAGTGATGCCTCTGGTGTTGCAGGCGTCCATAGGCTACGGTAACCGCTTACCATCAGGTGAGCCGTATGCTCGTTTGCCACTTTAGTAGTATAAAAAAACAAACAATGAAAAAACATGTTTTTAACGTATCTAGTGCTGTCGCACTGAACCTGAATGAACTATCAATGTGCAAAAGGGTTTCAGGGAGAAAACAGAGAAACATGTTTGGGTAGACAAAACGCTGACCGCTGACCTTTGTTTGCCTTTGGATGCTTGACATTTCGACTAGGTTGCACTAGCCGTGGTCACAAGCCGACTGTGAGCTTAGACCTGTCCATATATCCTAACTAATATTATAAATGCGAATGTGAGTTTGTTTGTTATGCTTTACTCCTTCACTTGATTGATCATTATGCATACACGTTGTCAGGGGAACGGAAAAGAACATAGAGATTGTTTCACCCAGAAAAAGTACTGTAACTAACAATATTTACGAGATTTAACTATAGTTACTAAATCTATATTTACGAGAGTGAAGCCGCGGGAAAATCTAGTCAACTATAAATTTGTGTTGAAACAATATAGATGTCAAAATTGTCACATCTATACAAATAAATAAAATTGAAGTGTCTGTTTGTAATGTCCAAATAACAGCTTTTTATCTAATGCATATGAAAGTATATAACGTACCTAAACGAAAACATCTATTTTTAAATTTTTTGTCTGTATGACTGTTTGTTTGTTCCGGCTAATCTCCGAAACGGCTGAATCGATTTTGACGAGACTTTCACTGGCAGATAGCTGATGTTATAAGGAGTAACTTAGGGTACTTTGATTTTAGAAAAAAAAAATAGGGTTCCGCAGAGACAAAAACTTTTTAGTTAATATCTACGCGGACGAAGTCGCAGGTAACAGCTAGTCTAAAATAAGCGACAACAGCACTTGAAATTGCCTTCGTGCTTCAACTACGAATGGTACTACCACCGTGAGATTGCACAATGGCAAATTCAATTTTATGATGCACGCAATGCACTGACTTATGCAAGGTATATGCTTATTAAAAGCGATACTATAATTATTTATTAATCGACTTCTAATAACAGTGTTATTTACCCCACACTATTAATCTATAAGCGAAGGTGCGTAGGAGTCAACTCCGGTTAATTATACGCTATAGGGATTTGATCATTTCACACACAGTTATTTGCACATTATCACCATATTTTGTTATGATGTAGTGTAATTAATAGCTATTAACTTGTGTCTAAAAGTGTTTATTTTAAGTGCAATTTTGCCCTGATGTAAAGTCGACGATAGTCTAGCAGAATACCAATGGAATATCACGCAGAAATCTCGAGATCGACCGCAAGGCTCACTTTTCGTAGATCTTCTTCTCTTTCTCCCTAGCCTTTATTATTTCCAAGTCACTTGGGGTCGGCTTTCTAGTCTAACCGGATTTGACTGGATATCAGTTTTTACACGAAGCGACTGCCATCTGACCTCCGCAACTCGAAGGCTAACGATACCCTAAGGCTAGACCAGTGTCAGGATATTAGAGGGCACTGACTTCCCAATAACGTCTGCCTTAGATGTTCATGGCAGCCGGGACCGACGGCTTAACGTGCTCTCCAAGGCACGGAGCAGGCGATAATTGTCAATCAATACGCACATAATTTCGAAAAGTCATATAACTTTCGAAAGTCAGAGGTGCGTAACGTGGGTTCGAACTCAAGACCCTGTGAATTGCAGTCTGTTGGTCTCCCCACTGAGCTAGATATGTGTACTTTTCGTAGATATGTGCGTATTTAATAGTTAATAATAATTATCGCTCGCTTTAACGGTCAAGGAAAACATCGTGAGGAAACCTGCATATTTCTTTTTTTTTTTACTACGAGTAGTATTTTTGTTGACCCCTCCAGCCAAGTTAGAATGCTTGTGTTAGGAGTGGGTTCACTTCTGTAGTGCAATAGGTGGCATTCGACTCCCCAACTTCTCGATTGCACGTCCAATAACTTATTCAATACTCAATACATTTATTGCACTCCACAAGTTAAATAGATGTTACAATGGTATAATATAAGAAACATGTTTGGGCCTTGTCGACACGGCAAGGTGTGGGAGAGAGGACGAAGTTTTACATATTTTATTATTTACATATTTTACTTATGATTGATATTTATTGACTATTATAATTTATATTATACCATATCCATTGGGCTAGTGCTGCTTCTCATCATCATGTCTGAGAGATTTTATAATATTTTAAAACATGAATTCTGTCATCTCGTACTGGCCTAGCGTGGTGGACGATGGCCTAATCCTTTTCACGCTGAGAAGAGACCGGTGTCCAGTAGTGGGGCAGTTCATATTCAAGGCTGATATTATTATTTTTCCCGATGATTTGACTACACAGATGGACTGATAGTTTAATTGGTGGTCTCGCTGCTACTACTTTGTCGAGTGTTGTAGGTTCGGCTCCCTGACGAGACTAATATTTATGTGGTCGACAAATGATTTTTCCAAGTCTAGATATTCTTTGTGTCTGTTTTTTAAATATTTGGAAAGTCCACGTGATACAGAAATTACTCCTAATGTCCAAGATGTCTCTAAAAAAATATAGGTATATTTCGTGACAGTATGAATGAGCCGGCTCATCCAAATATGTACCATCTTCTAACAGGAACTGCTATGAAAGTATAATTATTGCAAGTTCAGTTTCTTATTCTTCTATACAAATGAATAAAATTGAAATGTCTGTTTGTAATGTCAAAATAACAGCTTTTTATCTAATGCATATGAAAGTATATAAGGTAACCTATACGTAAATATCTATTTTTAAATGTTTTGTCTGTCTGTCTGTCTGTTTGTTCCGGGTAATCTCCGAAACGGCTGAACCGATTTTGACGGGACTTTCACTGGCAGATAGCTGATGTTATAAGGACTAAAATAGGCTACTTTGATTTTAGAAAAAAAAAGGTTCCGCGGAGACAAACGCTTTTTAGTTAAAATCTACACGGACGAAGTCGCAGGTAAGTAGTAAGTAATAAATTTAGTTACGAATCGTAAAATGAGTACTAAAATATTATAATTATGTTAATTATATCACATGTCAGCTTAGTATATCAACAGATTAGCGATAAAGTTACATGCTCAATATGAAAGTAATAACACAGATATTGAAAGCAAGTGGTGTGTAAACCTACAACAAAAGTCTTCATCTACAACTTTAAGTAGCCGCAAAACCAGTAACCAGTTCAATCACGGTGTCGTTCGTATAGCCAGGTAGCTCAATCTCCTAACCTTATAGTATTGACTTTACTCTTCACTATTCATCCAATCCTACACGTCAACCACTTTCAATGATAATCCTACCATTTGCTACATATGGCATACGAAACCTCTTAACTGTGGTTCACCAACATTCCTTCTACATCAAGACTAACTAATATTATAAATGCGAATGTGAGTTTGTTTGTTTGATACGCTTTCACGCCTCAACTACTTGACCGATCATCATGAAATTTCGCATACACTTTGTCAGGGATATAAAATAGGACATAGAGTACCTTTTATCAAGTAAAATTCTGTTCTCGAAGGATACAAATTTACTGACAACATCTATATTAACGGGAGCGAAGACGCGGGCAAATACTGATCCTAACTAATATTATAAGTTTGTTTGTTACGCTTTCACGCCTTAACCGCTCGACCGATTATGATGAAATTTCGCATAGGTACTTGTAGTCAGGTGTACAATAAAGGACAAAGGGTAGGTACACGGAATGCATCCACATAAATTTTCTGTACCCTAGGTATAGACATTCATTGAAAATCTAAATTAACGTAAATGAAGCCGCGGTCAAAATCTAGCAGTCAATCCTTTCTTCCTTACTAATATTATAAATGCGAAAATGAGTTTGTTTGTTTGTTTGTTTGTTACGCTTTCACGCCTTAACTACTCAACCGATCAACATGAAATTTTGCATACACGTTGTCAGGGGTACAGAATAGGACATAGGCTACTTTTCATCCAGAAAAAAGAACTGTTGCAAACCTAACCTAACCTAACATTTACGCGAGCGAAGCCGCGGGTGAAAACTAGTAATTAAATATATTGAAGACGTGAGAGATTTTCATTGAAAAAATGCAACTAGATTACAACCAAGATAGGTCATATAGCCTTTAGCAGCTTAGATTGGTTTTCAATTGAAATAATAAATTGGTCTTAATTGCTGAGCTTCATCTGCACTTTGCAACATTGTTGCTTATTAATATAGATCGCGAAATCAGCTTAGCCAGAAAGAGAGATTCGATAAAATCGTATAAGATAAAAAGAGATAGAGGCTAGCGAAGGCATTTTGTTCGTGTAGCAATTGGATTGCTAAGTGCTGGTATTACGCGTAATTCTGATATTATTACTAAAGAATGCATTAGGTGACGACTTTAACTAAAAGGATGTAAATTATTACGACTTTGGATGTAGGATTGTAATTATATTGAGATGCCATTTATGACTAATCCCGTTTTAACAGTTTTGATATTAAACTGCATTACATGGTTTTGATAGGAGAATATATACCTATTTATATTTACTAGCAGTCGCCTAGTGCTCGAAATTCGACCAAACTTTGCCTGTAAGATATTGCTGATATACGTCATTATATATTGATATTATGTAACCATAGTTACGCGCTTCGACTGCGTGTGTCAAATGCATGGTTGTGTGCGTGTAGTATTTTTTCATTAATTTAATGTATTTCTAATGCGTATTTTATAAAAATATTAGCATTCGTCACTTCTTCTCTGTATAAACTATAAGTGTGCGAAATTTCATACTCCTCCGTCCGCCCAATTTTCGTAAAAAGGGATCCAAAGTTTTCGCTTCACGTATTAATATATAGATATTGAGATGCAATTTATGAGTAATCCCATTTTAACAGTTTTGATATTAAACTACATTAACACGGATTTCATAGAAGAATATATAACTATTTATATTTATGAGCTGAGTATGTTCTTTTCGACTGCTTTTTAGGGGTCATGGTACCAGGATAAAACCAGTTGAAACGCCGTGAAAAGTGTAAAATATATTATATAGGTCTTTAAAATTTTAATAAACCAGTAATATTATAATCCGATAAAGTATTTTAATTACATGTAACATATGGGTAATGGTAAGACAATATTAGTTTTAAACAAATTACTTACGTGGCAACATCAAAACAAGTTTAAATCATAATTATTATTAAAAATATTATACTTTATATGTCTTGTCAAATGAAAGGATACCGGGATAAAAAATATTCTGTCTGTATGTAGATACTATATATAGACAGAGATAGAATATTTTATAGACTATGCCCTGAATTAATCCAAGACCTGGTCCATTTGCGTTACCGGGTTTCATCCAAAGCAGTACTAAGTATGAGAATACGGCAATTGCCTAATATTAGTAAGATAAACGTAAGTTAAACGTCTCTAGCAGACAGCTAGCGTGTTTCATACTCAGTATACACTACCAATTTCTCCCATAAAAGATTGTCTAAGCTATCGTTTCACAATTTTTATCTACACCAGAGAGTTAACAGTTCGTATTGACCTAAATTGGTAATTGTTAAAGCATTGTAATCGATCTACCGAGATCAACACCATAAAGTGCAGCCGAACTTCATTGAGCCAAATCTCGTAGCAATTGAGTTGGTGGAGATTAAGAGAGTCAATTACATCGATATATGCCCTAGAGCTACGTGTTATTTTTAGCATGGATTAGCTACGATTCAGTTGGCATTTGACTACTTCGGTGGTCAGTAAACAATGAACTGCTGCGCTTGAAGTCCTAGTGAAGTGTTCGATGTCCTTGAGGTTGCTATTCTAAAACAATAAAATCCCAACACATTGATTTTATATAGATTTTCTGGTAAGAAATTCTCTGAATCTGGAACTGTCCGAAAGATAGCTCTCTGGTCGTCTCGCACACATCCGTTCGCGAAATATATGCGAATTGACCCTTTTTCGGGTGTCGATTTGTACACATCCTACGTGGAATCTAAAATGATAGCTGGCGAAACGTTAGTGTAAAACATAACTGCCTAGCCCAGGTTATGTAATAATTAGTTTCGATTCGTGGTCCTTTTACAAACATATAACTAGCTAACCCGCGCAAATTCATCTGCTTCATATAAGAGAATTTTCCCCGTTTTTGCAACATTTTTCATTGCTGCTCCGCTCCTATTGGTCGTAGCATAATGTTATATAGCCTATAGCCTTCCTCAATAAATGGGCTATTCAACACTAAAATAATTTTGCATATCGAACCATTAGTTCCTGAGATTAGCGCGTTCAAACAAACAAACAAACTCTTCAGCTTTATAATATTAGTATAGATTAACAGACACAAATACATCCAGACTCAGAACAATAATTTGTGGATCACACAAATAAAATTAAGCCGCAAAGGATTCGAACACAACATTCAACGCGGTTTCAGCCGCAAAATAACCGCTTGCCAGCTGAGCTATCCGACTATCGTGCTTAAATATTCCAATTCACACTCGTCGGGCAACCTTGGAACATCACTCAGATCTCACAACCATCCACTAAACATACTAGCGTCTATGCACCTGGAATTACGAGGCAGTAACGAACTAGCTATAAATATTATTATCTACTAGCTTTTGCCCGCGGCTCCGCTCGCGTTAATTTAGAATTTGACAATCAATTCTTGTTGTACTCTGCTTGGAATAATATAATTCAATCATGATTCGAAAGACACGTGGCGCCATCTATTATCATAAGAACGTTATTGTTGTTTTCCTCGGGAACAATAATTTTTTTCGGGATAAAAGGTAGCCTATGTCCGTTTTTGTACACCTGTCAACGTATATGCAAAATTTCAGAATGATCGGTTCAGTGGTTTAGGCGTGAAAAGGTAACAAACAAACACACAAACAAACTCATTTTCGCTTTTATAATATTAGTTAGGAAGTTAGGATTAGGATTAGGATAGTTGATCTATGAGCTGAGTTTATGTTATTCTTATTAGGTATATCACCTGAAAATTATTGATTTTTAAACTTTTTGTTGCTACTTATAATTATTATTATTATAAATTATTTGCATGTCGTGTAAACCGACGAAATATGTGAACATTTGTTATCATGTACATTTTTAACAACTTACTACCATGTTTCATGCAAATAAATAATCATTTCATTTCATATATTACAATTGTTTTTAGTAGATAGGTAGAAAAAGTACATTGAATAATGCTAGTGGCCCCCAGAGGTCAAATTTAGACTGAAATTATTACTTTTCTAATCATTATCCTTACTAATATAATAAATTCGACAGTAACTCTGTCTGTCTGTCTGTCTGTCTGTTACCTTTTCACGGCTAAACCACTCAACCGATTTAGATAGAAATTGGTACAGATATAGTTTAAGACCTGGGAAAGGACATAGGCTACTTTTTATTGATGTAGGTACCATGCGGGCGGAGCCGCGCGCAAAAGCTAGTACTTTATAAATCTTATCTTCCTGCACTTTTTGTTTACGTAGACTTAAACTATGCCAAAAACAATACAATAATAAATACTTACCCAGAAAGGGGTATACTATCTATAAAAAAGATGGAGACCACAGGCATCGGGCACAGAATTAAGACTATAAGTGGTTAGGATTCCAAAACAGGAAATTTCTCACAATTTGCGCATGTCTTAGTCTTTTGCATCAAATCAATCCAATGTGAGCCTCTTAAAGTGGCTGAGAATCTTGAATAGTTTACACGTTTATTAGTTTTATTATTATAAATAACTAGATGTGCCTACGGTTTCACCCGCGTTTATAGTTACTGCGTCGCCCCTGTGGGTCGTAGCGTGATGTTGTTTAGCCAATAGCCTTCCTCGATAAATAGGCTATCCAACACTAAAATAACTTTTCAAATCGAACCAGTAGTTCCTGAGATTAGCGCGTTCAAACAAACAAACTCTTCAGCTTTATAATATTAGTATTAGTATAGAATATAGATTGCTGTTCTACTGCTAGATATGCGTTTTTTGGTCTTTACTATGCAGTATGCAAAATATACTATATACTATGCAGAATACTAGTGACCTATCTGCTGCAAACTGAGTGTTATTATGTCTTTTTAGAAAATTCTCTTTAGCAGCTCAGATTCAGAATGTACTAGTACATACCACCCAGAGAAAACCTAGAAATAAATTACATGGGAATGAAATGGAATTGGAACCACTACGTATATGAAAGACGCAGTGGCATGGGTGGACACTTTTGCTACTAAAGCGTTCAGAAAATCGTGGATTTGATGTCCACACAGTATCTTATCTTATCTTATGTGTGTGGGCCAGTCAGTGCAGACCGGCAACACTTCGACCCAGTGGGATCTTTTGTGTCGGCCCCAAGATTTAACCCTTAGCTATCTCCTTATGAATGTACTGCATTAGCCGCAGTGTACAATTCAGAGGGAGAAGCCTGAAGTCTTCAGGGTTTGGATATGCCTATCCCATCAGACCTATCCTCAGTCCAGCCAACGACGACACAAGATCGACGAAACAAGACGAGTCCATATCGCACCTACTGTGTGAATGCGACATTCACACAGTAGGTGCGATATGGACTCGTCTTGTTCACCACAGGCTCTGCAGATCGAATTGTATGCCAATCTCAATCTGCACAGGAACTCGTTGGTGCCAAAATGGCCAGTGAACAATCACACATGTATAATATGTATGTATTTACAAAAAAAAAGTATATATGTATGTTTATCCATTGTCTAGTACCCATAGTACAAGCTCTGCTTAGTTTGGGCTAGATGGTGTTGTGTGTATGTGATAGAATATTATTATTATATTATTACACAGTAAAAAAAATGTCTAGTGCACAAATAGTTGTTTCGAGTTCGTGTTATTTGTGTCCGTTAAATGTTTATAAGTCCCAGCATCCTAGGCAATGTTCTTTATAATAAAATGCCCGTCTCACTTCGATGTGATTTTTTTCACAGATGTTGGAGTAATAAAAATATCGACCGCACCAGATGTTAATCTTTGAGCACAAATTATAAGAGCAATAAAAATATTTTATAAACCGCGAGATTGCAATCGGGTAGCATAGTTGCTTTACGACGTGTGAAGAGGTCTTCATTTAATTAAATTTATTTTTATTATATACTAAATGTATATAATAAAAATAAATTAATGAATAGTCTATATACTTTTTGTTTTTGATAATATATTTATATAAATAAATTATCTTATCTTATTGAAATTAAACTACTACATATATACGGATTTTATCGCGTTGTTTATTTTACACTTTATTACATAATTTAGAAACTGTTACACTACTATCACTATTAAACTTTACAAATTTGTAAGATAATTAAATTATTGAAACTATTAAAACTATTTATATTTATGTTTATACTTTCCCCGGCGTTTCGGTTACTTTTCAGCAGCCATGGTCACGGGGAGACTAAATATAATAAAATCCGTATATAATAGTTTAATTTCAAGGAATAACATTCGCGTAAACAGAAGACAATATTATCTTATCTTATCTTATAAAGCTGTTTATATAATATATTATGTATGTTGTATTAGTAACCGGACAAGAAAACTAAGTTCAATTTTATCTAGTATCACTACAACTATAATGCATATGTCGACTAAAAAACATTCATCATGAAAAAAAAGGATGACCAGACTGAATTTCGGTCAGGGCGGACAATTTTAATGACGACTAACCATACGTGGAAAAGATACATATTATAGTCCACAAGTGTTTGCGCAAACACAGGTGAAAGAAAGAAAGAAAGAAGAAGAAAGAAAAATATTTATTTGACACATACCACAAACACATAATAACAAGTACAAAATAAAAAGAAATACTTAGATACAAAAATAAACTCAGCGAAACGAAATCAGAAAAGGAAAATAAAAAAAATACATATAAAGTAAGTGTCAACAATAATGTCAAATAGCCAATAGCTAATAGTTCAGCATGTGTCAGACGAAAGCCTGACGCTGGTTTTCAACTGGGTCCTTTAGTGACTCACGGATATATACCATCTATAATATAATCAAAGTAATATAAAAAAATGTATGTATATATTTAGATATAAACAGAATATATATTCTATACTATACTATCAAACTATCGAACTCCCATAATCCAATCGGATACCGATCGAAACACGACCAGGAAGGCGCTGGACCTATGGCTTACGTGGTATTCGAGGAACGGAGATGTGCAACCCCGCTAGTTTTCTAAATACTATTGATAATTTCTTGTTTCGCCGCCATTGTGCCATCGAAGCAATGACGAATTAAATGGCAACAAGATGAATTATTTCACTTCAGTTAATATTAAAAACGAGATGTGCCCGCGGTTTCACCCGCGTTTATGATAACTGCGCCGCCCCCGTGGGTCGTAGCGTGATATTATGTAGCCTATAACCTTCCTCAGTAAATAGGCTATCAAACAAAAAAGAATTTTTCAAATCGAACCAGTAGTTCCTGAGATTAGCATGTTCAAACAAACAAACAAACAAAGTCTTCAGCTTTATAATAATAGTATAGAGTATATCGGGCTTGCTTGGCAAGCGAGGCATGGCACTATTTCTGTATGATCAAATGGTGAATGTCAATCTTTCCATCGCCACCCATCGAAGGCATTCGATTCACACTATCGGAAAAGACAAATCTTAGATGGGTTCTTATCACAATTCTGGGGGACCCTAAGGTTTACACCGGTTATACACGTATAGTTGTAAAGCAACACATCAGTCTGCCTGTCTCGTATCTGTTGCTTGAAGCACTCAAGTTTTAAGTGTTTTTAATGGAAAATCAATGATATATAAATGTATTGAAGTAAATAGAGTGCTTGATGAGTGCTACATCTCTCTTTTCTGTCGATCGTCTTCTTATTTATGGAAGTTTCTTACTGGGGCGTTAATAGACTATCCTTTCATACCCATTAAAGCAGGATTTGAATCTAAAATCTCAAAATGTCTTCGGTTATCCCACTAATTTATTCGTGATTTGTAGACTCGCAGGTTTAAATCCAGGTTTTAAATGCTTGCCTAGCATATGAAATGGTAAGAAAATCGTACTCTATGTTCAAAGAATTTTATTCTCAAAAAGACAAAGTCACTAATCTATACTAATATTATAAAGTTGAAGAGTTTGTTTGTTTATTTGGTTGAAGGCGCTAATCTCTGGAACTACTGGTTCTAACTGAAAAGTTATTTTTGTGTTGGATAGCCCATTTATCGAGGAAGGCTATAGGCTATATAAAATCACGCTACGACCCTCGGGGGCGGCGCAGTAACCATAAACGCGGGTGATACTGCGGGCATAGCTAGTAATAAAATATAAGTAATCATTGATTAAATAGTCGCCACGTAGTTTTATTTTTCATTATTGGTTTTTGTATACAACTATAGTGGCAAATAAGCATACAGCCCACTTAATGGTAAGTGGTCACCGTAGCCTATGGACGCCTGCAACACCAGAGGCATCACTTGCGCGTTGCCGACCCTTTACGAAAGGAAGTGGGAAGGAGATGGAGCGGGATGGGGGAAAGGGGGTGATTGGGCCTCCTTATATCTACTTTATTTATATGAGGTTAACCTGGTAGCTTTTAACTTGGTCAGTTTTAATTCGTGTAAGTAACCTATTCTCCTACCCGTGGCTCTGATCAAAGAAGTCAGCTTCCAATACGGCGATTGTTTTCGTGATTCACTAATTGTATTGGCAAGAATTTTTTATTTTACTTTTTCTTTTTCTGGATTTTCAACACTATTTATGGACCAACCCAGATGTCACATTTTTGGTCAGTATTATCTTGTATATTACATTCCATGTAATATTGTACAATACAATATATAACTAAGCCATGTGCCCAAACCATTTTAGTACATAAACCATTCTCAATTCTTGTTACTATGCAAGCACATAACACAGGGTTATTGCACTGCGGTCTCCGGTAGCTGTGTATATGCTTCCTGTAGTCAAAGTTTCTCTGTGACGCGCCTATATTCAGGTTAAATTGAAACGGAAACCTTACCCAGACGGTCCCTAATTTGTAGTATAGGCCCAAGCCCTCACAGGCCGGAACAAGTCGTGAGAACGGACTGTGTTATCTTTGAGAGATGAATACAGCCTGTTGGCACTGTCCACAAGACTAGGTTGTGGTGCAAGCTTTAAGTCGAAGCGGATTGAATAAAAACGAGGTTTTATAAAAGCAAGTATTTATTTGGTATAAATTAATTTATTCGTGACTTGTAGACTTCAAAAAAAAAATTCTTCTCTGGTTTCCTTGTTTTGTTTTATGTAGGTATATATATATAGGTACCTAAATTAGTTGACAGGTTAGTATTTTCTGAATCATTTGTGACGTGGGCGTGGGTCATCTACGTTATAGGGAACGAGCTTACTGCAGTCTACTAAATAATGTCGAGAATCCGTGATGCTTTTTTGATGAAGAATTTTCGGACAGCAAAAAGCCAATAACAATTTGCTTGATTTGCGTATCTTAAACCACGGGTCCAATAAGGCCATCCTTCAGAAATTTGACTTGTTTTTATTTTTATTATCTTTAGTTTTTTATAGTCAGTAGTATATGGCATAATGGCTGTAACACCTTGTTAATCTGAGTTGTAAAATACTGAAATTATATTTAACTGGCGATTTAAAAGAGTGGCCGTGAGTTTCTTGCAGGTTTCTTCTCATAGGCTCTACCCTTTGCCTGAACCTAGCAACTAACCTAAATGTAGCTTCAGTAACCTAGTAAACTCACTAACCTATATACTTTGACGTTCATAAGTGTTACTTAGTGACCTAAATGAATAAATGATTTTTGACTTTGACTTTGACTTAACTAATTGGAAGACTCTCATATTGGCAATTGTACTTTGCAAAAATAATATCAGTCCTGTAATAAACTGTCCCACTGCGGGGACACGGGCTTCATCTCAATATAATATAAATTTTATACTTTGACTGATTATTGAGATTAGTTAATAATAAACTTAATTATTTGAGGTTATTGTAAACCTAATATAACACCTATTAGATTAATATAAGCTTCTCTAATCAGAAAAGTCTTATTGGTTTTAGTTGCAACGAAATCAGACACCAAACTGCCTACTAACCTAGAGGATGCCTAGCGCTAACGAAGTACATGTAACACCATATTTGTTATTCGAAGCAGAATACTGAATGTTTACGTCCACCTGGATTTTTCAACGTTTACCTTCAAAGAAGCTTGGTATTTTTAAACTTTTCTCTATTGCAATATTTAGAGTAAGTAATACGGGGGATAATGATGTATTCCTCTTTTGCTAGTTATTAACAGAAATTTCCTGTACTATCTTATTGGAAGAACCACACTTAGTCGTAACTAAGAACACACAATAATAAAAGAGGAAGTTCAGATCATGCTGAAGCTTTACAATTAACAATAAGTAGTTTACAAAACTATAAGATAAATGTTCCCCATTTTGACAATACAATCTCAGAGAATTTTGCTCATGATACTAACTGGATGCAATAATCCAATAAGAAAATAAGAATCTTATTATTGATTACTTGTAAGACTATGCCTTTTCTAAAAGGTATAAAACTACGAGTGTAGTAAGCCTCGGGTAGGCTCTTAGAGTGCAAAAATTACCAGCTGTCTCACTCCATTAATACAGCACAGGTCTCCCTCTACTCCTCCTAGTAAAAGAAAGGTTAGGCCACAAACCATGTTAAATATTACCAGTCAGAGCCACGTTATGTTTAGCAGTGGACAGCAACGGGCTGATTGATTGTAGGCTACACTGGCTGGTACACTTAAAATGTCTTCTAGAATATTATGAAGAACTCAGACTGGTAAGATACATGAAATTTTTACTTGTCGTTAAAGCGAGCGATAATTCCTATGGATGCCAATTTAGCGACCCATTACCGCTCCTTACATACTCGTATATTATTGCGTTTTCACAAAATTAGGATGGCAATTTTTTTCTAAATTAAGCGGCAGTACTAAGATAGGTAATTATATTTATACAGCGATAGCTCAGTGGGGAGACCAACAGACTGCAATGCAGAGGGTCTCGGGTTCGAATCCACGTCGCGCACCTCTGATGTTCGGCAGTTATATGAGTTTTCGAAATTATGTGCGTGTTGATTGACAATTATCGCCTGCTCAGCGCCTCGGAGAGCATGTTAAGCCGTCGGTCCCGGCTGCCATGAAAACCTATGGCAGTCGTTATTGGGAAGTCAGTGCCCTCTAATATCCTGACACTAGTCTATCTTTAGGGTATCGTTAGCGGATGTCAGATGACCTCCGCAACCAGAAGTTTTTACACGAGCAGTCGCTCCATGTAAAAACTGATATCCAGTCAAATCCGGTTAGACTAGAAAGTCGACCCCAAGTGACTTGGGAATAATAAAGGCTAGGGAGTAGACTAAGATACTTTACAAAACATATCACCGATCCTTCATGCTGTATATATGTACCTACATGTGTTCTGTTTTACTATCGTTTGCCATTATGGCATTTTCTTCTTAATAATTTAACGATTGATGATGCATGTGACTTATCTGACGCCACATCCCACTATCCGCTTTACCCTTCGTCTTGTCCCTCAGTCTGTCTGTTTGTCCGTCGCGTTGACGGTTCGCCTGTTGACATACAAGGTCGTCGCCCCCCCTTCCGGCTCCGTTCGCAAATATCCACCGCAAACATTTTGAAACTGGACATTCTGTTTATAGTCGGACAGCGGCTTAAGGCTTTTAAAGTGTGTACCTTGAGTTTTTATGGTCCATTAAATATAAAATCAACATTTCTACACGTGGAACCATTTTTATGCCGCTGAGGCGTTTTCATTGGATGTTCTCTTGTCAATGTCAACGGTTTAGACTTGTACGTAAAGATTGTTAATTGATCAGTGGCTAAATATTTTTTGATGGATCGTCTCTGAAATGTATAGTGTGTGCCAGTTGCGATTTTTACTAGCCGGAGCCAATTTTACCAAGCTGATTTGCTCTATATTGACCAAAATTTCAGGATATCCAAAAACTTTGAAAAGATAACTCTCGTGATTATATTTATACACACATGCGCCACACAGATAATAAATTTTCCCGTGTGGAATTCGAAACCACAACACGAGTTGGGATTCGACAACTTGCCTGAAACTCAGCCCAAATATTTGTAACCAAGTGGCCATATGCTGAATAAATGATTTTTCTGTCTTTCTTTCTTTCTTTGAACAAGCGTAAAAACTGCTACTACACTTTGCCCGACCAATATGAGGTCCAAATGCTTACATATCAGTTTCTTAGATTCCTTTCCTTACATTCCACCATTAATTCCTTTTCCTTAGTATCAGCAAAGTGCTAGTGATATATATGGTAATAGTAATCGTAGCTACCCTAACCGCTTACCATCGACAGGCAGTATGCTAGATGCCCACCGTTACAGCATCAGGCAGTATAATAATAATTATTATTTATATATTGATCACAGTGGTAAAACATGAATATAGTCCATAAAATACTTAATATAGGTAATATAATATGGGTGCCTGTACTAGGGTAAACCTGCGCCACAGGCGTTAAGGGCACTTACAATATACTTATTATATAAATATATGCAAAAATAGGCCAATATTATAATTATTATCATGGAACTTATTTAACAAGAATCAACAAATCTTCAGTATCCCCATAATTTAAAGTTTGTAAGTACCGACAGACTTATCCGCTTAGATCTTACATAACTTAGGTCATATATAGCAGTTTGTTTATTTATATTGTTATAAAGAAAAGGCCCTAAGAATGTGAAAAATCTATTTGTAATAAACAAAAATTTTACATAAAAGAAAACCGACTTCAAGAAAGAAAAAACTAAAACTTAAAATGCACTAAAAAGTTAATATATAATTGCATATTCTTGTGAATAATTAAATTATTGTTATTTTTGGAGTCGGTGTCTTTACTAACTTTTTAGTGCATTTTAAGTTTTAGAATATTCTATCTTGAAGTCGGTTTTTTTTTTGTTAAAATTTTGTTTATTTCTCGGTTTTTAGTGAACCTTGCCAAATAAGAGAACATCATCAATGTAGCCAAATAAGCATTATTAAGGATAACTCAAAAACGAATGGTCGAATCTTGATCAAAATTAAATGGAACTACACAGGAAGCATCAGCTTTCAAATAAAAAAAGAATCATCAAAATCGGTTCACCCAGTCGAAAGTAAAGAGGTAACAAACATAAAAAAAAAATTTTGACAAATTGAGTACCTCCGCCTTTTTTTGAAGTCGGTTAAAAACAAACTTTGATTCAGAAAGTGTGGTGCAGACAATATCTTTATATGTAGTATGCAGGCAGGCAGTCATTTCCCACCATTGTACCATAAACATACCTACAGAAGTCAATATATATAGGTACGTGCAGTATTACATACATTTTAAAACCTCGTCCATTTTCAACTCGTAAAAAAGAAGCTTCCGCCATATTCTCGAAGCAGTGCTCACTAATAACCGCTACCAGTTTTAACTCGCAAGCCATTCGCAAATTGTTAACTATTGTAGTACTAAGAACACAGCAGTTCCTAACGGTTAGACGGGCACCGCGACAAACGTGTTCTTATACTAAGCGGGCTGTGTTTGTTCACACGCATGTCAACAACTAGCGAATGCTAGCACCGCTTGCATAGTGTACCGGTTAAAGTATTTCCTTTAGATATTATTAGATTCTGGCCGTGGCTTCGCTTGATCGCGGTCAGTAGTTTTTTTCCTGGATTAAAGGTACTCTATGTCTTTTACTGCACATTTGACAACGTGTATTTGATTCTCGATGAGTAACCGAGTAGTAAGGGCCTGTTTTTTTCTCTTTATTGTTTAATAGGGATTTAAGTACGCAGGTGCGACTATGTCAATCCCATCGTGCTTACACAGATTCTCTCATTATATTTAGTCTAATACTTACTCATCTAATATAAAGCTGTACAATATTTTTGCTGGCTCACATACAGGATTAGCTAACACACCGTGAAAAACGCCTACATCTAATTGCGATAAATTTAGGGACTGCATGAGCGTTTGCCTTTTCTCAAGGTACCGAACACACTCCTCTAACACATGTAGTACATCCTCTATTGTGCCACAGACCTCGCAGTTAGGATTATCTGCTTTTCGCATTAAATACGCGAATTTGTTTAAAGCAATATGTCCAGACTGAAAACGATGTGCTACAATAATTTGATGTCGACCCATTATAACATTAGCAAACCAGGGTATACGAAGAGGTTTATCTTTTTATCTTATCTTATGTAGGGGCCAGTCAGTGCAGACCGGCGACACTTAGACCCAGTGGGATCTTTTGTGTCGACACTCTCCCAATAACGACTGCCATAGATGTTCATGGCAGCCGGGACCAACGGCTTAACGTGCTCTCCAAGGCACGGAGCAGGCGATAATTGTCAATCAATACGCACATAATTTCGAAAAGTCATATATTACTTCCGAAAGTCAGAGGTGCGCGACGTGGGTTCGAACCCGAGCCCCTATGCATTGCAGTCGGTTGGTCTCCCCACTGAGTTATAGCTGCTCTACGAAGAGGCTTACATTGAATGCTTGTATACTAAATTCTCTTAGATTTGGATCTGTCATCAAAGTAATCTTTTTAGAGTGTGTATGAATGCGTTTTGTGTTTGGTCAAAATTTCAGAGTAAGTTGGTAGTAAAATCAAACAAACTCACATGCGCATTTATAGTTAGAAATTTTTACTCTCTGTACTCTCTGAGGTAAACGTCTAATTCGTTTATAACTTCGTACTGGTTCTAGGAGTTGAACAAGTTGTTGAACTTTGTCGTGACACCTTGAGTTGTGATAAAAGTCGGTGCATAGATTTGCAGTGGATCATGATGCTCTGTGTTGCATTTCTGTGCCGCAATATGGATCTGGAGAATTTTCTAATGACACAATTGCAAACAAAAACTCACCACGCACCCTTGCATTGTCCAATCTACATACTGTAATAGAACAAGGTATACCATACCAAACTCTACTTACAGCTGCTTCGTGGGATTCGTACTTCAACTTGCAATATTCCACTTTGAAAACAAAACTTCCCAGTTCCAGACACCACTGTCCTGCTTCTGAGAATTTCATGACAGAAGAACTCAATATCACTTTGCCCTTCTTGGAAATTGAAGCCAAAACCGCATGCAAAGCAGTCGTATACCACTGCACCACCGAGTTATCGATGTCATAGGCGAATCTATACTACTATTATAAAGGGAAAAGATTAAATTTTTGTTTGTTTGTAAGGATTTAACTCAAAAAATACTCAACTGATTTTAAAAATTCTTTCACCATTAATAAGCTATATTATCACCGAGTAACAAGTTATATTTTATTTAAAAAAGTATTGCTACTAACATAACCTACTTTTAAGCGAGCGAAGCCGTGAGCAAAATGCTGGTACCTAATATGTATGTAGGTGTTGTATTGACGTCATAGTAAGTTTACTAAAAGCCTGAAATAAACTGCAATGTTATGACTAAAGAAGTTTACACTAAAACATTACTCTAAAATTGTATACTAACAGGAAGAAAAGGAATGTGTACTGCTTATTTTTTTATTCCAAATTTGTTTTGCATACCGTCAAAATTAAACTAGCAATGAGTCATCGCCTTACTCCTCATATTACAATTGAACGTGAAGCTGATCTTACATCGCTCTTCTCTGTCACTCTTTGCCAAAATGAAAGAAGATAGAAGTAAAGTAATACCCCGAACTTACGCGATAGGTGGGACTGAGCGATAACCGCGTACGTCGAATTCGCGTAAATCGGGGTATAGTTAAGCATATAAATAGATATTAGGTTTTACAAAAATAAAATCGCAAACTGTCGTTATTGTGATGTAGAAAGAAGGCTTCATAAAATCTAAGAAAGTAGTTTGACGACTCAAAGACTCTTTCTCCTGCAATATTGCCTATATTCCTGAACAATAGTGTAGGAGTAAGTCTAAAATCCATATTTGAGAGTTGTGCGATGATTAAACAAAAGACGAATCGACGTGATTTGAAAATCGCGTAACTCCGAGTTCGCGTATGTCGAGTATGAGGTTGCGTAAGTCAAAGTATTACTGTATGTTATCAATTTCGAAATGAATCCTGAAATCTAAAAAGAAGGACTTCATCTAGGGACAATAGGAAGAGTTAGATAGCTGACTGCCTGTGTAGTATTAGTTTGCACTTATATTCGATTCTAGGTTCGAGCAAAGTGTTATTGTGTTTTTCTTTAAGGAGATCTATTATTAATTAAGTAGGACTTGAAATAGCTGTCGTTATACACTGCTCAACCTCTCTGAAATATATAGCCGTGAGTGTATACGAACCTAGCTAGCTATATTTAGTTCGATTCGAAAACAAGCCTGATCAACCTCTTTACACCTTCCCGCTCCCTCTCCTTCCCACTTCCTTTCCTAAAGGGTCGGCCCATTCATGCTGAAATCAGCGAGGCTCTACTACTCTACATACACCGATGTCCCTGAAAAGATAGGCAGAAGTTATATTACACCCACATTTAACCATCTATGTTTTAGGGCCCACGTAATAGACGTTGGGACTATTGCTATCTACTTGACACGTTTCTAAAGTGATAATAAAACCCAATAATGTCCTTCAGACCGAATTTCGGTCACAGCGGCCAATCTTAACGGAGACTAGCCATCTGCGCAGGAGATATTATAGTGCACAAGTGTGTGCGCAAACACAATAGCACTCTCTGTTCCCTTACACTCATGATCCGATGGGACGGTAATCCGACACGACCGGAGGGAGATCAGGCGCAGGACCAACAGCTTTACGTGCTTTCCGAGGTACGGGGGTGTCTAACACCGCCAAATTCCTAACTTTAGGCTGCTATTGAGAATTCTTAACAGAAAACCCGATAACTTTTTGTTGGCCCGACCCGGGATTCAAATCCGAGACCTCATGCACAAGAGTCGCATTCTACCGCTGCGCCACCAAGGCATACAGTCAGATCAGTATTAATGCTCTGTAACTGAGACTGAATGGTTTAACGGTAACCCATCCCATTCATAGAACACTATCCCGGTTATATCCCAAGTGACAGTTAAAGTAGTTATGACCAATCCAGAGCGTGAAAGCTATTCGAAGCCGGTGGTCTAGAGCTGTGTAGATCAAACGGGAATCATTCTAGGAAGATGAATTGCATATTTTGGAAAACATGCCAACAAAGATATCTAGCAGCGATAGCGTAGTGGAAGACTGTTTGACCACCATGCAGAGGTCTCGAATTTCATACCAAGGTAAGCACCTCGGATTTTTCGCAATTATGTGCGTATCTTAAATAGTTAATACGCTAGCTTTTATTGTGAGAAGACCTGCATGTCTTAAATATCTCCATAATAATGTAGAAGATATATGAAGTCTACCAACCCGCATGGGGCCAGCATGGTGAAATATGGCCCAACCCTTCTTACATTAACGACGCCTATGCCCAGTAGTGGGATAGTTTGAATACAGGGCTGATATCATTATTTCATCCATTATTCGCCAAGTATGTTTTTGATACCATATTTAGAAGCCGATTGTCGTCTACCGAGCACATTCCTGAAATCACTGTTGCTGCCGAAAATTTCCTTACGACAAATCGAAGAATACTTTCCTCAAACTCAAGACTTTAGCATGTGTGAAACAAATAAAGCTGTCAAGCTGTCAAGTTAACCCGAGAATTAAATCCTAGACCACATAGTCAGTAATTCCAAAGATCCAACGAGAAAGTTGTAGAGAAGTATATAATTTTTTAATTTCAAAAAATCATAGTCTCAAACTTTCGCACGGTAATTCTAGATAGCCATAATTTAAAATCCAAATTAAATTTATTGACGTCAAGTACCGCTACTAATAATTTACTTTATTGGTATTTTTGCCAAAATTAATGTCAAATAGTGCATTAGTCGTGCCTCTTAGTGCCAAATTATCATTTTAATTTAATAATAATCGTGTGAAACCGAATAAGTCTGTTAGTTATATTAATTTCAACTTCTAAGGTGGCAGGATACTCGAAACTAGTTATTGATCGTGTATTCGTTTTTGTATTCTTTCTAGCGATACGATTGGCGCTGAAAGATACATCGAATGATTCCAAGTATTGTAATGTATTCGAATGGCAATCTGTTTATGCACGCTGGTAATCTTTTATATACATAAAACTCTTCTGTTACTGAGTGAGTGACAGACAACGCACAGCCGAAACTACTGAACGCAAGAAGCTGAAATTTGGCATGTATGTTCCTTGTTTACTGTAGAGGTGCATTAAGAAGGGATTTCCCGAAATTCTCATGGGATTAGGAAGAAATGAATAAATAAAAAATCATGTGCGGGTGAAGCCGCGGGCATCCTCTAGTTACTTATATACGAATGAAAATTATGATTTGGGAAGATTAATAAGAGCGTGGCAAGGTTTTCGTTTTATTGAGGTTTTGTTATTGTGATTGGTGCCTTATGATCCAATTCGGTAATACATACACAACATAAGTTTATTTAGTTGCCATCTTCTGTAGCGTGAAATCACTTCCCAGCCAGGCTGCTACAATTTAAGCAAAATCTCTGTTTCAAGAAAGGATTCAGTACCGCCTAGAGAAGTAGCATTACATAATAGGCAACGAGAATTAACGTAATCATACTAAGTAGGTATTGATACAAATTTTCTAAAAATGGCTTGGTTTTTTGTAATATGAGATTACAAACATGTCGGGGTGAATGGAAAACAAAATTTAAAGGTGGAATTAGAAACATTTATCCCACAAACGGAAGCATGACATCATCATGCCATGCGCCAGTGTGTTTGTGGCTGCGGCTGATACAACCTGGCCAAAATGTCAAGTTTTTGGAAAAGGTATGGAATTATCAAGCGTAGTCGCTGTAATCCCTATTGCCTCTTATACAAATCATGCAACACGAAATTATAGAAGTGATTAAAACAAAATTATTTTACAAACAAACGCCACCACCATAGAAATGAATATAGCTAAAATCGCAATTATTTAAAATCACTGCAAGATAATCTTAATATGCAATAAAGATAGATTTTACGGTAATATGTGGTACTCCCACGTGCATGCGTCATGCGGTCCAGTTTCATGTTGAATATAATAAGGAGTGGTGAGTCAAGCTCCAAACTGGTATACCAAACTATGGTGACTGGTTTTCGCCAGATGTCTGAGAGAAATTTTAAGGTGAGGCGAGTCAATGGGGCAAAGTGTACATACATCTATACAGATATTTTAAAGCGGAAGAGTTTGTCTGTTTGGTTGAACGCACTAATCGCACGAACTACTCGAATTGAACAATAATTTTAATGTTGGATAGCCTATTTATCGAGGAAGGCTATAGGCTATATAACATCATGCTACGAACCACGTGGGCGGTGCAGTAACGATAAACTCGGGTGAAACCGCGGGCACATCTAGTAAATACATAAAGTAATGTTCTACCTTACTTGTGAACACTCAGATACATTCATCTAGCATTTTTGGATTTTTTAAAACTAGCTTTTGCTCGCACCGGAACAGAACTTTTTTCAGGATGAAAGGTACCCTATGTCCATTTCTGTACCCCTAACAACAAACAAACGAACTCACATTCATATTTATAATATCAGTTAGGACTAGAACATACCCGCGGCTTCGTTTGATGGGATCAGTACTTTTTTCTGGATAAAAGGCTCTACCTACCCTTTTTTTTTTCTGTACCCCTGACAACGTGTAGGTGATATTGCATGATGATCAGTCGAGTAGTTAAGGCGTGAAAGCGTAACAAATAATCAAACTCACTTTAACATTAATAATATTAGTTAAAATTATAGTAAACGAATTATGTCTGTTCATCAGGCATATTTCCAGCCTCTTTACTCTCTCAGAAAATATTTCTATATAAAATTCAGCTTCGGTATGTTTGTATGCGCAAAACTCGAGAATAGATTTAAAGTTTTTATATAGAATAGACTAGTTTTCACCCGCGGCTTCGCTCGCGTAAATGTAGGTTAGTTTAGTTTAGGTTTGCAACAGTTCTTTTTTCTGGATGAAAAGTACCCTATGTCCTATTCTGTACCCCTGACAACGTGTATGCAAAAAGTTGAGTAGTTAAGGCGTGAAAGCGTAACAAACAAACAAACAAACTCATTTTCGCATTTATAATATTAGTAAGGAAGTAAGGATTTAAAGTTTTTATATAAAATAGATTTAAAGTTTTAAGATAACGTTGCATTTCTATATAAGGATGTTTTGATATACTGTTTAGTTTGAAGTTCCCACGGGAAAGCGAAAATGAAAACATCAGACCGAGTCACAGCGAAGCGTGGCCGAGTTTAGCTGCTTCCGTATAAAAAGCTAATAACATGTTTTGCGAATCCGGGAAATCTGTCTCAGGCAATGCCCCAGTCTATGACAATATGCAGGAAACTGCTGGCCACGGTGTCCTAATGTTATTGAATTAAAATATCTTATTGTTTTTTGTAAGGACAACTACTGAGCTTGTAGTAAAACTTGTGTCGCGGAGCGCTTGACAAACATTTAAATAACGGATACAACACCCAAACTCAGGAAAGCTATTTGTGAATCACACAATTTTTTGTGTTTTGTGGGTATTGAACCCACGACACTCAATGCGACGACAGCTTTGGTGGTTTACAAATTATTTCTAAAAGGTGTTGGGCCAGCTATTAAGTATTGTTAAAATTCTTTTGATAAAAAGACTACAAATACCTTCCACATGGCACTCGGTATAATTTTTGTATTCCAAATGTTTGTATTCCAGTGTGTGAGAAGGTAGGGCTAAGTCCACCAATCGTGTTGGACTCAATATTACCTTCTCACACCTTCTCGATGTGGCGATTTTCAGATTTTACACATCTTTAAGAAGATTATGGAGGACACTTAAACATGTAAATTTCCTCACGGTCTTGTTTTGTACCGTTAAAGCGAGTCATGATAAATTATTATTTATTTACGAAACTATGTATTATTAGTCTGGACTCAATATTACCTTCTCACACCTTCTCGATGTGGCGATTTTCGGATTTTACACATCTTTAAGAACATTATGGAGGACACTTAAACATAAATTTCTTCACGATGTTTGTACCGTTAAATCGAGTCATGATAAATTATTATTTATTTACTAAACTATGTACTAAATTAGTCTTAGGTGCGTGCGTTGGGATGACTTGACATCTCTGCGTGGCAGTCCAACGGTATCCCACAATCAACAACTTCATTAATAAATAATCCTAATCCTAACTAATCCTAATCCTAACTTCCTAACTAATATTATAAAAGCGAAAATGAGTTTTTTGTTTGTTTGTTACCTTTTCACGCCTAAACCACTGAACCGATCATTCCGAAATTTTGCATATACATAGTCAGGTGTACAGAAACGGACATAGGCTACCTTTCAAATTTACTGTTCCCGAGGAAAACAACAATAACATTCTTATGATAATAGATGACGTCACGTGTCTTTCGAATCATGATTGAATTATATTATTACAAGCAGAGTACAACCCGAATTGATTGTCAAATTCGAAATTAACGCGAGCGAAGCCGTGGGCAAAAGCTAGTTCTTTATAAATTACTAGGTCGTAGTTAATCACAAGAAGACACTGCGCAATAATTAATGTTACTTTTCCAACTAACATTAAAACTTACATTTTTCATCATAATCCGACACATATCTCGTAACTTACACTTTAAATTATGTTACTAAATAACATTTGTCATTTCTAATTAACATAGTTACTTAAAAATAACACGTTAAATCATTGAACAATATATTTAAAACTAGTATTTACCCGCGGCTTCGCTCACGTAAGTCTAGGTCAGGTTAGTAACATTATTTTTTTTAGGATGAAAGGTACCCTATGTCCTATTCTGTACTCCTAACAAGGTATATGCGAAATTTCATGATGATCGGTCGAGTAGTTAAGGCGTGAAAGCGTAACAAACAAACTCACTTTATTATTAAGTTAGGATAATAAATTACAATTGCACATCACATTTTTCAAAAATACGTGCGTGCCTCATTTTAATTTAGGCTGGTTATACATGATAATAACTACTTAGCTTAATAAACAGCTAAATCATTTTGTAACTGAGTGCGTTTGTTAACTAGCCTTATTAATTTTAACGCACCTCTTTTATAATTAAGGGCATACTTGGTATAAATCAGACACGCAATAGGTATAACGATGTAATTGTATAATGAAGGTACGAGTTTGATGTTATAATTTATATGTTAGTTTTTAAGTAGTAGAGCCTCGCTGATTTCAGCATGAATGGGCCGCCTCGACCGGGGAAGGACTACCCTCTCACAGAATGTCGATGTGGAATAGCAGTATTCCTACTGATGTGTTTCGTTCGGTGAGTGAGAGTGCCGGAGGCCCAATCATTCCTTCCCACTCCTTCTCCTTCCCACTTCCTTTCCTAAAAGGTCGGCAAAGCGCAAGTGATGCCGCTGGTGTTGCACGCGTCCATAGGCTACGGTGACCACTTACTATCAGGTAGGCCGTATGCTTGTTTGTCACCTTAGTAGTATAAAAAAAATAAAATAATAATAATTATTGTGGAATGTCTCGATGGTTTTGTAGTTCAAGTTTGTGGTTTGACGACTATCGTGAGGTTAGTCGTTCAATTCTCGGGTCTGGTGACGTGGTTGGTTTTAGCTGCACGGTGCTGGTATTTCATGACATACAATAAATAAATGTATAAAATCGACATTTCGCCTACTATATTTCATTCTTTTTCTTTTAAAACATACATCTCCTTATCATTTAAAATATCATCTAATATAAACGGACCGCATTAAAAACTCTACACTACGCTCCAAAACACAAATCGCAGACATCACCCAGAAAACCACCAAACTCAAATGGGATTGGGCTGGACACGTTTGCCGTATGCCGCAGGAGCTTTGGGCTAAAATCAGCACAGATTGGATCGCAGACGGTGCTAAACGCCAACGTGGTAGACCAAAACGTCGATGGCAAGACGAATTAATTAACTTCAGGAGAGACTGGTGCAAACTAGCGCATAATAGGGATATGTGGAAAAGCGAGAGGGAGGCCTTTGCCCTGCAGTGGGACAATACAGGCTGAAAATAAAATAAAATAATAATATGGGCTATGGGTATGGGTGTTTGGTGGACCGGTATATTGCTAACTATGGATGAAAAACGGCGTCTGCCCTGAATACTCTAATAGCATCAATGCAATGGGCAGACGGTGACTCGCCAACTCACTACATTATTATTATTATTAATATTTGAATAACCTATTGATATATTAGAAATAGCTTAAAATATATATATATATATATATATATATATATATATATATATATATATATATATATATATATATATATATATATAAACCCAGAGATATAAAAAAGTTACCTGAATGCACGGATGTCGCAACGGTTAAACGGTCACCACGTCAAAGTTATTGAGCTGAGTGTTATGTGTTCGATCCCCACATGGAATTAAACAAATGAAAATTCATAAGTAGATCTGTATTTTGGTGTTCTTTGTTTAAATGTTTGTTTGTCCTGCCTGAAACACAGGTTCGTCAAGTTTAGGCAAAAGCGTTACCAACATAATTACACGTAAGTATCATTTTATTTTATTTTGTATACCTAGATCTTTTTATAAACCATTTGATTTGATTGACCGGGGAGATGGGCCTCGTTAGCATTGGTTTGCAACCTGTCTAGGAGAAGGAAAACTCCGAAATCACACCCGGGGAGATGGGCCTCGTTAGCATTGGTTTGCAACCTGTCTAGGAGAAGGAAAACTCCGAAGTCAAACCAATTTTCAGGGAGCAGACCCGAGAATAAACCCCGATCCAAGGTATTAACCGACCCGTGCTGATGGATTCGTGGCCAGAGGGAAAGCTGGTCGTGAACGGAGGGTGCCTGTGTTGGTGGTCACAGGGCACAGGATGGATCCACCTTACCTCTGTAAAGGGCTCTGCGGAGGTGGACAGTATTTTCCCTAACAATCGTGGGAACGCATATGGACTTTGATTTTATTAATAATCCGCATGGCGGCGACGCGGTCCGCCACCCGTCACGTCTCGTTTCTCGCGAGGGCGAAAAGTGGCCTACGGAAAGCCGTTTTGCTACATTGAATGTTGGAGGAGGGATGGATGGAAAATTGAATGAAGTATGTCAGATGATGAATGAGAGAAAGATTGATGTTCTGTGCGTGAATGAGACGAAAAGGAAAGGCTGTAACACCACTAGGCATGGACCCTACACGGCGTATTGGTCCGGCGTGCCTAGCAATACCAGAGCCTGTCAGGGAGTTGGTGTTATTCTGTCTGCTAGAATGAATGAGTGTGTAAAAGAATTCGAATATGTGAATGCTAGGTTACTATGGATGAGAATGAAAGTAGGGATTACTCGTGTGTTTATGGTAGGGGTCTATGCACCCGTAAACATAGCAACGGGTATGTCTCAGAGTGCACGGGAAGAAAGAGAAGATTTTTGGGAGTGTTTAAGAGATGTCTTGAGGAAATGCAAGGAACACGAGAGGTTGATAATGTTAGGGGATTTTAATGGTTGGGTGGGAGTAAAGCGTGAAGGATACGAAAGGGTTTTAGGCAAGTATGGGGACGAAAGCGTGAATGAGAATGGAAAAAGGTTGCTTGAGCTATGTTTGGAGTGGAATCTCTGTGTGACAAACACTATGTTTGCCCACAAAAGAATCCACCAGTATACAAGAGAAGCAAAGAATGTAAGAAGTAGTATGATTGACTTTGTTGTAGTGGATGAAAGATTGAGAAAGAATGTCCTAGACACTCGGGTATATAGAGGTATTGGTGTCCATACCGACCATTTTTTGATTATGAGCCGGATACGTGGCCTCTTCAAAGGATGGCGACACCGTATACCTACCCGAACAAGTGTCCAAGAACGAATAAAAGTAGAAAATTTGCAAGATGAAGTATTGAAAGACGAGTATAAAAATCAATTGAGGAAAAGATTTGAAAGATTTTGTGACACTGATGATATAGAAGAATTATGGCAGTCGTTTAAGCATGAAGTGGTTGTTGTAGCGTCAGAAGTATGCGGTGTGAGCAAGAAGAGGAAAGTTATAAAATCGAAGAATGCGTGGTGGGATAAAGATGTGCAAGGGGTAGTACGTGAGAAGAAGCAGGCATGGTTGGACTGGCTATCTGTCAGAGCCAATGAAAGAATGCAAGAAGCAACGAATGAGGATGTGAATGAAGCTAGGAATAAGTTTATAAGAATGAATAAGGTAGTGAAAGATGTAATTAAAAGGAAAAAAGAGGAACTGAAAGACGAGTTTGATAGAAGATTATCTGAAGATTTCCGGACCAACGCGAAGTTCTTCTGGAAATCCATTCGCTCGGTTCGAGGTAAAACCGTAACCACAGAGCTGAAATCAATCAGAGATAAGAATGGAAGTTTACTGAATGAAGAAAAGAGCGTACTGAAGAGATGGAAGGAATATTTTGAAAGTTTATTTGAAAGAGAGGAATGGCAAGGGCAAAGTTTCGAAATGAATGATAATGATAGTAGTGATGAAAGCCCTATTAGTATGGATGAAATAATGAAAGCATTGAAAAGCATGAAATCAGGAAAGGCTGGTGGGTATGATAGGATTACAGTCGAAATGCTGACAGCTGGACAGGGTCTTATAGCAACTCAGTTGTGCCGCCTTTTTAACTTGTGCTGGAATACCGGCCGTGTACCAAGTGATTGGTGCAAGGCCGTCATAGTACCTTTATACAAGGGAAAAGGCTCACAGCAAGAGTGCAAAAGCTATAGAGGCATTAGCTTGCTCAGCGTCGTCGGTAAATTGTATGCAAAAGTGTTAATTGAAAGGATTGTGAAAGTAACCGACAAGAAAATTTGGGATGCACAAACGGGATTTCGAAAGGGTATGGGATGTACGGATCAGGTCTTTTCCTTACGGAGCATAGCCGAAAAAGTTTTGGCCAAAGGTCAAAAGGTCTATTGCGCATTCGTGGATCTGGAAAAGGCTTATGATAAAGTGGTGAGGAATGAACTTTGGTCGGCATTGTCCATGTATGGAGTGAATAGCAACCTCACGCGAGCTCTGAAATCTCTTTATGATGATTCCAGAGCTTGTGTTAGGATAAATGGGACCTACACAGAGTGGTTTAGCATCGATAAAGGTGTTAGACAAGGATGTGTAGCGTCACCTTGGCTGTTTAACCTATACATGGACAATTGTTTGAAAGATTTAAAAGATTGTGAATGGGGATTAAGAATGAATGAGTTATTTGTCAAATGTCTTCTTTATGCCGATGACCAAGTAATACTTGCGTCATCGGCGGAAGAGTTGCAGGCGATGGTAACTATTATGCATGGTGCTTTTGAGAGTAAAGGAATGAAAATAAATGTAAGCAAGACGAAAGTAATGGTATTTGAAAAGGAAGAGTACGTGACGATGTGTAATATTATGATTGATGGAGAAAAAGTGGAGCAAGTGAAAGAGTTTGTATATTTGGGTACTTTGTTTACAAGGGATGGTAAACATGACGGAGATATTGAAAGGAGAACGATTGCTGGCAACAAAGTGAATGGAGCCTTACGCGCTTTTATGAACAGTCGAAATGTATCCGAAAAGGCACGTTTGGCTGTTCATAGAGGACTATTAGTGCCCACACTTATGTATGGAAGTGAAAGTTGGGTATGGCAAAAGAAGCATGAGAGCAGAATAAATGCTGTAGAAATGAGAGCGTTGAGAAGCATATGTGGTGTGACTCTGAAAGATAGAATAAGAAATAGTGTGATTAGAGAGAGATGCGGCATGAAAGTGGATATAGTTACAAGAATAGAAAAGGGTATGTTAAGCTGGTTTGGACATGTAGAAAGAATGGACGAGGAAAGACTTACTAAGAAAGTTTATAAGGCTAGTGTGAATGGAACAGTCGCAAGAGGAAAACCTAGGCGAACGTTTCTCGACCAGATCGGAGGCGTCCTGGACAAAGGCCAGGTTAAGAGCTCCTTGAACCGACGAGCGTGTATGAGGAATGTGATGAAAGTGAATGAAGCCAGAGAAGTGTGTCAGGATCGTAGCAAATGGAAATCCGTAGTCTCTGCCTACCCCTCTGGGAAACAGGCGTGAATCTATGTATGTATGTATTGATTTGATTGATTCCTATAGCGGCACCCCGCAAGACATGTTTTAAAAAAATAAAGGCGTATGTCTATGTATATTGTATACTTAACTAGCTGTTACCTGCGACTTCGTCCGCGTAGATTTTAACTAAAAAGTGTTTGTCTCCGCGGAACCCTATATTTTTACTAAAATCAAAGTAGCCTAAGTTACTCCTTATAACATCAGCTATCTGCCAGCGAAAGTCCCGTGAAAATCGGTTCATCCGTTTCGGCGATTAGCCGGAACAAACAGACAGACAAAAATTGTAAAAATAGATGTTTTCGTATAGGTACCTTATATACATTCATATGCATTAGATAAAAAGCTGTTATTTTGACATTACAATCAGACACTTCAATTTTATTTATTTGTATTTATAGAAGACTAGATGTTCACCCGCGTTTATCGTTACTGCGCCGCCCCTGTAGGTCGTAGCGTGATGCTATATAGCCTACAGCCTTCCTCGATAAATAGGCTATCCAACACTAAAATAATTTTTCAAATCGAACCAATAGTTCCTGAGATTAGCGCGTTCAAACAAACAAACTCTTCAGCTTTATAATATTAGTATAGATATTATGTAAATAGTTGTTTTATTAAGACGCCATCACGTAAAAAATGCAAAACATGCCATCCATACAAATATGGCACTGTCGAAAATAAAGATGTCATTCTAACGATGTAAAGGCGCGACCAATCGTCAATATTTATTGGTCGTATCCATGACATAGCAACATAATTCTACTGTCAAACGTCACACGAAATGACAGTATACATAAAAAATAGTAAAACAATAACATAAAACATATTGGCACATGAATATTGACAAACTAGCAAGAAAAGTCGAATAGGTTGAGGTTTGTTTTTTTTATTTGCTCGTCAAAATGACCACGCTCCATATATAATATGGTATATAATATGTATAATGTGAAACCACAGGCTTAAGTTTAGACTTATTTAGTAGTAGTTGAATCCTACAAAAACGTATATCTTCTCCCTAGCCTTTATTATTCCCAAGTCACTTGGGGTCGGCTTTCTAGTTTAACCGGATTTGACTGGATATCAGTTCTTACACGGAGCGACTGTCATCTGACCTCCGCAACCCGAAGGCTAACGATACCCTAAGGCTAGACCAGTGTCAGGATATTAGAGGGCACTGACTTCCCAATAACGACTGCCATAGATGTTTATGGCAGCCGAGACTGACGGAGCAGGCGATAACTGTCAATCAATACGCACATAATTTCGAAAAGTCATATAACTTCCGAAAGTCAGAGGTGCGCGAAGTGGGTTCGAACCCGAGACCCTCTGCATTGCAGTCTGTTGGTCTCCCCACTGAGCTATCGCTGCTTGTTGCCTACAAAAACGCATATACATGTCCATAAGTACCCGAAGAGGCAGAGCAGACTTCTGCCTACCTCTTTGGGGACACCATATCATAGTTACCGAAATGTGGGTACTTGTTTGATGTACCTACCCATTTCGGCAACAATGGTTTTAATATCCACGTGGTAGGGACTAGCCTATTGTTTCGCCTACTGTTAGTCCCAGACATCTAGACAGCTATTGAAAAATCTATTTTTTTTTGTTTGTTTGTTTGTTTGTTACGCTTTCACGCCTTAACTACTCAACTGATCAACATGAAATTTTGCATATACGTTGTCAGGGGTACAGAATAGGACATAGGGTACCTTTCATTCAGAAAAAATAACTGTTGCAAACCTAACCTAATCTACATTTACGCGAGCAAAGCCGCGGGTGAAAACTAGTATAATATAAATAAGATGCACAATTTTCATCAATATCCGCATCCGCCATTGCGGAGCTTCCGCATCGATTTGGACATCCGCATTTGCGGATGTGAGCCTTTAAATATCCGCATCCGCGGATGTGAAAAATCTGCATCCGCAACATCCCTGATTCGAATATAAGAACATTGGAAAAATTCGATAGTTTATTCGTCTCGATCAGCACATCACTAGTCCACACTAACCAATCTCAGTGATTCTAAATATGGAACGTTAAAACACCACGGCAACCTCACGTTATAGCCTATCAGTATCATCACCAATAAAATACGAACGATTAAAAAATCTCCCAACGCTCCACCGACCATAAACATTTATAGCGAAAAACACATGAATACAGATATTCTAATTAGAGCTGCATTTGGTTTTAATTGAAAGCCTTCGACTGGTCAACGCACTACTCCAACTTATAATAATATTAACATATTACAGTATTACATACTTATATATACATAAAATGTTAACCAACTAGGCAACTGTGACATCCTCAAGTGTATGGTAGGGCGACCATGATTTGTAATCACGTGAGGACCCGTCCGGTTAAGATTCGTAATGCAAGGAATTATTCCTGTATGTTAAATGTCATTTGCAATGCAAATTGCACGGATGCTAGTTTAAGTAAGTGCTTGATACTTGTGTTTTTCTGCTGCTTGCACTATAGTATTAGTTGTGTAATGCTACTTTGTAATTCAATGTTTTGCTTGTTTTAGTTCTATTTTAATTCCTCATTCTAGAGTTGATTTAAGCAGTGCACACACTTAGTATTTTTATAGGTTACTTTGATTAAACTCATATTAATCGGTTTGTTTTAATGCTGAAAAAAAGATCATAGTGAAACCTGAATTTTAATATCGTGCGTTAATAATATTTAGAGTCTGACAACTCGTATATATCCAGCATAATCGATACATACATTTTTTTAACACCTACATCTCTGAAGGAATAGACTCTAAGGAGATATAGTCGTAAATCAAGGAAAAAGGTATATTTTATTTATTTGCTAGAAACACGGTACAAAGATTTTATGTGCATACAATTTTAGTCCATCATGTTTCAGCAAAACACCGGCATGCAATTTTATAATAACATAATTATATTCATCAAAATTAACATTATATATTAATTAATTAATAAAAGCGAAAGAGCATATTTAATTATTAATTAAATTTGACATTAAATTAACACACCTTCACTAAGTGGGTTCAGACCTCGTGCTGTTATTAATAAGTTCTCGACAAAAATCGAATAACGCTTTACCCGAGTCGGTACATTCACTATGACACTCCCCCAATGACATTTATTTCTCATATAATAAAATAAATGATTACTACTATCTCTACATCGTTATTTATACAGGATGTTCCAGAAGTCGATGTCAAGCTGGAATCAGATAACAGGCTAAGGTATAATAGATATCAGGAAAAAAACAAAAAAATCTACACCGTGTGATGATCTTTTCACTCTTGTTACTACAGATAATTATTTACTTTTTGAATTATGTTTTTTGTTATGTAATCTCGAATAATGTTTCTTTAAGCTCTCGATTTTTTCAATTATTCGAGATTACATAACACAAAAAATAATTCAATAAGTACCTGTTACCTGATTCCAGCTTGACGTCGGCTTCTAGGACATTCTGTATACGACCTCATACATATCCCACTACATTCATATTAATACATGATTAAGTATAATCAGTTCATAGAATTTCAATGTCGGTTACATTACCATTTTGCAATTATTGATTTACTAATCACCTGGACGGCGAAGTCAATGCTAGCATATATCAGCGTTTATTAAATGCATGAATTCATTTCATATGCAATTTAATGTATTCGCAGACAGTGCTTCAATAAAAGTTTATAATTGATGCTTAGCAACAATTTACCACACTTAATTGTTTCTAGAGTGTTATTCATAGCCATAGTGATATTTAAAATCAAATTTTAGAAGTCTAAGCTTCTTTAGCGGCGTTGTGCACTTTTTTGTGATGGGTAAAAATTGTTAAACTCGCGTCAAAGCACGTGACCTGATCGAAAATTCGTAAGACGGAGGGAGAATTGTACTGTAACTGCTTTTCACCAAATATATCTCCTATTCCTTTCCTTTTATCTCGTATTTAATCCCTTTACTTTAAGCAATGCATAGTAGCAGGTTTTTTGGTATTTCATCATATGCTGCAGTAACGGCTTACCTTTAAGCTAACCCAAGGTTATTTGCCATCTTTATTGTAAAAAAGAACATACTTTCCAAGAAAGGTGACGAATACAATACGAACGGAACTACTTTTAAGATCTGCTGTGATTATTTTTCATATTATTATGCTTAAAATCAACACAGTTATTACACATGTTACCCCAAAATAATGTAATATCTCTTTTTTTTTATTTCTTACTACTTCTTACACAAACGACCGATCAGTCACCAATCAACCTATGGTTTATCAACCCGCATTCGCAACAATGTAATGTTGTGCCAATTTACGACCTGTTACATACATTCTTCAACTCTTAACCGAATAAAAACAGGCTCACTAATTTTCGAACATAAATTCAGTAAACAAGCTCACGCTAGTTACAATGCCTTTAACGGCACGTAGATATTGAAGCGAAGTCTTACAAAAACTGGGATTATTGTCACCCTAATAAAGAGTGTAACACATAGGGAGGGACGGATGCAATCAGCATGTAAATGTAGCTCTCACTCGGCGGAGCAAACATCGAATATTGATCGTCGTATTATGTTAATGAATATAAAATGTAGCTGTGCCGACTATCGGCTAAGACGGACGCGCTTTTACACGTAAATTTTGCCAGATATTTGTGATGGCGAAGACATCTAGTTTATATTATAAGATGTGAGCCTTGTTTGTCATTTATATGCAATTTGACTATAACATTCCTAGGAAAACATAACACTAACTTAACACAAGCAAACATCTGTCTATGGGATAGCAAGTTCTATCTTCTATAACTACTAGACGCCAATATCCCAAAATGTTCAAAATATTGGAGGGTTCTTATCGGCCACTACGACCGCTGTAATGTTTTGGCGATGCTAGCAGTTTAGGAGGCTATATTAGTATATAACATTTTTAATTCCGAATAAGTACTAATAACCTTGAAATAAGGTTCACTGAAATTAAACTACTATATACGGATTTTATCGCGTTGTTTATTTGACACTTTATTACAAAATTTTGAAAACTGTTACACTACTATTACTATTAAACTTTACTAATTTTTAAGCTAATTAAATTATTGAAACTATTAAAACTATTTATACTATTACTATACTATTTATATTTGTGTATATAGTAGTTTAATTTCAATGAATAACATTCGCGTAAACAGAAGACAATACTATAAGGTTCACTCTCAGTCTTAACTACTTAAAGAAAGAGAACTTGGAGGTATTCAAAATATCTGGATGCGTACCTACGCATGCCTGTTTCCCAAAGAGGTAGTTAGAGAATTACAGAATAATAAGTACCTATTCTGTAATTATCTGTCCAAAATACGACAGAGTCACTGACTGTCACTTAAGTTCCCAGTCAGTCTTTACTGGCGACAACTATAAATCTTCCTTAACAGTAACTAGTCTTCTACTTACTTTACTTTGATAATTTATATCTTTAACGACATTACAATTTCCTTAAACAGTACATTAACAAGCTGACCGCACAGTATAGTATTACATCGATTGTTCGTGATTTATAGAACTATCGTATTAATTCGGGCGCCACAGAAGAAAAAATATCTTATTTATTCCAAAAACCCGGAATTGGAATGTCGCACGCGGTGTTTCGTTAGTTATGCCGAAAATACGGTAATTTAACGACCGCCTACAGAATGTATATTATAATAATATTCTACCACACACACAACACCATCTAGCCCAAACTAAGCAGAACTTGTAATATGGGTACTAGACAATGGATAAACATACATATATACCTTTTCTTTTTTGTAAATACATACATATTATACATAGAAACACCCAGACCAAAACAAACATCCATGTTCATGCACACAAATGTTTGACTTGTGCGGGAATCGAACCTGCGACCTCAGGCGTGGCAGTCGGTTACACTAACCACTACGCCATCGAGGCCGACAAATATAGTACGTATACCAATTATATTAATTGTCTATTAATATAATTGGTTTCTGTATCTTGTTTTAATGAAATAAATAAATAGGTACTATATATAATTGCACTTTTCCGATCTCAATCTATAATCGCGAAATTAAAATTATATTAGCATGCTGAAAGTTATCGTTTTCCATAATAAAATAATTTATTCAGTAATTAGGTAATTTTAAAAACCTTACTTATTATTAATAACATGAAGGTGTGTTTGTTAGTCTGTCCTTCTTTTACATTGACATATTTTTGCATAGAAATAGTGTATGGACCAGAGAGTGACGGGCTCCTGAGTAATAGTTATTATTCCTTAGAACTATAAACATTTATCTTGCTGTTATATAAATATACTTTATAGCTTCAGCGAAATAAGTCTATGTAAAACAGCGTTTACAAAAATAAATATGAACTAAAGTCGTACACACTACCTACGACTTTAGTATATATGTACGCGATAAATAAAGGACATTCTATTTTTTTAAATTTTTATTTTATATTTTCTTCTATTACGCCAATGTTATTCATCGAAATTTCAATTTTTATGTTGTTTCTTCATTTAGCAACAGATTTTTCGTCTAAAAACCAAATATTTTGGTTACTGGTCTTCTACTGTTTATATGGTACCTTTTTAATTCTTTACTCCTAGTAGGAATACAACACCGTGTTGTTCAGTTCTCGCCTTCTGCAGGCTGGAAATACTTCACAACCAGGCTGCTCTAATTGAGCAATAATCCCACTTTTCATAAGCAAACCCGCTTTAGACGAGGAAAAAGGAGGAATCCCTGACAATCCCCGTTACATGCTAATAGTATTGCAGCTGCTATCGAAGATCACGTTAAAGAGGAATCACTGGCAATCTCTCTTACATCCTAATAGTATTCCTTTTTCTGATTGCTGTAATCAAAGCTCACGTTAAACAAATCCTTCAGGATTTAAAAATAGTGATGTCCCACGGTCTCCGAATATATGGTTACTATACAAAAAGGTCCTTCGTAATCCTTACAATGTAAGTCGTGTAATAATTTGTAACTATCCGTTGTTCCTATTTAATATTCAAGGCCCGACTAATTGAGGTAACGTAATTTACAAGATGATATTATTATACACCTTGTAATATAAACGTGCGGCCGTATTTAAGGATTGTGAAGGCATAATCCTTAGAGCTGTACAGAATGTCCGGTAGTTAATGGATAACCTTGAAATGTCTTATAGCAGAACTGATGGCCGTTCAGAAAAGAAAATATGAAAAGAATCTATCCTAACAGTAGTTAGGATAGATTTTTTACATATTTTTTTTATTTTTTGTCGGCCTCGATGGCGTAGTGGTTAGTGTAACCGACTGCCACGCCTGAGGTCGCGGGTTCGATTCCCGCACAAGTCAAACATTTGTGTGCATGAACATGGGTGTTTGTCTTGGTCTGGGTGTTTCTATGTATAATATGTACGTATTTACAAAAAAAATATATTATATATGTATGTTTATCCATTGTCTAGTATCCATAGTACAAGCTCTGCTTAGTTTGGGCTAGATGGTGTTGTCTGTATGTGATACAATATTATATTATTATTATTATTATAATTAAAATATATTGTAATTAAAAAAAAGTAAGTATGATGTTTATCATTACAATTTTTTTTTAATTATGGTAATTAAAGAAATCATTTTAATTACCATATTTAACTTTCTTGTACGCTACGACCATAAATGAATGAATTCCATCGGTTTTGTTGTTGTTTTATTATTAAACACTAATAATGCTAATAGATAGACAGTCAAAAGTATGACTAGCTATTGCACTTTTTAATTTTTTTTCTGAACGGCCCTCCTTTCTAGTATAAGACATTTCAAGGTTACCCATTAATTACCGGAGACGCTGTATATCGATCGATGGCGTAGTAATTTCAAGTAGTCGCTTCCCCACTGCGGGCGTGGGCGTTATAGGTTCGATCCCCTCACGGGACAAAAACTGCTTGATTCACAAATAGTTGTTTCGAGTTTGGGTTCTTGATATCCATTGTATGAATGTTTCCAAAGTTCTCCATGACATAGGAATTATACCTAGTGCAGGAGTAATAGTTGCGGGAGCAATACAAATTTTACATAGGAAAGTAATTAACGCCATTGATAGCCTCGATGGCGTAGTGGTTAGTGTAAACGACTGCCACGCCTGAGGTCGCGGGTTCGATTCCCGCACAAGTCAAACATTTGTGTGCATGAACATTGATGTTTGACTTGCTCTGGGTGTTTCTATGTATAATATGTATGTATTTACAAAAAAAAAAGTAAATATATATATATATGTAAGTTTATCCATTGTCTAGTACCCATAGTACAAGCTCTGCTTAGTTTGGGCTAGATGGTGTTGTGTATATGTGATAGAATATTATTATTATTATAACTTTACTGCATAAATAATATGACGCTTATAATACAGCCCTGCCTACTAATTTGGGGACATGCTTAATGGGATAAGCAGAGATATTATGTTGCACTTTCATTTCGCCAGCTACGTTTTAGAGGTGCATCTACCGGTGATAATTTTCTTTTTCAATTTGTAATACGATTTTACAATACTTCTAACTTCGTACCAGGGATGTTGCCAATATTCGCATCCGCATCCGCAATTGCGGAGCTTCCGCAACTATTTGGACATCTGGATCCGCATCCGCATCCGCAATAATCATCGCGGATGTTAAATGCGGATCCAGATATAGCGTAGGTTGCGACAAGATTTACGAACCTTTGCAAAACAGGCTTGAACCTGTAAAGGCGGTGACATTAGATACTTTTTATTAAATAAGATGCACAATTTTAATCAACCTCCGCATCCACCATTACGGAGCTTCCGCATCGATTTAGACATCTGCATGCTGCTGTTAAGAATTACCCTATCTATGTATGTTTATTTGTATGACTGAAAATTTAACCTGGGATCTCATCGAACTGAACATAAGCGCTAACGTTTTCTATCTCGTTACTGTGTTAACTTTTCACACACTTAAAAATGTCAAGGTGTTGTTCAGATAATAACATACATTATTTGATACATAATGAAGGCATCAAGTACTAATAGGTATTTTGAACACAAATTAATTTACTTATCGCTAAAGATATGAAACTTTCAATGCAAAATAAAAATGATAACACAGCATGCGTACTATGCATTCAACCCATCGTTTTCAGAATTCATTTCATAAACGCGGTCTGTAAAAATATTCGAATAATAATTTCAAACGCTTCTTTCTTTCAACCATTCTATATTAATGTCACTCAAACATAACTTGACGCTCCAAATTTCAACGGAAATTTAATATAACAGGTTATTTACATTTCCTCCTCACATATCTTTTATATCTCGAGAAAAAAACTTCCTACCACTATCTCAAGTTCTCGTTTCTCGAAACTAATCATCTCGCACGGAATTGCCTATAATATATATAAACATGAATGTACACGTACCAAAATTCTGAGAAAACTTGTCTAAAAAAAAGATCCTAGATGCTTGTGGCCCGTGGCGCATGCGTATCACGGGTGTATTACCATACAATAGCGCGGGAGTCGTGTTGGCCCGCAGCGGCAGGGTTGTCGATTACATGTCGATAAGAAAAATAATAAAAAATACCGGTAATTATAAAGTGTATTGGATTTAGCCCTAAGTAATTCGTATATAATAAGAATAAGAATAATTTATTTTTACATAAACAAGTTACCACAGGTTCGGTTATCAGCGGTATCGACACTAAGCTCAAGGATTGTATTGCCAAGACCTTAAAACTTAACACTCATATATCAACACAGAACATGAACTAATGTAGAATGACAATTCACTTTAGTACTACTCCGACTTTGAAGGAGTAAAGCATGATTGTTACACGATTCTGCATTCGAAAGCTGTTTTATTCGTTATCACTGATTAATATTCGAATCATGATTTGATGGCACATTGATAAGAAACGATATAATATATTATGTTGTGCGATTGTTACTAGGTGTCATGATAATCTCTTATCCAATTTTTTTCAGGACTTATTTCTGTTGCCAACTGTACGTTACTTTGAATAATAATAATATACAATCACTTGAGAGAAAAATTTGTTACGCAAGTATATTTTTACCAATTTTAAAAAACAAAATTGGGAAAAATATACTTATTGTCATAAAGTGTTAAGGCATTTTTAGCGATATATTTTTGTACTCGAACCATTAAAATTATAAAATGTTGGATTGGAAATAACACTCCGTAAACCACAGTTGCTCGAGGCTACACTTTGTTTTTAATTATTTATTTTCTCAAGTTTCGGCAATACGCGAATGCTCGGTCTAGTGTGACAAGCGCTTATCCTGCAGAAACTGCTTATAAGCCGTAAAGATGTATGTTACTTTCCCGTCCGGCATTGAATGTTTTACGCCCACCAGCTTGCTAATAACGTCGTGAAAGCTTAGATTTGTACATTTCGACACAAAACCATCAAAAACAGAGTTATCGCTGAACAAAATGACACGAAGTTGACGATATAACTATTCGTAGGCTTCCCAATGACTACCGATATCAATTTGAATGTAAAAACATACGCCCACGAAGATCTGGCCGGAAACAAAATGCGTTTTCATACTCAACGTCTTATTTATTAGGATGAAATGATATTTAAGATGAGAAATTGCTTACAAATTACCAATCAATTAGTTAAACAGCGGTTTTAAGTGAAAGTAGGTTGCGCCTACTGTGTTCTATTACAGCGCCTCCGCATTGACAGTAAATATGGTTTTGATATAATATTGACTGACTGTTACAGGGTAAGAATTTGTATATTTGTTCGAACTTGCTCCAAGTCAAAAGCACTTTTGCACTTTTTTAGCAACCTGAAAGCTCCGATAATTAGTATTTTCACCTAAAAAGACTACCAACCGGTAATCATCGGTGATAGGAGATGCGTTTTGCTCATATTAGACTGTTACTTAGTTGTAAATACTTTTGACTGTTTTCGTCATTAATAATTTTTATGAGACTAAAAGGAGTGAGTGAGTTACATACAAACGACGACAAGTGATGGTGAAACATTATTTTTATGCTTACGTTATTATCCGTTATTCAAATGTATGGTCAAACCAGACACTAAACACTAAACATACATCGAAAACATTAATCTACGCCAGTGGAAGAGTATATATACTACATATATTATTTCGTTCAAGAAGCAGAGATCAACAATCTTTATATGTATATTATCAACGTCACTACAACGAGCTGTGGAATCACAATCGTTTAATTATCGTACGATTACAAAACAAAACATTTATGCACCTATAAGTTCGGATGTAGATACAATATTGTTAGAATTCTAGTATATTTTTATTTTTATTATTGCCTGTCAAAATGACTTTACTCCGCGTGATAGTAAGCAAGGGCCCTGCTCGTGGGCTACACGACCTTAAAACCACATCCTCACGTAAAGTACCTCGGCGGGGAATGCCAAGTTTTTGCATTTCGGCAAATGTACGAGGAGTAAACAAAATTTCCTGGTACGCATTCCAATCGTGTTTAACTAAATACCTAAGCAATAAACTAAGTGCAAAATATGGCTGAAAAATAATGCTTGCCGTATTTATTACAATGAAGACGTGCTTGCTAACCCTGTGGACTTACGCTAACAGTCCCGGTGCTGTCAATCTTACGCCTACCGTCTTTGAATTCAATTGTTCATTGACCAAAATGTCTTTATCGTGACGTGTGTAGTTGATCATCTAGCTGGCAAATTGGCTCGTAGGCACCACATGAAAGTCGTTATATCAGTAGCTAGGCCTGATTGTGTGCATCTCAATGCGAGAGTGGGTAGGGACGAAGTTATTGTTGTATTATGTTCACTTATATAAAAAGTGCCAGTTATAATTATGACGAAGATGACTTCTTTGTTGATTGCGTAGAATAAGTGTAAAGCTTGAAATTGGGAGCAGTGGCGTGTCTTTAGAAAAATAAAATTGGGGCAGTCTTTGGGGACTGCCGATAGAAGTGAAAACATTAAACACTTCTTTATAAAAAATAAAAAATAATATAGGCTCGGATGCTAGTTCCTGATACTCTGTTAGGGGCTATTAAGGGGGTCAAACTTTCGTTATTTTTTGCGTAGGACGCACCATTTCTGAGATATTGTTAATATTATAAAAAAATAATAATAAAGCGTGGAAGCGTGACGATGACGCGAGTTCCATGATTTTTGTTCACCCAAGTCTTCACTTCAACAAAGCTTGATATGCGATTTCATGTCGTAGAGGAGCTTACCAAAGAGTCCTGAAGGCATGCTAATTCTTGTTTGAATATAACAGGAATTTTATTGAGGCAAGAACTTTGAGGTTATAAGAAGGCGTGACCGTTAACAAAGAGAATTGCTTAAAAAGATTTTTGATCATAAAATTGAATCAGCACAGTGACTTAAACCATAAAATACTTGGGTACAGACGGCCTATTCTTTATAACCCATAAAAACTGATGAACAGATAAACTTACACAGCGATTTCGAAGTAAATTAGTGCAATAACAATAACAGAACTACAATGGGGGACTTGAACTGAATATCACACCAGCGATGGACGATAATCATTTTTAAAATCGAATTATTCGAATCAATCCCTGAATTCTTCGAATATTTATAAAAATCACACAATTTTTATAAATCTTCGAAGAATTTAAACTTTAGAATTGATTATTTATTTCAGGTATTTTATAAATATCGCCATTCGATTATTCTATTCACGCGGCATGAGAGCATAGGCCATAAAAATATTTGAAGGAAGATCTAAGACTGCCGCGTACGAGAACATACCTACATTACGCAGTATAAAAGACACTAAAGGAATAGAAATATCACGAGAAATACTTAAAAAGGAGATCACTGTCATCAGAGTGCTCATGAAACATCGTCGACCACGATCAATCAAGTTTCGATTATTCGATTATTCGAATTAAAATCAAAGACATGGATTTGATTCAGTGGTTATAGCCTCGCTTTCTTTTACGTGGGACGTAAACGTACCTGGCAAAATGTTGGCATGATACACCTCCATCGAAACCTTTAGGGAGAAACGGTTGTGACGTACTGTTATGGAGATATTTATGTAGACCCACAAAGACGAATGATTCTCAAAAACTATAAGCATAGGTATGTACAAAAATAAAAGGATTTCGTTCTATTTATAAGTTCTTGATAAATGAAGAATACTTCATAATAATTTGTAGCGACACTGTTGACGCTTAGTTTTGTATAGACAGGCGAAAGTATGCAGTAACGCCGCGCGGCAGTCATCTCCCCGCAAACCCTGAGTTAGGTCGTAGCCCAATATCTTATTATATTATAACTGGTTCCAGTGAATATATATATCTATATCTAGCAAGAGTTATTTTATTAGACCGCCCACAAAAACAGTTCTGAAAACCCCCACAAATTAAACAATTATTTAATATATCGGCATAAAGTATTATGAGCTATCGGCCTCGATGGCGTAGTGGTTAGTGTAACTGACTGCCACGCCTGAGGTCGCGGGTTCGATTCCCGCACAAGTCAAACATTTGTGTGCATGAACATCGATGTTTGACTTGATCTGGGTGTTTCTATGCATAATATGTATGTATTTACAAGAAAGAAATTATATTTATGTATGTTTATCTATTGTCTAGTACCCATAGTACAAGCTCTGCTTAGTTTGGGCTAGATGGTGTTGTGTGTATGTGGTAGAATATTATTACTATAATTAACGTAACTTTTAGCAACGTATAGTACAATAATTATTGAGGTGAGAACCAAACCAAATCTGACGCATTAGTGTTTGTTTTTGTATACTTGTCAATTATGTCATAGCTGTCAAATATGACAGTCGTATATAACCATAGAGTAAACAAAAGCAAATTATCATACAAGACAAAAGAAAGAGGCTGTTCTAAATTTAAATATTTAAATATATAGAATAGCTTTTTGTTACCGTTTGGACGCAAACATATTATTGGCTTCTAAATACGAATGTAAAGGCGGCTGCACACATTGGGCCAAGGTAGTGGCCCAACACGCTGGCCGAATGTGTACAGCCGCCTTAAGACTTTAAAGTACTCTTATCGTAAACGTAAACGTAACGTGCGTTTTGCTTGAAGTGACGTTATGCCTGCAGTGATAACCTGGTAGGGACATCGTTGTACTGCTATGCAGAGGGATATAGTATGCCCCACGGTGTAGATTCAGACATCATGCTGGTCTAATAAGAATTTTCAGTTGCTTCGTCTGGGACTGTGCTGGCATCACGGCAAGAGTTTCGTCCCTTATTACTTGGGACTTAATACAAATTTCGCAAAATGTGGATAAGTAGAATACACTTCTGCCTACCCCTTCTGAATAAACGTGAGACCATATATGTACAAGAGCCAGCTCTATTCCATGGTTTTCTATAAACACTCCTTTCAATATGTCATGGCAGGCGCGGATCCAGCCCTCAAAAAACGTTGTGGTCACAGCCACCCGAAAATCGGCCAAGTGCGAGTTGGAGTACGAACTCGCTCATGAACAATCATGACTCATGAACGACTTTTGAATTTGATTATTTCCTTTTTTCCGCACATCAGGACTTAGGCCGTAGGAATAAAAATAATCGTTGGAGGAAGTCAGACCCGATTTCGTCCAATTAAATAGTCAAACAGTTTCGATTAAATTCCAAACCAATTACAATCAATAAATTATTATTTTTTCTTCTTTTCTAGTAGCCAGTAAGCCAATATAGGGACACTAGACTGGGTAAATAGGTATCTTGATGCTGTTTCAGGAGTCGTATAGCGTTTATTATCATCAGCCTACCAATCTCAATAGACCGTGAAAGTGTGACATCACAAGTCTATTAAAGATTGTGGGCATACCCATCGTGTCCACAACGGTGGATCCGCCCTTGCGTCATGGTATGGGAATAGGTTTGAACAAAATGCCTACACCATGGCAGCCCGTTTGCATCGGCATTAAGTATTTAGTGCACTTTACCACCAACTAACCAGTGAAATGGTTTTTGAATGATATGGTGTATGGGTAGGATGTTTAGCACGCAAAACATTTCACTAGGTGGCGTTACGATTTAAGTGTTATCTCGCCACGATGACGTGTTCAATTCCCAAACGTGACCAACATTTGGTTTTAGAATTAATAGACTAAGTAATCATTGCTTGAAAGTTTGTAAAGTTGCCCGCTATGTACTAGATATGCCTAAAAATTACAGGAATTAAACATTTAATCAAAACCCATTTTATCATTATTGTTAAATACATTATGTCATAGTTAAATCAAACAAATATTTATTATGTTTTATTTTATTTTATTTTTTATTTCATTCAGTAGGTACTAAAACAGATAACAGATTAGCATATACAAATAATAGTCTTATTAGTACACAATGAGTAAATCTGATATCCAGTTACATTTGTACACAACATTTGCAATATACAGTAGATACACACGTGTAAGTTTACATAAGCTTAAACTATTAAACAACTAACACAAAAGTAAAAAAAAACAAAGGATACATGATAAATTTAATAATAAAAACAAAAGATATACAAAATTGGGTACCTACACTAAAAGTCACGGTTTGTTATAGTTCAGCAGAAAAGATTTAAATGTGCTGAATTTTACGTGAAAAATATCTGTTTGAGAGCAGTTTTACACTTTTAGTTTTAGTTTACAATTTTACACATTACGATTATAATTATTTAAAGCTAGAAATAACTAAAAAACATGCTAATAGTTGAATAAATAAATTAAAATATAATGACTAGCTTCTTCTTCTTTTCATGTGGTTAGTGGCCAACCTGTCGTCAAGAGTTGTTCAAGCCGCCCGTAGTCCTCTGACATGGCTTAACGACTGCTGGCAATTTGACAACAACCGGGACCGACTTTTTACATGCCCTCCGAAGCACGAAGACGCTCAGACGAAATACCACTAAACGGTCACCCATCTATAGACTGACCGCACCCAACGTTGCTTAACCTCGCTAATCGTTTACCGATCAGTGAGTGCAACTGGCTATGACTAGCTAACTTCCTTGCTTATAACTATATAATAATTATTAATGGTGCTACAACCGTATTATTGAATTTAGATTTTAACGATTGTGACGTAGAAATTGTCTTAAAATTTGTTGAACATTTTGATCTACAGCGTCAGAATCAGTTGGTTTTCTTTCAATTATATCAGACGTTAAAACATTTGCTAGATTAAATAAAATTTGACTGCAACTGTTTAATAATCTACGATAATCTCGCCAATTAGATACTTACTAATAATTTAACAGTTGAAAAGCTATACTCAACATACTAAATTGCATACTAAACTGCGTCACTGTAAGTCACAAATACAATATAACTAAACCTATCCAACCAACTTTGAACCGTAATGACCGACAGCTTAAGTGACGTTAGGGATCAACTGAAACCGGTGGCAATGATAATAAATAACTTTATAGTAGGAAAAGTGCTATTTTGTGTTCACCGCTCATTTGTGGTCAGTTTACAGATGAGATTTTCTAATTTTATTGACGTGTTGAAGGTATGTTTCCTGTAATAACTTGGAGTTTGGTTACGAACTCCTTGGTTGTACCGCTACTGAATTAGTAACAATGTGTTGTCGACAGTCATTCGAAAATAGTACTTTTTGTTATTAAAATAGGGTTTAAAATTGTTTGTTGAAATGTGATTATAAAATGAAGTGACATATGTCATCTTATTTAATTTTAGTACAGGTTATAAATGTCGTTAGTATTATTAATATTAATGTGAAAGAGGTTTTATAGTTTACTAGCTAAGCCTGGCCACGCTATGCTATCGTTCTGTCTGATATTAATTATTGGGCAAGTAATTACCGTTACCATGGGAACTTTGAAATAAAAAGTATATAAAATGACTCCTATATAGAAACAAAAGTTTTAAGTTAATCTATTAACTAATTTTCGAGTTTTACGGTCACAAACATACATAAATTAAGTTTTTATATATAAAAATGTAGGTATTCATGTGTGATTCCATAGGGAAAGCTTATTCTTTGAAATCAATAGTCTCACGTTTGATTCCTGTGCTGAAGTGCATGTTCAAAAACTGTCAGTATCAGAGTATCAGCACGGGATCTTTAAATGTACCATTTAATAAGGACTGTAGACTAGCCCCCTATTTTAGAAACGAAAAGAAAAGAAAAGAAAAGTCAAGAAAAGACAAGAAAAGAAAAGAAAAGAAAAGAAAAGAAAAGAAAAGAAAAGAAAAATATTTTTATTATGTTAGTCTTAGAACATAGCATAATGCAAGTATGTATAACATCTCTGCTCTCAAATAATTAGTAACGTATGGGCAAAAACTTTTCCCAAAACATCACATCGAAAATTATTTTCCCAAACTTTCATTTGGCAAAAAAACATTTGTCAAAAGAACTTATCGTAATTTTAATTGTTATATTTGCCAAAATAAAACGTTTGCTTAATAAACATTTGATTTAATAAAACTTGACAAAGTAAATTGATGCCAAATGATAACTGGGCCAAGTGAATAAAATGCGAAATGAAAATTTGCTAAATATTCATTTGGTAAATCAAACTAGGGTGATATGTTTTTTGGGAAGTAAAATAAGACCAAAAATATTTTGCCCAAAGGGCAGTACACCCTCATCAAACCTTAATTATTTCATAAATATTTTTATTATTGATATTTTCAGTTTTAGTCAGTTCAGTATAATGCCTGCAACATCTTGTTGTGTGTTGTAAAATACTTAAAATAATATTTAATTGCTGTTTAAAAAGAGCGGCCGACATTTTCTTGCAGGCTTCTTCTCATAGGCTCAACCTTTTGCCTGAACCTAACAACTAACCTAAATGTAGCTTCAGTTACTTAATAAACTCAATAACCTATATATTTTGACGTACACAAGTGTTACCTTGTGTCCTAAATAAAAAAATGAATTTTGAATTTAACTGCATATAGGTACCTACATAGATATGTAGGTACCTATATGCAGTTAAATTCAAAATTCATTTTTTTAGGTCGAATTTCGAGCACTAGGCGACCGCTATTGTATGTAGATACATACAATAGCGGTCGCCTAGTGCTCGAAATTCGACCAAAGTTTGCCTGTAAGATATTGCTGATATAACTCATTATAATTATATTGATATAATTATGTAACCATAGTTACGCTGCGTGTGTCAAATGCATGGTTGTGTGCGTGTAGTGTTTTTTCATTAATTTAATGTATTTCTAATGCATATTTTATATAAATATTAGGATTCGTCCCTCCTTCTCCATATAAACTTTAACTGTGCCAAATTTCATACTCCTCCGTCCGCGCAATTTTCTTAAAATGGGGTACAAAGTTTATGCTTCACGTAGGTATATAGATTAAATTTTTTCCAGAAACTCTATTAAAACCACGAAACCGCGAACAAAATTAAACTAAATCTGCCCCAACCAGTTCATATTACATTAATTAACAAAAATAAAATCGTGTATGGCCCGCCATTCGACAAAAATAAATACCTATGTATTTACACAAGGCGGTGTGCTGTCTGGCGTCCATTATAATTAAAAAGCTGAATTTCATCCTCATTAATCAAAGAACAATTAGTAGTTGTCGAGGGAATCACGTGTAGACTGGTCACACATTTGAACATGCGATTATTTTACCTAAATACATGTTGAGTGCCTTGTGTACGGTAATATAAAATTGCACTTATTCGGAACATGTTGTCTCATATTCCAACAACAAATAACTAATATTATAAATGCGAATGTGAGTTTGTTTGTTACGCTTTAACGTCTGAACTACTCGACCGATCATCATGAAATTTCGCATACACATTGTCGGGGTACATAAAAAGAGATAAGTTTCATCCAAGAAACAAGTACCCTTCCCTGGGGAGTATAGACATTTATTGGCATGAGCAAAACCGCGGGCAAAATCTAGTAAATAAAGGGGTTTTTATTATTTATTGTTTTGAAGCGACGCCCAAAGTATAAGACTTTGGTCGTGAGTTTGAATTCCAATTGCATTACCGACATGTACCCACTCCTAGCAAAAGTCTCGACCGGGGAAAGACTACCCTCTCACAGAATATCGATAAAAATGGTATGTTTAAAAATGGTATGTTTTCTGTTTGTTTCTTTTATTAAGTTGTTAGTTTAGTTGTAATTATAATTTGCAAGTTGTGGTTTCCTATAATTGAGGGACTATACACGTTAAGAACTTTATTACTGCTATATAATGTATGTTATTGTATATTCCTTTGTTGGAAATCCTTAAATAAATAAATAGGCTATCCAACACTATATGATTTTTTTAAATCGAACCAGTAGTTCCTGCGATTAGCGCGTTCAAACAAACAAACAAACAAATTCTTCAGCTCTATAATATTAGTATAGATATGACCTAGCGCGACACAGGACTTTATAAATACTATGGCAGTTGTCTATAAAAAAGAAAATGAATAGATACAATCAAAATCATATCTATAATAATTCCATTCTTAATCTATTTGTGAACTCGAGAAAGTGACAAAAATATCGTCGCCACTTCGCCCGTTTAATTAAAGACTAAAACACTTGACGAGGCTATTTTAATACATGCATGTCTCTACAAGTGTGTTATTTAAATATAACATGCTGATATTAAAGTAAAATGAAGATTTTGTTTGTAGATAATTATAATGTAAAATCGTGATAACAAAGACAGGTTAGTAGGATATTTAATTTTAATGTTTACATTTATGTCGGTATCTAATTAGACAGGATGATTATTCAGTTTAAAACCTAGGCAGATTATTCAGATGTAGCTGTCATTATCTTTACACTTATGTATGGAAGTTAAATTTGGGTATGGCAAAAGAAGCATGAGAGCAGAATAAATGCTGTAGAAATGAGAGCGCTGAGAAGTATATGTGGTGTGATTCTGAAAGATAGAATAAGGAATAATGTGATTAGAGAGAGATGCGGCATGAAAGTGGATATAGTGACAAGAATAGAAAAGGGTATGTTAAGCTGGTTTGGACATGTAGAAAGAATGGACGAGGAAAGACTGACTAAGAAAGTTTATAAGGCTAGTGTGAATGGAACAGTCGCAAGAGGAAAACCTAGGCGAACGTTTCTCGGTCAGATCGGAGGCGTTCTGGACAAAGGCCAGGTTAAGAGCTCCTTGAACCGACGGGCGTGTATGAGGAATGTGATGAAAGTGAAAGAAACCAGAGAAGTGTGTCAGGATCATAGCAAATCGAAATCCGTAGTCTCTGACTTCCCCTCTGGGAAACAGGCGTGAATCTATGTATGTATGTCATTATCTTTAATAACGTTTGTTTGGTAATATGTTCTCAAAACATTGAAATAATATACACAAACATGTTACGAGTGAAAAAATATACATTGAGTATCTGACTGCCTTGCTGTTGCAGCGATACTAAATGCACTTCCTGTGTATGTGGATATGTTCTGGCTTCTTCTGGTAAGAAATTATTGATAGAATTAAGCCCGCTAGCAGGCTTGCTCCTTATTACTTGGGACATAAAGTGCAATATCGAAATGGGGGTGTTAGATCATTTTACCTAACCCTTCGTTGAAATAGGCGTGAGACTATGTATGTATGGAGTCTACAAATAACAAAAAATATGGCCGCTACTGCAAAAAAATTATCGGCGATATACGTGTTACAATTACTTATAAAACCCTTTTATCTCCATTTATTATATCCGAGACTAGAGATAATAGAAAGAAGATTAATAAAATAATTATACAACCCGTCCATAAAGTTATTAAATTGAAATCTGATAGAATAATACAAACAAGAACAAAATACAATACCTTTGATCAAAAGAACGTATCGAAGAATTTAATAACTTTCAATTATATACAGGATATTAATTGGACTACTATGGTGCTATAGTTCACAAATCGTGAGTCTGTCTATAGCGGCTAACGATTTGTAATCTATAGCAAAAATATGCAAAAACTGAACTCTAATAGTTAACTTATGCTACTTTCAGAGTGCCTAATGCGAATTTGTTTTACGTTAATGCGATCGATACGTTTATGACGTTCGGCGCTCCGATTGGCCCGCTCCAAGCTTTTAACCAATCAGAGACCTAAACGCGGTAAACGTTTTGTTCGCGTTAATGTAAAAGCATCTCGCACTAGGCACACTGTATTATAATTCACTAAAATGGCAATAATTGTATTATCTATGAAATATTTAAAGTGTTAAAGGTATACTGGTAAAGTGTTGCTTTTAACTCAGTTTCTTGAGAAGTAATAAGCTCATCTCTATAACGTGGAATCTAAAATAAAATTATATAGTAAAAAACTTCTGCGGAGAGAATATAGGGATCTATTTATACATAATATACAATAAAAATTTTGACAAACGATAACACGCCAATTACACAACCAATAGTAAAATCATAACGTAAACTACACCAAACTCATAGTAATCCCCAGAATCTCCATTAAAACAATACAATTAAAACTGTAACAAATACAGAACCCACTTCAATTGTAATTTAACAAACATACCATGGTTTTCTTATAAAGTAATTAATTTAACACTGTCTAATGTATTTTTAATAACATTGCCATGGGAGCTTCTACCAATCATTCTAATGCACTAGTTGATATGACCAAGTTATACTTACAATCCGTTACTACGATTTTCAACCACATTGCTGTAGTAATAAGGGTGTTGTCAGCTGTATTTCTTTTGAGTATATTTGTAGTTAATTTCGTTTTCTAATTTGTGGAGTAGAGTCATGTTTTCTGTCTCTCACGTGATGTGTTCAAATAGCTAAATGCATTGTTCGTATTGTTTGTTTTGTGTGTTTTAAGTAAAAGGTACTAATGGGTAGGGCTGCGCTGAATTTGAAATTTTATGAGTGGATTATTGTTGGAGTGGTTTCATTTACATTGCACCGGTGGTAGTCAGGCGTGTATTAAATCTAGCTTTTTGTGGGATATGTTTATGTTCTGTACAATACAAATAGCACAATGGTGCCAATTCTGTTGTCACAAAATTCTCTAAACTTAAGTAAAAATCACAAAATTTTTTTTAGTCCTGTCACGTTTCACGATTTCAGAATACGAAATGTCATTTGAGAGGACTCAACTAAATTTTAGTGATTTTTAGTTAAGCTTAGAGAATTTTGTGACAACAGAATTGGCACCACTGATATTATTATAATTGCTGTAGAAATTGCACATACATACACACACGCGCACACACACACATACACACACATAATTATGTTCCAATAACCATAGCTATTAATTAGAATTTAATATATAGATTTAACTTTTTATAATGCTAACAGTCACCAAATCCTTATACTGTGGGATCTAAGGGCTGAACGTACTTAACACAGGCTACTTAGCCTAGCTAGGACTTCAGTTTTAAATATTGTAACAGACTGTACTATTATTTTTGGAAAATAAAGATAGGAAAAAAACAACGGGTTGCACTCCGGGAGTGCCGGCAGAAGTGAAAACTTGGATATTAACGTTGTGCATTTTTGATATTTTGGAATGGTTAGGGAATAATTTTGCATGAATTGCCTTAATTATCAGTATAAAAGTACTATCATTTATGTAGTAAAATACAATATTCATTTATTGCGCTATCGTACACAAACATGACAATTCTCCCTCCGTCTTACGAATTTTCGATCAGGTCACGTGTCCTGACGCGAGTTTGACAATTCTCCCTACGTCTTACGAATTTTCGATCAGGTCACGTGTCCTGACGCGAGTTTAACATTTTTTACCCATCACAAAAAAGTGCACAATGCCGCTAAAGAAGTTTTCACTTCAAAAAAAAATCTTTGGAGGTAGGGGCTGGAGAATTTTGTACGGCTGACACGATGAATAGAAGGCGGACATACTGAGGATAGTTGCAAATAGTGAGCTGCTACTATCACCATGGCTTAAATACCAGTACACATGCAATTTTTTTTCGGGAATGTTATCCGTCACTGTTACACCTTTATAGCCAAGTTCAGCAATAGTAAACATAGTAAATATCGACTTTTGATACTCCATGAAATACCATGTGTTGAAATTGAATGAAGCCAGAGAAGTATGTCAGGATCGTAGCAAATGGAAGTCCGTAATCTCTGCCTACCCCTCAGGGAAACAGGCGTGAATCTATGTATGTATATATGTATGAAATCCCAGGGAAAGTTAAACTGTCTTGGGCACCGCAACGAATTTATAGGAGGTAAAAGCTTTTAAACTTTCGCGTATCATGATATAATTTGAGTAGCTGAGCCAGCGAAGTAAGTAAGTACCATGATATATATAATGGGACGGGTATAATGCTACGAATTATACATATACAGGAAGTGTTGATATAAAATGTCAGTTACCAGCATATCCCAGAGACGTCCCGCCCTCCCCTTTCCTATCCAGGACAATACGTGCTGGGCTCAGATACCATCCTTACACGGTAGAGTCGATTAGAGCGCCCACCAACAAGTTTGGGTCCTCATACCTCTGCCGAACGATCAAGGCATGGAATTCTCTGCCAAGGTACATGTTTCCTTCTCCCTTCAATCCTGGGTCCTTTAAGCGGGGCGTGAAAAAGCACCTTCTCAGGCCGTCAAAGTAGAGACCTCAACATCGCCTCAGCTGCTATGAGGACGGCGTGGAAGCCACTGCTATTAGACCACATGACTGCTTTCCTTTAGGCGGAGTGTGGTTATTTTCACGAGCAGCTTATAAAAGAAAAAAAAGACAAAATAAAGAATATTTATAATTACCAAAATATGTAAAAGATAATTCCTTACATGTATTGAACCTACTATATCTACCATTTACCGTGCCATCCGTCGATTCCCTCATATACTCCACAAAATGTACTTAAAGTCCTCGACACACCTTACGCCTTTCACCAAAATAAAGATAACGTCAAAAATTGAATTAAGAATCCCACCTGTCTCATTAAATTTAAAGAGTTCTAAATTCAAATACAATTAGGGCAGCTGTACGCTAACGACATGAAAGTCTTGACACTTTTTGTCGCAACAGTAATACGCCGTGGTTGTCGCATTAGTGAGCTTTTGAAACATATATGCAACTTCTTTGAATTTTAATGTAATTTAAAAGATTAAGATGAGTGGACTGCCAGTATCAAAAAAGATTTAAATTGATGTTTATTTAAAACCGACTTCCCAAAAAAGGAGGAGATTCTCATTTCGACATATGCTTCTGTTTGTATGTTTGTGACGCGATTACTCCGACAATAATTATGAATTGATTTTGTTGATTCTTTATTGTATGGTAGGTTGTCCCATATAAACTTTTGCGCTTATTGATTCAGCCCTTTTTGAAAAAATCAACATATTATACAAAAAATATATACATTGATGACGTTTTGGTTTTTTGTGGTTTCCTTCAGCAAAAATTTTTATGAGAACTTTTAATCACGACGATATAGTCTTAAAGTCGATTTTGTTTTTTATTCATACACAACATGAACTTATGATCGTTTGCAATACTAGAGACAAAGCCTGTGGTCGTCTACCTAGTATCTTATCTCTTTCCTATAAATATTAAAAAATTCATAACCTTAACCATCAAGTGAAGGAAAAAGTAGAAATCAAATCGTAAGCAAGAGCTACGCTTTTAAAATAAAGAAGAAAAAAGATGAATCGCAGTTAGTACGGATTGCCATTGAATTGTCATAAGGTATAGGTGTATGCAACCTCATGGCATCCTACTGCCTGTTATAGATTAATATTAAATTAGACTCTTCTCCTTAGTCTTTATTATCACAAAGTCACTTGGGGTCGGCTTTCTAGTTTAACCGGATTTGACTGGATATCAGTTCTTATTCGGAGCTTCTGCCATCTGATGTCCGCAACCCGAAGGCTAACGATACCCTAAGGCTAGACCAGTGACAGGATATTAGAGGGTACTGACTTCCCAATAACGACTGCCATAGATGTTCATGGCAGCCGGGACCGAGGGCTAAACGTGCTCTCCGAGGCACGGAGCAGGCGATAATTGTCAATCAATACGCACATAATTTCAAAAAGTCATATAACTTCGGAAAGTCATAGGTTATAAAATACCTACTGAAATGATATTGGCGTTTGGAGGGGCTGTTAGTTTCTTATGAACCTAAATGAATAAATGATTTTAGACTTTGACTTTAATGACCGGGCTTTGTTCCAATTTACTGCTGGAATACCGATCAAAAATTTCCTGCACTACATATTCTAATACGTCTTCCCTTGATCCGGGAATCCAATTTTGGACTTAACGAATATTTTAATGGTGCTAATTATTTGAGGTCAAACTAAAGATACTACGTCTACTAACTAAGAAGATGCATATGGCTGAATGTCCTTTTAGCTAGCGGACGGCAGAGTAGTTAAGTATATCAAATATCTTTATATCTTTAGTCCAATCAGTCGAAAGATAGATAATGAATTGTGGTTTTTAGTCTTCCAACCATGCCAATCAACCTTTAACCCCTGTCCCCACAGAAATAGCCAATACGTGCCACCAAAAGATTTACAGTACAATTATTTATTAAACACAGAATTAATTATGTTGGCCACACTATTATAGGCCCTATAAGTTATGAAATAGGGGTGGGAATGGCGTGCAGAGTGGTAGCAGATGCTAAAACTAAGTGTCGGGTATCTAAGTGTCCGGGTGATTGCGAAGTGGGCACGGAATGGTCACGCAACGCTGTCGTCGCGTCGGGGCGGGGCATTATGATTAATTACACAGGGGTATAAGTACTAAGGGCTACTGCATATCTAAAGATATGATATATTATTTAACTTTGAATTTGTAGTGGTTCGTGTAACCGACTGCCACGTCTGAGGTCGCGGGTTCGATTCCCGCACAAGTCAAACATTTGTGTGCATGAACATGGATGTTTGTCTTGGTCTGGGTGTTTCTATGTACATATAATATGTATGTAATTACAAAAAAAAAAAAAGTATATATGTATTATATGTTTATCCATTGTCTAGTACCCATAGTACAAGCTCTGCTTAGTTTGGGCTAGATGGTGTTGTGTGTATGTGGTAGAATATTATTATTATTATTATATGCAAAAAAACAAGATATTTTCTTGTATGAAATACAATAACATGCAAATATTATAGCAGAATCCTTGCTATTTTAAAAAATCGTTTTATTTTTGTACGAGCATCGCCACATAATTCTACTTGTATTACTTTTTATTTTATAAGCAATAATAAAATAACTATGTCGCACGTTTTGCTGACGATATATGTTTGCATAAACGAATGCGTCGATTATTGCTTAATACTAAACAACTTGTATTTATCTTTACAATATATTTTCAGTACAATAAATACTCTGGTTATTTACGGACACTAAAACACTGAAGATTATTTTCTGTGTACATCCCGTTCTTAGCCATAACATCTACAACACGACACATCTCAGTACAGAGAGTACAGCTATAGCAAAATAATTATTAAAATCAATATTATGTAAAATAGATCTAATGACCATTTATTTTCATATATAACAGCAGCAAGTTTTATAAAATAATTGCAAAGTGTGGTACCACCACGCACACTTGGATTGGCCACCACTCTATCGCTACATAAAACGTTGACAATATTCCATTCATGTTGCACAGCCCTACCATGGGAAAAGGCCTCCTACAATTTGCAGAATTCCGCTTCGAACACAAAATATGTATTGAACCGTGCTTGCCTCTGTGTGAGGTGTCCTCAGCACAATTTGGCAACGAATAAACTGTTTTATTGAAGTGAAAACTTCTTTAGGTGCATTGAGCATTTCTTGGGTGAACAGAAATCATAGAATTCGCGTCATCGTCACGCTTCCACGCTTACCATTTTTGAATTATTTTAGAATATTAACAATGGTGCCAATTCTGTTGTCACAAAATTCTCTAATCTTAACTAAAAATCACAAAATTTTTTTTTGTCCTGTCAGTTTTAACGATTTCAGAATACGAAATGTCATTTGAGAGGACCAAAATAAATTTTAGTGATTTTTAGTTAAGCTTAGAGAATTTTGTGACAACAGAATTGGCACCAATATCTCAGATATTATGGTGCGTCCTACGCAAAAAATAACGAAATTTTGACCACCTACATAACACCTAAGAGAGTGTCAGGAAACCGACCCACATCTTTTTTTTTGTTATAAAGAAGTTTTTATGATCAAGGATTAAAGTTTTCACTTCTATCGGCAGTCCACAAAGACTGCCCCAGTGGTTTTTTTAACAATCAAAGCTATAACAAAGCTTTTAATCGCTTAGCTTCCACTACACAACGGGCACGTGCCAAACCTTGCTGGGTTATCTTATCGCAATCGTATGAAAGCTCATTACAATGGCTACGATGAGTTATGTGTGACAAAGGTCACTGAAGACCAGCCACTATCCCTCATCTATTCGTTAGAAACTCCACAGCAAACATTTTTGAATACTTTAAAGACAGGAGATTAAAGATTGTCCATATAATTTACAAAGTCGAGGACAATGTCTCTGTGAAATACAACAAAGGTTTTTTATATTAAGCGCTCGAGTACACGATACCGCCACCGCGCCGACACCGCTCCGTCACCGTGTCTCTCAGCTGTGTATACGGTCGCAACCGCACCGACACCGCGCCGCCATTCGCCAGTGTTTGATTTTGCTTATACCATTACCGGCCGCCAATGTATAGGTTCATATTAACTTTTTAGTAATCTATCATGGATAATTTAGATTACGAAACGTTCATAACTTTAGTGGAGGACAGAGCAGTGTTATGCAATGTATTACTAACAACTGTCTAGTGGTATATTAAAATCAAACGGCGGGGACGCGGTGGCGGAGTGGTGGCGGCGCGGTGACGGTGCGGTCGCGACCGTATACACAGCATAGAGGCGCGGTGGCGGAACGGTTACGGCGCGGCGGCGTCATCGTGTACAGGAGCCGTAAGAATACAATGCTGAAGATTAAATTTGGGTCACAGCGGCGAATCTGCGCAGGAGATAGAATAATGCTCAATGCGTAAATTTGTATTTATGCATTGTACATTATTCTATCCTGCACTTGTGTGCTCCGATGGGATGTCAATCCGACTCAACCAGTAAAACAATCAGTCGTTACTCGGCTAAGGGCGTGCAACACCGTCAAGTCTTAAACTAGTTCAGTGGTTCAGTGTTTCTTTACAGAAAAAAACATTGGGATTTTTCGTAAATCCCAATATTTTTTATTGACCTGATTTAAGAGTTAAACACGTGATCGTGGCACTGCAGTCACATTCACTATCGTAACGCTACCGACGCAATCAACGTTTTTTACTACCAAATTGATAGACAAGATTTTTTTATTTTGCTTGTTGAAATGACCACACTCTGCTTGATGGTAAGCAGTCATGTGGTCTAAGAGCAGTGGCCTCCACGCCGTCCTCATTGCAGCCGAGGCCATGTTGAGGTCTCTACTTTGACGGCCTGATAAGGTGTTTTTTCACGCCCCGCTTAAAAGACCCAGGATTAAAGGAAGAAGGAAACACGTGCCTTGGCAAAGAATTCCATGAGTTGGTCGTCCGGCAGAGCTGTGAAGACCCAAACTTGTTGATACGCGCTCTATTCGAGTCTACCGTTTAAGGATGGTATTTGAGCCCAGCACGCGTTGTTCTGGATAGGAAAGGGGAGGGCGAGATAAGGTGGAATAACTCTTCAGAGTACTCCCCGTGGTATATTCTGTAGAAACATGCCAATGAGGCAATGTCCCTACGGAGTTACTAAAACATGGGTGCGGTAACATCATAAGGGATAAGAAAGAAAGAAAGAAAGAAAAAAAAAACCGTTTATTTGCCACAGATACAGTTCAAAAAGGAAATACATACCTACACATGTAGCCAACTCTTGAAAAAAGGAGTGACTATACTACCTGCAATAGGGGCAAAAGAAATCTTATCGTATTTTTCCTGACCTTTTTAAGAAGTCTAATAATTTCTGCTCGCACAAGGGCACCACGCAGGGCTGCTTTACTGCGCTTTTTGACAGACTCACTTGTCAAGTAGCAATCTAATAAGAATGCCGCGAGTCTGGAATGAAGGGCATAAGAAAGAACACAAGTGGAGTTTTAGTCAGTACAAGCCTAATATAGCTCTTTGCTTCGATCAGACGAAAGGTTATCATAGCATGATTGCCCACTCTGAAGAAAAAGAAAAGTAACTTTAAGTTTCTTTTTTCAGACATAATGTAAATGTCATATTTCTAATTTAGGCAAAATTAGAGACCGTTGTCGTAAAACCAAACGATAATACGAAAATGCACCTGTGTTCTTTCGACAAGTAAAAATTAACGACCTGTAATTTATATGAAAAGAATGCTCACTAACTACATGGTGGGTATTTCTTCCATTTATTTTCGTTAATAAGGCGACAGTGACAGCACTATCGGCTCAATCGACGCGTTTCACCTTTCCCAATTATTGTATGTGTGTGTAATTTTAACACATGACGTGAAGCTGGTTAATTAGAATTCATACGTAAGCGGGTAAAGCTCGGTGTCCACTAAAGTGGAGATGAGCGGTGAGGAGAGATGGTTTGTAAGAAATAATAATAATAATATTCTATCACATACACACAACACTATCTAGCCGAAACTAAGCAGAGCTTGTACTATGGGTACTAGACAATGGATAAACATACATATATACTTTTTTTTGTAAATACATGCATATTATACATAGAAACACCCAGACCAAGACAAACATCCATGTTCATGCACACAAATGTTTAACTTTTGCTGGAATCAAACCCACGACCTCAGGCGTGGCAGTCGGTTACACCAACCATTACGCCATCGAGGCTGTCAAAAAAGTATTATTATTATTGTTATAAAAGCCTTTATTGTCACATTGACACAAGACAAAGGCTTTAACCCTTTTGCCATACCACCACGCTATGCACTAGTCTAGATCAGTCTCTCCTATATAATTATGTCCAGATAGAAATAGAAATGGAAAACTATTCGCCATTAGAATGCTCATCCTGCTATTGTCTTTTTGATAGATTACGTGGCCTCTTAGCATCTTTTGAGGTTTAATTTAGGCTGATTTTAATCGATAGTGTTACAAGCACCGGCTCACTCCACTAACACGTCATATAAATAAGATATAATAATATAAGATAGGATAATAATTAATTATTTATTTGTTTATTTAATTAATTTTGAGCTGATATCACTACTTTATACTATTAGGATATATTTTGGTTGTAATAGACTGTTATTTGATTATTGTGACGTCATTACTAATATTGGTATAAAACGGAGTGTGACAGTCAAATCGGACTCACTTTTGTTATCGCTTGATTGCAATAAACACTATATCTAACTTACTTGAGTTTACACGTTATTTTCGCCACCTGTTGTTTTGTTGTGCAACCCTAAGTGTTTCATTAGACCCTGCGATACGTAGCATAAGAACGTGATCACAATTTTTCCGCAAGGTATCAAAAAAAAATACAGCTTGCCGGCAAACAAACGGTAACCATATACCATAACCCTATTTATCACTATTAGTCAGTGGTATCGTTTAACTATAAGAGACCCATCGTACCACCAGCGGTATCGCCAGGGGTACGGTGGGTCTGAAGCGTTTCTATAGGTACATTTATTAAACATCATACTCCGCAACTAGTGCTGAAATGAAACTCTCAGTAGTAGCACGGAGTCTAAAATTGCGCCCAGAAGACGAGAACAGGCTCGCCCCATACTAAAAAGGACCGAAAAGAATAGTTTTTTTTATGCAACTAAGGTTGCAAACAAGTATACGGCCCACCTGATGGTAAGTGGTCACCGTAGCTTATGGACGCCTGCGACACCAGAGGCGTCACTTGCGCGTTGCCGACCCTTTAGGAAAGGAAATGGGAAAGAGAAGGAGCGGGATGAGGGAAAGGGGGTCATTGGGTCTCAGGCACTCTCACTCACCGAACGAAACGCAACAGTAGGAATACTGCTATTTCACGTCGATATTCTGTGAGAGGGTAGTTCTTCCCCGGTCGAGCTATGCATGCTGAAATCAGCGAGGCTCTACAACTCGATGGATATATATGGGTGTGTTATACTGGTGTTATACTACAACTCTACTCCGACCCCTATATAAATACCGGTGAGAGTGATGATTCTTTACATAAATGTACGCTCCCGCTCGTTCCCTTTCCACCCATCTCCGCCTTAGTGAATACTGACCTTAATAATAAGAAATAATTATTGCATGGTTTACTGATAAAAATGGCAGATTGAATTTAAGTGAATACCTGCGTTTATAATGAGGGTAGTTATATGTTTATGATTATGAGTAAAGTGCTGTGGCATGCTATGATGTAGCTAATTAATTTTAATGTACGTTTATTTGAATTCTGAGTAAACAGGACTTATAGTTCTAAGTATTGTGCCAACGTAGTCCTTATTGCGACAATTATAGAACTATGGTTATCTTCTTTTCCCTAGCCTTTATTATTCCCAAGTCACTTGGGGTTGGCTTTCTAGTCTAACCGGATTTGACTGGATATCAGTTTTTACACGCAGAGACTGCCATCTGACCTCCGCAACCCGAAGGCTAACGATACCCTAAGGTTAGACTAGTGTCAGTATATTAGAGGGTACTGACTTCCCAATAACGACTGCCATAGATGTTCATGGCAGCCGGGACCGACGGCTTAACGTGCTCTCCGAGGCACGGAGCAGGCGATAATTGTCAATCAATACGCACATAATTTCTAAAAGTCATATAACTTCCGAAAGCCAGAGGTACGCGACGTGGGTTCGAACCCGAGACCCTCTGCATTGCAGTCTGTTGATCTCCTCACTAAGCTATCGCTGCTATTATAGAACTATGGTTATAATGTTAGGAATTAGATAGGGGATATACAAGTGATATTTTTTGTACAAGACCGGTGGTAGTCAGGCAACCTGCATAGTCTTCCAGAGGTCTCAAAGTGTTACAAAGAAAAATGGGATGAAAGGAAAGAATTGAAAGACGTGTGGAAATTTTTAAAAGTTGTTTCATTGTTTTTATGATAAGGCTGGCATGATATCTAAAAGCTTTTATTTATTTTTATAGTTTTTTTTAATAGTTTAATTTTTTTTTGTTAGTTTATAGATATTTTAATTTTTATTATTTTCTCATTAAAATAATAGTAACAGATATATTTTCTTCTATTTAATGTGATGCTAATTCTGACTTATACATTTATTGTGATGTCACATCATAATAATGTATGTGGCCACCTTAGAATGTTGTGCATTTAGTAATTTTTTATAGCTTTCTTTAGTTAGGTATATAGAAATAATTTTTTATAGCTTTCTTTAGTTATATAGAAATAATGTTTTATAGCTTTCTTTAGTTATATAGAAATAATTTTTTATAGCTTTCTTTAGTTATATAGAAATAATTTTTATAGCTTTCTTTAGTTATATAGAAATACGTTTTTATAGCTTTCTTTAGTTATATAGAAATAATGTTTTATAGCTTTCTTTAGTTATATAGAAATAATTTTTTATAGCTTTCTTTAGTTATATAGAAATAGTGTTAACTACTGGATGTCCAAATAAACGAGATGGGTATAAAAGGATTCAACTTCTTCGTCTTAAATGTAAAAGTAATGAAAAGAAATGACCGCTATATCTCGGGGGTCTTTTGACCCACATTCACCACAGGGTCCATATTCAAACTCGACCGAGGTATGACCAAGGTGTCTGCACACCAATGTACAAGTCAATCGGTCCAGTGGTTCCGGAGTTATGCCTGTCACTAACAGACAGACACACAGACCTACATAGTGTTTTCATTAACCTCTTCGAAGAAGACTCTAGAGGTTAATAATCACTTACGGGTCGAAACGCAGTAAAAGTGTAACTACTATAACACTGGTTTCCTTTAAGAGCCGGGTATGGGGAATGTACCTTCCAGGGAATGTATTATTACTTAAACGAAAGAGATCTTTTCCAATAAGTATTTTGTGAAGGTACGAATGTGGCAACTGGCAACGCTGAGCTCTGTCACTCAAAATAACCTTTTTAGTCGCGGGTTGGGCTCCAACGGACATTTCTTTAGTTTTATTGTTATTAGCTTTTCCCCGCGGATACGCTCTGGACCAGAATTTTCTGGATGAAAGGTACCCTATGTTCGATCGAGTAGTTAAGACATAAAAGCAACAAACAAACACACTTTTGCATTTATAATATTAGTTAGAATTACTCCTGAGCATTTTAAAGACTGTACGTAGTCTTTAGTTTTTAAAACAAGCTGCTACCTGAAAATATGAAAGGGGTGCACATAAATATGACGATGGCAGTATTTGTTTTACCGGACTATGTGTTTATTTAGTAATTTAATCAAGAGGCACACTACATTCATTTGGTTTATTCCGCATTCGCCCCTACATTACGTCCCACATTCCAAAAAGTTCCTCATTCGCCCCCCTTTTTTAATTATTCCTTTTTCGTCCTACATTTTTGAGCATATGGTTAGCAAAACAAAACATGTTTAAAAATTGTTGTAGATCTTTTCAATGTCGGGCTCGTGATGTCATGCAATCATAAGCCCAAAATTTTGCCACGAGAACAACGAGGAAGTGTAAAATATTTTTCGGCAAACGGTACAACAAAAATTCTATACAGAAAAAAACAGGGGCAGAAAAGGAACATAATTTAGAACGAAAAAGGAATTACCTTAAGAAATTATTATTTATTTTAATTTCGGGGCACATGAGGAACAATTTTTGGGACGAATGCGGATTTTTACATTTGGGACGAAACATGAGGGTCGAATGCGGAATAAACCAATAATTGTAAGTCACTAGCAAAGCCTAAGTAAGGTAATCACCGGATATCCTTAATTATCCTTGTTAATATGGATAATATATACTCGTAATACCATCGATAATTGTCATCAGTAACTAAGTCTTCTGAGAATTAAGCCGCAAGGGGCTTGCTTGCCTTGAACTAGTGAGATACCTATGTTGGACACGACTGCCTAGCCCTCTTGAAGATTTTAATTAATCATTGAACTTCGATGTCTTGGAATAATATAAGGTCTTTAAACCAGTCTATGCAGATATCTCAATACTATAGAGATACTTACCAATAAAAGGTTATTAAGAATGGATATAATTGGCAAGTTTAACTAGACGAAAATAATTTCTGATCAAATCTAGTTTATGACTTAAAACATTCTAGTAATCGAATTTTTATATTATAATGTTTACTGACTACTAAATAATGATTTCTCGCAAATATATTTTTATGCAACTTCTTAATAAGTTATGTAGAACTAATTATATTATCCACGACGATGCAGTTGCCTTCAGTAGACATGATCTTGGGCAGATATAAAATAAAGCAGTTTATTTTCAATGTGTAATATTTGTGTAAACGTAAGAATAGGTTTCAATTAGTCAATAGAACCATATGCATAATTAAAACAGATTTATGTCTGGACGCTGATGTTCATGTATTGATTAACGTGTTAATAGAATAAAAAACTAAGTCACAATTGACTAAGGCGAATTCAGTCACCAATGCTATTGCAAGACTTTTGGGATTTGTAGTCATAAAACGATATTAGATAACTGATCTTCATAGCGTTTGTAAGAATTTGAAATTATAAATATTACATATATGACAATGTTATCATTGAAATTAAACTCTTTTATACGGATTTTATCGTGTTGTTTATTTAATACTGTATTACATAATTTAGAAACTGTTACACTACCACTACTATTGAACTTTACTAATTTTTAAGCTAATAAAATTATTCAAACTATTTATATTTAAGTTTACACTTTCCCCGACGTTTCGGTTGCTTTTCAGCAGCCATGGTCACGGGGAGACTAAGATGGTAGTTGTCTCAATGTTCCAGTGTAGTTATTTCAAAGTACCCAAAAAATAACTACACGGGAACATGGAATATCTTCATCTTATTTTAAACCTGTACTAATTAGTGATTTTAATGGTTTCTTTAAATAAAGTAGGTCACAGCAAGACCGTCTTTTATGCCTAAGATGTTTTCCAAACGAAACAGCTCGATTATAATAGTACTTATCAATTAACTATTATGGCAGAAACCACATTTTTTTATCCCAATAAAGAATTTATACCGTTACTAGCTTTAGCCCGCGGCTTCGCTCGTGCTAATTTAGAATTTGACAATCAATTCGGGTTGTACTCTGCTTGTAATAATATTATATAATCATATAATTCAATCATGATTCGAAAGACACGTGTCGCCATCTATTATCATAAGAACGTTATAATTGTTTTCCTCGGGGACAGTAGTTTTTTTCGAGATGAAAGGTAGCCTATGTCCGTTTCTATACACCTCCACGTCAACGTATATGCAAAATTTCAGGATGATCGGGTCAGTGATTTAGGCGTGAAAAGGTAACAAACAAACAAACTCATTTTCGCTTTTATAATATTAGGAAGTTAGGATTTTAATAACCTGCCTCAGTGGCCTGCGACATAGATGTGACTACGATGCATGAGATCTTGAATTCTAACCGTGCCCGGTGGATGTCAAAAGGTTTACCATCTATTACGTAGAACCTAAAGTCATAGTATACAAAATGTGTTTGTAATACATCTCTGCCTTCATCTTCGGGGATAGAGCGTCGCCTCGCTGATTTCAGCATGAATGGGCCGGCTCAACCAGGGAAGGATTACCCTCTCATAGAATATCGACGTGAAATACCAGTATTCCCACTGTTGTGTTTCGTTCGGTGAGTTAGAGTGCCGGAAAACCCAAGCACCCTCTTTCCCCCTTCCTGCTCCTTCTCTTTCCCACTTCCTTTGCTAAAGGGTCGGCACCGCGCAGGTGATAACTCTGGTGTTGCAAGCGTCCATAGGCTACGGTGACCACTTATCATCAGATAGTATGCTTGTTTGCCACCTTAGTTGTATAAAAAAAAAGCTATTCTTTTAGATCCTTTTATTACGGGGCGAGCCTGTTCAAAAAAAAAATAAAAGACATATACATATGTCTGTATTTTAATAACCATCCTTTGAACGTTTTTTTGTATTTATCATAACTTTTATCTATAACGACTACTTCACATTACGACCATTACTGACCGCACTTTTCTGTTACATGCCGCCAACCACAACAGCTTCCAACAAGATGTCTCATTTTATTTTGACCTTTCACTTAATATACCATAATAATACTCCATGCGAAAATTAGCGCCTATTACTCCAACCGATCGCTAATAAATACATAATTATCGACAAGTGAAATGCTATATGCTATTTTAAATATCAATTTCATCGACGATATTATCGAAAAGCCTTCGAGCGTATCAAAGCTGTTATTTCGTAGCATAATTAACATTTGTCGAACATATTTTTTAGTGTTATGTTGCCGACTTTCAGCTATAGTATGGCCTGAGGCATATTTCATAATAATGACGTCGATTTAGGCCATAATGTATGGATAATTGAAGCTTGGATGGTGATTACGGAGGCATAGAATTGGTGATTGTATACTAGCATCGTTCTAATGAATAGATGCGGTACTAGGCTTCTAGCTTTTAACGTTGATGTATTAAAGTTTGGATGTGATAGATTGCGAATAAAATATTCTTTTTCATATTGTATTACTGAAATTTGTTTTGTCTTTATAAAGTTAACTTGCTGATCTGCGCAAATTCATTTACTTTTTTGAAAATTTTGTCCCGTTTTTGCAACATTTTTCATTACTGCTCCGCTCCTATTGGTTGAAGCCAAGGAAAGTTATATAGCATATAGCCTTCCTCGATAAATGGACTATTCAACACTAAAATAATTTTTCAATTCGAACCAGTTGTTCCTGAGATTAGGGCGTTCAAACAAACAATCAAACAAACTCTTCAGCTTTATAATATTAGTATATAATTTGATTCGGCTATATTTTTTATAAATCTTACCAAGTACGTGAAGGTCAAACGTTAAAATTAAATTTCGTAATTTTTATGGTTGAGTTTAACATTATTTTAAATAGTTTTCTAGTGTCACTGCAATGCTTGAACTATTGAGTCGCAATGGTACACCGGCGACCGGACACAATAGGTTTATTCTTGGGTTATTCCTTTAATTGACCGGTAAATTATATAGTCTCCTTTTTCTCCAGCCGAAAAGTAATCGAAACGTCATTAAAATATTAAATAATGTATAATTACATATATGTAGTTACACTAAACCGCGATAAAACGAGTTCCAAGTAGTTTCCTACCTAATCACTACTAAGCTGAACGAATTTGGATCAAACTTAGCACACTGATAGACTATTTCATGAATTAAAGAAAGGCAGCATATTTTTTTTTTATACAACTACGATGGCAAACAAGCGTACGGCCTACCTGATGGTAAGTGGTCACCGTAGCCCATGGACCCCTGCAACACCAGAGGCATCACTTGCGCATTGCCCACCCTTTAGGAAAGGAAGTGGGAAGGAGAAGGAGCAGGAAGGGGGAAAGGGGGTGATTGGGCCTCCGGCACTCTCACTCACCAAACGAAACACAACAGTTATAGGAACACTGCTATTTCACGTCGATGTTCTGTGAGAGGGTAGTCCTGCCCCGGTCGAGCCGGCCCATTCATGCTGAAATCAGCGAGGCTTTACTACATTTATTCATTAAAAACCAAGTAATAGTTACATAGCTACAGCGTTTCGCATGCCGTGGGTTCTAAGGGTGGGAAGTTCTAAGTGGGAAGGAGAAGGAGCGGGAAGAGAGAAAGAGGGTGATTTGGCCTCCAGCGCTCTAATATATCTGTGATTCGGAATTTGAAAGGACATTATTATAATTCAACGGCATTCCAACATTTATTATGCATCGGTGTGTATATCGCAGAATCGTAGAGGCATTCATTACATCTGCCTCTAGGAATCCTGTTAAAAACTATTAAGTAATGAATATTAGTAATGGTGATTAATTAGTTCTGCAATTTTATGGGTCTATTAGAAGTTCTACATACGTAGTTTGAGTGGTCGCCTCGACGCTGCCACTGCGCTGTGTGTTGTGGGTTCGAATCCCACACGGGACAAAAATTTGTGTGACCTAAGAATGATTGTCTTCAGCTTGCCGCATCCAGCATCTGCCTGCAGTCTTTCGCAGATGGTCATCCCACCTGATCGGAGGGCGTCCTACACTACGTTTGCCGAGTCGCGGTCTCCACTCAAGAACAAGACAGGGCGCTATGGCGCTCTTTGGGGGAGGGCTATGTCCAGCAGTGGACTATTGTAGCCTGATGATGATGATGATGATGATGAAGAATGATTGTTCCAGGTCTGAGTGTTCTTTGTGTCCGTTATTTGAATGTTTGTAAAGTCACCCGGGACACTGAAATTATACCTAATACGTTCTATCGTAACGAGTTCTATAAATTATTAATAATATAATATCAGCCCTTTATTAAACTGTCCCACTGCTGGGCACGGGCCTCTTCTCAGTGTGAGAAGGGTTTAGGCTATGGTCCACCATGCTGGCCCAGTGCGGGTTGGCATCACTCAGCTCGGACGATAGACCTATGTTCTGGAAATTGACAATATAATTAGTGTACATAACCACTTATGTACGTACATGTAGATAGTTCCCAGAAGAGGTAAACAGATGATTATATTATATCAGCCCTGTATTAAACTGACCTTCTACTGGGAAAGGGCCTATTATATATTTATATATATATTATAAGAAAAGACATGAATCGTAGTATACACGCCCGCATAATAATTAAAAATAAAATAAATTATTCTCGGGGACGGGTTAGGCCATAGTCCACCACGAACGTGCTACCTGCACTGGGCCAGCTAGTGCGGGTTGGCAGACTTCACATATCTTCGAGAACATTGTGGAGAACTCTCAAACTTGCAGGTTTACTCACGATGTTTGCCTTCACCGTTAAAATAAGCGATAAGTAACTAATGAATACACACATAACATCGAAAAGTCAGAGATGCGCGCCTTGGGTTCGAACTCGAGACCTCTGCGTGGCAGTCCAACGGTCTCTCGCTAGGCTATCCTACATTAAAATTATAATATGTATTATATTTTATTTTTTTCTATAGATTTGATATCTGTGGGTCTATGATTTCAGACCATTAGCTAAACTAAAAATATAAAAAACAATAGGTACAATAAATCATTGTTGTAAATAATTAAAATGATTTAAGATAAAATAGTAATAAAATTTATAAACTTAAGCTATAAAACTTTAAAAAGCAGAGATCATTACAAAACTATAAATTATGTTTTACAACAATAAAATATTGAGATAAAAGTTAAAATAAAATAATGTTATATTGAATGTATAAATAAGATAACGAAATTAACATAACATAATTTATAACGTGACATTAATGTTGAGAACACGGATGACATACTTGACCCATTGGTTATGTTGAACCACATTAGCAATCTGCGGAGGGTTACGCGTTCGAGCCCCGCGTGAATCAAATAATGTTAGTGTTACACATTACTTATTAATCAAATTGAGAAAAGTTTATGGTGCGTCAGGGCCAGTGGTAGTAAATGCGATCAAAGAAAGAAAGAAAGAATGATTTTTTTATATGTATCTCTCTATTTTTATAAGACAACCCAATAAAAATAAACATATATAGAATAGGCTAATGGAGACCAAATTAGGCAACTGCGTCAACTATTGTTGCAATTGAAATTGCAACTCTGGTGTTCTCGCAGGCATCACAGGTATCACTGCACAGTGATACTAGTGATACTAGTGATACTTATATATGTATACCTAACCCAGGACTATATACACAGTTGACCCGGGATTGAAGAAATTGGTAGATCACCCAAAAAATTGTCCTATGTCGGATTCAAACAACAACACTTGGCGTGGCTCGGCGTGGTAACAGCGGTGAGGCGACCGTTTGCCAACCGTGCAGCCACAAATCTTGATCTTTAGAGGTATGAAACTTAGGACATTTAGCGCATAGGAAGAAGTACGATAACTACTTAATAATAATAAACCTTTAGGCCATCTGTGTACTTGAAACAAACTACAGTAAAGTTACAAACAATTAGCAGATGCTGTTGCAGGCTGTATTTACTTCACCTTATAAAACACACGGGGGTACTCATTACAATTAATTGATTGTTGCTCAGTAATGGCGGGCTAATACCTTATAATCAATGGTTACAGTGTATCATTAGTTATTTATGACCACATAAAAAAGTCTTAAAGTTTCTCAACACATTAGAAAAGGTTATACTTTGTGTCCTTTTACGTGACATGTATTTGAACATTTTGTAAAGTTTTAACCAATAAGTAACTTTATCCAAAATTTAAAATTATTTAGGCTAATGCCTATACTAATATAATATAATAATATTCTATCACATACACACAAAATCATCTAGCCCAAACTAAGCAGAGCTGGTACTATTGGTACTAGACAATAGATAAACATACATATATATCCTTATTTTGTAATTTTAATTCATACATATTGTACATAGAAACACCCAGACTAAGACAAACAGTCCTGTCCATGCACAAAAATGTTTGCCTTGAGCTGGAATCGAACCTGCGACCACTACGCCATCGAGGCCGTAATAATTTTAGAAATATAATATGATGTTATTAGTTTAGTTACTAATAGCGGAAAGCAACAATGATGAGGGTTCAGAAAGAAATGTCGAGGTGAACTGGATACATACAAGAGGAATTGGGTTCAGATCGCAATGGTTAGGGATAAGTGTAAGGAGGAAAGAGAGGTCACTTCTTCCACGTACGTGCAAGCTCTGGAATGAACTTCCTGCTTCGGTGTTTCCCGAGCGCTATGATATGTACTTCTTCAAACGAGGTTTAAAGAGAGTTCTTCTTTCACGGTTGGCAACGGTTTTGCGGTGTGCTGACATTGCTGAAGTCCATGAGCAGCGGTTACCACTTTCCATCAGGTGGGCCACTTGTTCGTCTTCCAAAAACAGCAATAACAAAATTAAAAAAAACCTTGGGCGATCTAGAATACCAAGACTTTTTTAATCGGCTCTAAATTTGAAAATCTGAATCATATAGGTTCTTAAATCTGAATCAACTAGCTTTTAAATTTGATAAAAGCATTAATTGTCAAATGATAGAAATAGGAGTCACTTACTTACTTGTGACGTAACTTCTAGTTAAGTGCAGGTGGGTGAGGAAGGTAGCGAGATGCCAAAATCGTAAATAAAATAATAAATGCTCCTTCCTTTTCCAACCAATTTAACATTGCTTTCACTAAAAGATTTCTTTTGAATACTATTTGCTATTCAAGAATTTTAATAGCTTTAAAATAATAAAATATCTAGTCTCTATATCTATCTAACTTAGTTCAGTCAAGTAGCTTATAATTTAACCCTTAAGCACTGTTATAAGTCTGACAGACTCCCAACCGTAAAATAAACTGTTGCTATCTCGGTCTCCTGCGTGAGAACGCGTTATACGTCTCAGTTCTTTAGTGAGCCTAAGCCAGACAAAGCGATAGGCCAATTCACGCGCACTGTAAGGCAATGATTACTATTTAAATTATTTTTGTAGGTCTACCAGACCTATATTAGTGGTTATGTGATTAGACTTAATCTGGCTCTTCTCGTTAACAGCGATCGAAAACGAATTTGTTAGACTCTAATATTGCTTCTACATTAGATGTGTGACTTATTCATGAAGACGATGAAGATTTTAGCGGTAATTTAATCAGTTAATCCAGAATGATTTTGAAATAGAAAACTTTCAGTCGGATCCCGGTTCTGAGTGTAGTCATTTTGATATTGAGCTCGAAAATATTCAAGAACAACTGAAACACTGTATTGTGTCTCCGGAACGCCTGTGGCCGACACAAGTTGATGATGAAAAATGCTCTAAAAGATATGCAAACAAAGATACATATCTTTGGCCTTGCATTATATTTTATTGCATTCTTCATATAGCTACAGCTAAAGTATAGATAGATTTTCAGAACTGACATCTATCTATCTGAATTTGTAAAAATATAGCCTAAGGACTAGTTCAAGACCACGTAGAAAGCAGACCTGGTACTGTTTGTGACTGTGACATCAAGAACAATTGCACTATTTTTGAACAAGCTGAGCACGTAGTTTAAAATAATGTATTGTGACATGTATGACTATAAAAAGAAAACAGTTATACAATATATATGCGTTTAGTATAAGTTACCTATAGGCTTGCAAAAAAATATGCTAAAAGTGTACGCTGAAAATATTAGATTATATTTGAAGATAGACATTATTTTCATGAAAGAAGTTATTTTTGTTAATTTTAAAATTATTTTAATTGTTATTTTTGTTTTTATAGAAGTAGCCATAAGAAAGTGCCTTTAAGTGCCTTCAAAAAAGATAGTACCTAAAAATTAATTCGTTACCCTATTTTATGTTTAAATATTTATATGATAGATTCATATTGTAAATATAAAACTACACAATGAATAAAACATAATAAGGTATATTTTCATGTAGTTTAATTTAAAGGAGTCTTTCGGAAGACTTTCGGAAGTTATATGACTTTTCGAAGTTATGTGCGTATTGATTGACAATTATCGCCTGCTCCGTGCCTCGGAAAGCACGTTAAGCCGTCGGTTCCGGCTGCCATGAACATCTATGGCAGTCGTTAATGGGAAGTCAGTGCACTCTAATATCCTGACACTGGTCTAGTCTTAGGGTATCGTTAGTCTTCGGGTTGCGGTGGTCAGAGGGCAGTCGCTCCATGTAAAAACTGATATCCAGTCAAATCCGGTTAGACTAGAAAGCCGACCCAAGTAACTTGGGAATAATAAAGGCTAGGGAGAAGTTTTCGCAATGCTCCTTCTTGTATAATACTTTAAATAGTTTTAGAACATTTTACTTAAACAACAGCAATATAACTTTCAATCTGTTTTAGTCTAAAGCACAGACAGTTAACTAAATAAAATAATAACTTTCACCAAACACATTTAAAATTGCCACCACATATAAATCAGTCAACTAAACATTCTACACACAATTTATTTCTCAATCAACTCATCGATAAAGTGAACTTATCTGGCGATAAGTCATAGTAAAAACTGGATAATTCATTTAATAGCTAAAGTCTATTGGGGAATAATCAGTGCCTTACAATGGACAAAGTTGACTCGCAAGCGATACATCAACTATAGTTTGACAGCTAAATTACTTGTGTTGTACAGTCAGCATACTCGCCGGTAAAGGCCCTAGTTGGTTTTTGTGAACTAGTTATTTTAGGCATTGAATGGTTGTCTAACCGTTTTCGGACAGCCACGACAGACCTATAATTGCTGTGATAAATAATACAGGGTGTATTGTGAAAGTATGGTTGGCAAATTAATGTTTATTGAACAAGGTATAATATAATCTATACTAATATTATAAAGCTGAAGAGTTTGTTTGTTTGTTTGAACGCACTAATCTCAGAAACTACTGGTTCGATTTGAAAAATTATTTTAGTGTTGGATAACCTATTTATTGAGCATGGCTATAGGCTATATAACATCACGCTACGACCCACGGGGGCGGCGCAGTAACGATAAACGCGGGTGAAACCGCGGTAACATCTAGTAAATAATAATATCAGCCCTGTATATGAATTGTCCAACTGCTGGGCACAGGCCTCTTCTCAGTGTGCAAAAGGCTAGGCCGTAGTTTACCACGCTGGCTCAGCATGTCGGCAGACTTCACATAGAACTGACAGATATGCAAATTTTCTCACTATGTTTTCCTATGTATGTAACTCATTCTTTTAATTTGTATTTTTCTCTATTGTGATACAGATCATAGATCTTTGAAATTAGGTCCTTACATAGAAATTAATTTAGGAGAGCTTGGCAATAGTAATATTTAGCTTGGAATATTATTAGGCTAAGTTGCCCAAAAACTAAATAAATAAGACTGAGATTTCCTTTTCAATTTCAGGCCATTGTATGTTTGGGAGGTTTTGCATCAATAAATTTTGAGTAGTAATAGGTACATATTTGTGCTGATCTCGTATTTGATTCCCAGATCAGTAGGATTTTCTATCAAAATATAATAATAATAATAATATTCTACCACATTCACACAACACCATCTAGCCCAAACTAAGCAGAGCTTGTACTATGGGTACTAGACAATGGATAAACATACATATATTACTTTTTTTTTTGTAAATACATACATATTATACATAGAAACACCCAGACCAAGACAAACATCCATGTTCATGCACACAAATGTTTGACTTGTGCGGGAATCGAACCCGCGACCTCAGGCGTGGCAGTCGGTTACACTAACCACTACGCCATCGAGGCCGACTCCCGAAAAAACTCCCAGAACCAGCACAAAATTAGCCACTGTGCCCAGTAAGTGGCACAAGGCTCTCGTTCTTCATTACATGGAACCTAAAACCATAACTGGCCAAATGTAGGTACTTCTAACTGAGGGAGTCACAGGTATATGACACAAGGACAGAGCCGTGAGGTTATGTAAATAAATGTTTAACGAACAAGGTAGCGAAATAATGATATGTAAGATACCTTTTAAATTTCAGGTCATCGTTTAGTGAGTTAATCGAATGCAACTGATATGCATGTGGTCTGGAGCGATTTCCGGCAAAAAATGTTCAGTAGCAAAATATATCTGGTAATGTGCCCAGTGAATGACAATACGCTCGCCCTTTACTGCGTGAGGTTATCAAAAATTTATTGGATTGTTCTGTTAGGGAATCTCAATAGCAGCCCGGAGTTAGAACTTTTGCGGTGATATGACGCCGCGTGCCTGGGACCATGTAAAGCCTTTGGTCCTGCGCCTGATATCTCTCCGGTCGTGACGGCCGTCCCATCGATGGGACGGCAATCCAGCATGAGAGTTAGGAAACAGATAGTGCACTTGTGTTTGCGCACATACTTGTGCACTATAATATCTCCTGTGCAGATGGTTTTTTTCCGTTAAGATTGGCCGTCGTGACCGAAGTTCGGTCTTGAGGACTTTATGTACGATTAATTGATCTTGAATGCAATAACTTATTAACTCACAAAGGACGGACCGTCCAGGGTCCGTCCTTCGTGAGTTAATCGTAACAAAATCATCCTTAAATAGATTTATTAATAACTTTTCTGATTTAAAGATGTGAATGAGGTATTTTGCACGTATAACAGGTGATAATAAAAGACATCTGACATCGCCTGATCTTTGTATGCTATCTTAATTATCATATAAGTGTTTATATCTCTTCAAAATACAGTTCCTTTTTTTGGTTATACATCTGGTGACATTTTAGCAGACATGTATTTATTTAGCAGCAGCTATTTCTCTTATAAAAAATTGGCACCATGTGGCCTAAAGGTAAATAACTAAAATAACACTTACTTCGACATTTTGATTGCTTTATAAGAGCCTTCGACACAAGGAGATTTGTTGCACAAAGCATAGATTAATATGAATTGGAAACAAAAATAAATCGAGTTTAATTTTACACATGGAACACTTTTAGGCGTTTGCGTTGTAGTTTTAGTAAAAAAAAAAATATCGGAAAGAATTTCTGTAATTCTATATAATTTGTTTGATCGTTGCCAAGACACTGAGTGTGCCTTGTATGGTAGCGAAACACGGTACGAAACATATAATTTGTTTTCGAAGCTGAATATGGCAAATTAAATATGGACATCAGAAGATACTCGTTCAAGGTATTTTAGACCTGCCTCAGAGGACCGGGTTGATTTAGATTAAGCAGCAATCCTGATGAGCTCTCTTTACAGTACTTTTATTTATTTATTATTATTATATAATAGAATAATGAAAGAAATAACATGCACACCTACATCTAAACTTGTTTTTACATAACCACGATCATTTTACGTGTCAGAAAGAAATGAATATGAGCGTGGCGTCTTTCATCGAAATGGTATTGAAAATGAACAAAATGAACAATAAACGAGATGGGTGTTAAAACCCAGGATTCAAACTCGTCGTCTTAAATTTACATCATGTGACCTTTTGACCCCTATATTCCGTGGGTCTTTTGACCCACAGGGCCCATAAACTCGACCAAGGTATGACCCCAAGGTGTCTGCACACAACTTACAAGTTAATCGGTCCAGTGGTTCCGGAGTTATGCCTGTCACTAACAGACAGACACACAGACCCACATGTTTTAATTAACCTCTGAAGAAGACTTAGAGGTTAATAGTGCTGGTACACTCGAGCGACTTCATCATTTTTACAATCTGACATCGGCTGCTGAAAATATGCTACTTCCAAAATTTTCCACTTCATGTAAGATAGTCCCCTGGTCTTATCGCAGTACCTATAACTACTATTCATCGAATGAAAATAAATACGAGAAGGGCGCAATAAGTTTCCAGGCGAACCATTTTCAAAAGATTTCTTCTTCATAGCCTGATTATTTCCTATTGAATAATCAACTTTCTAGTATAATCAATTTCACAACCCAATTGGATAATCCCAAAATAGATGTTTCCGTTTATCGAACTACATAGATGTTTTGGAGTGTTGGTAACAATAGTTTTGTATGCTCCTCAAAGCAGTGTGGCTAATTTATTTTTATTATTGTCTGTGATTATCTGTCTATAAACAAAACAGTGGAATCGTATACTAATTACGCGAATTGCTTTTCTTGCGTAGTAGCTAATATATTAAAATTCTTCTTAGTACTTCTCCGCTTAATAAACATAATCTTTATATAGAAAACTTAAGCTTTCCTATGTTTGTGACCGAAAAACTCAAAAGTAATCGAGGAATTGACTTGAATTTTTTACAAATCATCGTATTTATATATAATAGTGTTTTATATACTTTTTAGTCACAACGAACCGTGGTAGAGTTTAGCTAAATCTCGTGTTACGGTGTTTGTGGTCGTACTCCTCGGAAACGGCTCGACTGATTTTTATAAAATTTTTGTTTAGTTTGTAGGTATGAGAATAGGTCGTAAAGTATATTTCGTACCGCTAGGTGATTAGGGTGTCCCTATCAAATGAATTTATATGGCGGAACAACGTTTGCCAGGTCAGCTAGTAGTTTTATTAAACTCAACTCAGTAATCTCTCTGCTAACCGTACTTTAAAACAGACCAAGATTTATGAGCCAAATGCCTAAACGAATAATTATTGGCTCAAATTCCTTACAATGTACAAAAAGTGGGATTGCACAATATTACATTAATATTCATGAGTGATCACCATTCAATACAGTAATAGAGAGTTCATTTGTAAAACAAATGTACTGCTTTACTGGCAAATTGACTATGAAACTATGTAAGAGATCTAATAAGCAAGAGATCTTTGCGATAAAGCCGTCGATTGTAAGATTTATATCTCATTTAGCTGAATTAAAAAAGTAGCGGTTGTCAATTCACATACGCGTTGAATTCTTTTTAAATTTTAACTTTATGAAATGGTTCTTTAGGCTTGGAATTTTATATCTTACTTTTTAGCCTTGCTTCTTTTTGTTATATTATATTGTATATTGTAAACATATTATAAAACATAGTCTCCGCCGCGTTTGTCTGTCTGTTCGCGATACACTCAAAAACTACTCAATGGATTTTCATGCGGTTTTCAACAATAGAAAGAGTGATTCATGAGGGAGGTTTAGGTGTATAATTTGTTAAGGTTTTGTACTAACCATGCGAAGCCGAAGCGGGTCGCTAGTTAGGAATATAATATTGCTTTGGTTAGACTGGTATGGAGCGCAATAGTAGTGAATGCAGAATACTTTGCATGAGGGTTCGATTGGAGTAGTAGAGCCTCGCTGATTTCAGCATGAATGGGCTGGCTCGATCAGGGAAGGACTACCCTCTGACAGAATATCGACTTGAAATAGCAGTTTTCTTACTGTTGTGTTACGTTCGGCGAGTGAGAGTGCCGGAGTCCCCATTCACCCTCTTTCCCCCTTCCCGCTCCTTCTCTTTTCCACTTCCTTTCCTAAAGGGTCGGCAACGCGCAAGTGATGCCTCTGGTGTTGCAGGCGTCCGTAGGCTACGGTGACCATTTACCATCAGGTGGCCCACCTGCTTGTTTGCCACCTTAGACGTATAAAAAAAAAAAATTTTTTTTTCCAGCAAAGACTTGGGTTTTCTCTAAAGAAATACTGCACCACGTAATCAGGATCCCCAAAGTAGTAGGCAGAGGGTTATCACACCGATATTGCTTTGGCAATGTTGTAGCCCCAAGTGTGGCTACGTGGTTAACTATGACCTACCGCTTCTCACACTGAGAAGAGACCCATGCCCAGAAGAAGATTTTTCTAGAAAATTATTATTTCATATTTCATATTATTTCAATAAGATTTTTCTAGAACTTTATCTTCAAATACACTCCATTATTTTATCTTCTTTTATCCATAGAAATCACATCGAGATTGCTCTTTATTGAATGAGATATTATTAATAAAGTATAAACAAACCACCTACTTCACATAATGTCAGGATAGCCGGTATTCTCGATTAAGTTATCCAATTTGAAATTTTTGTTTTTACTAATTCGATAAAGACATATCTGCACACAAAACATACACGAGATACGCCCTTCACGAAATTGCATACTCAATCCACGATCGATACCTCAAGCATCGATATAACGAGCTGTTTATCGACTTTTAATCGATATTATTATTTTAATTGAAAACAAGCATAACGATGTATTTTAATTCCAGAAACAATGACTGTATTTTCGACTTATGTTGCTGAATCGTGCACTAAATGAAGACAATCAATAATGCACCCTAACACCCTTTAATTAAGTTTATAATTCATTGCGTTCTTTGTGATTAAGAATGATTTGTGCGATGCTTAGCAACACTGTTGCAAATTGCCGTTTCCATGACGTGTGTTATTATGCCAATTATACGAAGTAAAAACAATCGGAAAAATTTATGTTTATATTCTGTCGGGGGCAAAAAAGTATGAAAGTTGCATTATTGAGATAATATTGTATGGTTTTTTAACCCCCGACGCAAAACGACGGGGTGTTATTAGTTTGACGTGTCTGTGTGTGTGTCTGTCTCTGGCATCGTAGCTCCCGAACAGATGAACCGATTTTGGTTTAGTTTTTTTTGTTTGAAATGTGAATTAGTCGGTAGTGTTTTTAGCTATGTTTGATGAAAATCGGTGCAAAATGGCCGCCGCCACAAAATAGCGGATTACATACATATTTATTCACAACCCCCTTAATATGGGTATCAAATGAAAGGACTTGACTAGTAGAATACTATACACTATGATAAATTTTAAATCCAATATGGCCGCCACCGCAAAATGGCCGATTACTATTTTTATTATTTTGTGTCGGGGGTTTTAAAATTTTTGATTTATAGTTATTAATACGAGCTGTTGTGCCCGTATTGTTTTTCTTTGCTACTAGCGTTTAGCTGCAAAGCTTCGTCTACACTTCACATTATGTGAAGTTACAACCATATATTTAACACTGACGTTGACGAGCAGCGATAGCTCAGTGGGGAGACCAACAGACTGCAATGCTGAGGGTCTCGGGTTCGAATCCACGTCGCACACCTCTGACTTTCGGAAGTTATATGACTTTTCGAAATTATGTGCGTATTGATTGACAATTATCGCCTGCTCCGTGCCTCGGAGAGCACGTTAAGTCGTTGGTCCCAGCTGCCATGAACATCTTATGGCAGTCGTTATTGGGAGAGTGTCGACACAAAAGATCCCACTGGGTCGAAGTGTTGCCGGTCTGCACTGACTGGCCCCCACATAAGATAAGATAAGATAACATTGACGTTTCATGCAACACGGCATTGAATAATTACTTAAATTTTCAGAAATACGTGTTTTGGAAAATCGAGCATAAAATACATTCTTTAAGCACGAAAAATGTGAACCGCGACCTTTAAAGTTAAGGGTGTAATTAGTATTTAACTTTTAATTTTCTTTTTACTTTTAAAGACCGTTACCGCATTTAGTCCCAAACCCTGTGTTACAAAGGACTTTACTAGAATACAATTAAGTGACACAAAATATAACACCACGGATGGAAGATGTCACCCAGAAATGCTCCAGTGGAAGACCAGTGCCTAGTTCTTCGGACCAGGCAAATGCTGAACTGCTCCTGATTGCTGCAGCTGTGGGACGCATGTGTAAACAAGATTGGTTTTATTCTGTTACTCTATTTTTAATTTTTTTCTACTTTTTTATTATTATTATTTGTTTTTATCCTTATACACATTATGCCTACTTAAAAGCTGTATAGCACCTAAAGATTTCATTCTTTCTTTCAGAAAGCCGCAAAACTTAAATTTGTTGATTGGGCTGGAGACATTTGCCGCTTGCTGAAGCAGTTTTAGGATAACACCAGCACATACTGGATCCCAGATAGCGCTAGCGGTAACGTAGTAGACCGAGGTGACGATGGTGGGACGAATTGGGCAGTTTCAACTGAGACGGTGTAAGCCAGCGTATAACAGAGAGACGTGGAAAAGTGAGAAGGAGGCCTTTGCAGGGTGCCTGCAGTGGGACAGTACAGGCTTAAATAAATAACACCTAGACTTAGTACAATTTGTGGGTCAAACAAATTATCACCAGGGTGGTAGCAGCAAGGCTCATCATCATCATCATCTCAGCCGAAAGACGTCCACTGCTGGACATAGCCTCTTCCAAGGTTTCCCACACAGACCGGTCTTGGGCCACCCGCACACAACCGCTTCCCGCGACCCTTACCAGTCGTCGGTCCACCTTGTGGGGGCGAGGCTCGCTTGCCCGTTATGCATTCCATCTAAAAACGTGTTAATATTATTTTCTATTTTCATACATTATGAATAGTCTCACGCCTGTACCCCTGAAGGGGTATGCAGAGATGTGATATTTCCACATTTCGTGATCTATGGATTTGGTCCTACATAACTCTTATCATATGCATGCGAGTTTATTACTGTGTCCCAGCACAATTCCAGAATCCGAGCTACTACTCAAGGATTCTTGACAGAAAACCTTAGCAGCACTTTTCCTGGTCCTCATTAACCCGTAACAGGGACTGTAGAGTACGGATGGCCAAGTGGGGAAGCTGTCACCACTGAGTTATTTGTGTGATCTGTCTGTGTGTAATTTGTATTGATTAACAGTATGTTCGTAGAGTCTCCCACAACACAAGGCATAATACGTAATGCGGCAACGAACATTTCAAATTTAAAAATACATGTTTCTTATATACTTTCCCAGTTGCCCATGTTTCTTATTTAGTCTGGTTTTTCCATCGATGCTTGTATAATAATTATAATGTGTCCTTATAGTAAAATAAAAAGGTAGACGCCAATAAAAAGGTAAAAAGGCGTTCACCCCTTATTACGTCTAAATTAAAACACAGCCGGCGAAATATAAGTTAATTATAGAGTATCAACTTTATTATTTGGTTGCGTTTTTTTTACACTGACAGTATTTCTCTAATCAAGTTTTAGCTAGGATTCCTACACGCTTTACGTCTAAACAAACAAAACAAAAATTGTGAATTATTTTTCAATTGTTTACACATTCATATTTGATAAAAAGCCAAAACCCAACGTGATTACTATAATCACTAATCTAGGTCGATTTCTACACTTAACTAATCCCCAGCCAAACAACAAATTCTATTCCGAAACCCCACTTAATCCAGTTCAAGAACTACTTACTCATAACCGTAATCTTAACAAATAAACAAAAACGTTTCGACCATCAACACTGCTTGTAACCAATCTGACAGGCAATTTATAAGAGCGACATGACAAATGCATCCCTGCTATTTCTACTAAATTGATCACTACTTTGTTACTTATTCCACCAAAACGCCAAGAACCCTGAACAGACACGACACACGCAAACATCAACTTTAATACCTAAAAAACAAAGACCATAAAATATTTTCAGAAGTATCACGTTACGTTGGTGTAGGTACAAATCGTGATGCATCATATTGCAAGCATTTTGGCTTGCTTGATTTCTTTGTAATCTATGCCAAATGCGGGTTTGGATGTAAATCTTAGTATGGCTGACTTATAATTACGGATTCAGTATTACACCTGTCGAAAAAGACAGTCATTGATGTGTGTCTTAAATTTTCTAGAAAATAGGTTGCTTTATTACTTCGGAGACTAGGAATAGCCATCGTTAACATGACTCCATGATGTAATAACAGGTCTTTCTATTGCCATATATTCTATTAGAATGATGCACAATTCATATTAGCCTTCATTCCGAATGCAACTGTCACTTGAAGTACTTTTTAGAATAAACATATAAATAAAAATTTGCTAAAGAATCAAGTAATTCAAATGAGTATTTGTTCGAAAATTGCAATTGAAATAGCTCGAATTTTTCTAATGTTCTAAGATGTAAATTGTCTTAGACAAACTGCACCTATGTATAGTCAACCATAATACACAATTAAAAAATAAGTGCGTTATGATCGACCATTCATAATTCTCCAATGTTCCAATTAGGATCATGATCGACCATTCATAATTCTCCAATGTTCCAATTAGGATCATGATCGACCATTCATAATTCTCCAATGTTCCAATTAGGATCATTGATTTCTAAGAACATAACGGTAATAATGTCATTATGTCTATACTTTGCATAACTATATCTATACATCTGTACAAATAAATAAAATTGAAGTATCTGTTTGTAATGTCAAAATAACAGCTTTTTATCTAATTCATATGAAAGTCTATAAGGTACCTATACGAAAACATATATTTCTAAAATTTTTGTCTGTCTGTTTGTTCCTGGTAATCTCCGAAACGGCTGAACCGATTTTGACGGGACTTTCACTGGCAGATAGCTGATGTTATAAGGAGTAACATTAGCTACTTTGATTTTAGCAAAAAATAGGATGCCGCGGAGACAACCACTTTTTAGTTAAAATCTACGCGGACGAAGTCGCAGGTAACAGCTAGTTAGAAATAAATCTGATGTGCCTTTTTGGTAGTCGATAAGATGTACTAGCAAAGAAGCTGCGCCTTTTGAATCGAATAGAAAAGTAATAAGTTAAAAGATTATTAAAGAAATTGTACCTTTTAAATTCAGAATTTTGAGTCATGCTTTTGCTGTTAATAAAATATACAATGACACTAATGAAATCATACAATGCAACACACCTATCATGCACATCCAATTTCTTGGCACCAGAAACATAGACGAGAAATACTCTTGTCACATATATCCTCGTTTATGACATGCCAAATAAACTAATAAGAGCTTAACTTATTAGTCAGATCATAATTCTAGTCAACCAGCCACTTAAAACGTTCATTTTAGATCTAATTATTCAATCTGGCAACATTGTCAATCCCTGTTGGCGGCAAAAATAGCCGCTAGCAGAGACAAATGGGGAACTATAATTTGCGAAGCACTCGTGTAGTACTCAGACAGACCTAAAAAAGGAAAAACGGCATCAGAATAATTTAAGTTGATGGTTAAATCAACAACTTTGTATAAAGCCGGGATATGTAAATTGGTAAATAAGTAGAAATTATGCATTTAAAGTCGGTCGGTCTATAAGATTATCATTATTCGTGAGGAGAATATCGACTGGAAATGCACTGTTACATTTGATACTGGCTGGTTTATAATAATCACTTTTAAAATCAGGTTACAAAGGTAACCTTTTTACATAGGTTCTCTTTTTACAATAATTTATAGAAATTATTGTAAAAAGAGAATAAAATAATAAATACTGCATGCTTCGGTCTCATCGCATATGTTTGGACATCGAAGCGATGATCGAAGACCAAGACCGAAGGTATTGGACGAAATGTTTTTGGGTATTAAGAAATACCCTTATTACACCTGTGCCTTCCTCTTTGGCGATTGATAGACGTAAGTTTACGTATATGTAATATTTGTCGTCGGGCTTGCAATGTAAAGGTTATGGGTCTTGAACCCACTCTAAACCTTCTGAACTTCTTACTATAAAAACTATTTATTTCTATATATTAATACGTGAAGCAAAAACTTTATATCCCTTTATACGAAAATTGCGCGGACGGCAGAGTATGAAATTTGGCACAGTTAAAGTTTATATGGAGAAGGAGGGGCGAATACTAATATTTTTATAAAATATGCATTAGAAATACATTAAATTAATGGAAAAACTACACGCACACAACCATGCATTTGACACACGCACATATATCAATATATAATGACATAATATATCAGCAATATCTTACAGGCAAACTTTGGTAGAATTTCGAGCACTAGGCGACCGCTAGTATTTATTATACTGTCAAATCATAGAATACCAGACATTATTAAAAATCTATTGTGTCTAGTCACCTGTGTGCTGTGGCGACTCAATAAGTTAAAATGAGCATGTGATTTTACAAAGCAAGAGTTGAACTAACCTAAGTATAGCATAACGTAAAGAGCAAACGAATTATTTTTGTGGTATCTAGTTAATTTGTGTTGTATTTCTGCTAACCCGTACTCGTCCAACTAAATACGATAGCTCGGTTAACCGCAACGCAGGGTCGCGTCATACTGTTATTATTACGCATTAACTATTGTAGTTAAATCATATGGATTCAGCAGAAATACTTGGATATTATTGCACTTACTTTTCTTTTTTCTTTTCGTGTGTTTAGTGGCCAACTTGTTGTCAAGAGTTGTTCAAGCCGCCCGTAGGCTTGTGACATGGCTTAACGACTGCTGTCAATTTGACAACAACCGGGACCGACTTTTAAGTGCCCTCCGAAGCACGGAGACGCTCAGATGAAATACCGCTAAGCGGTCACCCATCTATACACTGACCGCACCCAACATTACTTAACCTCGCTAATTGTTTACCGATCAGTGAGTGCAACTGGCTATGAGCGCCTCACTAGTAATTTTGTAACATATATTTAAATCATAGATATGCTGTAATCGTAAATAGGTGGCACGAAAAAGTGTCCACACTAAGAAGAGTGAGCTCACATATTAGATTTACGTTTTATACAACTAAGGTGGCACACAAGCATACCACCTGATGATAAGTAATCACTGTAGCCTATAGACGCCTGCAACACCAGAGGCATCACTTGCGCGTTGCCGACCCTTTAGGAAAGGAAGTAGGAAGGAGAAGGAGCGGGAAGGGGAGGGTGATTGGGCCTCCGGCACTCTCACTCACCGAACGAAACACAACAGTAGGAATGCTGCTATTTCACGTCGATATTCTGTGAGAGGGTAGTCCATCCCCGGTCGAGCCGGCACATTCATGCTGAAATCAACGAGGCTCTACTACTCATGATTGAGAACTATAGTGTATTTTCTATTAGTGTGAACGTGATACTATTATATTTGTAAATAAGGTGCCATGTCGGCATTATGTTTCAAATGATAATTCAATGTCAAGACAGTGACCATATAAAAATAGTAGGACACAACTATGATTCTTTCTTTAAATCTTTGCTATATGCCATTTTTCTATCCTGTTTTAATTGGTATACAAACAAACCCATTGAAAAATTGAGTTACTGCTTTCATACTATATTCGTACTCTTATAAGTAGAGATGACGCCTGGTTTCAAGCACTTGCCGACGAGAGACAGAAACGTCATCTAGGTGGCTTAGCACCAACCACCGCCGATTTCTCCTGTCGAGCCTGCGGTAGGTTATGTCGCTCTCGCATCGGTTTGTACAGCCACGAAAAGAGCTGTTTCACAGACCATCACACGCCATGAATCGTCTGTAATAGAATATGTATATATATATATACATATTCTATATTCTACTACATACACACAACACCATCTAGCCCAAACTAAGCAGAGCTTGTTGACAATGGATAAACATACATATATACTTTTTTTTTGTAAATACATACATATAATACATAGAAACACCCAGACCAAGACAAACATCAATGTTCATGCATACAAATATTGGACTTGTGCGGGAATTGAACCCGCGATCTCAGGCGTAGCAGTCAGTTACACTCACCACTACGCCATCGAGGCCGTCATATATAAGTAGAGATGACAAAAAAGAAAGACAATACATAGACAAAGGGTCTCTATGTCTATGATTAAAAGTTTTATTACAACCACATTTCATCAGCAAAGTCTTTAATTCTAATGTAAATATTACTCCTATTATAAGAGGCGAGTCAATACCATCTACCGGGCACGTATGTTGATGCTGTACTGCTATACATACATACATAGATTCATGCCTGTTTCCCAGAGGGGTAGGCAGAGACTACGGATTTCCATTTGCTACGATCCTGACACGCTTCTCGGGCTTCATTCACTTTCATCACATTTCTCATACACGCTCGTCGGTTTAAGGTGCTTTTAACCTGGCATTCGTCCAGAACGTCTCCGATCTGATCGAAAAACGTTCGCCTAGGTCTTTCTCTTGCGACTGTTCCATTTACACTAGCCTTATAAACTAGTCAGTCTTTTCTCGTCCATTCTTTCTACATGCCCAAACCAGCTTGATATACCCTTTTTTATTCTTCTATTTTCTATGCTATAAGAGTTTGTTTCTGTTGCTTTTTTCATCTGCTTTAGATCGAATTCTTCAGTTCGAATTCCGAATGGAGCAAAGTTTATTGCGTTTTAAAAGTTCTCTATAGCAGGCCGGTCTTAAGAACTGTGCCTGGTATCCATCAATAGGCCCGTGCCCCCCATTATAAGGACTTCGAAGCATAGCTGGCAAAATGTTGTAACACACTTCTGCTTATTTCTCTCTAAAAGTCGTGAAACTATACATATATGTATAAGCTAACATTTAAACAGTACGTTGCAAATAAACCTTGACAAACACATTTTACAAATACACTACAACTTTACAATCCAAATTCCACGAAACAGTATTACGACTCACGCCCTTGTTAATTTTTAGATGAGAACAATTACAGGAAGCTCCCGGTGTTGATAAACCGTCTCAATTGAGATAGATTAACACTATTTTTGATGCGTGCCAACACTTTTAATTCCAGTATTTTCTGTTACGTCAATTGATCCAATTGTGGCCGCTGGAATTAACTGTACGTTGTATGAAGCCAGTGTAATGTTTGTTAAAACTGTTTTATACTTCAACCTTATGACAATATTATATGAATAGTCTTGCGAATATAATTCCTGAAAGCATAGGCACATGCGTATTACGGTCACATTTTGTCAACTATTGTTTTTGGTCCCATTATTGGCGTCTACTGACCATAGTTCCAGATTGGGTATTCATTGTCAGAAAATCTCTATAACATTTTGTCAGACTTGGTAATCGTACGTGAGACCGCACAGCAGTCACATTCACTTTCGCTGTGCCAAGACAGTTATATTATGGAGGTGCTGACTAACTTCATATCGGTGGACTTTACAGACATGTCAAAAACGGATTCTAAGAACACCTAGACTTCGAACGACTATTTCTGGAACATTGGAGTTATACAGAACCCATGTAATGCGAATGCGACACGCTGTAGCTATGTGACTTCTACTTTGTTTTTAATGAATAAATGTAGTAGAGCCTCGCTGATTTCAGCATGAATGGGCCGGCTTGACCGGGGAAGGACTACCCTCTCACAGAATATCGACGTGAAATAGCAGTGTTCCTATAACTGTTGTGTTTCGTTTGGTGAGTGAGAGTGCCGGAGGACCAATCACCCTCTTTCCCCCTTCCCGCTCCTTCTCCTTCCCATTATCTTTCCTAAAGGGTCGGCAACGCGCAAGTGATGCCTCTGGTGTTGCAGGCGTCCATAGGCTACGGTGACCACTTACCATCAGGTGAGCCGTATGCTTGTTTGCCACCTTAGTCGAATAAAAAAAAAAGTATACATGCAATAACTACCTGGCTGATTTAAAAAATTCCGTAAGGAAGATTCTTTGTCGTGAAGTTATATAGGCCATATAACATCATGCTACAATGCATCTCTTTCTTTTTCTCCCTTGCCTTTATTATTCCCAAGTCACTTGGGGTCGGCTTTCTAGTCTAACCGGATTTGACTGGATATCAGTTTTTATACGGAGCGTCTGCCATCTGATCTCCGCAACCCGAAGGCTAACGATACCCTAAGGCTAGACCAGTGTCAGGATATTAGAGGGTACTGACTTCCCAATAACGACTGCCATAGATGTTCATGATGTCACGGAGCAGGCGATAATTGTCAATTAATACGCACATAACTTCGAAAAGTCATATAACTTCCGAAAGTCAGAGGTGAGCGACGTGGGTTCGAACCTCTGCATTGCAGTCTGTTGGTCTCCCCACTGAGCTATCTCTTTATCATGTCAATTAAACCGATACATAATAATAAAATATGTCTAGAAGATCCGTACGTTGACGGACGATTAATAAAATTAGTATAACTAGTAGATAGTAATATCTAATCACTCTAATACTTTTGCATTGCATGATTTATATAACAGAAAACAGGTATTATAGTCTACTCAGTAATAACATAATATATCTGCCTTTTTGAGGAAGACATCGGTCTGCTTGTGACCACGGCCAGAGCAATCTGGGCGAAACGTTGCCTGTCAAAAAGGTATATAAATACTGAGTATGATCGCATTAATATCTGTTTTCCGTTATATACAGTGACATTTATGTAAGGAATGAGTATTGTAGGGCAATATTTATAGTCAATGGCGTAGTGGTTAGTGTAACTGACTGCCACGCCTGAGGTCGCAGGTTCGATTCCCGCACAAGTCAAACATTTGTATGCATGAACATGGATGTTTGTCTTGGTCTGGGTGTTTCTATGTGTAATATGTATGTATTTACAAAATAAATTAATATGTATGTATGTTTATCCATTGTCTAGTACCCATAGTACAAGCTCTGCTTAGTTTGGGCTAGATGGTGTTGTGTGTATGTGGTATAATATTATTATATTATATTAATATGAACAGTTTACCTCAAACATACTTTCCATATTTCCATCCATCATAGTCACCATTCCACCAGTATTACTCCAACCACTTAGAACCTTTACCCACTTATCTGTATACCCTAAATAGATTTAGACTCGGGGTCAAGTGGACCCAGTGCCATTACAACGATTAGGGTCCACGACGACGGGTCAAACATTATTATAGGGGCCAGAAATTGGCCTTAACAGTCTTTCACAACTGCCCGTATCATTAAAAAAATCAGGAACATCTTTTTTTATAGCTATATTTAGAACAAAGGAGGTAGTAAAAATGGTTGGGTGTTAGTTTATGGGGCTTAAATGGCAATCAAAATGGAACGAAGCTAATTGTCTATTGTTGGCAAAGAGTGTGGATGTGAACATTTCTTTACATCTTTGGCAATTATTGTCTTTTATACGAAGAAATTTAAAACTGTTGTGTATCAATACTTAATAGAAGAGTATTATTTATGTTTGTCACATTGTGCTTTGTGAGCAATAGAGACTCCCTGTCTCAATGTTTCTTTTTTTAAATTGAAACTTCTATGGGCGCGTTGAGCACTTCTTAGGTGAAAAAAAATCATGGAACTCGCGTCATAGTCACCAAACACTTTCCATTATTGAATTATTTTTGGTTTATAAAGAAGTGTTTATGATCAAAGATTAAAGTGTTCACTTCTATCGGTAGTCCCCAAAGACTAACCCAATTTTTTTTAAAGACACCCATTGTCCCAGGATTTTGTGCACATTCCTCTGACATGGATATTAGAGGGCACTGACTTCCCAATAACGACTGCCATAGATGTTCATGGCAGCCGGGACCGACGGCTTAACGTGCTCTCCGAGGCACGGAGCAGGCGATAATTTTCAATCAATACGCACATAATTTTGAAAAGTCATATAACTTCTATCTTTTATAATATTTGGTACGTTCATGTGCTTCGCGTTTAGGAAATTGTTAATTAATAAACGTCCAAACATTTTCATTAATATTGTCTTCTATTTACGAGAATGTTATTCATTGAAATTAAACTACTATATACGGATTTTATCGCGTTGTTTATTTGACACTTTACACTTTATTTTCATTAAGTTTAAAAGATGTATAAGATTTAATAAATAATTCAATCAATAAACGCCATATCTGTGGTCGTCGTTTATCTATTTTATATCATCCCACTAAGAAAATGAATGTAGAAATTTTCAAAAATGTCCTCCCGATAACACTCTTGACGCGTTCGAAGCCGCGGGTACAAGCTAATGTATGCTTTGATAAATTGTTATTTCATACATTAACTCCTACAACGACAGGCGTCCATAACTCCATCCTCATTACACCGTCTCCATTTGTATATCAGCTCACTCATTTGACATCGCATCAACATAAACCTATTTGATGCTACTGACACCATGCCCCGAGTAAAACAAGACAAACATACACTTGCAGCTGAACAGCCCTAAATTATATACACAACAACCTTATAGTTGTAAAGATAGAGTTCTGTTTCCCGTGGCAGTTGGTTAGCAGATGGTAATAATAAGTTTGTTTGTGAGTAACAACTGCTCATTTGGCTCAGTGCAATTTGTACGAGGTCATCAACACTGTAATGGATTAGTACAATTCACTTCAGAGAAACTCAGGATTGACGTTCAGTGAGCAAAAATGTGACGGAATAAAAAATGCACGGGGTTTCAAGGAAAACGGAATTAGCTATGAGTGACAAAGCCGTTCCCAGGAACTTGTGATGGGCGTGTGGAAATCTCCATTTGTAGATACAGGCGGATTCTTTAATGTGTTGACATGTCCAATACTGCGAAAAGTAAATGCCAAAGTTTCGGACTGATTCGTTGAGAATGAAATAGGTAGATGAAGTAAGGTTTAGATCATCCTAAGCCCTACCATGAAGTAGACTGAACAACGAAGTTATGTCACGTTAGAAGAAGATCGAATGAACTTCGTGGTAACTATTCGTTCGACCCGATCTTTCGGATGAATAATTTCATGGTACGTCTGCAAGCTTAAAAATATATAAATTAGTAATTTTTAAGACGCTTTTATTAGCTTCGTATCCATTACATAGATAGATAGATATATCCTGTATCTATCTATGTAATGGAACGGAAACTGAATAATTGAACACGATTTTCATCCACTTAAAAATTATGTTTACAATTGTTGTCAACAAACTCAACTGTATCGTTTAATAAGCTGCAACAAAGTTTTGAAAATTATGTTTTATGCTGCTTGGCTGTTTCATTGTATTTACTGGTCATCTCGCTACTGCCAATACATCGAGTGTTGTGAGTTCGAATCCCAAGTGAATCAAAAACGTGTGTGATCATCAAATAAATGAAGCATCAGTAATTACATGGTTTAGACATCACAGTTGCGGTCTTGAGGTCGTGAATTCGATCCTTCTCTTTGCATTTCTGTCAGCAACCCATTCTTAACATAAGCTTATGCTTATGATTAATCCTGGCAGGATTAATATAAACACTAGTAATTTTTAAACCAAATTGCTTAACCTTCAATAAATTAATTATTGTATCGCGTTCAGAAGGTGTTCTTTCTGTCCGTCGTTTGTAAAGTCTCCCACGACACGGGTATTACATAAATTAACCATTACAGAGAGTCATTTTTAATAAATATATTTTTACTAGCTGACCTGCGCAACTTCGTTTGCTTCTCATAAGAGAATTTACCCTGTTTTTGCAACAATTTTAATTTATGCTCTGCTCCTATTGGTAGTAGCGTGATGTTTTATAGCTCAAAGCCTTCCTCGATAAATTGGCTATCTAACACTGAAATATTTTTTTAATTCGAACCAGTAGTTCCTGAGATTAGCGCGTTCAACCAAACAAACAAATAAACAATCAAACTCTTTAGCTTTATGATATTGATATATATTACAATAGATTATGCCCACGGCTTCGCTCGTTTTAGTCTAGATTTTGTCAATAATATCCCTTCCGGACAGTAGGTACCTTTTTTGGATAAACGGTACCCTACCACCTATTCTGTACCCCTGACAACATTAGGGCGTGAAAGTGTAACAAACAAACAAATCACATTTGCATTAATGTAATATCTAAGTAAGGATTTTTTTATAACAAATTAAAATTATAAAAAGGACTTTCCTTTTTCTGTAGTTGTATTTAGTAGCGGCCTCCATGGCGATGCGATAGTGAATGCGAATGCTGTGCATGAGGTCTCGGGTTCGAATCCCGGGTCAGGCCAACAAACAGTTATTGGGTTTTTCAGTTACGATATCTCAATAGCAGCCCGGAGTTAGGATGTTGGCTGTGTAAGACACCCCCGTGCCTCAGAAAGCACTTAAATCTGTTGGTCCTGCGCCTGATCTCTCTCCGATCGTGTCGGATTACCGTCTCATCGGATCATGAGAGTTAGGGAACAGAGAGTGCTCTTGTGTTTGCGCACACACTGCGTAGTTGACCAGTCTCCGTTAAGACTGGCCGCCGTGCTGAAATTCGGTCTGGAGAATATTATTATTTACCTAGTGCCTAATTTTGGAAACATTATGTTTAGACTATTATTAGATACGGTATTTATAGATGTTCCGACAACTGAGGATTACATACCGGCTCTCTCATTCCTTTCTTCTTATTCTATCTATAATTGCTTTATCCTAAGGTTGCCGACGTACAAAATAAGCTTTAGTGATCAGAATAGAGGTTACTGTAACCGTTTACCATCAGGCGAGCGGTAGGCCAAAACTTTTTAGAAAATAGGAAACCCTATTAACGTTTTTTTAACCTGAGGATTGAACCCGCAAACATAGTATACTAAGTGACTAATGAGGCAAATATTATTATATTCAGATATGTCTGAATATATACATTGCTTGTAATTTCCATTGCAGTACAGTTCACGCGACACAGTACAGTAAGTAATATAAAAAATATGAAAGTGAGTTTGTTTGTTACGCTTTCACGCCTTGACTACTTGACCGATCATTATGAAATTTCGCATACACGGTGTCCATGGTCCACGAGCAGTGCAACCTAGGCTTGGTGCCCTTAAATCGTACAATAATTTTATAGAAAGTAAATTACAAACGAGGATAAAGACAATCCATAAAGCAGGACATAAATCTGCGACCTCCACAATCCGTGTCTGGCTTAACAACTAAGCTATTTTTGTGCTACTTCATAGATTGAATTTAGTATCTATATATCGCATCTAAGCTGTTGCTATGCTTCACCTATTTAATACAATTTTGGACAACATCTACACTAGAAATAATCTTTAAGTCACGAGGTAAGACTGACACAAGGACCACCTAGACGGTACAACCATTTCTGGAATTTTTTTTTCTAAGTTTCATCCTCCAAATGCTTAGCGCGAAAGCATCGGTGAGAAGACACAACCATTGCCTTGCTGTCAAAGCTTTGCCAACTGAGCTATTGATGGTTCTACACGAATTGCATTTTACTTATGTATTTCACATCTAAGGCTACTATGACGACTATACTACTATGCGTATGTTTATATTAGCTCTTCTGTATGTGTGTATTGTATAAACTTAACTATACAGCTGAACCGAATTTGATGTCAATTTTCGATAGTCCTTAAAAGGATCCCTAAATGATTTAAATTCACAATTAGACACAGTAGGTGACGCAGCGATCGAATCGTTGAGACAAAACAACATCTCTTTACTCCGCTAGTATATCACAAAAGGTATTATTCGTAAATCATACAATTGTTTGTCACACATAGGAATCGAACGGCTTGGTGACGTATACCACTTTACTATTAGTGCAATCGTAAAAAAACATTGTCAGATATCCAAGTGCGATCCCACCCTAACAATTAATCCGTTGGACTCGGTGGCATAATTACCAGTGACATCAACCGACCGGCGCCGGCGCACTGCGACGACCTTCCAACGTAACACTGCTATAGTGATTATAATTAAATTTAGAACGAGTGTGGACGCGTGTGGTGATGAGACCGCATTATCATCATTATTATCGTCGCATGAGTCTGATGATCACGGTGAAGTCGTAATGAGGAATGGTTATATATTTTTTGGCTGTCTTAGTGTCAATATTATATGCATTGCCAAGATACAATTTTAAGAAAAGAAGTGTTGTATGCACAAATATTTTTGCGTCATATTTAACACATAGAGCAAAATATTGATTAGTACGGGAACTGTACTTTTTCTTGGATAAAATGAATTCTATATATTTTTCTGTATCCATTATTATTATTATCATATTCCATAACTATAGGTCGAGTAGTTAAGACGTGAAGGTGTAACAAACAAACAAACTCACATTCACATTTCACAATTGCAAAGGTTTTTGTCATTGCAAGTTTGGTACTTTAACTATCATATTAGTTAGGATTATTATTGGAAGCAGTCATGGGCGATGGTAACCCGTTACCACCTAGTATTTATACTGAACTCTATACTCTACTTCTCTATTACTGCAACTTGCTTTGTGAGCTACATAAATAGGCAAATACATAACCCGAAAGTAATAGAAGCGGTAGATATGTGATCTTATCTTATCTTATCTTAGTGGGGGCCAGTCAGTGCAGACCGGCGACACTTCGACCCAGTGGGATCTTTTGTGTCGACTCTTCCAATAACGACTGCCATAGATGTTCATGGCAGCCGGGACCGACGGCTTAACGTGCTCTCCGAGGCACGGAGCAGGCGATAATTGTCAATCAATACGCACATAATTTCAAAAAGTCATATAACTTCCGAAAGTCAGAGGTGCCCGACGTGGGTTCGAACTCGAGACCCTCTGCATTGCAGTCTGTTGGTCTCCCCACTGAGCTATCGCTGCTCGTTAGGTATGTGATACTCAAAGTCTATTTCTGGATCAAACAAAATAATCCGTGCAAGCAGCTCCCGACGCATTACCAACAAAATGACCATTATATCCACTTTGCCATCTGTGCAATCCTCACATTACAATTGCGTGACTTACATCTAAGATAACCTTAGTCTATAGTCCAGTAATTAGATAATGGCCGTCCATTTATACAAATATTTGTATGAAACATACAATTTACGTCGTTTTCGCCATTGTAAGAATTACACAGCTCGAATTCCGTGTCAATGTTAAACGTTTTACTTTTGTTACCACGTTATTAGGTGCTGGAAAATGTTGTTTATAATGTATAAGTCGGCCTCGATGGCGTGGTGGTTAGTGTAACCGACTGCCACACCTGAGGTCGCGGGTTCGATTCCTGCACAATTCAAACATTTGTGTGCATGAACTTGGATGTTTGTCTTGGTCTGGGTGTTTCTATGTAGGTATAATATGTAAGTATTTACAAAAAAAAAGTATAAATGAATGTTTATCCATTGTCGAGTACCCATAGTACAAGCTCTGCTTAGTTTGGGCTAGAGTTGTTGTGTGTATGTGATAGAATATTATTATATTATTATTATTATATTATATGTTTTACTCTAATCTATATATTAATACGTGAAGCAAAAACTTTGTATCCCTTTTTACGAAAATTGCGCGGAGGGAGGAGTATGAAATTTAGCACAGTTAAAGTTTATATGGAGAAAGAGTGGAGTCTCCTAATATTTTTATAAAATATGCATTAGAAATACATTAAATTAATGAAAAAACACTACACGCACACAACCATGTATTTGACACAAGCAGTCGAATCGCGTTTGTAGTATTTCGGCATTGTTTCGAAACCGCGGTAAAAACAATGCTCGTGTAGGGGTACGTATGTATGCGTTATAATGTGTGTGTGTGCAAGCGCGAGGTATGAGAGACGAGTCGACCAGTTGCTGCGCATTGGCCCGACAGAAAGCTAGGCTCCTGTAGGGGTACGTATGTATGCGTTATAATGTGTGTGTGTGCAAGCGCGAGGTATGAGAGACGAGTCGACCAGTTGCTGCGCATTGGCCCGACAGAAAGCTAGGCTCCACTTAGATTAAGTAATTTTGGCTATAAAATATATGTATGTAGAATTTATGTGAATTTATGTTCGTAATAAATATTATATATTGTTCGTGAGTGTTGTCTGTCGGACCAGTGCCGGTAATTCCCTTTGTAGCACTTATCTAAGTCTCACATTTATTTGTAGCTTGGATACATTAAGTAGATAAATAAGTAAAGTCTCGGGTTCGATTCCCGTGTAGTAAATTGTTTATAAATATAGGCATTCCTATACTCGTTTACTCTTTAGTAATGTGAAATTGTTAAGAAAAATGAAATTCGTGATTCGAAAATTGTATGAATCGTATTCGAATGTCTTTGATTATTATAATTCAAATTCTCGTAATTTAGTTTGATGATGTCATAATATATTGACGAGTTCTCAATCGTGATGATCGTGCCGACAATATTCTTGTACACAGGGGTCGACAGTGCCGACATGTATTTAGGTCTACCATCTGTAAAAAAAACCAATGCTTTCGAATATTTGTATATATTTCGATTTACATCAACATAATATGTAAATATTATATACTAGATGTGCCTGCGGTTTTACTCGCGTTTATGGTTACTGCGCGGCCCCCGTGGGTTGTAGCGTGATATTATATAGCCTATAGCTTTCTTCGATAAATAGGCTATTCAACACTAAAATAACTTTTCAATTCGAACCAGTAGTTCTTGAGATTAGCACGTTCAAACAAACAAACTCTTCAGCTTTATAATATTAGTATATACTCGTATATGTTTTTAAACGCTAGACTGCTTCATCTTTGGATTAGTTTGCGCATGATGCATGGAGACTATTGAGATCTATAGCTATTCCCGGCTCGTACAATTATATAATTTTTTATTGTTAGGCACTAGCAGTGATTCTGAAATTTTTTACTCGTAGACTGGACTAGAATAGAATAAGCTAGGAAAGGAAAGTGTAAGAGGAGCCTTACAGAGAGATTACAACTCTTTCAACTTTTTTATTCGTTATATCTCAAAAACGGTGGCTCTTAGGAAAAAAGTATTTAAACATTTTTTATAGATAATTATCGGATCTACAATTGTTGTCTGGGCTAATTTTATGATAAAACTTACCGTTTTGCTGAAAATCGCGAAAACCCGTTTTTGTGACCCTTGACCCCGTGTAAATTTTTTTCCAGATGTCGGATCGATGAGAACTTTTTAGATTTCATTTATGATGTTGTTTTGAACAATCCTACCAATTTTCAGCAGGGTGCGAATTTTTGTACCCTCGGATGTCTAAATTCACCGGACTATTATAATATGCGAAATATATGTAGGTACATCTAATATACGTCTGCTTACCCCCTTTGTAGATATAAGCGTGAGACTATAAATTTAGGTCGAATTCCAAAAAAGATCACATGTAACGATATCAATTGGACGTACTTTATGAAAAACGTTCCAACCCACACTCGGGTCAAAATCGAGTTATTATTAGCAAATTAGTCACGGGTTACTATTTACTAGCTGGAAAAATTTGGTAGCTCTACTATCACTCTAAATATGAAATCATGACTTAGTAGCCCAACTCACATGTATGAAGAAGCAATACGGGATTGAACTTCAATCACGATTATCTCAAAATGTTAACTTTGTGGGTTGGAACGTTTTTCAGAAAGTACGGCCAATTGTTCTGTACAATACAATAGTATTAACTCAATACACAAACAGACAAAAACTTCATCAAAGCTCCATACTAGTACTCAAAGCAACATCTGTTAATTACATATGTCGCTAATTACAGCAGCATGTTGTACGTTGACATTTCGAATAAATGTAATCGATACCATTAATTAGCGAGCATTCGATTAATCGGAATAAACAATAAGTTTGAAAAAGTATTAATATCGTATAGAGACTTTTTTATTTAAACGGGTTGGCAAGTCCTGGCTGAGACTAAGGTTTTATTCTTAGTAAGACGTAATGGTTCAGAATTCTCAAAAGAAATCTATATCAGATGTACTTGGAGATGAATGGAGGCAGTAGTTTTATTAACAAGCTTTTGCCCGCGACCTGGTCTGAGTAAAATTTAAAAGTAGGCATCTGTTTCATATTAGTATTATCTTATCTTATGTGGGGGCCAGTCAGTGCAGACCGGCGACACTTCGACCCAGTGGGATCTTTTGTGTCGACTCTCCCAATAACGACTGCCATAGATGTTCATGGCAGCCGGGACCAACGGCTTAACGTGCTTTTCGAGGCACGGAGCAGGCGATAATTATTGTCAATCAATACGCACACAATTTCGAAAAGCCATTTCACTTCCGAAAGTCAGAGGTGTGCGACGTGGGTTCGAACCCGAGACCCTCTGCATTGCAGTCTATTGGTCTCCCCACTGAACTATCGCTGCTCTATATTAGTATTAAAAATTAATTCCTCTTTTTGTTGCCTGTCTCGTTGGTAACAAATGGTTGCCAATACTACTCCTGCACATGAAGTTCTGGGTTCAATGCCCGGGAGACAAAATCAAAGTCTTTTATTACCCTCTGAGTCCTCTTCGAAGAGGTTAATGAAAACACTATGTGGGTCTGTGTGTTTGTCTGTAAGTGACAGTTTGTTAGTGACAGGCATAACTCCGGAACCACGGGACCAATTGACTTGTAACTTGGTGTGCAGACACCTTGGTCATACTTCCGTCGAGTTTGAATATGGGCCCTGTGGGTCAAAATACCCCGGAGATGTAAGGGTCATTTCTTTTTATTACTTTTATATTTAAGACGAAGAGGTTGAATCCTGGATTTTTACACCCATCTCGTTTATTTAGGTACCAAAGTTACATTTATGAATGTCAAAGTTTAGGTTAGTGAGTTCGTCTTAGTCACATTTAAGTTAGTTGCTGGGTCGAGGCAAATTGTTATTGGGATTTTCTGTCAATATAGGTATTTGCAGTACCAGTACTGAGTCTGGAACTGTCAAATAGAGGTCAATAGGGTCTGCCTCTATTACGTAAGACGTAAGACAACTGGCGAAACGTGTGTCTTAGACCTCTGGCTATATCTTCAGGGATATAGGCGTGAGACTATGTATGAATGTTTGTTATATATGTGTTCTAAACCATTCATACGATTGCAATGAAACTTTAGTAAGATCGTGAACGCGAACATCTAACAAAAATTGCGAATAATTTAAAGAAGAAATACCAATGCGTGACTAATACGCATTCTAACTGAATTACTATATATATACAATAAGTGAATTTATTTTACACAAACACAATATTAATGTAATCTTATCCTACTAGACGACTCGATGGCGTAGTGGTTAGTGTAACCGACTGCCACGCCTGAGGTCGCGGGTTCGATTCCCGCACAAGTCAAACATTTGTGTGCATGAACATGGGTGTTTGTCTTGGTCTGGGTGTTTCTATGTATAATATGTATGTATTTACAAAAAAATAAGTATATATGTATGTTTATCCATTGTCTAGTACCTACCCATAGTACAAGCTCTGCTTAGTTTGGGCTAGATGGTGTTGTGTGTATGTGGTAGAATATTAATTTGAATATTAATCCTATCCTAACTAATATTATAAAAGCGAAAATGAGTTTGTTTGTTTGTTACCTTTTCACGACTAAACCACTGAACCGATCATTTTAAAAATTTGCATATACATTGTCAGGTGTACAGAAACGGACATAGGCCACCTTTCATCCCTAAAAAAAATTACTGTTCCCGAGGAAAACAACAATAACGTTATTATGATAATAGATGGCGCCACGTGTCTTTCGAATCATGATTGAATTATATTATTACAAGCAGAGTATAACCCGAATCGATTGTCAAATTCTAAATTAACGCGAGCGGGCAAAAGCTAGTAACAATATAATATAAGAGAAATAATATTTAGAGTCAAACTTCAAATGTTCCTTACTTCTTAAGTTATCGAGATTTTCTGTTAAGAAACTTCGCAGTAACTTTACAAAAATTCAAATAGTGGATACAAAGAACAGAGGCATCGAAGCAACGATTTATAGATCACATCATTTTTGTACTATAAGACTTATAACACTGCACAAAGGAGCGAAAACTCAAGCCAATAATCCAACCGCATAGTCAATTTGTGACTTCGTTTTGCAAAATATTCTCGAATCAATTGGGTATCATCCCATAACTTTACAATCAACAGTAAACGTAACCTTTAAGAGCAGCGATAGATCAGTGGGGAGACCAACAGACTGCAATGAAGAGGGTCTCGGGTTCAAACCCACGTCGCGAACCTCTGACTTTCGGAAGTTATATGACTTTTCGAAATTATGTGCGTATTGATTGATAATTATCGCCTGCTCCGTGCCTCGGAAAGCACGTTAAGCCGTGGGTCCCGGCTGCCATGACATAAACATCTATGACAGTCGTTATTGGGAGAGTGTCGATACAAAAGATCCCACTGGGTCGAAGTGTCGCCGGTCTGCACTGACTGGCCCCCACATAAGATAAGATAATAAACGTAACCTTAGCTTAGAACACAGGACCAGAAGAGCATCATACCTACCTATAACATATCATAGAAATCAGCTATCAATCAACAAAACATTTTCGCAACAACAATTTGCACGTAAACAATTTTCGTCGAAACGCACCAAGTAGGGCCCGGTTGTTAAATCGCAATTTGTTGTAAATAATCGATTTTTGATGGGTCCCCACACTGGCCGTAGTGTTGTTACCTTCCCAGGTTTAGGTCTGATTATTTTCTTTAACAAAATCGCTTTGGACATACCTCTTTAGGTCATGAAACCCATTTAAAAGTGTTTAAAATGTGATTAGTTGATTTTAATGTCTGTATTGGCTAGGTTTCCCGGAGGCACTGTGTACCTTCTTATTTAAATGTAATACATCACTGGCTGTCTAAAAGTCGTTTTGCGTGGAATTCCTCGTTGTTTCTTTGTTAACTTGTCAGTTCTAGGAGAATTGCAATCAATTAGACATGTTGAAAGCGGGCGATGTCTTCGCTTACTTGTTTTTAGTTACATACATCACTTATTTCGTGGCATGTTTTTGTTCAACTGGTTATTAAGAATGTTCGCATTTTTTAACGGTTTGTGTGGAATCTTACACACTACGTGTAATAGGAAATTGTACTCGTAAGTAGAAGAGCAATATAGAAATTCCGCTTAAGAAAGAAGCGCAAAGCAGGTGCAAATGCAGAACAATAGCAATTTTAAAATGGTTATTTTAATCTAAACAATTTCAAAATTACATAGGTATACTAATAAATATTTTTATTCAATTTACAAATTGAATTTATTTTGCAAATGCTCTGACAGCATTGATAGTCGGAGGCCACACGGCCGAATTGAACTACTTTATACGGATTTCATCGCCTTGTTTATTTTAAAACACTCTTCTCCTTAGCCTTTATTATTCCCAAATCACTTGGGGACGGCTTTCTAGTCTAACCGGATTTGACTGGATTATGAGTTTTTACACGGAGCGACTGCCATCTGACCTTCGCAACCCGAAGTAGACCAGTGTCAGGATATTAGAGGGCACTGATTTTCCCAATAACGACTGCCATAGATGTTCATGGCAGCCGAAACCGACGACTTAACGTGCTCTCCGAGGCACGGAGCAGGCGATAATTTTCAATCAATACGCACATCATTTCGAAAAGTCATATAACTTCCGAAAGTCAGAGTTGCGCGACGTGGGTTCGAACCCGATGCATTCTGCATTGCAGTTTGTTGGTCCCCCCCTAAGCAAAAAAGGACATAATGTACCTTTTATCCAGAAAAAAGTACTGTTCCCAAAAGGTAAAAATTTATTGACACAATTTACATAAACGCAGGCTAAAAAATGACAAAACCTAGTTGCTAAAAAATCGAATGTTGTATAAAATTTTTGAATAATCATCTCTTCTGCCTGAATCAACTTACATAATTATGTCAGATAATAACTTATTCATACGAATATCGTAAAACTAAACTTCTATCTCAACTCAGTTCTCTCAGACAAACGAACTGCAATAAAAATCCACTTTAAAATTACTTTAAAAGTTACATCTCAATGACTCTTAATCATCATGACACTTTATACGCAATCACTTGGGATCCATTTAATAAATCACATATAAATGATATAGCCATAAAATGCACATAAAAACGCAAAGTGCTGTTGGAATTAATCCAAATTGCTTTAAAAATTATGTGAATGTGCAACTGCTTTCATTTGGGATGGGTCAAATAAATAAATTTCAAGACTTTCGGCAGAAACGAAAAAAACATTCGCAAGTAATCTTGTATTCACTTAAAATATATTTATTTATTATAAATCTTATGTAAAATACATAATAAAACCAGCCCTGTATTAAACTGTCCCACTGCTGGGTATGGGCCTCTTCTCAGTGTAAGAAAGTTTAGACCGTAGTCCACCACGCTGGCCCAGTGTGGGTTGGCAGACTTCACATATCTTCAAGGACAATATACACATACATTATACATAGGCTACCTTTCATTTCGTGCGGGAATCGAACCCACGTCCCCAGGCGTGGCAGTCGATTACACTAACCACTACGCCATCGAGGCCGACTAAAATTATATTAGTATGCCATACATCAGCTATGCCATTTTACAATTATGTTTTAATTATGGTTGCCGACTATAATTAAACACAATTGTAAAACAGCACGGCAACACGAATCAATGATTACAAGAGAACTAAGTAAGATTAACACATAATTTGTGATTGCACCTTTTTACTGTAATTACAATTGCCGCTACACGAAGCGTAAATTGTTACGAAAAAATATAATTTACGTACATTTCGGTGATATATTGTCGAAAATGTTTATTTCGAGAACCTCGAAAGTCCAAATATTTCGGTTCTTTTAATGAATTTTCGGCAGTTTGTGAGACGGCAATATTATGGCTACACTTTAGTTGAATCAGACGTAATGAGTCAATTTCAGTTATGGGAATTTTATGGCGACGAGAGACGTAACTTTAATGTGAGGTACGTTCACCTTATCAAAAATCGCAGTTAAATAATGTATGGTTATCCAGACCAAATTTCGGTTTTGATTGCCGTCCTTAACGGAGGATTCATCTGCGCAGAAGATATGTTTTAAGAAACAGGTCTATGGCAGACAAGTGAGGAGTATAGTTTTAACAGGTTCCCTGTCCGATGAACCACATATGGTACATAACAATTGATTTTCTATTGTGTCTATCACGGGACTGTGAATGGGTTAAAACCCACCAAAACGATATCATAACAAAAATAATGTTCCGATTGAATATGAAGCTCCTTCGTTGCTTCTATTGCATAGCACTGATAGTTTTCAACAAAACCAACTCGAATTCTATTAAATCAGCTCACAAAAGTAGCAGTTTATTGCAAACACCGCTAAAATAGTCCATTTATATTATGTCTTAAATGTTTTTTTGAGATTTACCATTATTTTGTGGAAAGTATTTTAGAGGATTTTGAAACTAAACTACTCAAGTGCTCTCTATATTCCTTAGCTCTGCTGAGACGGTAATCTGACACGACCAACAAGAAGTCAGGCGCAGGATCAAAAGCTTTACGTGCTTCCCGAGGGTGTGGTATGCCAACTGCCTTTACCCGGTTGCAATAATGGAGAATTACTTAACAGAAAAATCACAATATATTTTACAGACTATGGATTCAAATCTAAGACCTCAAACATAGCGTGTATATCTACGGTAACCGCTTACCATCTTGAAGGCAAGCTTCGGCACTTTGTTTGTACAAGGGGAGGTCAAAAAGTTCGCGGAATGGCAGGGTTGGCGAGGGTGAGTTTGTAAATCCATGTTGGTGCTAATTGAGTGACTCATTGTTAGTATATATACCGAGTTTCAGCATAATCGGGCCAGTAACTTTTGAGTTTTCAACGAGTAAACAAGTCAATCGGGAGGAAACTAGCCACTATGGAGAAAAGCGTCCGTGCACAAAAGCCATGTTGCGACGGCTGCTATTAACCGGTGCGGTTTTGAAAAACTGTGCCACCCACCCTACAGCCCAGACCTGGACCCAAGCGATTATTTTTGAAAAAAAAAATTAAGAAAGAAAAAGTTTTGGAAAAAGATTTCGCGACGATGATCGTTAGTTTCGGCCTATTTTGACGCCCAAGACAAATCTTTTTTTTTCGACGGTATTAATAAGTTATTTGACAGATCTAATAAATGTATTAGGGTTAAGGGAGAATACATTGAAAAGAAAAATAGTTTGATGTTTCATTTCATTATCCTTCCCTGTCATTACGCGAACATTTTGACCTCCCCTCGTATGAAAAAAGAACTTTGCAACAAAGAGGGCATCCGTCGCGGCATTACTCTTTGTTGTAAGGTGTGTAAACTTAGCGTCGCTAATCCCTATGGGCTACAGTAGCCAAAAGCTAACCATCAGGTAGGCTACGCCTGTATTGTACCTTGACAAGAATGAGATGCGATGTAAAAACCCAGAATTCAACCTCTTCGTCTTTATGTGACCTTGTGACGCCTATATCTCGGGGGTCTTTTGACCCACAGGGCCCATATTTAAACTCGACCGAGGTATGACCCCAAGGTATCTGCACACCAAGTTACAAGTCAATATTTTTCCGTTAAAAATATGTGACCCCTATAGCACGGAGAGCTTTTGACGCCCAGGCCCCATATTCATACTCGACCAAGGAATGTTCTCAAGGTATCTGCACACAAAATTACAAGTCAATCGGTCCAGTGGTTTCGGAACTATGCCTGTCACTAACAGACAGACACACAGACCCACAAAGTATTTTCATTACCCTCTTCGAAGAAGACTCAGAGCTTAATAAAATAAGATTCCATGATATTTAGCGGCAGTCTATTGTATAATAAAGATTTAGGAGAAACCCAGTAAAAGCGGGTAGTCTAATTATAATAAAGGAATATAAAATGTTTGTAAGCATATAAATATTTACTGAAGCTACATTTAGATTAGTTGCTAGGTTCAGGCAAAGCGTTGAAAAAGCAAAAGTAGAGAAGAAGGAATAAGAAGATACCTACCAGAAACTCACGGCTACTCTTTTAAATCGCCAATTAAATATTGCTTGCTTTTTTTATACAGCTAAGGTGGCAAACAAGCATATGGTCCACCTGATAGTAAGTGGTCACCATAGCCTAAAACACCAGAGGCATCGCTTGCGTGTTGCCGACCCTTTAGGAAAGGAAATGGGAAGGAGAAGGAGTGGCATGGGGGAAACGGGGAGATTGGGCCTTCGGTACTCTCACTCACCGAACGAAACACAACACTAGGAATACTGCTATTTCACGTCGATATTCTGTGAGAGGGTAGTCCTTTACCAGTCGAGCCGGCCCATTCATGCTGAAATCAGCGAGGCTCCACTACTCCTAAAAGTCAGGTTCAGGCAAAGCGTTGAAAAAGCAAAAGTAGAGAAGAAGGAACAAGAAGATACCTAGCAGAATCTCACGGCCACTCTTTTAAATCGCCAATTAAATATTACGTCCGTATTTTACAACTCCTACCAACGAGATGTCTGATTATTGTCACTAATATTTAATATAATGGCTTGCACATTATACCAAATATTAGTGACAATATCAATCTAAAAAGAATGTCAATCATTAGGTACTTAATAATATAAAAGAGATTATGTTAATGATGGTGTTCCTGAAGTAAGACCGAATAATTAATGCACTAATGTGTTACATATCTAAGCAAGGAACCGAATTCAAACTCAAACGTCTTTAAGTCAGCAATATTGTCCTTACTATTACTATGTATTTAACTGATTATAGGACCAACCAAACTCCTTTCCACATAAATAATATGCAGTAATTTTTCACTTATTAATTTATTTAAAAAGTTTATACGAAGTATAGTAATATTCGCGCGCTAACTGCCTAAGGCGTTATTTACAAGACAACAACAGGCTTAAAATAAATAGCATAAATATTTTTCAAATACCATTTTAAAGAATGTGCTGGCAGACGCGAAGCATATCTAAAATAAAATAAAAAAGGCTAAATTGTCTCAGGGCTCGGTGTTGCCCGTTAACAAATTGCACAGAATGCAAGTTCTTGACAAATATTTTTAAATTCAACCAAACTTTTTGTCACAGCCGAATGCCGGGCAATACTCTCAAACACTTTAATTTGACTTTGTAAATCTTTACGTGGATGTACGTTCATTTAGGAAGCAGAAAAAACGAATGTAGAAGAAAATTCGGCTATTACGACCGATTTTGGGTGTTGATTGTATAATTTGGTAACATTAAAATATTTCAGCGTAGTAAATAGACAATTATTGATTGCTTTTACGGTAAAGATGATCGTTGTATGCAATGTTTCAAATTCGTTATTCCTTTACATATTGAAGTGTGGATGATAATTTTATAGCCATATCCAGAAATTAAACTTTAAGCAGGGACAAAATCAAAGTAATTTATTTTGTAAATAAATAATTCCTTGTTTATTTTGGATTGTTATATAACTTTTTGTTATAATTCTGAAGAATATTATAAATGCAAATATGATTTTATTTGTTTGTTACGCTTTTACGCCTTAACTACTTGACAGATTATCACGAAATTTCATACATACACGTTGTCAGAAAAGGATACCTTAGAAAAGGATACTTTAACCTTTAATATGATACCTACCTTTAGTCTGGAAAAAAAGACTTCTCAAGCGAAGCTGCGTGTAAAAGCAAGTATGTATAATATTCTTTTGAATTATTTTAGGACACTTTAATATAATATGCTTCTTCTCAATCGAGCATTCACAACTACCCGAATTCTCTTCACCTTAAAAGTCACAATCACCAAAAAACTGGCCACCTTACACCCGCCTGATGAAACACAAGTACTGAACCAATGTCACAGCAACACCTTACTACGGTACACTATCCACTTTTTGTCCTTATTTTAATTGAGCACCCTACAGCTCGACCGATGATTAATGTACCGTCACATACATATAAAAAGAATGCTGTAATTGTTGATATGAATTTGCCATTTTTGTTCAACAAGGTATTCACGCCCTTTTGCAAGTGGTGCTGGGCAGAATTTTCAATCAACAGTGCCTTATATAGCAATCACGTGAATGCGATGAATAATTATGTGCTCCCATTCCGTGATGAGTTTTTATAGTTTGCTACCTGTACTTTCACTAAAGGAATTATATCTAGTGTGCACGAATTACTGCTCGCTTCTGTCAGACGAAAGTAATAAGAGTTTTCGTGTCAAGTGACGGACAGCGCGCGAGCAGCGCTGTCAGTTTGACAATGTAAGTGACATATTTGTATCGCCCGTGTAGTCGTCATTGACACGTGCGGATTGGAGTAGAATTTGAAGAATATGACTAGCGAGGTGTTTTTAGTAAAAGTGTTGCGTTATCTCTGGATCTTACTGACACTTTCTTGATACAAGAGATTGCCGATACAAGAGAATAGATTCGGCAGTTTTTATTTTTTTCCTTTAAAGTAGAAACGGTAGTAGATAGGAAACTCGCTTAAATAGGATGTTAGGTGGATCGTTTGAATTAACATGCCATGACAACGAATAATACACCATAATTAGGTAATGCTGTCCCCCTCCCTCTCGTATTAGGCCAGTATATTTCTGTGAATCCCCCTGCTCGTATTGGCGGGCAAGTGGCCGCTTTGCCTTCGAATGACAGTTGTTTTAAACTGAAGGGAGGGGGGGGGGAGGTTGTCTTGTTATTAAAAGGCACCAATTTTACATCGTTTAACTGCACGGATGATGCAGTAGTTTAGTTGTAGACACCTTACCACCAGCATGTCGAGTGTAGGACTACCGAATCCCACACGGAAAAAAGTGTGTTGCTCCATATCTAAGTGCTCTCTGTGTCCTTCATTTTAATATAAGTAAAGTACAAAGTTTTGCCATTCAACGTAGCAATGCTGCCAGTCTTCTGGGCACGTTACCAGTTGACAGCGATGCTGAAGAATTCTACGATGCCTAAACCTTTTTTGTAAATATTTAGTAGTATAAATATTTGTGTTTTTGTAATGGGTGTTATTTAAATGGTTAGCATAGTACCTATTGGTATATTTGTGAGCAGAAAAATATAATCTGTGAGCAGAAATAGCTAATTGATCAGCAACTCATGGCCAGCAAACTTTAAAGAGATCAAAGTATGTCGACGGAGCCCCGCGAAGCGCTTCGCGGGGCTCCTATTTTTGGGTGGGTTTAAAAAAAGGAACCTAACATAACCTAACACTTCCGAGACGGAATGCAGTGATTTGAGGCGTATAGATGCTCGTTATGCTGTGCAATATTTGCTGACCAATTAGTATTTTTGATGATCATTATATTTAATCCCTTTTGTAATTATGTTACCTTTTTTAATATGTAAGAGGAAAACCTAGGCGAACGTTTCTCGATCAGATCGGAGGCGTTCTGGACAAAGGCCAGGTTAAGGGCTCCTTGAACCGACGGGCGTGTTTGAGGAATGTGATGAAAGTGAATGAAGCCAGAGAAGTGTGTCAGGATCGTAGCAAATGGAAATCCGTAGTCTCTGCCTACCCCTCTGGGAAACAGGCGTGAATCTATGTATGTATGTATGTATTTTAATATGTTTGTAAATATATATTAGATTAATTCGTTTTAAAATTAATAATGTAAATATTTGTGTTAATAATAAATCCTAACTAATACTATAAAAGCGAAAAAAATATATAATAGTTAAATATATATATATATAGTTCATATTTTAACCAATTTAAATGCGATTTATTATATTCATACATCTTTGTGTCAGTAAAGTACCTCGCGATTTAGTTATTGTACCTAATGCTGGATTTGCCTTAATCTATATATTAATACGTGAAGCAAAACCTTTGTACCCCTTTTTACGAAAATTGCGCGGACGTATGAAATTTGGCACAGTTAAAGTTTATATGGAGAAGGATGGTCGAATCCTAATATTTTTATAAAATATGCATTACAAATACATTAAATTAATGAAAATACACCACACGCACACAACCATACATTTGACACATGCAGTCGAATCGCGTTCGTAGTATTTCGACATTGTTTGTCTGACGTCGTACAATTCTTTGTAACTATGGTTACCTATACCTTATTTATATGTAATAGAGAAAAACAGAAAACAAAGTAGCAAGCTTAGGAATTATGGTCGACTTTTGACCACTAGGCGACCGCTAGTATCTAGAAATATATCGCAAGCTTTAACACTATATAACACACTTGGCTGTCTACCAGACTCTGCAAAGCACGGCTTTTCTAAAGACTTTAAATCATGAAATAAGGATTGTTTTAAACAAATAAAAACTGCGTCTGGTTGTGTGGCAAATAATGGATAGTGTAACTCGAGCCCCTAGGTCGAGTCTCCCGTTACTTCACGGGACCACAGCCCGAGGGCTCGCCTCATGCGCTTTATGTTACCCTGCTTTCGTTCTTTTCGTTTTACGTGATTTACTGTGAATGGAATTTTATAGGAAATTTCACAATTTAATATTCGACCAGATGTTCCCGCGGTTTCACCCGCGTTTATCGTTACTGCGCCGCCCCTGTGGGTCGTAGCGTGATGTTATATAGCCTATAACCTTCCTCGATAAATAGGCTATCCAATACTAAAAGAACTTTTCAAATCTAACCAGTAGTTCCTGAGATTAGCGCGTACAAACAAACAAACTAACTCTTCTTCTTATACTATTAATATAGATAAATGCGAAGATGATTCAACGTCGTGAAAGAATATCTGTCAATAGTATTGAAATAAATTTGGCCGGATTGGTGATCCCGTGGCATGTTTTGCAGGAGATCTTGAGGTTTTATGCTCCATTACCGGATCGAGCAAATTATTAGATTTTTTAGTAGCAGCATATAGTCTTTGCAATTTGCCGTCCAGACAGTTTTTTTAAATTTATTTTTTGCATTGTCAGTAATCATGCACTATGGCATGAGATATAGGTAATATTTAGTTTGCGCAAGCTGGTTGTAATATGCCTCTGCTTATCCCTTTGGAAAAAGACAGGCAAATTCTATATATATAAAATTGACTGCCTGTTATCATAGTTTCAGTGGTCATATTGTCACTGCGACGAGCTGAGGCTTGTGGCCTTGACCTTCACATTACCGTAACTTCGTATGACTTTAGCCCTGAGGGGTGACATTGGGCCTTAATTCGAATAAGTTTGAAGTTCCCACCAGACCACTATCATACTTTTTGCCGAAAAAATACACGTGGAAATCAATAGATAGCACTATAAACTGTCAGTAAAACAGCTTCTTCCAATTAAACAGCTTTTTCCAATTAAGGGCCAATGTCACCCCTCAGGGCTAGTCTTACGAAGTTACCAATACCATAATGTGTCTGATCCCCGAATAGCTTAGTTATTCCTAGTCCCTATGTACTATACGGCCATTGTTTAAATATATTATGTGTAAAATACGCCACGATGCCGGCATTTATTCTTAGTTCCAGAATAACTCTTTAACCGACCCAGGCCTCGAACCCGGGACCCTCACGATCTACCTAAAGCTACCTATCATACATCCATTGTCTGGTCGAGCGGAAAATTACTTAACTGCACAAAATTACCGGCACAACTGACTTTAACCACCGTGAAGAATCGACAGTTCAAAACATTGACTTTGCAATGCACTACCTTTTGTTTGACTTTGACTCCCCCTCTTAGCAACGTCCTTTAAAATAATGTTGACTTACATTTCTTTTATATTATTTTTAAACGGCTTATGTTTAACTTATCACCAGATATAGTAAAATATAACAGTCAAAAATATATATATTTAAAGAGATCAACATAAGTCGACAGAGCCTCGCTTCGCTGGGGTCCTGTTTTTGGGTGGGTTTAAGAAGGAACCTAAAATAACTTAACGCCTCCGAGACGGAATGCAGTGATTTGAGGCGTATAGGTGCTCGTTATTATATATTTTATTAAGCATATTTTGCTGCGAAATTACTATTTTTGGTGGTCCCTTTTTAAACTATTAAAGGAACTTAAATTTAGATTTTCCTCTTTCAATACGTTTAGACAGTAGTGATTCTTAAAATATACTGCGATAAGTTCCATAGTTTAACTTCAATCCTTTAAAATGTTGACCTTCAGTGCATTTTTTGCATGATCAACCCTCAAAAGATATTATGGCAATCTGTAGACCACGTCAACTGCAGCTACGGTACGTTTGTTGGACGAAGAGTATATTGTATACTTTCTCCACATATGCTGATGGGGGTTAATCAGCATCTCACTCATACTGGGTTAGGGATGGATCTCTAACCCCTTAGCTCGAACAATTGTGTTTGCAGCGGCTTACTTTGGTATGTATATTATTATGATTGATTGCATTTTTATATAGGCCGCTTCGATTATGACTGAGTGGCAGCCGTTCTTGTTGGTGATAGCTTCTATTCAAAAACATCTCTATAATATTTTTGTGATTTGGTCGAAGTTTCAGGCCGATATGTGTTTTGTTAGAAGAAATGAAACATGACTTATTTATTAAAAACGAATTATCTATTTTATTGCATATAAATATACTAACGCTACTATAAATTATTTTATAAATCTGACTTATTTAGCTAATAGTAGGTAACTAATTATAAGAAATAAAAAAATAAAAATTTGTTTATTGCCAAAGAATATTAACAATGTCAAATACAATATCTTGTGGCCCCACACTAGGCAAGCCTGTCCTGTGGGTACCTGACGCGACTAAATTATTTAACATACATTGTTAGCTCGGACAGCATCATACAGTATATCTATGGCTTATAAATAAAAAAATAGGTATAACAAACTTATAATTACTATAACATGCGACGTTTATAATACTAAAATAAGTGCATTGGTCTCGATAATAATGATTTCTATCTATACTATACAACTGTATTAAGGAATTGTTAAAAGACTTATTGATGCCTACTAATTTACGTGTCTTTGTATGTACTTGTTCGTTGATTTTTTTGTAACCTTTCTGTTTGCGTAGGATTCAATCTAACTTAAATATGTAAATCACATTTATTTATTTATTTATTAAGGATCTCCAACAAAGAATATACACAAAATTGCACAGACAAATGGACATTCGTTTTTTATAGTGTACTCCTTCAGTTATAGGAGACCACAGCATGCACATACATTTAACAACAAAGCATAAAATAGAAAATTTAAAATTAATTAATTAAATTAGCTACACGTTAGGAATTAACTTAACAAAAGAAATAAACAATGTGAAACTTAATTAAAAACTTAAATAACCCGTTTTAAGTGTGTTTTATATTTTGTTAAGGGTTGACTAATATCAATATCGTGAGACTTTGATAAATTATTGTATTGCCTACAAAGCCTTGGTACCTTCACCATATTCCAAGCAGTAGACCAGAAAATGTAAGTACTCTATAGGATGATAAACGTAAATAAGATCGAAACCGAACTGTACTCCACATGCACAAAATCGCACACAAAAACCTAGCACCCAAATAATCTTCAATACAAACTCACACAACAACAATAGCAAACACAAACATACAGACTGACGAAAATGTCGACAGTACTAAAACGACAAGTCCCGACTGAGACCAAAATTCGTTAGTAGTGAGGAACTCCTGGCTGAACGAGCCGCACCCGAATTACTGTCGCCGGCGGGTATGATTGAAAAGCGAAAGGTGAGACGCGACGCACCGGGGGATAGAGTTACATTAGCTTACAGTATAAGCGATAACTTCAGAACTTTTATTGAGTTAAGCCTAACTTATAGTTTCTTGCAGTTATCTTCTCATAGGCTCAACCTTTTGCCTGAACCTTGTAACTAACATAAATGTAAATTCAGTAAATGTAAAAAACTCACTAACCCCTTTGATGTTCATAAGTGTTACTTTGTGACCTAAGTGAATAAATTATTTTTGACTTTGACTTATATTTCAAATGCAAATTTATGTGAGTTTATTTGTTTGTTACACGCCTTTATTACTTGACCGATATTATGAAATTATGAAATTCTGCAAACACGTATGTAGGTATACAGAAAAGGATATATCGCACTTTTAATAAAACAGTGACTTAACTCGAAATTTGAAAGTAAGGCAATTTGAACTCTAATTGTGTGACTATAAATTATAATATTAATAATATAATATTTATAATTGCATCAAAGTTCAAATTTGTTTAACCCAAAATACTCAGATAACTTTCTGTTTCATTAAGAGTGCGATATACCTTTCACCAGGGAAAAAGTACTGTGGTCAAGCTGTCATATTAAAATAACAATGCCTGCTGTTGTCGTGGAGCAATCCGGACTGAATCTCTTGGCCCTCGATTGTAAAGGGTAAACGAAGGAAAACAGATGTGGTTTTAGTCAGTAGCAGTTTAAATAATTATCACAATGATATCATCCGCCCTGGGTGGCTAGAAAGCTTAAAAATGAAACTGAATATATGAATAACTAGAGCTTTGCCCGCGGCTTCGCATAAGTATAGGATAGATTAGTGACAGTACATTTTTCTGGATGAAAGGTACCTACCCTTTGTCCTGTTCTGTTCCTCAGACAACGTGTATGCGATATTTTATGATGATAGGTCGATATTTAAAGCGTGAAAGCGTAAGAAACTCACATTCCCATGTATAATATTAGGTAGGATATATAATATAATATAATATAATATAATATAATATAATATATTCTATTCTATCACATAAACACAACACCATCTAGCCCAAACTAAGTAGAGCTTGTAATATGGGTACTAGACAATGGATCAACATATATATATATATACCTTTTTTGTAAATATATACATATTATACATAGAAACACCCAGACCAAGACAAACATCCATGTTCATGCACACAAATGTTTGACTTGTGCGGGAATCGAACCCGCGACTTCAGGCGTGGCAGTCGGTTACACTGACCACTACGCCATCGAGGCCGACATATATATGATATCTGCCTGGGTGGCGCAATGCAACGTGTGTTTGGGTTTTTCTAGCAAAGAATTATCAATAGCATCCCACCCTAAAACTGGTCAAAGTAATGATTTATCTGTATTATTTGCGTATACTACATAAGCTGAGATAATCCGGTGGGCACGGGCGCTCACTGCACGATGCCCGTCGTTCGTTGCACTAATCGATTTCACGTCTATTTCAATTAGCCGCATTATACTAAGCCTGCAACCTATTAAATATAAACACCGAGTTTAATTCATTTAGTTTAGGGATCCTAGGTGAGTGAGTTAAGATTAGTAGCGTTAGTTGATAGCGTTGCAAGCATATAATCCTGTTACTTACTTTAGCATGACTAATATTTAGTCAGTGTTAAATGCTGGCTAGATGGTAATTTGATACTGGAGTTACTGCTGGAAATTAAGAGCAGCGATAGCTCAGTGGGGAGACCAACAGACTGCAATGCAGAGGGTCTCGGGTTCGAATCCACGTCGTGCATCTCTGACTTTCGGAAGTTATATGACTTTTCGAAATTATGTGCGTATTGATTGACAATTATCGCCTGCACCGTGCCTCGGAGAGTTAAGCCGTTGGTCCCGGCCGCCATGAACATCTATGGCAGTCGTTATTGGGAGAGTGTTGACACAAAAGATCCCACTGGGTCGAAGTGTCGTCGGTCTGCACTGACTGGCCCCCACATAAGATAAGATAATAATAATAATATAATAATAATATATTCTACCACATACACACAACACCATCTAGCCCAAACTAAGCAGAGCTTGTACTATGGGTACTAGACAATGGATAAACATACATATATACTTTTTTTTTGTAAATACATACATATTATACATAGAAACACCCAGACTAAGACAAACACCCATGTTCATGCACACAAATGTTTGACTTGTGCAGGAATCGAACCCGCGACCTCGGGCGTGGCAGTCGGTTACACCAACCACTACGCCATCGAGGCCGATAACGCTTATTATATTTAAAGTGTACTGTACTGTATTTTATTTTCCAAAAGTACTGTTAATAAGATATTTTAACCTACTTGTACGCAAACGAAGCCACGGACAAATGCTTTCTTTTTAATTTTTTTTATTTGTGGGAATGCTTTGACTTATACCTCTCCGCGGGGCGACGGAGAGGTTATGTCGGGCTCACCGGGGAAAAGATACCCCGGTAATACCGACTAAACCTACCACAGTGTTCCTCGACATAACCATAGACGGCGAGGCCGCGCGAATCGCTTTCACATGCAATCGCGACCCCGCCGTGTGAAACGGCAAGCCACTACACAAAAATACTTCCTCCTCCGGCATACACTACACAGAGGCGCACGTGGGAACACGCATGCTGCCTCTCGGACCTGGTGCTGATCGGGTGGCGAGCAAGCCCACGCAGCCCACCACCCCCAGGTCAAACCTCAGGGTGACTGGAGGTCATACGAGCAAATGCTAGTCTATTATAAAATAAAGGTTATCAATTTTCACCAACCGGGCGACCGATAGTTCTATAAAAATCTCTGCGGACAAGAATTATAAGATAGATTGTCTTAATCCTAATCCTAACTAATATTATAAAAGCGAAAATGAGTTTGTTTGTTTGTTACTTTTTCAGGCCTAAACCACTGAACCTATCATCCTGTAATTTTGCATATATGTTGACAGATGTCAACGTATATGCAAAATTACACATATATTCATCCCGAAAAAAATTACTGTTCCCGAGAAAAACAATAATAACATTCTTATTCTGAAACCTGTCTGAAACAAATGTGATACAGAATGTACATGGAGGCATGTTAGATGTCGTTCTGGTCCGGAAAAGTGATGAGATGTGTAAAGTTCGTGTGTTAGCTACAGATGGAATAGTTCCCCCCGACGCCTACCATCCTCCGTTGGACGTTGAGGTAAGAATCGACACAACTCATCGATCTGATCATCTGCAGCCTAGTAATATAAGTCCAGCTAAAGACTGGAATTTTAATAAATGTGACTTCGAGAAGTTATATTCTTTGTTCTCAGAATGTTCTTGGGGGACGGTGTTAGAAGCTAGTAACGTTCTTGATGCTACTGCCGAATTATACAATATTGTTTATAGCATATTTAATGAGTGTATGCCTAAAAAAATACGTAAAAGCTCTGCAAATTGTCGCTATCCCGTGTGGTTTTCCAGGGACATAATTTGTGACATTAAATATAAGGCCAATTTACACTCGTCGTGGAAACGTACTCAAAGCAAAGAGTCTTATAAATCGTTTTCAGAACTTAGAGCTGACCTTAAATTACGTGTAGCGGCAGCCTATGCATCATATATTGGCTCCATTGAGGGCAGCATTCGGTTTAACCCTCGTCAGTTCTGGCGTCATATCTCAAGTTTACGTACCAAAGGAGGATTTGAACCCACCGTCTCTTACAATGGTTCAACTTTTTCTGCTGTAGGGGCTGCTCAAGCTTTTGCTTGCTTCTTCGCTGGCGTGTTTTTGCCAGACATCCCGGTGCTTGATACCAATTTAATAAACACACAGGATACTAAATACAACAGTAACTATGTGAATATTTACCAAATCACACCTAGTGATGTCACCTGGGCTATAAATAAATTGAAACTGGGTAGTTCTGCTGGTCCTGATGGTATCCCGTCAACAGTTATTAAGCATTCTAATAAGATCTTTTGTATTCCCTTGTGCCACATTTTTAACCTGGCATTAAAATCTGGACACTACCCACCCCAGTGGAAATTGTCAAGGGTAACCCCGATACCAAAGAGCTCTGACAAGTCTAAGGTAGAGGAATATAGACCGATTGCTGTCTTGTCAACTCCTGCAAAGGTGTTTGAAATAATAATCCACAAATACGTACTTGCACAAGTGGACAAACTTCTTTGCAATGAACAGCACGGTTTTAGACCAAAGCGGTCAGTGGATTCCAATTTACTAACCTTAGTAGATTATTTGTCCACTGTATTGGACGGGGGTTCACAAGTAGACGTGCTGTATTTTGACTTCCGGAGGGCGTTTGATAGAGTCAATAATGACATACTACTGGCCAAACTTAGCGCTATCGGTTTTGCTCCTGGACTACTCCAGCTACTTGCTGACTATCTCCGCGATAGACAGCAGTTTGTCAGACTTGGTGTTTATGAGTCTAAGCCCTATCACACGCGCTCTGGTGTGAGCCAGGGATCCATACTTGGACCCCTGTTGTTCTTGCTCATGATCAATGATCTTCCTTCAGTTCTGCAGCACACCCGTTGCTTAATGTATGCCGACGACCTTAAAGTTTATATGGAGGTTAGGTCTGAAACTGACTGTTTAGCTATACAGCATGATATCGATTCTTTATATCAGTGGAGCCACACGAACAAGATGGATTTTAACCCCACTAAATGCTATGTTGTAAGTTTCGGTCGTGTGCGACACCCAATTGAACACGACTACAAGATACTTGGTCAGAGCATAAATCGGTCAACCACCATTAAGGATTTGGGTGTCACTTTTGACCGTAAATTAACATTCCACGATCATGTAACTGCACTAGCAAAAGAATCTTTTAGACGTTTAGGTTTCATACTGAGGAATTCCCATGACTTTAGTAGCTATCCAGTTATAAAATTGATTTATGGTGCTTTGGTTCGCTGCAAACTAGAGAGTGCTGGGTGTGTGTGGAACCCGCATGAAAAAAAGTACATTCTTCTGCTTGAGAAAGTACAAAAGGCTTTCCTTAGGTACCTATACATGCGTATCCATGGATAATATCCACTTATGTACCCTACACACTTTCTTCTGGGTAGCCTATGCTATAACTCCTTAGAGGTAAGGCGTGAGATGAACCAACTCACAGTAATGTGTAAAATCCTCAGAGGTAAGATTGATGCACCGGATCTTCATGATGAGTTGTGTCGATTATATGTCCCTAATAATTACCGTCGTAACCGGAAACATGTTTTTTTCGCCGTACCGTCATGTCGCACTGTGGCTCGTGCAAAGTCACCCATACCGCGCACCCAGTCTGCTCTCAACACTCTCCTTAGTGCCAATCCGGACTGTGACTTGTTTGCGGACGGATGGCATGTAATTATGTTGGTGTGTTTGCGATTCTGTGAAAGGAATCGCATACACACTAACTAAACTTATTTTTGTGTATTGATTGTGTTTCGTGTATTGTGTTTTGTTTATACATTATGATTGTTAGTTCTTTTTCTTCTGTGTATATTTTATTTTTGTTGAATTTATTTGTGTGTTCCATTTTATTATTGTTTTTTCCTCTTTGTTGTTATTTATGTGTGTGTTACCAACTATGGTTTTGTGTTAATTAATGTAATTGGTGTTATACCGTTTTAATTAATTAATTAAATAAATAAATAAATGATAATAGATCGCGCCACGTGTCTTTCGAATCATGATTGAATTATTATTATTACAAGCAGAGTACAGCCCCAATTAATTGTCAAATTCTAAATTAACGCGAGCGCAGCCGCGGGCAAAAGATAGTACAGTATAATTTAAAGAAACAAAGTTGCACTAATAAATGGCTGTCTGCAAGCCAAGTCGGACAGCAACTTTATACTTTGCTATAAATTGCACACCACGATAAGCAACTGACAAATTAGTTTGCGGGATAAAATACAAGTATATCGAGTTTTGTACGAGTCCTTCATACGTAGCTCTCGTATACATTGAAACATCCAATAATATTATATCCTCCGTGGCGCAGCGGTAGTGGATGCGACTTCTGTGCATGAGGTCTCGGGTTCGAATCCCGGGTCAAGCCAACAAAAAGTTATTAGGTTTTTCTGTTAAGAAAGCTCAATAGCAGCCCGGAGTTAGGAAGTTGGCGGTGTTAGACACCCCCGCGCCTCGGAAAGCACGTAAAGCCGTTGGTCCTGCGCCTGATCTCTCTCCGGTCGTGTCGGATCACCATCCCATCGGATCATGAGAGTTAGGGAACAGAGAGTGCACTTGTGTTTGTGCACACACTTGTGCACTATAATATCTCCTGCGCAGATGGCCAGTCTCCGTTAAGACCGGCCGCCGTGACCGAGTTTCGGTCTGGAGAAATTTATTATTAAAAGAAGCATCTATGTTCCGACTGCCCGAATGGCGTAGTGGTTAAGTGGTCGCCTCGCCGCTGCCACTGCACCGAGTGTTGTGGGTTCGAATCCAACACGGGACAAAAAAAATTATGATCCACAAATGGTTGTTACACTTTGGTTGGCACTCTGGAAATGCCGGCAGAAGTAAAGTGTTGTTGTGTTTTTCTTTAAGGAGGTCTTGTATTAAGTAGGACTTGAAATAGCTGTCGTTATACACTGCTCAACCTCTCTGAATTAAAGAGCCGTGAGTGTATACGAATCTAGCTAGTTATATTTAGTTCGATTCGAAAACAAGCCTAATCACTCTCTTTCCCCTTCCCGCTCCTTCTCCTTCCCACTTCCTTTCCTAATGAGTCGGTAACGTGCAAGTGATGTCTCTGGTGTTGCAGGCGTCTATAAGCTACGGTGACCACTTATCATCAGGTGGGCAGTATGCTTGTGCGCCACCTATCTTGTATATAAAAAAACGGGTTGCACTCCGGGAGTGCCAGCGGAAGTGAAAACTTGAATATTAACGTTGTGCATTTTTGATATTTTGGAATGGTTAGGGAATAATTTTGCACGAATTTCTTTAATTATCAGTATAAAAGTACTATCATTTATGTGGTAAAATACAATATTCATTTATTGCGCTATAGTACATAAACATGACAATTCTCCCTCCGTCTTAAGAATTTTCGATCAGGTCACGTGTCCTGACGCGGGTTTAACATTTTTTACCCATCACAAAAAAGTGCACAACGCCGCTAAAGAAGTTTTCACTTCAAAAATTTGTGAAGGGATAATTTTTTTCAAATGATCTATCTAAATAGACGTTCAACAAAATCCTTTGCAAAACATTTAAAGTGGAATTGTTCGAATGATAGCTATCTCTTTCGCGTAATCCCTTTCCATATCTATTTTGCTTTAGTTATTAGTTCATGTTGTCACCAAGTATGCAGTGAATAAGAACAAAATTGTTTGAATTTCAGATTTCCGACGTCAATTACTATGAGAGTAACATCCTATCGTAACTAATATTACAAATGCGAATGTGAGTTTGTGTGTTTGTTTGTTACGCTTTCACGCCTTAACTACTTGACCAATCATCATGAAATTTCACATACACGTTGTCAGGGGTACAGAATAGGACGTAGGATACCTTTCATCCAGAAAAAGTACTGTTACTAACCAACATTAACGCGAGTGAAGCCGCAGGCAAATCTAGTCTAGTATGAAATACAATTGCCGATGTCCGCGCTTAAGTTTAGGCAAGGTGTATCGAATTGGAATTGTCGGCCTCGATGGCGTAGTGGTTAGTGTAACCGACTGCCACGCCTGAGGTCGCGGGTTCGATTCCCGCACAAGTCAAACATTTGTGTGCATAAACATGGATGTTTGTCTTGGTCTGGGTGTTTCTATGTATAATATGTATGTATTTACAAAAAAAAAGCAATATATGTATGTTTATCCATTGTCTAGTACCCATAGTACAAGCTCTGCTTAGTTTGGGCTAGATGGTGTTGTGTGAATGTGATAGAATATTATTATTTATTATTATTATTATCTATATTTAACCCATAGGAAAAAACTGCGGTGTAGTATTATCTCCTCTAGACTGCATTTAGATCACGGCAAGCAATCTTAACGGGTCTGGCTGTCTGATTGGAACCTGGAAACTGACTGGAATCTATTGCGCAGATGCACAGGACATATTAAAATGCAACCGTGTAGTATGTGCGCAAACACAATCGCACTCTCTGTTCTACAACTCTCATAATCCAAGGATCAAGAGGATTTTAGGCTGCGGTAGATACAGTAGCCTATAATCGCCTGCTTTATGGTAAGCTGTTTACCATCAATCGGCTGCTTGCTACCTTGGTAGTATTAGAAAACTGTCACACACACCACTGGCTTGGTATCCAATAATAACTTCAAGAGATTTTGAGCTCTACTTAGATCGTGTAAGCACACAGTATTACTAATATTTAATATCCTTAATATACTATTATATTTTAATATTGGAATAATTATGACGTTGAATACCACCTTAGTCTTCTTTTCAATTTTTATATTTTGCTTGTCAAAATGACCTCACTCCGCCTGATGGTAAGCAGTCGTGTGGTCTAAGATCAGTGGCCTCCACACCGCCCTCATAGCAGCTGAGGCGGTGTTGAGGTCTCTACTTTGACGGCCTGAGAAGGTGCTTTTTCACGCCCCACTTAAAGGACCCTGGATTGAAGGAAGAAGGAAACACGTGCCTTGGCAGAGAATTCCATGCCTTGGTCGTTTGGCAGAGGTATGAGGACCCAAACTTGTTGGTACGCGCTCTAGTCGACTCTACCGTGTAAGGATGGCAAGTCAAGTAAGTCTACTCGTAATGACTGCTAAAAAGTAATCAAAATTAAATTGACAATAAACAGGCATAAAAGCCCTGTACGGTTAGTAAAAATAACAATATTTTATAACGATATTCTCTTTATAAAGTAACAAGAAATATCATCTTTCTAGAATAATCTGTAATTAATATATAACAGAGGATTTTAAAGGACACCACCGTTTATTTTTAGTTCATATAAAAAGGGTATCCCATGTGCAATGTTACAAGGACAACCTTCAATGCGCTCCAGTGGCTTCGAGTACCGTGTTGAAACTTAATATCTTACATTTAATATAGAATAAGAACTTTATTTGTCTTCTTTGAGCTGCGAGTTGCGGTCGAAATTTATATATAGACGGATATTTTAGTTTTATACAATGTCGAAAGGGCAATGGTTTAATTTTGGATTATGTCCGTAATTTCTATGGCGGTCTACATCAGCAGTTTCGCATTTTATACCTTTTAAGGAGGAAATAAAACCTTTGCTTGAACTATCTGACTGAGTGGATAGAATTGAAGATATGATTTTTATATAGAAGTTAGTTTCTGCCCGCGACTTTGTCCGCGTAGACTCAAGCGACGTACAGGATCGCATACCGGATTAAAATTATCCATGTGTTCATTTTACAGGTTATGCAAATGCGGTCAAAAGTTTACGCGTAATTGAGTAGCAAACATCCAACTATATTCCCATTTCTGTTACTAGGATGGTAGCTTTGGATTTAAGCTTAAGCATATATTAATATCAGCCCTATATTAAACTGTCCAACTGCAGGGCACGGGTTTCTTCTCAGCGTGAGAAGGGTTAGGCCGTATTCCACCACGCTGGCCCGGTGCGGGTTGGCAGACTTCACATATCTCCGAAAACATTATGTAGAACTCTCAGACATGCAGGTTTCCTTACGATGGTTTCCTTCACCATTGCTTAAACATGGAGCATATTAATTAAGCAATATAACCAATCTATACGGTAAGCACATATTATGTAAAGCAATCAACAGAAGACGGAATTCAAAATTTTTGTGTCATTTCACTGCTGCGAGAGATTTCAAGGTTCTATAAAGACGTGCTATGCTTTATGATCTTAGCACTGCGATTAGAGGTAGGATCGACAAAGCGCGAACAATTAATAGCCCCTGTCGTTCAAGCAACCATTACCTTACCTTAGAAGCATTCAAATTAAATACTTGAATCTTCAGCCTCTAAGAGGCAGTTTGCTATTACCAGAATTGAGGAGTATAGTTCCAAAACCTGCCAAAACGATATCAGAACAAAAGTAATGTTCCGATTGAATATGAAGATCCTACGTTTCTTCTATCGCATTGCACTGATAGTTTTCAACAAAACCCACTAAAATTCTATTAAATCAGCTCACAAAAGTAGCAGTTTGTTGCAACCACCGCTAAAAGAGTCCATTTATATTATGTCCTTAAATGTTTTTTTGCGATTTACCATTATTTGGTGAAAAGTATTTAAGAGGATTTTGAAACTAAACTACTCAATTATTGCATGCCTAAGAAATACAGATTTTATTAAGAAAAACTATTTAAACTGCAAATATTTGAGCGATTTTCCTCGGTGAAGCCTGCTCTGGTGATTTAATAAATGACATTTACGATTAAAGCTTCTAACTGACTACCCGAAATAAATGTTGAATATGTATTCACATCTTCTCTAATGTATTAGCTAATGTACCAAACCTAATACATACGTCTCATGGACCTAGATTACTTTCTAGGATTTCGCCTAATATTGTCTGCCTAAGGCATTAAATCTAGAAGCTGATTATCATCAGCTGCGCCTACGCATACTTTTTACTCTACCAAACTGAGAGTTATTAACATAACCATCATGAGTAATTATACAATATTTATATATTTAAATTATAACACAGTAATAAAGCCATTAACACAAAAGTTATTGCACTTAAAACATTGATGCGAAAGTGCCATTAACCCGAAATCACCGGAGTGAACAAATCGTAAATAAAAATCAGGACGATGTTGCACGTACTGCAGAATGTATAATAATGATGAATGAGATGCTACGTCACTCGCATGTAAAGCTGGGGTGCTATAGTAAGCGATTTTTAAGAAGCGGTAACCGCCTAAGCGAAAATGTGCGGAGAGGGGATGAGTACCGACTTAAAGAGAGCGTTTATTATTTGTCTATAGTAGTCTATACTTCAATACTAATATTAATAAAAAACTATACTAATATCATAAAGTTGTTTGTTTGTAACGATTTAGCTGAAAAACAACTTCACCGATTTAAAAAATTCTTTCACTATTAGAAAGCTATATTATCACCGAGTAACATAGGATATATTTTATTTAAAGAAATACTGTTACACCTAATCTAGGCTACTTATACGCGAGCGAAGCTGCGAGCAAAAAGTAGTAACTATTTAATAATTTAGTATTAGTTATTATGTAAAATCTTTATTCAACTTAAGTATAAGAATTGTTATGTGGTGTCTAAATAAATGCTGTACATATTTGTAATTGGCGTAAGCCTTGCCTTAGATAATACCTAATTATGTAAATGTACGAGTTTATTTTGTTAATATGCCTAATAAATAAACAAAGTATTGTACCTACATTATTTGCCACTCTGTCATACGACAAACATCGCTTACATCTCTCATCTCTGCATTTGTTTATGAGAAATATCTAATATCACTTCTCTGCTCTATTTTAAATGAGTCAATTAACGCCAAGTAGAGGGGAGATGTCATTGTGAAAATTACGAGAGCCAATATATTTATCACCGACGACCTTACGTCACTAACCATCTACACTATAAAGGTCCGTTCACACAGACCGACTCGGAGAGGAGAGCAGATTTTTATCACGTTTAAAACAGTTTCAAAGTTTTGAATAACGGAACTAGAGGTATACGACCCTTGTAGAGCCGCTCGGCTCCGAGCGCATCCGTCTGGCTCCGAGCGCATCCGCTCTAACAGTGCTCTTCCATTCGGTCTATATCAAACGGTTTGGTCTGCTCCAGCCAGTTCCAAGCGTATTAACTCGCACCCGTTTGTGTGAAAAGAAGAGCGCCGGCCGATGCTTTCCGAGCCGGTCTGTGTGAACAGACCATAATGGATATCGGGCCTAAGATGATATTCTTTTAGTTTAAGACAATACCTTGCTAACTATTAGACTTTAAAACTTTACAAACATTCCAACAACCTACACAAAGTACATAAGATATGAAACAACTAATTGTGATATAAAATCCATATAAAGTAGTTTAATTTCAATGGATAACATTCGCATATACGTAAGACAACATTTAAAAAAAGGAAATCACAAATATTTTTATACCATATTGTGACCGAATCCACAATACTTTGCACTGTTGAAGCGACAAGCATATCGCCTTCCGTGCAATAACTTCCTTTTAACAACTCAAGCTACACGCCACTGCAAAATCGAACATCCATTTTTTTTACACGTTTCATACCGCTTACAGTCAGACCTCAACTGACTCTTACGCAAAACCAACGCACCACAATTTCGCATTACCAATCTACGTTAACAGTCGACAAATGATAACACCTGAAATCAGCCTTAGTATCTTCACGCTAGTCCACTGGTGGAGGTGGGCAGTAATTACCCACGGACGTAGTAATTCAAACACGGACCGTGTACCCACTTACTTGCATTATACCGTGTACTCGTGAACTAATGTTGGTGGCCATTCATTATGGCCAGGCACTTACAATTTGTTGCTGTTATTTTATGGTGCACATAAGTTATTAATAAAAATAATGATGTGTTTATGTTTCCTGTGTTTTGTACGGATAATTGTATGGTTACGAAATGGGTTATCGGTCGATTCTTGTTTATAATTGTTGTTCTAGACGTCTGGAGGTTTCTGAATTTGCGTAAGCGTTTGCGTTCCACTTTAAGATGAGACTGAGTGGGTAGAGCAGTGGTAGTGAATGTGATGCTTCTGCATGAGGTCTCGGTCTCGGTCATCATGAGGTTCTATTTGCGAGTCGGGCGAAGTGTTATTGTACAAATTAAATAACCTAATATACGTCGGTCTGCCCTTTTCAATAAGTGAGAGACAGCAGTGGCGTAAAACAGCCACAAGCTACGACTGTTTGCTTATAATGTTGGTCAACTTTTTACTTTATTTCACACAAATAATAATGACAATTTGGCTACCAGACTACGTCGGAAATTTGGCACTACAGCTTGACCTCTCCGGTTGGAGACCTAGAGGTAGACCCAAGACAAGGTGGAAAGATGTAGTGCTAAAGGACAAGAGGGAATGTAATGTTACTGACGATGATGTCGAAGACAGAGCGAAGTGGAGGAGAAAAATAAGAAAAGCTGACTCCACCGCCGTGTGGGATACATAACTAGAAAGAGAGAGAAAGAATAATGACATTTGTATATTATCCCACGGCTTCGCTCACATCAATGTAGATTATGTCAAAGGCATCTATCCTTCGGCAATAGTACTTTTTCTGGAAGCAAGTAGCACTATGTCCTTTTCTGTACACCTGACAACTTGTATCAAGGATTTCATCATGATCGGTCGGATAGTTAATTAAGGCATGAATGCATAATAAACAAACAAATTCTGATTCACATTTATTATTTTAGTTAGGTATGACGAGTTTTGTTATTATCAATAAACATTTTTGGAATCATTTAATTTCGTTTTAATTTTAAATACGTATGTATTTGTATCTCCAATTTTCTATAATAATTTATTAATAGAACTGTATCTGTTTACGTATTATTTCGTCAGTTAAAACAGACAGGTGACAGTTTTTACTTATAAATAGCAAGATGTCAATTCATAATATCGTTTAATAAAAAGAAATATTTCGTAATGTATCGCTAATTTAAACAGCATACGAAAAGACTTCATTAAAACTCTATAAAATATGAACTTTTATGAGGCAATTCATTAACTTTTTAAACAGAATAGAAGCGAATGCGAAGTGATATTTTTTATGTCCGCCGAGCTGCCTCATTGGTCTAGGGGCAAAACTTTGGGCTTATATATTCAGTCAATCGCGAGGGTTTGATTGTCGGATTATGCAATGTTATTGAGATTTTCTGTTAACAAACTCTGGAGGTTAACCTATAAGCAGAGCAGGGCAAGACCCTAAACCATAGAACATTGACGTGAAACAGCAGTATTCCTACTGTTGTGTTTCGTTCGGTGAGTGAGAGTGCCGGAAGCCCAACCACCCTCTTTCCCCCTTCCCGCTCCTTGTCTTCCCACTTCCTTTGTCTCTTTTTGCTTTCCTAAAGGGTCGGCAATGAGCAAGCGATGCTACGAGGCGAGCGAAGCGAGGCTACGGTGAACACTTACCATGGTGGGCCGTATGCTTGTTTGCCACCTTAGTTGTACAAAAAAAAAACATAGCTTGCGAAATATAGATGTAAGACGCCTTTGCCTATCCTTTTGCGGATACAAGTGTAAGGAGACTTTAGAGGACGAATACCGTTAACTTTTATACATCGTTGATGACTTGGATACGCTATTAACATAATGAGTTGATATCGGGACACCGGCGACCATAGATTTTTTATGGGATTAAATATAATGACCACCAAAAATACTAATTGCGCAGCAAAATATGCTTACTAAAATATATTATAACGAGCACCTATACGCCTTAAATCACTGCATTCCGTCTCGGAAGGGTTAGGTTATGTCAAGTTCCTTCTTAAACCCACCAAAAATAGGAGCCTCCGTCGACTTATTTTGATTTCTTTAAATATATTTTGCTGTGCAATTTGGTGATCATTTACTATTTTTGACTGTTATATTTTATTATATCTGGTGATAAGTTAAAGATAAACCATTTTTTATTATGTCTGATATTCTAAAACTTGACCTACTAGATAAAAAGTATTAAGATAAATAGACTCAAAACCTTCGATCCTAATCAAATACATAATACAAAACCTATTACTCGCAAGCTATTGCATCGAACGTGAGTAGCTCTTACAATATTTATCAAAAAATAAACATTTTTTCGTATATTTTGCTTCTAAAATCATTTTGGATACAATATACTGCATGTTCGGCGTATCAATGCAAATAAATAGATTTTATATTGACATTTCATATCAGTATTAAGCTGCATACGTTTGCTCTAATGTCTACTATCCTTTAAGCTAAAACAACCTTTAAGACAAACCTGTATATATTTCTCGAAACACACTTTATTAACCGCAACACATAATATTTCAAAGCCATTAACATAATGCAAGTCCGACTAGAACTAACTAGACAATAACTGCTTCCTTCATCAGCTCAGAACACCACCGATAACCACCCTATGCCTACAAAACCAGTTCCAAACATAAACACTAACGGTAACTAATATATGTGGGTACTTTAACATTTACATTTGAATTTCGAAACGCAATCTCGATGCGTGGACGCAGGCTAGCCAGCGTACCCAGTAGTCGATTTTTCAGTGTTCAACCCTAAGGCACTTGTCGATAAATTCTGTCGGCTAAAGAATGTTTTGACATCACTAATAATTCAAAATGTGAGATGGCGAGCGTTAAGTCCGCTACCTTGTTTGGTACAGTCGGCGAGAAAAGTGTTTGTTTATTAAAAATATTATTTACAGAATATTTCTGGAGTGGCGGCTACACACCAGAAAATACAGCCAGACTAAGTGGAACGGTGTCCTAGAAGAGTCGCAGCAGCAGTTAGATGCGGTCTAAGATCGGTCTGTCTGGAAAACCTTGAAGGATCGGCTGATAATATTTTTAGAGAGAGGATATTAATATAGAATTTTACTCAAAAGTAAAGCATTCCGACTCGGTAAGCACCTTTACCTTACAAAAGATCGCAGCCGAACCACCAGTACTTCATGGCTATTATGTGGAACTTAAAACATAACTGGCGAAATTTGGGTCTGCAACGCCTTTTTTACACTGATGAGAATATATAATTATGGAATTATATATTTATGTAAAATCTGTCAAAAGTAATTTAATTACAGCTCTACACACCAGCTTAAAAATTAATACTTTTACAAGATACTGTTTTAAATTGTATCGATTACAAGCCTGACTGTATTATTTTCAGTGCACAAACAACAATGAATGGAGTTCAGTGGCGACAATTGTCCATAAATAGACGATTGTTAACTATAACTTGTGACCATGGATAGGAACAGGCACCCTCATTACGGTATGTGAGAATTGTTGCCAATACGAAAGTGATAATAATTTTGTTGAAAAGGCAGCGACGGCTATAGTGCCAATATAATATACAGCGTGTAACTATGAGGTATCATCATATTTTAAGACCTTATAACGGATACTGTGATTAATTGATTGTGAAAATTTGATGGCAAACCGCAGTTAAAATTTCAGATAAAAATTTGATCATAAGAATATTTATTTTAAAAGTTCAGATAATTAAGCTATTTTGCATTTGCTGTACCTAGTCAGGCTTTCGAGGACGCTGATTTTATGGCCAAATGTGTGCGGCAAAATCTGAGCAATTTACTAGTTATTTTACTGATATGTGATGCAACTTTATAAATTGTCCTTCGATCAGTGTACATACTTATAAAGAAGCAAATGCCGATAAAATAATCTATAATTATATAGTTATTGCTTATTTTGTTCTAAAACCTTAAATAGACTTCTATAAAATGTTTTGTTACCTACACATAATCGAATACTCATTGGTGACATTATTTTCCCTGATTGCACTTATGATCGCTTGCGAAGGTAAAAATTGCACTTTGCCGACCCGTGGAAAAAGAAATAAAGAATAGGTGAATTAACAAAGATATAAATGAGAAATATATACATAATATATATGTCTATGTATGAGACTTACCGGGTGAAACGCAGCAACAGATTAACCTTTTAACCGCCTCACTTCATAACAGTTGTCGTGCCCCCAGCGCCCGGCACAGTGAATCGAGTATCATCACGCTACGATCCACGGGGGCGGCGCAGTAACGATTAACGCTGGTGAAACCCCGGGAACATCTAGTCTTTGTATATATGTACTTCAAATTAAATTCATCGCGGGCTCTTAGACAGTCTAGTATTCCGTGGGACTTTACGAGTGTTAAAACTTGATGTTTCCTATGGTCTCCTCTATGAGCACTGGTGACCAAAATACCAAGATTTGACTTTTGGCTGGTTCTGAAACTGACTTTACAGTGGTGTTTTCTTTGCTTTGCAATGGTGGAAGTGCGGTTGTGATTAGCCCCATTAAAAAGAAAAGTTAATATTTTTGGCCATCTTAATTTACATAGTTTTTTTTTACGTGTGGGAATGCATTGTTGCATACCCCTCCGCGGGTTAAGTATCTTAATTTAAATATTACTTCATTGAAATTAAACTACTATATACGGATTTTATCGCGTTGTTTATTTTACACTTTATTAAAAAAAAATTAAAAACTGTTACACTACTATAATACTATTAAACTTTACTAATTTTTAAGCTAATTAAATTATTGAAACTATTAAAACTATTTATACTATTACTATACTATTATACTGTTTATATTTATGTTTACACTTTCCCCGACGTTTCGGTTGCTTTTCAGCAGCCATGATCACGGGGAGTCTCTCCGTATATAGTAATATTAGTTTTTCAAAATTTTGTAATAAAGTGTCAAATAAACAACGCGATAAAATCCGTATATAGTAGTTTAATTTCAATGAATAACATTCGCGTAAACAGAAGACAATATAATTAAATATTACTTATTTTTTCTAACTCTTCTGTACACGAATGTACTGGCATGTAGGAAAAGTGATAGCATCTAACTATTCCGTTGATTATTTCATATCACTTTATTATAAACATGTTTGTTCAGTATTGCTGCCCGCAGAGTCATTACACAACCGCTTCATTACTTATCGTACATGTACTAGTTCCAGTACAAAAATATATTAAAATATTGTAATTGAATGTTGATTTATGTAACGTTTTACATGCCTAATTGTTACGAGGATGGGCGTATCTATGCAGGTCGTTGAATTGATCAAGTATGTGAACAAATCGCAAAAGCCTAAAAACGTTTTTTTATCCCGTCTTCAACTATCTATTTATATAGCATTTATATTTATGAATATAGCAGCTACAAATTAGTGGAGACCGGTGGGATCCATGACACACGTCTAGTTTTAAATCAAAACAAAAATCTTTTATTCATTTTGGTTACAAAGTTACACTTACGAACGTCAACGTTTGGCTCACAAATGACTAATATTCTTGTTAACGCCTCCAGCGAGCGTAGAGTGCTTCTGTTAGGAGTGGATTCACATCGGTAGTGGTTGGATTTGAACCCGCAAAGTCTCGAACGGAAATCAAAGCTTTAATACATTGGGCTAGCAGCGCTTTCGATCTTTACAGAGGTCGTTAACTTGGTTTGTTTATCCTTTGTTTAAGTATCTACTTATATAGCATATACATGTATGCATATAGCAGCGATAAAGTAGAGGAAACCGGTGAGGTCTATGACACACGTCTATCTTTAAATCAAATCACATTTCTTTTAATCATTTTGGTTATAATTATAATCCTAACTAATATTATAAATGCGAAAATGAGTTTGTTTGTTTGTTATGCTTTCATGCCGTAACTACTCAACCGATTAACATGAAATTTTGCATACACGTTGTCAGGGGTACAGAATAGGACATAGGGTACCTACCTTTCATCTAGAAAAATAACTGTTGCAAACCTAACCTAACCTAACCTACATTTATGCGAGCGAAGCCGCGGGTGAAAACTAGTATAATATAATATTCTATCACATACACACAACACCATCTAGCCCAAACTAAGCAAAGCCTTTACTATGGGTACTAGACAATGGATAAACATACATTATACTTTTTTTTTGTAAATACATACATATTATACATAGAAACACCCAGACCAAGACAAACATCCATGTTCATGCACACAAATGTTTGACTTGTGCGGGAATCGAACCCGCGACCTCAGGCGTTGCAGTCGGTTACACTAACCACTACGCCATTGAGGCCGTTTTTTTTTGACGTGAATGTTTAGTGGTTAATTTAAAAGTAAGGTTATCTTGCAATTTATGTTTCAAATTACTAGTATTCTGCTTAGCTCCTCCAGCTAACCTAGACCAGTACCTCTAAATCCAACCTTTATACATATATTGAGCTGCCCAGTTTTGTTATTAGGATAGGTGTGTTTATTCAGAGGTAATTGACTGGGGTTGCTTATCCGTTTTACTTATAGCATGTAGCAGCGATTGACTTGTGGAGGACCGTGTGATTGTCACTAAACATATCTTGTGTTAAATCAAATAAAAAATCATTTCATTCATTTCGGTTACACTTATGAACGTCACGTAATTGACGTTCATACGTGCAACTATGTGAATGAGATAATTAATAATTTTCTACAATATAGTCCAGATACAGACATATTTTTTGATAAACCAACTGTAGTTGCTACTAATATTATGCGACATATCAATAAGTAGTGCAATAAATTAATAATGTAAGCATATTCAATAGTATTTAATAGCAATGTCCAATGTCCAAAAATAAATATAAGTATTATCTATAAAATTGTAATAAATGTAAATAATGTCAATAAGGTAAGCTCAATTGTTATATTCCTTGTTTAATGTTATTTGAAATGTTTAATGTTGTAATTAAATTTATTAATATAAATAATATAATTTTTGTAAACATATGCATGCAAACGATTTGGTGATACCACTGTAAGTTTTGTATTGCTTAATAAATGAATAAAAAATTAAATAAATAAATAACATTTTTATTTTTAAATGATTACTAGTTAACGAATAATTTGTAAAATGGTTTTTGAGCCTTCATTAGTATACTCGTAGGTATCTCTAGCAATGATAGATCTGATCTTCTTCTTTTCGTGTGGTTAATGGTTAATGGCCAACCTACCTGTTGTCAAGAGTTGTTCAAGCCGCCCGTAGGCCTCTGACAAGGCTTAACGACTGCTGTCAATTTGACAACAACTGGGACCGACTTTTACGTGCCCTCTGAAGCACGGAGATGTTCAGATAAAATACCACTAAGCGGTCACCCATCTATAGACTGACCGCACCCAACGTTGCTTAACCTCACTAATCGTTTACCGAGATCTAATTATAATGGTATAACAGACCGTCATTATGCAATATTACAAACAAACTCCTAGCAAGTACTACAAAGATGCATTAAATACGAGTTTATCAAGCACTCATCCTTTAACATCAAACTCAGCAAAACATTCTAATACACCATAAGAAGTATAAGCTTAGTACACACTATTTATCAATCAATGTTCAGCGGGGTGCACACTCAATAACTGCGGATTATAGCGTCAAAGGACGAACGCAATACAAGAAGTGTTTAATAACACTTAAGGGTTTTAAACTATCAATCGGCTGATGTGTATACGGCTTATAGACTGATTGATTGGCGGGTGGGTATTATGCTTTATTTTTAGATTTTAATTTATTTTGTGGGTAGTAGAGCCAGTAAAGATGTTAGTATGTATATTATGGGCTGCTGTCGATAGTGATGACCTATTCAGGCATCGAGGACATGAATCTTAGTCACAATTACGAGTGGTCAAATGGTACTTCCACCGGTATTCTTCGTCAATATATCAAGACTTTGGACTTGGCTAGTGGTCAGTTTAAAAGGACCATTCATAGTAAATATTTACGTAAGAGTATAAAGATGGCACATATAATAAAGTCAAATTGACAATAGTTCCCATTTTAACTTCCTTTTTGCTGATTCTTATAAACAAATACCAGATAACTTATAATAGAAGGGATACTATAATAATAATAATAATAAATTAATTAATAAATAAAAGTTTATTATTTTCTTTCACATAGAAAAGATACATATAGTGGTAAAAATAAAAACAGTTGTTGCAAACATGTAATAAAACAATCCGGGACCGCTCTACAATCCCCAACAGGCCCCAGGTAGACGACCCCAATGCACTCCCATCGCTCGCAGTATAAGTGAACGGAAAGAGAGCCAGCGATCTAGTCCCCAAAAACCCATTAGGAGATTGCAAAACGTGCTCTTACACCATGTACAATACATGAGATTAAATCTATATGAGAGATTGGTTTTTGTACTAGGATACCTGTATGACAATAATAATGTCCTCAAGACCAAATTTCGGCCAATCTTAATAGAGACTAGCCATCTGCGCAGGAGATATTATAGTGCACAAGTGTGTGCGCAAACACAAGTACACTCTCTGTTCCCTAACCCTCATGATCCGATGGGACGGATAATCTGACACGACCGGAGAGAGATCAGGCGCAGGACCAACGGCTTTACATGCTTTCCGAGGCATGGGGTGTCTGACACCGCCAACTTCCTAACTCCGGACTCGTATTGAGATTTCTTAACAGAAAAACCCAATAACTTTTTGTTGGCCCAACCCGGGATTCGAACCCGAGACCTCATGCATAGCAGTCGCATTCACTACCGCTGCACCACGGAGGCAGTTAAAATTATTATAACACTATAATAGAAGGGATAAGGATAGGGATAATAGAAGGTACGTATAGCAGCAAGAGAAAATTTGTAGTTTCTGTCTGCCCATCCGAAAAAAAGTAATGCTTAGAGTTTTATTTTTAACATAATCGTAACCATGTACAAGTTAAGCATTTTCTGCTCTACTATCTTATCTTATCTTATGTGGGGGCCAGACAGTGCAGACCGGCGACACTTCGACCCAGTGGGATCTTTAGTATTGACACTCACCCAATAACGACTGCCATAGATGTACATGGCAGCCGGGACCGACGGCTTAACGTACTCTCTGGGGCACGGAGCAGGCGATAATTGTCAATCAATACGCACATAATTTCGAAAAGTCATATAACTTCCGAAAGTCAGAGGTGCGCGACGTAGGTTCGAACCCGAGACCCTCTGCATTGCAGTCTGTTGGTCTCCCCACTGAGCTATCGCTGCTCTTTCTGCTCTACTAATTACAATATTATAAAAATAATTAAGTACATACTAATCAGATTCCCACGTGGCAGATATCAAATTAATAAATCGTTGCACAAAGCGTTTTAAAACGCGAAGCGAACATTAATATACCCTCTATTAATAAGTGGGTGGTCTTGCTATATGCGTAAGCGCAGAGAAAAACGAATCCATGTTTTTCAAAGCGGCCTTAAGCTTACAGCTAGTTTTACAAATAAGTAAGTAACTATACGGTTACAAACAAAGCACTTAACAACTTTTTAGTAAGTAATGAGAAGTGACAGTTTCTTTAGAAGACTTCTCATCAAGCGATGCATGAAATGCCATAGCAGAACACTGCAAACCATTAATTACATACAACCATACAAGGGCCCTAGAGCTTCTCTACTGCTTTCGGGAAACGACCAGTGTGGTAACGGCTAAAGATTTTGAAGCACACAATCGAATATTCACTTTATGAAGAAGCAAATATGATTGGAAATTGAATGCAGCCAATCCAATGACAACAGCCACACATGGTTGACCACCGTGGGAAAAGACTATAGTGATATGCTTTCGTTGTCTCGCATAATCTGACAGGCGATTTGTAATTTTACATTTATGTCGATAGAGTCCAATTTTGATTGAGGTTCTAGTGTCCCTTTGGACAATTAATTGGAAAGTGGCTTGCAAATACAAGTGGCAATTTAGGTTCCTCAACGTTGCCGAGCCCAGAACTACTTCGGACGTTTCTTTTTGTGTTATAAAGATTTGTTTTAAGGGCAATATTGCTATTTAAATGGTAATCGTGGTAATAATAATCTCGAAAGTCGGTTTAGAATGGACGTTGTCATTTTATTGTTAATATTACCTGTTTTATTTATTACAACAGCTAGTTATTGGAATAGATACAGGTAGCGGTTAAGTATACTCTATTAATTAGACGTTTATTCAAAACAGGAAGTTTTTATCTGTCTTTCAAGGTATTTTGGTTGTAGTTATAGTGATTAGCTGTTGGGTTTTCACAATGAGAAACCCTATAGGATGCTTGTGGGGCTGCCGCGATTTTGTAGCGTATCAGGCATGTTTGCCAACGCGAGGGTTGACGACTTCTATGCCATAATCCGGAAGCGATGTGCCTTGCTCCGACACAGAACATGCGCCAGCTCCCACAGCATGCTGAGAGCATTGACAAACTGATGGGACTGTCAGATGCTCGGCCGAATGTGATTTGTGTTTATCTGTGTTTTATTTTTACTTGTATTTATTTTAGGTATGTTTACTAACAATAGTTAATAAGTTGCTTTGTAATACTAATAACTATATCATATAATAATATAATAATATTCTACCACATACACACAACACCATCTAGCCCAAACTAAGCAGAGCTTGTACTATGGGTACTAGACAATGGATAAACATACATATATACTTTTTTTTTGTAAATACATACATATTATACATAGAAACACCCAGACCAAGACAAACATCCATGTTCATGCACACAAATGTTTGACTTGTGCGGGAATCGAACCCGCGACCTCAGGCGTGGCAGTCGGTTACACTAACCACTACGCCACCGAGGCCGGCAAATAAATATATAGCAAATAAATTATTATTATTATTATTATAGCTAATTATGATATTGTTGTCATCTTCTTCTTTCTTCTTTTCATGTGGTTAGTGGCCAACCCGTTGTCAAGAGTCGTTCAAGCCGCCCGTAGGCCTCTGACATGGCTGCTGTCAATTTGACAACAACCGGGACCGACTTTTTACGTGCCCTCCGAAGCACGTAGACGCTCAGATGAAATACCACTAAGCAGTCACCCATCTATAGGCTGACCGCACCCAACGTTGCTTAACCTCGCTAATCATTTAGCGATCAGTGAGTGCAACTGACTATGAGCGCCTCAATGTTGTCATGATTATTGCTTTCGTTTCGAACTTAAGAGCTAATCTTAAGAATGTTGCTCGTTTAGTTTAGAAACGAATTTCGTCGCTGGTGGAGATGCCATAGTATTTTGCAAATGTTTGCAAAGAACCTGTATTGGGCAAAACTTACAACCATTGCAATAACAGACAAAATGAACACTCAGACTCGGAAATATTTTGAATTATTATCGTTCCATGAGTGGAGCAGACCCGCAACACTTGCCATGGCTTTGTGGCAAGGTGAATATTGAAACCATATATAGACGTGAGACTATGCATGTATTTTATAGATGCAGTAATGTCCTCAAGACCTAATTTCGGTCACAGCGGCCAATCTTAACGAAGACTGGCTATCTGCGCAGAAGATATTATAGTGCAAAAGTGTGTGCGCAAACGCAAGTGCACTCTCTGTTCCCTAACGCTCATAATCCGATGGGACGGTAATACGACACGACCGGAGAGAGCAGGACCAAAAGCTTAACGTGATTTCCGAAGCACGGGGGTGTCTAACACCGCCAACTTCTTAGCGCCGGGCTGATATTAAGATTTCTTAACAGAAAAGCCCAATAACTTTTTGTTGGCCCGACCCGGGATTCGAAACCGAGACCTCATGCACAGCAGTCCCATCCACTGCGCCACGGAGCCACAGTACCATATACTTCGACAGATGGTTTATACATACATACATAGATTCACGCCTGTTTCCCAGAGGGGTAGGCAGAGAGTGGTGGTATATATATTTCATTAATATGTTGTCTACCTCGATGCATCTTCTGCTTTAGTTTTAAAATCTAATCTACATTATGCTGTCTAACATACAGGATCCTCCTAAATCATGTCCAGTAAATGCTGAAGATTCATATTTACTTCTCCAGTGAGTTATTAGTCATTATTTTTCTCTTTTACATTTCGTAAATATTTTTTATTTCATATAAATTGCATCTTACTAATATTATAAATGTGAAAGTTTGTGAGGATGGATGGATGTTTGTTACTCTTTCAAGCAAAAACGACTGAACCGATTGCGATTAAACTTGGTATGTAGATAGCTGGGAACTTAGATTAACACATGACAGCTTTTTATTTCAATATTCTCACGGCATCGGGTGAAACCAAGCGCAGCTAATATTTTAAAATAATTTTGTAATTATTTATTAATATTTTCCAATTGCATCCACTGAATAAAAATCATGTCATAAGTTGTAAAATCTTTAAATGAGTCATTTATTAATAACTACATTTGATTACTTAATTTATGACATAATTTAAGTTCAACACAATGTAATCTATACCAATATTAAAAAAGAAAGATTTTATTTTTTGTTTGTTTGTAAGGATTTGAATCAAAAATTACACAACCGATTTTAAAAATTCTTTCAATATTAGAAAGCTATATTATCACCGAGAAACATAGACTATATTTTATTTAAAAAATAGTACTGTTACTACGATAAGCTAGCCCACTTTTACGCGAGCAAAGCCGCGAGCTAAAGCTATAAATAAATAAAATACCGAGTCATCGTCCTCGCGGTTGATTTAAGTGCGTATACCATTGATATATAATTTATACATCAATGGCGTATACCTACAAAAGCGTACGTAAAACTCCAACTGACGTAATAAGGTACGTTGCCTAATTGAATCAACCGAACTCAAATAAATAAACTCATTGAAAGCAACTTCAAATAAATCGCAATCCGTAGGTAGGACTATATTACCAAATTCACAGCAATTACACGGACTGTGGAGACCGTCTTACTAAGTTGAATGCTCGTTCTTCACTACTGAGCGATCTTTCGCCGAGAGCCCAGTTAAATTTCCCTTCCAAATAACCCCACTATTTAAAAATGACGGTTGGCTGTGTTGCCAGTTCGGTAAATAAAAACTCCCGAACAGAATTATTAACAAAAATAAGCAATCATGACAGACATAAAGACATAAAATACATTTACCTGTTAAGGTAATACAGAACAAGAAACCACATCGGTGACATGGCTACCGCTAGACTATATAATAATAATAATAATATTCTACCACATACACACAACACCATCTAGCCCAAACTAAGCAGAGCTTGTACTATGGGTACTAGACAATAAATAAATTATTAATTATTATTTTTTTGTAAATACATACATATTATACATAGAAACACCCAGACCAAGACAAACACCCATGTTCATGCACACAAATGTTTGACTTGTGCGGGAATCGAACCCGCGACCTCAGGCGTGGCAGTCGGTTATATTTAGTTCACAAATATTTCACTTACAATCTCGAAACTCCATAATTATAGTTTCACCATCATTCATTTCATTTTTCTGTGACATTGGCTTCTGTGAAAAACGTTAATGTCTCCTATCTCGATCTCTTTGCTGTTAAGGGTAGTGCACATTATAGCTGTATTGCTGCAAGGCAATATCGTGATAGAATGAAATTATCGCAATATGCCAGCGATAGCTCAGTGGTGAGACCAACAGACTGCAATGCAGATGGTCTCGGTAACGAACCCACGTTGCGCACCTATGACTTTCGGAAGTTATATGACTTTTCGAAATTATGTGTGTATTCCTTGACAATTATTATCGCCTGCTCCGTGCCTCGGAGGGCACGTTAAGCCGTCGGTCCCGGCTTCCATGAACATCTGCGGCAGTCGTTATTGGGAAGTCAGTGCCCTCTAATATCCTGACACTGGTCTAGCTTTAGGGTATCGTTAGCCTTCGGGTTGCGGAGGTCAGATGGCAGTCGCTCCGTGTAAAAACTGATGTGAGTCAAATCCGGTTAGACTAGAAAGCCGACCCCAAGTGACTTGGCAATAATAAAGGCTAGGGAGAAGAAGATGCCAAAATATTATTATGTATGTTTTAAATACGGCCCCATTTACTTCCAATGAGTAATGTTTGTATGAATATAGTGATCTAATATTCACTTACTATCTGTTTATCTTAAAATTATGTTCTTGTTATTTTGGTAATTATCTTAGCACAACAAACTTATATAGACAGTATGTATTGAAATACAGCTTGAGGAAACTGTTTGCTTTTATCGTTAGAGCGTATCCTGAATTCTAACTAATACAATAAATGCGAATGTGAATTAGTTTGTTTGTTTGTTACACTTACACGGCTAAACCACTCGTCATGGTCACGTCACCAAACCATCTACCATCATACAATTTCGCACACACGTTATCAGGGATACAGGAAAGGACATAGAATACCCTCCATTCAGAAAATATAAATGTTTCCGAGCGACGCCGTGGGCAAAAGCTATACTAATATAAACCAGTGAGTCTAGTAATCTGTAAGGCGCTTATATGCACCGAACCCCAACTAATATTATAAATGCGAATGTGAGTTTGTTTGTTACGCTTTTACGCCTCAACTACTAGATCGATCTTCATAAAATTTCGCACATACATTGTTAGGGATACAGAAAATTACATAAACTACCATCCAGAAAAGTAATGTTACTAACACAACCTACATTTAGGCGAGCCAAGCCGCGGTCAAAATCTAGTGTTAAATGAAAATAGGCAATACCAAAAACCAGCACATATGAGATGCACCATCAAATCTCATACAAACTTTAAATTAATTGTAATAAAAACGAACAACCTCATTAATATGCTCAAGCTTACAGAAACAAAGATATTTGTTCTTAAAAACAATGCTTTATAAATGTTACAGTCCTACGGTTCCCACTACGTAAATACTCTCACCGCTAACGAGCAACACAGTACATTCTACACCTACCTTTACAACACAGCTTCTAGAAATAGCCAACAGATGCTTCGTGGAAACAATCAGAGTTACCAGTGACGCTATTATCAACACAATTATGTGTTCCCGGACTAAATTCTGTGGCTTTGGCTGGTCTAGTCATGCTATGTTTGAAGAATAGTAGATACTTTTGGCTGCACGAATGATTAAATAGTCGAATATAATCCTAATCCTAACTAACATTATAAAAGCGAAAATGAGTTTGTTTGTTTGTTACATTTTCACGCCTAAACCACTGAACCGATCATCCTGAAATTTTGCATATACGTTGTCAGGTGTACAGAAACGGACACAGGCTACCTTTCATCTCGAAAAAAATTACTGTTCCCGAGGAAAACAACAATAACGTTCTTATGATAATAGATGGCGCCACGTGTCTTTCGAATCATGATTGAATTATTATTATTACAAGCAGAATACAGCCCCAATTGATTGTCAAATTCTAAATTAACGCGAGCGCAGCCGCGGGCAAAAGCTAGTATAAACTAAAGAGAAAATAAAACTCCAAAATTAAAAAGCGTCATAATATTCCTTCGCATTGTCGTCAATTGGCAATAAGCCCAGAAGACTGGCAGCATTGCCACGTTGAATGGAAATACTTATTCTTTGTGCAAAGAAAATACCGGCCATCTGGTCACGCGAAGCGTCGATGAGCCGCTTAGCTAGGTCTCTATAAACAGTCTCTAGTCTAGGTCTCTATGTGTACTTAAACTACAACATAATTATACTATTGAAATTAAACTACTATATACGGATTAATCGCGTTGTTTATTAAAAACTTTATTACAACATTTTTGAAAACTGTTACACTACTATTACTATTAAACTTTACTAATTTATAAGCTAATTAAATTATTGAAACTATTAAAACTATTTATACTATTACTATACTATTATACTATTTATATTTATGTTTACACTTTCCCCGACGTTTTGGTTGCTTTTTAGCAGCCATGATCACGGAGAGACTTAGATGGTAGTTGTCGAATTCTCGTTAATTTGTTATAGTAATAAATTAACGAGAACGAGAAGACATTTAAAATGATATATACCTAAGTTCATATCTTCTGCCATTGACGAGTTGAGCGACAGTTAAAACTCGTTAATGGCCGACCTACTCACTTACTACTATACATTTAAAATGATCTTAATGAGTACGAGGAAAAGGTACTAAATAATTATGTACTTTTTGTACCTTTCGAGTAAACAGCTCTACTGGGAAACGCACTTACACACAACACAGAAGTAATGTTACTATATAAATGTGTGTGAGCAGCGATAGCTCAGCGGGGAGACCAACAGACTGCAATGCAGAGGTTCTTGGGTTCGAACCCACGTCGCGCACCTCTGACTTTCGGAAGTTATATGACTTTTCGAAATTACGTGCGTATTGATTGACAATTATCGCCTGCTCCATGCCTCGGAAAGCACGTTAAGCCGTCGGTCCCGGCTGCCATGAACATCTATGGCAGTCGTTATTGGGAGAGTGTCGACACAAAAGATCCCACGGGGTCGAAGTGTCGCCGGTCCCCACTGACTGGCCCCCATATAAGATAATATATAAATGTGTGTAGATATTTAGATATATGTTATTCAACTTTGGCGACCTCAATGGCGTAGTGGTTCGTGTAACTGACTGCCACACCTGAGGTCGCGGGTTCGATTCCCGCACAAGTCAAACATTTGTTTGCATGAACATGGATGTTTGTCTTGTTCTGGGTGTTTCTATGTATATATTGTATGTATTTACACAAAAGAAGTATAAGTGTATGTTTATCCATTGTCTAGTACCTATAGTACAAGTTCTGCTTAGTTTGGGCTAGATGGTGTTGTGTGTATGTGATAGAATATTATTATATTCTTATTAATTAGAAACCGTGAATAGGTTCGGATGTAACTTGGCAAATAGATATATCTTTACGTAATTGCGTGTTCATGGGTTTTAGGCAAAGCTGCAGGCAAGAATTAATACTACTTATTTGTAATGTGAAAGTGTTTTTTAAGTTATAAACACATCTGCCGCACTAGAAATAATTTCTGTATCATCATTCAAGTAAAAAATTTGTTTTTCTCCCTTTTTGTGTAAACTAACAACATCACAATAACAATTTTTTTAAATTGTATGGTATAAACATTGTGTCTAATTGTGACATCCACATCGTTTACCAAGGTAAAAAAATATATATATATAGTTATGTAATAATAGTGTTTTATAAAAAATAAACAACGCGATAAAATCCGTATAAAGTTTGTTTAATTTCAATGTATAACATACAATGGAGTTGGCATGTCCTTATGGATAAAAACGCCAAATTAATTAAAAAAGATTAATAAATAATAATTATGACATTCGCCTAAACATAAGACAGTCTTATAAACACTAGAGTCCATGTCCTGTGTGCTTTTATAATCAGACAATTAACAGATGCAAAGCACACGCAGAATCAAGACACTAATTTGTGGATCACACAAAAATAATCCCGTGTGGGGTGACCCCCTTCTTCTTCTTCTTCTTTTCGTGTGGTTAGTGGCCAACCTGTTGTCAAAAGTTGTTCAAGCCTCCCGTAGGCCTCTGACATGGTTTAACGACTGCTGTCAATTTGACAACAACCGGGACCGACTTTTTACGTGCCCTCCGAAGCACGGAGACGCTCAGAGATGAAATATCACTAAGCGGTCACCCATCTATAGACTGACCGTGATTAACCTTGCTAATCGTTTACCGATAACTCACTCAGTACGACTGTAGCAGCGATAGCGGTGCAGCGTAGATATCGATAGAGATTATTTTTATCCGACTACGGCGAAGCGAAAAGGAAGGGTAAAGATTTTGGCAGTCTGGGTATGTATATTTGTATGTTCCACCGTAGCGCCTAAACTACTGAACCGATTTTAATTAATGAGGTGTCAATAGATTCGTAGTAATAGCCTGGGTAACATAGGCTACATCAATTTTAAATTAGTTCTTTTCAGACCCAACATATACCAGAATTAGAAATTTAAAAAATAAAGCTTCACACATAAAATATTATAAATAAATCGACGGTAAAATAATAACGAGAAACAATAAAAAAATAATCAAAAACAACAATTATAAAATGAATGGAAATATTACTCTATTACGTGGGACCTTAAATCATACAAGGCGAAAAGCATTTTTAATACATGTCTGCCTACCCACTCTGGTAGACGTGAAGCTACGAACTATAGAAATAAAAGCAAAAACCATATTTAGCGTGTCACAGCCATAAATAAAAGAAACCGGACCAGCTTTCCAATAAGTGTTATTTTTTTGCATTCGCACTAACTCAAAATTATTGAGCATTTGTATTCCAAGTATAATTGAACGGACTGCTAATTGCAAGTGGTTGCAAGTGGTTAATTTTGTAACCTATAGTTATAACCACCATGTACATATTCACTGTAGTATCTTGAAAGTGTGGCCGCTAAGTCAGCTACTTTATGCGGTAATGTACTTACTTTTCAGAGTAGTAGAGCCTCGCTGATTTCAGCATGAATGGGCCGGCTCGACTGGGGAAGTACTACCCTCTCACAGAATATCGACGTGAAATAGCAGTGTTCCTACTGTTGTGTTTCGTTTGGTGAGTGAGAGTGCCGGAGGCCCAATCACCCTGTTTCCCCCTTCTCGCTCCTTCTCCTTCCCACTTCCCTTTTTTCCGAAAGGGTCGGCAACGCGCAAGTGATGCCTCTGGTGTTGCAGGCGTCCATAGGCTATGGTGACCACTTACCATCAGGTGGGCCGTATGCTTGTTTGCCACCTTAGTTGTATAAAAAAAAAACAAATGAAATTCAATATTATGCTGAGCTGCTAAAAAGCTCGTCTATGAAATAGGGTTGATTTTTGTTGCAATGTCTTTGATATAGGATTGAGCTCTTCAAGAAAGATTTTAATTTATACTACTGTGGAGAAACGTAGTACGATGTCCGTTCAATTTGAATTTGTGCATCTATACTCTATACAAATAAATAAAATTGAAGTGTCTGTTTGTAATGTCAAAATAACAGCTTTCTATTTAATGCATATGAAATTATATAAGGTACCTATACGAAAACATCTATTTTTAAATTTTTGTCTGTCTGTCTGTCTGTTTGTTCCGGCTAACCTCCGAAACGGCTGAACCGATTTTGACTTTAACTGGCAGATAGCTGATGTTATAAGGAGTAACATAGGCTACTTTGATTTTAGAAAAAAAAATAGGTTTCCGCGGAGACAAACACTTTTTAAAATCTACGCGGACGAAGTCGCAGGTAACAGCTAGTTTCTTATAAAATTACAGATATAGTTACTCGATTAATATCTGTCTGATAGACAACGCAAGCAAGGTAAAACTGACTGGAAACATAAAAAGAGGTTTGTTGAGTTTTAGAGTTGATTCGGTACATCGCTTACTTATCTGATTACCTCATTATCATCATCGTCTCAGCGGAAAGACGTCCACTGCTAGACATAGGTCATCTTACCAATCGCTCACAAAATTAAAAATCTTGTTGTGTGTTCAATTTGATCATACATCGCTCCATTCGCTACCGCTTATCGCTCTGCTACCTGCACCGCTCATTTAGGACCCCTAATTGTCGGCGTCGTCTACTCAACAATTATTGTCCATATGTCGTTATCCAATTACTTGTCATTGATACAGCAAAATATCTGTATTTCTTTCTTTTCATCAATTTCACGCTATCAATAAAAATATTTCACCTGAGGATATTTACGTACTCTATATTTAAAAAGGATTAAGACATTTACATTGATACGTATATATGTGCGTTAATTGTATTGTGCTTATGAAGGGGTCATTTATTAAAGACAAACATTTACCCGAGAATTTTGCCCTTTGAATTACGATTGCATCGCAAGATCATATTAAAAAGTGCGTACCACTTATATGATTATATTTTACTTTATTTATAAAAAACAAACTGATAGAATAATAATTTTAAATACTTCAAACGTAAACAAACCATATTCCGCCACAGTTTCCATAAGCAAACAAAACGTTATAAAGTTAATTCGCTTAATAAAACCTTACCAATATTATAAATTCGAAAGTAACTCAGTCTGTCTTTTACCTCTTCACGGCTAAATCACTCAACCGATTTGGTTGAAATTTGGTACAGAGATAGTTTGAAACCTGACAAAGGTCATAGGCTAGTTTTGACGTGACAACGTCTAATAAATCGATGAACGCCAGCTGCACGCATGAAAAAGGATGACTCATTTTCCCGTTACGTTCATTGTAACGTTATGGGAAAGAAATGTTGTTATGACGTTGTCACGTTAAACTATTGTCCGTAAACCGACTTTACAGACAACCAATTTCTTTTTTAACAAACCAAACGAAACAAAGCATGCTCCGTGACAATTTCCAAAAGTAAACAATAACATTTATAAGTTACAAGGGAGAAATTCTTTACTACAATTTTATTTCAAATCCTTTTGATAAACACAGTAAAACGCAATTTAAGACATAAACAAGATGCATTCTAGGAATATAACTGCACGGTTGGCGTAGAAGTTTAAAAGATCGCCTCGTCGCTGCCACTGCGTCTCTTCTTGTCCAATGTTTGCGATAGATCCAGCTTTATATAGAACCTGAAACAAAGATAAAAATATGTTATTTTTCTGCATGGGTGTCAAAACCGTCCGAATACATAGAAAATGTTGTAATCAACCTCAACCTCCCTGGGCAGCGGCTAAGAGGTAAACCAAAGATGAGATGGTTGAGGGTTGTGGAAAACGACATAAAGCAGTGCGACCTTACCGAAGATGATGTTCGGGATAAGGCAAAGTGGAAGATAAAGAGTAGGAAAGCAGACCCTGGTGCAAAACAGCGGGACAAACGCTTGGAAGAAGAAGAAGGTATTAGGTTAAGAAGTCATCTCGCTAATGCTCTTCTGGAGTTGTGAGTTTGATCGTCGCTTAGGAAGTGTGTAAGAAGGAGCGACTCAAAGCGCGGTCATTTTATTTCGTTGTACCAAATATTGATAATTGATTTGATGTTTTGTATGTTTAATAATATAATATAAGCAGAGCTTGTACTATGGGTACTAGACAATGGATAAACATACCAACATTATATACTTTTTTTTGTAAATACATACATATTATACATAGAATCACCCAGACCAAGACAAACATCCATGTTCATGTACACAAATGTTTGACATGTGCGGGAATCGAACCCGCGACCTCAAGCGAGGCAGTCGGTTACACTGACCACTACGCCATCGTGGCCGACAACCTTTTGTCGGCCACGATGGCGTAGTGTACTCAAAACTACTCGACTTTCACCGTTAGAAAGCTATATTATCACCAAGTAATATAGGCTAAGTCAAAAATCATTTATTCATTTAGGTCACAAAGTAACACTTATGAACGTCAAAGTATATAGGTTAGTGAGTTTACTAAGTTACTGAAGCTACATTTAGGTTAGTTGCTAGGTTCAGGCAAAGGGTAGAGCCTATGAAACGAAACCTGCAAGAAACTCTCGGCCACTCTTTTAAATCGCCAATTAAATATAATTTCAGTATTTTACAACTCATATCAACAAGGTGTTGCAGCCATTATACCATATGCTACTGACTTTAAAAAACTTAAGATAATAACAATAATCTATACATCTATGCAAATAAATAAAATTGAAGTGTCTGTTTGTAATGTCAAAATATCAGCTTTTTATTCTAATGCTTAAGAAAGTATATGAGGTATCTATACGAAAAAAAACATTGTTTTAAATTTTTGTCTTTCTGTCTGTCTGTTTGTTCCGGCTAATCTCCGAAACGGCTGAACCGATTTTGACGGGACTTTCACTGGCAGATAGCTGATGTTATAAGGAGTAACTTAGGCTACTTTGATTTTAGAAAAAATAGGGTTTCGCAGAGACAAACACTTTTTAGTTAAAATCTACGCGGACGAAGTCGCAGGTAACAGCTAGTGACTTAATAATATTATAGAGATTAAATAATTTGGTTCTAGTTATATTTTTGCTATATTTTATTTTACGAAAAGTACTGTTAGTGACATATTCTAGTTTCACGCAAGCAAAGCCAGGGGCAAATGCTAGTAGTTCTATATACCCCTAGATATCACTATGAAATAAACCAGAACTTATAATAATAACCGAATACTGTAATACATTATTCAATACGTAGATATTGATTTTGGCTAAACAGCATAATGAATACTACGGATTTTAATTAGTGTTTAAAACTAATTATTGTTGATATGATCAAATTACATGCATGGATTAATATCGCGATGAATACAAACAGATTTTAATATAATTGGGTAGGAAAGCTTTGTAATTGAAATTGCTAATTATTTGGTTCGTGGTTTTGCTCGCGTTCATCTGCATTTTGTTCATAAATTTATGTTCTTCGGGTACAGTACTTATTCTGGATGAATGGTGTGGTGGCCTATACTGTACCCCTGACAACAATGCGACTGTGAGTTTGTTTGTTACGCTTTTATGCCCTAACTACTCGACCGATTATCATGGAATTTCGCATACACGTTGGCACAAGTACAAAAAGGACATAGGCTACATTTCATCCAAAAAACAGTACTTTTTGAGTGAGTGAAGCCGCAGACATAATTTAGATTTCTATACAGACCATTAATTATTGCACGACTTGGAATGTTGCTTACCCCCTCATGCATAACTATCTTTACCAACGCGAGCAAATCGATAATGCACACAATGGATGCGCGTATCCCGCGGCGTCATTGTACTGGGTTCAATTCCCGGCTGTGCTAATGAACGCGACGTTGAGAATGTGCCATGTGTTGATAATGGAATTTTTAAGGTTCTTTGATGGCATTTTGTTGATAGTGTTTTTATTTTTATATATTTATTGTTAAGTTATTGTACAGCTTTAACTTGTATAATAAATAGGTTTATAGATTCACGCCCATATATCGTCGGTCCAGTGGTAAAGTAGCCAATCTGCCATTTTGGCGTTTTTGAGTTAAATATATCAATATTAATGTCTTAATAATAATAAATGAATATTTATTATAAAACATACATTAAGACATTTATTTTTTAATACTAAATCTATAACTTCAGAAAGATACGTTAGGATTCAGATTTACAGGACCAATTTCAATCTTCTTTTTGCTCTCCTCAAAAAAGTGGTTTTTGCAGATTGGCTACTTGACCATTGGACCGACGATATGCTTGGGGTAGGCAGAAGGTATGTAGGTAGCACCGAAAACTCACTACGAAGTGTGATTCACACTTTGCCAGTTCTGTAATAGGGGTTTGCCTATGTCCTATTGCTGTTATCCTACTTATCTTATCTTATGTGGGGGCCAGTCAGTGCAGACCAGCGACACTTCGACCCACTGGGATCTTTTGTGTCGATTGATTGTCCTACTTAAAAGCAATGCAACATAAATAAAAGGAAATAATTAAAATAGATGTAGGTACTTAAATAGTAAGTATGTGAACCTCCGAAATATTTACTCATGAGACAAGCGCAGTAACGACTATGTCTAAGTCAAAAATCATTTATTCATTTAAGTCACAAAGTAACACGGATGAACGTCAAAATATATAGGTTAGTGAGTTTACAGAGTTAAGTAAAGTCAAGTTACTATTTCATCGGTTTCCTGTAAGAGTAAAATCTCCCCTGTCATTCGTCACCAAATAACAAGTTAAGATGTTCTGTGCTAATAATCATACGCTAAAAATATTGCCCAAAATGAATAGTTTGTTTTGGGAGATGTATGATATAGGTATTTCAATAAGTGACGATCGAAACTAAGACTGCTTGATTTTAAACATTCGACACGTCTACCTAATTGACTTTAGCCACTTAAATAACAGTGTAGCGATTACGGTTCCCTGTCGTCGCGGAGACGGTATCGTGTCGTGTAATACAAAAAACCTCACAGGCTATTTGCAGTAAACTTTGAAAGACCGCGGCCATTTGCAAAGAAGCCCATTTCCTTATTCAGTGAGGTTTTAACATTGACAACGTATTGCTTTTACTGTCGCGGGCAGACACCAACAAAATGCATTAGTTTGTAGAGAGGAAGGCTACTATTGGTACGCGGCATTATCTATCGTAGTTATAACGATTACGCACTCGGTGGCACTTTTTAATAGAGAGTATAGAATACGTTGTTTCTAAGGAAAGACGGTTGCAAATTAATTGTTTTTTAAGCCTACTGCGCACTTGGAATCATTCCTGTACACTTTTACAAAAGTTTAAACAACGAAACCAAAGAACAGCCCGACCCGCTACAACTACTTTTGAATCACAAAAAACCACTAGGTACACCGTCCGTGCAATATTTTGGCTGACCTGGCTTATTCGTACTGTTACGACACGAAATAGGAGGCCGTTTTTAAAAAAAAAATTGGAAGTTAAGTTAAAACACTATTTATTTGTCCTTGACAATCATTGCAATAGATGTTTAGGACTACCGTGCACAGTGGAGGATCGGACTGGACTGACTGGGATTATGCTGCTGTCTATATATTGAGGTAGAGAAATTATGAGTAAGGGATTTATATGTTAGGGATGGCAGGTTCAGTAGTTAGAGTGGCCTGTAACAGTACGGTAATCAAATTTAACTGCACGGATAGCGTAATGGTTTAAATAGTAACATCGCCACTGCTTTTGCGACGAATTTTGTGCATTCGAATCCCACACGGACCAAAAATTTAATCCACGGATAGATTTTCCGTGTCTGGGTGTCCTCGTGTCTGTTGTTTGAATGTTTATAAAGTCCACCTCTACACAAAAATGATATTAAGAGGTAATGTCCTTTAAAAAAATGAAAACATCTTGTGAAGAAGTTCAAGCGTTGGCCAAGAAATTAAAAGATTTTGCCTTTACACATTCGTCTACTTATTTATTTTTATTGCTTACTACAGTCGCTTGCGATGATCTAAAGCGACCCATGGTACCACACTGACCAGTTTTCTAGTAACCAGGGTGTAACGTTTTAAGTAACAATGTTTAAGACCTCTCTGTTGAATGAGATACTTATCTCTCTAGTGTTTCCAATAATGTGTAGTTTCCTTTCAGGTTAACTTAAAGATGTTACGAATAAGGCTCCTGGTGTGTAGTTCCTGTGTTTTAAAGTGGAGTGACGTAAGTATGGCGGGTACGATAGCCATAATTGGGATTCCTTTGAAAGGTACCTTTTGAAGTGATGATAGTATTATATGGAGAGTTTTGTCATTGATTGATGTTGGCCTGTTTTGTTCTCGCAAGGAGTTATACTGTGGTCCTTTTGATATGTTGTTACAAGTCTACAGAGACGATCCTACAAGTACAGTACACAGCAGCTCATATAAGAAAAATAAAAGAAATTTATTTGTATTGTTAATAAGCATTTGGTTTTTGAAAAGTGTGGCCATGAATTTCTTGCCTGCTCCTTCTCATGAAAGCTCTATTTCTCGAACAGACTTTTTCCAATGCTGACTTTTTATTTCCTTCTATTTATTTCTATTATTGTTTTTATTAATTAACGTGTCTAAAATTTTTATTACACATTTTTTGGAAATAAAGATTTTGGCTTTGACTCTTAGAAAGAGCGTAGCGGTAGGTAATGCGATTGTCGTACATAAGTTTTCATAAGATTCCCGGATCAATAATATTTTTTTTCTGTCTAGAAATTCTTCGTAAAAGCAAAGTCTGGGACTATACCAGGTATGCGGTAATGAAATAGGCTCATTTTTAGACTTCAAGCATAGCTTGTGAAATGATATATACCTCTACCTTCTAAGATATAAGCGGGACACGGTGTATATAGGTCATGTATATAATTGCGTAAATGTAGATTATGTCTATTTTCTATTCTTTTTGCTGGATATGAAAACTACCTTATCTCCTTTTATGTACCCCTGAAAACGTGTATGCGAAATTACATGATAATCGGTCGAGTAGTTGAGGCATGCAAGCGTAATAAACAAACAAACTCACATTTGCATTTATAATATTAATTAGGATATCATTGGCATCGAACACAAAAATCGTTTTCATTTTTTTTATTAGCTTTTTGTTCTTCCATATTACTCTGTTGGTGGATATACCCTGCCAGTCCTTTTTAAATGCGTCCTGGTCATGCCGCCGTTTCCGTTTAGGTATGCCCCTTCGCCGTCGACTGTCTTGTGGCACCCAATTGGTGACGATTGGTGTCCACCTCTCATTTCATTTTATTTGAATTTAATTTACCGAATGAACTCTGCTACTTTTATAATATGGTCACAATTTCGTTCGTGTTATGTGTAGCGGCTTGTATCAGGTACTTCTGGTTTGCGCCGGGGTACAATAAGAATATAAGAGGTGCTCTCAAGACACCCCTCCCGCCATGTCGCACGAAATCCGAGTGCATGCATGCCCAGACAACAGTTTTTGAGCCAAAAGGTACGGGAGTACGAAAACTTTCGACTTAGACAAATTTTCTTTTTGTTTTTTTTAATTTTTTTTAATTTGCTCGTTAAAATGACCACACTCCACCTGATGGTAAGCAGTCGTGTGATCTAAGAGCAGTGGCCTCCACACCGCCCCCACAGTAGCCGAGGCGATGTTGAGGTCTCTACTTTGATGGCCTGAGAAGATGCTTTTTCACGCCCCGCTTAAAGTACCCAGAATTGAAGGCAAAAGGAAACACGTGCCTTGGCAGAGAATTCCATGCCTTGGTCGTTCGGCGGAGGTATGAGGACCCAAGCTTGTTGGTACGCGCTCTAATCGACTCTACTCTCTATCTCTCTCTTTAAAACTTTATGCACAAAATAGTACAATGGCGGACTTAATGCCAAGGGCATTATCTACCAGTCGACCTTAGGGTGATGCGTAGATAAAAAGAATTAATATTTTATCTAAGCCCGTGGATGGCAGTAGGCCCATCGTTTATCTATACTAATATTATAAAGCTGAAGAGTTTGTTTGTTTGTTTGAACGCGCTAATCTCAGGAACTACTGGTTCGACTTGAAAAATTTTTTTAGTGTTGGATAGCCTATTTATCGAGGAAGGCTACAGGCTATATAACATCATGATACGACCCACGGGGGTGGCGCAGTAACGATAAACGCGGGTAAAACCGCGGGAACATCTAGTTTTAATTATAATATATGTTTGTTTTCGCTCACTACAATATAAATAAGTTTACAATTTAGTCTTTAAAAACATAACTTAAAAATCTTAGGCATTATGGGCGACTAGTTCCTAATTTAGGCAGCTTCCTTAATTTCAGGTTTCTATTTTATAAGAATAATTTCTAAATTATTGATTTAAGCATAGCAATTTGTGTATATGTATGTGTAATTGGATACTTGAGAGCTAAATCCGTAGCTGCTGAAATGTGGGTGTAATTGGCATCCTTCGGGCATAAAGGTATCAAAAGAAAGTATGTATTTTATTTAATTTCAAAGATATGTTCGGCGCTTCGTATATTCCGCAATAAAAACCGTATAAAATGGTTTAAATTTAAAGAATCCTAATCCTAATCCTAACTAATATTATAAAAGTAAAAATGAGTTTGTTTGTTTGTTACTTTTTCACGCCTAAACCACTGAATCGATCATCCTGAAATTTTGCATATACGTTTTCAGGTGTACAGAAAAGGTCATGGGATACCTTTCATCCCGAAAAAAATTACTGTTCCCGAGGAAAACAACAATAATGTTCTTATGATAATAGATGGCGCCACGTGTCTTTCGAATCATGATTGAATTATATTATTACAAGCAGAATACAACCCGAATTGATTGTCAAATTCTAAATTAACGCGAGCGAAGCCACGGGCAAAAGCTAGTACTTTAATAATTTGCAACCCATATATGTATATTGCAAATCTTAAAAGAAATATGTTTCATACCTGCTTATATAAAAACTCTGTGCAGAGAATAAACATGGCCAGCTAAAATATTGTCGTGTAGAATGACGTCACAGTTCATTAGTATTCAGTCCGAAGTCAGTAGATAACATGTTAAAGGCGTTGCCACTAAAGAGGCGACCTAAGTGCTATTTCTATACTTAGCCCATGTCATATCTCGATACTCTTTACAATTATATCTCGGCATCTACCCAACTAAACAATGGACGATCACGAACATACCTTATCCGATAGTATCGATAACGATCTATATCGAGCGATTATATCGATTCCATTGTTGTTAAATCGATAATTGGAAACATTCGATACAATAAATTAGATCGGTTAGCACAGTTACATTTAGAGTCGTGATATATCTATACCAATATATTTAAGGCGTGACATTTGTTTGTTTGTTTGGCATTTTAATTTTGTATGTCAGTTACAATTTTCAGGCCGTTCGAAATTCTCTGACTTGGATAAAAAGCTGTAAGAATCTTCCAGAAATTGCTGCCACAGAAAATTTATATACATAATCTATACTAATATTATAAAGCTAAAGAGTTTGTTTGTTTGAACGCGCTAATTTCAGGAAGTAATGGTTCGAATTGAAAAAATATTTTAGTGTTGGATAGCCTATTTGTTGAAGAAGGCTATATGCTACATAACATCACACTACCACTCACGGGGGCGGCGCAGTAACGATAAATGCGGGTGAAACCGCGTGAACATCTAGTAGTCTAATAATACTATTCCTCGATTTTAGAGTGAGAAAATGAAATCTTTATAGCTACCGTAGCCCTCTAAGTACCTATACGCAGTCTCATACCTATAATCTCGAAAGAGTAGCCAGAAATCTATTGCAGCCATATTTAGCCAGCCAGCTACGCTTTTTGTCCTACATAATAAGGAGCGAGCACATAATAAGGAGCGAGCACATAATAAGGAGCGAGCACATAATAAGGAGCGAGCACATAATAAGGAGCGAGCACATAATAAAGAGCGAGCACATAATAAGGAGCAAGCACATAACAAGGAGCGAGCTCATAATAAGGAGCGAGCACATAACAAGGAGCGAGCTCATAATAAGGAGCGAGCAAATTACCATCCACCAATCACATTTCCAGATTTTATTAGCAGCATGAGGATGCTTCTACTGAAAATTTCATAAAAGGAAAATCCAAAAATAGTTTACTCGACCAGGGAATCGTACTTCATACCTCATGCACAGCAGTCGCATTCAATGCCGTTGCACAAACATGGCAATATATTTTTTCATAGAAGACTTGACAAATCATACAAAGAACAGAAACAGAAATAGTCAAAATATTAACCCATATAACTTGACCTCACATTGTTACGTTCATTCATAACACTTACAGATCTATTTTAAATGGTCCTTTTTATTCCTAATGTGGCGCGAACACAGCCGTAGGCAATGCCTAGTTACGAATGAAATATGTTCTGTGCTTGTCTTCGTGGGCTGTTGCTTGCTCTGTCTCACGATTGGGATCAAGCTTTTATTTATAACAATAATAATTAATTGTTGTAAATAAAGCGTGATTTATATTATTTAGTTTTGATTGCTATCTATGATCATATTCATATTAATGCTACTTTATTTTAATAATCTGCCTCAGCAGCGCAGATTTTGTGAATGTGACTGCTGTGAAACCTCTTACTATCAGATTCAATTCCTAAATAAAAAAAAAAGTTTTTTTTTTATTTTTCTACCACATACACACAACACCATCTAGCCCAAACTAAGCAGAGCTTGTACTATGGGTACTAGACGACGGATAAACATACATATATACTTTCTTTTTGTAAATACATACATATTATACATAGGAAATACCCAGACCAAGACAAACATCAATGTTCATGCACACAAATGTTTGACTTGTGCGGGAATCGAACCCGCGACCTCAGGCGTGGCAGTCGGTTACACTAACCACTACGCCATCGAGGCCGTCAAAAGATGGGAAACGTGTTGATTGGTTTACGTCTGAATAAATTCTTGACCAGTACATAGTCTCGAACTGTGCCCAGTTGACGGTGTACCTCTGAAGTGGTAAGTATAGGTGTTTAACACCCATATTTTTTTTGTGGCCTTTATGGCGTAGTGGTTAGTGTAACCGACTGCCACGCCTGAGGACGCGGGTTCGATTCCCGCACAAGTCAAACATTTGTGTGCATGAACATGGACGTTTGTCTTGGTCTGGGTGTTTCTATGTATATTATGTATGTATTTACAAGAAACAAAAAAAATTATGTATGTTTATCCATTGTCTAGTATCCATAGTACAAGCTTTGCTTAGTTTGGGCTAGATGGTGTTGTGTGTATGTGGTAGAATATTATATGATATTATATTTTGCTAGATATGCTTTTAGGTCCACCTTAATTGGGGGCGAGCTAGTTCCCATCCAGCAGGTAAAATTCCAGACTTCGTGTTACTTTTGAGCGTTTCTTGACAGAGCAATACCCCAAAAATCTTTGTACGAACCGGGTATCAAAACCGAGACCTCCTGCAGAGCAGTCTCATCTACTATCAATCCACCACCTATGCAGTACTACCTCCTAGAATATTACGAATCTCATATTCTAGGAGACATAGACATATATTTATTGCATAAAACTGTGTGTACAATGATATTACATAATATTAGAAACTACAGTTACCCATTCGGGTATTGCAACTTTACAGTAACCAGTCTCTAGTAAACATCAAGAAGTAGGTACTTAAAGACTATACATATTATTTATTATCAAAAAATTCCCTTAGACCATCGATCAAATATACCATATATGCACGATCGTCGCTCAAAAAGGGGCCCAACAAAACTGTGCATAAATCAGTCGTATGCGCTATATTATGCACCTGTCCCACTCACTCTTGCGTGCGCTGCCCGTAAGCGAGAGCGAATCGACACCGCTACTACGGTGGACTACCATATACTTAGTACGCTTGCATATCGCGAGTAACACACTTAGAACGCTTTACATTGACGCGTTTTAACTAAACTATTACAAAATATTTCTCAGTGGGCGTTCAATGGTTAATTGTTTTATGTATACAGGGATATGATTAAACACACGTATAGCAGTAGTACTGCTTAAGTTCAAAGATACAGTAAGCACCACTTTAGGTACCCAACATCACAGCTCCCACCATTTTCTCATTCAACATTCCCATTTTCTTTTTCGCAGCATTAATTTTTCTTTTTAAGTTATTTCTATACCACTCCATGCGCATCCAATTTAAGAGGACCTTTCAGACGGTACTTTTGACGGCAAAAATGTTTGTTCGTAGAGAAGCGAGAGGGGTCCAGTTAAGTTGGTTTATTTTGGAGGGTAGTCAAAAACAAAAGGTGGATGTATTGCTTGCTTTCTCGTCGAGGTTGTAACCGAACCCTCTCATTTGTGCCTCTTTAAAAATTCACGACACCCTAAAAAGAGCGCTGGTGATTTTTATGTTGGCTCTCTGTTGCATTAAAAATCGTTTAGACTGACGATGGCATGTTTGTTATGTGCAAACAAACCCGGGCTGTTGTGAGCCTTCTTTAGTGAACGTGGCAAGGGCTTGGACCGTCAACAGCTGACGGTATGACTTTGACATTGAATTGCGAGATGAATAACGCTTTATGTAACAGACAAAGTTGACGTGATATTAGATAAGGTTTTATAATAACCTTTTTTTATGAAGGTTATTAGGAACTTTGTTTCAGGTTTCTAGTATTCCGGTTAACACTTACAACTCAGTTTGTGTTTGTTTAATGTTTGTGTTACGTCGGTAGTGCAATGGGCAGATATTGAACTTATGACTTTTCGATTGCAAATCCAATGATTTGACTTTGAATACCAACTTAAGACTTTGATATCCAAAAGTTAAATTCAATCTAGATAGTTAGATCAAGTCTAAATTATTAGTTCTTAGCATACAAAGACCATTTAAACTAACGAGTCTTAAAAACCAGACATAATTAAATATCTATTGTGTCTGGCCACCGGTGTACCGCTACTAGTCTAGTCTAGTTACAAAGTCGAAATTATGAAATTATTTTTTTACGTTATCTAGTCTGTGCCTATTAATTACATGTCCTAAAATATAACCACAGTATTTTGTAAAACATTTTAAAGTAAAATTGTTAAGCTCCAATACACTTTATATAAATGGTTTAAAATATGTTTTATACAATTTATCAAGTTTTGATTTTTACTTTACATACATGGGATTGGGCCTTGATCTAGATGCGTTTGCCGCATGCCGAAGAATATTTGACTAAAATCAGTATCATGCAATCAATCAATATATGTATGTACGTACTTACACAATCTTACACGTATTCCTTAAAAAAGTAGGCCGTGGTATATTGAACTCACATTTCACTGGTAAGTTTTAGGTTCCCACATAATAGGGAGCAAGCATTTTATATGTACCGGGTACAATTCCGAAATCTGTCCTGCCATTAAGAAATTTTTGACAGAAAACCCGGTACGTCTTTGCCTGACCAGAGAATTTATTTTAATATAACAATATAAAATCTCTGATTATAGATACAATTATCAATACATCCATATACTTATACATACCAACATACAAAAATCCGTAAACACCAAAATCTCTTCCAATTCATACAAATCCCTTGAGAGCCTCCAACAGACGGATTACGACGAGATTCTTCTCAAATATTGTGTGGATGAGAAGAAATCCTCGTCAAGAAATATCGTGACGAAAAAAGTATTCACGTGTATCACAAAAGGTGAGGCGGGCTAACCCCTTTCTCCCTTAAGGGGAGGGGATGTTTCGGCATCTGTCGCGGAGTACACAGCCATGGATGTGATTATCTATTGTTTAGTTCGGAGGGTATTTTTATTGAAAGGGGGTCTATAGGCGCTGTTTTGTAAGTATTGAAAAAAAACTTTTTTTGATGTTGTAAAGAATGTTTTTAAGAATATATTTGTTGGGGTTACAAGGTTATCGGTTTTTTATTTATATTTAATTGGGTTTCTAGGGTAAGAAGATTATACATATTTGCAGTGCAAGAGACCTTTTTTGTTTTAGTCGTCTTGGAAGGGTTTTAAGGCCTGCTTTGACATTTGTTTCATTTGGTGACTTAAACAAATAAATTATTTTGATTTTGGGTTATGCTTCATTTTTAACGTTTCCATTGTAAATTATAGTCGAAATTATTTTATGGACATCTTATTTTGAATTTACTTTTTGCGAAGCATGTTTGTGATTAAAAGTATCCAATAAGACGTTAGATTAAATCAATTCGGCATCTTCGATCGTGAGTCACTTAGTTAGTCAATTGTAAGGTTTTATTGCATACACATGTCACAAATTATCCTTTACCTACTCTTGGGATTTATAGGCGTCATTCTATATATCTGTCATGTACCTATAGATGTCGCAGTGATTTCAGTGGTCGCCTTACCACTGCTATTGCGCACAGTGTTGCCAGTTCAATCCCCACATGAGGCAAAAAATTGTGTGATCCACAAATAGTTGCTTCAAGTTTGGGTGATCTTTGTGACCACTCTTTGAATGTTTGTTAAGTCCCCCACGAAACAGAATTCATTCCTAGTGCAGTATTTTTCTTATTACAGAAAGAATCTTCATAAAACTATTGCCCCTTCATTTGCTTCTATGTTCGGTGTATGAACTGGGGGTGTTTGCCGCGATGAGTGCGGAGTCAGGCGCAGTCGTGACCTCGCATCGAAGAATGACCAATCTCGCTTGTAGGGGTACTCGAGAGCGAGCCCAAGTTAAAATTTTAATATACAACATATTTTCTACGTGTTTACTGCAGATTTTTTGGGTTGGCTAGTTTAAGGCTTTACAGAGTTTTACAGATATAATGTAATGTATAATACAAGGATGAAAAAATGCTTTTCCTTTCTAGCATTACTTTGACTTGCGACTGATTACGAGGTTTGAGATTTATTACCTGCTTGCGGCAAACTGTAATGGAGTTTTGCTGGTAAGAAATTTTAGCAATATGGAGTCTAGAACTAGGAAAGACAGACAGCAATAAGCTCGAGTATTTGATTTTTTAACTAGATATATTCTTTGTATTAAACGAGATGGGTGTAAAAACCCAGGCTTCAACCTCTTCGTCTTAAATGTAAAAGTAATGAAAAGAAATGATCCTTATATCTCGGGGGTCTTTTGACCCACAGGGCCCATATTCAAACTCGACCGAGGTATGAGCCAAGGTGTCTGCACACCAAGTTACAAGTCAATATTTTCCATTTAAAATATGTGACCCCTATATCTCGGGGGTCTTTTGACCCACAGGGCCCATATTCAAATTTTACCGAGGGATAACCCCAAGGTGTCTGCACACCAAGTTACAAGTCAATCGGTCCAGTGGTTCCGAAGTTATGCCTGTCACTAACACCAATCTGTCACTAACACACAGACCGTCACAAAGTGTTTTCATTAACCTCTTCGAAAAAGACTCAGAGCGTCGTGATCATACCTGCATGTTTAAGAGTTCTTCATAATCTGCCAACTCGCATTGAGCCAGCGTGGTAGTGTATGAACTAACTCTTCTTACACTAAGAAATAAATCGTGCCCAGCAGTGGGCCACTTCATATAAAGGGCTGATATTATTAAAATAGGGGTGACCATATTGGCGTTCATCGATATTATAGTCATTTTTTTAAAGATTTCTAGCAATTGGGGCTTCAAATTACTAGTATTCTTGTGAACCCCTCTATTTAAGCTAGAATGCTTGTACTAGGAGTGGGTTCACGTCATTAGTGCAATGGGCGGGATTCGAACACGCGACATTTCGATCGCAAGTCCAATACCTTATCCATTAGGCCTTACCTATTGCCTCAACACGTGCTTCCACCATAGTTTACTTGTACTGTATGAAGTGCTGGCTTCATGTGTACCGTCCAGAGCGTATTCGGCCACGGCAATTTGGAACTCATTATTGAGAGCTTCGTTGATGTGCTCTCAGGTGACTGACATACTCGATTTTTGCCATGAACGTGCGTCCGCAATCACTGCAAGTCAGCATGGCTTCATACATGACAAGTTAACTGAACAATATGACATTTTATATACATGACATTTTATTTGACACTATGTGTGTAATATCATAGTTTTATATTACTATTCATAATATAAGTTTCCTTGCCGTGTCATCTAAAAGGCGCCTGTCCTATCACATGAGATCTAAAACACCGCCATCTGACATCTTTAAAAGCAACTAAAATTACATTTTGACGTTTTGACAGAACTGATGTCTTTATTCGTGAAATGTCGTTTGTCCTTTCAAATGACATTTCACGTAATCTAGTTTGACATTTTGTGAAAGCGATACTATTTCCGTATTTATTGCCAGACTGTCTTGGTGGTGTAGCTGTAGTGAATGCGAAAGATTACATGAGATCTCGGGGTTTTTTTTATACAACTGAGGTGGCAAACAAGCATACGGCCCACGAACAGTACTGTTCTTATCTTATCTTATGTGGGGGCCAGTCTGTGCAGACCGGTGACACTTCGACCCAGTAGGATCTTTTGTGTCGACACTCTCCCAATAACGACTGCCATCTATAGACGTTCATGGCAGCCGGGATCGACGGCTTAACGTGCTCTCCGAGACACGGAGCAGTCGATAATTGTCAATCAATACGCACATAATTTCGAAAAGTCATATAACTTCCGAAAATCAGAGGTGCGCGACGTGGGTGCGAACCCGAGACCATCTGCATTGCAGTCTGTTGGTCTCCCCACTGAGCTATCGCTGATCTGTTTCTTCTGAATGAAAGGTACACTTTGCTGTACCCCTGACAACGTTTATGCGCAATTTTATGATGATCGGTTGAGTCGGTAACTCGTGAAACCATAACTAACAATATAGCATTCATAATAATAATTCGTTCTAAATAAATTTCTATAGAATACTATAGACAAATATTTTTATGATGGATTATTTTGATTCTGTAATAACAGAACACCAAATATTGCAAACCGCAATTCTACTTGGGACTACAATAGTCGTGCCAAGTGACAGACAGCGCCAAACGTAGACAGTGACGTCAGTTCGTCAATATAAGTGACATACCTACATATATCTGTCGCATGTGTAGTTGTCACTGACACGCGCGTATTTTATACAGTACTAGCTTTAGCCCGCGAGTTCCCTCACTCGGGAACAAGGCCTTTTTTCTGGATGAAACTCCTGTACTTCTGACAGCGTTTATAAGAAATTTCATGAAGTTCGGTCGAGTGATTAAGGCGTGAACGAGTAATAAACTATCAAACTCACATTCGCGTATGTAATACTAGCTTTTGCCCGCGGCTTCGCTCGCGTTAATTTAGAATTTGACAACCAATTCGGGTATTTCGATCATGATTAGAAAGACACGTGGCGCCATCTATTATCATAAGAACGTTATTATTGTTTTCCTCGGGAACAGTAATTTTTTTCGGGATGAAAAGTACCCTATGTCCTTTCCTATACTCCTGACAATGTGTATGCGAAATTTCACGAAGATCGGTCTAGTGATTAAGGCGTGAAAGAGTAACAAACCATCAAACTCACATTTGCACATAATATTAGTTAGGTTGACATGCAGGCGTGTAGCGAGAAGCTAGCGTGTTCCATGCACTGTGGTTGCCATAATAATAATAGGTGATAAAATTATTCTCGAAGTGACATTTGAGTTTGAGATGACTGTTTTTAAGGAATAGGACAGCTGTAACTACGGCTCTCAATTAATATACCTCCTTATTTATCTTTCCTTTTTGTTCTTTTTTGTATCTACAAACGGTAAGAAGTAATTAGGTACGACTTTTTTATTCATAATACGTAGCTGTCTCCACCGTTTTACTCACGTTAATGATTACTGCTTCGCTACCGTGGCTTGCTGTGCGATGTTATGATGTACCCAAGAGGTTAATGCGTTTATTAGATTTACTGAATTTACTTTTATGTTAGTTGCAAGGTTCAGGCAAAAAGTTGAGCCTATAAGAAGATTCCTGCAAGAAACTCAAGGCCACTCTTTAAAGTATTAACATAGAGCAGTGGTCGGCAACCGGCGGCTTGTGAGCCGGATGCGGCTTTTTGACTCCTCGGCTGCGACTCTTCCACGAAGTGTTTACTGTAGGCATGGAATATTGCTTATTATCTAATAGTTTAACTAAGACTTATTTACCGAGAGGCGACGTGCGTGTTCCCACGCGCGCCTCTGTGTCTTGTGTCCGTCCCCTTCAAGGTGACAGGGTTAAGCGACCAAAGCATCTTTTTGTGAGTGGCCTTCCGTTTCGGCGGGCCGAAACCTCAGCAGGGTCGCGATTGCATGTGAAAGTGATACGCGCGACCCTGCCGACTATGGTTATGTCGAGGAATACCGTGGTAGGTTTAGTCGGTATTCCGAGAGGTCCATTCTCATCGTTTCAACATCTTTCTTTTACCCCAGTGAGTCCGATATAACCCCTCCGCCCGCCCCCGCGGAGGTGTATGCGTCAATGCATTCCCCCAGGTAAAAAAAATACTTATTTGACATAGGCAAGCTCGAGAGTGTACTTTTAATCCTGATGATTTCCGTAATAATGTCTCCTGCTAAAGCAAAGTTTAAATTTAAAAAATGGCTCTTTGAATGGATTTCAATTGTGTATTGTCTTTATTTGGCTCTTTATGAAAACAAAGTTGCCGACCATTGGTATAGAGGATATAGGTATTCAATGTTTATAAACTAAATTTGCTGGTATTTTACCTATGTATGTATGTTATCGTTTTTTAACATAATGATGAAAAAATGAATAAATTAATGTTGTCTTGTGAAACTTTTGATCCACATAATTTCGCTTTTTGCGTTGCTACTTAGAACTGCATAACAAATAAACCCAGCAACCCTTTGAATAAAATTAATTACTAGCTATTTAGGTTGTAAATTATTAAAATTAATTTTAAGCTTACGAATTAACCTGTCAATTGTTGGAACGCTAGACATAATTAAAAAACTATTGTATCTGGCCACCGGTGTACCGCTACCATTCAAAAGGTTAAGCTCAATTACAAGCTATTATTACGTCGTAAATAGTATCTACTTGCTCTCAATTACTGTTCGCTAATAACTATTAGACTAACGGACCTTCTACAATATTGTTTTTCTAGTATTCAGGACATGTCACTAAGTCTCAAGTTTCATGAAAATCCGTTCCACGGTTTACGTGTGTTTGAGTTATGTACGTCTTCAAAACATTTTCACAAACTTCCTCATCCATAAGTAATTATTAGAATTTTGAATATAACATTTTAAATTAATTGTATACCTGTTGTAGTCTTCGTATATTTTCCAGTATCTAAACCATAAACGCCAAAACACATAAATTCCAATTTTCTCGTTAAAAACCAAGTGAAAATTTCACAAACCGCTACAAATTTGAAGTGCAGAGAAAATTAGGAACATGCACTATCTACGGATCGCGAGACGGAGTGCCGGATCCGTTGTCACCTCGAGTACCAACGAAGTACCACGAAAGTACCGTGAAAGTACCGGGGTAGTACCCGCGAGAGCGATGGAGTACATCAAAGTGCACTTGAGTGACGTCCCGTCAGTGATAGACTTCGGCAAGTGACTTTTAAATCTCGTCAAATTTTAGACGGTATAAATAGAGACAGGCATAATTATACGATTTAAGGATCAAAGTCTGGCTAAAGGCTTAATGTTGCGACTTTTAATTATTTTATGTACTTTAAGGTGGCTCATACCATTGTCAGCGGCTACCGCTTAGTGGTGTGCATACCTGTAAGTGACAAATTCACTCAGTATAACTATGCTTAACATTAAAGTATGTCGAGTGTATTAGTGAATAAGTCGTTGGAGTGCCATAATAAAATAAATAAATACCGTCACCAATGGGTTAGTGTCCACAACTTATGTATATAGACACATCCCATATCCATATATTAAGGCCTATTCAAACCTGAGCGAGTTTCGCTGCCGCTATGGGTAGAGGTATATACCGCGCGGTTTTCGCTCAGGTATTTAGTATCAAGTTCCGCGGCTAAAGTGACCTGAGCGGTATTCGCTGCCGCTGTGGGTAGAAGTGCCTGCCGCGCGTGTTTCGCTCAGGTATTTAGTATCAACTCTACCCACAAGGATAGCGAAATCTGCTTTGGTGTGAACAGTAATATTACCGCATACCCACTCAGTTTTTTCTACCGCAGACGGTAGCGAATACCGCTTAGCTTTGAACAGGCCTTTATATTCCTGTATTTATTTCCATGAGAAGTAGAGAGAGGCGTTATTACACGCACGTTTTGACATATGTGGGGTCATGCTTCAAAACGCAAATAGGAGACTAATGCACCAGGTAATCTCATATTACGCTGATTCCATTTTGAAGGTCTGGTGACGAACAAAACCCTCGCGTTGAGTACTTTTAACATACATAGACTACCGTGATCGCTTAACATTACGTACGTCTTATACGTATTAGATATTCTTCTTCTTCTCCCTAGCCTTTATTATTCCCAAGTCACTTGGGGTCGGCTTTCTAGTCTAACCCGATTTGACTGGATATCAGTTTTTACATGGAGCGACTGCCATCTGACCTTCGCAACCCGAAGGCTAACGATACCCTAAGACTAGACCAGTGTCAGGATATTATAGTCCCAATAACGACTGCCATAGATGTTCATGACAGCCGGGACCGACGACGGCTTAACGTGCTCTCCGAGGCACGGAGCAGGCGATAATTGTCAATTAATACGCACATAATTTTCAAAACTCATATAAAATCCGAAAGTCAGAGGTGCGCGACGTGAGCCATTCCCCACTGAGCTATCGCTGCTATCGTATTAGACATTCAGTCGTGTAAAATACAGTCGGCAATGGTATGGTACCTTTAATATTGCAATCGGCCAGGATACAGTGACCGCTTATCATCAGGCAACTTTTAATCTACATATACCTATTTAAGTTTACCACATTAATGGGAAAATGAATTAGTATAGATGTCTACTGTTTTATAAAGTACTAGCGGTCGCCTGGTGCTCGAAATTCGATCAAAGTTTGTAAGATATTGCTGATATATGTCATTATATATTGATATATGTAACCATAGTTACGCGCTTCGACTGCGTGTGTCAAATGCATGCTTGTGTGCGTGTAGTGTTTTTTCATTAATTTAATGTATTTCTAATGCATATTTTATATAAATGTTAGGATTCGTCACTTCTTCTCTGTATAAACTTTAACTGTGCCAAATTTCATACTCCTACGTCCGCGCAATTTTCGTAAAAAGGGGTACAACGTTTTTGCTTCACGTATTAATATATAGATACCATTTGTAGAAACGTATTTCTTCTGTGTTATTTTTATATGAACTAGCGGGATCCGTTCGGTACTTCGAGTGTTTCTACGCATTCTTAGTTCTGTGTCTTTAACCAAGAGAACTCTGTATGACTGCTTGACTTGGTATTATCATTATCTGATACCATTGTACCACTCTACACCATTGCATGGTTCATACTTTTCACCTGGAAAAAGCTTCTATTCAGCACGGTACGCTTACAGCGATAACTTCTCGCACTTGAGTACAGGCTCTGGAACGAACTACCAGACACGATGCTTCCCGGGCGGTCCTTTGTTCTTCTACGAAAGGTTTGCAAAGATTAGTCCTGTCATGGTTGGCAGGGGCCGTTTATATCCCTGAGGCACATTAGCTGCGGTTACAACTTACCATCAAGTCTGATGCAAGCTCGTCTGCCAGTAAAGGCAATAAAAAATAAAACACACATGCTACACAGTAATATTTAAATTTAAATTATATCACTTCTTTACAACCGTTTTAATACGTATGGTTTGAATTTCATATTCAATGTATATTTTAATATACTTTTTATTAATCTACTTCACGTAACATAGCGTCCATATAAATATTTGTGTAAAAGAGCCAAGTTCTTGTAACTGTTTGATCGTAAAAAGTAACGATATTTATTTTAATGTCTTAACTTACATACGAATGGAGCTATTTAGCTACAAATATATTACTATTGGCATGTCTGGTGAGACCCAGTCGTAAGCGCGGATTCTGTTAGAAATGACCAGGGCTTAATTGCCGAGGCAGGTAAAGTTTTATTGGATGTCTGTCAATTAGAATAACTTTATGTACCTATGTTTTGTAAATAGTTGTTAAGAAACTTGCCTATTACTACAGGCAACTTAAATATTCGTCGACGTAAGGACGCGTGGTTTTTATTATTGAAAGCACATTATCTTTTTTGAAGCCTGAATCATGTAGACTGTAAAAATACTTTCATTTGGCACCTTGTGTTATCTTATGATATTACATCACAGTATATTCCAAATATAGTCTTTAATCATCATTAACATCATTTACTACTCGAATGACACCATGAAATTTTGCATACACGTTGTCAGGGAACAGAAAAGGACAAAGGGTACCTTCCATATTGAAAACAGGACTGTTCTCGAGGAATAGAAATTTATTAATATGATCTACATTAACGTGAGTGACATCTTGTACAAAATAAAGCCGCAATAAAATCCGCAATGGACTATCACTATGTTAAGATACCTTATTTACAAAATTATTTATGTTACCTAGCTGTATTTTATGCCATATAAAGGGAGACGCAACTCTTTAGACTGCGTCATAAATGTCATAATTTATAAAACATAAAGGAGTAATTTACACGCATGTCTGTATGTCGACATAAATATGTAACTTAGAATAAGCAAATTATGCAATGCCACCGTATAATTATTTCTAATGATATATTATGCAGCTTGTAGCCGAGAAACTTCGTAAATAATTATGTACGTACAAGCCAATCCGCAGGCGGTCTCTATGCTAATGTCTTTGCCAACACAATTTATAGATGCACAATAATAAAAACATTATTTTATTTTTTAAAGAAACAGTTATGTGGGCTGACGAAATAGATTCGACAAACTTAAGTATACGCCTTCGATCATTTGAAAATAAACTCTAATATTTTAAGCATAAAGTTGAAAGTTGAACTTGGCGGTTGTTTTTCAAGTGTGTGCTCGAAGTGTAGGTACTATCGGTTCTCACGTACTTCTCACGGTGTCTGTGATTTATTGTGACCGTGTAGGCGTCCAAACATCTAGTTACGCAAGAAATGCAATACACGATCGTCGCTATTAAAATATTATATTTTGGTGTCGGATTTGTATACGACAGATGAAATATTGTGGAAGTTTTAAATCACTGAATACATTTCTTATAATAGATAGTAAATATATTTTTATGTTTGCCTAACAAATATCGTTGACAGATTTACTTATTGCTTGCATATTGAATAGGTACCCGATTGCATTCAAACTTTTAGGATAATCAATTTTTTATTGTATTTTTCTCTATGTTGTTTGTTATTACTTATTACTATATTTATTTAAGCTCTACCGTCATTTATTCAATTTGACAGAGTGTTTTTTTACTTAATGCAAATTTACTTATTCATAAATACAACCATAGTATAAATATAAGTTGTACATAACAAAGTACATGCAATGTAAATTAGCGTAATGCTTTTGTTGTTAATTAACATATAGCATTGAACGATCGCCTGATGGCCTGATACAGCGCCGAATGTTGTGGGTTCAATCCCCACGTGAGTCAAATAATTGGGCGTTCTACAAGCAGTCGTTCTGAGTTTAAGTTTTCTTTGCATCCGTTATTTGTATGTTTGTAAATCTATATATTAATACGTGAAGCGAAAACATTGGATCCCTTTTTACGAAAATTGGGCGGACGGAGGAGTATGAAATTTCGCACACTTATAGTTTATACAGAGAAGAAGTGACGAATGCTAATATTTATATAAAATATGCATTAGAAATACATTAAATTAATGAAAAACCACTACACGCACACAACCATGCATTTGACACACGCAGTCGAAGCGCGTAACTATGGTTACATATATCAATATACATATAATGATTAATGACATAATATCAGCAATATAAATAATAATATATATATATATTTTTTTGTTTTTATTTAAGTACAATATAGTGGTAATATAGTAACATTATACATAATACTCGCCAAACATTAAGTTTAACGGCGAGACACGCTCTTAAATTCTAGTACAAATTATCACCATACATTAATTGCCGACATTTGTAGCGAGAGACTTACACAAGTTAACTCCCGTCACTTTCGATCACGTCGACGTCACTAGCCTTTTAAAAGACATCGTCTTTTTAAAGGCAAGTTTAGCAGAAGTGCAGATGAAGTTGAGTGCATCGGAGGTCACTGTTGCAGATTTGCGCATCGAACTAGAGGCGTTGCGCAAGTCTGTGCCAATAACTGGGTCACCGACGCGTGTAAACAATGTGAACATGCGTCGAGGTGTATGCCTCAACACATCGGCGACGAGTTATGTGTCAGCGATTTTGTCGCCGGCGCCGACTGCTGAGCCTGCGTTATGTGCCACAACCGCGTCACGCAGCCCCGTTCCCGCACCCGCAGCTCCTCCCCGCTCTGCTGCGCGAATCGTAAGAACAGCTGATCCTACGGTCACTGCGAGCGCCCCTGCTAAGCCCTTGCCTACAAAAGCAACGAACCGGGCCACCGAGGATGGTTCCGTGAAACATTAAGAACGGATGTGGCAAGGCACCTGTGGACCCCAACCTGAAGGTGCGTGCCGCGTCCCCGAACACGCCGGTGTACATCTCGCGCCTGCACTACACCACTGAGGCGGAGGACATCGCGAAGTACGTGTGCCAAAAGCTGAAGTACGTCCCGAGAGTGCAGCTGCTGGAGTCGCGCCGCAATGTCAACTTTAAAGCGTTCGTCGTGCGCGTACCCGACTGCTACCTGCGCAAGGTGTTGGACGAAAGCTTTTGGCCGCAAGACGTGGTATTCCGTCGCTTCCGCGGACAAGTACCAGCCGAGCGCACTAGTATTAAGTGTGCGAAGTGAAGTTTTACTAACATAGTATTAAGGTGTATTTACTAACATCAAATCGGCCTCGATGGCGTAGTGGTTAATGTAACCGACTGCCACGCCTGAGATCGCGGGTTCGATTCCCGCACAAGTCAAACATTTGTGTGCATGAATATGGATGTTTGTCTTGGTCTGGGTGTTTCTATGTAGGTATAATATGTATGTATTTATAAAACAATAAAAAAAGTATATATGTAATGTTTATCCATTGTCTAGTACCCATAGTACAAGCTCTGCTTAGTTTGGGCTAGATGGTGTTGTATGTATTATAAAATTATATAATATGTAAATTTAGGTTAAGGTATTTATCTATGGGCCTATGCAGCCCGAAATAAATGATTTGATTTGATTTGATTAAAAAAAATGCCTCTAATCTCCGAAGGGCTAGGCAGTAGTGTATAATACCAGAATATCACCAGCATTGTATTTGTAGCTCACACAATTTTTTATCCGAGTAGGGTCAGAAATCAAACCCACAATTCTCGGCGCAATGGCAATAGTGAGTCAAACACTTAAAGCACTGTCTCAGATGTACAGACAGATGTCCTTTGAATATTTTTCATATATCTAATGTGGCAAAGAAGCATACGGCCCACCTGATGGTATCTTATGGCCAGTCAGTGCATACCGGCGACACTTCGACCCAGTGGGATCTTTTGTGTCGACACTCTCCCAATAACGACTGCCATAGATGTTCATGGCAGCCGGGACCGACGGCTTAACGGGCTCTCCGAGGCACGGAGCAGGCGATAATTGTCAATCAATATGCACATAATGAAATTATGTAAAAGTTATATAACTTCCGAAAGTCAGAGGTGTGCGACGTGGGTTCGCACCCAAGGTCCTCTGCATTGCAGTCTGTTGGTCTCCCCACTGAGCTATCGCTGCTCTTTTGACCACCTGATGGTAAGTGGTCACCGTAGCCTATGGACGCCTGTGACACCAGAGGCATCACTTGCGCGTTGCCGAAACTTTAGGAAAGGAAGTGGGAAGGAAAAGGAGCGGGATGGGGGAAAGCGGGTGATTGGGCCTCCGGCACTCTCACTCACCGAACGGAACACAACAGTAGGAATACTGGTATTTCACGTTGATATTTTGTGAGATGGTAGTGCTTCCCCGGTCGAGCCGGCCCATTCATGCTGAAATCAGCGAGGCTCTACTACTGTTAATTAATTATTATTTAGTTTGCTTTTCTCTTAAATGATTAACTAGAGACTATTATTTAGTTAACTTTTCTGTAAGCAAATCTATAGCTACTAATTCTCAGTTCAGTCTTTTATAATCTACAATACCTATTTTGCGGTGATATGTGTACAAGACACCACTCTCACATGCAAAGGCATGTCCATAACATTACTACTGACTTTGTTATTATTGATCTAACTTAAACCCATCTATAATACGTATAGTACTGTCTGAAAATCAAATAGGTATCAAATTACAAACAGGGGTTTTCGCCCGAGGCTCTATTGGGGTAACATTGGCTGGGCCGACCAAATCGATCGATTATTAACGTGGCTTGTCCGGTCTGGACTCCCAAACAAGGTGTGTATACAGATGTACTTATACTTAGTAATGTTATGCAGGGATGAGTGAGTCACGAGTTATTTTAGTGAATTTAAACTACCTTATACGGATTTGTGGCGTTGTTTATTTATTAGATACTAGCGAACCGTCCCGGTTTCGTAAGGGTAGTACAAAACCTTATCAAATTATAAACCTAAGCCTTACTCGTGAATCACTCAGTCTATTGGTAAAAACCGCATGAAAATCCGTTCAGTAGTTTTTGAGTTTATATCGAACAGACAGACGCGGCGGAAGACTTTGTTTTATAATATGTAGTGACTAGATGTTCCCGCGGTTTCATCCGCGTTTATCGTTACTACGCCGCCCCCGTGGGTCGTAGCGTGATGTTATATAGCCTATAGGCTTCCTCGATAAATAGGCTATCCAACACTAAATTAATTTTCAAATCGGACCAGCAGTTCCTGAGATTAGTGCGTTCAAACAAACAAACTCCTCAGCTTTATAATATTAGTATAGATATAACATTTTAAATAAACAGCGCGACTAAATCCGTATAAAATAGTTTCATTTCAGTTTTTAACATTGGCGTAAACATAGCACAATATCATGAATTTAATCTATAATCCTATTGGGAGACCATTGGCGTTTCACGCAGAGGTTTTGAGTCGATCCCAAGACGTATGAAATAGTAATAATATTCTATCACATACACACAACACCATCTAGCCCAAACTAAGCAGAGCTTGTACTATGGGCACTAGACAATGGATAAACATACATATATACTTTCTTTTATAAATAAATACATATTATACATAGAAACACCCAGATCAAGACAAACATCCATGTTCATGCACACAAATGTTTGACTTGTGCGGGAATCGAACCCGCGACCTCATGCGTGGCAGTCGGTTACACCAACCACTACGCCATCGAGGCCGACAAAATAAAATAATTAATTTTAGCTTGTTTTAACGGGGAAAGAAAACATCGTGAGGAAACCTGTATGTCAGAGTTGTTAATAATGTTAACAACTCTGAGATACAGGTTTCCTCACGATGTTTTGATGAAGAATATATGTGGTGAAGTGTTTAGTCTGCCAACTCTCTGTAGGTCAGCGTATGGACTATGGCCTAACCCTTCTCAAACTCGATAGAGGTTCTTGCCCAGCAGTTCGTCAGTTTATATGCAGGGCTTATATTTTATTTTATAATCTATAATGCTTACTTAATATTATAAAACTGAATGTGAGTTTGTTTGTTACCCATTCACTCCTTAACTACTCGACCGATGATCATGCAATTTCGTCCAACATATGTACCATGTTGTACGATACGACCTTCCGCATTGCTTCCTGTTTGCGCTTAGGAACTCCTTGTGTTTCTCCACATCGACGTCTTTGTGGAGAAGCCGTCGACAGTCTTGGTCACCATGGTCTGTCATGCGGCAGGAGTGCTGGTCGTATATCACGACACGTCAACCTGCATAACATATTCCGTCGGGCTCTGGGCTGGCGTTCTGGCTCAGGTTGAACCTTATGGCATGGTACGCGACGATGGCAAGAGACCAGATGGTATGTCATTACTGCCATGGAAAATGGGTAGGCCTTTGGTGTGGGACGCAACTTGTGTGGACATCCTTCCGCCATCACATCTTTCTAGCACAGCGCGTTGTGCTGGTGCTGCTGCTGCATCAGCGGAAACGCTCAAACGGCCCAATTATAAAACCTTATTGGTGAGTACATATTTGCGTTGTTTGGTGTCGAAACCTAGCTAAGCGGCTGATCGACGCTTCATGTGACCAGAGGGCTGGTATTTTCTTTGCACATAGAATAAGTATTGCCATTCAACGTGGCAATGCTGCCAGTCTTTTGGGCGTTGCCAATTGACGACGATGCGGAGGAATATTATGACGCTTTTTAATTTTGTTGTTTTATTTTTCTCTTTAGTTAATATTTCTTGTAAATAATTTGACTACATATTATGTTAATTACTTGTTTATTTGCTGTGCGATAAATATTTTAAAGATAAAAAACTCACATTCGCATTTACAATATTACTTTGGTCTAATATTGTCTGCAATATATTATATAGCAACGTTTTACATAATTATTACTGCATGTATAATATATCTCTTAGATAAATTATATAAGTTGTTTCAACCAATGGCGTGCGTTTATATAATGTGCAAACAACAAGTGCCTGTAATTCGCTGGAAGCAATTACATGTGCAAAGTCTTACATGATCGTTAATTATTTATAATTGCCTGTTTGTATGAATGTTGTCATGTGTCAGGTGTACGGAAGCCGTCGTGAATGTGTAGGAGTTCTTGCGCGCGTACATTGCGTCGAAGTGCTTTGTTGAATGTTTGAGGATGATTATGATGCTTATGGACTTAATTCAAGAGTAAGTCAAATTTATATTTTCTAGTAGAGAAATCAATAGCAGCACGACGTCTGGAAATATGCCCGGTAGACGGTAATATGCTTGCTCTCTATTATGCGGGAATAACACAATTCACGTCAAGTTGTAAATAATATTACACATTTTAGCTTTTTGAAGCTAAATTAATAATAATAATAATATTCTATCACATACACACAACACCATCTAGCCCAAACTAAGCAGAGCTTGTACTATGGGTACTAGACAATGGATAAACATACAACTATTTTTTGTTAATACGTACATATTATACATAGAAACACCCAGACCAAGACAAACATCCATGTCCATGCACACAAATGTTTGATTTGTGCGGGAGTCGAACCCGCGACCTCAGGCGAGGCAGTCGGTTATACTAACCACTACACATTCGAGGGACGTTCAGAGAAATATTTTCTCTTGCAAAATTCTCGATAGCGACACAATGTCTAGAAATAAGACCGATATCAATAATCTCGCTCTTCATTATGCGGGATATTATCTACATGTAACAAAATGACTAAAAGTGGTAAATATTACTACTTCCACCTTTTTGGGGTAAATTCCAGACAATGATCAATTTACTATTAGAAAACTCATGTATTCTGTAAATATGCCTGATAGATAGATAGCAATAAGCTTTTAGACTTATTAAGGTCCTTCAGACCAAATTTCGGTTACAGCATTTGCGCTGGGAATATTATGTTGCACAAATGTGTGTGCATAAACACAAGCGTATTCTCTGTTCCCCAACTCTCATAATCATAGATTGACGAAATGTTGATTTAACAAAACCTTTGCCTACTTCTGGGATACACGCGTAAGTCTATATACACTAAAGTGAAGAATTGAAAAAGAGAAGAGATAAGAGAAGTGAAGAGAAGTGTGTCAGGATCGTAGCAAATGGAAATCCGTAGTCTCTGCCTACCCCTCTGGGAAACGGGCGTGAATCTATGTATGTATGTATAAACTAAAGTAACTATGTAACTTTTGACATTCATAAGCGTTACTTTGTGACCTAAATATATCGTGCGCCGTCAACATAAGTTACTTGTCACTTTCAAGATAACCGCTTGTTCTTAGTGATAATTGTTTGACATTTAGACTTATACTAAATCACTCAGCGTTTAAGACATTTGAGTTAATTTGAGTACAAAATACGGTATGGAATGCAACAATTGTATTACCAATATTGTATTGGTTCGCACTGTTCGCAGAATCCGTGGGTGGTGTTAAATGTTAGGCATTGTAGGTTGCTAATAACTGGAATATAGTAACTGCTGACTTCTGAAGTAAATGATGTGGACCTTACAAGAGAATAAGTTTCTTAAGGAACAAAAATCCAAAAAAAAAGATTGGGTGTCCTGTGACTGTTAAGCAACCGAAACGTCGAGCAAGTATTCATTTAATTAGTTAACAAAATAATTTAAAGAACTAATTTATTTTTAAATTTCTTTAAGATTTGTTTAAGACTGTATGACTTTTTTAACCGACTTCAAAAAAAAGGAGGAGGTTCTCAATTCGACTGACCGACACCGACTCCATTAATAACAATAATTTAATTATTCACAAGAATATGCAATTATTTATTAACTTTTTAATGCAATTTAAGTTTTAGAACATTCGTTTTTGAAGTCGGTTTTATTTTTTATTAAAATTTTGTATTTTATACAACATATTCGGCAAATTAGCAATGTAGCTAGCATTAAAACAAAAAATCCCAACGCTTGAGCTTCTTGGCACTTCTCATAGCGTCAAGAAGCTCAAGCGTTGCGTTTCGTCTCGATTATTGTCATATTTATTTGTCATCTTTCCGCAGACGCCATTATAACCTTCTCTATATTGTTCAAATTGTAATATAACTAGAAAGTCTTTATTCATTTTACAAAACTATCTTCTAAATTCAAACACAGCCTCGTTACAATTCTACAATGGTATAGAGATCTCGATTCGGCCTCGCGATTACATCGCCGTGGATAGCCTATACAAAGGTAACACCTACTTATAAGATAAGTGCATTGTGTAACAGTACTAACAGACAATAACATTAGTCGAACGTCACATAACACGAGATAAGCGTATTGGATGAGCTCGCACCCACCTGGTGATAATTGTTGAACGCGGTGGAGCGTTTGAATTTAACTATTTTATTGAATTTAGAGTGGTTACTGGTAGGATAGTGATTTGCGAGGTACAATTTTTTATAGGAAATATAGGCACGTTATATGGTAAATTAATATACAACGTTATTCTTAGTAAAGTAAAAACCTTTCAGGGGGTGATTGTACTTGTTATTATAAACAACTTTTCTTCTGGGACATTGTCGAAATCGTGAAAATAAAACAGCTGTTCCATACAAAATTGAACTTTGACCTCGGCAAATGTACGGAACAGCTGATTTATTTTTCGCGATTTCGCCAATGTCTCAGAACAAAAGTTGTTCATAATAACAAGTGTAATCAACCCCTGACAGGTTTTGACTTTACTAAGAATAAGCTTGTATACGTACTATAAATACTATATTTCCTTCCTTTTTCAAAAATACAACTTGTGTCTTAGTTATAATTCCTGTATCGTGAGGGACTTTACAAACATTGTAACAACAGACACAAGGAACACCCGGACTTAGACCAACCATTTGAGGAGAGTGATTCTACAATACTCAAAGTAGCGGCAACCACTTATAACATAACGGTATATTATTATACACGCGTCCGTATCCCTTTTTTTTTTGTTTTTGTTTTCGCAGGGGAATGCCTTTACGCACACCCGCTCTCGTCGATGCGGTTGGAAAGCCGCGCCGGCGACGGCGGGTAGTGTCGGATTCGCCGGGGCCCTTACAATAGTGGACCACGGAATACCGACTAAACCTAACTGCGGCGCTCTTCCCGTCTATCATGGAGCGCCGGAGGATCTCCGTTCCAAACTCTTTCCGGCGCTCAGACGTTAGCCTGGCAGGGCTACGACCTAAGACACAACCATCTAAGGCGGGGGCAGGAGGTGAGCGTGGTAAGATGTTGTATCCACAACCACTTAACAAAACATAGCTAGCGAATTATGTTTTAAAAACTCGCGTAAAAGAGGACGAGTCTATTTTCATCTATGGTATTCATTACCAGACTCCGTGCTGCTCGAATCGAATCAAAGACCCTATAAACAGAAAACAAACGCCAATTATGCAACGAAATTGACAAATATAAGTACAAAAACAGTCTGCGGAAACTGTAATACCTACATATTTACTATATCTTCTATAAATGATTTAACACGGCACCTTATTATCTATAACCTGCAATGTAAGTCCATAAAACAAATTAACTTAACCGACCTCAAAAAAGATTAGTACAGTTATAAATTACAACACCATGTTAACTTGTAATGCGTTACCCATACACGAACATTACAGTTATACATCAAAGACTTCCGTTGAGGAAGACCTTTTAAATTATCCGAGCGACAACATAATAGCGTGTGAAATTCACCGAGATTAACGACTGATTTACGATTATAAAAATAAATGCTGATTTATTTTACTACAAGTGATTTAATACTTCATTTAAGTTTATTTATAAATGAAGTATTAGATCACGGGTGATAGTAAAAATAACTGAACTGTCGCGCTGGGCCAATGTTACCCGAGAGCCACGAAAATGACGCTCTGAGTATAAACAATATTTATGTCAACTATTTATAAAAAAACGTTTATTATACGTTGTACATAGATAGATAGATTTTTTTAATATGAAATTTTTGTAACTTGCCATAATCAGACTAACCGCAGAGAGGTCTTGAATGACAATAATCGATAGGCATGTTTCTATGTATAATATGTATGTATTAACAACAAAAAGAAGTATATATTATGTATGTTTATTCATTGTCTAGTACCCATAGTACAAGCTCTGCTTAGTTTGGGCTAGATGGTGTTGTGTGTATGTGATAGAATATTATTATTATTATTTCTTCTTCTTCTCCCTAGCCTTTATTATTCCCAAGTCACTTGGGGTCGGCTTTCTAGTCTAACCGGATTTGACTGGATATCAGTTTTTACACGGAGCGACTGCCATCTGACCTCCGCAACCCGAAGGCTAACGATACCCTAAGGCTAGACCAGTGTCAGGATATTAGAGGGCACTGACTTCCCAATAACGACTGCCATAGATGTTCAAGGCAGCCGGGACCGACGGCTTAAAGTGCTCTCCGAGGCACGGAGCAGGTGATAATTATTATTATTAAAACGCTATTTAAAAAACGCTGTTTGGATATTATTAATTACTCTGCACTATTGAATTATGAATAGCAGTAATCCATGTTTGTCGTCAAAGCTTTTAAAGTCATGGATAGTCAGAATTGATGTTCTCCTGCTTACTATAGTCGCTTGTTTCCATGTCATGATGCGAAAAATAAAATAGTCTTCCGGGCAATGCTGAAAGAAACTGTACATCGTAACTAATATTATAAATGCGATTGTGAGTTTGTTTGTTACGCTTTCACGCCTTAACTACTCGACCAGGTTCACAGAAAAGAATATAGAGTCCTTTCATCCAGAAAACAGAACTGTTACAATCCTAAGCTAGATTTACGCGAGAGATGCCGGGGGCTAAATCTAGTATACTAACAGGTGCACCGCAAGCTAATCTGCCACCAAAATAGTCGTAGCTTAGCAATAAAAAGCATTGGACTACTGCCGCTTATTATAAAGTTTAACTTAAATGCAAACGAAGAAGATGCATTAATTAACATATCGATTTATTTTTAGAGAGTTGCCAGTCGAGTACGTTTGAATGGAGCACGGCGTGGGCCGGAATAGTGTCAACGCGCGATCGCAAGCGCAGCTCAGTGTACCGCTGCGCCGAGTTGTTAGTGTGTTAGTTGTCAGACAACACACGCGTTAACTGTTAATGATAAACTTCACACACCCACTAGTTTCAACCAGTTAATATTAATAAGGTTGCGCCAAAAGCTCGTTATGAAGAATAAAGTTATGTAAGTTGATGTAACTGCTGATAGAATAACTATATATGAGCGTAGGACTAAATATCGACTGTGAACTGGCAACCGGTACTATCTCAATTTTGACAACTTTACAGGCTGAAGGAAAAACGTGTTTCCGTCATTTCTATAGCACCTGATTTATTAAATAAAAATACGTAGGTAGTTATTAAGACTGCGTCCAACGTAAGACGCGGTTGGACTGAATGACAGAGCTCGATATTCAAATCGGCGCGCGGCCGCCATAGTAAAATTGTATGGAGGATTTGAAGTGCTTTTTTGATAAATATGTATCTTTATTGTCAACCAATAACATAAAGATTTGGGATGGACGAATTGTACTATAACTATTTATGTTTCGTTTAAGCTGTAAAATAGGATAGATTTCTACTGTTATAATCTAAAAAAACATTTAATGCGAGCTTACGTTTTTGCATTTTTCGTGTAAGTTTGCGTAATTTTGTAGGCGAAAATATTAATTATGTAAAGTTTTTAACACGGAGTAATTGTAAACATATTCATTGTTATGGTAAATGTATATTTTATATTTGTATTAAACAAAAAGTGTTGATTTTATCAACTTAACTGTGACCGCCTGTTTTGGCACATTTCGCTCGGCGTAGTCTTAAACGTATCTGACATGGGATTGCTTGCAACGCTGCGGAATATGATATAGTATAAAATTGTATTACAAAGTGAAATCTTCAGAAAATTGAGATAGGACCCGTTGCCAGTTCACAGTCGATATATTATATTATCATATAGTAAGTATCTCGACAGTATCCGCGAAAGGGTAGGCAGAGCTGTATTAGACCTTCTTCTTCAATTTAAGAGCCAAGCTCCTATCGGTGGAGTCTCTTCCATAATGACCTATCTTCAGCCAGCGCTTTGACTTCTTGATACGACGTAAATTTTACCTTTTCTTTTACTTGATCTATGAACGTCCTCCTTGACCTTCCTCTTCCCCTTCTGCCTTCTATTTTTCCTTCCAAGATGTTTCTTATTAGACCTATATTACGCCAAATTTATTTTTATGTCTTTAATAGATGACGGTCTTCTCGCCATTTTGTGGGCAAAGGTTCGGATGCCGTGCACTACTAAAATTTTCTCGACCTAATAACAGTATGACCGACCAGCGAATCCAACCGAGCAACCTTGACTAGGGAGTATCTTATGTACGTTTATATAAACATAAGACAAAAGCCTTTTTTTATGTTACTGAGTTGCCGCTATAAGACAATACAAAATATCTGTACTACCCTTGATGTTGCAAATGGCCATAGGTTATTGGTTATCACCATTGGCCGTATCCGCTCTTATCAGTATTGTAGCAAGGATAGACTAATGCGAGAAAGTTGGACTGCCATGCAAAGGCCTCGAGTTTGATTCCAAGACATGCAGCTTGGATGCATGCAGTTAAAGGCGTTGTAATCGTTGATTATCGCTATCTTCAACGGTGAAGGCAACCAGCATTTTTTTTATACAACTAAAGTGGCAAGCAAGCATACGGCCCACCTGATGGTAAGTGGTCACCGTAGCCTATAGACGCCTGCGACACCAGAGGCATCACTTGCGCGTTGCCGACCTTTTAGGAAAGAAAGTGGGAAGGAGAAGGAGCGGGAAGGCGGTAAGGGAGTGATTGGGCCTCCGGTACTCTCACTCACCGAACGAAACACAACAGTAGGAATACTGGTATTTCACGTCGATATTCTATGAGAGGGTAGTCCTTCCCCGGTCGAGCCGGCCATTCATGCTGAAATCAGCGAAGCTCTACTACTCTAAAACGTTCTCGAAGATATACATAAAGCCTGCCAATCTGTACTGGGCCAACGTGGTACACTATGGTCTAATACTACTGACTCTGAAATGAAACTTGTAGTCAGTTGTGCGACAATTTGCCTAGAGGACTGTAAAGTCTGTAAAGTCGGTTTACGGACGATAGTTTAACATCACAATGTCATAATGTGCCTTTCGCTCGTTCGTGTAGCGCTTTCGTTCCGATCGTAACGTTACAATGAGCGTAACGGGACAATGAGCGTAACGGGACAACGAGTCATCCTTTTTCGTGCGTGCAGCCGGCGTTCATCGATTTATTAGACGTTGTCACGTCAAAAAGATCCTGCCTCCCTCTGCTTTGGGTTGAGCAACCTTCTCATTTTATAAGAATTTTCATTTAATGCTGCTTCTCTGTCATTCATTTGGATACTGTCAACTAGGAAGTATTATTTTAAATTGCAAACAAGAAAATAAAATATGCATTTTATTATGCGATTAATCCATGCAATTATAAAAAAGATTATTGAAGCAATTTCAATTAATATTAATCCGTTGGAATGACACTTTTAATACTTTATTGTAATTGAAATTACTATCCGCGGTACCGGATTATTATTATACAACACACAACAAAGAAATATAAAACCTACTTTCAAAACGGCTTTATTGAAGGTTTTTGTCTACCTAATGTGCCTCGGAGAGCACGTAAAGCCATCGGTCCCGGCTGCCATGAACATCTATGGCAGTCGTTATTGGAAAGTCAGTGCCCTCTAACATCCTGATACTGGTCTAGCCTTAGGATATCGTTAGCCTTCGGGATGCGGAGGTCAGGTGGCAGCCGCTCCGTGTAAAAACTGATATCCATTCAAATCCGGTTAGACTAGAAAGTCGACCCCAAGTGACTTGGGAATAATAAAGGCTAGGGAGAAGAAGATGTCTACCTAACTCATTTTTAAACAGTTTCAGTCCCATATGGCCTCGTGGGGTCACTCCCTGAGTCTCCACTCTATGACTCATTAAGTAATGAGTCATTACCAACATCTATTCTTTAGTAGTGGCCATTGTCACTTGAGCTTGCTTTATTTTGCTAGTTATGAAAGTAACTTAAGTGCTTTGACGCATAACCTCGATATCGAGTGTGTCCTTTAAAGAAACTCCAAGGATATTCCATATCTTGTTGTGCAACATAATTTGTGGACTGCAAGTTGCGCCTATGTTATAGCACCGTAAGTCATAAAAGGTAGAACGCAACCAGAACAACGATGGATGGGATATTAGGTATTCCACGTAATAGGGAGCAAGCCAATTACCATCTACGAAGCATATTGCCAGACTTGCATGGAGTCTGACTAAAATTTCCCAATAACACTTTAACCAATTAGAAAATCAAAACCGGAATATCACGATGGACCGCAAACATAAGCGTAAATTATACTGACATATATTTTTGCAGGTAACTTTAAGTTTCAAAAGGGTGCATACATTTCTTCCCTAAGCGCATGTATGTTGGGTAGGTATGTTACGTAAATTTCTCGGTATCATCCACGCCCTTCAGCATAAGAAAGTACAGAAGAAATTCAAGGAAAGTTGATAAAAATCGACGAATGAACGAACGGGTGGGGTCCACATGTCAACGTCACGCGTGGGCGGGGCCACACACCCTTCACGATATTTTTCTTACGTATCTACCCCCTTATAAGAAAGAGTAGATAAGTGCCAGCTTACTTTAGATGATAACATGTATGTTAACCTATTCAATGCGGCGGACGCCGATCGACGTCTTATTTTGTCATACTCAGATTCGGAGGACACCGATCGGCGTCATGTATAGTTGTTTTATATTTTACCCAAATTTAAAGATATTATATTAATAAAACAACAAATGTGTTTGGAATTTACTAATGAAATGCCTGATATGAGTAGGTAGTTTTTAGATATTTTGTTTTTTTTTTATTTCATCAAGTGCGGCTGACGCCGATCGGCGTTTACGTTAAATATGAGCCGATTCTGGATAGTGAAAGCAAAATTTGTTGCCGCATTGAATGGGTTAAGAGACACACAAGTGACGTAATAACTTAAGTGGTCGCCACACGGGACAAAATAAAAATTACTATTTCGAGTCTGGGTGTTCTATGTGCCATTAATTGAATGCACAGCCTTCGTGACACAGGAAGTATTCCTACCGAGAAAGTTGCCTTTTTCAGAACATTAAATAATATCTTTATCATAATATCTTGTGTATCCTTGAACCGACGGGCGTGTATGAGGAATGTGATGAAAGTGAATGAAGCCAGAGAAGTGTGTCAGGATCGTAGCAAATGGAAATCCGTAGTCTCTGCCTACCCCTCTGGGAAACAGGCGTGAATCTATGTATGTATGTATGTAATATCTTGTGTATGTCTCAGCTATATAGCCCAACAATTATATTTGGCGTGGCGGGCATACTGATGTAGGCATCATTTACAATTACGCATGTTTATATATAATATACACAATATTACTAAATACGCAGATCTAAACAAGCATAATTATCGTGCTGGCTGGTAGCAAGTACAGTGAGAACGCGCATTCAAAATACAAAAAGTAGAATGTTCTAGGCTCGATATGTCAGAGGTACGAGCCGTCAGTTTCAGATATATTTTTCAGTAATTGACACGTATTTGGATAGATCGGTATATAGATATTACTAGCTGTCCCTAGAATTTTCCCCGTTTTCGCAACATTTTTCATTGCTGCACCGCTCCTATTGGTCGTAGTGTGATGGTATACCTATAGCCAATAGCCTTCCTCGATAAATAGGCTACCCAACACTAAAATATTTTTTCAATTCGAACCAGTAGTTCCTGAGATTAACGCGTTCAAACAAATAAACAAACTCTTCAGTTTTATAATATTACTAGCTGTACCCGCGACTTCGTCCGCGTGAAAATTTGTATAAAATGTTATATGTTTTAGGACAGAACTTCTGTGTAAACGATGTTAGATGTGGAACCATTGGGGACGTACACATACAGATTTTGGGGATTGCTAACGCGAGACAATGCGACATAGAGTTGGCCATGAGTCATGAGTAAAACAGCCCGTACTGAGATCTACACCTGCAACGTGTAATCTCTGACCTTGCGCTTTATTTATTGTCATTGCATTACATAAACTTACTGGGAATTGAACGCGCTTAAAGCTGAACAGATAATTATTTGGTATGATGGAGTTTCTCGGAATAAAAATTATTTCACCGGCGCCACATCCTGTTAAAATTGCGGCTTCAACTAAGTTACGTTGCAAGATTTTTACTTTAAGTCTGGTTCCGTTACAAAGCCTAGGTGGACTTAAATTTCTTAGCAAGATTATGGGAACGCCCACTTGTAAAGAAATTTTATGGGCTGGAAGACCAGGTGCGCGTCAAGAATTAAGAAACTCTACTGGATAGTTAGTAATGTCGTCTTCTGCTGTGACATTGTGAATAGAAGTATATTCGACACTATCACCGTTAATTTGCCTTAGCATCTCAGAATTAATAGCTGTTGCTTGGTCGTTTCGAGGCGGCAAAGTTGTAAGTTGCTATATATTATGAAACGGCAGGCCACTATACGAAAAGACCTACCCTAAGGTCACCACTAAAAGAAATCCCAACTGTCCCCCTCCCCCTAGAGGGGAGACGGACACAACACAGAGGCGCGCGTGTGAACACGCACGCCGCTTCTCGGACCTGGTGCTGAACGAATGGCGGGCAGGCCCACAAAGTCCGCCACCCCCAGGTCAGACCTCAGGGTGGCTGGAGGTCGTCTTGGGCCCTCCGGCGCCTGGCTCTGCGGTTGGGGAGAGGGTTTAAACGCACCCTCCCCCACTCTGCCGCCTCCTTGATGGAAATCACTTCCTCGGCGAGGCGACGGCATTCCACGACCTCTCGCTCCGGACCATAGACTGAACTACGGCCGGGAGCGAGAGGGCAACAAATCCGACTGCCGCGACCAACTCACGACGCTGCGATGCCCAGGTGGGGCAAACCGCCAAAGTGTGCAGCGCCGTGTCCTCAACAACGTCGCGGCAGTCGCCGCAGTGGTGACAACTGGGCGTCTCTTGCCGGCGTATACGACACAGGAACTGGCCAAAACAACCGTGGCCAGTCATTACCTGTGTCAGCCGGAAGATGAGGGCGCCATGCCGCCTTTCCAGCCACTCCTCAAACACGGGACTTACCGCCACGATCGTGGCGTGCCCGATAGCCATGCAGCTGTCTGGTTTGTATCTGTAGGTGACCCATATACTGACGAAATTAAAATTTGTAACGATGGAACCATACAACATAAACTATCTGGTAAAATTACCTTATTTTCTGCTCGCTGCTGAAAAGTACCGTCTCCTATTTTACAGTAAACCGATTTTAATTAAATAAAGACTAAATGTTACCCGAGGATATTCTCTATAGTGTTCTTACTGAGTCTATCGTATTAACTTTGTACTTTAGGCGTGATGAAGTAATAAACAAACAGACAGACAGATTTTTCTAAAATGATTGAAATGTGTTCAGTTAATTATTCTGAGTCCCCTTAATTCATTTATTTCGCAATATTCTAAAATTTACAGACACGTGAAATTTAGAGTTTTATTTTCCTATTGCCCAAAAAATACCAAAATCGAAGCGATTATTATCTCCATATACCGATTCGGTTTTGTATTAATCTAATAAACAAATTTTAGGAAATCGGATTACAACTTTTATTTACATTATATCTCTAGAACAAAGAGTGGTTGTTGAAAGCCAGCATGCCATACAACGGCGTAAAACCTTAATATCACGATTTAAAAAATGACGTCATTTGCACAGTGCCATCTATCGTGATATATTTGTCTGTATTTTGTGTACCTATATTTTGAAAAATAAAATTACTTACTTACTTACTATATGTATAAATCATTACGTCGGGTCTAGTACTAAACACATATTACTAACAAATTAGAGATGTCATTGTCAATTAGTAAACATTCAACATTGTCTTAGAATTAATTATTATTTATTATTATAACAAAAATTACGAAATTTATATTATATCCGTATAACTGGCTTTCTGTATACGATCCTGATCTGTAAACACAATCTATGAGCTTAAATTTAAGCAAATCTCAACCTTATTTGTAAAACATTACGGTGGATCTAGTACAGTACGATCACATTGCCTACATTAAAATTTAATTTAACTTCAAATGCTCATAACTTTTGATAGAGAAGACCGATTTTAATGAAATAAAGACTAAATGTTACTTGAGGATATTCTTTATAGTATACTTACTGAGTCTATCGTATTAACTTTGTCCTTCAGGCGTGATGCGAGAACAAACAGACAGACAGACTTTTTTAAAAATTATTAAAATGTGTTTAGTTAATTATTCTGAGCCCCCTAAATCATTTATTTTGCAAAATTCTAAAATGTACAGACACGTGATATTTACAGTTATACTATGCTAGATGTTCCCGTGGTTTCACCCGCGTTTTTCGTTACTGCGCCGCCCCCGTGGGTCGTAGCGTGATATTATATAGCCTATAGCCTTCCTCGATAAATAGGCTATCCAACACTAAAAGAATTTTTCAAATCGAACCAGTAGTAATCACGCAGAATAAACCAGGAGAAACATCGTTTGTACTATGTCTGTAATGGGTAATTATTTTGCTGCGATGTTATTTTAAAACTACGATATCTCCTAAGATATTCATTGAAATCGAATGATGCAAAGGGCAATTTTGTTTTAAATTAAATACTTGTGACGAATAACGTATTTATTTGGATAAGGATTAATATCATGATTATAAAAATACCTTCGCAAATAATGCATTATTTTAGAACAAATTTCGTTAGCATAAAAATGGTTATAGTGAGCCAACCTTAAAAGATAGACATATGCTGTCGCGGACTTTTTTTTAGAACTTTTAAAGGGGAACAATTCTGTCATACATGATTTTTGCGAAACTTTAGCTGTTTACGCAGCGCACGCAGCGGAAGCTCTCAAAAGGAAAAAATACTCTCCGATTTTGAAACATTCTTCATTGGTGCTCCGCTCCTATTGATTTTAGCATGATGATATATAGCCTATAGCCCTACTCAATAAATGGGCTATCTAACACTGAAAGAATTTTTCAAATCGGGCCAGTAGTTCCTGAGATTAGCGCGTTCAAGTAAACAAACAAACAAACAAACAAACTCTTCAGCTTTATAATATTAGTATAGATTATAGATTAATTTATTGTTGTTATATGAATATCGTACTAACGCATCCGTTTTACGACATGAACTGTGAGCTTTGAGTTTCTTTCTTTCTTCCGTCGTGCGTATCTTCATGCTAAATTAATGCTCATGCTTGTGTGCCTACGCAAAAACTCTTTCACCTTATAACCTTGGCATACGTGTGTATTACGTGTGTGTGACTGATAATAAACCAAAACCGTAAGTTGAGACAGTTCCCTTTTAATCACCCTATACTACAGACTTTGGTACACCCCATTACCCCCTCCTTTATGTATATGCTGTATAGCAAAGCTGCAGTATCCCAATGGACAAGACATTGGACTTACGATCGAAAGATCGTGAATTCCTATACCACCGATAGCACAATAACGCACTGGCTTAATGAGAATACTTGTAATTAGTAACCCAACATTCATTAATAGTAATCTTTAACTTCTTGAGCATCATAAAAATTATCAAGTAATCTTGTAATAAAAAGTATCAAGCAGATGAACTCTATGAACTGGTACTATAAAGACAAGATATAAAACAGTTACATCAATAAAAGCGCACTACTTAGGATAAGTATGAACCGCAGTAAACGAAAGCAAAAGCTAAAAATTCTTCAAGAATCTAGTTGATCTTAACGATTGTCATGTTGAGCGGCCGTACGAGCGATCATAAACTGCGGCTGACAGCTGACGAGCGCAACAATGTTGCCAACCGCATAGACCGATCGATCTGAGCACTGACCATTTGTCACAATACCCTCATAAACTGTAATAGACAAGGAGCTAGCGAGACAATTTATGACTCATCATAAAAATTCTTTATTTAAAAAGTGACCTTTTTAAAATTCAATTGCCTTATTAAGAGCAATCCCTGTATTGCGGTATCTTTACGAACATTCAAACAAAGAACACTAAGCTTTGGAACAACCATTAGTGGATCACAATTTTGTTTGTCGTGTGTGAGATCCGGAACTTCAATACTTGGCTTTCAGGTAGTTAAGCAACCAACCACCATGCTAATAATGATGTGAGTCCATATTGAGTCTACATTACAATTATTCACCTGTAGATAATAATAATAATAACACCTTCTTAACTATTTACGACAGATAGAGCTACCCACCAACCTTTACATCACTATGCAGAAGGCCGCTATACTCAATACTTGCCGTATAGTTCGTAAGTTTTTGCAGGACGAGCCCCTTTTAATAAATAATGCCCCAAATGAACCCCGCTTGGTCTAGACCCGTGGTTTTCATTAAATACTGAATTTTATTTCAAGAAAAACAAATTAAGCTAACCAAAATAACAATAATATAAATAATCCATACTTATGCCATATCAAACCCGAAAGACAGCGATAGTCGTGGCAGGTGTAACAAAATAACACTAATATTTTTAATAACAAAGAAAACATATGTTATAAATGTAAGCACGCTGTAAATAACTACTAAAAGTGATAATATAAACAACCTATATTTTAAACATGGTATTTTGTATTTATTTATACTTTTTGATCGCAACCTCTCGGCCTAATGAAATATCAAGTCAATTATCCTTTCAAAAAATTAATGCCAGAGCATTTCCGTTGTTAAAATATTACTATTAATGCTAACATGTAAGTAAATACAGTCATAACAAGCATTTTAATTGACATCAAAAGGGCACTGAATTTTATTTATATTGTACATACTAGGCTTTGCTTGTGACTTCGTTCGCAACGACAACAGCTGTATTTTAGGGATAACTTCTATATCAATCATACTCTGCACCTTATAATCTTCCTCTATACTCTAGTTCTGCTAAGCCGTACAAGATAAAAAAGACTTAGATTATAACTTGAATAAGGCGATTCACACACTGCCCCACGCCACGCTGCGGGATGCGTGGTGACAGAATCACGCGCGCGGGTGCGTGAGTGCAGATCAGCATCATAATGCAGATTTCTCCGCACAAACGTGACGCGTGGCGCGCGCGGGTGCGTGTTTCCCCGCATGTAGACGCGTGATCTGCAGCACTGCGCGTGAATGCGTTTTCTGTGTGTTGCACTACGCGTGTTTTCTATACAAACACAGGTACTTGCAAACAACGTAAGAACACGCACTCCCGCGCTACGCTGCGTGATACGGTGCACTGTGCCAACCGCCTAAGCTAGTAAAAACCGCATAGAAATCTGTTCAGTAGTTTTTGCACGATGCAAAAAGAAACGGGCTGGCAGTTGAGAAATGTAATAACCATTCATTTGATTTTACATCCCTCTAAATAGGCGATGCAATTTCGTTATGATTTTATAATAGTATGGATAAAAGGCATTAAGCCGCACTACTTCTGTCCGCGGTATTGAGCTAAATCCCATAGGAATAGATTACAGGAATAAAAAGTATCCTATACGTTTCAAGTTCCATTCAAATAATTGCAGCAACTTACGTGTGATTGAGTAACAGATATGCAAACATCTTAACAAAGTTGCTCATCTCTACAATTAATATTACAAGGAGTAAAGATTTGATTATTGTTTATTTAATATTGTCTTCTGTTTACGCGAATGTTATTCATTGAAATGAAACTACTATATACGGATTTTATCGCGTTGTTTATTTGACACTGTTACAAAATTTTTTGAAAAACTGTTACACTACTATAATCACTATTAAACTTTACAAATTTTTAAGCTAATTAAATTATTGAAACTATTAAAACTATTTATACTATTACTATACTATTATACTATTTAGTTTTTTTTTTTTTTTTTTTTTTTTTTTTTTTTTTTTTTTTTTTTTTTTTTTTTTTACACTTTCCGCGACGTTTCGGTTGCTTTTCAGCAGCCATGGTCACGGGGAGACTAAGATGGTAGTTGTCTCAATGTTCCAGTGTAGTTATTTCAAAGTACCCGAACATAATTTAATCATGGGTGTTTCTATTTACGCAGAATGAGCTCATTGTTTATTTGTGACATTTTACTCAAAAACTGCATCAACTGATTTTAAAACTGCCATTAGTAAGCTATATTATCACATATAGGCTATAATTTATTATTTTTAAAAAGTACAGTTACTAATATAAGCTAACCTAACCTACTTTTACGCGAGCGAAATCGCAGGCAAACGCTAGTATATTATATTAGTAGAATTTACGGATGTACAGACAAACTTATAACGTACATTTCAAATGTAATTTCGGATTCAAAAACACCGGCTGCCATTAATTGCTGTCGTGCAGAGTTATAAATAAATAAGTAGGGGTCAAAAGAAAGGGTCCGGACTTCTTTACCAGTTTTGAAAGCGCGCCGGGTCCCTTAAGAGTGGATGAAAAGACATTTGTTTGACCTGGTTCGATAAGTGCTGAAGTGAATATGCATATTTCAATTACGTGTTATACGATATTGTATATTTTGGTGTATGACGTACCTAAGAGTTTTATTGAAAACTTGCAATTTCACTTAAAAAATTTAATTTTAACACCTAAAGATATTACTACTACAGTTGTAGCAACGATAGCCTAGTGGAAAACCGTAAGACTGCAATATAGAGGTCCCGAGTTCGATCCTAATGCGCGCATTTTTGACTTTTCGAAGCTACGTACGTACTAAAAGTCCCCCGCGATACAAGAAATATTCAAGTGCGGGAGATGCCTTTAAAAAAATAAATTTCGCTCTCTTTAACGTTGATGAAAAACATCGTGAGGAAACCTGCATGTCTAAGACTTCTCCATAATGTTCTCGAAGACATGTGAAGTATGGTAACCGCTCTGGGCCAGTGTGGTGGACTATGGCCTAACCCTTCTCGCACTGAGAAGAGGCACCTGCCCAGCAGTGGAACAATTTATATACAGGGCTGATATTATTACCTACAGCTAAAAGCTTGTGTTAAAAGGTGTGATTTGATCTACAGTACGGGGTTTGAAAATGTGTCCGATTGAAAATATTTTTTTTATAAGACAACTTTCGCTCTAGGAATAATTCCTGTGTCGCGGTGGACTTTACAAACATTCAAACAACGGACACAAAGATCATCTAGACTCGGAACAACCATTTGTGGATCACACAATTTTTTGAAGTGAAAACTTGAGGCGCGTTGAGCACTTCTTGGGTGAACAAAAATCATGGAACTATCTTCATCGTCACGCTTCCACGCTTTATTATTTGTTTTTAGAATATTTACAATACCTCAGAAATGGTGCGTACTACGCAAAAAATTACGAAATTTTGACCCCCTTAATAACCCTAAGAGAGTATCAGGAACTAGCATCCGACCCGACCCTTTTTTTTTCTGCCCCAATTTTAATTTTTGTCCCGTATGGCATTCGAACCCACAACACTCGGCGTAGTGGCAGTGGCGAGCCGACCACTTAACCCCCAACGCCATCCGAGCAGTCAATAAAAGTTCGTTACCTGCTATTACGTGATACCTTAACGAAAGCTGGGTGTAATACACTACATACTCTTTGGATGTATACAGGTTGTCCCAGAAGTCAACGTCAAACCGGAATCAGGTAACAGGCTAAGTTATAATAGCCATCAGAAAAATCTGATATAAGTATTTTAAAAATTATAGGCATTTTATAAAGCTTTTTACCTGATTTCGGCTTGACGTCGACTTTTCGAACATTCTGTATATGAGTGTCATATAGACTATATGACACTCATATACATACATATAGGACATCCTGTATATGAGTGTCATATAGTCTATATGACACTCATATACAGGATGTATATGAGTGTCATATAGACTGTCGAAAAATATTTACTCATTAGCAGACTATTGGAATTATACTTTGATTGCAACAGGTTAAATGATAGACTTCCTCGTCGTGAATGTCATTAAAACATATCCCACGCATAGAATTAATTATTACTCAAGTACAACTAAAATATTTACTAATGACTCGTGAGTTCCAATCCCACCTATAGCTGTATCAACATACTCCTAAGACAAGCATTTTGTAACCCAATTACTTACCCATTAAACCTTTTAGAAAAGGAGCCACTGTTTGTTTAAAAAGCACCTCTTCAACATTGTCATCACCAACAGTCCCCCATGCAAAGGCTGCACAGTGAATAAGGAGACACCGACTCGAGTGTTCTTACTTACTGCAAAAGCTTGAGCAACTAACAGGTAAAGCTTCTGATCATTCCAAAAATGAGTAAGGACTTAAGTATTTGTGGCTTAACAAGCTTTAGTCTCTTTTTCTTTCTTTTTAAATAACAAAAAACTTCATTCTGATCACCATCGTTGACATCACTCTTCTTAGTGTGGAACCTTTTTCCGCGATCTAAGTATCAAGTAAAGTAAGCAATTCTCTATGACATCTTTGATGCATTTGATAACCCATATCTGGAGGAAAGTTATAGACTGTATAACTTAACGCTACGAGCCACAGGACAGGAGCAGCAATCATAAACGCAGGTGACACCGCGGGTAAAAGATAGTCGAAGTATAAAAAAAACTTTCTCTGTTAAACATTAGTAGGTACCTTTAAAAAGAAAACTTCCAATGTGAAATTTCTTGTAATCATACTCTCTCAATAATTTAGTCAATCATATACTATTAATGATGGTTAATAGGGCTTTAAGAGTTAATGTTCATTAATAACGATGATAAATACATCGTTTCATTGTCGACACTTTATTTCGTACAGTCAGCTACATAAATTGATCAACATTATCAAAAACTAGCTACCCGCCCCGGCTTCACGCGGGTAACAGACATCTTTAACAAACATCGTCGTAGTTTAACCAATTTACACAAAATCTAAACTTTCTCATAAAATTTTCTGTCTATTGGTGAAAACCGCATGAAAATCCGTTCAGTAGTTTTTGAGTTTATCGCAAACAGAAAGACAAACAGACACGGTGGGCGACTTTGTTTTATAATATCTAGTGATTGTTATGAATTCATATCTGCACTTCAAAACACGCATAGCTGATGTAGGTTTAAAATCTGCCAGGTTCAAGTGAGGCTAGACCGGATACGTCTGCCATGCACCCAGAGAGGTGGGCACAAATCGTCACGAATTGGCTGCCACAAGTCAGACGGGGCAGACCTACATGGAGATGGCGGGATGATCTGGACGCCTTTGAAAGGAACTGGTAGACGTTATCCACCAACAGAGAGATTTGGAAGACCAAGGGAGAGGCTTATGCCAAGCACTGGAACAACAACAAGCTAATAAATTAAAATAACTTTCCCCGTGTTATGCTCTCGTTTTCGCGATAAAAACCTAGTTTATGTCACTATCTAGCTAACTAGAAATATATAGCAGAATAACATATCAATCCTCTGCGTCATTGTTACTTGAAAAAAGGATAAATCAACAGATACACTTTTGCATTCATAAATAGACGTACTTTCTGAAAAACGTTCCAACCCACACTCGGGTCAAACTCGAGTTATTATTTGCAAATTAGTCACGGGGTTACTATTACTGGCAAAATTTGGTAGCTCTACTATCACTCTAAATATGAAATCATGACTTAGTAGCCCAAACCCACATGTATGAAGAAGCAATACGGGATTGAACTTCAATCACGATTATCTCAAAATGTTAACTTTGTGGGTTGGATCGTTTTTCAGAAAGTACGTCCAAATATTAGTACCTAGGCATGGATAAAGACTAGGTTATTTTCACGAGTTCGCCCGCTTTGCGCCGTTCCTTTGGTGACTGATACCAGGTTAAAATTAATTCAGAATGTTGTCTTTTTGTGTACCTAGTGTATTCCACATCCGTTTAAAGGCACGTGATTGATGAAAAAAGCAATTTTTACTCCTTAGATATTAAATCTATTTTGACTATCTTTCAAATACTACTGCGCTACAAAAAGAATATTATTATTTTTTTTTTTATAGAACTAAGGTGGCAAACAAGCATACAGCCCACCTGATGATAAGTGGTCACCGTAGCCTATGGACGCCTGCAACACCAGAAGCATCACGTGCGCGATGCCGACCCTTTAGGAAAGGAAGTGGGAAGGAGAAGGAGCGGGAAGGGGAAAAAGGGTGATTGGGCCTCCGGCACTCTCACTCACCGAACGAAACACAACAGTAGGAATACTGCTATTTCACGTCAATATTCTGTGACAGGGTAGTCTTTCCCCGGTCGAGCCGGCCCATTCATGCTGAAATCAGCGAGGCTCTACTACTCATATAGATATCCAAAATGTCGCGGTTTTCGACTTGTTTCGCCGACTGTACATTAATTATATAGTATGATAATGAGAACTTTCGAGTTTCAAGTTTCACTCGGCATGTTTTGATTTCAACAAAATGTCGTACACAAAACATTTGAATTTGTTTGTAAAACATAGTTATCCCTACATGGCTCTGAAGGAATAGGTGTATCATATTTCACAAGGTACCGTATAGGTCTCGAAGAAAGACAGAGCCTTTCCGTATACCGTATAATTGACTCCTTAGCTAAAGGTTTTATGACAGAAATATCCAATAATAATTTATCCGACTCAGAATCAAATCATGAACCAACGAGGCAGCTCAGAGTTCAAGACCTTATTAATTTATTACGTATTTTGTTTCTTTTAACGTTTTAAATAACAATCTTTTATTTACTGAGCTTATATCTAGAACATATTAAAGCAAAAAAATACACAGTAAATAAAAGCATCGCCTTCGATGCTCGAGAATTATATTCTCTCTCATTATTATAACTCCTCAAGATTTTTAGTTATAACACATTATACTAGAAAGAGAAAAGTGAACACATAAATAAGCGACAAATTTGTGTAAAAGTTTATGTTGACAGTTAATCATCAACATTCAACAGAAACATAATTAGTTTATAATTAGGCAGTTTCGTACATCAATTACGTATTTTTTATTCGTGTAATAACATTTATGGCGAGAGAGCATTTTTATGATTATTGCTATTAATATGACCTATCGAGACTTATAATTTAAAGAATAAATGACAATGATTAAAGTCAATGTATTATTGCTTTGACATTAATTGCCTTGAAACTTTTTCTTTATTGCTCATTATGGTAGAGTCAAACGACCATCTGATGGTAAATGGTAGCTTCTAGTCATACGTGTCGTCAACGCTAGCGGTAGAAGTAAACCATATATGTATAAACACGATATATGAAGTAGCGATAAACAATTGTTATGAAAAAGGTAATTCGAATAAACGATAATCGAATTCGCAATCGAATGTTTATCGATTCTTTGACACTACATTTTTAATATAAAGATTCGAAACTTATGATTCAATAATAGCACGAATGATATGATTTGTTTTAAGTCTTTAAAATAAGTACCTAATTTAATATTTGAAGAATCGGAAAAGTTAACTTATGTTTAAATACATTTAGAAAATCGTAGACAGTCTAACTAAACTTATTATCGATCGAGGAATATAATTATGTCTACGTCGTAATCTATCAATATCAAAGTTTCACATATTCGAATATTTGGCAGTGTCGAATATTCCGATTTGCTTCAATCACTCATATAAAGTGTGTTTTATGCAAACTAGATAGCAAATAAGCATATGACATATCAAATAATATATTATCCACGCGTAGCAACACTCTACAAAATGTTTGATTGGAATTATTTCACGGTCCAAGAACTAGTCTACGACTTGTTACGCCTGAGGTCGCGGGTTCGATTCCCGCACAAGTCAAACATTTGTGTGTATGAACATGGATGTTTGTCTTGGTCTGGGTGTTTCTATGTATAATATGTATGTATTTACAAAAAGAAAAGTATATATGTATATTTATCCATTGTCTAATACCCATGCCATAGTACAAGCTCTGCTTAGTTTGGGCTAGATGGTGTTGTGTGTATGTGGTAAAATATTATTATTATTATAGACTCACATCTGTGATCTATGAAAGGGTAGGCCAAAGTATATAACATTCATATTTCACCATCTTTCTTTTAGGTCTTACTGCATAACGTGTGTATTGCCGCCTACCTACGCCTACACATCTAGCCTTGATGCTGATACAAACATTTTCTAGCAAATAAATAATAAATAAATATTCTACCACATACACACAACACCATCTAGCCCAAACTAAGCAGAGCTTGTACTGTAGGTACTAGACAATGGATAAACATACATTTAAACATTTACTTTCTTGTAAGTACATACATATTATACATAGAAACACCCAGACCAAGACAAACATCCATGTTCATGCACACAAATGCTTGTGCGGGAATCGAACCCGCGACCTCAGGCGTGGCAGTCGGTTACACTGACCACTACGCCATCGGAGGCCGACAGTAAAAATGTATAACTTTTAGCCGACCCAAAATCATACCTGAGCCCTCACAAACCGAAGCACAAAGTATACTATGCCCCGTCACGAACGAGGCAGCTACTTCGACAACAGCAGAACGACTACTTGAACCATTGAACACTAAACTTAACGTACATACGTAAACATTAAACAATGCACTCACACATTCGCCCACGACTCACATAAACCTATTTATCAGTACTTAAAGTAAGTCCAAACATTCAACAGACCGTTCACTAAAAAAGTACAAAGGCCGTCTATCTGATCACCATTACTATCCCACAAACTTACGCAAGAGGTAAACAAACGTGACTATAGAAATACGATAGTTACAAGAATTTACGACGAATCGTAAAAATCTTTGGCTATATCGACAGCCAATCTCACGAAATTACCTATTCCCAACACTAACCTAAATACCTCCCCCATCTCAATAAAAATACAACCTTAATTTATAACGACCAAAGTTGAATTTTGTTTGCAAACTATTGTCAGTTACGTCGTTCTGAGTTTACGTGATACATTTAACAAGAATGTGTGAAAGGGGGAAGGGAGGGGTGTGGGGTAACGTATGTAGGCGGGTTACGTTAAGAAAAATCGTGATACACACATCTCTACTATTGGCGAAGATGGGGTTACGTAAAATACCTATAAAACGTACGTACCTATGAAGGGCGACGCATCTGTAGGCATGCAGTCGCTTTCTTGATATACAATAGGTAAGTATAAAGAATCAGAGATATTATAGAGAATAAGTAAACCACTATCCAAACTATTATTATAAATGCGAATGTGAGTTTGTTTGTTACGCTATCACGCCTTAAATACTCTACCGATTATCATGAAATTTCAGATACAAGTTGTCAAGGATAAGTATGTCAGAAAAGGACATTAGGTTCCTTTGATCTATAAAAAGTACTGTTGCTTGGGGATAGTAAATTGACATAAATTAGATTTACGCGAGCGAAGCCACAGGAAAAATAATCCTAATCCTAATCCTAACTAATATGTATTATAAAAGCGAAAATGAGTTTGTTTGTTACCTTTTCACGCCTAAACCACTGAATCGATCATCCTGAAATTTCGCATATACGTTATCAGGTGTACAGAAACGGACATAGGCTACCTTTCATCCCGAAAAAATTACTGTTCCCGAAGAAAACAACTATAACGTTCTTATGATAATAGATGGCGCCACGTGTCTTTCGAATCATGATTGAATTATATTATTACAAGCAGAGTACAACCCGAATTGATTGTCAAATTCTAAATTAACGCGAGCGAAGCCGCGGGCAATAGCTAGTATGCTATAAATTTAACTGACTGGATGATGTAGTCGTAGTGTTATGATTCACAAATAGTTCATCCGGATCTATATGTTTTTTGTGTTAGTTGTTTCAAATTTGGTAATGTCCAAAACGACATTGTGCCCGAGTCAGCCTTAAAAAAGATACATAAACACATAATCTCACGCTTCTATCCTCGAAACGGTAGTCAGAGGTTTATCACATCCAGATTCGGTATCCATGTTTTTATATCCCACTTGCGTGGCGACCCTATTGACTCTATCAGGCCCAGTCCAAAACACCGTTATTGTTCTGACATTTTTTCACAAAAGAAACCAATAACACATTTGCCGAATTCAGGCATCAAGAATGAAATGTCATATTTTTTATTTTTTTATTTTGCTCGTCAAAATGACCACACTCCACCTGATGGTAAGCACTCGTGTGGTCTAAGAGCAGTGGCCTCCACATCGCCCCCACAGTAGCCGAGGCGATGTTGAGGTCTCTACTTTGACGGCCAGAGAAGATGCTTTTTCACGCCCCGCTTAAAGAACCCAGGATTGAAGGAAGAAGGAAACACGTGCCTTGGCAGAGAATTCCATGCCTTGGTCGTTCGGCAGAGATATGAGGACCCAAACTTTTTGGTATAGAGCAGTCGCATTCAATATTATGTTCGCAGTAGTTATTTCCTTCTTTACGTCCGTTGTTTGAATGTTTGTAAAGATTGCTACACACAAAAACTATTTGTGTATCGCACAAGTCATGTGGGGATAGAAGCCACAACACTCAGCGCAATGGAAAGGTAAAACCACTTAAACCACAACGGCATTCGTAGAGTCAAGTTAAAAACCTACATTATGTACCAACCTCTAATAAAACAAAATAGAATACACGTCAATCCATTCCATTATAATCACATCAAACCATCCCATCTCGCTTCCCTAACTATTTGCTTTCCGACTTATACCATGGAGAAATTTCTATCTTCAAATAAAAATACAACAAACCAAACTTTTTATCTGCTGAGAGATATTAAAAAAACTCTTAGCGAATATCGAAATCATTTTATTCTCAATACATTTCATATTTTTCATACTGCGCGGATGACATATCACCGTGGATCATAATTTAGTATCGGTGTTATGCGATATTGAACTTTAAATTAGTGTGTTAAGGTGGAGTTCCGAATGGGCGTGAGAACAATCCCTCCTTTGCGATTCCATACGATTTCACCCAGTAATGATTTGGCTCGTAATGAGGGAGACGCGCGAGTAATATTCTGAGAGTAGAGTCGTGGATTATGTTAAGATTGGATAAGAAAGATTTTAGATGAACTTTAGAGAGCTGTTTCTGAGATTGAATGTATGAATATAATGCAGTAGAATCTCTTGATACCCTATTTCCTTTCAACCAAAATCCTAGAACCGCCAGATCTACGAATTTTATCTTATAATTTGTATGCACCAGTTAAAGTAATTTATCATCATCATCATCATCATCAGGATATATAGTCCACTGCTGGACATAGCCTTCCCCCAAAGAGCGTCATAGCGCCCTGTCTTCAGCTTGCCGCATCCAGCATCTGCCTGCAGCCTTTCGTAGATCGTCATCACACCTGGTCGGAGGGCGTCCTACACTACTTAGTATTTCCACTAAATAATTTCTATTGTAGTAAAAATAATATTTGTAATACAACATTTTAACGCGAGATTTACTATACTAATTAAACTAGCCTGAGCTACACAATCTTTTATCAAATTTTGCGACAAATATTCTTTTATAGTAAAATCTGGTTAGTCCAAAGCGAGAAAGTACGTATTCAGCATCCAACACTATCTTAGTTAGGGCTCAAACTAGTCAAACGGTAACTATCTACTTGGTTACCGTTATTCTACATCTTGGAATTCATCATCATCATCATCAGGCTATAATAGTCCACTGCTGGACATAGCCCTCCCCCAAAGACTCCCCCAAAGAGCGCCATAGCGCCCTGTCTTCAGCTTGCCGCATCCAGCATCTGCCTGCAGTCTTCCGCAGATCGTCATCCCACCTGGTCGGAGGGCGTCCTACACTACGTTTGCCGAGTCGCGGTCTCGACTCAAGAACACGCTTACCCCAGCGGTTGTCGGTTCTTCGCGCGATATGGCCAGCCCACTGCCACTTCAGCTTGCTAATTCTTTGAGCTATGTCGATGACTTTGGTTCTCTGTCGGATGTATTCGTTACAAATCCTATCCTTCAGAGAAACTCCGAGCATAGCTCTCTCCATAGCTTGCTGAGCGACTTTGAACTGGTGGACCAACCCTACCGTGAGTGTCCATATCTCGGCTCCGTAGGTCATGACGGGTAGCACGCACTGATTGAAAACTTTCGTTTTCAAGCATTGCGGTATGGATGACGAGAAGACTCGGCGTAGTTTCCCAAATGCTGCCCAGCCCAGCTGGATCCTCTTCCTGGCCTCCCTCTCGAAATTGTTTTTACCTAATTCCTAATACCTATTCGGAAACGATTTCGAGAGGACCATGTACGACGATCGGTATTGGATCAATGTGGCCATTGATCATGACTTTGGTTTTATCCAAATTCATGCTTGGAATTCAGTCATCAGCAAATGTAAGCGTCGCCGCAGTGACTCAGTATATTACTTTGTAAACGTTCTGTCGAAGTACCCACAGTGCAAATATTAGTAAAAATTACCATGTAAAGGTTGCCGCCCACGATCGATGCAATGCGAATCGGTCAAAACATCAGTCAATAAATAACATCTTTAAATAATTACCAACGCCATTAAGAACCGTTGTCTAATATTTGAATTAAAGGTACTGCTAAGAATTCTTCAATTCTCCATCCACGTTAAAGAATCTGGGGAGGAAAACATTCGTCCTTCCGGAGTTTATTATTGCTGTTATTGCTTCCATACGTCTAACAGACTTCTTTGCCCCACTTTAAGTATATATACCTACCTATTTATTATTATATATAAACATACAAAATTAATGAAATTACCAAGCCTTAAACGGAGATTACAAAAACATTTTTATTTTGGTAATACCGAGAAAAATAAAATTGTTTGGGAATCGTCTGCTTCTTGTGTTGTGCTATCGAAAAATTGATTTTCTTTTGGTTATATGGACTTGGTGGAATCAAATGATAATGATGATATCAAATCCTTTAGAAGATCTATTCCTTTTTCTTTTAAAAAACCTCGCACGCAGGGGTAATCTCTGCATCACAGGTGTGTTGACTAATATCGACGAAACCAAACGACCAAACCGAACGACCAAGGCATGGAATTCTCTGCCAAGGCACGTGTTTCCTTCTTCCTTCGATCCTGGGTCCTTCAAGCGGGGCGTGAAAAAGCACCTTCTCAGGCCGTCAAAGTAGAGACCTCAACATCGCCTCGGCTGCTATGAGGGCGGTGTGGAGGCCACTGCTCTTAGACCACACGACTGCTTACCTTCAGGTGGAGTGTGGCCATTTTGACGAGCAAAAAAAAAAGTGTACCCGGACTCAGAAACACACAACTTTGTTTCGAGTAAGAATCAAACCCACACCACTCGGCGCACTGCTGCACATTGTGACTACTACACTACATGTGCAATAACTCGCTATCATTTTGTCTTTATATTCGTCAATACTTTTTATCTTGGATGAGGACGATAATATAAAGATCTGATTAAAATAAAATGCTAAGAAAATGTCTTCTTATTTACTAAAACTATTCTTACTAAGCTATAAAAGTGTACGGCCTTTCTAACGCATTTTCTTAGTCGTACTGGTTGAACATTAACATTTACTTACTTGCGATCAGTAAAGTTAATTAACTTTTATAGAAAAGTAGTTTACAGAAGAACAATTAGGGAACTTAGAAGCATGTTCTTGGTAAGTATTTGATTTTTATTTGGATTTCTTTTTAATTTAGGGGCTTTAGATTTGGTTGGTTTGGCTAATATTTATTTTATTTTAACATTTTAGGAAAACTTACAGCTAAAAATACATTATTAACATAATACTAATAAGGTGAAGGCCAATTAAAAGATTTTACTGACCAAATAATTATATAACCGTGAATATAGTTATACGTAAAAGTAGACATATTGTGATATCACTCTTTAACCGTAATTAAAGAACTCGGTACACAACTGTTTTTTTTAAATTAGTGACCCTAATAAAGAAAATGTCAACATCAATCTGGCATGCCGCATTGTACATGCGACTCAATCCTCGAACCTTAGACTCGATTTGAGGTTCAAGACAGCTTAAATAAGATATAAATTAAAAACACACACATAATAAGCCATAGTTTGAATTTTTAAATGTATGGTTACCATGTCGTTGCAGCTACATGCAATTTCAGTTTAAGTTTCAAAAAAATAGGCTGTCTAAATGTTAAAGAAATCAGTATACGTATGTGAAACTACAACAATACGAGAAAGAAGTTTTATAACAGCTTGACAGGTTTTAATGAAACACTATAAAACCATTCCAATGACACTAAGAGAGTTCTTCTTTCACGGTACGCAGCGGCTTTGCTGTGTCCTGACATTGCTGAAGTCCATGAGCAGCGGTTACCACTTTCCATCAGGTAGGCCACTCGCTCATCTGCCACCAATGGCAATAAAAAGAAAATAAAAAACTAATACCCAATAAAAAACCGCATTAAAATGAACCAATCCGTTTGGAAACTACGAAGCCACAGATTGGCAGACATGAGCGTAAAACCAATTACAACCCTCGTTACCTCGTTAACCGAAATATAATTTGGTACTATATAATTATTATTTATCTAATGAAAATATACATAAACCTTAGCTCAGTAAACCGTATTTGGTCGATATTGAAACCTACACTTTATTCTGTGGAAATGGCTGTTTTACAATGACAAGTAACACACGACATCTTTAAAAAAAATGAACGTAACCTGCTCAATATAATAATTTTGCTTATCCCATAACAGCTGGAACTACAGAATAGCCAGAATAGCTAATTTATTATTACAAATAACAAATTTATAATTATTACTATTTTACATCAAAACGTCTTACCAGACACCACACAATTTAATCCCAGCTGCTAGCTACAATGTTAATCATTTTATAACTAGTAAATATGCCTTAAAAGTCGTAAATCTGTCCATGATCTCACTAATAAATATTCATAAATAATAAACACAGAGTTTATTTACTACCGTGTATACCAGCCTTATAAATATCCAAGTTTACGTGTGTCCGTGGCTTTCGCAACCGGTGGCATTTCATCTCATTAACAGTGACAACAGACGCATTGCTTAAAAAGCTTGAAGTATTGTCACAAAGGCGGTTACATTTTTCATAAAATACTTGTCGAAATACCTCCCACGCAACGTCTCCGGCCCGCGGCCATGCTGTAACGAGAGCTCGTGTATGGAGAGTCTTAACACGAAAGCCACTCGACACAACACGACATCTCTTTCTACCTTGCAGTGGTAAAAAAGGACGGGGAACCACTACTCTCCGTCATATTTTTCCCTTTACCACCCTCGCTCTCTGAAGCGTTCTTTTACATAAAAGAGGTTCTTGAGAAAATAATAATGGGAATGTTCAAAGGGCATCCAAGTTTCGCTATTTGGCCGCTTTGATTTTCGACTCGGCAAAGAATTTTTGTAACCACAAAGGAAATTTCGATGCGATATTAAGCAAGGATTTAATTTTCAAGTTAATGCAGTGCTCTTTCCAATATATTTTGCTTTTATTAGATTTGTATGCACGGACAATATAATACAGTGGCAGATTATGAAATTTCCTTAATAAAGCGCAGCAGAAACGTTAATTCGAATAAAATTTATTCGCATGAATAAAATAAATTACCGTAAGTTTCCGTCCCGCAATAGGACTTGCGTGGAATGTTATTAGAATATATTCTAGATTACTTATAGATAGCATAACTTTTTAGTAAATCATATTTTTAAACCTAATCAGTAGTTTTAATGATTACCCCTACTTAACGGATACTGCGCAGAAGATATTTCAGTGCAGGACTGTATGAACAAATACAAGTGCACTCTCTATTTTCTCAGTTCAATTCAATTCAATTCAATTCGTTTATTGCACTCCATAATGTATATTATTATACAGGTCTTATAAATGTAGAGAGAACAATTATGGACCCCGTCGGGCACGGCAAAATCAGGAGAGAAGAACGAACATTCTATTATCTTATATCATATTGAAATAAATTTTAGAGCTTAGTAGATATTTATTTAATTACATAGTCCGATGGGACGACAATTCAGCACGGCCAAAGCGTGACCTGGCGGAGTACTAACAACTGTAGGTGCTTTCCGAGGCATGATGATGAGACACCGCAAACTTCCCAACCGAGGGCTCTTAGGCTGTCTGTCCATTGAAGCGAAGCGAGGTTGCGGAGCGAAGAAACGGAGAAATATTAACCAATAGGATTGCATAATATCTCTGGTCCGCTCCGGTATGCAATCCTATTAGTTAATATTTCTCCGTTTCTTCGCTCCACAGCCTCGCTCCGCTTCAATGGACAGGTAGTCTTACTGAGGATTTCTGAACAAAAAAAGTCAAGCCTTCTTGTCTAACCCAACCCAAGATCCGAACCCAGAACCTCATCAACGGCAACCAAATTTTTTTTTTTACTCTGGTAAATTTGCAATTACATTCCCTGTTACAGCGTTCCATCGCGCCGGGCCGCTGCGCGACGAACGCGTTGGAGGTGACTTGGAGGACAACCGACGTCGGCCGACCCCGCCTTCGCTCCGCGCATCGAGCCACCGATACAGTCGCCGTATATTGCACTGCACACTGATTATTATTACATCGCCTTTTGGAAATACAGTTATTGTACCAAGTATCGAAGTAGTTTTCATTAGCCAAGACCACCAGCATCACAACTGGAGCTAGGCAATCATACATTCCCCATCGCCGGTTTTGGGGCGGGCGATGGGGATATGTCGGGATCTAGCCTCTACGATGGATTTGGGTTGAACCGACTAAAACCACCGCGGTGTTCCTCATACCTTTATCCGCAACCATATACAATAGCCAACTCAACAAAAATCAACGGCAGTCAACAGTAAAAGATACTAATATTATTTTAAGTAACAAATAAATATTGTATCTGCAGCGATATTCTACTGGCATACCTAAGTGTGTACTTACATTGGCAGACGATCTCGAGATGTCAAGCTCTATACACAGATCGTGCGAACTGTTATCGTGTATTTCTATTAACCTCTCAAACTCCACCGTAGGAGTCATGGACGTTGAGTTCGTTGCGCGTCCGTGACCCCTACGGGGGAGTCAAGAAAATCTTTGCTATTTTTTTCGCGACCAATCACAACGAGTTTTCTTGACTCGCCCGTAGGGGTCAGCACGCGCAACGGTTTAACTAATTAGCAGTATTAACACAGGGTTTCCAATTCCCCTTATAGCAATAGGCACGCCCCTATAATGTAGGATATCATACACCAGCAAAAATAGGTCAACACACCTGGCCCTAAGAAGGTGCCTACTACGATGACTCCCCTCTAGTTCAGAATGCTTATATTATTACAATGACCTCCATCCATAATGTAGCTTTTATTACAGCCCCACGTTAAAATAGCAACATCTTGCAGCTGCTTAGTATATAATATAATTTAAAACGACTATTGAAGTGAAACGGCCAATAAATTCAGTTTATGAACAGGCGAAAACCCGGTAATCTTCAGCCATAATAGCATACTTTACCTTATTTCAACTTACTATAAGATATTCTAAAACGTTTATGTTTTACCGGCGGAATCGCTCGCTTTCCCAGATAAAAAAATTGGTTGTCTGTAAAGTCGGTTTACGGACGATAGTTTAACGTGACAACGTCATAACAACATTTCTTTCCCGTAACGTTACAATGAGCGTAACGGGACAATGAGCGTAACGGGACAATGAGTCATACTTATTCGTGCGTGCAGCCGGCGTTCATCGATTTATTAGACGTTGTCACGTCAAAAGCGTAAAGGATAAGACTCAAACAAGTGTGACTAGTCTGCAGAATGCATATGCAAAAGTGGAAAAGCATTGCTACTCGGTGGCCCCTGACATTTGAATGAAAAGACCAAGAAACCGCTAGCGCAATGAGTTAGATATCTAAATATTAATACGTGAAGCGAAAACTTTGGATCCCTTTTTACGAAAATTGCGCGGACGGAGGAGTATGAAATTTCGCACACGTATAGTTTAGACAGAGAAGAAGTGCCGATGCTAATATTTTTTTTAAATTATGAGTAAAAATACTTTAAATTAATGAAAAAACACTACACGCACACAACCATGCATTTGACACACGTAGTCGAAGCGCGTAACTATGGCTGCACATATCAATATATAATGACATATATCAGCAATATCTTACAGGCAAACTTTGGTCAAATTTCGAGCACTAGACGCCCGCTAGTATTTATAAAAGACTGGCAGTACAAAGAGGGTGATAGGTATCGGTGGTAAAGCTTAGGGTAGACCTTTGTTGAACAATGGTACAAAATATACTAGAAAATATATTCTGTACTACTAAAGCCTAATCGGCCTCGATGGCGTAGCGGTTACTGTAATCGCCTGCCACGCCTGAGGTCGCGGGTTCGATTCATACACAAGTCAAACATTTGTGTGCATGAACATGGATGTTTGTCTTGGTCCGGGTTTTTCTATTTATAATATGTATGTAATTACAAAAAAAAATAAGGATATAATATATGTATGTTTATCCATTGTCTAGTACCCATAGTATAAGCTCTGCTTAGTTTGGGCTAGATGGTGTTATGTAAAAAAAGAAATATGGTAGGTACCTACTCCATTTAAGTCAGTAATTCTTTAATAATAATATAATCAGCTGAGGGTATACCCTACATATATAAAAACTGTCAGACTGCTGGGCACACGCCTCTTCTAAGTGTGAAAAGGATTAGGCCATAGTCCACCACGCTGAGCCAGTGTGGGTTGGCGGATTTCACATATCGTCAAGAACAATATGGAGAATTCCCAGACATATTCTTTCACCGTAATTGTACTTAATTTTTTTTATACTCTCCTTCGGGACCTTTTTAATAAACATAATTAAATAGATTATTCATTAACAATAAAGTTAGTCAAGCATTTATTTATAACTTTTATATCATTAGCATAAGTAGTTCTTGAGAAAACCAGCTGTGACAGACAGATGGACGAACAAAACAACACCATGCAATTGTCGTTTTTACCATTTTGGTAAGGCACGCTAAATAATAACCTATACGGTATACCTCTCTTCTATAAACTATCTCTATGCAAAAATACACCTCAAATCGTCGCTCCGTTATCAGATAAAAATGGACAAACCAACAGACATATCTTTGAACATTTCATAGTCAATATCAGTTAAAAAGTCGTTAACCTATGCGGTACTTATAACATGGCTTATACCTTTCTATCTTGGGGATAAGTAGAGATATAGCCATGGAATTAATATGTACTTACTTTAAGTGCATTTATATTGATATTACGGATATACTAGCTAACCCGACAAGAGTTGTTCTACCATATAAATCACCTAACGGTATGAAATATAATTTACGTCGGTACTTACGGTCGTTCGATCTTCAGGTTTGGTTTCGTTACCCAAATTTAGCAGAGTGGTTAAGTATTGCTATTAAGAAATCTCTTTGAGACTAAAAGAAAGAAGTCAGGAAATGTGCCAGGCAAAAGACATTAGGCCCGTCTCATTTTATATGAGACATAAAACATAACAAAATATAGGTATAATACACCTCTATAGAATATTTTAATACATAAATTAGATTTCAACCAAAAATATTTCTTCAAGTTAATCAATAAACTATAATAATAATAATAATAATATTCTACCACATACACACAACACCATCTAGCCCAAACTAAGCAGAGCTTGTACTATGGGTACTAGACAATGGATAAACATACATATATACATTTTCTTTTGTAAATACATACATATTATACATAGAAACACCCAGACCAAGACAAACATCCATGTTCATGCACACAAATGTTTGACTTGTGCGGGAATCGAACCCGCGACCTCAGGCGTGGCAGTCGGTTACACTAACCACTACGCCATCTAGGCCGACTAGCCAAACATATAACTTTCTTGATGACCTTTCATTGGTAAGCATCGCTATAGTATTGGGATATCTACATATACTGGTTAATAGCCCGAATATTATTCCAAGACATCGAAGTTCAACGATTAATTAAAATCTTCAAGAGAGCTAGGCAGCCGTGTCCAACCTAGGTATCTCACTAGTTCAAGGCAAGCAAGCCTCTTGCGGCTTAAATCTCATAAGAATTACTTACTGATCGCAATTGATCCCAAATTATGCGTAATAAGAACAGACATGCCACTAAAAATCAACTAACAGTTACACTCCATATTAACTTTTGTCTGAACGAGGAATTTATCCTGGACATTACAACAAGCTCACTGCTAGACAAAAGTGGCAACGGGGTTAACAGGTTATGCGTTTTTAATGACGGTAACCCTCTTAATTATAATACAACTTTTTGGAACAAGGGCGGGGACAAAATCGATTTTCGCATTCATTGTCGTAAAACAATGGATGTAAACAAATGTGCGCCCAGTTCAGTTTAGAAGTTCATTTTTGGTCTCTTCTTCTTTTATACAGATTCTGATAGTTCCCGAAGGATTCCCTAGGAACAAATCATGTGACGTGAGGACAAACATTTAAACAACGGACATAAAGAGCACCTCTAGGTGGTCCTGTAAAATCAATTTGTCGATCACACTTTTGTCCCGACGATGATCGAACCCACGGCACAGGGGCAACGGCGAGGGAACTATTTTAACTAAGCCACCCATGCAGTTGTCCGTTAGCTCCTATGCATGACGCGAGTAGCATGCGCGATAGTCAGCAGGTAGTTAAATGGAATAGTAAAACTAGAATTTCAAATGCTAGAATTCAAAAAAGGCATAGGTACCTTTGATGCTCTCAAGAAATATTGTAGCCTCACTTTTAAAACCATTATTTCTACCTACGTTTGTTTTAATGCTGGGCTAAATTAACTGAAAACGTATTCAACAGCCTTTTGTCAGTCAGTATTGAATATTGATAGTACGAGTATTGTTGGAGAGAATACCTCGCAATTGTTTTTAATCTGTGCAGTATTGTATTCAACGGATGACGTCAATAAAGTTAATGGATTCAAATTTGACCACAGAAATAAAAATATATGCGAATATATAAATATATTCATATTTCTCAGACAAAGAATTAAATATTTTCTCGCATTTTGATAAGAAAACGACGCTTAACTAAGAATTGCCAACTTAAAGTAGCTAGACCCATTTAAGTTTCAAAGTTATTGTAGCTTGTTCAACCATACAAGTATCTAATTACATTTTTAATTAATTCCATGCTGTATTCTTTAAACGGTGCTTCGCCAAGTAATCACGAGCAGCGTCCTCCACGACGATATTAAAACTTTCATATGCAGTAACTCCGACATATCTCTCATAACTTGAGAAAGGCGAAAACATTTCAACGCGAATTTTTCTTTAGACGAGAGATTTTATGACGACAAATGACAAAAATACTCAACGTTTCATTGTGAAACTTGGAAACGGCGCTGCGAGCATTTTTGTGCGCCCTCTACGCCTCCCTATACATGTGTACAGTAGGGCGAAGTTATTTGCCTTGCTTCTCTTCCGTCCATTTGCCTCTTCCCCCCACACCGCCTCGCTTCCGGTTGCCACACGCCGCCTACCACCCGTCGCGTCCGACCCGCGGACGACAAACAAATACCTACTCTAACACCTTCGCGAAAGGATTTAATTCTGGAGGCGCCGCAGTCACTATTTTTCTTTTACATCCGAGAGCAACGTGACATCTCTGGCCGAGAAAAGAATTGCAGCTCTCAATTCTGGGTGACACATTCGAATTTGGAGCAATGGCTGTATAGAACTTACGACTGTTTGGAAGTGAGGTGGTTATACTGGGGGGCGCGGGGCGACGGCGACCGTACGAAAAACATATTTTTCAGATAACGACAATGAGAAAGGAAAATATTCAGATGAAAATTCTCCGATACGGCGCGCCTGGTGCGGCCGCGTGGAAGATATTAAGGGGCGGGCGTGTGCTACTTAACGATATTTTTCGACATGCTTTACTTTTATTGCTAACTCACGGCTCCGATATCGGATACGGTTTGTCGTATATCAAAAAAGAAACTCGATTCAGACGTACATAAAAAAATATATTACGTATTTAGTAGAGCGAACTGAAATCAGCGGAGATAGCGGTCGGTTTCCACATCAACTGTTCCTTTGAATCATTTGGAGTCGGAACGTTTTCATGGAAACAAAAAAAAAATTCTTTGAGGAATTACAGGAGCAATAATATTCTGAAATTATTATCCGGGCAATGTCCCAGTGGGATATTAAGTAACATGATATTAACATCCCCAGGGGTGAGTGGGACGGCTTTATGGATTAAACGGTTAATTGGAGAGGGACGGAGGTAGAGGGGGCGATCTTGTCTAAAGGACGTTGGCCTCCGGGGCACGCGACCGTTGATTCGAACTCCTTTTTAATTCTTTTTTATTAATTATACCGCGACCGTGTAGTCTTGAGCGTTTCGTGTAATGTGCTCGAACAAAGAAGTTGTTTTACAAACTCGTTCATCTAAAATATAAATCTTGTCGTTTATGTTAAAAAATTGTTTATATGCTTACATTTTTTATTTATTTTTCTAAACCATGCCATCGATTTGGTTAGTATGGTGAGTTTTCAAGTGGGAACTGGAGGATGCAATATGACCTTATATTTATAAGTAATAAATCTTATGCTCTGCTTAACGCTAGGTAAACATACAATATAAACAATCGGTTTAACTAATGAAGATACTAAAATATTGGGATCTTTAGGTAATAAACGTAATGATGATTTGACGGTTTTACTTATACTAGCGGTCGCCTAGTGGTCAAAATGCGACCAAAATTCCTAAACTTGTTAAGTTTTTTTTCTGTTTCTCTCTATTACATATAAATATGGTATAGGTAACCATAGTTACAAAGAATTGTACGACGTTAGACGAACAATGTCGAAATACTACGAACGCAATTCGACTGCGTGTGTCAAATGGTTGAGTGCGTGTAGTGTTTTTTCATTAATTAAATGTATTTCTAATGTATATTTTATAAAAATATTAATATTCGCCCCTCCTTCTCCATATAAATTTTAACTGTGCCAAATTTCATATTCCTCCTTCCGCGCAATTTTCGTAAAAAGGGGTACAAAGTTTTTGCTTCACGTATTAATATATACGAGATGCAAGTAGCTGGCACGGGGAAAGTCATATAGTTCACGCCAGCATGTGTTATCATGTGTGCTACATAAGTGCATCAGTCAAGCCTTATCATTAGCAATGTACCAAATAGCCCTGCTTCGGTTCTTACATTATGTTTAAAATAAACATTTTGGAATCATCTAATTCTAAAATAATATTAACAAAATACATTCGTTTTATAAAATCTATGTGATAAAGAAACATACGGTTTGTCTGAAATTAACTAATAACCTAGAATCGTAAAATCAAATGCCTACTCAAAGAGAAAGAAAATAAAGATAGAACGAAAAGATAAGAATGTAAGAGCTAGATATGTAAGACTCTACAACTCTCCCTATAGAGTAAACAAGAAACAGATACACTAAACACATATATTATAAATATCGCAAAATATAAACTAGCAGTAAAAGTAGCAACTCTTCGCAATCACGCAACAAATCTTAAGCGTCGCAGCTTCCTCTCATTAAAAAGCTTTTTCTCAGCGACCCCGGTTTATAGCATTTAATGACTGTTCGGTTCCTACAGTAAACTTGGCCATGAAAGGAGGGGGAGGCCTCCCAAATTGGGTCAGTCTTTGACTAAATTTTTTTTCATCAAGGTCGTGTATAATCAATAGGGCGATGCTCCAAATTTACGCCTGCTGTAATTAGATTTCAACATCGATTTTAGGGTAGGTCGTGTCGAATCGATAACTGTGATTTGTTACGCAATTAAGAGGGGAGAATTATAAAGTGTTTTGGAGATAAATGATTTTGTGTAACGTGTTATAAATATTAACGTTTCATCCAGTGGTGTGGGGTCAATGTGATTAGTAATTAGCCTGAATATATTTTAGGTAAAGATTTTTTAGTACACGTGTATCGCCGAGACGGTAGACAGCAGTATACTGCCGTCATAAGGAAAAAAGACGTATCTGCCAAAAAATATATTGTATATAAATATACTCGCAGATAATTAATTTTTTACTGATCCAAATATGTAAAATACTAAATTTCAAAAAAATGTTAGAGTCGTCATTTTAAGTTATAACGACAGTATATTATGGCATAATTTAATTTTAAGAAACAAAAATAACAAATAATTAACATAATATACACGCAAATTATTTAGAAGACATATTAACTAAAAAAGAAAAATAAAACAACAAAATTAAAACGCGTCATAATATTCCTCCGCATCGTCGTCAATTGGCAACGTGCCCAGAAGACTGGCAGCATTGCCATGTTGAATGGCAATACTTATTCTTTGCGCAAAGAAAATGCCAGCCCTCTGGTCACGTGAAGCGTCGATCAGCCGCTTAGCTAGGTAATTTCAAGTCTCACCTTATAAAGAGTGAGCATGTCGCCTTATACAGAGTACAAATGCTGACTCCGTGCCGTACCTGATAATATTTTGACGGATATACTCAATAGTACTTTTATCCAGCAATAGAAACTTAATCTTCATTCCTTCATGAATTCACAAGAATAGCATTATTTATATAAATTAGGAAATTTATATTTAGTTATAGTTACCAGTCAGTTAAGAAAACCTATAATAAAAGCCAGACTATGCACATAAATCAATTCCAACAACTGGCCCAGCACTACTCTTATAAAACAAACTATGATAATTCAAAGACCCAAAACTCACAACGTACCAATCTCACAAAAATAAATCAATCTGGTTCCAATGGGGACTGCATACTAAATAGAATTTGGATGAACCGCAGCGCCAAGAACAAAGGGAAGGATGAATTTTAAAAAGTCAATCTGCTCTAGTACAGGACCGGGTGGGAATATATTGAGTGGCTGATTCAACATATCCGGAGATCCGTCTCAAGTCTTTGTAATTGTAAAGTAGAATTTCCATTGGTATTTTAAGGTCCGATTCCTTGAACTAAATTATAGAGGTGCTTAATTTAGATTAGGTATTATTCCAAGTCTACAAGATCCAACGATACAAAAATAATTTCAATTGAGATGTGTTAAGAAAAAGAGTTTTAGGAAATGGTTAAGTGGTATTCAGCTTTTTTGTTAGGAAAATTTCAGTAGCAGTAAGGAGTATTGAAATCTGTCCAGAAAACGAAAAAAATGAAGAGTTGAAGCTTTCCTTTATTTTGCTGGCAACGGAGGCTATTGAACTGAAATTTGGTGTAGGGCTTGTATGTGGTACATACTATATGTAGATAGAAATAAAGCCTCACTGTTTAATCCACCTTGTATAATCATAACAAACAACTATTAAACGTGCAAACAGAAGTACCACTCCAGCGATCTAAAAACATCTAAAATACATATTTATCACAAAAAATTCAGAACAGCACACAAGCCCACATGTACACGAACAAAACCGCCAAATCGACAAAAGAATAATCCTCAAGTGCTGCCCACACTACAATGTATAGACGGACAATAGTACTCAACATCTATATCTTCGCTTATCCACTCGTCAACCATGCGTGTACGGCCAGCAAAAAAGGCGCGTGTGTAATGAGAGGCAGAAAGCCTACTTACAATATTTGTTCAGTGGCGGAATGCGGTAGTGGAAAATATACGTATTGTACGGAAGGTCAACACACTCACGGGTGAAGCTTAACCGTTGCTTGGATGTTCTGTAAAGTACGGTCAGCAAAAAATATGATTACGTTTTATTTTATTTTACAATTTTAGGAAAACTTAGAGCTAAATTAGTATCATAGATTTGATACGAAAAAAGAAGGCCAATTAAAAGTTTTCACAGATAGCAGAATAAAGTGTAAATAATAGAAGAAGACATCTGGTTTTTAGACATAAAGAAAGAGTTACACAAAGTTTTGGCAATTAAAAAGAATGGCCATGAGTTTCTTGCCCGTTCTTCTTATGAGCCCTACACCCTTGCTTTGCTGAACGTGGCAGTAAATGTGAATTCACAGAAAAATTTAAACTAGCTTTGCCAGTGGTTTTCTCTGCGTGGAGTATTACGACTGCAATTTTCGGTTGTACTGGATAGGTTTATAGGAAACGTAGCTCAGAGTTTTATATAATTTCTTGGCTTGCGTTAATGTAGATTTTGTTAATGAATTTCTATTCTTTGGAAATAGTTCTCTTTTTTCTGTATGAAAGATACCAAATGTTATTTCTGTACCCTCGACAACGTGTATACGAAATTCCATGATAATCAGTAGAGTAGTCAATGCGTAAAAGCATAACAATAAAACAAACTCACATTCACATTTAAGTATATCAGTTAGGATTTTGGGTCCAGACGACACTAAAGTTGATTCTAAAAAATATAAATAAAGGTAAAATAATAGTAATTTATTGATTAGGTACAGTTTTCAATCTTACATAAGCAGTTAGTTTAACAAATGCCGTATATGCCAAATAAGTAAATTAATCTATACTAATATTGTAAAGCTGAAGAGTTTGGTTGTTTGTTTGAACGCGCTAATCTCAGGAACTACTGGTTCGAATTGAAAAATTATTTTGGTGTTGGATGGCTATCCAACACCAAAATAATTTTTCAATATTTTAAAATAGGCTTATTTATCGAGGAAGGCTATAGGCTATATAACATTACGCTACGACCCACGGGAGCGGCGCAGTAACCATAAACGCGAGTGAAACCGCGGGAACATCTAGTATTAGATACGCAAAACATCGACAGCCGGACTAATATTAATTAGTGTAGCTAGTAGCGATAGCTGCAAGTAGTTTTCATTATATCTTAGACACAACTCCGTTATCCTAATCCTAATCCTAACTAATATTATAAAAGCGAAAATGAGTTTGTTTGTTTGTTACCTTTTCACGCCTAAACCACTGAACCGATCATCCTGAAATTTTGCATGTACGTTGTCAGGTGTACAGAAACGGACATAGGCTACCTTTTATCCCGAAAAAATAATACTGTTCCCGAGGAAAATAACAATAACGTTCTTATGATAATAGATGGCGCCACGGGTCTTTCGAATCATGATTGAATTATATTATTACAAGCAGAGTACGACCCAAATTGATTGTCAAATTCTAAATTAACGCGAGCGAAGCCGCGGGCAAAAGCTAGTAATTAATCATTATTATATTTAGTTGTAACTCCTTTCGAATGGACTTGATACGTTCTTTTTAGCCTAACACTAGTCAATATCGAAAAATCCTGAAAATAGTCACTAGTCTTTACCTTCATGCTAAATTTAGAGACTGTTCTTTATTAATAATATATAACACTAACTGACCCGCGCAACTTCGTCTACTTCATACAAGAGTTTTTTCCCCATTTTTACAACATTTTCCAGTACTGCTCCGTTCCTATTGGTCGTAGCGTGATGTTATATAACCTATAGCCTTCCTCGATAAATGGGCTATCTAACACTAAAATAATTTTTCAATTAGAACCAGTAGTTCCTGAGATTAGCGGGTTCAAACAAACAAACAAACTCTTCAGCTTTATAATATTCGTATAGATAACGTAATAATAAAGGAAAACTGAACCAAATCACTATCGTAAATGAAAAGGAACTTTTTCTATCTAGAAAACTGAATTTTTGGATGTCCTGACACTCCTGTCTCACTGGCTGAATCCTCAACGTTCAGCCAAAACCCTTGGACCTGCATGGCTTTATCACTGGGCGTTGATGAGTCAGTAAGTGAGTCAGGACTTCTCTTTTTACTTATATTGAATCATAGAAGTATTGTTATTAAATGATTTATTATTATAATTTCAGATATAATTAATTATTATTATTATAAGAATATATCGTTAATTTAATAAAAATAAAGTATATACAAGTCTTCAGTGATCCAAAGACTTGTATTTAGTTTATTTTTATTAAATTATCAACTCTTGCTATAAGGGTAATTCCTGTATCGCGGGGTACTTTGCAGGCATTCAAACAACAACCACATAGAACACCCATTATCGGACCAATCATTTGTGGACCACACAATTGTCTGTCCCGTATAAATCCATAGCACTCTACGTAGCATAGGTGCGAGATGTCCATTTAAACCATTACGTCATTAGTACTTATAATTTTCCAAAATAATCACTTAAGCGTTTCAACGTTAATCTGCCAACCCTACCTGTCACCTTAAATTTCTCCGGCAAGCAAACAGTCAGCCACACGCAAATTATTATGTCTAATACCGACTCAATGTACGAGGAGAGTTAATGTGAACACTATGACTCATGGCTGCGTGTGTTTGCTCACCTCGGACTATAGACCTATGTTCTGGTAATGGGCAATATAAGTAATGTACATAACCACTTATGTACTGACATAGGTAGATTGTATCGAAAAGAGGTAAGCAGACGAAAAATTATTTTAAAAAAGTGGCCGTGTATTGAGTCAGTTCAGTAACTGATAAACTTTGACGTTTATAAACGTTACTTTGTGACCTAAATAAATAAATTATTTTTGAGTTTGATTTTGACCCATCAAAGTAAAAAGCAACAATGCAGTGATAGCTCAGTGGGGAGACCAACAGACTGCAATGCAGAGGGTCTCGCGTTCGAACCCAAATCGCGCACCTCTGACTTTCGGAAGTTTTATGACTTCGAAATTATGTGCGTATTGATTGACAATTATCGCCTGCACCGTGCCTTGGAGAGTACGTTAAGCCGTCGGTCCCGGCTGCCATGAATATCTATGGCAGTTGTTATTGGGAAGTCAGTGCCCTCTAAGATCCTGACACTGGTCTAGCCTTAGGGTATCCTTAGCCTTCGGGTTGCAGAGGTCAGATGGCCGTCGCTCCATGTAAAAACTGATATCCGTACCCCAAGTAACTTCGGAATAATAAAGGCTAGGGCGAAGAAAGTCAAAGTTAAAAAAGCATGTCCGACGAGATGTGTCTACAATACACATATTAGAGGCACATATTGTCAGGAGTTAGCTATTCATGGGTCATAGATCCACTGTGTCCGGTGGACGGCAATAGGCTATCTCCTATTGTGACCTAAAGCTATACCAGAAAGAATCTAGAGTAACACAGAAAGTGTAGGCACCTACAAGGTGAACTGACGACGATGTTAAGGATCGAAGGAATCGTTTGATGTAGTTGCGGGTGGCGCAAGACCACCCTGTGCGGAAAACCTCGGAGGAGGTCTATGTCCAACAGTAGACGTCTTTTGGCTGACATGATGATGATGCAATCCATACTTGGCGATGGATGACTATGTATTCAGAGTGATTTTGAAATCGTGTAATTCCTTTTAACCACGCATTCTACTGGTGGTATAGAATAACCCTGACCATATTTATTTTATTAGAATTATTTTTTTGGAAAGATTAATGTACCGTTTTTTTTCGTGATATGCGATATGCGTGGTTAAAAGAAATTACACGATTTCAAAATCACCTGTATATGTATGTATAAAAATGTCTAATATAAAAAAAAATACTTGACAACAGCAGCCAATGTCTTCATTCAGTAAAACATAGACAAACCACTTACATTTAAATTATTCATATATCTATTTATCTAACATTACCTACACAAATACTTATCTACTTACGATATTCATGTTTACCACAAAAACAATTAAAAAAGTAAAATATAAATTAATTTTTAATTAATGACTATGCCAATATTTGTCTGACAATAAGCGAAAGGAGGTTAATGGAGTTAAAACAATAAAATAATATTTGTTTGAAGTAATAATTATAAATAAATAATAGTTTAGAAAGGCATTGCAGAAGCGCAGTTTACTGTAGTCAATTATCATTCTTCTTCTCCCTAGCCTTTATTATTCCCAAGTCACTTGGGGTCGGCTTTCTAGTCTAACCGGAATTGACTGGATATCAGTTTTTACACGGAGCGACTGCCATCTGACCTCCGCAACCCGAAGGCTAACGATACCCTAAGGCTAGACTAGTGACAGGATATTAGAGGGCATTGACTTCCCAATAACGACTGCCATAGATGTTCATGGCAGCCGGGACCGACGGCTTAACGTGCTCTCCGAGGCACGGAGCAGGCAATAATAATTGTCAATCAATACGCACATAATTTCGAAAAGTCATATAACTTCCGAAAGTCAGAGGTGCGCGACGTGGGTTCGAACCTGAGACCCTCTGCATTGCAGTCTGTTGGTCTCCCCACTGAGCTATCGCTGCTGTTTTATCATTAAAGTCAAAAATCATATAGGTCACAAATTTCAAAGATTACTAAATTTACATTTAGGCAAGTTGCTAGGCTGAAGAAAACGGTTAAGCATTTGAGAAGATACCTTCAAGAGAGTCACGGCCACTCTTTTAAATCTCCATTTTATTATTATTTCAGTATCTTACAATGTATATTTACAAAGTATTGTAACCATTATTACAATCAATCAATCAATCGATACTAATATTATGAAGCTGAAGAGTTTGTTTGTTTGTTTGAACGTGCTAATCTCAGAAACTACTGATCCGAATTGAAAAATACTTTTAGTGTTGGATAACTCATTTATATAACATAATAAGCTTCTTTATCCAGAATGAACATAGGCTATATAACATCATGCTGCAAGCAACAGGAGCGAAGCAGTAATCATAAACGTGAGAGAAACCGCAGAGCACAGTTAGTTATTTCAATAATATTTATTCAATGGTAGATACGTAGGCTATAGGTGCATTCACGCCTACACAAGACCTTCGCGAGCCTTTTAAAATGTTCTGTTGATTTGATATATGCATATAAGCCTCGATTTATAAAGTACCTAATTATACTGCAATTAGATTTAACCGATGGATGGATGAACTCTCTAAACCGATAACTTCTGTATAACTTATGGATGGATGATAAGTGGACGCCTCGCCGTCGCCACTGCGACGAGTATTGTGGGTTTGATATCTTTTCGAGACTATTTGCGTGATACACAAATGCCTAGTTGTTCCGGATCTGGACGTTCTTTGCGTCCGTTTCTGGAATGTTTTTCTTTAAGTCAGGGTTACAGATATATACGGTACAGAAAAATCCGTTACTGCTACTACTCCCGAGCAATGACGCGGGCAGAAACTGGTTCTTTTATATGAAAGAAAGAAAGAAATCTTTATTGCTATACATCTGGGCACAATGTGTATAAAGATATAAAGAATTTAAAAAAAAGGAAGTAATAAACACACAGTAACATAAAATACTCAATGAACATCCTGACATGCGTCCCAAAGTTGCAGAAATCAGGACTCCAATTCAGCATTTGCCTGGTCTCAAGAACCAGGCCCTGGTCTTCCACTGGAGCCTGTTATTGAGACGTACGGAAGCCAATAAGTATAACGATATATACATAGATATCTATAATTTAAAATTATGTACACACTATTAGCGTGAGAAGGTATACTCGTAATTATAACGCGTTGTCTTTATAAACTAGTAGCTTTTGCCTGCGGCTTCGCACGCGTTAATTTAGAATTTGACAACCAATTCGGGTTGTACTCTGCTTGTAATAATATAATTCAATCATGATTCGAAAGACACGTAGCGCCATCTATTATCATAAGAACCTTCTTGTTGTTTTCCTCGAGAACAGTAAATTTTTTCGGTATAAAAGGTAGCCTATGTCTGTTTCTGTACACCTGACTATGTATATGCAAAAATTCAGGATGATCGGTTCAGTGGTTTAGGCGTGAAAGATAACAAACAAACAAACTCATTTTCGCTTTTATAATATTAGTTAGGATTAGGATTTTGCGAAATATCGATAGGGTCAACTGTCAAGAGGTATCTGAATACGAAAACTTAGAGGTTAAATAGCATTATACCACGCAACGCTACGATATAAATAATTTACTAACTGCTTGGGCATACACATCGATCGAACAACAAGTAGAAACGTGTTGTCCGATCAATAATAATGTTTTCTAGAAAACTCAAAAGAGTTTTTAGTAAAAATTCTTAGTTACAGAATTCTGCAACTGTGCGAACACTGTACTACAGTGAGAGACTGAAGTCACTCCCACACGATCGCAAGTCCTCTGCTTATCCATTGGGCTACCGTCGCCTATTTAATATTATATATGCAAATATATAATTAGCTTTTTAAATACGTTATCAAATATATTAATTGTACCAGATTACACATCGCCTTTTAATGTTGCCAGGAAAACAGGTTGAAATTTCGCCACGAGACATAATATGCGATTGATTCGCTGAAATCATTAATTTTATAAATCTACACAATTAACGAATTCAGTATAATTTCTTGTGCGTTTTGACAAGATAACTGTTTTTCGAGTTAAGTTTTATTATTTTATAGATCTTTTATTATTTGTGTTATAAATATTTGTACGCCAATATTGGCAAGGCACAGAAATGCACTTTTTATTTTTTTGTAACATATTTTAAAGCAGCGATAGCCTAGTGGGTAACCATTGGACTGCCACGCAGGCAGGTCTCGAGTTCGAACCCAAGGCGCGCGTCTCTGAATTTTCGAAGTTATGTGCGTAGTAAATAGTTGATTATCGGTTGCTTTAAGGAAAACATCGTGAGGAAACCTGCATGTCTGAGAGTTCTCCATAATATTCTCGACGATATGCGAAGTCTGCCAACCCGCACTAGGCCAGCGTGGTGGACTATGGCCTAACCCTTCTCACAGTGAGAAGAGGCCCATGCCCAGCAGTGGGACAGTTTAATACAGGGCTGATATTATTATTATTATTATATCTTTTAAACCTGTGTTTAGCAAATAAACGTAATTTGAATTTGAATAAATAGCTGGCTAAATATTGCTATAATTACCCTTGGCAAACATTTTGGATATAGGCATGGCACTTCTAAAATCAGAAGTACGTGTAATAGAATCGAACTCGAGATATCTGCGTGGTAGTTCAATGGGCACAGTTGCAAATCCATTGCTAATTTTACACACACATCTATACTAAGTGAATGCGACTGCTGTGCATGATGTCTCGGGTTCGAATCCCGGGTCAGGCCAACAAAAACGAATTGGGTTTTTCTGTTAAGAAATCTCAATACCAGCTCGGAGTTAAGAAGTTGGCGGTGTTAGAGACTCCCGTGCCTCGGAAAGCATGTAAAGCCGTTGGTCCTGCGCCTAATCTCTCTCCGGTCGTATCGGATTATCCGTCCCATCGGATCATGAGGGTTAGGGGAACAGAGGGTGCACTTGTGTTTGCGCACACACTTGTGCACTACAATATCTCCTGCGCAGATGGCCAGTCTCCGTTAAGATTGGCCGCCGTGACCGAAAATTCGGTCTGGAGGACATTATACTAATATTATAAAGCTGAAGAGTTTGTTTGTTTGTTTCGTTGAACGCGCTAATCTCAGGAACTTACTGGTTCGAATTGAAAAATTATTTTAGTGTTGGATAGGCAATTTATCGAGGATTATAGGCTACATAACATTACGCTACGACCCACGGGGGTGGCGCAATAACTTTAAATACGGGTGAAACCGCGGGCGCATCTTGTACATAATAATTTTACGCACACTCTCAGCCCTGCATATAAACTGTCCCACTGCTGGGCACAGCCCTCTTCTCAATATGAGAATGATCAGGCCATAGTCTACCAAGTTAGCCCAGTGCGCCTTGGCAGAGTTCCCAAATTTTCCAGAACATTATGAACAACTCTCGGACATGCGAGTTTCCTCATCATGTTTCCTTCACGTCAAAGTCAGCGTTAGATAAATACTTACACACATAACTTCGAAAATACACAAAAATACACTCTCACACGGCTTCACCATGAACAATACTGCCACTTCAAACAGCTTATACCATATGACCTAGACTCCATACTCACAGATGTAATTGCCAGCGACACCTTCATGACACACTTAACGCACATAGTCGACACACTCAAAATCTTCAACAGTACATAACTACGCATACACAAACAAGCAATAACACCGATGACATCCTTTTTTTTCTCTCTCTTATTAATTACTAGCTTTTGCCGGCGGCTTCGCTCGCGTTAATTTAGAATTTGACAATCAATTCGGGTTGTACTATGCTTGTAATAATATAATTCAATCATGATTCAAAAGACACGGGGCGCCATCTATTATCATAAGAACGTTATTATTGATTTCCTCGGGAACAGTAATTTTTTTCGGGATGAAAGGTAGCCTATGTCCGTTTCTGTACACCTGTATATACAAAATTTCAGGATGATCGGTTCAGTGGTTTAGGCGTGAAAAGGTAACAAACAAACAAACTTATTTTCGCTTTTATAATATTAAGTAAAGAAGTAAGGATAAGGATTAGGATTATTAATGTATTTTCAATTGTTACTTTTTATTCTGTATCAAATCTCCTAATCCCAATGGATTAGGATTATTAATGTATTTTCAATTGTTACTTTTTAGCAGAAACTTTGCGCACTATGTCGCAATAAACTCCTGTCAGGGGAGGATTTAACCCACAGGAGATTTAAAAAAAAAAACTTTGTACGGTCAGAGGTCTGCTTTGAGATCGAGCTCGAGACATTTGCGTGACAGTCCAACGGTATTTCATTAAGCTGTCCTTGCTTCTCTCATACATACTTAGTTAAAAACCACATAGTTACCGTAATTCGTTTTATCACCGGGCAATACTCTATTTACTAAATATGTAGTTCATTAAGAATGTGAGAATGTCAAGCAGGCAGGCAGTATGCGGAGCGCTTACTTGAAACAGAATTTTAATTAAGTCTACTTATTTAAATAGTGTACTTACTGATGAAATTTTAAGATTAATTAAAAATATACAGACGTCATTTTACAGTTAAATATTTGTAATGACTGTTTTTAGAGTACCGTGCCTTTAAATGGACTGTCTCAGTGGTGCACAGGTACTATTATGCTATGCATGACGTCACATGTTCGAGGCCTGATACGTGATTGTCTTTTAAAATAAAATCTCTCTTGCTTGCTATAATCTTCTTCTCCCTAGCCTTTATTATTCCCAAGTCACTTGGGGTTGGCTTTCTAGTCTAACTGGATTTGACTGGATATCAGTTTTTACACGGAGCGACTGCCATTTGACCTCCGCAACCCGAAGGCTAACGATACCCTAAGGCTAGACCAGTGTCAGGATATTAGAGGGAACTGACTTCCCAATAACGACTGCCATAGATGTTCATGGCAGCCGGGACCAACGGCTTAACGTGCTCTCCGAGGCACGGAGCAGGCGATAATTGTCAATCTTGTTTTGTCTTGTCTAGCTTGCTATAATGTGGGACCTTAAAACCATTACTGGCGAAATGTTGGTGTACAATATATGTACCTCAGCTTAACCGGATATAGATGTGTGACTATGCATGTATGTTTTTAGACAATCGTGTCTTTAAATATAGGAATTGACTGCTTATGGTGTTAGCATAGTCTAACTAAAAGCTAAGAAAGCGTAACTGCAGAGATTACCGATAGAAAATTATTTACAACTAGCTTCAGCCCGTGACTTTGTACGCGTGGAATTTGGAAGTAGGGAGTAGATTCCTTGCATGTAAGAAGATGCTGACTTGTAATCATAATACTCGATTTTTAAGTGACGTATTGGAATGAAACATTTACCAGATTTCAAGTTAGACCTCCAGCAATACAAGTGTGAAATATTTTCTTATTTATATTCTAAATATATCCTAAAAGAAAATTTCATCCCTTAGGGAATAGCACTTTTTTCAGGATGAAAGGTATCTTACCTTAACCCTAGAGTACTAACCATCGCCTGAGAGGCCGCGTTAAGTTGATTTTTTAAGAATATTTCCAAATTACGTTTATGTATCGTAGCGTGCGTTCGCGCCAAAACAGTACACCCAGCGACGCGGTGGAGAACGATTGCGCGTCCAGCGGGGAATACTCAGGTATCGAGTTATTGACCTCACGATCGCCTGGGAGGCGATCATTAGTGTTAAAGGTAAGTTTTTACACATGCCGTTTTTTAGTTTTTTGCAATTTTCTCTTTATTTATAAGTTTCATGAAACTGAAAATTGGTCATTTTGTTTCCCAGATGAATCTGGACGAGAACCAAATAACAAATTATTTAGAAAACGAAGATTCGGACAGTGAAATCGAAGATTTATTAGAAGTTGAGGACTACGATTCAGACGACAGTGTGGCCGATCCTACTTTTTTACCCACGTGCCAGCTTGAAGATGATCTTCAAAATATTGAAGAACCAACTATAAAAAAAGGCAAACGAAGTATGTGTAACTTTTGCCCGACCAAGAAAAGAAGGATGAGCGTTTATTACTGTGCTAAGTGTACCAAAAATTATTGCTTAGAACATCGATCTCCAAACTGCTGTAATTGTGATAAACAAATATAGTCTGATTTTAATTTACTCTCAAGCCAAGTATATTATAATTAGAATAGTATTTTTATTTTTATGTGATAAGACACAATAACATTGTTTAATTTAGATAACAAATTGGAAGCTATATGTGATTTATTTATTTTTTATTATTATTATTCTAAAGGCTGTTTAAGCAAGGGTAATGTTAGAGTTAAGGTTGATTTTAAGACTGAAATTATAATTTTAAGGAAAATGTGCCATTAAATTTAAGGAAAGGAGATCCGTTTACGTTATTTTGTTAAATATAATTCAAATTTTAATAAATATATTATTCTAAAATCTTGTATCATTTATGAAGTAGCCTGCCAAGCGATTATTAGTATTAAGTGGTTAAAAAATAAAGTTAGTACTCTAGGGTTAAGGTTTCTACAGAAAAGGACATAGAGTCCCTACAACATGTATTCAAAATTTCTTGATAATGGGGTTGTTAAAGAGTGAAGGCGTAACAAACAAACAAACTCACATTCACAATATTAAGTTAGGATTAGAAAGCCGACAGACCGACCAGTTACAATTTTATTATATGTATAGAAATTTATAAAACATGTCGCTTTTAATCTATATACAATGTGTTTGGTGAGTGGTGTCGGAGATTTTAATGGCATAATATATGGTCATTTATATCTTCAATCCATGCTTAAGTATTATTTTTTATGTTACTTGGGCGAAACGGCGGCCATTTTGTTTATTTTCTTATCTAATCACGGACACACGTGGTAATTTAGTGATAGAATCGCTTGTGATAATAAAAAAAAACAAAAAAGTTCTTGTTTTACAGTTCATAGTATAGCTAACATGTTTATGATAAAACATTTTTAGAATCTATCTCAGTTCAATTTTAAAAAAATATGATAATAGAAAATTAAGAAATGTTTGCTGTTATTTTTTTGTTATTTTACTTTTTCACAAAAACAAAGAAACATAAAAAATAATACTGAAGCATGGATTGTAGATATAAATGACCATATATTATGCCATTAAAATCTCCGACACCACTCACCAAACACATCTATACTAATATTATAAAGCTGAAGAGTTTGTTTGTTTTTTTGTTTGTTTATTTGTTTGTTTGTTTGTTTACTTGAACGCGCTAATCTCAGGAACTGCTGGTCCGATTTGAAAAATTCTTTCAGTGTTAGATAGCCCATTGATTGAGGAAGGCTATAGGCTATATATCATCACGCTAAGATCAATAGGAGTGGAGCACCAATGAAGAATGTTTCAAAATCGGAGGGTATTTTTCCTTTTGAGAGCTTCCGCTGCGTGCGCTGCGTAAACAGTTAAAGTTTCGCAAAAATCATGTATGACAGAATTGTTCCCCTTTAAAAGTTCTAAAAAAAAGTCCGTGACAGTATATGTCTATCTTTTAAGGTTGGCTCACTATAACCATTTTTATGCTAACCAAATTTGTTCTAAAATAATGCATTATTTGCGAAGGTATTTTTATAAACATGATATTAATCCTTATCCAAATAAATACGTTATTCATCACAAGTATTTAATTTAAAACAAAATTGCCCTGTAAATCATTCGATTTCAATGAATATCTTAGAAGATATCGCAGTTTTAAAATAACATCGCAGCAAAATAATTACCCATTACAGACATAGTACAAATGATGTTTCTCCTGGTTTATTCTGCGTGATTACTACTGGTTCGATTTGAAAAATTCTTTTAGCGTTGGATAGCCCATTTATCGAGGAAGGCTATAGGCTATATAACATCATGCTACGATCCACGGGGGTGACGCAGTAACGATAAACACGGGTGAAACCGCGGGAATATCTAGTTGTATATAAAACTCTTCCGTTACTGAGTGACTGACAGACAACGCACAGCCGAAACTACTGAACGCAAGAAGCTGAAATTTGGCATGTATGTTCCTTGAGTACTGTAGGGGTGCACTAAGAAGAGATTTACCGAAATTCCCACGGGATTGGGAAGAAATGGATAAATAAAAAAACATGTGCGGGCGTAGCTGCGGGCATCCTCTAGTACTTGATAAACGGCTGGAAGTGAAACAAAATATACAAAATGAGCAACAGCATAACAATTGAGTCATTTTTCAATTGAGTGAGACCGTTCAGCTTGACGTATGTCAATTGTGCACAATCATTAATGTTTTCATATTATATAGTCTCACGCCAATTTCCCTTAAGGGGTTGGCAAAGGTATATCCCACATTTTATCAGCAATTTTTTTTAGTTTAGGTCACATGTGATAGGCCTGCCTATTGCTGTTTACTAGATACAGTTCTAAACTGTGCTAGGTATTTATTGGCAGGGAAACTTAGTAAAATACTTTTGCTCATCTTGGGAATTGAACTCAAAAGCTAAACAATGTCCTCCAAACCGAATTTCGATCACGGCAGCCAATCTTAACGGAGACTGGCCATCTGCGCAGGAGATATTATAGTGCACAAGTATGTGTGCAAACACAAGTGCACTCTCTGTTTCTTAACCCTCATGATCCGATGGGACGGATAATCCGACACGACCGGAGAGAGATCAGACGCAGGACCAACGTCTTTACGTGCTTTCCGAGGCACGGGGGTGTCTAACTTCGCCAAATTCCTAACTCCGGGCTCGTATTGAGATTTCTAAAAAGAAAAACCCAATAACTGTTTGTTGGCTCGACCCGGAATTTGAACCCTGATGCACAGCAGTCGCATTCAGTACCGCTGCGCCACGGAGGCAGTTAAAACTCAAGAGCTTATCAGTCTAGGCACACTAGTCTAATCTAATAAACCGTGAAACTGATTTGAATAAAACTTGGCACTCAGATAGACAATTACCAAGATTAGCATGTAGAATACTTTTCATCCTAATAACTTATAGGATAACAAAACCATGAGATAAACATAGGCGAAGCCGCAATTAGGAAGTAATTTTGTCGTTTGCCAGCGGCTCGTATACGAGCCGCTACATTGCGTACCTCTGTTTACCAGCTGTTCGGATCTTATCTTATCTTATGTGGGGGCCAGTCAGTGCAGACCGGCGACACATCGACCCAGTGGGATCTTTTGTGTCGACACTCTCCCAATAACGACTGCCATAGATGTTCATGGCAGCCGGGACCAACGGCTTAACGTGCTTTCCGAGGCACGGAGCAGGCGATAATTGTCAATCAATACGCAAATAATTTCGAAAAGTCATATAACTTCTGAAAGTCAGAGGTGCGCGACGTGGGTTCGAACCCGAGACCCTCTGCATTGCAATCTGTTTGTCTCCCCACTGAGCTATCGCTGCTCTTAGCGGCTCGGATACGAGCTACCAAGTGCCACGCCACTTTAAACCTTATTTTTCTAAACTTAACGCTTAAAGCTGATTGTTTTTTGGCTATAAATGGATTTTGCCGGTAAACGGCATATGTATAAGAAAATATAAACATAGGTACGATAGGATTTCTTTTACTTACTTACTTATCGTGTCGATGGCAACACATTTTATATAATTTTCGACCATTTTTCATTTTCTTTTAATTAAGTTACATTACATTTTAATTATTTAGAACGAGATTTTGCCCGCGCCTTAGTTAGCCCGCGATAATGTAGATTTTGTTAATAAATTCCTATCCCTCGGGAACAGTACTTTCTTTCTAGTTTAAAGGAACCCTATGTTCTTTTTTGTATTCTTGACAACGTGTATGCGAAATTTCATGACAATCGGTCAAGTAGTTTAGGCGTGAAATCGTAACAAACAAACACAATATACACACATAATATTAGTTAGAATTATTATTTTAAACGTTATCTTAATGTCGATAAAGCTTTTTAAGCTTAAATTTCAAAACAGTAATATCAGTTCTCTCTTAAATATTTTACTTTGACTTTTGTCTTTTTAACAACACGATATCAAACAAAAATACTTTAATAGATCGTTCTACATACTTGTAAATATATTAAGACTGACTAAGTTTTCTTTATGCTCTCTTAAAGGATCAACTCGTATTAAATTCCAATCTTTATGTAACCAATAATGTGCCATCTACACTAAGCGATATGAAATATTCTTCAAACCTCTGCAGACGCCCAATACCTATTGGATAGAATATTCTACATATGGTTCAAGCAACGATATACCAATTAGAGAATTTGTGTGGTACATAGGGCGAACGACTCGTACCCTAACTCGTATTATAAACACGAATGTGAGCTTTTTTTTTGAAGAAGACAAGCACCGGACTATGAATAATTCTTGTGTCATGGGGGACTTAACAAACATTCAAACAACAGACACAGAGAACACCCAGACTCAGAACAACCATTTATGGATCACACACTTTTTTGTACCGTGTGGGTATAGAATCCACAATACTCGACTCGGTGGCAACAGCGAGGCGACATCTTAAACCACTACACCATCCATACAGCACAGATTTCTGCCTCAGTGGTGCAGCAGTGATAAACCCGGTAGCTATACATGAGGTCCTACATTCGAACATTTTATCAAGGCAAGCTTCTGTATAAAGGTACCAAAATCTCGTGCAGTGTAATAAGCATCTAAGCGACACGTATTCTACCAGGCAAAGTTGCTAATTTGTCCAGAACTCTCGTAAATTAAATGCCAAATATTTTTGCCTGTAGTTCACATATTAAGTTTCACAGCTAATATCCAAAGACGGTGAGTGTACAGCCATAAAATACGCAGATATGAAAATATTTTGAATAATACGGCTTTATAAATGCGGGCGTACAATAGAGTGATCGAGCAAAGTGAAACAATAAATGTACACTAATCATTTTTATTGTCTTCACAATAAATTAACACGAATGTCTTGCACGAAACGAATGACAATTCCTAGCGAGGAGGTCCGCACTCGACGACGCGCGACGGTAGAAAGATCCGTCGAATATAGCGTGCGCCTCTCTTAAGTAGGTTTGTCGTAGCACGAAGTGAGATGCGTGTTGCCGTAATAGCAACAGTGCTGCCATATCTCGACACACGCACCGCGTTTCGTAATCGTACTAATGACCGTCTCCGACAAATACATAAATATTTGACTTATCTTTTTTACACAAATGTCAGTCTCACTTAAATTAGTATTACTCATTTAACATATGTATGTTATACAATCACTTAAACCGCTGAACGGATTTAGATGCAACTTGGCATACCAATAGACCATATTCTGGATTAATATTATTGAAATGTTTTTTATATATTTCCCGATGTGCATTTCTGTGGGATTTACGCGGCCAAAGCCGAGGGCAAGGACCAGTATAGTATATTTCAGAACTACTTAACTATATATTTATTTTTTTGTCGAAGAAGCAAAACAAATTAGAGCACGAGCATGACGTTGGTAAACGGTCAACGAAGAAATATGGGAAATATTTTTGAATAGTAATTGTGTTGGCTTCAGCCGATCTCCCTCCATCCCTTTTTTGCTTTCCTTATATGTCCCATCAAACCGTCTTATTCGTATAAGCTCCAGTACTGAAAGAAGGAAAGAAAGAAAATACATTTATTTTGACAGAAAACACACAGCACACAACTATCTTTCTTCTCTTTCTAAGCTCCAGTACTGCTTACCATCAGGTAGACCATCTGCTTATTTACCACCTAGGTGGTTTACGGTAGGCAGCGGCTTGTTTGTATTATTTTAAAATTGCTTCTGTGATGTTAAGAAAACACAGCTTACCATCAGGTAAGGCCGCTATCTCGTTGCTACAATAGATAGATATCGACTAATCCATTTTTTACAACTAACAGCGTTACTTATAAACCAATCTCAAATATTTAAGACGTAACTTAGTAATAAATTGCTACTCCTACTCCTTAGCCTTTATTATTCCCAAGTCACTTGGGGTCGACTTTCTAGTCCAACCGGATTTGACTGGATATCAGTTTTTACACGGAGCGGCTGCCACCTGACCTCCGCAACCCGAAGGCTAACGATACCCTAAAGTTAAACCAGTGTCAGTATTAGTTAGCCATATTCTTATAAGTAACTTGTATTTTTTTAGATGTAATTTCGTTTGATGTATAGTTAGTAATTATTCTATTTTATTAATGTTATATACGGCACATCATATCACGTACCAATTATAGTTTTTATAATACACAATGAATTTAAAATAATGAGTTGACTTCAATCCATATATACGAGTACTTAGAAATGTTATTGAGACATTAATTAAAGAGATTAATTACCCATGCGACACGTGTTGGCACACAGTTTAATGACTTGCTATTTTTAGTTTGAAACCTAAATATATAATTAACTTAGGCAACAAAGAACATTCTTGCATACTTGTATGCAAGATCTTTGATAGTTTTTTGTACCTTATCACGTGGAATATTTTACAAAGTACTTATATACAAAAATCGCACCTGTTTGTCATTGAAATGAGAAGAAAAGTGTATGATTATTTATTATAGCATAGCACAATACAATAGCTGGTGAATTGTTATTGTAATCTTTCTTCTTTTTTTTTCCCTGTGGGTAGTGGCCAACCTGTTTTCAAGAGTTGTTCAAGCCGCCCGTAGGCTTCTGACATGGCTTAATGGCTGTCAATTTGAAAACCACCGGCACCGACTTTTTACGTGCCCTCCGAAGCACGGAGATGCTCAGATGAAAACCACTAAGCGGCCACCCATGTATAGACTGACCACACCCAATGTTGATTAACCTCGCTAATCGTTTACCGATCAATGAGTGCAACTGGCTATGAGCGCCATACTGATTGTAATACCCTTAAGCTAAGCGTCCACAGGTCGGTATCGTACGCATCGGACGCATCGCATCAAATGCATTATTTTTAATACTACGTCCACTGTATCGGCAGCGATCGGATTGCCGACGCAAGCATCAGATTACCGATGCCAGTTTCATTCAGATTTTCTTAGTAATCGTACGTGTGTTTGTGAGAATGGAGGAAAGCGAAGAAGAACAATTTGTTGTTATTGCTCAAGTTTGTTAGCAGAAGAGGAAGAAAATGCAAAAACATCTAAAAAAGAAAACATAATATCGTAGCGAGCGCGTGGGTCGCGTGCATTGATCGGCATTCCGTATGACGTCATCAGCACGTATCGCAAAAGTTGCCTCTCGGAGCATCGGTGTCGGCATTGCCGATGTGCGATCCGTACAATGCGGATCAATGGACGCACTTGTGTGACTTTCTATACAAAGAATACTACGAGCCGTTAAATGCGATGCGTCCGATGCATACGATACCGACCTGTGCACGCTTAACTTTACTTCGCCAACGGTGATTTTAGGAGTTACGTAATACAGAGTAAACCTACTACTGTCTACAGCGAATAAGGATTCTGTGCCGCTACTAAAATGTCTTGACCTAACAATTCAATAACAGTTTGTTCGATCCGGGTATTAAACCTGAGACCTCATGCACCACAGCAACTTTTTCTTTGAATATTTTATAGCAATAGGCCCATCTAATACATTCAAAAGCGTAGCGGGAGATATGGGGGTGAGATATTTAATTTTTTAAATTGTAATGCTTTCGTTTGACCGCGATCTCACCTGATCTTAAGTGAAGATGCAGTCGACGATGGAGCAGGCTAGCCTAGAATATACCTATTCACTTGCGACTTGAAGACACCCACATTGTACTCATCGGGCAACACAGAGTTAGGTAGTGAGTTCCACTCCTTTGTGGTACGCGTTATAAAATTTGAAGCAAAGTACATAAACTGTCCCAATGCACGGGCCTCTTCTCACGCTGGCCCAGTGCGCATTGGCAGACTTCACATTTTTATTTATACATCTAGTGTGGCACACAAGCATACGGCCCACCTGATGGTAAGTGGTTACCGTATCCTATGGACGCCTGAAACACCAGAGGGATCACTTGCGCGTTGCCGACCCTTTAGGAAAGGAAGTGGGAAGGAGAAGGAACGGGAAAGGGGTAAGGGGTGATTGGGCCTCCAGCACTCTCACTCACCGAACGAAACACAACAGTAGGAATACTGCTATTTCACGTCGATATTCTGTGAGAGGGTAGTCCTGTCCCGGTCGAGCCGGCCCATTCATGCTGAAATCAGCGAGGCTCTACTACTAGAGCCTCTACTCTACTACTCACATAATTATCTTCAAGAACATTATGGAATTTTATCAGACATGCAGGTTTCCTCTCGATATTTTTCTTCACCATTAAATCAAAAGATAATAATCAAGAATTGAAAACCCAAAATTGTAATTAAAAATAAAACGCTTGTGACTAACTCGCTGTTCTTGGAGACACAAAATAAAGTTCACGCGTCGAAATCAATTTGCGTAGAGGGCCCGTCCGCGCGCGCCGTCAAAGAAAGAATTTCTCATAAGTCAGGGGGATGTGTGTCGCCCGTCTATACGATACAGGCTGTATGTGTGTATGTGAAGATGTCTTATATTATATGCATAAAAAAATATATATATATACTAAGTATCATAGCAAAATAAATCGCTTTTATATTGCCATTTCTTTTCTTTTCGACTTTTTATACATTTAAATTGCTTGGGTAGCTCAGTTGTTTAAATAGTCAGTACGCCATTCATGAACGTATTATTATTACTAATTTTTGAAGTAAAAACTTCTTTAGGCGCGTTGAGCACTTCTTGGGTGAACAAAAATCCTAGAACTCGCGTCATCGTCACGCTTCGTCATCGTCAAGCTTCCACGCTTTCCATTTTTGAATTATTTTAGAATACTAGCGGTCGCCTAGTGCTCGAAATTCGACCAATAATATTGCTGATATATGTCATTATATATTGATATATGTAAAGGCCACATATAATGTATGAGACCACCAAGTAGATCTCTACACGTTGGCCCAACACGCTGGCCCACTACCTTGGCCCAATGTGTACAGCCGCCTTAACCATAGTTACGCGCTTCGACTGCGTGTGTCAAATGTCCGCGCTTATAAGTTGTTGCATATGTAGCCTGCGCGAGTAACTCATATGTAACTACTAACGCTGTGTAAAACCACCATAACAACTACTCCAAAAAGAAACATTTCAAACTACAAAAGAGCATAGCAAATTCTTCACAACAGATCTCGCAGAGAAATACTCAACATGCCTCACAAAGAGCTGAAGGGAAAAATACATCAGTATTACAAAGCTAATAAAACCCACTACACATCGCTAAGGATACTCACATGTAAGAAAAGAATTCGCAATAAAGGTCCTTTTAGCCCCGCCCTCCCCCACACACGTAGTCTATTGGCGAACACAGTTATCGGAAAAATGAGGGAAATAGGGGAAAACGAACGAAAGAGTTGGGGGCGGGTAAGACATGTGACGAAAATATGAGTCCGTGAGATGTCTAACTTGTGGAATGCGATTTCAAATTGATTTGAGTTAATGGTAAGAAGCAATCTGCTTACTACCCACTCAAATCCAGGTTACACTTACGCTAATGGTGGATTGGCATGCAGGAATCTTAGACTCACCCAGTAAAAAATGTTGTCTAATAGACCTATGGCGGGTCTCATGCGTCGAGTGTTGTTGGCTCATAATCCATACGGGACGATTATTTGATGAATAAATAAATGAAGAATTATTTGACTAAAGAAATTATTTGATGAATAAAAATTAATGAAGAAATAATAAATAAATGATTGCTCTGTGTCTGATGTGCTGTATGTGTGATGTTTGAAATTTCTCCCAGATCAAAGCATATGAATAGGAGTTATTAAAAAAATACTTACTTATGTATATCCTCAAAGGAGTAAGTGTATCGCACCTAAATTTTGCCAGATGTGTTAAAGTACAACATAATCCTTACTTCCTTACTAATATTATAAATTCGAAAGTAACTCTGTCTGTCTATCTGTCTGTCTGTTACCTTTTCACGGCTAAACCGCTCAACCGACTTAGATGAAATTTGGTACAGATATAGTTTAAAATCTGGAGAAGGACATAGGCTACTTTTTATTGATGTAGGTACCACGCGGGCGGAGCCGTGCGCAAAGCTAAGCTAGTAAGTAATAAAAGTAACACCATTTACTGGGCATATTTCTAAAATTCACCATTCCGGTAATCGAACCTAAATTCTCACGATAGTTGCAAATATAAGGGCAAACTTATGCCACGAGACCACCAAGGAACATTATAAAAATAAATTCCTTCCAGTCCGCATAATTACACCAACATTAAAAACTCAACAATTCAAATAAATCCAAATGTTAATTACAGAAACAAAACACCAACTACGCCAGTTAAAAAATACACCAAACGTGGCCAAAGAAACCCGCACGACTACAAACTTTTTTTAATTTCTTCCAAACGATAAAACCGAACTAGGATTAAACACTTGTTTCCGAATGCAAAGTGCACTGTTTAAAAAGTCAAATAAGTGCAAAACATGGCATTACACAGACGACCCTGTGCTACAAAAAAAAAAGAATTAAAAACTTAGTTCCGTGACTTGATATGAATGAAGGTTCCGTCAGACTATTGCAATATTACTAAAGTTTCGCTTGGCGGGAAGTTTTTATTAATGGGCGCAAAGTCAGCCGCTTTTGTTCTATGCTACTCTTTTAAACTCTGCTAGCACGAAAGCCGTAAATTGTACACTTTATAGAAGCTCCCTTTGCACAAAATACTACAGGTTGTTAAGCGGTTTGTACACGCCTAGCTTATATACTTACTGAACTGAACGAAATTGCTTGGATATTTTTGTATGTATTAGACACAGGAAAAAGAGTTAGATTTAATGACCACAGTAAGTTCCTTGCATATGGCAGTAGGTAGCTTGTAGGTCTAATGGTATTAGCTTGGACTTATATGTGTTGCCATTCGGTCTTGGGGTTGTTCTCAAGTAAGGTAGTGTGATTAATCTTATGTTATACTAGATGTTCCCGCGGTTTCACCCGCGTTTATCGTTATTGCGTGGCCCCTGTGGGTCGTAGCGTGATGTTATATAGCTTATAGCCTTCCTCGATAAATAGGCTATCCAACACTAAAAGAATTTTTCAAATCGAACCAGTAGATCCTGAGATTAGCGCGTTCAAACAAATAAACTCTTCAGCTTTATAATATTAGTATAGGTACATTTTTGTGGCAGAAATAAAGAGCATAGTTTTCTTGTTTTTGGTTTTATATTAAAAGGCAACTCTCGCACCTGATTAATCCTTTGTCGCGAGAGATTTTACAGACATTTAAACGATAATAAAAATAATAAAGTTATTAGTAGTTTTCTTTCACAAAGGTTATGTACTTATACCAGGTATATGTTATTATGACATTAATTTATAAAATGTGCCTTTGTGAGAGACTGGTATTTGAACTAGGAAAATCCTGTCAGACAGATTACCAGGCTCCCTACATACCTACATACATTGAGAACCTCCTCCTTTTTTGGAAGTCGGTTAAAAACACTATGTGGGTATGTGTGTCTGTCTGTTAGTGACAGGCATAACTCCGGAACCATGGGATCGATTGACTTGTAACTTGGTGTGCAGACACCTTGGTGTCATACCTGAGTCGAGTTTGAATATGGACCCTGTGGGTCAAAATATCCCCGAGATATAGGGGTAATTTCTTTTCATTACTTTTACATTTAAGACGAAGTGGTTGACTCCTGGGTTTTTACACCCATCTCGTTCCTAGTGCAGAAGTTTTCTTATTTAAAATAATACAAATAAACTCTAACTATTCGTAAATGTAACGATATAATCGAATAACCAATTCTTGGTATTAATTACACATAACCTAATGAACAGTAGAAGCGGTTACATTAATAGTATACACATATCCTTCCACAAAATGCTAGCAATGTTACTTCGCAATTTTAAAAGGCATATCTAGAAATAATCACCTTTTTTAGTTTTGATAATATACGTTAATTAATATGTATAATTTACCTAAATGTTGTATTCTCACGAAATGTCTTTACGTGTGGTATTTAGGAACAAAAGAAATTGTAATTAGCACTATCTATTATTAAGTATATAGAGTTCTTTGGCTTTTATGATGCTTGAGATAGGGTCCCTTGTTTTGAGTTTATGGCGAGTGTTTTGAGAGTTCATTTAGTTCAAATGCTAAATAAGACCGCACACAACTATGAGGTATGTTTATTCGTTATAGTGTATGTGACAGCTGTGTTTAAAGTCTCGGATTATATTCCCAAGTTATTGAAATTAAACTACTATATACGGCTTTTATTGCGTTGTTTATTTGACACTTTATTACAAAATTTTTGAAAACTGTTACACTACTATTACTATTAAACTTTACTAATTTTTAAGCTAATTAAATTATTCAAACTATTAAAACTATTTATACTATTACTATACTATTATACTATTTATATTTGTGTTTACACTTTCCCCGACGTTTCGGTTGCTTTTCAGCAGCCATGGTCACGGGGAGACTAAGATGGTAGTTGTCTCAATGTTCCAGTGTAGTTATTTCAAAGTACCCGAACATAATTTAATCATTGGTATTTCTATTGGGATTAAATATAATGACCACCAAAAACAGTAATTGCGCAGCAAAATATGCTTACTAAAATATATCGTAACGAGCACCTATACGCCTCGAATCACTGCATTCCGTCTCGGAAGGGTTAGGTTATGTTAGGTTCCTTCTTAAACCCACCCAACAATAGGAGCCCCGCGAAACGGGGCGCCGTCGACTTACTTTGATCTCTTTAAATATATTTTGCTGTGTAATTTGGTGATCATTTACTATTTTTGACTTTTACATTTTACTATACCTGGTGATAAGTTAAACATAAGCCGTTTCTATTTACGCAGAATGAGCTCAAAGTATAATGAAGTCTAGCTGTGGTTTGCTTCCCAAGTTATGTAAGGTTTGCTGGTTTTTGATGGAAAATTCGTAGTTGTGATACGGAGTTGTCTTTACGGATGGCGTAGTGGTCTAAACGTTTGCCATTGCTACTGCACTGAGTGTTGTGGGTTCGATTCCCACACGGAACAAAGTTTTGTATGGTGCATTGTGTGGTCCATATATACTTTTCACATTGAGAAGAGTCCTGCGTAGTACTGAGATAGTTTAATATAGGGATGATATTATTATAAAGCCATTGACATTTTTCCGACCCGGGAATGAAACCCGAAACTTTATATACAGCAGTCGCAATTAAAACATCTGCTTCTACGCGGTTGTAGTAATCATATTAAATCTACTCATTAGTAAGTCAATAACCATTACCTAGTTAAAAAACACTTTATGTCACCGTAAACCGTTCATTACATTAACATAAATACTCTTAACTAAACACAAAAATACCTAAACCGGGAACGTAATTAGGTAGTTTACAATAATCTACATGGTATTAACCCAATCGGCTTGCGATTAAAGTGTTTACCTATCTTTATTAATCATTTTTGTTCAAAGACACCGCTAACTCCAATACTCTTGTATCTGGATAAGGACGAGTTCGTATTAGGCCGATGGATTGTGGCTGTTTATTTGCCGCCTGAGTTTAGTGGTTTTACTATATGGGTTGTCACGGTAGAGCAGCGATAGTGAATACGAGTGGTGAGCATGAGCTGTCGGGATCGATCCTTTTTTTATGATGTAGTAGGCAAACGAGCAAACTTATCGCCTGATGGTAAGCGATTACCGCCGCCCATGGACACCTGCAACACCAGAGGAGTCACAAGTCCGTTGCCAGCTTTTCAAATGTGCCCCTCCTCCCAGTAGAGGGGAGAGTTGGGCTTCCGCTACCCTCACTCACTCGACGAAATACAACGCAAGCGCTATTTAACGCCGGTTTTCTGTGAGTCCGTGGTATCACTCCGGTCGAGCAGGCCCATTCGTGACGAAGCGTGGCTCTCCCACGGACTATAGATATGGGACGGTCAAAGTAGTATTAGGCTTTTTTGTTAATAAATTACTTTGCTCTGTAGATGACAATAGACTCGCTACATGGGACCTAAAAACAACTTCAATAAAGTGTAATACAACTCTGCTTACCCCTTCTGGACATAACGTCTACCGGGCACTTTGTGCTACCGATAATTTCTCGACAATCATCCTAGTAACACTGCGCAATTAGAATAAAATTAAAGAAAAAAATAGGTATATATTTTTATTGATATAAGTTTGTTTTACAATTATTTGAATCCCTGACCCCTGAGCTAGTTAAATACTGTATTACAGGAGTCGGTTTATTCCTCCTAATACAGTGTACAGTAATGTCAATATTATATTAATGGACCATGGTAAAAACTTATAAATTAAAAAGGTAAAAGCAAAAACTAAAATATCAATATTTGTATGTGTGTGTGGGTCTCTGTGTGTAAGTGTGTAAGTGTGTGAATGTGTGTAAGTGTATGTGTATATGTGTACAATAGAACGCTCACATGTGTGTGTGTGTGTGTGTGTGTGTGTGTGTGTGTGTGTGTGTGTTCTTTTGTCATTGTGATGTTTAAAAGATATTCAGTAGCCTCATAATCTAGGGATTTCAGGTATGCAACAAGAACTTTCTTTAATAAAAGGATGAGCAGCGATAGCTCAGTGGGGAGACCAACAGACTGCAATGCAGAGAGTATCGGGTTCGAGCCCACGTCGCGCACCTCTGACTTTCGGAAGTTATGACTTTTCGAAATTATGTGCGTATTGATTGACAATAAATATCGCCTGGTCCGTGCCTCAGAGAGCACGTTAAGCCGTTAGTCCCGGCTGCCATTAACATCTATGGCAGTCGTTATTGGGAGAGTGTCGACACAAAAGATCCCACAGGATCGAAGTGTCGCCGGTCTGCACTGACTGGCCCACACATAAGATAAGATTAGATAATAAAAGGATACAGATGTGATACAATCATCATCATCTCAGTCGAAAGACTTTCACAGCTGGACATAGTCCTACTCTAAGGTTTCCTATACATACCGACCTTGGGCCACCCGTATGCAAGCGCACCTCAATCCTAGCTGGGTCGTCGTTCCACCTTGTGCCTACCTCTGCTGCGTCTTTCGGTGCGTGGCCACCGCTGCAGAACCTTTCTGCCCCACCAGGCATAGATTTTTATTTTTTTTATACAACTAAAGTGGCAAACAAGTATACGGCCCACCTGATGGTAAGTGGTCACCATAGCTTATGGACACCTGCAACACAAGAGGCATCACTTGCGCGTTGCCGACCCTTTAGGAAAGGACGTGGGAAAGAAAGGGAGCGGGATGGGGGAAAGGGGGTGATTGGGCCTCCGGTACTCTCACTCATCGAACGAAACACAACAGTAGGACTACTGCTATTCCACGTAGATATTCTGTGAGAGGGTAGCCCTTCCCCGGTCGAGCCGGCAGCCATTCATGCTGAAATCAGCGAGGCTCTACTACTCAAATTCTACAAGCTACCCTACCCACTACCACTTTAGCTTGGCTATCCGTGATAGGAGTATAGAATATGTAGGAATTATATAGTAATACTCTAAACGTGAACGAAACCTTACTATTCGGCGAGTGCATAAAATCTTTATCCATAATCAAAACACATATAATTCCTATCAATTTATACCAATCTAAAAAAAGACATAAATAAAGCGACATTGCCAGACGAAAAAAACAACATTTGTATTCATGAACCAAATGTTGCTACAAAAATCAGTACATTTTTCGATTCGTTTCCATCTCTCGCTCAAGATTCAATATCTATAGATTGGATATGCTGATTTCACTCTACTCCTCACTGTTTTAAGATATTTCTGTTTACTTAGTATTATCTTATGTTTACGCAAATACTATAGGTACGTTGAAATTAAACTATTTAAATAAGATTTTCTAAAACGACGCACAATGGGCAAACTGTCAGTTTTAATAATTCTTAATCATCGCAAACCAATTAAGTCGCTTCATAGACAGTAGCAGCGATAGCTCAGTGGGGAGACCAACAGACTGCAATGCAGAGGGTCTCGGGTTCGAACCCACGTCGCGCACGTCTAACTTTCGGAAGTTATATGACTTTTCGAAATTATGTGCGTATTGATTGACAATTTACTATCGCCTGCTCCGTGTCTCGGAGAGAACGTTAAGCCGTCGGTCCCGGCTGCCATGAACATCTATGGCAATCGTCATTGGCAAGTCAGTGCCCTCTAATATTCTGACACTGTTCTAGCCTTTGGGTATCGTTAGCCTTCGGGTTGCGGAGGTTAGATGGCAGTCGCTCCGTGTAAAAACTGATATCCAGTCATATCCGGTTAGACTAGAAAACCGACCCCAAGTGACTTGGGAATAATAAAAGCTAGGAAGAAGAAGAGACAGTAGCGTAGAGTTGTAAATGCGACTCCTGTGTGTGAGGGTTCAATGTCCAGGTCGGGCATTGATTTTGGAGGTTTTTCTGTCAAAGTATTCTCAATAGCAGCCAAGAATTTAGATCTGTACCCGGCAATAAGACCCAACGACGTGGATTCTAAAACCATTGTTGTCAAAGTATGGGTCACTGCTAACACCTTCGATCCATATACGTACCTACGTAATTAGGTCGGTACGTTTTATTTTATATTTTTAATTATAATTATATATAGTGAGGTCCTTTTGACACAAATCTGTTAAATGATTTAGACTACAACCGTATCGGCTGTAGCTAGATTCGACGGTTTTATTTAAATATTACTTCAAGACAAAAACTGTTTGTATTTTTTTAAAGCGTCACCCATCCATGATCAAACCGTAGCAAAGTTGCTTAACATTGTTAATCGACCGATCTATGCGATTGCCACTGTTAGATATACATAAGCTGTTAATTTATTTCCCTTTCAGTTCCGCCAAATAAAAATACTTACCTACTTTCGATACGAAAAAATACTCTCGAATTCTATTCTATCGCGAGCTACTTATATTTAACATTCAATCTACATAATGTACCTATCTCTATGTACATGCATACCATTTACTCGACAGTACCCATCTCCCTCTGGCGCATCTTTTTTCTCCTTTCCGTGGATTTCCAAGCGCCAAATCCTACTTATAGCATCTCTTGGTTGAGCTGAAATGGATTTTTTCTGATGTATGTCACGCAACAAATTTTGATACTAGTCTTTTCAATATCCTTACTAATATTATAAATTCGAAAGTAACTCTGTCTGTCTATCTGTCTGTCTGTCTATCTGTCTGTCTGTCTGTCTATCTGTCTGTCTGTCTGTCTGTTACCTTTTCACGACTAAACCACTCAACCGATTTAGATGAAATTTAGTACAGATATAGTTTAAAACCTGGGGAAGGACATAGGCTACTTTTTATTGATGTAGGTACCACGCGGGCAGAGCCGCGCCTAAAAGCTTGTAGTTTATAAATATTTGGCGTATTAATAAGTCTACTTTCCAAATTACTACCGTTGGTGCCGTGACATAATACTGAACTTAATTGTGCAACTTATCACGATAAGCCCTCGTTCAATTCCCAGGTCAGCCAAAATGCAGTTAAATCATTGTGAGTAATATCACAGATAAAGGTCTCTGGTAGACGACATTCAATTGTAGAACTAAGTGTGGTGTGTTTTTACTTGTCTTATTTTGGCGAACAAGTAATTGTTAAATAATTTAATTCATGTTCTCCAATTATATTGGTTCACTGATAAATAGAGATGACAAAAAGAAAGACAACACATAGACACCCATCTCTATGTTTTGCCTTTCTTTTTTGTACCAGTATATTTGTTCACTAAATAAGAACAGTAAAAAAATGGATTACAGGTGAAGTGATGATTGCACCCATTTTAGAGAAACTAATATACTTTAAATATAGCTCAATATGGGGAAGAACTCATTCAAAGCCTACCGAGCGCATTTCTAGACACCTAGCGATTTTTGAGAATTTCCTGACCAAAAAAACGCAATAAAATTTTGCATCAACCCCAAATCATACAAAATATTTTAGTTCAATTTACGAATCAAACACGCTGTATTAGTTGCAAATATAAACGCAAACTTATGCTACTAGACTAACGACGCAAACAATAATTATATTCATAGCTCAATATATTACGTTGCATCTAAACAATTGACATTGCATAACCACTTTAAAATATACAGGAACAATGTTACGTCAATTAACAACAAAACTCGAAAAACAGCTGCAAAATGCAATCAAATGTTACCCTACATTCAAAAAAGCCAAAAAATCGGTCTCGAATTTCAACCTTTCGAATTCCAACAGCCAATACACAACAATGGCACCGACTCGTTATTTTCAATTGAAATAAAACAATGCCGGACTGTTCCTAGTAAACTGAAAACGTATCGTGTTTTGTAATCCGAGCCCAAAAACTTTGTTCAAACGTACACGTGTAGGCAACGAGCCAAAATGTTGTTTATCCAAACAAAAACATACCATTACAAGTTGTAACTGGTGCAACAATCGACATTTTTGTTTACAACTACCGTCTACGATGTGTTGGCTGATTTAATGTATTACATGCACTTAAATTACGATAATGTGTGATGACTTTATTGCAGTGGCGTGCCTGCAATGTCAGAATACGTACGTCTCACGGCTATTTCACTAACGGGGTAAGCAGAGGTGTATAGCATCCTCATTTTGCAAACTATAGTTTTAGGTCCCATTTAATAGAGGGATCTTACCTATTTAACAGGCAGAGATTTAGTTTTCATGCTATTATTGAAGCTTTGTTAACTTGAAACTCAATGTTACTTCGCTCTGGGAGAAGAGGCAGACAAAGACTACGGGTCGCCTACAGCAGTCGACTACGGAGGACTACGGAGTCTCAACAAGCATGAGTCTATGTATGTAAATGCAGTAACATCCTTCTTGTTATGTTTTAGTTCTTCTATTATATTTGTAAGCCGTGAAAGAAATCACACAAAATGCATAAAAGTGTCTGAATATAAGAAGTTATTTTAAGAACGACCTCTGTTTGGTTGGATCTATACTTGTAGTATATATATACGACTTTACATCTTCAAAGGAGTTCTCGCACTCACATTTCGCTGTTTTGCGTCCCAAGTAATACAGTCGAACCTATTACCATATACCTCAAGCGCTTTGCCAGACTCCTACTACGAATCTCCTAACAAAAATCCAAATAAAACTCTTCTCAGACAGCAATTAAACCATACAGTAAATTCAAATAACCAATTATTCAGTATTCAAATTTTTATTAAGAATACATTTTCTTTTTCGACCCAAATCCATCAGAAGTACGACATGACACATTCGTGAAAACTTTATACCACAAAATAATTCAGGAAAAATGCAAGATACTCAAATATCAAAACGCTTGTGCCGCTGTATTGTCAGGAGCGCCGCGAAACGCACGCCGAGTGATATTTCTTTATAGTCCGCGACACAACCACTCCTGGGAAATTTACGGCGGCTGTCTCATTCTAATGTGGCGCTCAGATAAATTTTGTATACGTTTTACGGTTAAATAAGCACTGTCAGTAATACGTCCGCGTTTTTATCTATAAACTCTTTATTATTAAACTTTGGATAAGCAAAATTGGATCATAAGAAAATTATTTTACGGTGTCGTTTCCAAATGAGCAAAGAATGAAAATTATTACTACGTACCGTGGCGTGGCCATGACTGTTGAATAGCAATGGAAATGTTGGAAGCAGTGTATATATAAACCGTAACAATCGTAACCAACAATGTATAAATGCGAATGCGAGTTTATTTGTTTGTTAAGCTTTCATACTATCCGATCTAAACTACGCGACCAGTCATCGCGAAATTTCCCATACACGTTGTCGAAAAATTAGATACTATTCCCGTACGAAACCGCGGGCAAAAGCTAGTTGCATATTTAACCCAACCGTGATAAAATGCGTATAAAGTAATTGTAATTAAATTACAATATATTTCAGTTTGCCAAATTTAATGTTACTATCCTAACATTATTATTAGAATATGAAATAGCAAGACTATATTCTTTATACATATATACTAGTCAAAACAAAATAAGGGCCACTTGTAAAGTTTTTAATCAGGACTGATTTATTGATAATTTACGTTACTCTAGTGGTGAAATCTGTAGTGCCGGGTTTGTCAACAATTTTTTTTCATATTTGCCCGCATTTGTGGATAAGTGGGTAGTTAATCGTCTCCAGTATGTGTCGTGTTCCATTGTAAGTGTCCGGATAACTCAAAAAGTAATCGATGGATTGACATTTCTATATGTTATTTTGTATTATCCCGAAGTTTCCATGGACACGGGAAATAGAATATAAGAATAATATTCTATCACATACACACAACACCATCTAGTCCAAACTAAGCAGAGCATGTACTATGGGTACTAGGCAATGGATAAACATACATATATACTTTTTTTTGTAAATACATACATATTATACATAGAAACACCTAGACCAAGACAAACATCCATGTACACACAAATGTTTGACTTGTGCGGGAATGGAACCCGCGACCTCAGGCGTGGCAGTCGGTTACACTAACCTCTACGCCATCGAGGCCGACAAATTTTAGTGTTGGATAGCCAATTTATCGAGGAAGGCTATAGGCTATATAACATCACGCTACGACCCACGGGGGCCGCGCAGAAACCATAAACGGGAGTGAAACCGCGGGCACATCTAATTCTACGTATATCTAAAATAACACTTCAGTAATAACATTTTCCAGTTCAAAAGCGTGTGTTCCCACAATCAATCAATTAGTCTGCCACTGTCCGCCGCTTATAATTCCTTTTATTCATATGACTAATGGCTGTTCCACACAGATTATTTCCTAGTAAAGACATTGTGTTTTTTATCGATATTCTAAATACTGTCGTGTGTCGTATACATTATTTGTGTCCAGTCGAAGCACAATAGATTCTTAGAAGTAGGCGTGAAAAAAGATCCCCAATCGCATCTTAAGAATTATAATAGTGTTTGCAAATGATTTGGGTTCCTTGGTGATGTTCGATTAGTTGGCGCACTGGTTATGTTGCGTTTGCACTGATCGTAAGTGCCTACGTGAGATCGGTTCCCGAAATGAGCAATGTGTTGGTTGAAATCAAACTACTTTATACGGATTTTGTCGCGTTGTTTGTCTTAAAATATTTATAATACAAAATAAACAACGCAACAAAATCCGTATCAAGTAGTTTACATTCAATGTATAACACTCATTTTTTATTTTTTTATTTAAGTACAATATAGTGGTAATTCAGTAACATTATACATAATACTCGCCAAACGTTGAGTTTAACGGCGAGACACGCTCTTAAATTCTAGTACAAATTATCACCATACATTAAAAAATAGCTCAGCTCACAATAGTTTTAAAAAAAAGGAAACAATATTTAAAGTTAAAAGCAAAATAACATATGACAGACTTAACATACAATTTATATATTTTTATATATACTGACTGAAAGTTGCACTGCTGGACGACACATACACCATCCAGCAATACATCCATCAGTCTTTTCTTGAGAGTATTAATACTTATTTTAGGTGTTTTTCTTAATTCATCTATATCATTAAAAATCTTGGGAACTAAATACCTATTTGTTCTTTGACCGTAGTAGTTCTTTACTTTTGGTTGAATTAACTTTTGTTCTCTAACCCTTCTAGTGTTGTATATATTATCTATAGCATATTTGTAATCATCTTCGTAGTAGTATTGTAATCCTATTAAATTCGCGTAAACATAAGACAATATAATGTGTAGGTTGCGTTATTGAGTAGTTATTTTTAACATGGGGTATAGAAATATGTCTAATAGATATGTAATTTGCCCCTTTTTATAAGAATATGTCCAATAGATAATTTACACTCTTCCAATAACGACTGCCATAGATGTTCATGTCAGCCGGGACCAATGGCTTAACGTGCTTTCCGAGGCAAGTCACTTGGGATCGGCTTTCTAGTCTAACCGGATTTGACTGGATATCAGTTTTTACACGGAGCGACTGCCATCTGACCTCCGCAACCCGAAGGCTAACGATACCCTAAAGCTAGACCAGTGTCAAGATATTAGAGGGCACTGACTTCCCAATAACGACTGCCATAGATGTTCATGGCAGCCGCGACCGACGACGGCTTAACGTGCTCTCCGAGGCACGGAGCAGGCGATAATTGTACATCAATACGCACATAATTTCGAAAAGTCATATAACTTCCGAAAGTCAGAGATACGCGACGTGGGTTTGAACCCGAGACCATTTGGATTGCAGTCTGTTGGTCTCCCCAATGAGCTATCGCGGCTCTGCCTACTATTAAGTGGTACTTAAAAACATAGCTAGCAAAAACTGGATATAAGTTACAAACATCTGCCTACCTCATAATTATACAGGCGTCTATGAAATCTACAGATTTATGACCATACTTATCTTTGACTACACTCCTTAGCACATCGATAGTTACCACCATTAAACCCTAACTACGGTACATTTATGAACGCCAGCCGTCAATCAGCCAATCGTTTACAAATCCTACTTCCGCGTCTATTCTATTATCAATCAAACGATATAGCCTGCAAATCAACTGCAATTTCCCCCAAGAGAGGCAATTACGCCACTGCTGACGGATTATTTAGCAAACATGTCCCGTTGTAGATAAACAGTACACCTACTATGAAACGTACTTGCCGTAGTTTCGAGCATATTGTCGGTATTATTAGTACACAGAAACACATGAAGTAACGCTTTCATCATTTTAAACTCTACAGTGAAGTGGTCCAAACAACCAAATAATGTTACTTTGAAAGAAAGAAAGAAATCTTAAGAAACTTCACTGTAGGTATCTATAGTAATATTATAAAGCTGAAGAGTTTGTTTGTTTGTTTGAACGCGCTAATCTCAGGAACTACTGGTCCGAATTGAAAATTTATTTTTGTGTTGGATAGCTCATTTATCGTGGAAGGCTATAGGCTATATAACATCACGCTAAGACCCACGGGGGTGGCGCAGTCATCATAAACGCGGGAGAAACCGCGGGCACATCTAGTTAATATTATAAATGAGAATGTGGGTTTGTTTGTTACGCTTTTACTTAACTACTCGACCAATCATCATGCAATTTTGTATGCACGTTATCAAGGGTGCAGACAGAAAAGCACATAGATAGAAAATTGACATACATAATCTACATTTACGCAAACTAAAGTGCGGGCAAAAGCTAGTAATACTCGTATTATGAATTCTAATGTAAGTTTATTGATCTCTGAGTCTTCTTCAGAGGCTAATGAAAACACTATGTGGGTCTGTGTGTCTGTCTGTTAGTGACAGGCATAACTCCGGCACCACTGGACCGATTGACTTGTAACTTGGTGTGCAGACACCTTGGGGTTATATCTCGAGTTTGAATATAAGTCAAAAGACCTCCGAGATATCGGGGTCACAAGGTCACATGAAGACGAAGAGGTTGAATCCTGGGTTTTTACACCCATCTCGTTAGTTATGGTTTCACGCCTTAACTTATTGACCGACCATCATAAAATGTCGCATACATGTCAACAGGGGTACAGAAACGTGTCCATTTCTGTTACACATTTTCATGGCAGACTTAGAGTATACGGCCATAGTGGACGTCATAAACGAGGACGATAAACCATTCACTAATAGCCTTTTAAGTAGATTTTTAAGTGTATAATAAATCGTTTAATAAATCGTTTATTTCTTCACATACAGGGTTTTACATTAAATCATCTTGAACCCCCTTTTAAGCAATAATTTGCTTGTATTAGGGGAAAATGTATGTATGTATAGATGAAATTTGTGACAAGACTTTTGGGCACTTATTTTGATCGTGGATTTGCCTTTCAGGGTTAGCCAAAGTGTTATAGTGTTTCTCTGAGGAATTTATAGAAAATTTGTAGTAGCAGCATGGGGTTTAGAAGCTCGTTATACAGCAGTAGCCTCGGCCTTTCAGAATTTTTTTTCTTGCTTACCCTATCAGAAATTTACAGGCAGGTAGAAGATTAATTTCAATAATGTGTTAGAATTACTTTAAGATAGTGATTGGAGACAGTAATCTACCACACTATCCGAAAGTTTACTAACCCAACGATTGCCATAGAAAGCTCTACAAATAATATAATCATTGTATTGTCTTCTGTTTACGCGAATGTTATCCCTTGAAATTAAACTACTATATACGGGTTTTGTCGCGTTGTTTATTTGATACTTTATAAAGTTAGTTATTTCATAGTTACTTTGAAATAACTACACTGGAACATTGAGACAACTGCCATCTTAGTCTCCCCGTGACCATGGCTGCTGAAAAGCAACCGAAACGTCGGGGAAAGTGTAAACACAAATATAAATAGTATAATAGTATAGTAATAGTATAAATAGTTTTAATAGTTTCAATAATTTAATTAGCTTAAAAATTAGTAAAGTTTAATAGTAATAGTAGTGTAACAGTTTTCAAAATGTTGTAAATAAAGTGTCTAATAAACAACGCGATAAAATCCGTATATAGTAGTTTAATTTCAATATAATCATTGTCCTAATAATATTCTCGTTTATTTTCGTTCGTTGCATCATAAAACTCATAAAAACTGACGCTCTAAGGAATATCCCGATGTGGCAGGCAACCTCATAAACATTATCAGTCAAACCAAACACCTAGACTAAAAATAAATATTTTTGGATCAAACTTTTTTGCCATGTGGGACATCGAACCCACAACACCCGATGTTACAGCAGCAGCGAGCACTTAAACCACTGCGCCATCAATCCAGACTATAAAAATCACACAATATTATCAGCACATATACGGAACCATTCACTCAATTATCTTGCACACATCAAACTGATAACTCATTCAATCATTCACCATCCGTTTTACCGATTAGCATATACTAAACGAGACAAATTTTAATCGAACTTAGTACTATGCAGTTCGTATTCATTTTGCGCGCTCCATTGTATGTTAATATTAAGCCGAGTATACACTAACTAACGATTGTTGCGCAACGTTTTGTAACGCAACACGATTTGTAGCATTGCGCAAACGAAATTGGCACATATTAATATACTAAATTCTACCCGCGGCTTATATCACGTAAACGGTTATATTAGGTTAGAAACAGTAGTTTTTTCTGGATGAAAGGTACCCTATGTCCTTTTCTGTCCCCTGACAATGTGTATGCGATATTTAAACAAAATTGGTAACTTACGTAAAACTTTAACTTGTATTATAATTATATTCCTAATAGTAAACTTATATACTTACATATCTATGGGTAATCATGGGGCAATCTGGATGATCATGAATCCAAACAATATGGAGGCTCATCGAAAATAGGGTACAGTACTCCCACTCAAATGAAAAGAGGCAAGCATTCCAAGTCACTTGGTTAAATGACAGCATAGCTGCACTTGTAGATGCCAGGAAATCCTGTTCACCGAAATTATACATCACAGAGCTTTTAGTTTTAGTCAATACCTAAGTTATTCCTTTCGTCAAACTGTTAGTTCGCTCTGAAATTGCTATAAGCAGCAGAGCTCTATCCCATCCGTTCGCGCGTTTACCCCACACACCTTTTTGTGATTGTCATGCTACTCGAAGACAACTTTAGAGGCAACTAAAAGTTTGGCGCTAGTTAATCGGCGCTAATTCTGACACGAATTACAAATTTCGATGCTCGATTAAATAAAAGCTCAAGGTAAAGGTAAGACTAAAAAGACCAGTAGTTACAAGTGTATACTCAATGATCGAAAAGCGACCATAATCATAATTATTTTTTTTAAACTTATATGTATTTACATTTCCCATATTTAAGAAAGTCAAAAAAGCTTAATTAATAGTTATAAAACAAAACCAAAATAAATTAAAATACTCACTTGAAACAAATTGTATTAAAAAAATATATATCTGTCACTAAAGCACGTTAATGTCTACAATACGAAACCAACAAAAAGAAAATCGCTTGAAAACAGAGACAAAAAATATACTTAACTGTTTTGTCAGTACCTATTTATATATAGACTAGTTTTTACCCGCGGCCTCGCTCGCGTAAATGTAGGTTAGGTTAGATTTGCAATAGTTATTTTTTCTAGGTGAAAACTACCCTATGTCCTATTCCGTACCCCTGACAACGTGTACGCAAAATTTCATGTTGATCGGTTGAGTAGATAAGGCGTGAAAGCGTAACAACCAAACAAACTCATTTTCACATTTATAATATTAGGAAGTTAGGATTAACTAATAAAATGCTGTTCACAAATTAAAAATAAAGATTTAACCTTACACTTCATCCGACATTTCGATTGCTTTTCAGCAGCCATGTTCTCCGAAGACTATGTCTTCGAAAGTGTAAACTTAAATCTAAAAAAAATACTGGCTGTCTTTGGGGACTGCCGATAGAAGCGAAAACTGTAATCCTTGATCATAAACACTTATTTATAAACCAAAAATAATACAAAAATGGAAAGCGTTCGGTGACGATGACGCGAGTTCCATGATTTTTGTTCACCCAAGAAGTGCTCAACGCGCCTAAAGAAGTTTTCACTTGAATAATTAGTAATAATTTAAATAGCTGAAATAGTAAGAAAGTTTAACAGTAGTAGTGTCATAGTCATGTAGTAAAAGTGTTTTAAAAATAAATGAAGCAATATAATCCGTATAAAGTAGTTTAATTTCAATGTATAACATTCGCGTAAACATAAGACAATATTCTGTCCTTCATTAGTTTCGGTATAGTCAAAATATTGCGCCACAAACTTTGACAGTGTATACTTAACTTAACAAACTTTAATTCCTTCAGCTAAAATAATTATTTGTGACAAACTATTTTGGATTCATTGATGGTACTTCTAAAGTTATGGCTACTGGGTTTTAATGTCACCTCTTGTTAGTTTTAAGTGCCAATTTATTGGTCTAGGAACGTGACGGTGGCTTTAGTTCTTTAGTTTTTTGGAGTAGAATCGTGAGCTGAATTAGGGTTTGTGGTTAGTAACCAAAGAATCAACCAATATTGTAATTGTGACAGTTTGTGAAGGTATTTATGTTTGATGTTTCAATCACGTGTAATCAGTTTGGGCGAAACTTGGACCCCATATAGACCATATCTTTAATACTTAGAGCACTTTTTGTGCCAGTAGGTATGCGATCCGTGAGATTAATGCGAGTGAAGATGCGGTCAAGAATTAGTTTTACAAGCATCAAAATTTGTAGAGATGTTTGGATATTTGTAACACAATTACGCGTAAACCGCTCAACTGATATAGATAAAATTTCATTGCATTAAAGTACCCCGCGGTACAAGATTATCACTAAGGCCCTAGTCCTTTTTTTAAAAACAAACAAAGAAGTTCACTACCTACGCATTCAGCTGTGAGACAGTGACGTGAGTACATAGGTACTCAATTAACTGTCAAAACATATAACCGAACCGTTAAAATACAACCATGAATATAATAGTAAAAAAATCAACGGGTTGCACTCCGGGAGTGCCGGCAGAAGTGAAAACTTAAATATTAACGTTGTGCATTTTTTATGTTCTGGAATGGTTAGGGAATAATTTTGCACGAATTGCTTTAATTATCTAGTACTATCATTTATGTGGTAAAATACAATATTCATTTATTGCGCTATCGTACACAAACATGACAATTCTACCTCCGTCTTACGAATTTTCGATCAGGTCACGTGTCCTGACGCGAGTTTGACAATTCTCCCTCCGTCTTACGAATTTTCGATCAGGTCACGTGTCCTGACGCGAGTTTGACAATTCTCCCTCCGTCTTACGAATTTTCGATCAGGTCACGTGTCCTGAAGCGAGTTTAACATTTTTCACCCATCACAAAAAAGTGCACAACGCCGCTAAAGAAGTTTTTACTTCAAAAATACTAATCCATCTGATTCCCCTCATCTCACATTATCAGGTAAAAGTCTCTTAATTTTTCATGAAACAGGCACAAAACAATTGGACGGCGAAGTGTCGAGAAAGTTGCTGGCATCAAAGGCGTGTTTGATGCCAGCTAAATTGTTTGAGTAATTTTTGTAGCAACTTGCTGGTATAAAAAGTATGAAAACTCGACAAAAAATAAGCTGGCGTTCCACTGAGCTATAAACGATGCGGATAATGCAGCTACGCTTTTATTTATATGTATAGATTAGGGATAGTGAATGCCACTGCTGTATTCTTTAACAGTATTAAATAATTTGGGGTTCGAATCCGTAAATTTCTTAAAATTTATTGTTTTACGAAATTTACGGATTCAATTGGGTGTACCTATCAAAAAATACTCAGTGGCAGCACTGAGTCTGGAACAGTACCCAATAGAGGAAAACGACAATAGTCTCGCCCCCTATTACATGAGATATAAAAACATAGTCGACGAAATATATAACACTCCTCCGCTTACATGTTTATACAGGCAGGTGATGACGTATGTATAAAATCAATTTAAATTAAAAAAACATATTTTTTATGATATAGGAGACAAACGAGCAGACGTATCGCCTGATGATAAGTGATTACCGCCGCCCATGGACACCTGTAACACCAGAGGAGTTACAAATGCGTTGCCGGCCGTTTGAAAAGGAGTACGCTCTTTTCTTGAAAGTTCTGGTCGTATTGGTCCGGAAATACCGCAGGCGACAGTTCATTCCACAGTTATTGCGTGATGCGCGTCTGAACATACAGAATTACAGACAGATAGACAAAAATACTTAAAATACTTTTATTGGCTTCTATGACTCTTATAAAAACCTCACATTAATTTTCTTAAATATTTCCTATGTAAAGATATCGATCAGTTACAATTTTATTATATGCATAGATTTTAAATTCATTAATTTAATCTTAGGGTATCTGATAAGTCCCTCGTGTACATTTGTTTATTCCACTGTGTCCCTCTGTCTGTAGTAATCAATATTTCTTTCCTTCCTTATCTTTTTCCTTCATTCTTCTCTTTTTCTTTCCTAATTTCCTTCCTTCTTTCTTTCTTGTTTCTGTTTTGAATCTTTCTTTTGGATAGCATCGCCACACTCTGTAGTGTGCCGTGACCCTAAGCACTGCCGTACGCTTTCCATATTGATCTTGAAGTTTGAACGCTTGTACTTTAATTTTTATTGTATTTAACAACAAGTTACTTTAATATTGTTTGCATGAAATTTTTAGCTTTGAATTACTTTGTATGAGGATGTCAGTTCGTTTATACGTGGTAATAAATTGTACAGGTTTTAAATTTTATTTATTGCATCTGTATATTGTAGCAGATAAACCAGAAGCTTTTCCTTTATTTCCTTTCCTACGACAGAATTAGGAGCCCATGATACCACGGATTATCTAGGTATGGCATTAATGGCTTGACTAACCGAGGTAGCATAAGCAGAACAGGTACATGTCTATTTATTTATTAGGTGTATTAATAGCGTACATAATAATAATACTAGTGATAAAGAAAACGAGACACGTTGTGATGTATTAGGCATGCCAATTATACGAACGCACAACATTATCTATAAAGCAGTTGTTGTCTTTAGAACAATATTAAGTAAACTATTAAAGTTTTATTTTAAATTAACCTGTCAATTCTTGGACTGTCAGAGATGATTGAAAACCTGTTCTTTCTGGCCGCCGGTGTGCCGCCGCGTCTTAATAGGTTAAATTTATGAATATATATTCATCGAACATAATCAAAGTCAAAGTCAAAGTCAAAAATCATTTATTCATTTAGGTTACAAAGTAACACTTATGAACGTCAAAGTATATAGGTTAGTGAGTTTACTAAGTTACTGAAGCTACATTTAGGTTAGTTGCTAGGTTCAGGCAAAGGGTAGAGCCCATGAGAAGAAACCTGCAAGAAACTCACGGCCACTCTTTTAAATCGCCAGTTAAATATAATTTCAGTATTTTACAACTCAGATTAACAAGGTGTTACAGCCATTATGCCATATACTACTGACTATAAAAAAGACGTGTGGCACTCGGAGACTGCCGCGGTAAAGCTATTGCATAGCATTTTTTTAATTAATATTTATTCAAAAATAATGTATACATGAATTAAAAGACAAATATTGTAGTACGAAACTAGATTTTGTTTCCAACAAAATTCCGGAAAATTATTAAAATGTCTATAATATAAATTTTATAAAATATGGATAGAATTACTATATTCGATAAACAAAATGATTAAGTCTGTATTAAAAAATTATGAACTCAATAAAAAGATACCTAAATATAATAGATACTACAATATTTATATTTTAGTTTAAATATTTTAATTCATGAAATTACTATTATTTTTGAATAAATATTGATTAAAAGAAAATTATTATCAAGTTAAATAAAACTAAAATATTTAATTGACCATTTTTCAGAATTGATTATTAATATGAATAATATATTTCATATTAAATGATATTTCTATCGAATTTAAAAATAACAACGTTTCGTTGGATACTTTGCAACTAGCCTGTATATGAGTTAACTTATAGTCATTTAAAAAAATATATATTTTTAATTCTATTCTGTGGCCAACTTCAACATGTAGCATTTGTGTCACAGTGATGCGCGCGCATCTTAAAATTTCATTCTTATAATTTTTTCATAACGCGCCTAAAGAAGTATAACTTCAAAAAGTATCACCGCTGTGCCGGTCGGAGTGGGGGGTGTTAGGTTATTTTCGTTACGGAATTTCTGGATTCGGTCTCCACTCTCAAGGCCCGCGATAGAAGCTATGCAATAGCTTAAAAACTAAAGATAATAACAATAATAACTTAATAATTTTATAGAGAGGAAATAATTTGAGCTAAGATATATTATTTAATATAAATCTAAAATAGACAGTAAGATGCATAATGGCGCATACACTTACACTTTGTGACTATGCAAAGGCTTAAATTGACTTATAAGTAATACAGATCTTTGAATCCTGTATGCAACAAGCAACTAGCTCCATGAGTTTTTGTCATTTAAGTAGTCGTTGACTGAATAATAACCCTTCCGAATAAGTTGTTTTTTAACGGCGTTTTTAAATTTAAACAATGGTAAATTAATTATATTAATAGGTAATTTATTAAAAAAACGTATACCGAGTCCCGCAAATGTATTGTGAACTTTATGTAAACGATGATATGGGCCTACTAACTTATGCTTATTTCTAGTGTTTACGTTATGGATATCACTATTCTTATTATATAAGTAAATGTTATGTTTAATAAACATAATGTTAGCAAATATATGTATATTGCGACGCAACAGTAAGTATGCCTATTTCTTTAAATCGATCTTTCAGGGAAACTCGTGGTCCTAAATTATAAATGCTACGTACTGCACGCTTTTGAAGAATAAAAATTGTCTCAATATCAGCTGCCTTGCCCCACAATAATATACCGTAGGACATGACACTATAAAAGTAACTGAAAGATACTAGTCTTGCAGTATCTATATCAGTAAGCTGTCTTACTTTCCGAATTGCGTATGCAGCTGAGCTAAGTTTCCCTGCAAGACACGATATTTGAGCGCCCCACTGAACTTTATGATCTAAAGTTAATCCTAAAAAGACTGTTGATTGAACTAAAGTAATAATTTCATCATTTAAAATTATATTCACGTTAGGACTCTTTACGTTTGGCAATGTAAACTTGATACATTTAGTTTTTGTAGAGTTAAGTAGTAAATTATTCGCTTTAAACCAGTCCAGGACTTCCGCGAGTGAATCATTAACAGCACGTAAATTTGGTGCTTTTCGGTCTACTTTAAAAATAAGGGATGTGTCATCCGCGAATAAAACAATGTCACACAAATCCTGGACAAAGAACGGCAAATCGTTTACGTACACTAAAAACAAAAAGGGTCCCAAAATTGAGCCCTGTGGCACGCCCATTGTGACTGGTAATCCAGAAGATCTACTTCCGTTGATATCAACATGTTGTAGTCTATCGTTTAGGTAGGAATCAACTAGGTTAAGTGCAGTATATCGGATGCCATAATGCCTGAGTTTTCGCAACAGCGTTTGATGGTCAACGCAGTCAAAGGCTTTAGAGAGATCACAGAATACGCCAATGACATCTTGCGAATTCTCCCAGGCACTGAATATATGTTTTAAAAGCGTAGAACGGCCCTTCCTAAAACCATATTGATCTGTATGAAATAAATTGTTTACACTGAAGTGGCTCTCTAATTGTTGTAATATAATCTTCTCAAATATTTTACTAATAGCAGGTAATATTGAAATCGGTCTAAAATTACTGGGGTCACTTTTGCAACCATTTTTAAATAAAGGTATTATTTTACTACATTTCATTAAGTTTGGAAAAATGCCCACATCAATGCATCCGTTGAATATTGCGGCTAGGTGTACCGCTATATTAACAATAATACTTTCAACTAATTTTACCGAAATACCCCAGAAGTCAGCTGATTTTTTTTAATTAAGCGACTTAAATACTTTAATTATATCATACGGATGTACACGCTCAAAACTAAATAGTATCTTGCACTCTTCCACGTTGCACCTAACTAAGTATTCTGCTCGAGCTGGGCAAGACCTAAGGGTACTAGTTATGTTTAAAGGTATTTTTGCGAAGTAGTTATTGAATGTATCGGCTACTTCCAAATTATTTGAAATTACGCTATTATTTATATTCAGTTCAAATTTATTATCACGCACCTTGCTGCGACCTGTTTCATTGTTAATAATGTTCCATGTAGTTTTAATTTTATTATTAGATTTTTGAATTTTAGTTTTTAGGTAAAGGGACTTGGCAGTGGCACAAGTCTTTTTAAATAATTTTGAATAATTTTTAACATATTGAATAAAATTTGGATCGAAATTGTATTGTTTCATACCATATAATTCATATAGCTTTGCTCTACTTTTATATATCCCAGATGTTGCCCAGTCACAAAACTTAATCCTATTATTCTGACTAAAGGTCTTACATTTAAAAATATTATTATATTCTAAAGTAATTATGTTAAGTAAAGACTCATATAGTTCGTCTGGATTATCCAGAGAAAGGTCCATATTGACAACTTTGAGACTTATGTTATCATTAAATTCCTTTAAGCGATTAGATGTCATCGGTCTACATGTGACCTTATTCTCTTTATGAATTGTACTCACAGGAAATACTACCTTTTGCCCACAGTGGTCAGATGTAAGTTCACTCAATATGGCCCTATTTAGAAATTGGCAGTCGCAAAATACATTATCTAAGCAGGTAGCAGATGGGAAGTGATTCTAGTGGGTTCAGAAAATAAATGCTGTAAATTAAATGATCTAAATAAACTAATAAGTCTTAAAGAGACAGCTGACTGCGCAAGTAAATTAACATTAAAATCACCACACACTACTATATGCCTATTACTAGAACTCAAGCGTTTTAAAATATCCTCTATTACGGTTTCAAATACACTAAAATCACTTTGCGGTGGTCGGTATACACAAACTATGACATGTTGCTCTAATTCCACACAGGATAGTTCAACAGTGCGCTCGATAGAAAGATTTACTATATCTTTACGTTCTTTACATTTTAGATTGTTACATACATATATTAGAGAGCCACCATGTATAGAATTCTTTCTTACAAACGCACTTACAATTGAATAATATTCGTTATTAAATATTAATTGATTAGTTCTTAACCAATGTTCTGTTATGCAACATATTTGAATATTATGTTGTTTAAAAAATAAATCTAATTCTAACTCCTTGCCGGATAGACCCTGAATATTCTGATGAATTAGTCTAATACTGTGTGTATATCCTATGTCTCATCCTATGTGCCTATCCTTTGTCTCATCTAACAGTTTAAACTACTAGAAGTGTCAATATTTGAATTTGTAGTAGAAATACTACTATGTCCTAAAACCTTAATTACCCTACTGGTACCTGAGTCGCTACATATTATATTAAATGCTAATAATTTAGCAAGTTACTTTTTATAAAAAGAAGATAGATACATTGTATCTTTAGTCAATAAATCATGATATATGAAATTTATAAAATCTTATTATAACATCCTTATGATACGTTTGTTTTATACGTATCTATCTATTTGCCAGTAATTTGCCAGTTTACTAACCCACGTAAAAGGCGTAGAGTGTTTTGCACATTTCCAAACACTGCGTTGGTGCTATTTTTTTTTTGTAGAAAGTCTAATAACACTCACATGGCGCAGGAATATAATGTGAGACCTCAGGTATAGCAGAAACATAAACTATATAAATAGAACGATATAAAATTATTAATACTAGCGGTCGCCTAGTGCTCGAAATTCGACCAAAGTTTGCCTGTAAGATATTGCTGATATATTATTATGTCATTAAAATATTGATATATTATGTAACCATAGTTACGCGCTTCGACTGCGTGTGTCAAATGCATGGTTGTGTGCGTGTAGTGTGTTTTCATTAATTTAATGTATTTCTAATGCATATTTTATATAAATATTAGGATTCGCCCCTCCTTCTCCATATAAACTTTAATTGTGCCAAATTTCATACTCCTCCGTCCGCGCAATTTTCGTAAAAAGGGGTACAAAGTTTTTGCTTCACGTATTAATATATAGATTACTAGCTTTTTCCCGTGGCTTCGCTCGCGTTTATTTAGAATTTGACAGTCAATTCGGGTCGTACTCTGCTTGTAATAATATAATCCAATCATGATTCGAAAGACACGTGGCGCCATCTATTATCATAAGAACGTTATTATTGTTTTCTTCGGGAACAGTATTTTTTTTTCGGGATGAAAGGTAGCCTATGTCTGTTTTTGTACACCTGACAACGTATACGCAAAATTTCAGGATGATCAGTTCAGTGGTCTAAGCGTGAAAAGGTAACAAACAAACTCAATTTCACTTTTATAATATTAGTTAGAAAGTTAGGATTTTGAAAAAATGATGGCTTAATTTATAATATGCGTTTACTTTACAAAAATATTTTTTACCTCATATATATTTTAGGATCCCTTCTTTTCGCATAATATGTTTTGCCTAATATACTTTGGCATAACTATCTTGGCATTTTTTTTGGTAAATTTTTACCATAAATTAAATTATTTAGCCCTTTAAACAAAAACCACAGTTATTTGTTACTGGCTGTATATTCAACTTGCACGATAAACACTACACTTCAGACAGTGGCAATAACTTCATTTATCCAATAAACAAAGTAAAAAGCCACAAACAGACCGTCGGCCATAATTTATTACATCAGTCGCCATATTGAACAAAAGTCAATACTTAAGAATAGGGTTGTCAATTCTAGGCTTCCAAGTATCGGCCGTAAAATATAACGTAACTTAGGTCCAAGACTATATCTATACTAATATTATAACGCTGAAGAGTTTGTTTGTTTGAAGGCACTAATCTCAGGAACTACTAACTCGATTTGAAAAATTCTTATAGTGTTGGATAGCCTATTTATCGAGGAAGGCTATAGGCTACATAACATCACGCTACGTCCCACGAGGGCGGCGCTGTAATAATAAACGCGGGTGAAACTGCGGGAACATCTATATAATTATAAAATTATAGGTAAATAATTGCCCTCATACTATGAGTGACTTTCGGCGCCATTTTTGTTTTTACTGCTAATGAATTCAATAGGTACATGATTTACTTCTGCCTTATTATTAAATTGCCAAAAATCACTTAGCAGCCAGGGTTTTAGTAAAGGTGATATAAACCTACATATTTTCAAGTTATGTTGAGGTCCCGTGTCCAATTTTTGGATCAGAAAGATGTTTTTTAATTTTGAAGCCAGGAGATTTATAGTACCAGTTCAAAGGCTGACTCATCCCATATTTATAGTAATGTCCGCTAGACCTTATTTAGCAGCTGTATACATTAGCTAATGAGTAGCGATAGCTTAGTGGGGAGACCAACAGACCGCAATGCCTCTGCATTCACCTGTATTTAAGTATTTATACCTAATTTTAAAAACTTGTTTATTATTACTATTGAATGGTTAATAAAGTTATTATTATTAGTATATTTGACTTCAAAATTGTTAGAGTTGGCAACCCTATAGAGTTCGTACAGTGGGGTAGAGTAATTTTATAAAAACGTAACTATTGGAGCAATTTGTGGGGCGACTCTAAATCGACGGAGGCAAAGAGTTTACTCTCATTGCTTTTAAATTTCATTTTCCTCTCGACTGCCGTATTGGAAGTTGTTTAAAATAGTTATACAGTGGGTTATTGGGCGGTGCATCATGGGGCTTTGAGTTAAAACACAGAGTAAGAGCAGTGCAGAGAGATAGACAAAGAAGGCGAGAGTGCACGAGAGAAAGAGAAGGAGGAAATTCATGATGTATATTAATAGTGAATGAAGGCAGAGAAGTGTGTCAGGATCGTAGCAAATGGAAATCCGTAGTCTCTGCCTACCCCTCTGGGAAACAGGCGTGGATCTATGTATGCATGTATATTAATAGTCCGTTAAATTTTCAGTTCTTGTACATGTACATGTTATTGTACAGATTTCTGATATATATTGGTGATACAAAAGTAAAATCTATAGTTTTACGCGTAGCGTATGCGACTGCTTCACAAGAAGTCACTGGTTAGTTTCTAAGTCGGGTAGAATGTTATTAGACCCTGTCAAGAATTTCTTAGTGGCAGCACTGAGAAAAGACACAGACGTGCAATCATACTTTTTGAAATATAATAATAATAATATTCTATCACATACACACAACACCATCTAGCCCAAACTGAGCAGAGCTTGTATTATGGGTACTAGACAATGGATAAACATACATAAATATTTTTTTTTTGTAAATACATAATATACCTAGAAACACCCACACCAAGACAAACATCCATGTTCATGCACACAAATGTTTGACTTGTGCGGGAATCGAACCCGCGACCTCAGGCGTGGCAGTCGGTTACACTAACCACTACGCCATCGAGGCCGTCAAATATGAGTATAATATACCCTGTTTTCCTTTTATGTAAGCGTACGACTTTGTATGTCGTTACTACTATTGTTTTATTGCGAAATTTTATTTTATCTTTTACACTACTATATATACTGACAATATATTGAAACAACAGATACAAAGAACATCCAGACTCCAACCATTTTGACTTATTAGTTAATCGAACCCACAGAGCAGCGATAGCTCAGTGGGGAGACCAACAGACTGCAATACAGAGGGTCTCGGGTTCGAACCCATGTCGCGCACCTCTGACTTTTGGAAGTTATATGACTTTTCGAAATTATGTGCGTATTGAACGACAATTATCGCCTGCTCTGTGCCACGGAGAGCACGTTAAGCCGTCGGTCCCGGCTGCCATGAATGGCAGTCGTTTTTGGGAGAGTGTCGACACAAAAGATCCCACTGGGTCGAAGTGTCGCCGATCTGCACTGACTGGCCCCCACATAAGATAAGATAATCGAACCCACAGCACTTAAAGTAGGCAACAGGAAAATTTATTTTTATTATGTCGTTGGAATCGTAAGCAATACAACTGACACGGTAACTTCGGAACAGACTTAAATTATTATTTATACATATAACCAATTACAGAAATGTGTACGGAACCCTATATACCGTCAAACAAGCAATTAATTTAGTTTAAACTAAATGCATAGAAACAGCATCAATGACATGAATCGAGATCCAAATCGCAGATGCATCAAATTCGACACCATCAAGCAATGACTGGCCGAAGATAATAATAAACAAAACTATTTTCCATGGACAACTCTATGTGGCGAGCTCACGAGTATCCAGCCCGCAAAATCTTTATGTTTTAGCATAGGGTGGAAAACAAAAAACTCTGACTTTTCGAAGATATCCGTTAATTATCGCTTGCTTTAACGGTTAAGAAACACATCGTGAGGAAACCTGCATCTCTAAGTTTTCAATAAAGTTGTCAAAGATATGTGAAGTCTGTCAACCCGCACTAGGCCAGCGTGGTGGACTGGCCTAACCCTTCTCATAATGAGAAGAGGCCCGTGCCCAGCAGTGGGACAGTTTAATACAGGGCTGATATTATATTAATTATTTTATATTAATTTCAATGTACTTAATTCCATATATCGCATTGATTAGGTTTCATCTATATTAAAAAGCAATTTATTGTCTTTAATAAATCCTACTAAAGTGTCTTTCAAGGAATAACTAAAATTTAATACGTTATTTCTGATCTGCTGCATTATACGTATTTAATGATACCCAAAATCGATGCAAAGAGGTCGCAACAAAATGAAAAAATTACACATTACTCTCTACATTTCCATTACAATTTTTCATTCGAACCTAGAATTATGATGTTAGTGCAAATTTTCGTCTGGCCCAAAGGTATTGATTTCTGAACGAACTGGCAGCAGAAAAATATGCTTACATCACACAGCCTTTGTCTCCGACTATGGAGATGTGGGAGCTAAATAAGTGTGGAGAAGGACTACCTATAAATAATTAATGAGGTAATATTCTTGCACATTGGACTTTTTGTAGATTTTTTGTAGAAATATTTGCTAAGTTGTAGAAAATATTTATAAGATGTCGTAAAGATTTATAAGCCGTAAAAAAGATTAGGATTAAATATAATGACCACCAAAAATAGTAATTGCAAACCAAAATATGCTTACTAAAATATATCATAACGAGCATTAAAAATTAAAATGCGGTTTTAATTTTGGTGATCATTTACTATTTTTGACTGTTATATTTTAATATATCTGGTGACAAGTTAAACATAAGCCGAAAAGATTTATAAGCGGTAGAAAATAATTATAAGCGGCAGTAACCCAAAGAATAAGGTTTTTTTTTAACGTCAACTCTTGTTATAGAAATCAATTCTATGTGGCGAAGGATTCCACAAACATTCAACGGCTATGCATGTATATGTCCTGTGTCGCGGACGAGTTTATAGACATTACCATACTTTTTAACGACAACTATCCAACTAGGTATTGTTTGATCTTGTGCCGCGGGAGACTGTACAATCATTCATAAAACGGATACAAAGTACACTCCGACTTGAAACAACTATTGTGGATCACACAAATTTTTGTACCTTATGAGAATCAAACCTACAATACTCAGCGCAGAGGCGAGGCGACCACTTAACCCATTACGCCATACTTGCAGTCAACGAAAAGTCTTCTTCTTCTCCCTAGCCTTTATTATTCCTAAGTCACTTGGGATCGGCTTTCTAGTCTAACCGGATTTGACTGGATATCAGTTTTTACACGGAGCAACTGCCATCTGACCTCCACAACCCGAAGGCTAACGATACCCTAAGGCTAGACCAGTGTCAGGATATTAGAGGGCACTGACTGCCCAATAACGACTTCCATAGATGTTCATGGCAGCCGGGACCAACGGCCTAACGTGCTCTCCGAGGCACGGAGCAGGCGATAATTGTCAATCAATACGCACATAATTTCGAAAAGTCATATAACTTGCGGAAATTAGAGGTGCGCGACGTGGGTTCGAACCGGAGACCCTCTGCATTGCAGTCTGTTGGTCTCCCCACTGAGCTATCGCTACTGTAGTCAACGAAAAGTGTTCAATCAAATTAACGATTATGACATATAATTTACATTGTTTGATGTAAACTAACTTATTGCCATATGCTATTGCAATTAGATATAGGTAATTTACGCATCCTTAATGTCAATAATTACGAGGACCTGGTGTGTCTAGCTGTTCCGTTCGTGTAACATTTTAATCTTAGCAGTTAATAAGTAGTTATTTATTAGAATGACTTGAATGCACATTATACGAGCACTTCATAAAACTAAACATATAGCTCTTTATAATACTAGCTTTCGTCCTCGATTTCGTTCGGAAGCAATACTTTCTGTACCCCTGACAACAGTTATGCCGAATTTTTTGACGATCAGTCGAGTAGTTAAGGAGTAAAAGCGTAACAAACTCACATTTGTTTTAAACACAAGTTTCAAACTATATTTGTACCAAATTTCATCTAAATTGGTTGAGTGGTTTAGCCGTGAAAAGATAACAAACAGACAGACAGACAGATAGACAGACAGAGTTACTTTCGTATTTATAATATTATAAGTAAAAGTAAGGATTAGCAGATAGAAACTTTTTCCTGGATTAATTTGTAGGATACTTTTATTAGTAGGTATATGAATCATACATTACAACTAAAGAGAAGAGAAGAGAAGAGAAGTGTGTCAGGATCGTAGCAAATGGAAATCCGTAGTCTCTGCCTACCCCTCTGGGAAACAGGCGTGAATCTATGTATGTATGTACATTACAACTATAATAAAGATCACACTCTTAATAAAGCTGTGACCTCGAAATTTGGAAGTAATGCAATTTGAACTCTAACTGTGTGACTATAAATTATAATATTATATATGTGTTAAGTAATTGCAACAGAGTTCAAATTTGCTTAATCGAAAATACTCAGATAAGTCTCTATTTTATTAAAAGTACGATATGACAAGTCAATCACCATTAACTATGATCACATAAATGCCATGAGTCAGGAGCGGATTGCTTGTGACTCCTGGCTCTATGCAAGAGTAAGTATTAAGCACTATGTTTAAAGGTAATAAGCCATAAACTTTATGAGGCTTTACTTAATAGAGTTATAATAATTATATTATAAAGCTTTTACGATATATGGTTGATTTGTTAGCGGTAGTGAAAGCGTCTGTGACATGAGGTTCGGATTCTATAACCGGATCCTGCAAAATGTGAGAGTACTGCAAAAAAAAAATAATAAGCTAACGAAATTTCCGTCCGAAAATAATTATTGATGTACTACATGTAATAATATATACCTATTAATCCTTACTTCCTTACTATAATATTATAAATTCGAAAGTAACTCTGTCTGTCTATCTGTCTGTCTGTCTGTTACCTTTTCACGGCTAAACCACTCAACCGATTTAGATGTTTGGTACAGATATAGTTTAAAACATGGGCAAGGACATAGGCTACTATTTATTCATGTAGGTACCACGCGGGCGGAGCCGCGCGCAAAAGCTAGTATATTATAATGAAAATAGGCACCGATAAATTAGTTCACCCTATTCTCCTCTGTTTGTCAATCGACTTTCCTTATTTTTTAACCGACTTAAAAAAATGAGGAGGTTATCAATTTAACTGTATTTTTTTATGTTTGTTACCTCATAACTTTCGACTGGGTGATACGATTTTGATTATTCTTTTTTATTTGAAAGCTGGTACTTCCTGTATAGTACCATTTAATTTTGATCATATTCATATTCATTTATTCACAAACAATTATACAATTGTGTTTGAATGATCACATAAAATTATATACAAATCAAAAAAGAAGTCAAACAAAACTAATTAAATAGAAAAAACAATATTAATTTAAAATAAAAAAGTTAAACAATGTTAATGAAATAGAAGTCAAATTAAATTAATTAAATAAAACGTCAACAATATTTATTAAATTAAAATGTCATACAATATTAATTGAAAATAAGAATTAATAATTATCCATAGCACAACCACGCAAACAAAACTCAGGTATATTTAAAAATTTGATCATTCGTTTTCGAGTTATCCTTAATAATGCGTATTTGGCTGCATTGGTGATGTTCTCATTTTTGGCAAGGTTCACTATAAACCGAGAAATAAACAAAATTTTAACAAAAAAGAAAACCGACTTCAAAAATGAATATTCTAAAACTTAAAATGCACTAAAAAGTTAATAAATAATTGCATATTCTTGTGAATAATTAAATTATTGTTATTTTTGGAGTCGGTGTCAGCCGCCCGCGCCGCGTCCTACGTAGTTGTGCATGCCAATGTTTTGTTATGATTATAGTAAGACATCTCATGTTTAATTAGTTACAGACCTACCTTGGCTGACACCGACTCCATTAATAACAATAATTTATTTATTCACAAGAATATGTAATTATTTATTAACTTTTTAGTGCATTTTAGTGGGTTTTCTTTTTTGTTAAAATTTTGTTTATATGTTTAATAGCCATTGACGAGGTTTACCTAGGGTGTCACGCGAATCGGTCGTGCTAGCAGCTGTATGCAATTAAACAATTTAGATATAGTTAGTTTTATTTTTATATAAATTCATATATGATTTTCTCCAATTTCAATAATGTAAACAGGCGAATCTAGGATTCGTAATATTCCATTTCGCCTAAGCTTTCGGATAATATATTTTCATAGTGCAGTGCTGATTATATTAGAACTAAATTCTGTTTAAAGCTTCATCTACTTGATTCCTTTAGAAACTGAGATATAAGGTGAAAATCTCATGTCTTTATTCAAGATATGGGTTATCTGTGTGCCAAATTTAATCTAAATTCATTCAACAATTTATGCAGTAATGAGTGACAAACATCCATATAACTTCACAAACTTTCACATTTATGATTATTAGTAAGATTATATTCTAACTACCGTTAAGTATGTCAAAGCAACATTACTATGTGCACAAAATAATTATTTGCACCATGTTAATGAGAATATCCAACGGCAACGATGCATTTCCTGAATCCATAACGGAAATACTAAACGAAGTTCATTTAAATGAATCTGCTCAATGAATTATTAAACAAATTAAATGTACGGTCAGCAATATTTATCACTTAATTATGTTTATATTATTAACAAGTAATAGTCTAATATAAATCACCTCTCATCAAGTTTCTCTGCAATTACAAGCGCTCACTTTGATTTATGTTTAAATGTTTGAAGTAATTATAAAATAATTAATTTGCTACTATAATTAATCTATATAGACTCATGCTGATATTCTCGAACGGTCAAGCAGAGGTGCATACCCACATTTCATCAATTAAGGTTCTTATTTGTCTTTTTTAAGTGGGGGAATGTTTTGAAGCATGCGGGGGCGGGCGGAGGGATTATGTCGGACTTACCGGGGTCAAAGAAGGATGATAATGGACCTGCCGGTAATACGGACTAAACCTACCACGGTGTTCCTCGACAATACTGCAATCGGCGGGGCCGCGCAAATCATTTTCGGACACATGACACAGAGGCGCGCGTGGAAACACGCACGTCGCCTCTCAGACCTGGTGCTGACCGGGCAGCAGGCAGGCCCACGTAGCCCACCACTCCCAGGTCAAACCTCAGGGTAGCTGGAGGTAATCTTGCGCCCTCCGGCGCCCGGGCCATACGGTTGGGGAGTCAAGTTATCCTGTTCTAGCAGTCATTTACCAGGCAAAGTTTCTAAATGCGTGTAGATACTAAAAATGTTTGATAGTAACACTTCCTTACTTGGGAATGGATCTAAGACCCAAAATGCGGCTGCTGTCCATGATGCACATGCCGTTGCATCATCGAAGCAGCCATATTTAACCTATTGAGTAGTAGCGACATAGTGGCACGACGCAATAGATTATTAATTATGTCTAGTGTTTTAAAACTTGTCAGACTTCTAGTATCTTTTCTTTTCATTAGCCTATGTCCCACTGCTGGGCAAAGTGGTCTTCCCTAAATTTTTAAATGGCATATGCTTCTTAGCTATACCTTGCAAATATTTTCCAAAGTCGTCTAAGTCGTACTGGCATGTCCTGGACTGTTAATATTTATAATTAATCTACAATCCTAATCCTAATCCTAACTAATATTATAAAAGCGAAAATGAGTTTGTTTGTTTGTTTGTTACTTTTTCACGCCTAAACCACTGAACCGATCATTCTGAAATTTTGCATATATATTGTCAAGTGTACAGAAACGGACATACGCTACCTTTCATCCCGTTACTATTCCCGAGGAAAACAACAATAATGATAATAGATGGCGCCACGTGTCTTTCGAATCATGATTGAATTATATTATTACAAGCAGAGTACAACCCGAATTGATTGTCAAATTCTAAATTAACGCGAGTGAAGACGCGGGCAAAAGCTAGTATAAAAAGAAAAAGAAAGCCATCTCTACGCAACAAAGCTTATAACATTGCAGACTTTGGCACAAAGGACGGCTCGCTACGATAGAGTGAGATGGGCAACATAATCCACTTATACGTCACGCCCGGGTAGCTTCCATACATTTTTACTGAAGAAAATTCGGGAATACCCTTAATGCATATTAAGCTGGGTTCGGAAGTTATTTGCAATGAGCCATCGAGGCACTACCTATTGAAATGAAATTTTCCGGTGTGTGGACTTTACGGATAATGAAGGTCTCGTATACTTTTATAGGTAAGACTGTGACCCTTTCCAAGTTTGGCCGGCCGGATTATTGTTTCAAGTACTGTATTTAGTATACCGCAAAGCGGTTTTTGGGAACGGCATTTATTTATCTGCGGACGGCGTATTTTATGTTTTGCGGGGTGATCGAGAATATTAATTTATTGTTTTGGGTTGTAGTTAAGTATTAGAAAGGTTTCTTTGCATGTTTGTAGGACAAGATATTGGCGTATATACTAACGACGATCTAATTAAAATCCAGCTCCAAGCCAGGCGGTAAGAAAATAATATTTTTGTAGGTGTCGATTCTCCCACCTTCATTTTTAGATCAGTTTGTTTTGCACTCAAATTATTTATACGGATGTGTGCGAATTGACAATTGACAAAATATAATTTAAAAAACTGTTGATTCGAACGCGCGAACAGATCCGTGCGAAACGACTAATAAGCCGACGGCCAATGTTGCAGGAGGTACTGTTTGCTGCCGTGAGTGTCATTCGTCTGTTATAGAGGGATAGAAATTTATTGAAATATTAACGCGAGCGAAGATGCGGGCAAAATTATAAATTAAAGAAATTTAGAAATTTGCATTTTGTCTTTGTATAGAGTGCCTCTCATGAATAATAATAATAATATTCTATCACATACACACAACACCATCTTTTTTTTAAATTCAAAATTTATTATTCCTGTTATTTATCTTATTATGTTTTTTACTAGTCTTTAGTTAGATTAGTTACTTGACGTGTCCAAAAAGTGACTTCACTTTTTTATGGAATTATAGATTTTTGATTTTGACTTGACTGTTATTTAGGATTGAGAGGATGTAGGTTCGACTTAAAGATAACTTGCATTTAAAAAAACTACCTTAATTATTAATATATTACAATAATTAATACCATAATTATAATACAGTATGTATAATAATAATAATAAATTCTTTATTGCAACAAAAAGTTTATACATTTACAGTGTCAGCCCTGATTCCCAAACTAGCGTGAGCTGTATGTTGGGAAACAGCCCTTCCCAAAAACAAATTATACAAAATTGTTACAATAAGCAAGATACATAGACAACAGCCGACTTAAAAAAATAATTAATTAAAAATAAAATAAAGATAAATAATTTTTTTTGTTAGTATACGAGTGAATTTAGTGGTCGTAGCATATGTGTGTATGTGAGTGTGTGTGCATGTGTGTGAAGGTGTGTGTGTGTGTGAGGGTGTGTATGTGTGTGTGTTTGGTGTTTATATGATGTTTGGTATATATATAGCAATAAATCCAATACATACTACTTTTACTACTCACAGGAAGATGTCTATCTTCATTAAAATTACTAAATAGCAGCCATTACAACTCAGGCGTAACTAATGTCATAATATTGGAGATAGAGCTGGCAACCAGTTCTGCAGTTATATAGAAGCAAGATAAAATAAATACCTATTTAAGTAACGCTGTTACTGCATTTGGTCAAGATAATAAAAGTTGTTTTAGTTTCATTTAACTTTTACTAAATGAATAGAGTCTCTACTCTATTAATTGGTTTCAGCTCTTCACAAAGTCAAAGTCTAAAATCTTTATTTCCATAAAATGTGTAATCAATTCTTGGACACGTCAATCTATACTAATATTATAAAGCTGAAGAGTTTGTTTGTTTGTTTGAACGCGCTAATGTCAGGCACTACTGGTTCGATTTGAAAAATTCTTTGAGTGTTGGATAGCCTATTTATAGAGGTAGGCTATAGGCTATGTAACAATACGCTACGACCCATGGGGGCGGCGTAGTAACGATAAACGCGGGTGAAACCGCGGGAACATCTAGTTAACTAATATATTAATAAAAAATAAAAATAAATACATACACAATTCACAATCCAAACCTTACGAAACTAGTTTGTACAACAATTAAAACAAGTTGCATCTCCGTTAAAATGCAATTATCTGATGAGGTTAAAATATATTTTGGTATACAAATGGACTACAGTTACTGCTAACTTAACATTAATGTACCAATCATAAGATTACGGTATGTGCCGTCCCTTCAACAAAGGGTGGATCATTCAACTAAGCTCGATGAACATGTCTGGCAGCTCGGTCCGACGAATGTCGGGAACTTGTATGTATATATAAGTCACTCGTCATGCTAACTTCGCTTGCGAGATTCAGGATTGTATGGAGTAATGTGTAATTATGTACAGCGCCATCTATTGTCGTTTGTCGCAACTTCTAGGTATTTATGGAATCGCTACAATGAGATGTAAGGAAAGGAATGGCCGAGATAGTAATGTGAGCTTCAACGCAACAACTACTACTCCATTCCTTGAGCTGCATCCCGTCTTTGAAACCTTTTCCTTAGGATCACGTGAGTATGACCACTGGTATCGCGAGTATTCATGGGCTATGGTTCTCAAAGCTTTATGTCTGTTTGCCACTATAGTATTCGGAAAAGAAATATTCGACTTACAGATGATCTCAGCCAAACTATTTCGTTGTGGTGAGTAAGGTTACTAAAGAAGCTTCTTTAACTTTGAACCTCGTGTCAGCAGCGACTACGTTTTTGAAAGGTCGAATGCGCGAATATTTTCAACTGCCACTGCACCGAGTACTGTGGGTTCAATCCTGATACGGGACAAAAATTTGCGTCATCCACAAATTTGCCAAGTTTGGGTGTCCTTTCTGCTTGTTATTTTAATGTATGTAAAGTCGCCCGCGATACAGGAATTATTTACAGTGTGAATTGACATAACATAGCCTTACACCGACTTAACTAATAGATACAAAACGCAGTATGTACCTGCTATTGACGATCAGGTGTTGGTTAAGGCGTCGACACACATAGTTAGTTTGAGAGAAATTCATTCCACGTGCAAGCAGTAAGTGTGATGAGTTTTTGGTAATTACGTGATCCAAGTTTCGACATCATGTTATAGTTATACATACATACATACATAGATTCACGCCTGTTTCCCAGAGGGGTAGGCAGAGACTACGGATTTCCATTTGCTACGATCCTGACACACTTCTCTGGCTTCATTCACTTTCATCACATTCCTCATACACGCCCGTCGGTTCAAGGAGCTCTTAACCTGGCCTTTGTCCAGAACGCCTCCGATCTGATCGACAAACGTTCGCCTAGGTTTTCCTCTTGCGACTGTTCCATTTACACTAGCCTTATAAACTTTCTTAGTCAGTCTTTCCTCGTCCATTCTTTCTACATGTCCGAACCAGCTTAATATACCCTTTTCTTTTCTTGTAACTATATCCACTTTCATGCCGCATCTCTTTCTAATCACACTATTTCTTATTCTATCTTTCAGAGTTATAGTTATAAGTCCCTCAAATCTGTGAGGTGGTGCGGTAATATAATAAGCGGTGGTTTAGCTGAACGAATCCAAAACAACGCGTGCTGGGCTCAGATGCCATCCTTACACGGTAGAGTCGATTAGAGCGCGTACCAAAAAGTTTGGGTCCTCATATCTCTGCCGAACGACCAAGGCATGGAATTCTCTGCCAAGGCACGTGTTTCCTTCTTCCTTCAATCCTGGGTTCTTTAAGCGGGGCGTGAAAAAGCATCTTCTCAGGCCGTCAAAGTAGAGACCTCAACATCGCCTCGGCTACTGTGGGGGCGATGTGGAGGCCACTGCTCTTAGACCACACGACTGCTTACCATCAGGTGGAGGGTGGTCATTTTGACGAGCAAAATAAAAAAAAAAAAGAAAAAGAATGGCTCTGTGTAAATGTTTGTGTCACTAATACTGCGCGTAGTATTATGGTTTTGATCCCCGCATGGAATGTGCATATAGTCTCCAGCGATACAAATATTGCTGCTACAGGAATAGTCTTTTTAAACATAATATTAACACTGTATTCATAAGTGCATTGTTCCTTTATATATCATACTAGAGGATGCCCGCAGCTTCACCCGCACATGTTTTTTTTTATCCATTTCTTCCCAATCCCGTGGGAATTTCGGGAAATCCCTTCTCAGTGCACCCCAACAGTACTCAAGGAACATACATGTCAAATTTCAGCTTCTTGCGCCCAATAGTTTCGGCTGCGCGTTGTCTGTCAGTCACTCAGTAACGGAGGAGTTTTATATATATATAATAGCTTTTACCTGCGACTTCGTCCGCGTAGATTTTAACTAAAAAGTGTTTGTCTCCGCGGAACCCTATTTTTTTTCTAAAATCATAGTAGCCTATATTACTCCTTATAACATCAGCCAGTAAAAGTCCCGTCAAAATCGGTTCAGCCGTTTCGGAGATTACCCGGAACAAACAGACAGACAGACAGACAAAAATTTTAAAAATAGATGTTTTCGTATAGGTACTTTATATACTTTCATATGCATTAGATAAAAAGCTGTTATTTTGACATTACAAACAGACACTTCAATTTTATTTATTTGTATAGATTAAAAAAGCATACGGCACGGCTCATATCTGGTGATTTAGGAATCCTCTGAACACTTGCAATCCTCGCAGCTTCACATGCACTTTGAAGACCGTTTAATAACCTAGAGAGAGATCAGGCGTAGGACTAACAACAGCTATATATGCTTTAGAGCCAGGAGGATGAGCAGCACAACCAACTTCCTAACTCCGGGCTTGAGAATTTATTGACAGATAAACCCGACAGCATTTTATAGGCCTGACACGCGTTAAAAAATGTTCCAATAATTTACAAGTCTGGCATTAAATATATAGCATACAACACTAAGCGATACTAGCAAAGTATCTTTGGTTAGACAGTGCAAATAAATATCATAGACATACCTCCTTCTTGTGTAAAGTTCCACAGTATTAACTGACATCATAAATAACACTTTTGGCAACGAGTTTGAACCACGATCCACTTTAATTTGATTGCTTCCGAAAACTGACAATTTGTAAGAACTTTCACTGGTATCTTCCAATATTGTTATGTCATTTAGATTGACCTTTAATTTTGACCTTGACACTATAGGGTACCTAATGGAGTCAAGGACCATATCATTTTGATCTAGTATCGGTTAGGGCTCAGTCCGATAACTTAGCATCTGTTGACAGTTATACAGATGTATTCAGAGCTATTCATTTAGCCTAAAATAGTCCCAGTACCTTTGCCTTAGGCCATAGTCTATAGCACACAATCGAAAGTCACTTTTTACGAACACCGAATGAATATTTAAATACTAATAAACTGGACGCAAGATTTAAACAAATTTTAAAATTATCTTTAAAACTCGAAGTGTGTTCAGCACGGCACCCCAGCTTGCACTGGTGAGCTAAATGAGAAAGGTTTTCCTATTTCTTCCCATTCGAGAGAGAATATAAAACTCTTTTTCGCCTTTTTTTACTTCCAACTTCGTCTTAATATGCCACCCGCTCGGACCTTGGGGTAATGGCTTAAGAACGTTTAGAGGCGACCAATGTAAAAATGTTTCGGATGATCTGTGAAGAAAACATACTAACAGCGGAACTTTGGAAATATTTTAATAATAATAATAATTCTTTATTGTCGATCATAGGTAGATGCATAATACAGATGTTATTAGATACATTTAGTGTTCAGCTATGTCCCGCCCAATGGGCATACAATAATTATTAACACATTAATTATTGCTATAAGTGCTACATAACATCTTATCAAATTTTAAAATTAGTCTATTATTTAAAATAGTTTAATTTTTGCATATGCATATGCATTTTACGTGGCCAATATTGATGTTTACACTTTTAGCTAAAATATAGACAGTTGAGATGGACAAATATCGTAATATGCCTTGTATTATAATATTTTAGTAGATTATATAACTAACAAACTTCTATAGACATATTATAAATAACTTTATATTCAAATTCATTTAACATGGGGCCTGACATCTAAAACTGCTTTATTTTATATTATATCGACAGAATATTCAGCGTATACAGAATGTCAGGTAATTAATGGATAACCTTGAAATGTCTTATATTAGAACTGACGGACATCCGGAAATAAAAAATAAAAAAGTGCTATAGCATAGTCATACTTTTGCCTGTCTATCTATTAGCATAATTAGTGTTTAATAATAAAACAACAAAAACCGATGGAATTCATTCATTTATGGTCGTAGTGTACAAGAAAGTTAAATATGGTAATCAAAAAAAATCATATCTCAGGTAGTGGTTAGGATAGATTTTCTTTCATATTTTTTTCTGAACGGCCATCAGTTCTATAAGACATTTCAAGGTTATCCATTAATTACCGGACAACCTGTATACAGCGTAACATTTAAGATGTGACCATATTTAAGGGATCCTATATTCACAGTCAAATACATACAATCCCGACTAAAAATGTTTTACTAATTTGAAACATGGTCGTGATATATTTCTAATAATATATGTTAGCAAAACAAAGCGTAGAATATTGGTATAAATAATAAGTGTTAAAAACGCCACTTACTCAGTAAGATATTTCAGAAGTAGTGTACCATATGTGACTGAATATATATTGTATATATAAACGATAATTTATATTTAATATATATTAAAAATATATTAATTATACTTTTACAAAAATACTGTATATCTAGCTGACTGCTTAATAAAACTCTAGCTATGTAACATTACGGATTTCAATAGTGTTGTGCCATTGAAATCCGTAAACGTGATGCTATAACTCTAGTGCTGTTATCTAGCATTTAAACACATTATTACCAAACATTACTTGGCTTTTTGAACGGCCCACGCTGTACACCATAGTGTGCTAAAAGCTCTAAATATGGGGTTCTAAAGAAGCGTAAATAACCGTAGCGGAGATGTACTGCGTGAAGATGTGTGGACTACACCTCAAAATCGTTACATCACACATTACATGTAAAAAAACACACATTACACCTAAAATTGTAAAATAAAATTAAATAAATAAAATAAAATTTCTTATTCAAAAGTAGTCTTCAAATTATTTACGTCCTATATTTTAATGTCTTGGTTCTAGGATTAATCCTAATGCGGTTAGGTTTTAAGCGTTATTGTGGAAGTAAGCACTGGTAATTGATTGGAGATACTTTTAAGAGAGACACTTTAGTATTAGAGTATCAGAGAGTAATTAACTATGTAATAGAAAGTAAATATGTTTTTAAATCGTATATGACTTCGTTAAAAAAAGTATTTCTAAAGGATGACGAGCTTAAGGCACGCCTGACAGCAAGTGGTGACCATCATGCTTGGACAAAATAGTATGATACACAGATACACTGACTGATAATGATTACGTTACTTCTCTGTTTCATAATCCTGCATCTAAACGAAGCGAAGCGTACTAAACCAGACACTCCGCTCCACTCATCTGCATCGGTACCTCGCTCTAACCCACTTGCCAACAGCATTACACAATCAATCACTTCGCCACTAAAACGTTTTATTGAACAGCACTTAACATCCATCCACATACTGCTAGCGTAGGACACATTAAACTAAGAACAAAGCCTTTACGACGTTATTTACATTTAAATAGTAGAACTGAGCGGGCTTTTAAAGGTGACATCCTTTGCTGAGATTATTTAAAGTTTTTTTGATAACAAAGAGCATAAATATTTTTGATGGCGATCTTTTATACCACTAAATTGGCAACAACTTGCGACTGAGTGTTACCATGGCCTATTGAAGTATCAGAGGAATAACATACGTATTACAAGAGTAGTGTTGCCGATTGCTAAATTCGACTGGTCACTGGCTTCTGATCAGACATCACCACCTAATAGTACAGTATTTTTAAGATGCCTGAAAATCATACTTACTGCTTGGCATTATAATATCGTATAGCTTCGGCCTTCTGAAGGGTAATTTGGATAGGAAGCTTTCTCAGACAACCTGCTTCTGATTGAGGTAGATTCCAGATTTAGGTGGGGATCCCGAACAATATATATGGGTATTAGTGTCTTGGTGTCACAAATATTATGAAGCATGTCATATTTCTTTGTATTATTTAGCGGTTTGTCTTACAAAAATGATAATAACATTGATATATGATTTTTTCTGTTCCATCGTCCATCCTAACTGTCACATCAAATCCTAATCTTAGCATTGGTAAAGTTGGTTTGTATGTGGGTAACAATCTCCGGTACTACTAAACCAATTATAAAAATTGTGTTTACTAATAGTAGGCTACAGTATCTTAGAGATACATAGGCTATATTTTAATGAGATAATACACAAACAAACCGCCGTTGTTAGACATTTTGCGATTTAAAAAGAATGTGCCACTTTTTCCTGCTCACCTTTTAATTTTGCACATTAGTTTACACACAAGAGCAAATAGCAATCACAAGATATCTTTTTGTGCAAACCTTATCAAAATTGGCTATGAAATAAAGGAGAAAATAATATTTTAAATTTGGATTCAAGATAAGTGGGGTCGTATTTTGCTATCTCCCTCAGACAGCTGCGTTTAAATAACGGTCGCGTCATAGTTTTTGTCGTGCATCTTTTTCTGTTAGTTGGTGTTCCCGTATTTTAATAGTCCCTTAATACCGGATTAGAAACGTTTGTATCTTATTTTGAGTAGATTTAAAAAAATATTTTTTTGTAGTTTGGGTAATGGACATATTAGACTTAAATACAAAGAAATGTGATTCAACTATTCTATTAATTGTTACCGAAACGAGCACACATAGTTTTGCAAAATAATAATAATTATTATAATTAACTCAAAGTAGTAACCTCGCTCAAAGTTCAAAACTCTATCTAAATCTTCTGCAGTCTGTTGCAGAGGGGTGGTTGTGTTAATCGCGGAGCCGCCCCCGGTCTTCGTTAGTCTAGAATTAATTCGTTGATAAGACGCCGCGCCTCCCAGCGATGTTTTGAGATCATAGGGCTGATACAACGAGAAAAATCTGAGACAAATCTTCCGTAACGATTTCATGTTGGTGGATGTTTGTTAAATTAATGTATGAAGGTGTCCAGAAGGATTTACCTATGTATAATATTTTAACATATTAAGCAGTCAAATCTTGTAATGCCAGATATAATTAAAATCCTATTGTGTATGGCTACCGGTGTGCTCCTGCTACTCAAAAGGTGCGTAATGTAATAACGGCCTCCGAGGCGCAGCGGTAGTGAATGCGACTGCATGACATGCTGTGCATGAGGTCTCGGGTTCGAATCCCGGGTCGGGCCAACTAAAAGATATTGGGTTTTTCTGTTTAGAAATCTCAATACGAGCCTGGAGTTAGGAAGTTGGCGGTGTTAGACACCCCCGTGCCTCGGAAAGCACGTAAAGCCGTTGGTCCTGCGCCTGATCTCTCTCCAGTGGTGTCGGATCACCGTCCCATGGGATCATGAGGGTTAGGGAATAGAGAGTGCACTTGTGTTTGCGCACATACTTGTACACTAAAACATCTCCTGCGCAGATGGCCAGTCCCTGTTAAGATTGGCAGCCGTGGGCGAAATTCGGTCTGGAGGACATTATTATTAATGTATTAATGATCTTGACTTGTAAATTTACTACTGTTTTTTTTTAAATTCTGGAATATTAAAAGAGCATTCATAATTGTATCAACTGTCATAAGTATGAGTGTATATCTCGTGGCATGTTTCTGCACTTGTCTTTGCTTGCGACCTGTCAAGAGGTTCTTTATTACTTGAACATATAGACAAATTGGGATTTTCTTCCGGAAAATTCAGTTTGTTAAGCTTGAATATGTGTTTGCTGTCGCAAATAAACTCGCTCTCTGTTACGCTTGACTTTAAAACAATTGACAAAATTTGAATATAACACATGTCTGCTTACCCCTTGGAATATACAAGTGTACGTGTGCTATTTGTAGAAACTAACTAATATGTAAATAAACTCAGCGAATTTATCTTGATGGCACTGTCAGTGCCATTTGTCAGTTAAAATCCAATAAAAATTAAATAAATAAACTTTAATTGACATATTGAATGTTTTATCTAGATTTTAGTTAAGAAAATGTTAATGAAAAATTATTGATCCTCCTTATCTATTAGACATGAAGCTTTGAATGTTTGATAATTAAATCATGACAGATTTTACATGCCTTGGTATCAAGGTATGTGTATTTAAATATAGAAAAGTCCATAGACAATGTTTTAAGGAATCGGGAGCTGCGTCAGCTGTAACTAAATACAAGTTCCAATGATTTTTGTTTTTTTAAACTATTGAAGTATCAGAGCCAACGCTTTGCTCGATGGTAAGCAAATACCATAGACTTATATACTCGCGTGTGACTGACAGACTTCAAAATAGTACCTATTAAAGGAATAGGTTGAGAACAAGTACGTAAGCCTCCAGAAACCTTACTTACCCTGCGAAACGCAGTAACTGTCACTAAACTTACGCTGGTCTCCTATAACATGGTGATACTTCTTCGGATAAGCTGGCTCACTCATACCACAACCAAATAAATGGTAGCAGAAGGCTTTCCTACTCGAAAGACGGGCTGTTCCAGTCGTCTCTGGTTTGATTCCCGTTCGTTTAAATGGTACAGGGTCTGTATTGAAATTTACCGCAGTCCAAAGTCTGGATGTGTGGCCAGTAAATGAAAATGGGCTCGCTGCCATTCGAGTTTTAAGTAAACTCTAAGCGACAATACGACCTGCTCTTTGCCACCTACTTAAAGATTTTTGACAGAAGATTCCTATTACGTTAAAATAAACCAAAACTGGCGAAATGTAGAAGTTCCTCTGCAAACTTCTACATAAATATGTAAATTCTATATTTAGTTATTTTATTACTAATTTTAATTAATCTTAATAGATGTAGAGAGATAATTTCTAGTAATCTCTAATTTATTGGTTTGAACTACCTTATTACATTTTATTTTTCCTTTTCCCACGAACGCAGTAAGCAGGGATATAATGATATTGAAATTACTTTAGTTACCACTTAATATATTTCATTAGCATAGAAACGAGTCTGTTTTACGATATAGGTTCTAAGTAGTAAATTTATGTTTTTAAATATTGTCAAGGTGGTAAATAAGCTTGTCGTATAGTGAGAAATTATATGCCGTAGCCTATGGAAGAGTTTCTTAAAAAAGCCTTCGCTGGTTCACCAGTTGAACCTTACATAATTAAAATCCAATTGCGCCTGGCCGCCGGTGTGCCACTGCGACTCAATATGTTAAGTTAGAGAGCAGACGAGCAGTGATAGCTCAGTGGGGAGACCAACAGACTGCAATGCAGAAGGTCTCGGGTTCGAACCCACGTCGCGCACCTCTGACTTTCGGAAGTTATATGACTTTTCGAAATCATATGCGTATTGATTGACAATTATCGCCTGCTCCGTGCTTCGGAATACACGTTAAGCCGTTGGCCCCGGCTGCCATGAACATCTATGGCGGTCGTTAGTGGGAGAGTTTCGACACAAAAGATCCCACTGGGTCGAAGTGTCGCCGGTCTACACTGACCGGCCCCCACATAAGATAAGATAAGATAGAGAGCAGACGTAAACATAAGAGTAAAGATATTGCTGAAAGGCCTTAGTCTTCTTAATGCAACATTTCTCACCAATTTCTTCTAACAAAAGTTTATTTATAGAGACTGGAGTGGAAAGTAATATTATTCGTCCCAGCTCTAAAATACATACATATATACATAGATTCACGCCTATTTCCCAGAGGGGTAGGCAGAGACTACGGATTTCCATTTGCTACGATCCTGACACACTTCTCTGGCTTCATTCACTTTCATCACATTCCTCATACACGCCCGTCGGTTCAAGGTGCTCTTAACCTGGCCTTTGTCCAGAACGCCTCCGATCTGATCGAGAAACGTTCGCCTAGGTTTTCCTCTTGCGACTGTTATATTCACACTAGCCTTATAAACTTTCTTAGTCTTTCCTCGTCCATTCTTTCTACAGCTCTAAAAATAGATAATTATTTCCATTCCAATATTCAATTCGCGTAAGAGTAAAAAAGACTAGGGATATGTTGTCGTCGATAACGCACTCGATTATTCGGATGTTGAACAAATTCGATTATGTTCTTCATTCAAAAGCATTCATTGATGATTGACTCAATTGCTCGGTATAAAAGTCAACTAAAAGAAAGCCCATTGACACGCGACCACAACAAAACATAAATCATAAAATCGTAACCCGAATTATCGATTATTCGATAATTAGTAAGCACGCACAAATCGACATTCGAATGCAGTACAAATTCGGAATCCCTCGATATTTTTTTCGTGCACAGCTAGACAAGGAAACGAAAAAGAATCCCTCAAATGGAACGATGGCCGGCAAAAAGGTTTCTTTTATTTGCGCATCAATTTTCCGAATGTGGCCATCCCTGATATCCAAGAGCAAATTAAAAAGACGACCACAAGATCGCCTGAGGGGGGCGGGGGAAAATTACACCCCCAAGCCTACGTTGACCCTCTTTAATGAACATTGCACTGTATGCTGTCTCTGTTACCCTTGCAGCGCCTGCGGAAGATCCTTAGTGCTGTCTCCGTCTAACGGTAGAGATTTCACTATGACATCAATTGTCTGCGTTGCATTTTATACGAAAATATTTTGTGTTGAGTTTCTTTTGATATTTTAATAGGATGTTTTTAGTAATAACTCTGTTTCGGATTGTGATTTAACTTGGAGGGCTTGGTTTTTTTCGGTTTTGTATCTATACCTATACGATTTCTTATAATTATTGCATAAATTTCATAGTAATTACAAAACAAACTATGATTATGATTGAGACAACACAGATAACGCAGTGAGTCGCTTCGCTGATGTTACTGTGCTGATTGTTGTAGATTTGAGTCCTATACGGGTCAATTATTTGCCGGTACCGCAAATTAGATTTTATGTTCTTTGTATCCAGTACCTGCATGTTCGTAAAACCTCCAGCAATACAGAACCTGAAAACTAGAGCGGGATATGTCATTTAAAAAATATATTTAAATGTTAAGATCGCCTTGCTGGTGCCGTAGTATAGAAATATATTTAAATTCAAGCAAGACTGTACATCCAAAATTTAGAGGAAGTAGTGTTAATTTAGCGCCAGTGGTTTTAATTTTAACGAAAAATGCATTAAAAAAAAGCCACGTTGGTGGGCTAGAAATTACTTACAAAATAAAGAAAATGTATTCAGTGATCTCCGTGTGATTGATGGATCTTTTACAAATTTTACCCGAATGAGAAAAACAGACTTCGAGATAAAATTGAACTCATAATATCATAATATTGTCTTCTGTTTACGCGAATGTTATTCATTGAAATATAAACTACTATATACGGATTTTATCGCGTTGTTTATTTGACACTGTTACAAAATTTTATATTTTTGCATAATATCAATTAATTTGAGCACTCGCTCGTTACACCACACGGACATTTCTGCGCGTCACGTCTCCACTCGACAACATTTGATGCTCAACTGCATGTTGCACCGAAACCGCGCGTCATGTTGCGCGCCAGCTGGCAACGTCACGCGATGTTGTGCAACACTGCCGAACATGTTGAGCGTCACGTGTTGTGCGTCAAATGTTGCCTATTGGATACGAGGCTTTAGGGTGATGGTATTGTCCCAGTCAAATCACATGCTAAGGAAAATCAGCCACTATGCCTGACGTCCCTAAATAAAAAAGATAATATGACTGCATCGATGGTGCAGCGATAGGTAGTGTAAGCGACCGTTATGCGTCCTGGTGCAAAACAGTCTCCTACCTCAGGTTTGATTCTTCGAGATTAGGCAAAGTGACATTGGGTTTTTCAGTCAAATAGTTATCAATAGTAGCACAGACTTTGGTACTATGCACGGTAGGCGAAATTAGACTCGCTCATTATTACCTAGAACTTTAAACCGTAGATGACAAAATTGGAGATTAATACATCTTTATTTACTCCGACACGAATATAGGCGTGAGAATTTGTATGTATGTTATAAAAATGCCTAATAATTAACATATAAAACAGTAGCACTTACAAGGTATATAAACTTGATCTTCTTATACATAGATATGTATCTCAAAACACACATAATTTAGAGACATCAATGACTAACAACCTAAATACCGCAATAATCAATCGCAAGTCAATTCGTTTAATCAATATAATTTATAATGGCCAATTATAATTTAACGAACTTAATAAATAAACCCGTTAAATTATAATTATAGAGACCAGTCCCCGTTTATTAATTAGCCATCGATTCCCACGCATTCAAGAATTAATTAAAATTAAACAAAACTTAGGTCCGACGCTAACTGTTAATTTACCTGAATGACTTTACTATAAATTATTTATAGGGTTGTTTGCAAGATGATGTAGGCAACGACTGTCTATAAAACGCCTACTCGTATAATGTTAAAATTATTAATGTGATTCTTGAAAGGATAAATAGAATGCCGCTGATGTGCAAAAACAGGCACGGCGAGGATTTTGCACGAGTACCTGAAAAGAAATCTTGTAGAAAGTTACATATATAATAATAATAATAATAAGTATCATAATATATACAGTCGTTATCTCCTTATGAGACTAACGCGATACCGGAGGGCATAGTATACTAGCTTTTAAACTAACACCTTCGCCTTGTGATATAAACAAAAAATGTATCACCAGGTTAAATAAAAGCGCACAAACCGCAGGGCAGCTTGTGGCGAGCTGAGTGTGAGTGGCGACACTGCGGTCCTGAATGCCTCAGAGAGTCGGTGAGGGCCTCGTCCGCAGTTTGCCGTTACTGGTTGGCTGGGGTGGAACTTCAAGAGCGCCAGTAGGACTCTCAACTCTGGCTTGCCTTGATCGGCCGGTCAGAGGGGGGCCGCTAGAGCTACATGCTTGGGGGTGGAAGTGTCATTTTCAAGGGCATAACTACGGGGAAACCCGCTCCGGGTCTCCGTTTTCACGAGACCTGTGATGGCGAAACCGGCGCCGCACCGCTCGACATCCCTAGCCGCTCGCACCGGTGTTGCCATCTGCTGCTGGCTTGTATGCCTATAGTGGCTATTTAGTGGGCCCATCTAGTGAGTTGGCGAGTCACCGTCTGTCCATTCGATTGATGTTATTAGAGTATTCAGGGCAGACGCCGTTTTATCATCCATAGTTACCAATATACCAGTCCATCAAACACCCATACCCATAGTCCATATATTAGGATCCATACGTAGCAATAGTCCTACGCCTGCTGCGGCTAGTGCCGCTGTAGGTGTTCCATCCCACCTTTGATTAAAACTCTCGAAGGGCCTCTTCACGTTGGACCCATGTCTCCGTGTAAGCCTTCCAAAGGGCCGGGTATTTTCCTAACGTATTAGGAATATACCCGCGAAAGAGAAACAAATAATAATAATAAATATTTATTGCAGACCAGGGTCCATAAAGTGTTAGTAACAGACAAAATACTTAACCTAGTGTTAGTAACATATAAATTTTACACATAATATTATGAGACAGGCCCGGTTTCTGGACACTGTCTACGTCGTGTGTAGTCGTATCCAGCGTCCCAAAATCGGACTGTCCCACCGATCACATAATGTGCTTAAGAAGCTGTGTGAGCTACCACGCATTCTGCGTAGCAGGGAAGCACACCGTTTGCGGATAATGGCATGAAAACCATCTACTCTTGCCTCCGCAAACATCCCAGAAGCGCTGCAATAGCGGGGCAGCCCAGCCAGCATCCTGAACGCGTTATTATATTGAACACGCAGACCGCTGTAAGACCTCTGCGTATAATGAACCCACAGACTGCACGTGTAGAATGTCTGACAGTAGGCTCTCAAAAAGAGTTATTTTGACATCTTTGGTACACCGTGCAAACCTACGGATCACCATATTACACCGGACTGCCAGCGCTCTGCGTTCCCGTTCAATGTCCATGTTGTCATTAAGCTCTTCGGTGACCCAGTGACCCAGGTATTTAAACTCAGTGACTCTTTTTAGCGGAGTGTTATAAATTGAAACCTGTGGCACGTTCGAGTAACAATTGGTGCCCGCCTTGAACATAAGTAACTAATATATATAGTAAATATTTCTTTCTATTTTATTTAGTACACAAGTATAGCGTAGATACAACATATAACGACCCACTTGAATGTATTGGTATTCTTTTATTCATTTTGTAACTTTTATTAATTAAAGAACGAATATAATGTGAAAGCACCTACGAGCAACTGAATTATAGTATCATGAATAGTTTCTGATTCGTTCACCAAATATTCTGATTCAGTATGCAATAAAAAATGAACCATATTCTTGGAAAGAATATAGTTCATTTTTAAACCTCATTTTGTCAGCTATTATTTTAAGTACCATGTAGTAAGGAGGGCTATGTCCAGCAGTAGACTATTATAGCCTGATGATGATGATGTAGTAAGGAGAGAGCTTATTGTCGTCTACTAGGCATAGGTTCTCGGTGGTTGTTCTCCGTGCTGCTATTGATAATTCTTTTTTTTTGCCTGTTCCTTCCCACTGCAGGGCAATGGTCTCCCTTCGATTCTTCCACTCCTTTCTGTCCAGCGCCAATTATCTTCAATCCCAGTTGAACGCATCCAATTCATCCCGCCATCTCATTCTGGGCCTGCCGCGGGGTCGTTTGTTATTTGGTACCCAGGCTGTGGCGATTTTTTCCCACTTCTCTTCTGACATGCGAAGGATATGGCCAGCCCAATTCCATTTTAGTTCGGTAGAAAAATATCTCGGCAGTCGAACAGATGTGAGTCTATGTGTGTATGAAAATATCGCTACCGCCACCACAGCACGCTACATGGTTATCCAAGATGCTTTTTCAATTATATTTTAATTAGTTTTACTTTCATTACTGCACTAAAACAACATAAATGTGTATATTTATTTTACGTTTAAAAAACGCAATGCAATACAAGTTAATTCGTATGTTCGTATAACCTAAATGGTTGACATGTTCAGAATGCACCATTATGTTTTACAATTCTTATCTTGTGTATATACTAGCTGAACTTGGCTAAACTTCGCTGTGACGCAATCTGATATTAATTATTAGGAAAGGAAATTTATTTATTCTAGAAATATACCCCATTCCCGTAGGCACTTCGTGAAGAAGTATATAAAAACACGCCTATATTGAAATTCAATGTTATATAAAATATTCAAGTCAATCCATCGACTACTTTTCGAGTTTTGCGGACACAAACATACGTGAACTGAATTTGTGTGAATAACGAATTAAATTGGATTGAGATAATTCAACAGTTTGTTTTTAAAACCAAGGTCATTTGAATTAAAAAGCAAACTGTCCCTCCTTCGGTTTAAAAAGCAAACTGTCCTCCCTGTATCCCGGGCAATTCCAAACAACGTATGAAAACAGTACTCAAACTTGACAAAAATATTCATCATTTTTTTTTTGTCGAACCCACTCGACGCATTGACAATGCCGAAGTAAACAATTAAACCACTGCGCCATTCTTGCAATCAGTCAAGATTTCTCCAGCCATTAAAGTCAAAAATCATAGCTCGAGATTCCATTATATTACTTAGTGTTTCATTACACTTGTTCAGGAATCCTAATCATAACTAATATCATAAATGCGAATGTGAGTTTGCTTGTTTGTTATGCTTTCACGCTTTAACTACTCGACCGATCATCATGAAATTTCGCATACACGCTGTCAGGGGTATAGAAAAGGACATAGATTACCTTTCATCCAGAAAAAAGTAGTGTTACTAATCTAATCTACCCTACGTTTACGCGCGCAAAACCGCGGACAAAATATAGTAATAAAATAAATCTATTAACATTTTCCATAGCTAGCTGTAATGTAATGTTTGTAATTACAAAATCAAAATGTCTGCTTTCTAAACAAATACGTTAACCCATTTGAAATTATTAAGCAATTTCAAGTGTAGGTTTATTACTTTGAAACTTCGTTAACATAGTTCTGCTCCTATGAAAATACTTTACTTAAGAACTCATTAACAAATATTTTATGTGTTTCTAAGCAGTTTTAGTAGAACATTAAAGCTATTAACTGTGTACATATTAAGCACCGATAGCTTAGTTAGGAGATCATTGGACTGACGCGTGTAGGACTCGAGTTAAATTACAAGGTACGCAGTTGTAGAAATTATATCTATATATTAATACGTGAGGCAAAAACTTTATAGCCCTTTTTACGAAAATTGCGCGGGCGTAGGAGTATGAAATTTGACACAGCTAAAGTTTATATAGAGAAGGAGGGGCGAATCCTAATATTTATATAAAATATGTATTAGATAAACATTAAATTAATGAAAATCACTACACGCACACAACCATGCATTTGACACACACAGTCGAATCCTGTCCGTAGTATTTTATCATTATTTGGTTGATGTAATACTATTCTTCGTAACTATGGTTACATATATCAATATATAATGACATATTATATCAGCAGTATCTTGAAATGATATATACTATTTATCTATACAAATAAATAAAATTGAAGTGTCTGTTTGTAATGTCAAAATAACAGCTTTTTATCTAACGCATATGACAGTATATATGGTACCTATACGAAAACATCTATTTTTATACATTTTTGTCTGTCTGTCCGTCTGTCTGTCTGTTTGCTCCGGCTAATCTCCGAAACGGCTGAACCGATTTTGACGGGACTTTCACTGGCAGATAGCTGATGTTATAAGGAGTAACATAGGCTACTTTGATTTTAGAAAAATAAGTTCCGCGGTGACCAACACTTTTTAGTTAAAATCTACGCGGACGAAGTCGCAGGTAATAGCTAGTATTATAATATATTTACGTATTTATATGAAGCTATCAAACTTAAAATTTAAATCAATTATGGTCGAATTTAGACCACTAGGCAACCGCAAGTGCATATTAAATACCTAGTTGTTTATTGCTGATAACGGTGAAGTAAGACATCGTAAAAAACCTGTATCTTAGAGTTCTCTTTAGTATTTACAATGATGTGTGAAGTATACCAATCCGCTTTAGGCTAGAGCAGTGAACCATTACCACCCTTCTCATTATGAAAACAGCGCCATGTCAAGCAGTGGGACAGATTACAAACAGTGCTGATATTTTAAGTAAACGTTAAGTGACGATACAGTAGTTGAGTGACCATGGGCCTAGAGCAGCGATAGCTCAGTGGGGAGACCAACAGACTGCAATGCAGAGGGTCTCGGGTTCGAGCTCACGTCGCGGACCTCTGACTTTCGGAAGTTATATGACTTTTCGAAATGATGTGCGTATTTGATTGACAATTATCGCCTGCTCCGTGCCTCGGAAAGCACGTTAAGCCGTTGGTCCCGGCTGCCATGAACATCTATGGCAGTCGTTATTGGGAGAGTGTCGACACAAAAGATCCCACTGGGTCGAAGTGTCGCCGGTCTGCACAGACTGGCTCTCATATAAAAGTAATATCATGTATGTGATAAAATACAATAATCATTTATCGTACACAAACATGACAATTCTCCCTCCGTCTTACAAATTTTCGATCAGGTCACGTGTCCTGACGCGAGTTTAACATTTTTTACCCATCACAAAAAAAGTGCACAACGCCGCTAAAGAAGTTTTCACTTCAAAAATTGTGTGATCCACCATGTCGCATTTAACATTCATCAACCGCTGCGCAAGGCGATACATTATACTAAAATAATATACGGTTTGCCTTGAAGAATTATGAACACCGTCTTCTATGTAAGAAACTAGATGCTAACATCGACCTTTAAACGTTAATTGAATTGTTGAATACTTATTATAATTACAAGGTGTCTGTGAGATGTATGTTGTGTTTATTCGAGCATTCGTAATTATATAGTGCGCGTACTACCACTCCCATTGCCTACGTAACAGTATACCGTAGATCCAGGCCATACTGGGAGCGGGAAGCGGGTATTATTCTATTCAGCGATAAGCAATTATAGACTCGAAGACCACTCGAACGATTGAACTCAAATTTTTGAGTTATGTTTGACATATATTATAATAACTATCCTTACTAATATTATAAATGCGAAAATGAGTTTGTTTGTTACGCTTTCACGCCTTAACTACTCAACCGATCAACATGAAATTTTGCATTCACGTTGTCAGGGGTACAGAATAGGACATAGGGTACCTTTCATCCAGAAAAAAGAACTGTTGCAAACCTAAACTAACCTAACCTACATTTACGCGAGCGAAGCCGCGGGTGAAAACTAGTATACTATAAATAGATGTTCCTGCGGTTTCACCCGCGTTTATCATTACTGCACAGTCCCCGTGGGTCGTAGCGTGATGGTATATAGCCTATAGCCTTCCTCGATAAATAGGCTATCCAAGACTAAAAGAATTTTTCAAATCGAACTAGTAGTTCCTGAGATTAGCGCGTTCAAACAAACAAACTCTTCAGCTTTATAATATTAGTATAGATAACTACTGTTTGCCCATTGGCCGAAATTAAACCATAATCATTATTGAAAATATAAGGAAAGCATATTATGCTTTCTTCATAATTATTTTCATGTGCATATATTATTTATTATTCTTTTACCTTCGCTCGTCAATAGCTATTAAATATTTACAATAACAAAACTAAAAACGGAGCACAAAAAGTACTGAACTGTTTTGTCTTTGCCTATTTATATAAACTGGCGAACGCCTAGTGCTCGAAATTCGACCAAAGTTTGTCTGTAAGATATTGCTGATATATGTCATTATATATTGATATATTATGTAATTCGACTGCGTGTGTCGAATGCATGGTTGTGTGCGTGTAGTGGTTTTTCATTAATTTAATGTATTTCTAATGCATATTTTATAAAAATATTAGGATTCGCCCCTCTTTCTCCATATGAACTTTAACTGTGCCAAATTTCATACTCCTCCGTCCGCGCAATTTTCGTGAAAAGGGGTACAAAGATTTTCCTTCACGTATTAATATATAGATTAATATATAGATATGTCAGCCCTGTATATAAACTGTCCCACTGCTGGGCAGGGGTCTCTTTTTAGTGTGGAAAGGGTTAAGCCATAGTTCCACCACGCTGGCTCAGTGCGGGTTGGCAGACCTAACATATCTTCGAGAACATTATGGAAGCCTCACTGATTTCAGCATGAATCGGCCGGCTCAACCGGGGAAGGACTACCCTCTCAAAGAATATCGATGTGAAACAGCAGTATTCCTACTGTTGTGTTTCGTTCGGTGAGTGAGAGTACCGGAGGCCCAATCACCACCTTTCCTCCATCCCGCTCCTTCTCCTTCCCACTTCCTTTCCTAAAGGGTCGGCAACGCGCTAGTGATGCCTCTGGTGTCGCAGGAGTCCATAGGCTACAGTGACCACTTACTATCAGGTGAACCGTATGCTTGTTTGCCACCTTAGTTAAAAAAAAACTCTCAGACATGCGTTTGTTATCTATATATCAATACGTGAAGCGAAAACATTGGATCCCTTTTTACGAAAATTGGGCGGACGGAGGAGTATGAAATTTCGCACACTTATAGTTTATACAGAGAAGAAGTGACGAATGCTAATATTTTTTTTAAACATACATTAGAAATACATTAAATTAATGAAAAAACACTACACGCACACAACCATGCATTTGACACACGCAGTCGAAGCGCGTAACTATGGTTACATATATTAATATATAATGACATATATCAGCAATATCTTACAGGCAAACTTTGATCGAATTTCGAGCACTAGGCGACCGCTAGTATGTTTTACTACTTAATACTTATCACAATACTTTATCTATAAGATAGCCCCTGCGAGCCTCATTGACGCTTTCAGGACGACAATCGGTGTTCAGCTGACCGCTTATCTCTTGTCGCTGTCAATGATACCTGTACAAACTATACATTGTATCATATATATTAAGATTGTGTACGAAGATAATAAATTGATTACATCTAAACGCCACAATTAATAGCCTTTATTTGGCCGTTGAAAAGTTCATAATCACTTTTTATGTAAGCCATCCGACTGCGTAAAAAATGTACAACCAATTTTTATGTAAAAGGATCGTTTACATAAAAATTAATATTTAATTTTCATATCCTTATATGGAATTTTAATTGTAGCACGGTAAAACGGGACTGAAGAAATAACTGGTTCGCATTTTTATGAAGTTTATGCATTTTGCAGTACTAGTTACCTACCTACTGGTAAATAATCGAATAAAATATACAATATTATAACGGTTATTAATTGCCTAACCTATTTATTTTATGGATTCGTGATCTTAGACATTACGAACCCATAATATTTTTAATAATATTATGTATGATATTTAAAAAAGTAATCAACTCAGATATCGATCAATATTTTTGCAAGAAAGAAAATGCTTTTTATTTTGCATTTTTTATTTTATTTTATTTTTTCATGTTTTGGGTGTGCTCTTTTGTGTGCTAAAATAAAAAAATATTTATTTCTTTCTATTTCTTTCTTCTAATTTGTAATTGATTATACCTATGATGTTTCTCTATGTTCCTCTGTTTTTGTATTTTATATTGTACTAGCTTTTGCGCGCGGCTCCGTCCGCGTGGTACCTACATCAATAAAAAGTAGCCTATGTCCTTCCTCAGGTTTTAAACTATATCTGTACTAAATTTCATCTAAATCGGTTGAGCGGTTTAGCCGTGAAAAGGTAACAGACAGAAAGACAGACAGACAGATAAACAGACAGAGTTACTTTCGAATTTATAATATTAGTAAGGATTGGTGTGAAATTAGACTTTATTAATGTGCTGTAATATGTCTTAGATATATATTCTTCACATAACTTATAAGCGATTTGGTGTAAGAAATACTGAGAGCTTATATTGTTTGCTATATAAATTAATAAATATCTTTCTTAACGAATTATTAAATCTCTATCTACCAGTTACATTCGCATTTCTTTGAAACGTATTTCAGTCTATATCCATACAAAATTGCTGGTGAGAAACTGGATTCGCTTCTCGGTTCGGACAAAGTGTAATTAATTTTCCTATTAGGAGATGTTGACTAGCGCCATGCAGTATGGAGTCTCAAAATATGTCTGATAGAGGACGATACCCTCGTATTATGTGACCTAAAAAACTTACCTATCGAAATATGGGTCCAATACCACTGCCTAGCTTGTAGGAGATTTGCAAATAATTAATGTAAAAGAATACAACATATTTTCTCCCTAGTCTTTATTATTCCCAAGTCACTTGGTGTCGGCTTTCTAGTCTAACCGGATTTGACTGGATATCAGTTTTACACGGAGCGACTGCCATCTGACCTCAGCAACCCGAAGGCAAACGATGCCCTAAGGCTAGACCAGTGTCAGGATATTAGAGGGCACTGACTTCCCAATAACGATTGCCATAAATGTTCATGGCAGCCCGGACCGACGGCTTAACGTACTCTCTGAGGCACGGAGCAGGCGATAATTTTCAATCAATACGCACATAATTTCGAAAAGTCATATAACTTCTGAAAGACAGAGGTACGCGACGTGGATTCGAACCCGAGACCCTCTGCATTGCAGTCTGTTGGTCTCTCCACTGAGCTATGAAATACATCTGTACAAAATTTCATCTAATGTTCGGTTGAGTGGTTTAGCCGTGAAAAGGTAACAGACAGACAGAGTTACTTTTTAATTTATTACATTAGTAAGGATTATTGTGATAAAATAATTTAATTGGCACAAGTCGTTCTATTTGATGTAAAAATAGATAAATGTCAATTGTGGCGTTCTAGTTACACCTTAACAATAAAAAAAGCAACGTGACATTCGTGAACACTGCGGACCTTTTGTGCAAAACACAATTCGAGTAAAGCCTAACAGTTTCAAAGCTGCATGCACCTACCAACAACCGTTACAATCATTTACTCTGACATTTGACGCAGAAAAATGCAGTAAACGCACTATAGAGAGAGCGTATTAAAGAGCATCGTTGTTATCACTTCGAGCTCATCGAAGTGTTGAAGCAACTTTGTTTTAAAACAGTGTGATGTTCAGGGCAGACCACCCTGAAGCGAACAAGATGGACGAATAACAGGGCTGGATTCCGGTCAATATTTTATAAGTATTTTAAGACTGCCTTGTGACTACTACTAATTGAAACTACTTAAAATGTAACAACTATTATTGTAATACCTTATTAAAAATACATCATTTTGATTATTTGATAGTAATATCGCAAAATAAATGATTTTGAATTTGAATTTGAGTTACGTATACAGTTTGCAGTATGTTTACAATTAATTGTGAAGTCTTGAATTTGGTTTGATCAGTAGGTCTACTACAAAATAATATGTCTGAAACTTCGACCGAACACCTGAAACCAGCAGCCTGTATAGCAGGAGATTTTAGAAATATTCAAATAACATACACTAAGAACATCCGGAGTCGAGACTATTTGTGAATCACGCAAATTTTTGTCTGTGTGGTGATCAACTCCACAAAACCCGGCTCAGAACAATGACGAGGCGACCATCTAAATCACTGCGCTAACCATGTAGTAACAGTTTTGTAATTGGTTATTCATAATTATATTAGCATGATTGTGGAAATATTTTTGCTAACATACCTGTTACGCAGTCATCACGTTAAAGGCAGGGACTTGTGGATAACATGAAGAAGCTCTTCTTTTTGTAGTTTAAATCAAACATACCTACATAATAGTCTTATGCCTGTATCAAGATAGGCAGAGATGTATTACATCCATATTTTATCACGGCAATACTTTGTGGTTGTTTAATACTGTGCTGTGGAAATTTGTTGACAGAAAAACGCAGCAATACTTTGCCAACGGATTCAAACCCGAAACCTGCATACCGATGCGTTATCCAGGAATATACCGACTCCATTAATGAAAATCATTTAATTATTCACAAGAATATGCAATTATTTATTAACTTCTTAGTGCATTTTAAGTTTTATAATTTGAAATCGGTTTTCTTTTTTGTTAAAATTTTGTTTATTTCTCGGTTTTTAGTGAACCTTGCCAAAAATGAGAACATCATCAATGTAGCCAAATACGCATTATTAAGGACAACTCGAAAACGAATGGTCAAATCTTGATCAAAATTAAATGGGACCACATGGGAAGCACCAGCTTTCAAATAAAAAAAGAATCATCAAAATCATAAAAAAAATATAAAAAATACAGTCGAATTGAACACCTCCTCCTTTTTTTGAAGTCGGTTAAAAAAGAATACCGAATGCCCAGTAAAATATATGTATTTCAACTTTCACAATCATATGTTGACCAAAGAAATCTTGAGCATTTTAAATCAGATACTGTACTCAAACTCCTTTGTCATGTCTTAATATCAAAATGGAGATGATTTACAATATTTAGTATGATTCATACCTTAATGATTCACAGTGACTCGCACTTATAAAATAATCATGACACAGGATTAGTTGCAATTTCTTTGTATGAGAATCCTGATTCGCCTTAGTAGTTAATGCGCCTGCTGAACATGAGGTCTTCCGTTTGATTTCTGGATCAGGCATAGCGTTATAGGATTTTCCTGATAGAAAATTCTCAGTAGCAGTAGGCAGTCGAAACCTGCACTCGGTAGACGGCTTTGCTTGTCCTCTTTTGCGAAGGATCTATAACCATACTACATTGAGGCGCTCATAGCCAGTTGCACTCACTGATCGGTAAACGATTAGCGAGGTTAAGCAACGTTGGGTGCGGTCAGTCTATAGATGGGTGACCGCTTAGTGGTATTTCATCTGAGCGTGTCCGTGCTTCGGAGGGCTCGTAAAAAGTCGGTCCTGGTTGTTGTCAAATTGACAGCAGTCGTTAAGCCATGTCAGAGGCCTACGGGCGGCTTGAACAACTCTTAACAACAGGTTGGCCAAAAACACAAAAAAAAAAATTACCATGCTTGGCGAAAAGTCGGTGGAATACATATCTGCTTACACTTTAGCGGATATAGGCGTAAGACTATGTATTTATGTGCTTTGGATACAAAATATACCGTACAAGCACTGAGTCTACAAATTAACACCATTAAGAGGAAACACTAAGGGCGAGAGAATATAAAAATAGGTATTTGTAAATTGCTGTCGCGCAGTGCCATGTAAAGTATCATGAGCGCGATAGAGACAGCTGCAGCTTGGACAGAAAATATCTATTAAAAGTACACAAAATCAACGTTTGGTAGTCCTCTGATTCCTGCTCCAAAACTTGACCGATTTAACTACTTTTTCATTAAAAATTAAAGAAAGGCTTTGGCTGTGTTCCTATGCTTTCCTTTTTTTTATTTGTTTTCTGGATGTTTGAACACAGCGGAAAATTTGGCAAATTTTTGAGGTTTTTAAAGGCTCATGTCTCTTTTAATAATAAATTTACGAAAAAAGGAAAACATAGGGACATGCCAAGAGAGGCCATACATTTTTTGGGAAAATATTATTGCTCTTCTGGCATTCTCCAGGGAAGAAACAGGGGACTTCGTTTGTATGGAAAAACGGCCCTTGTGTTTCCTCTTAAATTCTATTCATTAAAGCCTAACAGGTAAATACAAATACTCTATTGTTAAATGCACCAACAGATGCAAGCCAGCGTAATATATATTTTGCAATACCAAACGTGCATATTACCAATACCAGAGAAAATGGAATTTATGGTTGTGAAAAAGGAAAAGATATACGGAAGTATGCGAAGCGAAACGCAGCAAAAGTGTTATTACTCTTGCGCCGGTTTTCTGTCAGAGAGTTATTAGTTTATTAGAGCAGCGATAGTTCAGTGGGGAGACCAACAGACTGCAATGCAGAGGGTCTCGGGTTCGAACCCACGTCGCGCACCTCTGACTTTCGGAAGTTATATGACTTTTCGAAATTATGTGCGTATTGATTGACAATTATCGCCTGCTACGTGCTTCGGAAAGCACGTTAAACCGTTGGTCCCAGCTGCCATGAACATCTATGGCAGTCGTTATTGGGAGAGTGTCGTCACAAAAGATCCCACTGGGTCGAAGTGTCGCCGGTCTGCACTGGCCTCCACATAAGATAAGATAAGATATTAGTTTATTACTATAACTAGCTTTTACCTGCGACTTCGTCCGCGTAGATTTTAACTAAAAAGTGTTTGTCTCCGCAGAAACCTATTTTTTTTCTAAAATCATAGTAGCTTAAGTTACTCCTTATAACATCAGCTATCTGCCAGTGAAAGTCCCGTCAAAACCGGTTCAGCCGTTTCGGAGATTAGCCGGAACAAACAGACAGACAAAAATATTAAAAATAGATGTTTTCGTATAGGTACCTTATATACTTTCATATGCATTAGATAAAAATCTGTTATTTTGACATTACAAACAGACACTTCAATTTTATTTATTTGTATAGATATTTGTTTTTATTTTGGAAATTAAAAGAAGCTACTATCCCAATCAACATTTATTTAAATTTAAACTGAATATCATACGACAGAAATACCCAATAAATATTTCCCAAAATCAAACTCGGAACTTAATAGTTTAAGTTACACAATCGCTCACGCTGAGCCACATAGCACTAAAAAAAATCACTTGTCATTATTCTTAACGAGTAATTGATATTGAAATGCAATGGTACAATGTAATATGTTAATGATACGTCGTTTATTGCCTGTATTATTTAACATGCTCGCGCCGGCCCTGTTCGATCTTTATCACGACAAAAAAAAGTTGTAAGCGCCGAACAGAAAATAATTTTCGAAGATATTAAAATTATTTATAGCTTCATTGCCTTCGATTACATGTAATATTACTACGTATCATATTTTTATTATAAAATCTTTACTAAAATAACTCACGTGCGTTTTGAATAAGTAAAAACGCGTTGAAACTTAATTTACTGTGAAATAATTGAAAGGGGCGTGTGTAATCTTCAGTGTACATAGATAGAATCTTACTCAAAAGTTTTTATTTCCATAAAAATAATGAAACATCGTTATGCTTTGGACACGAGAACATTTAAAATGTTGAAATAAAACCAGTTTCGGTAATTAAACGCGAAATTATTAAGAAGATTCACGGAAGAAGGTCGTAGCTTCTATTTTCAATCACCCATTGTTAATATAATAATAATAATAATATTTTACCACATACACACAATACGCCCCCCGGGGGCCAGGTGGACCGATGATCCGAAAAAGGTAGCTGGGTCAGACTGGATGCGGAAGGCGGAAGACCGGATGTTGTGGCGTAAAATGGGAGAGGCCTATGTCCAGCAGTGGACTGCGGTGGGCTGAATGATTGATTGACACAACACCACCTAGCCCAAACTAAGCAGAGCTTGTACATACATATATACTTTTTTTTTTGTAAATACATACATATTATACATAGAAACACCCAGACCAAGACAAACATCCATGTTCATGCACACTATTGTTTGACTTGTGCGGGAATCGAACCCGCGACCTCAGGCGTGGCAATCGGTTACACTAACCACCACGCCATCGAGGCCGTCAATATTTTTACTTTATTATTGCTATATTGTACTACTAGCTGTGTGCTGAGGTATGGCTAGTTTTAGCGTGCTGTTAGTCTATAACCTACCTCAAGAAATTGCCGCGAAAAGGTACAGAGTGATAAAAAATATCTGCCAAAGTGAGGCTATTTTGCAAACAATTTTTATTGAAATTCCTATTAAAAAAAACACTATTCCATAATACTAGCCCAGCCTTGACTTGATTGGTGGTGTTGCCAGTGAGCAGAAATGAAATGAAATAGTATTAGTATTTGGTATATATATTTTTTAGTTAAGTACGTATTGTTCTGCTTTTTATTTTGTATTTTTTATTTTTATTTTATTTTATTTCTTCATGTTTTGGGTGTGCTCTTTTGTGTGCCAAAATAAAAAATATTTCTTTCTTTCTTTTTTTTTCTATTCGTAACAAATAAACATAAACGCAATCCTATATTATAAGACAAACAGTGCAATCCAATAGTTATAACTTTTTTCTATTTAATAAATAAGTAAAACATAAAGTAATCTTCGCTTAATATGTAGGTACCGGGATTTCATTCAAATTTGTCTATACCAACTGGTAAAGTATAAACTACAAACAATGAGAGACAAACGTTGTAATAGTTGTGAGTATGGCTTCCAGGCTTTTGAGGAGACGATATGTTCTGTAAGCAGGGAAGGCAATATACTATTTTCCCCGTACACAGGCAACACCGTGACTCCTTCTTTTAAAGGATCGGCAAAAAGGGAGTGCCTTTCCTGGTGATGCTTATACTTTACTAGTCGACACTGGAATTTATGTCATCTTAGGTCACGGGTTGTATGCTTGTTTTCCACTATGGCAAAGAAAATTTAAAAAATTTATGTTGTAGCATAATACGTAAATATAAAAATATATGTTGTAGCACAAGACTTCATCTGAAATTGTAACTTGAACAACTACTTTCTGATGTAGCTCTGTGGAATCTGTAGAGAACAGAGTCTCAATTCAAACTAAATAAAAATACTGGCGTTCCCTCTCTCACTCTAAAGATACATAACTTTTTTTCTTCTTCTTTTATTTTTTGTTATACATCTTGGCACACAAGCATACGGTCCACCTGATGGAAAGTGGTCACCGTAGCCTATAGACGCCTGTAACACCAGAGGCATCACTTGCGCGTTGCCGACCCTTTAGGAAAGGAGGAAGTGGGAAGGAGAAGGAGCGGGATGGAGAAAAGAGGGTGATTGGGTCTCCGGCACTCTCACTCATCGAACGAAACACAACAGTAGAAATACTGCTATTTCACGTCGATATTCTGTGAGAGGGTAGTCCTTCCCCGGTCGAGCCGGCCCATTCATACCGAAATCAGCGAGGCTCTACTACTCAATATTATATTATAATTATATTACTCAATATTATAATTATATGCACACCAGGTTAGCTTCGAAGGGTTCAGCAGAGATGTATGCAAGTACCTGATACGTTTTTACGTTGTACCTAATAGAGTGAGAGACTATGCCATTTACCGGAAAGTTTCAATACGCCTGACTTCTATTAAGTCTTTCATATTTTAGCAAAAGTACTATACAAATAAAAAAGAAAACCATGTTTTAAATATGCGAAGCATTTATTCATTTCTCTTCATTCTAGACGAATGATTTCAAATTATATACACTGCATTACACGGGCCAGGCAGGATATTAAAAAATAAAATTGCAGCTACCATTTTCTCGCTTATTCGATTTTCGATTCGATCACGTCTTCGCCGCTTTCACTTCCCCATTCATCTTTGAACTGTTCCATACTTATTATAAGACAAAATCGATTCAGCGCAAACGAGATCTCGATTCCTGATGCCATAAATCTTTTTGCGGACGCTCCAGGCGCGCCGTAACCGATTAGTAGGTGCGCCACGGTTATCTACCGCGAGAAACAATTTCCAATGCATTATATAATTTATGACTTCATCGAGGATCGAGGGTCACGACTCACGAACGCGAGATCTCGGTGAGTTGGAAGTTACTAGTAGGGAATCGTGTGAGGACTATTTGTTGTACTAAACGCTGGAGAGCTTTCCTAAAATATTTTGATTTCATGTTTTGTAAAAGTACTAATTTAATTTAAACAGAGGGCATAAATAAACTATAGAGTACGCATATTTAACTATAAACCATGAGCAGCTCAGCAAAAGTATTTTTAGTCAACGCTCATACTAGACACTACTTCTGTGTCACGGGGCCCCTTACAAACATTCACACAACAGGTTAAGAATAGTCGGACTCCAAACAACTATTTATTGCTCACGCAATTTTTTCTTTTATCTTTATTTTAAATAAGGGGATTTTTATCCACAAGGATACCTTATCGTACACAACACAACATTATCTTAATATACATACATACATACATAGATTCACGCCTGTTTCCCAGAGGGGTAGGCAGAGACTACGGATTTCCATTTGCTACGATCCTGACACACTTCTCTGGCTTCATTCACTTTCATCACATTCCTCATACACGCCCGTCGGTTCAAGGAGCTCTTAATATTTACCAGATAAAAGAATTATTGACAATTAGTGCGGCAGACTTCAACTAAAGCACAAAACCGCATTGCAATTTCCGACTTTGGATTCGCCAAAATACTTTGGCTAAGCCCAACATCCAAAATATTTAATATGAATTTTCTGATCAATAATTCCCTTTCATTCCTGTTCCTGACACAATCCATCAGCAAATTCTGGACGTCTCACACAAATTTATTTCATTACACAATATCGGGGCAGTAGCAGTAGTAAAGTGACCAATAAAATCACTACGCCATGTGTATAGTCATATCTTAGTCAAGTATGACCACTGTAAGCACTGTATTATAAACCTAAATATAGCCGCTAATTCAGTGATGTTTGTGACAAAATGGTCGAAACATGCAGTTTAATGGATCAAAAAACTATTTTAGAAGGAAATTATAAGGCAAATTACATATATTTCGATGTATAGTAGCTAAAACTGTTCAGTGAATTGCCTGCATTGATGTACGCGCTCTCTAATTACGTATACTAAGGCACTAATCAAGCATTTAGCCGGCACTTTTCTCGTCCATTTTGCTTGACCACTCCTACATAGTGGTTTTAGTTCGCACGTCAATAGTCTTCATGAAAGTGCTGTCAACCATCGGTAACAATTGACACAAAGTACAGACTTTCAGTAAACTGTCAACGTTTGAAGAAAGCCTTTAATCTATCAAGTGCTTTAATCTAGCATACCGGACATATTAAAAATCTATTGCGTCTGACCACACGTGCTGCTACGACTCAATAAATTTATTTAATCGTCTATTTGGATAAGCATAAGCATTAATAACTAATCTCCATAGTTAAACTTGATCAAGAAAGCTGTCAGGAATAATGGTCAAATCTAAAAAGAAGTACGGATGAGAAAGCAATTACCATAATTAGTTTTAAATTTAACACTTATAATAACGCAACATCATCATCTGATAAAAACAAAATCAGCTTCCAAAATCAAAAATCGCACCGTCGTTCCAAAATTAACATGGCCACACGCGTTCAAAAAAAGAACACAAATTCAAAATAACCGTTCTCACGCCATCTTTGTATTCAAAAAACGAGAACGTAGTTTCCGGTTCCTTGGCCGCCATTAAATTTGATGGCTGCGACAATAGATGGAATTACTTCATTAGTTTTAGCTCGTTTGATAGTGTCTGTCAAATGAAAACCATGTGTGGCTGAGACAAGATTTTGGGAACGATGTGTCTTAGTTTTATTTTTATGACGATATGGGAATGATTTGAGCATTTTGGTGAAGTGATGTAACTTGGGTTGTTTACAATAACACCACGATTATCACTCGTAGCCAGTTGTACTCACTGATCGGTAAACGATTAGCGAGGTTAAGCAACGTTGGGTGCGGTCAGTCTATAGATGGGTGACCGCTTAGTGGTATTTCATTTGAGCGTCTCCGTGCTTCGGAGGGCACGTAAAAAGTCGATCCCGGTTGTTGCCAAATTGACAGCAGTCGTTAAGCCATATCAGAGGCCTACGGGCGGCTTGAACAACTCTTGACAACAGGTTGGCCACTAACCACACGAAAAGAAGAAGAAGATCACTTGGAAAATGAATTTGGTGTCCATGTGGCCGCGTCACTCAGGCCACTGCGCCATCTATCAGATACCAACCAAAATTAAATGGAATTGCCAGAAGTCCTTTTGGAGGCTGACAGTTTCTTCTTTTTATATAAGTCAACTAGCAATACTGCCGGTATCGCGGAGAACTTTACAAACATTTAAACAACAGACACAAAGAATACTCAGTTTCGGAAGAAATATTTCTGAATCAAATTTTTGACCCATGAGGGGTCAAACACCATGCAAAGTCAAAATATACATAGCGCATGTTATTTTCTTTAACCACAAAAGTAGTTTTATTTAGTTTTATTGTTTATTTTTATGTTAAGGTGCGACGTATTTTTTGTCATACATATGTGACGTTGGCGTTGAGGGCAAGATTTCGTTTGTCACGTATATGTGACAATGGCGTCCAAAAGGTTAAAGATTTAGATCTTACCAACGTTTTTATTTATGTATAACTAATATATGCATAAATAATGTTTAGTTTAAGTTAAGAATTATTTTTTTAATGATTAATTATATTTCAATTAAGTTTAAGTCTTAGTGCAAAAGCGGCGCGTGAGCTGCACGTAAGCTATGCGTAAACTGCGCGTGTGCTGCGCGTCAACTGTACGTCAGTCGTATGAAATATTTTTGACAAATTAATAGGTGAATACCGATCAAGCTGCGATCTGAATCACGCACATAAAACGCGCAGCAGTTGAATACTCTAAGGCCGGGACTCCACCAAAGCAGAGATGAGACGAGTGGAGAGGAGATGTTTTTTAAACAACCAATAGAATTGTATTATTGACACATCTCCTCTCCGCTCAGCTTCAGTGGAGTTCGCTGTGCGGAGATGTGTAATATTTGTATGGCGCGATGGAAGCGGAGATGTGAGCGGCGTGCAGTGAGCGATGTCACTCAACGCCTCGCACCCGAGCTGAAGAACATCTCTTCTCGCACAACACACAGCACACCGCACATATCTCCGCTTTGGTGGAGTCCCCCGAGCTGAAAAACATCTCTTCTCGCCCAGCACACAGCACACCGCACACATCTCCGCTTTGGTGGAGTCCCGGCCTAAAGCGCTCACGTGACGCGAACTTGACGCGAGCGTATCTGACAGTGGTTGTCAAAATTACGAGAATACGAAAAGGGCTGTTTTGATCGAAACTTAACTGCAACTGCACTGCAGCTGAACTTATTTAATTACGTGAATTAGCCTACAGGTATAATTTACTCCCATGTAATAGGGCCAAGTCGATTACTATGTGGGTACCAAGCATAATTCCAGTCTCTGGGCTAGTATTAAGAATATTCCTAGTGAATAAATTAATTAAATCTAGTCTAATTTGCGTATCCCTGCACCAAATCTAAGATTTATGATCAACAAGAACTTAATACACGGTATCCATATTGAGCGACCGTGTAATCATCAACTTGCGTTTAATATAGGGCTATTACATGGTAAGTGCCCCAGGGGTTTATACCTATATTAAATACACGCTTCTATCCATGGAAGGGTAGGCAGAGGTGTTTCTGACCGTATACTTCGTCAACTATAGGTGCCTTTAATTGGAGACGAGCCTATTGTCGTCAACCGGGCATAGTAACTGACTCAATGCTGCTGCCAAGACGTTAAAATAAAACTCTATAACAAAGTCAAAGTCAAAAATCATTTATTCATTTAGGTCACAAAGTAACACTTATGAACGTCAAAGTATATAGGTTAGTGAGTTTACTAAGTTACTGAAGCTACATTTAGGTTAGTTGCTAGGTTCAGGCAAAGGGTAGAGCCTATGAGAAGAAACCTGCAAGAAACTCACGGCCACTCTTTCAAATCGCCAGTTAAATATAATTTCAGTATTTTACAACTCAGATTAACAAGGTGTTACAGCCATTATGCCATATACTACTAACTATAAAAAACTAAAGATAACAATAATACTGTATACTAACAATAATACTAACTAAAGATAAAAACAATTTGCCCAATCAAGGAATTGAACTTAAAACATCACAGCAGTCGCGTTCACTTCACCTGTGCCTCACTGAGGCAGTCAGAATTATATTAAAAGTATAAATCGTTCGTTATAAACATTATGATCTGATAATGTCGACAAAAAACTTATAACAAAAAAGGATTGACAGAAAAACGCGTTAAGATTTTCCAAAAACTGATGAAAAGTACAGTTCAGTAAAGGACAGTTACAGAAGCGACCTGGCTTGATGAGTGCCAATTATACAGTATTGTTCTAACTGCTTATGAGTCGGTACGACTCGGCATAACTGGCCACGAATTCGCTACAACAAGAACTGAATCTGAAGATCTATGGCTTTCTAGCCTTGGATGATACAGCGGCGTGGTGGAGGTAGGGAGTCTACGATATATCATAAATTTTAGTACATAAAGAACCATGATTCTATCCATCCATTTCAATGGCATAGAGAGGCAAATCGAATAAGACTTGCACTGCAAAACACCAGAATTTTTACTATTCCGTCCATATTGATCAGCTCTGGTAGACAGTTCAAATCACCCCGCTGGCCCATTTGCGGGTATGTAGAGTTTACATATCTTCGGGAACTTTATGAAGAACTCACAGATATGCACGTTTTCTTACGATGTTTTCCTTCACCTTTAAAGTGAGCGATAATTAACCATTTATTATAACTTCTAAAAGTCAGGAGTATGACTTTGGAACCAAACTTGAGACCGTTCAACGGTTTAATAAGCTATCGCTAGTTATAGCACGTATAAGATGGCGAATCAAGATTACGATCTGGTCTACATAACAAAGGAAATGCCTATCGAGTGCGAGCTAAAATTAGCTATTATTTACTTTGGCATGCGGCAGCATCCTTTATGTAAAGTATCTTAGTCACATGTGCAATATGTCTGCCTGATTGAATTACTAATAAGACGATTGATGCACACGCCACGGGTAAATTACATAATGTGCTTCTACGCCAAGTGTCTAGCTAGTTCGTGATATGGGTGATTGTCGATTAGATTGTCTTCCTCAATTAAATTAGCTACATAGAGCAGCGATAGCTCAGTGGGGAGACCAACAGGCTGCAATACAGATGGTCTCGGGTTCGAATCCACGTCCCGCACCTCTAAATTTCGGAAGTTATATGACTTTTCGAAATTATGTGCGTATTGATTAATTAACAATTATCGCCTGCTCCGTGCCTCGGAAAGCACGTTAAGCCGTTGGTCCCGGCTGCCATGAACATCTATGGCAGTCGTTATTGGGAGAGTGTCGACACAAAAGATCCCATTGGGTCGGAGTGTCACCGGTCTGCACTGACTGGCCCCCACATAAGATAAGATAATAAGATAAAATTAGCTACATACTGCCACAGGGGTTGTCTTTATAGGGCCTTGGCTGACCAGGTCTACTCAATAACAGTTTTTTATATTGTACACCGTACTTAAACAGCACGCAACGCTTACGTATAACATCAACCTTACTAACACTAAAAGACGGAAAGATATTGTCTGTACCATACTTTCTGAATCAAAGTTTGTTTTTACAAATAGATTTTTTACATTCTTAGGGCCTTTTCTTTATAACAAGATAAATAAACAAACAGCTATATATGACCCAAGTTATGTAAGATCTAAGCGGATAGTCTGTCAGTACCTACAAACTTTAAATTATGAGGATACTGAAGATTTGTTGATTGTTGTTAAATAAGCTCCATGATAATAATTATAATATTGGCCTATTTTTGCATAATTATATTTATATAAAATTGTATGTAACTTAGTTCCAATTTCCATTCAACGTGGCAATGCTGCCAGTCTTCTGGGCACACTACCGGTCGACTGTGATGCGGAGGAATTTTATGACGCCTATTATAATTAAGTGTTAGTTTTCTTTTTCTTTCTGTTTTATAATATTTTAGGTATAAGTTATTTTTAAAGAATTGTGGTTATATGTACATATTTGAATTTCTTATAAATAAATTACGAAGTAGCTACGAAACTTGGTTCCTATTAGTAGGTATATTGTAAGTGTCCATAACGCCTGTGGCACAGGTTTACCCTAGTACAGGCACCCATATTATATTATCTATATTAAGTACTTTATGGACTGTCTCCATATTTTACCACTGTAATCAATAAATAAATTATTAGTACTATTATTATTAATAACATTTACGGCTCAGGCCCGTAATATATTATCTTGTGATCCTCTATTAATAGGTAATTAAAAATACCTGCATGAAACTTGTGAACGGCTTTATGGTAAGCGAAAGACGCTAGTAATATAAAGATTTCTACAAGTGGAAGTACCGATGACATAGTGGTTTAGGCGTTTGCCTCGCCAATGGCACTGCGCGAGTATTGTGTGTTCGTTCCCACACGGGAAAAATTGTTTTACTTTTTTTTATTGCCATTGGTTGCAGACGAGCAAGTGGCCCACCTGATGGAAAATAGTAACCGCTGCTCATGGACTTCAGCAATGTCAGGACACTGCAAAGCCACTACCTACCGTGAAAGAAGAACTCTCTTTAAACCACATTTGAAGAAGGACATATCATAGCGCTCGGGAAACACCGAAGCTGGCAGTTCATTCCAGAGCTTGCACGTATATTCACAAATATATATTCACAAATATATATTCACAAATATATATTCACAAATATATATTCACAAATATATATTCACAAATATATATTCACAAATATATATTCACAAATATTCGTCATTCACAAATAGTAATTCTGAGTTTCGATGTTCTTTGTGTTCGTTGTTAGAATGTTTGTAAAGTCCTTATTGTAAAGTTCCTAGAACAGGATTTTTCTTTTTAAAAGCAAAAGACCATCAAGCAGGCATATGCCTACTTGCACAATTTTGATTTATATAATAAATAGAGGTCCCTTTCCACGCCCCATATTGCTTTTGCCTCGAGCAATCATCCCGTTGTGTTTTACGAGCCACAAACTACCAAAACCATTAACAAAACAGCGCTGCTTTTTAAACACGCTAGACATTTACCAAAATAGGGTATTATTTCACATTTTAACAGTAGTAACACACAGTCACAGACATAAAATAACGTACCAAACATAATCATGATGTCGATGTAAAGTTATGATTTATAATGATATCTAAACAAAATGACAATGTACACGTATATTTATTACTAGCTTTTGCGCGCGGCTCCGCCCGCGTGGTACCTACATCAATAAAAAGTACCTTATGTCCTTCCCCAGGTTTTAAACTATATCTGTACCAAATTTCATCTAAATCGGTTGAGTGGTTTAGCCGTGAAAAGGTAACAGACAGACAGACAGACAGACAGATAGACAGACAGACAGAGTTACTTTCGCATTTATAATATTAGTTAGGATAAGTAAGGATCTATACTAATATTATAAAGCTGAAGAGTTTGTTTGTTTGAACGCGGTAATCTCAGGAACTACTGGCTCGATTTGAAAAGTTCTTTTAGTGTTGGATAGCCTATTTATCGAGGAAGAATATAGGCTATATAACATCACGCTACAACCCACGGTGGCGGCGCAGTAACGATAAACACGGGTGAAACCGCGGGAACGTCTAGTACTGTATAATGATAGGCACCTTAAACTTTGTGCTAATTTATGTGCAACCGCAACGTCAAAGCGTTTGTCGTGCGCGTACCTGATTTTTACACACGGTGTTTTGCACAAGGTGTTGGACGAAAGCTTTTGGCGGCAAGACGTGGTAATCCGTCGCTTCCGCGGACAAGTACCAGCCGAGCGCACTAGTATTAAGTGTGCGAAGTGAAGTTTAACTAACGTAGTATTAAGGAGTATTTACTAAAATTAAATTTTATAATATGTAAATTTGGGTTAAGCTATTTATCTATGGGCCTATGCAGCCCGAAATAAATGATTTATTATTATTTGTTTCTCTTTCACGGGTATATTCCTAATACGTTAGGAAAATACCCAGCCCTTTGGGAGGCTTACACGGAGACATGCGTCCAACGTGAAGAGGCCCTTTGAGAGTTTTAATCAAAGGTGGGATGGAACACCGACAGCGGCACTAGCCGCAGCAGGCGTAGGACTATTGCTACGCATGGATTCTAATATATGGGCTATGGGTATGGGTGTTTGATGGACTGGTATATTGGTAACTATGGATGATAAAACGGCGTCTGCCCTGAATACTCTAATAGCATCAATCGAATGGATAGACGGTGACTTGCCAACTCACTAGATGGGCCCCCTGAATAGCCACGATAGGCATACAAGCCAACAGCAGAGGGCAACACCGGTGCGAGCGGCTAGGGGTGTCGAGCGGTGCGGCGCCAAGTGTTGTGGGTTCGAACCCCACACGGGACAAAAATTTGTGTGATCCACAAATGGTTGTTCCAAGCCTGGGTGTTCTGTACTGTGTCTGTTGTTTGAATGTTTGTAGAGTGGGCGATAGTGCGGGAGTTGTCTTTACACATGTATCATAAATTTGTGGCAATTCTCTTTTATCATCAAGTATGGCATAATACCGACGACCTGGTAAAGTCGCGGGAAGCGGTTGGATGCGGGTGGCCCAAGACCGGTCTGTGTGGAAAACCTTGGGGGAGGCTATGTCCAGCAGTGGACGTCTTTTGGCTGACATGATGATGATGATGATGATGGCATAATAAATCAGAATATCATAAATCATCATGCTCCTTTTTATTGTGAGTTTACCGATGACAAAATAACACTTTTGTTCTGTTATAAAAATCAAAAATCAATACTACCTATAGATACCGATTACTCAAAAATTTGCAGAAATTAAGGTAAGTCTCCTAAAGGAACGAGATGGGTGTAAAATCCCAATATTCAACCTCTTCGTCTTTATGTGACCTTGTGACCCCTATATCTTGGGGGTATTTTAACCCACAGGTTCCATAATCAAACTCGACCGAGGTATGACTCCAAGGCGTCTGCACACCAAGTTACAAGTCAATCGTACCTACTGCTCGGCATGATGCTCACAGCTGGGCTGGCTTTTGACTATCTTGCCCAGTGTTAGGCGTCATACCAACTGTTAGGCATTATGCCCACTCTTGGGCATCATGTCCACTGTTGGGCATCATGACCATTGTTGGGTATCATGTCCATAGTTGGGCATCATGCCCACTGTTGGGCATGTTGTGTTGCAAAACGCAGCACAAGACAAAACTCGACAGCAAACAGCAACAATCAAATCTAATCAGCACACCACCACTCTGCATATAAATGAAGTCATTTTGCAATTTAAAATACATGTGATCTTGTGACCCCTATATCTCGGAGGTGTTTTGACCCACAGGTCCCATATTCAAACTAGACCAAGGTATGACTCCAAGGTGTCTACATATTAAGTTACAATTCAATCGGTCCAGTGGTTCCGGAGTTATGCCTGTCACTAACAGACAGACACACAGACCCACAAAGTCTTTTCATTAACCTCTTCAAAGAAGACTCAGAGGTTAATAACTGACTAAGTATATGGTTTAAAAACTCTATTAGCTCTCATGACCGAAGCGAAATTTTTCAAAAATCACTCTATAAAAATATTTGATAATCACACACGCCACCTCATATATAAAGAAGAAGATAATGATAGGTTTATAAGTTTATAACATTAAGAAACAATTTACAATTAAAAAGTGTGGGTGTGAGCTTCTTACCTGATTCATCTTATGAGACCTCTACTTCTTGAACTGGATTTTTTGTCAGTATTCTATTACTCTCTATTTTATTTTATTGCTTTCGCATTTTAACATATCTAAATCTTCTCCCTAGCCTTTATTATTCCCAAGTTAATTATGATCGGCTTTCTAGTCTAACCGGATTTGACTGGATATCAGTTTTTATACGGAGTGACTGCCATCTGACCTCCGCAACCCGAAGGCTAACGATACCCTAAGGCTAGACCAGTGTCAGGATATTAGAGGGCACTAACTTCCCAATAACGACTGCCATAGATGGTCATGGCAGCCGGAACCGACGGCTTAACGTGCTCTCCGAGGCACGGAGCAGGCGATAATTGTCAATAAATAGGCACATAATTTCGAAAAGTCATATAACTTCCGAAAGTCAGAGATGCGCGACGTTGGTTTGAACCCGAGACCCTCTGCATTGAAGTCTGTTGGTCTCCTCACTGAGCTATCGCTGCTTCTCTATATATATCATATCTAAATAATATTAAAAATATATTATGGAAATAAAGTACCTATATTGAATTTGAAATTAAGTTTAAATAATCCCAAAATAAAAATAAACAAACGCATACTATTACTGTTTTCAATAAATTCTTCGTTAAGGAGGTGATATTAGATCACAGATGTTACAAAATAAAATTATAATCGTTATAAGTAACTTGAAACCACGTGAAAGCACTTTAGTAATAAATATTGGACAGCTGTTGCATTAGGTTATAAATAGCACTTCGCGTATTTTAACTCGGACAACACACATGCGGGCAAAGCAGCAGACGTAAGTTAGTAGGTACTTAGCCATAAACAAAAGAAAGCTGTTTTTTTTATTACGGTAGGTACTTATAAGAAAGAAAGAAAGAAGAAAATTCATTTATTTCAACAGAAAACACACAACACATACTGCAGATGTTAATCGATTGTAGAAATGTTATTTGTCGAATATCTACGTTATTCGATTATCTTAATGGCCAAGCCCAATCGAATACAAAGTCGACGCATTTGAATACTATCAAATGAATTCGAATCTTTACAATAGGCGATACCAAATTCTTTGTCTCAAAAAACCGACAGAATGATTCCTATCTTGTCAATATGGGCACAAACAAAACTTTATTTTTCTTTCGCAATCTTCACATACATAACGTTTAATAAAGGAGAAAGCACATAGCCAAATATTAAAAGGCACATTAAAAATATTGATTAGCCGTTTACGAACATAATTACACAAATAACTATCCATATAATACCGCTGATTGGAATGGAAAGGTAATGCACAGGACTATAAAAATATTATACGTAGAACCACAGCCGTCAGCGCGTCAATAAAAATTAATCATTTCATTTAAAAAAATATTAATATTCGAGTGGAAGTTCTATTATAAGTGTACACGTATGGTGGGGTTGGCAATTAGTTGATCTCACACCTTTTCTGCCGGCGTTCCTGGACGTCATTCAATTTTATCGTGTAATTAGAGTCTATAAAATCAGAAGTAGCCAGCGATGTCCGCTCCGGTTCGCGTTGAGGCGATTCCCGCGCATATTTTGGATGGCAACCCACATTCCGCTGGCCACAGAGCTGAACTAACGTCTTGAAAACTACGAATATACTTTTTATTGTCACGGTTAGAAGATTCTAGAAAATTGAATGTTACTTGATGGGTGAATAATGATTTACTTTTGAAGGCATTGTAGTTGTTACTTTGGTAGATGAACACAAGTATTTTTAGGTATTTTTACACCTAATTAACCAGTAAAGTATGAGGGAATGATGGATTGTCGTGTTTGGTTGAAGTTTTGAATTCATTACTTTGCATGAGTTGCCGCAGTTACGTATAGTTTATACCTTTGAGTTGAAGTTTGAGATAAATAAATAAAAAATGATAAAATAAATATATAAATAAACATAACACTTTACCAAAGTTTCAAGAAGCCAGACGAATCACCAGAGGCTTAGTAATGTTTTATTTTCTATCTCAATGTTTTAATGCGCTATAATAAATTCATTCTACAGAAATACAAGGTAATCGTGGTTATAAAGGTAAAGATTACGTGTCTGAGTAATTTCAATACTTTTTACAGTAAAAGAGTATGTAGTCAAAACGAAGCTAATCCTAATCCTATCCTAATCCTAACTTCCTAACTAATATTATAAAAGTGAAAATGATTTTATTTGTTTGTTTGTTACCTTTCCACGCCTAAACCACTGAACCGATCATTCTGGAATTTTGCATATACATAGTCAGATGTTCAGAAACGGACATATGCTACCTTTCCTCCCAAAAAAATGTACTGTTCCCGAGAAAAACAACAATAACGTACTTATGATAATAGATGGCGCCACGTGTCTTTCGAATCATGATTGAATTATATTATTACAAGCAGAGTACAACCCGAATTAATTGTCAAATTCTAAATTAACGCGAGCGAAGCCGCGGGCAAAAGCTAGTTTTAGCCTATAAAACTAACACTATATTTTACTGCAAACATTTTCTTACTATAACCACAGTTTCTTAACACAAACATTTTCTAACTATAACCACAGTTTCTTAACACAAACAATTTCTTACTATAACCACAGTTTCTTAACACAAACATTTTCTTACTATAACCACAGTTTCTTAACACAAACATTTTCTAACTATAACCACAGTTTCTTAACACAAACATTTTCTTACTATAACCACAGTTTCTTAACACAAACATTTTCTTACTATAACCACAGTTTCTTAACACAAACATTTTCTTACTATAACCACAGTTTCTTAACACAAACATTTTCTAACTATAACCACAGTTTCTTAACACAAACATTTTCTTACTATAACCACAGTTTCTTAACACAAACATTTTCTTACTATAACCACAGTTTCTTAACACAAACAATTTCTTACTATAACCACAGTTTCTTAACACAAACATTTTCTCAATATATGTATGTATGTATATCGGTTCACCGACTGCCACGGCAAGCATATTTACCACCTTACACCTTACAACAAAACTCCCTTGATGGCGCAACGGTACATACATTATTGTGACTACAGTCTCGGGCTTAATTCCCGAGCCAGACAAAATGTTATAGCCCTTTTTAATTCTTAATATTATCACAAAGTCTATAACTGTGTTTTGGCCATAGGCTCGCTCCTTTTAACGTCGGACAAAGACCAAAGTTGGCAAAATGTATCAATAATTCTACGCTGCTTACTGTTTCGGGAATATTGCCTTAAAATTACGTATTAAATTAGTTAAAATTGCGTATTATTAAGTTTACGTAAAAAAACAACGGGTTGCACTCCGGAAGTGCCGGCAGAAGTGAAAACTTGAATATTAACGTTGTGCATTTTTGATATTTTGGAATGGTTAGGGATTAATTTTGCACGAATTGCTTTAATTATCAGTATAAAAGTACTATCATTTATGTGGTAAAATACAATATTCATTTATTGCGCTATCGTACACAAACATGACAATTCTTCCTCCGTCTTACGAATTTTCGATCAGGTCACGTGTCCTGACGCGAGTTTGACAATTATTCACCCTCCGTCTTACGAATTTTCGATCAGGTCACGTGTCCTGACGCGAGTTTAACATTTTTTACCCATCACAAAAAAGTGCACAACGCCGCTAAAGAAGTTTTCACTTCAAAAAACATCCGATACAGCAAAACAAAAGTCAACAAATTAACCGCATAAACAAAACGCGTATTAACAAAAAGCTCGGTACAAAAGTATTAATATTCACCGCGGGCGATATCAAACTGCACAGCGTGACTCCATACCTGCACATTCTAGGATGCCTCGCGTACCTCCTCAATCCTTAAACCGTTTAAAACTAAGATTAAAGTTGTCGCCGCTATGTTTTTGCACCATTACCCAGCGTACTCATAAAGCCGTTTTTCTTTGTCGTGTGTGTTTAAAATAACAAGCATAACCTTTTCGAAGCTCTATAAATATCATAACATACTATCACGCTGCTTTTTTTAGGGTTCCGTACCTCAAAAGGAAAAAACGGAACCCTTATGGGATCACTTGTTGTCCGTCTGTCTGTCCGTCAAGACCCTTTTTCTCAAGAACGCGTGGAGGTATCAAGCTGAAATTCATATCAAATACTCAGGTCTACTGTCCCATGGAGCTGTAAAAAAATCAAACTTCCAACGCAATCACAAGATACAGCCGTTTATGCTGCAAATTTTCGACACATGCAAGGGAATCAAAACCTACAGGATACTTCCCGTGAACTCAGAATCTTGAAATTTGGTACGAAGCAACGTCTTATAGCATAGATAAAGGAAAAATTGCGCAAAGTATATATTTTTAGTTACATCATATAATAAAAATATTTTTAATAATTTTAAAGGATTACTGAAACGATAAAGAGACCTTTGTCTTAAATGTATGCTCCTCCAGCTTACCACATTGTAATGTTATGGATTTCATTTAGCAATAAAAATATCATAACTTTTACTTATATACCTACAGAAGACTCTACTTGAAGAGTTTTTGCAAAAAAATCCATGCAAGTTTTATAATTTGGAACGTTCATTGAGGTATAAGCACAACTAATGAATCAACAGTCGTGTTTTTTAATTTAAGATAATATATCAATTTGGAACTTTATTGTTGCATGCTGTATAACGGCCAAATATGTGATACAAAATAATTGTAATTAATACCTTTATACCATACCATATTTGACGCAATCAATTATATTATTATTATTATTATTAAAAAACAGGTTTGTACGGAACCCTCGGTGCGCGAGTCCGACTCGCACTTGGCCGGTTTTTTTGTAGTAGGCAGCAAAGGCGTATGGTATGGCGGTAAGCAGGTATTTAGTCTATTGATGATTGTAATATAGGGGCGTGAGGTATGCTAACCTCACGCCTCTGTTCTCGAAGGGGTAGGTAAGCAAAGTGGAGTTCGCCAATTATGATTTAAGGTGTTACGTAATAGACGGCGAGCCTGTTTCTGACTAACGGGTACAAGGCTTCGTACTGCAAAACATAATAACTCTGCCCGACCTGAGCATCGAAACCGAGACCTCAACAGACGCTTTAACTACGGCTTTGCAATAGAGGCAGTCTCGCTGTCAAACATACTCGTAGTAAAATACCAAAAAATCTAATGACGCGAAATTTTAATGTTTCTTTTACATTTTTAAAGTAATTTGCTCTTCTATTAAGAAAGTTTGTTACAAACAGTCAAATGATGGACACAAAATCCTCTCTGAATTGGCACAACTCTTTGTGGATGACACATTTTTTTGTCCCGTATAGAAATGGAACCAACATCTCTAAGCCTAGTGGCACTGGCGTGGCCAACAATTAAACCATCCACCCATGCAGAAGGGTTGATTGGATGTTTAGGTCTTATGAAATTGTGTATGACTCTATAGTTAAAAGGCTTATGTTTAACTTATCACCAGGTATAGTAAAATATAACAGTCAAAAATAGTAAATGATCACCAAATTGCACAGTAAAATATATTTAAAGAGATCAAAGTAAGTCGACGGACTCCTATTTTTGGGTGAGTTTAAAAAGGAACCTAACATAACCTAACCCTTCCAAGACGGAATGCAGTGATTTGAGACGTATAGGTGTTCGTTATGATATATTTTAGTAAGCATATTTTGCTGCGCAATTACTATTTTTGGTGGTCGTCTATATATTAATACGTGAAGCGAAAACTTTGTACCCTTTTTTACGAAAATTGGGCGGACGGAGGAGTATGAAATTTCGCACTTATAGTATATACAGAGAAGAAGTGACGAATGCTAATATTTATATAAAATATGTATAATAAATACATTAAATTAATGAAAAAACACTACACGTACACAAGCATGCATTTGACACACGCAGTCGAAGCGCGTAACTATGGTTACATATTATATCAATATACGAGTATAATGACATGACATAAATATCAGTTGGTCGAATTTCGAGCACTAGGCGACCGGTAGTTATATTTAATCCCTAGTTAAAAACATGTATAGCCCTCAACTCCGAGCTATTAAGAATATTGCAGTGTTTAAAACAATGTGAATTTGTGTAACTCAAGAACTGAACCTGATAAAATCTACACAGTAAACAAAATAAAACAAGCTTTTGTCACTGAACCAACAAACAAAAAATAAAAATAAATTATAAATAACTATAATAAATTGTCTTTCCAATTGGCGTGGGACTGATTTATCATTACAATCTGTTTTTATTCATTAATAATCATTATTTTTGACTGCTGCGTCAATTCAGTACCTTAAATTCGCACTGTGAGGTGCCAGGTTCGATTGCTTGGTCGATTAACGTGTGACTTGGTGTATGTATGTGTCATTAGGTATTGGGACACAGTGATTAGACATAGATAATTCCTGACTTGTAGGGACTTCATAAAGATATAAATGAAGACTCAAAGTGATAATGTAACACTTAGGAACGTAATGAGCTTAGTGAAGTTACTAAATTTATATTTAGGTTAGTTGCTAGGTTCAGGCAAAGGGTTGAAGCCTATGAAAAGAAACCAGCAAAAAACTCACGGTCACTCTTTTAAACCGCCATTCATGCATAATTTTAGTATTTCACTACTCATATGTAAAAAGTGTTCCAGCCATTATACAATTTATTAATGACTATTAAAATCTATACTAATATTATAAAGCTGAAGAGTTTGTTTGTTTGTTTTGTCGGTTAAACGCGCTAATTTCAGGAACTACGGGTTCGAATTGAAAATTTATTTTAGTGTTGGATAGCCCTTTTATTAAGGAAGGCTATAGAGTATATAACATCACGCTACGACCTACCCTACGACGAAAATTGTTGCAAAACGGACAAAATTCTCTTATGTAAAGCAGACGAAATTGCGCGGGTCAGCAAGTCTAAAATAAGCACCGTGCACCAAGACTCAGATCAACAATATAGGATCATTCAAATTTTTGAAGTGAAAACTTCTTTAGCGGCGTTGTGCATTTTTTTGTGATGTGTATAAAATGTTAAACTCGCGCCAGGAGACGTGACCTGATCGAAAATTCGTAAGACGGAGGGAGAATTGTCATGTTTGTGTACGATAGCGCAATAAATGAATATTGTATTTTACCACATAAATGATAGTACTTTTATACTGATAATTAAAGCAATTCGTGCAAAATTATTCCCTAACCATTCCAAAATACCAAAAATGCACAACATTAATATTCAAGTTTTCACTTCTGCCGGCACTCCCTGAGTGCAACCCGTTTTTTTTCTAACCTGTCACACTTAGCGGTTTGTCGATAGCGGAGTGACCGCTCAAACCACTGTGCCTTCGGCATATTTATGGCGTAATGTAATGAATGATAAATAGAATTGGCCTTACAACGCGTGGGAGGTTTATCATAACGATCAGTTTTTATTAATTAAACATTTTGTCGGTCTGTTTATAAACAGCTTTTAGAAACATAAGCTTAAGTGCTGACGCAATAGCCGGTTGTGTGGTCCCGGATTCAGGTCCAAATGTTGTTTTTATCATGTTTGCACGATCTCAGTACCGGCATAACACTCAGCTATGGATTTGACCGCACCTATATTAATCAAATATTACCAGAAAAGAATCATAGCCAGTTGCACTCCCTGATCGGTAAACGTTTAGCAAGGTTAAGCAACGTTGGGTGCAGCTGATTTCAGCATGAATGGGCCGGCTCGACCGGGGAAGGACTACCCTCTCACAGAATATCGACGTGAAATAGCAGTGTTCCTACTGTTGTGTTTCGTTCGGTGAGAGTGCCGGAGGCCCAATCACCCTCTTTCCCCTTCGTGTTCCATTTCCTTCCCACTTCTTTTCCTAAAGGGCAAGTGATGCCTCTGGTGTTGCAGGCGTCCATAGGCTACGGTAACCACTTACTATCAGGTGGGCCATATGCTTGTTTGCCACCGTAGTCGTATAATAAAAAAAAAGCTTTACATCCACAGTTGGAAAAATTACTTGTGAACGGCCTGGGTTACAGACGGAACAATTACTTGTGAACGGAACTGAACGGCCATCAGTTCTACTATAAGACATTTCAAGGTTATCTATTAATTACCGGACAACCTGTATATGTATCTACACTTCATCCTCCAAATACATACATATAATAAATAACAAATAAAAATCATCTCAGCTCGCGTGGGTGGTTTATTATCAGTTTAATTAAACGTACTGTCCGGTCCGTTAGTCTCGAGATTACATCTCAACACACCTATCCGCATATCTGCGCATGAATTAAACATGATAGGTATTTAATTTACATCGCATTAAAACATACGATGCCTCTAAACCTCCAATTCGTCGGCGGCTGTAATTTTAACTGTAATTTTCCGGTTAGTCTTGTATATAAGCGAATGATTTAGTGTGTTGCCTCTCCAACGGATTTGTTGTTAAAAGTATTCATTACGATGTGGGGTTAGATTGCAGTCAATGATTTTGTAAACAGAAACGAAGGATATATATACTGGCGCACGCAAAGAGAAGACGCGAAAATGTCCAAAGACGTAGAGAACTTTGTAGAGAATTCAGACATGCAGGTAGGTTTCGTTGTGACGTTTTCGTATAACATTAAATCGAGCAATAATTAATAATATTCTATCACATACACACAACACCATCTAGCCAAAACTAAACAGAGCTTGTACTCCATAGTACAAGCTCTGCTTAGTTTGGGCTAGATGGTAGTAAGTATATATGTATGTTTATCCATTGTCTAGTACCCATGTACTAGACAATGGATAAACATACATACATACTTTTTTTATAAATTCGTACATATTACACATAGAAATACCCGGATCAAGACAAACATCCATGTTCATGCACACAAATGTTTGACTTGTGCGGGAATCGAACCCGCGACCTCAGGCGTGGCAGTTGGTTACATTAACCACTACGCCATGGAGGCTGACAAATTAATTATTTAAAACGCACATTACTTCTAAATATCACGCAGAGTTCTCGAGTTCGATCCTAAAGTGCGTATACTGACAATTACGAGCTTTAGCATCGAACTCAAGAACTTTGCGTGACAGTCCAACGTCCCCTCATTAAGCTATCGTTGCTTAGCATATTTTGCTTTTGTATTATCTCCAAATATTGAGCAGCGATAGCTCAGTGGGGAGACCAACAGACTACAATGAAGAGGGTCTCGGGTTCGAACCCACGTCGCGCACCTCTGACTTTCGGAAGTTATATGATTTTTCGAAATTATGTGCGTATTGATTGACAATTATCGCCTGCTCCGTGCCTCGGAGAGCACGTTAAGCCGTCGGTCCCGGCTGCCATGAACATCTATGGCAGTCGTTATTGGGAGAGTGTCGACACAAAAGATCCCATTGGGTCGAAGTGTCGCCGGTCTGCACTGACTGGTTCCCACATAAGATAAGATAAGATCACCAAATATTTAGCAAGGATGAGCATTTCCACTGATATGACTAACTATTTTCAGACTGGGGCTCCGCCCGATTGAGTCCCACGAACGCATCAAGTAAAGTACCATGTTAACCCAGGATATGTTCTACATGTGTGCTATGTTGCATCCAAATCAATTCAACGGTGACAGAGTAATAAACATCCAAATATCATCACAAACTTTCGCACAACAATAAATTCTGTTTCAACTTAGCGTAGTCAACAATCAATTGTAGGTCACACAAATAATTGTACCGTGTGGGATTCGAACCCACAACGCTCAACGCGTTGCTACAGTCAATGTAATTTGTAGGATATCTACAAAATATGAATGACTAGATGTTCCCGCGGTTTCGCCCGCGTTTATCGTTATTGCGCCGCCACCGTGGGTCGTAACGTGATGTTATATAGCCTATAGCCTTCCTTGATAAATAGGCTATCCAACACTAAAATATTATCCCATTGCCCACTGTAGCCACCCAAAGTACTTGGGCATCACCTTAGACAGAACTTTAACCTTTAAAGTCAACTGTGAAAATATTAAACAAAAGGTTTTCACTCGAAACAACTTACTTCAACGCCTAACATCTTCAAAGTGGGGAGCTACGCCTTCTATTTTACGCACCACAGGACTAGCGTTATGTTTCTCTGCGGGCGAATATGCGTGCCCTGTGTGGCATCGATCGGCCCATGCCAAAAAAGTGGATACAGCTCTCAACGAAACGTGCCGGAAAATAACAGGATGTTTGAAGCCGACTCCGGTAAAGATGTTGTACCCATTAGCAGGTATTGCCCCTCCAGCTGTCCGCAGAGAAGTAGCCACTGCAATCGAAAAATGGAAACAGGAAACTGATCGAAGACACCCAGTATATGGCCAAATTCCACCTGCCAAACGGCTAAAAAGCCGTAACAGTTTCCTCCACACCGTACCTGCAAGTGCCAATGATGCTCCTGAAGCCAGAGTAAACATGTGGTGCGAAAAATTCTTACTGCCTGCTTTTATCCCACCGGCAGAAAAGTTACCTCCGGGAGCCAAACTGCCTTGGCCAACCTGGAAGGCACTCAACAGGTTGCGTACCCAGGTTGGCCGATGTAAAGACAATCTGTCAAGGTGGGGATATATAGACACAGGTACGAATGCATGTGACTGCGGCGTATCACCACATACAATGAGGCATCTGTTGTTGTGCCCCATGAGCCCAGAATCGTGCACACTGGATGACCTGTACCAGGCTAAACCAAATGCAATCCGCGTTGCCGAAAACTGGTCGAAAATTATATAAAATGTGTTGCCATCGACACGATAAGTAAGTACTAAAGTAATTTTTCAAATCGAACCAGTAGTTCCTGAGATTAGCGCGTTCAAACAAACAAACAAACAAACTCTTCAGCTTTATAATATTAGTATAGATAGTGTACAGCAAAATTCTTTATTTATTGCAACGACTTGTGTTTGATCGCCAACTCTCTCTACTCTATAGTTTGGAACTGTACTGATAGACGGCAATTGGCATCCTAACTTGGCTTGCCAACTATTGGTTGTTCCTTACCATTTTCCTTGTTATATCGTAAAGACAACCTATGGGCAAAATTTGAGATTTCTAGGTCCAAGCCTAGATAAGGGCTGGGCGTGGAAGAGTCAAGCTGTGACTTCTACTTTTATAAATATTTGACTGCACGAATGACTTAGTGGTTCAAGTTGTTGGCTCGCCTCGAGTGTAGAGGGTTCGATTTTCACACGGGACAAAAAGGGAATAACTACTTTCGGCTTTGCGTGGACAAATTGCTCAGTAAAAAATCTATTTACAAATAATTATAATTAATTAATTAAAATAATTTAAATAATACCTCGTTGCAGGAAATATTTCGGTAAAAAAGGACGCATAAATAAATATTTAAACTGATAACAATCATAGGCACCGCCATTTTTCTTCTTTTGCGCTCCATTCTGGGTCAGCATATAAATAAACGTGCATTTTTAATAAGATACTTGTTTTTCTTAACATGTTCTTTTTTATTACATAAATAAGGTATCGAATAATAAATATACATAGATATTATTCAATCAATGAAATGCTCATTTTTAGTCAATTATAAGTGACAATATTGCAACATTATGTGTATCAAGAAAAGGCATATTTAAAAAACTTGCTGCAGCTTTATTATCATGTTTAGTTTGTTTTGGGTATAAGATATTAAAAAAGAAATGCATTACTTACTATAATTAATGTCCACGCCAAACCGAAGCACCATAACAAACTGAGCATTCCCTTTGTGTGTTCCACAAATGGTTCTTCCGAGTCTGGATGTCCTTTATGTCCGTTTTTTTTTAATGTTTGTAAAGCCCCTCGCTAGTCGCTTACACAGGAATGATTGCTAGTGCGGAAGCTGTCTTTTTTTGAACAAACATATTATACGCTCTGGAAGATATTACTTATAACTTTTATAAAAAGCTATATGTAATACAGGCATGTATATAATTATGTATTTTTTTTTATAGAACTAAGGTGGCAAGCAAGCATACGGCCAACTGATGGTAAGTCATCACCGTAGCCTATGGACGCCTGCAACACCAGAGGCATCACTTGCGCGTTGCCAACCCTTTAGGAAAGGAAGTGGGAATGAGAAGCGGGAAGGGGGAAGAGGGTGATTGGGCCTCCGGCACTCTCACTCGCCAAACGAAACACAACAGTAGGAATACTGCTATTTCAGGTCGATACTAGTGACAGGGTAGTCCTTCCCCGCTTGAGTCGGCCCATTTAAGCTGAAATCAGCGAAGCTCTACTACCTATATATGTGTGCAGATGTATGTATGTGTAAGTATGTATGTTAATATAAAATGTGTTTGGTGAGTGGTGTCGGAGATTTTAATGGCATAATATATGGTCATTTATATCTACAATCCATGCTTCAGTATTATTTTTTATGTTACTTGGGCGAAATGGCGGCCATTTTGTTTATTTTGTTATCTAATCACGGACACACGTTGTAATTTAGCGATATCGTTGCTTGTGATAGTCTAAAAAAAACAAAAAAGGTCTTGTTTTACAGCTCATAGTATAGCTAACATGTTTACGATAAAACATTTTTAGAATCTACCTTAGTTCAATTTAAAAAAATATATGATAACAGAAATTTAAGAAAATTTTTACTGTTATTATTTTGTTATTTCACTTTTCACAAAAACCAAATAACATAAAAAGTAATACTGAAGCATGGATTGTAGATATAAACGACCATATATTATGCCATTAAAATTTCCGACACCACTCACCAAAACATTGTATATCCCGTCAAGTGTCGAGCGGACATACGCTGTCCGCAAAAATGAGTCACCAAATTAAAAAAAAAACGACAATTGTATGTCCGCTGCACACTTGACTCGTTAATGAGTCAAGTGTCGAGCGCACATACATTTGTCCGTTTGTGTATTGTTTGCACAATGAATTTTTAATTATTTTTTATGTATTTCCACTAGACATTCAAGAAGATATGTGTGCAGATGAATTGATTAGTAATTCCTGTTCAAAAATAAAGTCTTTTGCCAAAGGCTAGCGGCAATATCTTTGTAGAAGGTGTCGGCTTGTAATTATAAAAGTAGTTTTTATTAACACAATCGTTCTATATACATGAATTATGTTATTTTTTATTGAACTACTAAATGTCTTTATTAAAGCAATAGCATAGACATTTTTTTGCAAATGTTAATACCTAGTTGTAATCATAAAATTTATAAGCTAGCCTCTTTAATGCAGGATGGCGGTTTATCTCCTGCCATATAAAAAACAAAATCTATACTAATATTATAAAGCTTAAGAGTTTGTTTGTTTGCTTGAACGCTCTAATCGCAGGAACTACTGGTTCGATTTGAAAAAATATGTTAGTGTTGGATAGCCTATTTATCGAGGAAGGCTTTAGGCTATATAACATCACGCTACGACCCACGGGGGCGGCGCAGTAACGATAAACGCGGGTAAAACCGCGGCAACATCTAGTAAAAAATAAAACTGCCTCAGTGGCACAGCGAAAGTGAATGCACCTACTGTGCATGAGGTCTTGGCTTTAAATCCCGGGTCGAGCTAACAAAAATTTATTGTGTTTTTCTGTTAGGAAAATCTTAATAGCAGCCAGCTTCAAAGTTAGGATGTTGGCGGTATTAGACACGCTCGTGCCTCGGAAAGCACGTTAAACCGTTGGTCTCTCTCCGGTCGTGTCGGATTACCGCCCCATCGGATCATGAGAGTTAGGGAACATAGAGTGCACTTGTATCTATGCACACACTTGAAAACTATAATATCTTTTAATTTTTATTGATTTATTTAATCTCCTATGCATACGACCCGTCTACGTTAAGATTGCCCACCGCGACCTAAATTCGGTTTGGAGGACATTATTATTATATTATTTTTGTTTGTCTGTCTGTTCTGGCTAATCTTGGCTAGATCGATTTTGACGGGACTTTCAATGGCAGATGTTATAAGGAATAAATTAAGCAAGATTTATTTTAAAAAATTTCGATGCCGCGAAAAAGAAATTAAAAATATTTTAGTTAAATTTCACGCGGATGAAGTCACAGGCAACAGCTAGTCGTAGATACCGCTTCAGGTACAACGTGATAATAATTAATAAAGCTCATTAAAGTTTCATCAATACAACACGACGAATAAAACTGAATCATAATGAAGCTGAACTATTGATATTCGAAACAATAAGCTATCGTCTTGCGATGCGCCTGCGCACCTCAATAGGGTTACCAGACCGTGAATAAATTATTTTAAATATTACTAGCTGTCCCCAGCGGTGTCACTCACGTTAATGATTACTGCTCCCTCCTCCGTAGCTCGCAGAGTGATGTTATAACGTATAGAAGAAGATTGAAAATCGGTCCAATCTTTATATTTATATATCTTCTGTGCGTGTGTTTGTAATCTCCCCCTAAACGGCTGGACCGATTTTGATGCAATTTTTGTGTGTGTTCAAGTGGATTCGAGAATGTTTTTTTTTATACTGCTAAGGTGGCAAACAAGCATACGGCCCACCTGATGGTAAGTGGTGCAATGCAACACCAGAGACATCACTTGCGCGTTGCCGACCCTTTAGGAAAGGAAGTGGGAAGGAGAAGGATCGGAATGGGGTATAGGGGTAAATGGGCCTCCGGCAATCTCACTCACCGAACGAAACACAACAGTAGGAATACTGCTATTTCAGGTCGATATTCTGTGAGAGGGTAGTCCTTCCCCAGTCGAGCCGGCCCATTAATGCTGAAATCAGTGAGGTTTTGGTCTTTTTAATTCTTTTTTCGTGTTTACAGGACAACGTTTGTCGGGACAAGCAAAAACACAAAATTGTTCTTTTTATATATATTTAGTATAGGTGTAGATAAAAGACCCTCAACATAAAGTTAGCTTATAAATTGTCTCACCCATGGGTCCAATATTTCTCATACTAAGATGAGCCTTGTATTTTTAACACGCTTTTATTATTCTTACGACCAGTCCTACAACTTACAAGTGAAAGTTATCCGAAAAATAAATCGCATGCTGTCTCACTCTTGTTAGGCGTGGTGGACTATGACTTAACCCTTTTCACAGTGGGAAGAGGCCCGTGCCCAGCAGTGGGACAGTTTAATACAGGGCTGGTATTATTATTATTTAGGTTGTTCCGGCCAGTAGTTCAGAGTTGACAACCCTGTAAGTCAGTAATGGAACTGATTAGCAGTGTAGTGTTGTTTAATTGTTATAAATTACAGCTCGGGGTTTGATTCGTGCGCCATTGCAATTAAATCGTGCCTGATGCAACATGGTGGGACGCCCCTGCTTCGCTTGCATTCAACACACCGTCTTAATACCTTATTTTTAATACTATCTATTCTCATGTCTCGGCTTATCTGTATACAGGCTGTATTTGAATGAAAGAAGGAAAGAAATTTTGTTTATTTCGTACAGAGCACACTCAATTAATTAAAACAAAATAAACAAAAATATTATACATATTAAAAAACAAAAAGTGTATGCCCTCGCCGAAAAGGGTCACCACCTCAGCATTAGCTGGGCACCCAAATTGAGTGCACCAGCGCTGGTTTTCAGTTGGTCACCCGATACCGCGGTGCACGGACGGAGGCATATCCTTAAAATTACAACAAAAATACAATAAATGTGGTTCTGCTACATGCATACACAAGGAAAACGTATAGGGCATATTAAATTATGTTTATAAATTAGGTACATTTCAAAAATATGAGAACTGGGGTAAAAATAAAATACGTCATCATCAAATAAATAAAATTTAAGGAGGTGGGTCCAAATAAAAAATAAAAAGTCATTGCATAATAGGTACTGATAACAAAATATTATGCGCAGAGTGAAACGTAAACAAAGTGACCGACCTCAGGCGTTGTTGACTGGGTAGGCTATTCGTATTGTTTTGTTTGTTTAATCTATGTATACCAATATAAAACAATTAAGAAGCTGTGTGTATAGAAACATAATTCATTTATACTCTTAGTTGACAGTATGCGTAATCTACAATAAGTTATGGGTAGAGTACTGTTCTCCTAGATAGGCTACTGAATAGCCTGTGTTTAGGAGTACAATGCCAATCCCCTATAAATATTTTTTTATTTTTGATGCACGTGCCATGTTGAATTGTTAGAATTAATAACAGCAGTGGTAGTAAGTAAAACAATTAGACAATTACATTTCATATTAATTAGCGTGTGTGTGTGTGTGAGTGTGTGTGTGTGTGAGTGTGTGTGTGTGTGAGTGTGTGTGTGTGTGTGAGTGTGTGTGTGTGTGTGTGTGTGTGCGTGTGCGTGTGCGTGTCTAATATGTGCGTCATAAATCTGAAGTCTTTATAATACTGAGTCCGCATCAGTGGTGCAGTAATAGTGTGTACGACTGCTGTTCATGAGGTCTCGGGTTTGGGTAGTGTCATTAGGTTTTTTTTATATCAAATTCTCAGTACCAGCATAGAGTCTGGATCTGTGCCCGGTAAGCCGCGTGGGACCTATCTTATGTGGGGGCCAGTCAGTACAGACCGGCGACACTACGAGACCCAGTGGAATCTCTTGTCTCGGCCCCAAGATTTATCCCTTAGCTATCTCCTTATGAATGTACTGCATCAGCCGCAGCGTACACTTCAGAGGGAGAAGCCTGAAGTCTTCAGGGTTTGGATATGCCAATCCCATCAGACTCATCTTCAACCCAACCAACGCGCCACATACATACAGTAGGTGCGATATGGACTCGTCCTGTTCACCACAGGCTAACCTTAACAGGCAAAATGTAGGTGTTGTATTACCTCCGCCTATCCTTTTGGGCTATGTCCAGCTATGTGGACTATTATAGCCTGATGATGATGATACTTTTGGGACGTTATAGGTGTTATAAGCATGAGACTATGTATGTATGCTTCTTATTTCTTCTTCTGCAACTGCCTCCGTGGAACAGTGGTAGTGAATGCGACTGCTGTGTATGACGTCTCAGGTTCGAATCCCGAGTCGGGCCAACAAAAATTTATTGCGTTTTTCCATTAAGAAATCTCAATAGCAGCCCAGAGTTAGGAAGTTGGCGGTGTTAGACACCCCCGTGTCTAACACCGCCAACTTAACAAGCACGTAAAGCCGTTGGTCCTGCGCCTGATCTCTCTCCGCTCGTGTCGGATTACCGTCCCATCGGATCATGAGAGCTAAGGAACAGAGAGTACAATTGTGTTTGCGCACACGCTTATGCACTATAATATCTCCTGCTCAGATGGCCAGTCTCCGTTAAGACAGGCCGCCGTGACCGAAATTTGGTCTGGAGAACAAAAAAAACAAAAAAAACATATTTCAGTTTGTATTCTGCATGGATTTGGTGGTATCTTGTTTATTGGCATGATCTTCTGACTCGTAATCTAAAATGATGATAGTTTCTTGTGGTCTTGTGTCAAGAGTAATGGCAGCTCATCTTTGATATTCCTTTTCTGTCGTTACTAAAAATATTGGTTCACAAGTATCGATCAAATATACCATAGATGCACGATCGCCGCACGAAAAACGACCCCAACAAAACTATGCATAAATCCGTCGTATGCGCAATTTCACTCGCAGTCACTTTACGACCGCGCTAGCAGTCACACGTTTCACGATGCCAAAGTGTGTAGTGAAAAATGCAAAAAAACTATACTCTAAAAGTGCAAAAAAAGGATGGAATGTCGTACTTTCGGTAAGTATAGTTTTGTTATGAAATATTTATTATATTTTGTTGAATATGGCGCTTTAAATAATATATTTAAAGATATTTTCGTTTAAATTTAAATGCATGTATTACGCACCTGTCCCACTCACTCTTGCGTGCGCTGCCTGTAAACGAGAGCGAATCGACACCGTAGTGGTGTCGGTTAGCGGGTGGAGACCGTACCATATACTTAGTACGCTTGCGTATCGCGAGTAACACACTTAGGACGCTTTACATTGACGCGTTTTAACTAAACTGTTACAAAATGTTTCTCAGTGGGCGTTCAATGGTTATTCCGGTTTATTTCCTGGATTGCATAATAAATGCAGAGACTTATAAATAAGTAGTACTGGTCAGTGCCACATATTGACGCGGTTTTTGTATGAGAATGTGCATCTATGGTATATTTGATCGAAGACAAGTAATCAGGCATCTGATTTGGAACGCATTTTATTAGTTGCTATACTGTTGGCAACGGTTAGAAGTCGATCACATAGCAACGCCATACCCTGGTACTTCTGGAGCTGCGTACTGCACTAATTTGAAATACATACGGGCGGCTTGAACAATTCTTGACAACAGGTTGGCCACTAACCACACGAAAAGAAGAAAGAAGACTTCCAAAACGGCCATTTCATTGGTAAATACTTTAGCCAAGATGTCTTCTATTTATGTGTATTGTATAAATCTATTCAAGCCGAGTCTATGATTATTCTTTAATGAATATTGCTATCACGTAGAGGCAATCACCATTACTTACTAAAGACGGAAATATTACAAATGGCTACTAATGAACTGTATATTTGAACACGAAGCCCCTACGCTGTAAATTAGTTTTACACCTCCCAATCATATATGCAGTCTTATCCATAAAACGATAACCTATTCACACCTTCATTGCATATTAAATGCCTCGTAAATCCAGTGGCATCAGTTTAGATTAAAATATATAGACCAGGTTTTGGACATGTTTTACTGGATGAAAGTCCAGTCCAGTTCAAATCCCTTTGACCTGTGCTTTAGACAATGTGTATGTGAAGATGCATGATGATCGGTCTAAAGGTCTGAATACGTAACAAACAAACTCACATTCTCATTTATAATATAATATTGTCTTCTGTTTACGTGAATGTTATTCATTGAAATTAAACTACTACATACGGATTTTATCGCGTTGTTTATTTGACACTTTATTACAAAATTTTGAAAACTGTTACACTAGCTACTATTACTATTAAACTTTATTATTTTTAAGCTAATTAAATTATTGAAACTATAAAAACTATTACTATACTATTATATTATTTATATCTGTATTTACACTTTCCCCGACGTTTCGGTTGCTTTTCAGCAGCCATGGTCACGGGGAGACTATTAGTTTGAATTCATTGATTGAGGCAAGTGTTACTAAGTCTTCTGTTAGGAATGTTTTTATAAATATTATACATAGTTTAGCCTCGCTGATTTCAGCATAAATGGGCCGGCTCGACTGGGGAAGTACTACCCTCTCACAGAATATCGACGTGAAATAGCAGTGTTCCTACTGTTGTTTCGTTTGGTGGGTGAGAGTGCCGGTGACCCAATCACCCTCTTTCCCCCTGCCCGCTCCTTCTTCTTTTTTTTCTAAAGGGTCGGCAACGCGCAAATGATGCCTCATGTATTGCAAGCGTCCATAGGCTACGGTGACCACTTACCATCAGGTATATGGCCGTATGCTTGTTTGCCACCTTAATTGTATAAAAAACAAAACAAAAATCTTAGTAGAAGTTGGGCGGTTTTTCTACCTACCTGCATAATAAAAATACAAATTTCAGCATCAAATTATCGAGCACACAACCGTATCAATAAAACATTACAATTCGGTCGAATAATAAACTATTCACATGTCATAATATATATTTTTATAAATTTGTAAATTCGGAAAAGGAAGTTCCAGCCACGTGCATGCATAAATACATTTAAATTAAGTCAGAAACAATATTACAAAAATCTTACTACTATGCACATTTCACACCTCCAATTCATATTTAAAAATTGGCACGTTTCAAAAAAGGAACCACCATACAGACAGGTGCAATTTTAAATAAAGAACGAAATTGCTGCCGGTATATCATTTGGCGCGAACAATGATGGATGGGCCGCAAAATGAGGTGTTACATCCTATAAGCACCTTCGTGTAAGAATTTTTACTGTTTTAAATTATTTTTTAATGTCTCTGATTTCCCCTTGTTTCGTTTTCTTTGAAACATTTTTGTTTGGTATCTCCTAATGGCATGTTTGTTAACAGGTGTGAGTAATATAAGCGTTAAAAGCGTTAATGAGTAGTGTTTTTGTATTCGTGGCATTCATGATTTAGGTATGACTAGCTGTTACCTACGACTTCGTCCGCGTAGATTTTAACTAAAAAGTGTTTGTCTCCGCGGAAGCCTATTTTTTTCTAAAATCAAAGTAGACTATGTTACTCCTTATAACATCAGCTATCTGCCAGTGAAAGTCCCGTCAAAATCGGTTCAGCCGTTTCGGAGATTACCCGGAACAAACAGACAGACAGACAGACAAAAATTTAAAAAATAGATGTTTTCGTCTTGTTACCTTATATACTGTCATATGAATTAGATAAAAAACTGTTATTTTGACATTACAAACAGACACTTCAATTTTATTTATTTGTATAGATATATGAAATGTTGGATTTAATTTTAAAATGGCGATAATTATAGGCACTGCTTGATACAGTTTGAAACGCTATCAGTAATCAAATCGTTCTTTTATCTTTTTGCGAGATTTGTTAGCACCAACTTTAATTGATAAAAGAATATTACTTATGTATACGATATGAAATAAATTATTTTTGAATGTTTTATTAGAGTTCTATTAATTAACCATAATATCAAAGTAATGTTTACTTTGTCATAATGTTTATGCGGAAAACATAAAAAAAAAATTGGTTGTCTGTAAAGTTGGTTTACGGACGATAGTTTAACGTGACAACGTCATAACAAAATTTCTTTCCCGTAACGTTACAATGAGCGTAACGGGACAATGAGCGTAACGGGACAATGAGCGTAACGGGACAATGAGTCATCCTTTTTCGTGCGTGCAGCCGGCGTTCATCGATTTATTAGACGTCACGTCAAAAAATTGTTTGAAAATGTTTTATTTAGTACCTTCCTATCTAGTTTGCCATCAGTAATTTCTAATTAAAGAGACGATTTTGTGATTTACTCCTACTATGCCCTTTTAGCTTTGTTACGTTAATGCAAGACGGGCACTCGCACAACTGTTAACCAACTTCCTAGGTTTGTTTTCTAAAGCTTTCCTCAAGAAGTTATCTATAACACGGCTCCCATATACAGACGACGTTATGTACGTTTTATACTTCTTTGCTTAGCTATTCGAGTACATTTCTTTTTTATAAATGTACTTATATCATTTTTATAAATAAATTAGTGAACATAATATCCAAACATTTTTTGTTCAATATTCAACTGCACCACACCGGACAAAAAAAATTGTAATTCGGGACTAGTTGTTCTAACTCTAGGTGTTCTAAGTGTCCATTGTTCGAATATTTATATCGTCCCACACGACTCAGAAATTATTCCTTCTTGGACTTCTCTACAAAGAATTATTTCTGAATCCCAGAGACAGAGAGTTTAAAAAAAAACAAAAAGGGAATTAAATTTTAATGAGTTATTTCGAAGTCCAGATTACACGCTACTCCACGTATGTAGGCGTGCTTTCAATAGACGCGTACAGCTCAATCTCTTAAACAATAAAGAGTGAGCGGGCCGTGTAAGCATTAGGTTGAGTGGTCACGACGTGAGAGAACGCGACTTCGGCTCCTCGCGCGTTCAGACGACGACGCTCAACGCTCTCGTTAACCTTACTACGTCGGATCGTGCGAAGTCCACTTATATCCCCTACTAATGTTACAAATTACGAAAAAAAGATATATAGTCTTACTGTCTAAATCCCCGAAGAGATAAGAAAGGCACATTACAAACACATTTCGCTAATCTATACTAATATTATAAAGCTGAAGAGTTTATTTGTTTATTTGAACGCGCTAATCTCAGGAACTACTGGTTCGATTTAAAAAAATCTTTTTTGTTGGATAGCTTATTTATCGAGGAAGGTTATAGGCTATATAACATCACGCTACGACCTACGGGGGAGGCGCAGTAATCATAAACGCTGGTGAAACCACGGGCACATCTAGTGCATGTATAATCCTATACTCCGGACTGCTACTAACAATTTTTTGACAAGAAACCTAATAACACCACCCATGTTATCTACAGTCGTAACTGGATTTCGATTACACTTGCTGTGTACCGATAAGACCATTATTTGTATTATATAATCTGTTACATGTATCTTTACTTTAATAAATACTAGCTTTTGACCGCGACTTCGCTCGCGTTAATTTAGAATTTGACAATCAATTCGGGATAATATAATTAAATCATGATTTGAAAGACACGTGGCGCCATCTATTATCATAAGAACGTTATTGTTATTTTCCTCGGGAACAGTAATTTTTTTCGGGATGAAAAGTAGCCTATGTCCGTTTTTGTACACCTGACAATGTATATGCAAAATTTCAGAATGAGCGGTTCAGGAGTTTAGGCGTGAAAAGGTAACAAACAAACAAACCAACTCATTTTCGCTTTTATAATATTAGTTATAAAACTACTACTAACTATAAAACCTTTTTTGATCAGGTTAATCAAACATACTTCTAAACAACACTTTTTTAATTTAACTCTAGGGCTTAATATCAGATACTGTCGCTTTAATCCTCAACGAACAATATTCATTTGGATATTGCTAGACACAAACATTTAACCCGCCATTTGTGACGTCAATTTGTCTTACGTCGTTTGTGACGCCGGTCTTACGGACCGGGTTTTTCAAATTGCGATTTCCTAAAAAGTTTTACTGCATGGAATTTTTACTTATTAAAATATTAAAAAGCTATGTTTTTTTTATAATAATACAATGTTATATCTTAAGTCAATTATCATTTATTTATCTTAAAGCTTACATAGTTAAAACATTAAAAATAACCAAGTTATTTTGAGTGCTTTTTTAAAATATCAAAATTTTTAACAAAAATATTCTTTTTCTAACTAAATCAGCCTCTTACAGTTTCATCACAATAGGAACTATAAAAATACAAACAAAAAAGTTACCCGTACTAAACAAAAAAGTATTAAAAATAACTCAAATATTATTCTTCTTCACGAGCCAAGCAGCTTGAGCATGTTGGCACTACATGTTCTAGGCACAAATATTTCTTGCAATGATGGCACATATATCTGGTTTTTCTGTTCCTTTGCCATCCACACTCAAAGCACCGACCATTTCTTGAAGGACCTGCTGTTCCAGAGACATCATTTATCTTCAAAATTTCTGCAAGTCTTTGTCTAATCAGTCGAGGCAAGTTCAACTCAGCTTGTCGTTCTCTGATATGAGGTTCTATTAGTTTCATAGCTAAACTCTCGATGAAATTGCGGCGTGGAAGTTTTGAGTTGGAATTATTAGCCGTATGTATCACCTGACTATTTATAGTACTGACATTTAGCATGGCGTAAAATACAACCATAGGCCAGCGACTTGTTGCTCGAGCACAATTGTAATTCGCGCATAAACGATCGACGACATCAACCCCACCTTTAGTCTCATTGTAGTTCAAAATAATATCTGGTTTTTGAGTTTCAGCATCAATCCTGGCATCATTATGCATAGTACTTATCAGAAGAACATTCTTTCCTGCCTTTGGGACGTGTGAAACCAATACCATGTTGTCGCGAAAACCAAACATACTTGACTTCACATTTCGACCACGCACTGTATTGAAGTCAGGAGGTATTTCTTTTTTGTTCTTCCTGATTGTTCCAATTGTTGTTAAGCCTTTCTGTAGCAATGCTTCCGCCAATGGTACACTGGTGTACCAATTATCAGTTGTGACATTGCGACCAGTGTTGTAAATAGGTTCGCATAATCTTTGGACAACAGCTAGGCCCGAATTGTCAAGATTGTATGGACCTTCATTTGGCTGTTTGCCGGGATAAATTTCCATAGAAAATGTATAGAACATTTTAGCATCACAGAGAGCCTGAATTTTGATTCCATAAGGATTTGGTTTGTTCGGAATGTATTGCCGAAACGAACATCTTCCACGAAAGGATTCTAATTTTTCATCAATAGTCACAAAAGCAGATAAGGTGTAATTATCCTTGCAGTTTTGGACAAATCTCTCAAATATTTCTCGGATATGACAAATTTTATCTAAAATTTTTCTTTGATGCCTTGTAGTACTATCATCGAATCTCAAAACTCTCAGCAGGAAGGTAAATCTTTGAGCAGACATTGATAGTCGAAAGATTTCTATAGAACCACCATCAGTTCGAAACAACTCGTCGACGTTTAGATGATTTGATTTTTTTACTCCGGCTAACAGAATCAAACCTATAAAGCATTGTATCTCGTTGACAGTAGTTTGTCGGCAATATGTTTCTCTGGTATATTTATGTTTGATGGTGTCAATGTATTGGTTAGTGTACTTTACAATAATATCTATTATGGTGTCATCAAAAAAATACTTCCAAATTCGAAAAATATCGCGTTCAGCTGAGATAGCTCGTTTAGGTCCCGGTAACTGAGTTACAATATTGCAAGTTCTAGTTCGGCCTGATTGACGATAAGGTTCTTTATTCCATTTTGTAGTTTTATCCTTACCCAAATAAAAGGAGGAATTGTTGTTTTCTGATGTTTCCTGATCGCTCAAATCTTCCTCGCTGTCTGTGTTTTGTATGTGATCTGGCGATGGATTTTCTGGTTCGCCGTCACTTCCAGCTTCACTATCCGTTGGTGTTTGCGATATTTCCTCATCAGATAATAACTCCTCTTGCAGAAGGGCTTCTAAACGACGACTCTCACGTTCGTAAGACATGCTAAAACAAGATTTAGAAATTAGGCAACAAATACATATGAACTTAGTGAAATATGTATAAAGATATACAAAAAGGTCATAGGTAACAGAATAATAACAATCACAATAACTACACTATAAAACTAAATCAAAAATATGCACATACTTATAAATAATTGAATATTAAAATATTTAATTATGACTATTTTACTTACGTAATCTGTGACCCCGGTCTCACGCACCGGGTTGGCGCCAAAACTCAACAACGTGCGCCTGCCTCGCCGATGCGGGGTGTACTGGCGGTGGGGTACGCGACATCAAGAGAGTACACGAATATGCAACTCAATTGGTTAGCGAGTAAAAAAGTTATTCGACTTTTTCGATCCACCCGGTCTCACAGACATACAGGTCACAAATGGCGGGTTAACTTAAAACTTCTCCTAACGCATAATTTTGACAGAAGACAAAACTAATACTACTTTATACTAAAACGCCATTCCTACGCAAATTCCTTGACAGGAAATCACACGTAGTTGAGAACTCGACTCGAAAAACGAACCTCAGACCACACGCATACGTAACTGAATAAACCTAAACGCCAAACAATGCTTTTCAATCACAAAAGTTAGTTAACATCATATGTGTGACGTTTCACAACGGTGCGTGTAGTCTGAACTAATAATTACGAAACAGGATAACTTCTTCAAACCTATATAAAACCCTTATAGCGCCAAAACTATTAAAAGACAACTTTGTTAAAACAATTAACATTAATATCAATATTTATGTTAACATACGTGTGCAATAAACAAATAAAAAAATATAAAAACGTTGCCATTAGCAACATATTCACTTACGATGTTTAATTATTGCCATAAACATGCCATTAACAGCAAATTATTTTTTATTGACAACATTTACTTATTACAGCACCCAATTATAAAAAAATTTACTGTTATCGTTTCAAGTTTTTCTCGTACTATAAACAGTTCAGGTTTAAAATTGTTGGAGAAAACCTGATCAGTCGCTAATTAAATGTTACCTATAAAATGTACGATACTAGCTTTTGCGCGACAGACAGACAGACACACAGACAGATAGATAGACAGACAGAGTTACTTTCGAATTTATAATATTAGTAAGAATTGGTTTAAAATAGAGCTGGTTATTATGGTATTTAAGCCAGGGTATGCGCGCATCTTTTCGAATGTCACGGTAAATTGCATCGAAAATTTATGGTTCAATTAAAACGCTGACACTGATAATTCGAATAATAATTTCATAACTGTTTAATAAGCTTTTCGTTTTGTTGTATCCAATATTGCTCAAAATCTTCTTTTTTACTATGTGTATTTGTTCAAGCGCCATGCAAAAAGTAAGATTCTGTCAAAACTTTTACTCTGCTGATAGCGTACGGGGTTAAGACAAAGGTTTTTTTCTGCTCGGGCATACTACAGCCTTAAGAAAAAATACATAGCAGAATTAGTCTGTGATCTTTTGAAGGGTGGTTTAAGTTTAAGTTTTTGACTAGTCTGATTGCACCAGTTTAACAGACAATGGTACTGCATGCATATATACTTTAAACTCGTACTGTCCATCATTTTAATACTTTGAAAGTTTCAACGTTTATGCTTGCTCCACTGGATTAACAACTTGGTCCGAGAAGAATAAAGGTATTTTTTTTTGGTTCACATTAATGCCTAAACTATACTTGAAGTTATCCAAATAACGAGCAATACCACCTTCCCATGAAGGTAATGGCCGTGATTTGAAGGTATTATGAAACAAAGTTCTAGTTCAACGGTTAGATGCGGGCGCCCTAAGATCGGTCTATGTTCAGCAGTCACACATATTTTGGCTGAGACGATAAATAAAATTTACGTATGCTATAACGTCGTTCTTATAAAATAGGCGAAAACAAATAGTAGTGGTTATTGCTTAAACGTGTCTCGGCGTGTTGTCGATACGATCATGTTGCACCAATTTCGATGTTCCGCCACACAAAAGTTTAGGAAGATCACCATCTAGACCGGTACAGACAGTAAAACGGTAACTACGGACTTACTTAAACTATGTTTGCTATTACCGGTAAAAGAAAATGACCTGAGATTTGTGATTAAAAAAACGATTCCTGTACCATGAATCTGTCGCGGGGGACTCTTTTGAACTCTAATTTAACGGATACTAAAAACGTCCAGAATTGGAACAGCATTTTCTGAACGAAACTCCCACGAGCAAAAATGTGTGTAATCGACAGATGGTTGTTTCAAGCCTAGGTGTTATTTGTTTCTGTTGATTGAATGTTTGTAAAGATAACCGTGACATAGGCTGATTCGATGTGCAGGATTTGTATTTTTTTTAAAGTGATAGGAAGTAAAGCATGTTTCTATTCCGATGACCGCAAATATTATACTCGACGGACTTGCGAGGCGATCGCCGACTACGCCATATCGAGCCCTAAACCAGCAGTTGAATTCACTACCACCGCGCCATTCAGTCGTTTTTTTTTATAGTATATGAGTCAAACGAGCAGACGGATCGCCTGATGGTAAGCGATTAGCGCCGCCCATGGACACCCGCAACACCAGAGAAGGTACAAATGCGTTGCCAGCCTTTTAAATTTGCCCCCCTCCCAGGAGGGGAGAAGGTTGGGCCTCCGGTACCCTCACTCACTCAACGAAACACAACGCACGCGCTATTTCACGCCGGTTTACTGTGAGGCTGTGGTATCACTCCGGTCGAGCCGGCCCATTGGTGTCGAAGCGTGGCTCTCCCACAGTGAAAACTAAATAAATAAATAAAATAAAAAATGATTTATTTTCATTAGCTGAGCTTAATCTAGTTACAACATTGTTGGAGCGCTCCTTGTAGGCATAACGTTGCCTGTGTTAGGAGGCCCCGCTCTGCCGTGTGCAAGTAAGCATACATTGATTAAATATCATAAATATTATTCTGTATTAAAATTTGTTAAAAGGAAAATAAAATAAAAATATCAATATAATAATAATAAATAATAAAAATATCAATTAAAACTAATTTATAATTATAGCATGCATGGTATGTGTGTGTATAAGTGTGCTCGCGCAAGCGCGGATGTGTGTATGTATGTATATATGTGTGTGTGTATGTATGTATGTATATGTGTGTAGGTATATATGTATATATGGATGTATGTATGTTATGTTGGGTGAGAGTATTCTAACTTTATTATGATAATACTGCTAACAGAGATTCAGTTTCATCATAAGATAATTGTTTTAACCAGTTTGTCAGTGCTTTTTTACAATCGAATTTGTTCATTTGATATATTTGTAACATGCGATTTATTTTATTGTAGAGGAAAAGAGGAAAAAGAGAAAACTGTCAACAGACTGCACGGATGGCGTATTATCTTAAGTAGTCGGCTCGCCGCTGCATCTGACGTGGGTGTTGTGGGGTTGACCAACAGTTGCGCCGAGTCCGGGCGTTTTCTTTGTGTCCGGTGTTCGATTATTTGTAATATATCACGCGACACACTATTCATTCTTAGGCCTGTCGCCCACACAAGCTGGAGTTGAGGTGGCGTCGAAGCGCGGGCGCATGAGCGGCGCGCCGCTTCTATGTTTCCTTCAGGAATAAATGGCAGTGCGCTCACACACTAGAGTCGCGTCACAGGCGACGTAGAGTCGAGGCGGAGGCGCGGCGGCGGCACGACGGGGGTGGTGTGCTCGACTACGCTGCGACTCCATCGCCATTTTGTAATTTTGTTTCTCTTAAGTTTAAGTAAAATGTGTGAAGGAAGCATAGCCGCCCTCGCCTCGACTCTACATAAACGCTACGCCTCAACCGTGCCTCGACTTACCAGTGGGCGACGCGCCTTAGCGTGGCAGTTAAAATACCTACAGAGTGTAGAATACTATACTAGTCTTACTATACCAAATTTAAGCGCCGAATCCAGGCTACACTACATCTCATACATTACCGTTTTTTGTCGTATATACTCCACAAAAGCTTCAACAATTACGACCTAACGTGTCCATTTCCAAAGACATTTGTGTTACACAAAGACAGACCTATTTATAACTAATAAAACACACATAAATTACAAGAGTGTAACTTCGCACACACTGCACGTATATTGCATTACTTCAGGGCGACGTTTACGGCAGTCATCAAGACTTTATGCTTATAGTAAATTAAACTTGTCGTGGGAACGAATATTATTAATAATTTTACTACTTCTTCTTTTCAGTCAAACACTTTGTTGAATAGTTTTATCTTGGGGCACTTAGAATTAGAATCTATATATTAATATGAGAAGCAAACTCTAATCCCTTTTAAACGTTTTGAACTGCGGTGGCTCGCCTTCACGGCGGCTACACACAATCTTCTCCCTAGCCTTTATTATTCCCAAGTCACTTGGGGTCGGCTTTCTAGTCTAACCGGATTTGACTGGATATTAGTTTTTACACGAAGCGACTGCCATCTGACCTCCGCAACCCGAAGGCTAACGATACCCTAAGGCTAGACCAGTGTCAGGATATTAGAGGGCACTGACTTCCCAATAACGACTGCCATAGATGTTCATGGCAGCTAGGATCGACGGCATACCGTGCTCTCCAAGGCACGGAGCAGACGATAATTGTCAATCAATACGCACATAATTTCGGAAAGTCAGAGGTGCGCGAGGATCCCGAGACCTTCTGCATTGCAGTCTGTTGGTCTCCCCACTGAGCTATCGCTGCTTATCTATATATTAATATGTGAAGCAAACTCTAATCCCTTTTAAACATCTTGAGCTACAGTGGCTCGCCTTCACGACGGCTAGACACAATCAATTGTATTAATTTACTTATATAAAAAGACAACACCCGCATTAGATTAACTCCTGTATCGTAGGGAATTAAGAAACATTCAAACAACGGACACAAAGAACATCCAAGCGAGAGAACACTTACTCACTCTTTTAATCACTTAATAAACAATCCGCAAAACAGCTCGACATGAAACTGAAATTTGGCAGATAGTTAGTTAATAGTTACGACTCAAAATTTTGTTAGTACTAGTAAAATACATGTCGTTATTGTGAATTTTTGGGACACTGATTATGAAAATGGCCAAGCTCATTTGTAAGTTAAATTAACTGTACAGGTCATGAGTATCCCTTGTAAAGTTTCAAGTTGTGACTATTATGTCAGATAGCACAGTGGCGAGTCGTTGGACTGCCACGCCGAGGTCTCGGGTTCAATCTTACGGCACGCAAGTATAACTTTTCAAAGATATGCGCGTATTTAATCCTAACTCCTAACTAATATTATAAAAGTGAAAATGAGTTTGTTCGTTTGTTACCTTTTCACGCCTAAACCACTGAACCGATCATCCTGAAATTTTGCATATACGTTGACAGTTGTACATAAATGGATATAGGCTACCTTTCATTCCGAAAAAAAATACTGTTCCTGAGGAAATTAATAATAACGTTCTTATGATAATAGACGCCACGTGTCTTTCAAATCATTATTGAATTATATTAGTACAAGCATAGTACAGCCCGAATTGATTGTCAAATTCCAAATTAACGCGAGCGAAGCCGCTAGTGTTCGGGCCTCTCCGTCCCACGTCGGCTGCCTACGCCGGCGCGGCGCGCGGTGGTGCGAGGCGGACGCCCGCGCACCTCACTTCGCTACCGTACTCCGTTACCGGCACTCGCGCATTTCTAAAAGTTATTGTCTTGTAACTACCAATTATATAAACATTATACTAGTTTTCTACAGTCCACTGGATTTTATTTATAGACCTAGGTTAGGTCTCCAACAGCTAGTATTATAATATATTGAAGTCCAAATAAGCAGTTATATAAGTAGGAGATGACGGCTAAGAGCTTTGCAACTGGTGAATGTATATTAAGTCGAGAATACTGCTAAATGAAGGATCTATCTATATCGCCATATAAACTGTACGTGTTAAATAATTTTTCAGAAAAATATTGTGAATTAATTTGCTACATATATGAGTAAAATGAAAGTATAATACGTACAATGATATGCTACGCCCAATGTTACTTAGTAGCCGGAGTTGAAACGGCGCGCCACGATTTCCTATAAAAAAAAATTAACGAAATATTTTAATTATATTGTTTGAATAACAACTTTACATTATTAATTTTAAAACGAATTAACCTAATATATATTTACAAACGTATTAAAAAGGGTAACATAATTACAAAAACACAAAATATATTTATACTACTAAATATTTACAGAAAAGGCATCGTAGAATTCTTCAGCATCGCTGTAAACTGGTAACGTGCCCAGAAGACTGGCAGCATTGCCACGTTGAATGGCAATGCTGATTCTTTGGGCCAAAAAAAGACCAGCCTTCTGATCACGCGAAACGTCGATCAGGCGTTTTGCGATCTCCCTGTACAAAATAGAGAGAGCTCGCTCTCGGAAAAAATAATTAACTAGAGCTTCCAGCTCAAGTGATATAAGGTTCTAGACACGAAACGCACAAAATAATATTATATTCCAAAATTATACAGGCATTGACTTACCAACATGTATCAGATAAAATTTTGCATAAAATAGTATATTCGAATCGATATTAAAATTTATTTTGAATTATTGTAATTAAACTTTCAAATCACGTTTCTCGAAAATCGCTAATCGTAAAACATATCACTTAATGATATTTGCTGCTGACATTACACGACCTCTTTAATACATACATACATAGGTTCACGCCTGTTTCCCAGAGGGGAAGGCAGAGACTACGGATATCCATTTGCTACGATCCTGACACACTTCTCTGGCTTCATTCACTTGTCGGCCTCGATGGCGAAGTGGTTAGTGTAACCGACTGCCACGCCTGAGGTCGCGGGTTCGATTCCCGCACAAGTCAAACATTTGTGTGCATGAACATGGATGTTTGTCTTGGTCTGGGTGTTTCTATGTATAATATGTATGTATTTACAAAAAAAAGTATATATGTATGTTTATCCATTGTCTGGTGTTGTGTGTATGTGATAGAATATTATTATTATTACTTTCATCACATTCCTCATACACGCCCGTCCGTTCAAGGTACTCTTTACCATCACTTTAAGAAGCCTGGAAAGCGTATTCACTATAGGAATATAATAAAAGTTTATTTACCAGTGATCTTCAGCCTAGTTGACACAGCGGATGCGGCTGCTATGCTTATGGTATCAAATTCGATTCCTAGAGAATTTCTCAGTAGCTGCTCAAACTGGAGAGCCATGTGATAGCAATAGGCTCACCCTCTATAACGTGCGACCTAAAAGCAGCTGGAGTAATACATCTCCGCCTATCTTTTTAACTTCTTGAGCGTCAAGGGGAAATACGGAAAAAATAAAAAATTCATTGTGCAAACAATACACAAACGGACAAACGTATATCCGCTCGACACTTGACTCATTAACGTCACAGTCAAGTATCAAGCGGACATACGTTTGTCTGTTTTTTTTTTTTAGTAACTCATTTTTCGCGTACAAACGTATGACTGCTCGACAGTTGACGGGTCAAGGATATAGGCGTGATACGATGCATGTTCAGTTCAGTAGGGTTGAGGAACAGACAAGCTAATCCAGCTTTGTGTAGAAAGAACATTCTGTACAAAACGTATGCACATTACATCTTGTAAGTATACTGCCTAATCCATATTACATATTCAAACGCCACTTCAATTTAGTATTAAAAATTACCATAGCAATTCAATGCTAAGCGTCTTTAATGCTTAAGTACAACCGATAATTCGAGATAAAAACTGTATAATCTACAAATAAAGCCTTCACCACGCTCGTTCCTCGTCGTCTCAGCAACAAAGTAATACTCCTACGAGCATACTGTTCATACTGAGGCCCACACAGCTGTAAATCTTGGTGTTACCAGATTATCATTGTGATAATAATGATTTAAACATGAAGTAGAGATAAGTTGAACTTATCTGTAGATTTGGTAATAATACCGCTGTTTGTATAATAATATACAATAGACCAGACATAACCTTAATAAATAAGAAAACTAAAACAGGATACTTAATAGACATTGCCGTACCAAACACACACAACCCACAAACTACAATTGCAAAAGAACTAAGCAAATATATAGAAATAAAGGATGAAATTACTCGCCTTTGGCACCTGCAAAATGTAACTATCGTCCCTATTGTTCTCTCTACTACAGGCGTCATACCCAAACAACTACACTTATCACTCAAAACTTTAAAACTGCCACATAAGACCTACTGCCTGCTACAAAAAGCAGTTATACTCAACACCTGTAGAATAGTAAGGAAATTTCTACAATGTGAATCAGAAAACTCACATCCAATTACACACACAGCCACTCTGTTTATAACTCAATCACAACCGATGCTGATGTACACTTGGCTTAGGCCTGTGGCATCAGGTCTCTTTCCGGTTAGCCGAGAAAATACAAGAAAATCAAAATAATAATATCAACCCTGTATTAAACTGTCCCACTGCTGGGCACGGGCGTCTTCTCATTATGGGAAGGATTAGGCCATAGTCCACCACGCTGGCCTAGTGCGGGTTGGCAAACTTCACATATCTTCGAAAACATTATGGAGAACTCTCAGACATGCAGGTTTCCTCACGATGTTTTCCTTCACCGTTAAAGCAAGCGATAATCAACTATTTAATACGCATTTAACTTCGATAAGCCAGAGATGCGCGCCTTGGGTTCGAACTCAAGACCTCTGCGTGACAATCCAACAGTTTCGCACTAGGCTATCGCTGCTTGTATAGCCAAAGAAAAATTGTGCTCAGAAGATTCCGTTATGGACTCTAAGATACGTTTAAGCTAGGAGCTAAAGTGGACATGAATCTGGAATGAACTGCCAGCTTCGGTGTTTCCCGAGCGCTATGATATGTCCTTCTTCAAACGAGGTTCAAAGAGAGTTCTTCTTTCACGGTACACAGCGGCTTTGCTGTGTCCTGACATTGCTGAAGTCCATGAGCAGCGGTTACCACTTTCCATCAGGTGGACCACTTGCTCGTCTGCCACCAATGGCAAAAAAAAATTAAAAAATGATGAACTTTTTTAATGAATCATTTAATAAGTTGATAATCGTAAGCGAGGCGGGTACGGCGGCGGTAGCCCAATGGATAAGACATTGGACTTACGATCGAGAGGTTGCGGGTTCGAATCCCACACATTGCACTACTGACATGAACCCACTCCTAATACAAGCATACTAGCTTAGCTGGAGGGGTTAACAAGAATACTAGTCATTTGAAACCCAAATTCCTAGTAATCTACATAGAAAAAAAAAGGCGGCCTCGATGGCGTAGTGGTTAGTGTAACTGACTGCCACGCCTGAGGTCGCGGGTTCGATTCCCGCACAAGTCAAACATTTGTGTGCATAAACATGGATGTTTGTCTTGGTCTGGGTGTTTCTATGTATAATATGTATGTAGGTACAAAAAAAAAACAGTATATATGTATGTTTATCCATTGTCTAGTACCCATAGTACAAGCTCTGCTTAGTTTGGGCTAGATGGTGTTGTGTGTATGTGTTAGAATATTATTATAATTATTATTAATACAAATCACAGGTCGCCTATCTGACAGCTAAAGGGGGGTTTACACGGGTCGATTTGTCATGCGGCCGGTTGTCGCGCGGCCAAAGTCGGATGCTACCCTACTTTGGGGCTTGTCATTTCAGTCACCTGCGACCTAGCCGAATTGCTATATAGACAGTCGATTTTCGCCGCGCGGCAAAAATTGTGCGGCTATAGTCATTCGTGTAAACCCCCATAAGACAGAGCCATGCAACAAAACTACCTGATTAGACAAGAATGGATAGTGAAGTGATCAAGCGGTTACCTAGCCGTTGTAACCGCGCATAATGTTACCGGTTAAAAAAATGGTGGATCACTCAAAAGATCACATGATTAATGGTGTATATGTTATGTTAAGTAAATATAATTTGTACATATTAAGTAAATTCTGCATCCATTGCATTAGGTTAAGTATTACCTGTAATGATGGCTGCCGTCGGTTCAAGGAGCTCTTAACCTGGCCTTTGTTCAGAATACCTCCGATCTGATCGAGAAACGTTCGCCTAGTTCTTACAACATGGTTGGGTGGGTCGCTGATGTAGTTTCAGTTCCAGCGACTCACCCACCATTCAAGGCAGCGAGTTGGCATACCGTGGTAAGTTTCGTTGGTAGTACCCGGGACTTTCCATCTTTTCCCAGGTGAGTCCGACATAACCTCTCAGCTCCCCTTTTCTGCGGAGAGGTATGCGTCAAAGCATTCACACACGAAAAAAATTAAAAAAAAAGGTTTATCAACATGGTACCCATAGATATCCGATTTTTGTAGTGTGATGTTAATCCATTGCTTGTCAAATATGGATGTTATACATGTTTGCTAATCCTTTGTGAGATATACACGCCATATGATGTAAAATCACCGATACTGTAGCTTTTGCTGCACTTTTCCGTTACAAACGGTAACTTTTACGATATTTTAACGCTCATATCATTGGCAATACTCAATAGTCCACCATGGCTTAATAACCATTTTACCTTCCACGCGGCCTTTAAAACAACATTGTAACAACGAAAGTAAAACATCTATGTTTATTTTACGGTAATTCTCGACAATTAAACCTAAATTACTGCTATGTAAGAAGATAACGTTTTATGACAAACACATAAGTATAAATTGTAGCAGCGATAGCTCAGTGGGGTCTCGGGTTCGAACCCACGTCGCGCACCTCTGACTTTCGGAAGTTATATGACATTTTGAAATTTTGATCGTATTGATTGATAATTATCGCTTGCTCCGTGCCTCGGAGAGCACGTTAAGCCGTCGGTCCCGGCTGCCATGAATATCTATGGCAGTCGTTATTGGGAATTCAGTGCCCTCTAATATCTTGACACTGGTCTAGCCTTAGGGTATCGTTAGCCTACGGGTTGCGGAGGTCAGGTGGCAGCTGCTCCGTGTAAAAACTGATATCCAGTCAAATCCGGTTAGACTAGAACGCCGACCCCAAGTGACTTGGGAATAATAAAGACTAGGGAGAAGGACATAACTATAAATTATGACATTACATAGTTGCATTATGCTGTCATTTCTGTCACTTGTTAGCACAGATTGGCTATTATACAGTTACTTGAACAATTATACATGGTGTCATTAGCAAGAATACATACATACATAGATTCACGCCTGTTTCCTAGAGGGGTAGGCAGAGACTACGGATTTCCATTTGCTACGATCCTGACACACTTCTCTGGCTTCATTCACTTTCATCACATTCCTCATACACGCTCGTCGGTTCAAGGAGCTCTTAACCTGGCCTTTGTCCAGAACGCCACCGATCTGATCGAGAAACGTTCGCCTAGGTTTTTCTCTTGCGACTGATCCATTCACACTAGCCTTATAAACTTTCTTAGTCAGTCTTTCCTCGTCCATTCTTTCTACATGTCCAAACCAGCTTAACATATCCTTTTCTATTCTTGACAAGTGGATGTAGCACCTTCATGCCGCATCTCTCTCTAATCACACTATTCCTTATATTATTAGCAAGAAAGATCAATTGAAAAGATATTAACTTCATAATTACTTAAGGTTTTTATAGGCTCAATGCTTTGCCCGAAGCTTGTAGTGACTAACATGAAGAGAGTACATACAGTATCTACAGTAGAGTCACTAGCCAATAAATTTGACGGTCATAAGTGTTACTTAGGACACAAAGTAAGTGAATAAAATTATTCTTTTTACTTAAATTTTTGTTATATGGAGTGTATGGATTTTAGTAGTCACCCTAAGAGCAGCGATAGCTCAGTGGGGAGACCAACAGACTGCAATGCAGAGGGTCTCGGGTTCGAACCCACGTCGCACACCTCTGACTTTCGGAAGTTATATGACTTTTCGAAATTATGTGCGTGATTGACAATTATCGCCTGCTCCGTGCCTCGGAGAGTATGTTAAGCCGTTGGTCCCGGCTGCCATGAACATCTATGGCCAGTCGTCACAACGTGAGTGTCGTCACAAAAGATCTCACTGGGTCGAAGTGTCCCCGGTCTGCACTGACTGCTCTTCCATTAGATAAGATAAGATAGTAGTCACCCTCGTCACTGCAGTACACCGTCTCGTAAAGACTCGACGGCGACCTGTCTTAACGGAGACTGGCCATCTGCGCAGGAGATATTATAGTGCACAACCGTGTGCGCAATCACAAGTGCAATCTCTTTTCTCTCACTCTCATGAACCGATGGGACGGTAATCCGACACGACCGGAGAGAGATCAGACGCAGGGCCAACGATTTTACGTGCATTCCGAGGCGGCGGGTGTCTAACACCGCCAACTTTCTAACTCCGGGCTGCTATTGAGATTTCTTAACAGAAAAACTCGGGATTCGAACCCGAGACCTCAATGCACAGCAGTCACATTCACTACCGCTGCGCCACGGAGGCAGTTATTATGTTAGTAACAGTAACTTTTTTAAATGAAATATTACTTATGTAAAATTCTTTCACTTAATGGTGAAAGAGTTTTTTAAATCGGTTAAGTAGGTTTGAGAAAAATTCTTACAAACATACAAACAAAAAGTCGAATGTTTCCTCTTTATAATATTAGTAGATATAGAAATAGATAGAAAACTAAATATTACGAGTGACAACTGCCATCGAAGGTGCCATATTGGTAAAACATAATTTCTAATGGGATAAAATATAATGATCATCAAAAACACTAATTGGTCAGCAAATATTGCACAGCATAACGAGCATCTATACGCCTCAAATCACTGCATTCCGTCTCGGAAGTGTTAGGTTATGTTAGGTTCCTTTTTTTAAACCCACCCAAAAATAGGTCCCTGCGAAGCGGGGCTCCGTCGACTTAGTTTGATCTCTTTAAAGTTTGCTGGCCATGAGTTGCTGATCAATTACCTATTTCTGCTCACAGATTATATTTTTCTGCTCCCAAAAATACCAATACTATGCTAACCATTTAAATAACACCCATTTCTAATCTGGCAACTCCAACATCTGATTCGCGCCATTCCGTGCGATCGTCACGTCCCACACAGCTTTCGCAACGAACATAAATTGAACATTTGACATGGCAACCGTAACCTTTGTCGATATCAATCGTTAACATGTTGCACAATATGATTTATAGTAAATCCAAAATTTACTGCTACACCTATTGTCTCTAAATTTCAGTTTTGTGTCTACTAACTTTGGCTTGCGAGTTTGCTTGAATCTTTATTTTGAATAGGTAATGATGATCTTTGTCTTGAAATTTCACAAAAGTTCTTCTTTCTTCTTTATACTTATCTTATGTGGGGGCCAGTCAGTGCAGACCGGCGGCACTTCGACCCAGTGGGATCTTTTGTGTCGACATTCTCCTAATAACGACTGCCATAGATGTTCATGTCATGGCAGCCGGGACCAACGGCTTAACGTGCTTTCCGAGGCACGGAGCAGGCGATAATTGTCAATCAATACGCACATCATTTCGAAAAGTCATATAACTTCCGAAAGTCAGAGGTGCGCAACGTGGGTTCGAGCCCGAGACCCTCTGCATTGCAGTCTGTTGGTCTCCCCACTGAGCTATCGCTGCTCTTTCTTTATACTTAAGAGCTTTGCTCTTGTCGGTGGAGTATGCGTCATCTTTCTCGATTTTCGGCCAATACCTTGACCTCCTTATAAGACATGACCTTCGCCTTTTCTTTTAATTGATCTGTGAATGTCCTTCTAGGTCTGCCCCTTCCTCTCTTTCCTTCCACTTTTCCTTCTATGATGTTTTTTATAAAGTCGTCATGTCTTATAAGGTGGCCAAACATCTTTCCTCTTCTGTTCTCAATTGTCGTCAAAATGTTGCGTTCTTCTTGGACAAGGCTTAGTACTTCTACGTTGCTTTTCTTTTCTGTCCAGCTGATTCTTGCAATGCGCTTCCAGCACCACATTTCGAAAGCTTCCAGTCTTTCTCGGTCTTGTTGGGTCATTGTCCATGTTACGCTTCCGTATAGAGCAATGCTCCAGATGTATGATTAAGCTGTTTTGTTATGTTTTGAAATTTTGGATTTAAGCAGATGTTTTTTGTTATTAAATGCTCTTTTAGCTATTGATATCACAAAACTTATGAAAAGTATTTTTATGAGAATGTTAGTTAGAAGTTTGTAATATAACTACTTCAACCTATTAAGTCTTAGGAGCACACCGGTGGCCAGACACAATAGGTTTTAATTATTAAGCAGATCTTTTCGTGATTTGTTTTAACAGCACTACTTTATTTATTATCCGAACATTGATGCTATTAATTTTTATGTAAACTCAAAGCAGCATAAGCCAAAATGGATTAACGAAGCTTAAAAATTAAGCCACGATTAACAATCAGACACACAGACATTCATAACAGTAGACAGATTACCTCTAATTCGAGCGCAGTGAGGAACAAAACTGTTTATTATCGTTTCATTATGGCGCGTTTCGTAAGCTTTTATTTAAATCGTTGTTATGTTTTGTCAGACATATTGTAATGATATACCGGTACGCTGCGTGGGATCCGGTATATAAATTGTTGTATTATATGCAAGAATTCACTGTTGAGTTGGCTCGTTAACATTGAAGAAAATATTCAAGCGAGGATAGCTCGTTAGATAAGGCTTTCACGATCGAGAGGTCGTGGGTTCGAAGGCCACTCATTGCGCTACCGATGAGAATGGTTCACTTACCTGTAGAGGTTGACATAAATAGCTAATTATTTTATATAAAGTCACTCGCCTAGACCCACGAAGAGAAAAGGGTACTGGACCCATATTTTGTCAGCTATTTATATATATTAATAATAATATAATAATAAAAAAATTATATTATCTTAGTTATGATATATAATAGGTTGTGGTCTAACATTTAAATGCATACAATACAATATATATACAAAAATGTTTTAAATCTCCTAATATTTAATCATTTAATGCAGAGGTTTCCAGACTTTTTTCTCATAGACCACTTTCAAAATTTAGTTTTTTCCGGTGGACCCCCTGCGGCTAAACAAGTTCATGCAAGTAAAAACCACTGGTACTGAATATGGAATATGCAAGTTTTTACAAGTAACAGTCGGTGAAGTCAAGCCAACATTTTAGTTCTTCACTATCGAAAGCAAATAAATTTACGTGGACCCCAGCTTACGAATTGTGCACCCCCGTTTTTTTGTCACGCCAACGTAGATCCCGTCGAGTCTCCCGTGGACCCCTGGGAGTCCACCTGGACCACTTTGGGAACTAATGATGTAATGTGTGTGATTGTGTGTGTGTGAGATTGTGTATGTATATATTAGCTAGGTTTTAGGTTCCCCGTAATGACGTGGCTCTATAGGCGACTATCGGACAAAATTTAGAACTTAGGGGCGCTACTGCAAATGTCTTGACAAAGAACCTAATAACGAACATCCCAAACAGTGTATGCGGCTGCTCTGCATAAGACCTTGGATTTGATACCCAGATTGCGCTTTATGTTGTTTTAGATTTTATTTTCCGAATTCTCTTTAGCTCGACGTTTGGAACTGTGCCCAAGACATGTTATTAGCTCGCTCCGTATCTTCTCTTCTCCCTAGCCTTTATTATTTCCAAGTCACTTGGGGTCGACTTTCTAGTCTAACCGGATTTGACTGGATATCAGTTTTTACACGGAGCGGCTGCCACCTGACCTCCGCAACCTGAAGGCTAACGATACCCTAAGGCTAGACCAGTGTCAGGATAGTAGAGGGCACTGACTTCCCGATAACGACTGCCATCATGTTCATGGCAGCTGGGACCGAGGGCTTAACGTGCTCTCCGTGGCACGGAGCAGGCGATAATTGTCAATCAATACGCACATAATTTCGAAAAGCCATATAACTTCCGAAAGTCAGAGGTGCGCGACGTGGGTCCGAACCCGAGACCCTCTGCATTGCAGTCTGTTGGTCTCCCCACTGAGCTATCGCTGCGCTCGCTCCCTATAACGTGATATATAAAATTGTACTTGCGAAAGTGAATGCTTTACACCTCTCCTTACTCTTTCGGGGATATTGGGGTTTGATTATATATGTATACAAAACCAAATCCAAAATATGTTAAATTGCATCTATTAATGACCTTTGCTTGTTCTCTTGCGGTTATAAGCACCAGACTAAGATGTATGTATACAAAACCAAAAGTAAAATAGACAAAACCAAAATTAAATTGCATCTATAAATAAAAACAAATCAACAACATTCCTTTTTACTACAATACTGCTCTATCCAAAAATAACTTTAAAACAAACCGAACACCGCTATCCACATTTCACATTAAAATTCTTAAAATAAAACACATCTACGAACATCTCAGCGGCTCTCAAATTACTTAAATTACCGGCAAAGTAATAATAAACTTATAACCATTATTCTTAAGGCAATTTGACATGATTACGAAACTAGGACCCGTTCAAAAAGGCTAGTTATCCGTATAAATTATCGTCGCGTGTACGAACTTAATGTTTCTTCTTCTCGTCCGACAACGTTTGTCAAAGTTTCGTGCCCTATAGGGCAAGCGTAGGGATGTTCGTTTTAATAAGCATCGATGTGGTATATCGATGTTGCTATGCATCGGATAGTACATGTTACGAATATTTAGTACTGTTCGATTAATTACTTATACATAATCTATGCAGTATGTCTTATTGACAAATGCAAATGATTATCTGTATAATCATTACGTTTGTAAACGATTATGAAGTTTTGACCTAAGTTTACCAATTAGTAATCTAAGACTGGGCTGTAAACACTGTCATCATCTCAATAGGATTATAGCTCTAACTTTCTCTTAAAATAATAAATGGAGAACTTTAATCAAAGATGGTCATGGCAGGCAAACATCGATGATGTAAACATGGAGCACTTACGAGTTACGAAATAAGTCATTTGATATAGTGTTATTAAATAAATACTTAATAAAAGAAGTAAGTATATAGTGGATATAGTGACAAGAATAGAAAAGGGTAAGCTGGTTTGGACATGTAAAAAGAATGGACGCGGCAAGACTGACTAAGAAAGTATATAAGGCTAGTGTGAATGGAACAGTCGCAAGAGGAAAACCTAGGAGAACGTTTCTCGATCAGATCGGAGGCGTTCTGGACAAAGGCCAGGTTAAGAGCACCTTGAACCGACGGGCGTGTATGAGGAATGTGATGAAAGTGAATGAAGCCAGAGAAGTGTGTCAGAATCGTAGCAAATGCAAATCCGTAGTCTCTGCCTACCCCTCTGGGAAACAGGCTTGAATCTATATATGTATGTATGTAATTATGTAAAGAAGACACTTCCGCGGATTGCCCATCCGAATTATTGCAAAAGAAACGAGCTGACAACAGAACTTTTCTGAAGATGGATATCAGCATCAGAATCTGAGCGTATTTCAACCTGCACTATTTCACTACGGACCAAAAATACTTCGTTGCGTGTTTCGCCTATACACGAGACATACTCAATACAGTTTAGCTACAAATGAGCCTGAGCAATTCTTTTTTAATCTTGATAATTAATTAGGTCCATAGAAATAAAAACAAAATGACTATTTAAAGCAATAGTTTTCTTGTTTTAATTTTTTTAAACGGTAATAAGGATTATCTGCTAATCAGCTAAATATTTTCCAAAACTCTTCTCCCTAGCCTTTATTATTCCCAAGTCACTTAGGGCCGGCTTTCTAGTCTAACTGGATTTGACTGGCAGTTTTTACACGGAGCGACTGCCATCTGACCGCCACAACCCGAAAGCTAACAATACCCTAAGGCTAGACCAGTGTCAGGATATTAGAGGACACTGACTTCCAAATAACGACTGCCATTGATGTTCATGGCAGCCGGGACCGACGGCTTAACGTGCTCTCCGAGGCACATTAAGCAATATTTTCCAAAATATCGATACTAAAATCGACTTAAACCACTCGATATATCGATGTTTACGTAAACATCCGTTCAAATAAAATACTCTAATACTTTGTTAATGAGTGGCATGGCGTGGACACTCAAAGGGCAACGTTAGTCTGTCTCTATAAGTTCTCGATTGATATATAACCTGCTGCACAACATGTCTTAAACCAACACATTTATCTTAGTATCAGTCGCGTGAAGGTGAAAAGTAAAAATATTACCAGGGTTTGAAAAAGAACACGTTAAAAACCATTCAGTTAATATGTCAACGTACTAAAAGAGACAATTCCATTAGCCTGCCAAGAATTGGAATACAAATGCAATCTTGACTTTATCTTATCTATATCTTTTAAAAAAATGGAACATAAATCCTATTGTGTCTGGCCGCCGGTGTGCCACTGCGACTAAATAGGTTAAATTATTTATTACAACACAATTGACGTTAGAGTGCACAACTAATTAAGCAGAACTGCAATACACATGCAGTCATAGTTATAATATTCTAACTATCTCGTAATCGGGGTACAGTACTGTTTTTTGTATGAAGTGAGAGCACGTTATGCTGTCGGTCCCGGCTGCCATGAAGATGTTCATGGCAGTCGTTATTGGGAAGTCAGTGCCCTCTAATATCCTGACACTGGTCTAATCTTAGAGTATCGTTGCAGCACGGAGATAATATATCCGAAAAGTTTAAAAAGAGTTGTATTAAGTAAATTCCTACCCTACATCCTTTTCTGTACCCCTGACAATATAAGTGCGAAATTTCATGATTATCACTTGAGTAGTTTAGGCGTAAAAGTGTAACAAACAAATAAACTCACATTTGCATTTATAATATAAGGTACTGAAGATCTCGTGTTGTTGCAATAAACTGATTGCTTAGTCACTTTGATAGTATATATTCTAACGCGTTTTAAAAACTATGTAGCCTGAGTTAATATGAGTTCTCTTCTCTAGAACTACAACAACTCAGATAATAATCTTCTCTTTGCCTAGCCTTATCCCATTGCAAGAAATCACTAAATTATTGGTTATTAGAGAAATGTTTTTATAAGGTAGATGAATTGTTACAAATCATAATTTGATACACTTTAATGATATTTTACTTGACATTATGTAATTTTAGTATTTTTTATTTTGATTGTATTTAAATGAATTATCGACATTACTTTCTAATCTTATTTTGACATGACTTTAAAATGTGTACTTAATATTAGGACCTTCACTGATTTTAAAGTTTTGTGGCTACTTATAATTATTATAAATTCTTTGCACGTCGGGTAAACCAGCGAAATATGTGAACATTTTTTGGAACGAAGTTCCTTACGGCAGGCTTGGAGGGGATAGGGATTTTGCTGCGCGACCGAACTGAAAAAAATGTGATAGTAAAACCGTAAGAAAAAATCCGTGGAAAAAAGTGCGTGGAATAAAACCGTTGTTAAATGAGACGTGCGCAGGCGCGACAGTCGCATACAGAAGCGAGTAGTGTATAATACCAGGATATCAGAAATCACTAAATGACCAATATATTTAAATGTCTGGAATCATTTAAATATATTGGTATAAATGAATATTCTTTATTCTATTTAGTGAATTGAGCACGATTTTTTTTGCAATTTGTGTCGATTCTACATTAGCCGAAGGAACTTCGTTCCTACCTGGTGTCCCACGACACCACATATTTATCATGTACATTTGAACAACCTACTACCATGTTTCATGCAAATAAATAATCATTTCATTTCATTTAATTTCAATTCAATTGGGGTCGGCTCTCCTCCTCATTCTTCGCCAGATGATTCGATTATGGGTCGTCGAGTCATTCACTTGGGCTTGCTTCAGGTCATTGTTGACTACAGACATCCAAATAAGAAGGGGTCTGCCTCGCTTCCTTGTACCTGGATCCATGTAGAGGACTTGCTTAGTGCAAGTATAATAATAATAATAATAATTTGATCATATGATAATAATAATAATAATAATTTGTTTTATTCTCATTAAACAGATTTACATTTTTTGTGTAGTGATCGAAGTCACCTAGTAAGCAAACAATACCTGTGACAGGTGACTACGCTCTTCCATAGCTAATAAAAACTAAAACATTAAATAAATAATTATAATTTGTACTTGTGTGTGCGCGCGTGTGTGTGTGTATGTGTTTGTGTGTTTGTATGTGTGTGTATAAGTTAGTGTTATTTTTATTGTGTATGTTCTAATAAAGATGAACTGGAAAAATATATCGGTTTCTAAATATATAGGTAGGTATCGGTAAACTTGAGTTAATACTCAACCTTACAAACCGATATATTTTAGAGTTATTTTGTACTGGTTTTCTACTAAAGACTCTATAATATTTTTTTATTATAAGCCTGTCAGCAGTAGTCACTCAGACGATTACATACATGACACTTATATTGTCAAAGTGACGGTGCTTCTTGCCTCTGGCGTCGTGTGCCGTCACCGTCATTTGACAGGCGTATTATTATTACTTTCATTCTAATAAGATCACGGAGTACTGTATTTCGTGGTATGTAATTTGCAGTTATAATAATAATTATATTCCTGTTTCGGTTTAATGAAATTTATTTCTCATAAGAACATAATAGTCCACTTATAATGAGATATACACAGAGTTAAAAACAATAAAATTAAAATTACCTATAGAGATTTAGAAGCTACAATGTTAATACATATTGCTTAAGTCTATTTTTAAATGTGTTTACGTTATCGCATGCTTTAATATCGGCCGGTAATCTATTAAACAGCTGTGCTCCTTCAAACAATATGGCTTTTTTACCGTAATTAGTGCGTGCGCTAATAAGTTCGAGTTTATTTTTTTCTCTCAAATTATGTGACATTGTTTTTTTCTTTAGTTGTAAGTTAGTTTGTATTGAGTTAGTAGTAATTTTTTTGACGAGAATGCACGTATAGTAAATATATAGCTGTCTAATATTCAATAGTTTGGTTTTTTCGTATAGGGTTTTTGTTGGAGTGAGGTGATGATAATGGAATAAAATTTTAATTATTTTATTTTGGACTCTTTGAAGTGAATTTAAATTAGTTACCGCTGCTGAACCCCATATCTCAATTAAGTATTCTAGATGTGATTTAATTAGCGAGTTATAAATAAGAGTGCGCACTTTACTTGGAATACAGTTACTTACTTTCCGTAATGCTCCTAATAATGATGTTAATTTGTTTCTGAGGTAGTCGATGTGCAATTTCCAAGTTAGTTTTTCGTCTACCCTTAACCCAAGATATTTTTCGTTACTTGACCGTTTTATTATTTCATTATTTATTTTAAGAGGCGCGAAGTCTGGTACATGCTTAGTTTTAGTAGTGAAAATCATAAATGAGGTTTTTGATGTGTTTATTGTCAGAAGGTTGTATTTGAACCACTCGTTGAGTATATCGAGGTCACGTTGAGCGTCCTTTATGATGTTGTGAAACGATTTATCGAAATAAAAGAGAACAGTGTCGTCTGCGTACAATTGTATGTGTTCTGTTAGCCCTATCCTATTAATATTGTTAATATAAATTAAAAAAAGTAACGGACTTATAATGGAACCTTGAGGACAGCCGTAATGTATATTTTGAACGGAACTACTGTAAGTGTCTCCCATTCTAACAACTTGACCTCTATTCTCAAGTACGATGTCAACATTTTATGAGCTGTGCCTGTAATACCTATGTTGCGCAGCTTTTGTAGCAGTTTTTGATGACTCACGGTGTCGAACGCTTTTTTAAATCGATAAAGATTCCTAAAGCGTATCCCTTTTGATCTATATAGGTTTTAATTTTGGTGATTAGGTCAGTTGCTGTTTATAAGCTGCTTTAACACAGATATACAAAACTTAACAAACGAGTATTTTTTTTAAGAAACATATATTTTTGTGTAAGTATACATACATAGATTCACGCCTGTTTCCCAGAGGGGTAGGCAAAGACTACGGATTTCCATTTGCTACGATCCTGACACACTTCTCTGGCTTCATTCACTTTCATCACATTCTTCATACACGCCCGTCGGTTCAAGGAGCTCTTAACCTGGCCTTTAAGTATAAACATTAATAATTAAATAATGTTGGGTAGTTTGAAATAACTTCATTTTGTTGCCCTCAGATGGATTGTTGATATGATCAAGGCAGTCGTCTTTACTTTTGCATCTACCTAATATTATGATTACAATCCGCGCACGGTACAGATAACTATGTGATCCACAGCAGCTTGGAGTCTATGTATCCAATATTGCAATTATATTAGTGTAAAACTATTATTTTTTAAGAGAGAACAGCTGTTATAATATAATCTTTAGACAGGGAATACTAAAATAGTCTCTAGGATAGCCACTCAACGTGGTAGTAGTCGTATATACTTTAAAATTGTGACTCACACCAATTGAGTATCCTTTGTTGCTGACAAATAGTAAAAAATTATATTAGTTTAATTTAAACAAATTGTTATAAAATCTGTAATCTATATCTTACAAATAAATAAAATTGAAGTGTCTGTTTGTAATGTCAAAATAGCAGCTTTTTATCTAATGCATATGAAAGTATATTTTATGGGACCTATACGAAAACGTCAATTTTTTTAATTTTTGTCTGTCTGTCTGTCCGTTTGTTCCGGGTAATCTCCGAAACAGCTGAACCGATTTTGACGGGACTTTCACTGGCAGATAGCTGATATAATAAGGAGTAACATAGGCTACTTTGATTTTAGAAAAAAATTGGGATCCGCGGAGACAAACACTTTTTAGTTAAAATCTACGCGGACGAAGTCGCAGGTAACAGCTAATAAATATATAAAATTCAAACAATTCATCAAGTTTAAGAATATCTGTCGGCGAATATTACTCAGAAGCATCAGTCTACTTTGCCCCACAATTGTCTACTGTTAAGGTAATTACACCCTACGCCATATAAGTGGCTCGATAACACTTCATAACTTGTGCATTTCACTGAAGTACTAGTAGCAAGTATATGTACAAAATAAAACAACCAACGAACATTGCATTAACGATCAAGTTAATCACAAGGAAAAACGTATCAGCCTTCAAAACCAATATAAATATTACTATCACTGCATAAACAGTCTTCGCCACGTCTGTCTGTCTTGCGATGAACTCAAAAACGACTGAACGGCTTTTTATGCTGTTTTCACTAATAGACATAGTGATTTATAAGGAAAGTTTAGGTGTGTAATTTGTTAAGGTTTTGTTCTACCCGTGCGAAGCCGGGGTGACTCGCTAGTTACTCGAGAATCGACCGTAAATATGGATAAACTCTTACATATCTTGGTACCCTAACATATTTGTTTAATATAAATCACTTTTATTGTTTTGTATAATATGACGCCTGTTTTTGTCTCTGTTTTGTAGAGGGACAGCAGAAGTTAATTTACTACCATTATCCATACAGTTATAGATATTTTGTTCACAATAAATCTAGGTTTATAGTTTTCATTTCTCAACAAACCGACAAGCTGGTATCCGAAACATCGTTAAAAAATAACATAGAGACACGCTGTCTATATGAAGGATGGGCAGAGGCATAATAATAACAATAATAATAAAATTTATTTATTTCAGAAAACTACATATAAAACAGCATATAATAATAATTAATATATGCATTACTACATTATCACACATAAAAAAAATTATATAAAAATAAAATTTTATATCACAATAAGTATATAGTCTATAATATTATTTCATTCAATAAATTAAATTAAAAATAAATAAATAGGCTAGAATTAATTATTTCATTAGTTAAAATAATACCCACCATATATATTTTACCATTTATATTTATACCCACAATTTACCAACTATGTTTTATAAGTCGCCCGTAATAAGAGGCTTATAAGACTGCCAGGTTTGATAGAAAATTAATAAACTATCCCCGACCTTAATGAAAACATATTAGGCGCGTAAATTCTAACTAATATTATAAATTATGTGAATATAACCTTATGTGTTTGTTAGACTTTCACTAGCTACTCGACCGATCAATCAAATAAATCAATCAATCATTTCAATCATTTTCAATCATTTCATGATGAAATCTCACATACTTATTGTCAAGGATACAACAATAGAACATAAGGTACCTTTCATTCAGAAAAAAGTTCTGTTCCCAAGAGATATAAATTTATTGACAAAATCTACATTCACGCGTGCAAAATCTAAAAATTTAGTAGTCAATAACTAACTAAATTATAAATGCGAATGTGAGTTTGTTTGTTAAGCTTTCTAGCCTTAACTACTCGACCGATCATCATGAAATTGCGCTTACACTTTATCAAGGGTACATAAAAAGATATACAGTACCTTTCATCTAAAAAATTACTGTTCCCGAGGCATAGCACAAACACATAATAACAAGTATAAAATAAAAAGAAATAGATACAAAAATAAACTTAGCGAAACGAAACCAAAACAGAAAAATAAACAAAATACATATAAAGTGTCAACAGTATGTTAAATAGGGCCCAGTTCAGCATGTGTCAGACGAAAGCCTGACGCTGGTTTCCAACTGGGTCCTTTAGTGACTCACGGATATAAACCATATATAATATAATCAAAGAAACTAATAATTACTGTTAGAAGGCAAAAGATCATTTGACTGTATGTATAGCGTCTCGGACAAGGCGTAGACGGCTGCTAAGGTCCCCAACGACACAGGTATTAATCCCTATAGAGGGGCGAATGTTACACAGGCCGGCTGGTACAAATTGGCACCTATCTCCAGCAATCGATATTTAGTGTATACGTTGTACATGTAGTAGCCATCAAATTCTGGTTCAAACTAATTGAGTAATTAATGCCCATTTTTGAAAACACGGCTTGTTTAGTAACGACTTCCGATGTCCAAAGTATATTGACAAACGTGTTATTAAACAATTAAGAAGGTTGATTTACAAGTCTAATTGTCTGTGGTTCAAAACAGGTGTTAGTTATAGGTGGGTACATATGTGTTAATTATTACAATTTAAATTAGGAATCCTTGTTGTTCATTTTTAATAAATTTAATAGCTACATCGATCGTTCGTTCGGTTGTACTTACTTGCCAATCGTACAATATCAGATAAAATTTATATATTTGGCAAAGTGTTATTTTATCAAATAATAATATCAGCTTTGTATATAGATTGTCCCACTGCTGGGCATTCCTAAGTGTGAGAAGGTTTAGGCCATAGGCTGGCCCAGTCCGGGTTGACTTCAAATATTTTCGAGAACATTATGAAGTCAAAGGCAATGCAATTACTAGCAATTTGCATGACAAATTACCAGAATTCTTGTTAACTTCTACTAAGTTAGCATGCTTGTGTTAAAAGTTGATTCATGTCGGCATTGCAATTAATAATAATTTAAGACCGCAATCTCTTGATCGTAAGTCCATGCATTATTTATTAGGGTACCGATGCATTAGACTTTTTCTGTAAGAAAATATTCAGTAGCGACTCTCATGGATCTGTTCCAAGTAAGTTATGCGAAACATTATTATAACTGATTACGTGGCCCTTAAAATTTTCTACACCGCCTACCTACACCTCTGCCTATCCGTTGCGGATATAAAGACGTTAACCAATGCACCACCGTAGACAATGTGACACAGATCACAAACCGGTACGAGTTCATAAGCCACCCATCTACTAACTACTTAACGTAATAAAGCGAATATTACCCAACAAACCATAGACAACTATTAAACATGGGTGGGGTTTAATTAGAAATTTAACCTGTTAATAAATTACCGATGCCCTACCGCCACCCAGGGAGTGGCAACACTCAGCATATTTCCCTTGAGAAATAAACGACGGTGTTGCCAACGTAAACCATTCGAAATTTGGATATTTTCGGAACGCATTCGTGATGTTTATTATGTCATTTCCCTCCAAAACGAATTGTCAGTCATTAGTGTCGCCCGCGTTAGTATATTTCCATTTTTATTTTAACTACAAAACTAATTTAAATTTTTCTTATAAATGTCACTATTTTTACAATGTATACGAGTGGTATATTTTTCAAATTAATGGACAACACTATAATTAGAATTAAAAATATATAAATCGTGTTGGTATCTTCTTTAAATACTCGAAGATTTATGTGATTCATATAAAATGATGGTGTTTATGTTTGTTGGCATTAACATTTACATTTTTCTTTTTGTTTTAGGTTCTCTTGTTTCAGTAGAGTAAGTGTTTGCGAAGTGCCATTGCCGGTAACAAGAATTCGATTACTTAGTCGAGTCTTTTACACGTGTAACAATGAATGCTCACTCAAGAAAGAACCAACCTCTACAGGAAACCAGTGCAAAGTATTAGCTCCTTATTAGCTCTTCTTTCTTTCATATATATTTTGCGTGCTATGTTTTATTTACACACAGACATACACACACACACATACGTACATACATATATACACACGCACGCACACGCGCGCGCGCACCCTCCCGATTCACTCGCACACACACACACACTCACACACATACGCACACACCCTCATACATGCACACACACACATATGCACACATATGCTACCACCACAAAATTCACTGGCAAACTAACAAAAAATTATTTATTTTATTTTTTAAGTCAGCTCTAGTCTATGTATCTTGCATATTGTAACAATTTTGTATAATTTGTTTTTGGGAAGAACTGTTTCCCAACATACAGCTCACGCTAGTTTGGGAATCAGGAGTCCTTTTGCTATTTACCTCACATTTCCAGTTCCTGTTGTGCTACGAATTTTCCCTTCACTACCTGACCCGGGGAATGGGACCCAGATCCTAACGCTTGCACACTTATGCCACGGAACTAACTACATGCGCGGTGAGCCAAATAGTTTTGGAATGTTAAAATACTAAAACAGTAATGAGATGAGTGTAAAATATTGTTGCTTGGACTTTTTGTAACGTTTAACTTATGTCCATTGAGAGTCTTGTTTATAGTCAATAAACAATTTAAAAAGTAAAACATTCTTGTTAAGCTTTTGTTTCGACACTTCTTAAATTCTTAACAACTCTTTTAGCGTAGTGGTGTGAAGCTACGCTCATTGCCAATTGTGTAGTCTCGAGTTCGATACATAGGTCGAGTAAAGTATTATTTGATGTTTCTCTGCTAATTTAGACTTGGCAGTAGTTATGTGTATAGATAGAGGTCAAGTGCAGTGCGACGCAGCAACGTTATACAATACTCAGAATTATGCGCTAGCATTGGCTCTAAAGCATTAGTTCCCAAATTTGTCCAGGTGGATCTCCAGGGTTCCACGAGAGACTCGACAGGGGTCTACGTTGGCGTGTCACAAAAATGGGAGTCCACAATTCGTAAGCGGGGGTCCACGAGAAAATTTATGTGTTTTCGATAGTGAAGAACTAAAATGTTGGCATCAATGTAGGCAGATAATATTTTAAGAAGCTCTAAGCTTGTAAAAACTTGCATATTCCATATTTAGTACCAGTGGTCTCGAATCTACCGATTTGTTGGTAGAGAATTACTAAAAAAAAAGATCAACCCGTAGAGATAGAATTTTTTTAGAATATGGTAGAAATGTAGCTGCAGGAACCAGCAAAATTTTGAAAGTGGGCTATGAGAAAAAAGTCTAGGACCTCTGCTCTAAAGAGCAATGATAGCCTAGTGGGATACCGTTGGACTGCTACGCAGACGTAGCGAATCGGACACAGGCACTACTCAGATTTTTCCAAGTTATACTTACTTACTTACTTCGCTGGCTCAGCGATCCAAAGTGGATCTTGGCCTCCGACATTAAAGTGCGCCATTCTTTCCTATTTTGTGCCAAATCAGACCAATCGAGCACATTCATCTCTTTCAGGTCTTTAGCTATTTCTTCTTTCCAGCAGTACCTTGGACGACCAACCGGACGGTGCTCGGTGGGTCGCCCGAGATATGCTCTTTTGGCAGCTCGATCCTCTCCCATTCGTTCCACATGTCCGAGCCAGCGAAGTCGGGTAGCTTTTATGCGCCATGCTTTTTTCTAAGTTATGTACATATTAATTAGTTAATTGTTGAATAGCGAAGGAAACCTGCTTGTCTAAGACTTCTTCACAAATGTTTTCGAAGATATGTGAATCTGTCATTGCGCACAGGGCCAGTGTGGTGGAATATGGACTAACCTTTCTTACACTGCCAGGAGGCCCGGCAGTGGGACAGTTTATATTTGAAGGTCCTCCAGACCGAATTTCGGTCACGGTGGCCAATCTTAACGGAGACTGGCCATCTGCGTAAGAAATATTATAGTACACAAGTGTGTGCGAAACACAAGTGCACTCTCTGTTCCCTAACTCTCATGATCCGATGGGGCGGTAATCCGACACGACCAGAGAGAGATCAGGCGCAGGACCAACGGCTTTAAGTGCTTTCCGAGGCATGGAGGTTTTTAACACCGCCAACTTCCTAACTCCGGGCTACTATTGAAATTTCTTAACAGAAAAACCCAATAACTTTTTATTGGCCCAACCCGGGATTCGAACTCGAGACCTTATGCACAGCAGTCGCATTCACTACCGCTGCGACACGGAGGCAGCTTATATACCTACATAGCTCATAGTATACACAAATATGTAAATCATAGATGTGCTCTACTACATTTAAATACGGTCACCTTTTGTTTGCCATCTGACAAGTAATGCCAACATGTCATCTGAAGCATTAATAAAAATAGTATTATTACCTTGCTCATATTGAATATTGCACACTATCGTATCTAAAGACGCTAATAGGCAGTTGCACTCACTGATCGGTAAACGATTAGCGAGGTTAAGCAACGTTGGGTGCGGTCAGTCTATAGATGGGTGACCGCTTAGTGGTATTTCATCTGAGCGTCTCCGTGCTTCGGAGGGCACGTAAAAAGTCGATCGCGATTGTTGTCAAATTGACAGCAGTCGTTAAGCCATGTCAGAAGCTTGAACAACTCTTGACAACAGGTTGGCCACTAACCACACGAAAGAAGAGAAGAGAAGACTATCGTGCTCTATCTATCATGTTAAATATGTGAGCTCACAATTTTTTATGTTGACACTGCAATGTAATTTTATCTAAGTACATATGTCTGTCTTTAAATACACATGCTTAATCCTTTGTGGTACACAGACCTGAAGGATCATAATAAAAATAGGAAAATATTGGTTGTAAATGTTAGTTTGGACATAGTATTTATTGTATTAAAATATTTTACGATCCATAGTGTGTTTTATATACGAGATGTTTTAATAGTGTTTTTATTGTGCAGCTGTTTAATGGTGTCTTCATTTCAAAGTTATTGTATTAGTATTATTATGTCGCACCTATTTTTAGTAGTGTTGCCATATTATGTATATCTTGTGTAGTTTTACTTGCACATTATATTATGTAAGTTTTCATTTTAGCATCGTAAGGCTGCGTTTCCACTGAACCGGAGCTGGGCGGAGTGGAGAGGAGCGGATCGTGAACTGGCCAATCACAGTGCTCGATATCTCCATTCTGCATCAGTGGAAACAGTGCAAGTGAAGCGGAGCTGAGCGGACTTACAAAAAAAATATATGAATATGCGGCCCCAAGCCGGACAGAAAGGAGTCCAGCAGGCTGTGATGCCGAGTGGAGTGCACGAAGCGGAGAGTAGCAGGACGGAGCGCTGCAGCGGCTAGTGTAGACTTGTCACGCTCGTGCCGTGCTCGTGTCATTTTAGTTTAGTTAGCCATATTACGTCATACACTTCATACTTTATCAACATTGTATGTGAATCAAAATGGATGAGAAATTAATTGCAAGTGTCAATAAAATTCCATGTTTATGGGATACACGACTGACAATATAGAAATGCAATGAAACCAAAAAATATAGCATGGAAAATCATCGAGCGTCGTCCGGTGGGTCGTCCAAGGTACCGCTGGAAAGACGAAATAGCTAAAGACCTGAAAGAGATGAATGTGCTCGATTGGTCTGACTTGGCACAAAATAGGAAAGAATGGCGCACTTTAATGTCGGAGGCCAAGATCCACTTTGGATCGCTGAGCCAACGAAGTAAGTAAGTAGTATGGAAAATCATAGTGAAAGACACCGGATTAAAGATTATTGCAGTTGGTCTGCTCAGCTTCACTCCGCCCCGCTCCGATTTGCTCCGTTTCGCTTCAATGGAAACACTTGCTACTTTTCACTGCTCTTCTCTGCTACACTCCGTCCAGCTCCGTGTCAGTGGAAACGCACCCTTATGCCCGGTTTACATTATTCCAGTCCAGTGATCTAGCGAGATTCCAGTCCAGTGTTGGACTGGATCTGTAACGTCTACATTATTCCAGTTATTTAGAAGCCGTTGAAGTGTGAACACTATAGTGACAATGATTTCAAGAAGAGATCAGTTTCGAAAATGTTTCAAACGTGCTCAATCACTCTTGCTACAAGAAGTTATTAATGAGGTTGATAAGGAACTAAAAAAAAAGGAACGGATTTGGGTGAGAAATTGGATCAGCGAAAGAGATCAAAAAGGAGGGTCAGCAATACTTTTGCAACAACTGAAGATAGAAGATCCCAATGAATATAGACTGGCACTGAGAATGACAGCAGAAAACTTTGAAGAACTGTTATCATTAGTTTCGATTAATATCCAGCGTAAGAATACGTTGTTCAGAGATGCTATACCCGCAAAATTAAAATTAGAAGTCACTCTTTCTTTTTTAAACTGGAGATAGTTACAGAAGCCTCAGTCGTATGTTTTGATTGCCAAAACCAACTATTTCAAAAATTATACCAGAAGTCTGTCAAGAAATTAAAAGGGCATTAAAAGACCACATCAAGGTAATATTTTTTTTATTAAGTATCATATCTATGACAAATTAAGCATTATTGAAAGCATTCATGATTATATTAATGTATTCTGGGTCATCGCTTACTACATTTAATGAGTCCTCGGTGGTTTGTGTATCTACAGACGCTGGACTATTCAATGGCATATAAGTACTACTACTCGTGCTTGGTCTTGACGCATAATTGTAATTTGGTCTATTCGGTTTTATAGGACTATTCAAATCGTGTAGTCGACATCTTGTTATCACACTCTGTATTTCTTCTTGGCCTAGGATAGCCTGTTCTGTAGAAAGGGTTCTTAATTGCTTCGCAATGTGTTTCCCGAAGATGTCGAATTCATCTTCCACTGTTTCTGATTTGGATAAATCGTATTGCATATCTTTCATGCTACTGACTATTGTAGACAGCTGTGAAATTTTACTTCTTTTCTTTCGCGGTTCTGATAGACTTACTTCTGGGTTTGTATGGGTAGGGTTGGTCCCACATTGGTCACTAGGTTGAGTATTGTCAGTATTTTCTTTATTTTGAGCATCATCAGTATTTTCCTGAAAATAAAATATTGTTACTTTCTTTTTGCAGATACCCACTGCGGAACAATGGAAACAAGTCGAGGAAGGCTTTCGGAATAAGTGGAACTTTCCTTTGTGCTACGGAGCGTTAGACGGAAAACACATAAAAATTACTGGCTCCTATGAATATGGAAGTACGAACTTTAATTATAAAAAAGAAAACAGCATAGTATTGATGGCTCTTGTTGACCATGATTACTGTTTTACGTATATCAATGTGGGCGCAAATGGAAGCGCTTCGGATGGTGGTATTTTCAAAAACTGTTCCATTTTTACTGAATTAGAAAATGGCAGTTTTATTCCAGAAGATGGAGTGATTGTGGCTGATGCAGCATTTCCACTAAAAACATACTTAATGAAACCATATCCTGGGGCTAATTTAACTTTTGAACAAAAAATATATAATTACAGGCTGTCCCGTGCTAGACGCATTGTAGAAAACGCTTTTGGAATATTAGTAAGTCGATTCAGAATTTTCGAAAAAGCTATTTCAACTAAGTTACATACTGTGGATCACATTGTGTATGCAGCTTGCTCTCTACACAATTGGTTGAGAAAAAAGTCAAGCAATTATATGACTACTTCTTGTGTAGACCATGACGATCACAACGACCATCATTTGATTAATGGAACATGGAGATCCGAAATAACCTCTTTAGATAGTATCATACAGCAGGGCAGTAACAACTCAGCAACACATGCCAGGGAAAAAAGAACTCAATTTACTAATTATTTTGTGAACGAAGGAAAAGTACCATGGCAAAATCATATGATACATTGATAAATTTGTGTGTTTTAACTAATAATATGCTACTAAAATAAAAATAAATAAAAATCTTAAAATAAATACCTGTGTTTTACGCTTCACCATCACATTTTTAATAAATGAATTGAATTCGGCGAACCATTTCACTTTGGGTTGGTAAACATTGCCACTAGCACCAGATGTGGATGATTTCTTAATCTTGTCTAGTTCAAGGTAGTATGTCGAACGAATGCTTTTTATTTTGCTTTTCACATCTTCCGGTGTGAATCCTTCAATTTCCATACCAATGCACAGATTTTGCAAAGCAGTTTGGCGCATGGCTTTGTTTTTATAATGATCTGATGTTATATCCCATAAACACGGATTTTCTCTGTATATAGTGACAAACTTTACAGTTTCGTCTTCAGATAACTTCTTCACCATTGTTAAATCCTTTTTCTTTGCAAAAAAGTCCGCAAAAACAACCAACACGTGTGTACTTCGTCAGCACTGGAATGGCACTGGATTGGCCGTCTACATTATTCCAGTTGCACTGGATTGTTCGCACTGGATTCAAAAGTAGACCGCGAATCCAGTTACTGGACTGGAATGCTTACTGGATTCAGTTCATTCCAGTGCCGGTTTACATTTTTCCAGTAAGCAATCCAGTACTGGACTAGATCGCTGGACTGGAATAATGTAAACCGGGCATAACACCAAGGTTTAAATTATATGTGTGTTATGCTTGCGTGGCATATTCTAGTTAGCATGTTATACTGATATGCATGCTATACTATGCCGTGCTGCCATGATAGGGACATTGCCTCATTGGCATGTTTCTACAGAATATACCAAGGGGAGTGCTCTGAAGAGTTATTCCACCTTATCCCGCCCTCCCCTTTCCTATCCACAACGACGCGTGGTGGGCTCAGATGCCATCCTTACACGGTAGAGTCGATTAGAGCGCGTACCAACAAGCTTGGGTCCTCATACCTCTGCCGAACGACCAAGGCATGGAATTCCCTGCCAAGGCACGTGTTTCCTTCTTCCTTCAATCCTGGGTCCTTTCAGCGGGGCGTGAAAAATCACCTTCTCAGGCCGTCAAAGTAGAGACCTCAACATCGCCTCGGCTGCTATGAGGGCGGTGTGGAGGCCACTGCTCTTAGACCACACGACTGCTTACCATCAGGTGCAGGGTGGTCATCTAGACGAGCAAAATAAAAAACAAAAATAAAAAAGTACTAAGTCGCTATGGCATGGCATGCCAATATGCCGGCTATGCATGCCATACCGTTGGACTAAAATATTTTTAATGTAAACGAGTAGCAATTAGATCAAGCATACACTAATTCGTGAGCCCTGTGTTAGGAGTTACAGAATTAAATTGTTTTATTATGAGAATCAATTATGGTGAATATTTGTATTCGGTTAAACCACATTTTCGGCCTATAATTAATACATACATACAGACCCTCTGCATTGCAGTCTGTTGGTCTCCCCACTGAGCTATCGCTGCTCTTTTAACATAGTCATGCTGTCTATATGAACAGTGGGCAGAGGTATCATACCCATAATTTACCAACTATGTTTTATAAGTCCCCCGTAATGAGGGGCTTATACAACTGCCAGGCCCGATAGAAAAAATTTGACGGCCTCGATGGCGTAGTGGTTACGCCTGAGGTCGCGGGTTCGATTCCCGCACAAGTCAAACATTTGTGTGCATGAACATGGATGTTTGTCTTGGTCTGGATGTTTCTATGTATAATACATACATACATAGATTAACGCCTGTTTCCCAGAGGGGTAGGCATAGACTACGGATTTCCATTTGCTACGATCCTGACACACTTCTCTGGCTTCATTCACTTTCATCACATTCCTCATACACGGCCGTCGGTTCAAGGAGCTCTTAATCTGGCCTTTGTCCAGAACGCCTCCAATCTGATCGAGAAACGTAATATAATTAATAAGACCTACCTATACCAATATAGAGAAGAGAAATTGAACAAAGTAGTATCATTGTGGTACCCAAGAGAGGGAAAGAGAAAAAAGGGGAACCTTTCAGAATGATGATGATGTGCTTAAAACAGCTGGAAAAACCTAGACTAGACTGGCGCGGGAGAGAGAAGATTAGAAAGTGTTGGAGGAGTCCTTTGCCAAAGGGCACACAGAATAAAAACAAACCTATATATAAAAACAAATTTATGTATACTTATGTCTGAAAACGGCTATAAATAAATAACAATATGTTATTAAGTATCACTAAAATGCGCAAACTACATACAGCTAATGTTATAGTCTGCACTCCACCCCTAACTTGCCCATGTCATTCCGAAGCAACTCAGAAGGACCTAAAATTTGACGTAATGTTGGATACCTGACGCCAAATTTTTGTTAATTCTGATACATACATAATCTCATGACTATACCTCTAAAAGGATAGACAGCGGTGGATTAAATCCAAATGTTGCCAACTATAATTTTAAATCCCACGCAGTAAGGAATGAGGAATGAGTAAAACTCCTAACAAAAAAAAAACAAAAATACCCAACAACACTTTGTCAGGAATCGAATCAATTTCAATTTCAATGCTTTATTGTTCTCCATAGGTAATTACATGTTGTTACAATAAATAATATAAAAGATCAAATATGGACCCTGTCGGGCACGGCAACATAGATAGAAGAGAAGAAAGGAGGAAGCCACTGGTATAATTTTTTAAATATTGCAACAATAAATAAATTTAAATTAATTAAATGGAAATAAGTAATCAAAAATTTAAGTAAGTACCTAAATTCTAGTTTTCAATTTGTTTATCTTATATTTATATTTATATAAGAATACCTAATATTAATTTATTTAAAAACTATGTTTTAAATTATTGTAGGTATATTAAATTAGTTTGTCATTTAGATATTCATTTATGTTGTAATAGCTTTTGTTGAGGAGAAATTGTCTTAGTTTATTAATGAAGCTGTTGTATGTATCCGTGACCTCATGCACAGTATATTCCCTAATATCAAATTAAAATTTTATTTTTCTGCCAGCTAACACACACATTCGTCAGAAATGTTCCCGCGGCCATTTAATTAAGCAACGGATTCAATTTACTCGACACATGGTACGTTTAGGTATGTAAGCGCCCCCAGCTTCATTAAGATCGTTCGGTATAATCGCTTTAGACATGCATCACGGCTAATTCATGTGTTAAACGATTTAAAGATACGATATCCGATGGGTTTGGCGTTCCGACGACGGGCATAGAAAGCTTTATTTTGATTGTACTGATGGCGTACTGGTTTATGTGGTCACTTTACTAAGCCGACTGTTGTAGGTTCGAACCCCACACGGGACAAAAATTGATGTGATCCACAAATTATTGTAACGAGTCTGAATGCTCTTTGTTCGTTGTCTGAATGTTTAAGAAGTCTCCTGAAATATGTGCAAGAATAATCCTTTTTTAAGAAAATATGGAATGCAATTTAGGAAGAAATTTAAATAATAGCTTACTTATAGATATATCACGTTTTCATAATTCCCAACTAATATTAAAAATGTGAATGTGAGTTTATTTGTTTGTTACATGTTCACGCCTTAACTGCTCGTCCAATTATCATTAAATTTCGCATGCACGTTGTCAGAGATACAGAAAAGGACATAGAGTACCATTTATCGAAAAAAAAAAACTAAAAAGTAGAAAATAATTTAATAATTTTAATGTAAAAAAGCGTGGGGTGGAGATTATCAAAATATCTTAGAAAGCACCCCACGCTTTTTACATTAAAATTATTCAATTATTTTCTAATTTTTAGTTTGTTTTTTTTTAATAAAGAGTGTTTTTTCTTTGTTTTTTTATTTTTTTATTGTTGTTTTGTCATCGGTCCTCGATAATTCTACAACGTTTAAATGAAATCTGACCGTTTGAAGTGGGTCAAAATCGAGCTCAAAGGAGTCGGTTACATACAGACAAACATACAAGTGAAACTAATAAAAGCGTGTTAAAAAAGGACTGTTCTCAAGCGCGCGATGCCGCGAGCAACAGCTATTTCGAGTATGAAAACCACTGCTGAAACATTTGAATAGATTAATAATAATCTCTACGGAACTCTTCCTCGATGCACTTCAATATCATTTTTAATAACATTTACTGTTATTTTGTATCATTTTGATACACGTAATCTAGCGTTCAAATCAAATGCAATTAGATTAATAATAATACATATCGCACTCTTAATAAAACAGAGACATATCTGAAAATTTTGTATTAAACAAATTTCAACTCTCTTGCTATTATTTAACAGAGTTCAAATTGCCTAACTTCCAATTTTCGTGCTAAGATGCTAGAAGTAACATGTGTTTATAAGTTGTTTTTACAAGAACTTACGTTGATATTTGTCGTGTTATAAAACCGTTTATAGATTCATAAGATGGCCTACAGCGGTAATCTTAAGACGGGAGATTATACAGCTACATACTGATGAATGAAATAGACATGATAATGGCCCCTATTATGTTTCTAAATATTCGTGTCCGTTCTTTTCTGGGACTTATAAATATTTTATTTTCTTTATAAAAAAGACAAATTCCACACCAGGAATGATTCCTGGCTCGTAGGAGACTTTACAATCTTATCTTATATGGGGGCCAGTCAGTGCAGACCGGCGACACTTCGACCCAGTGGGATCTTTTGTGTCGACACTCTCCCAATAACGACTGCCATAGATATTCATTGCAACCGGGACCGACGGCTTAACGTGCTCTCCGAGGCACGGAGCAGGCGATAATTATCAATCAATTCGCACATAATTTCGAAAAGTCATATAACTTCCGAAAGTCAGAGGTGCGCGACGTGGGTTCGAACCCGAGACCCTCTGCATTGCAGTCTGTTGGTCTCCCCACTGAGCTATCATTGCTAATAAGAGTATTATAAGATATATTCTAAGCAAGACCCCTTAGATCATATTAAAGTTATGTAAAACCATCGCCGGCGCCTGCGTGTAATAATTATTTGATGTGTAATCACTATAACATTTAATATAGAATTAAATAGCTAAGCATACAGCGGGTAGCATAATTACTTGATGGTCCTGTAGCATGCCTTTGTGGCCGATCATGAGGTAAAGAGCTCAATACCCGTGTATTTTCTTTATTAGGAAATTTTCAATAGTAACAAAAACACATTACGATTCATCTATGTTGACTGCAAAACCGTTCCGGTCTTATTACGTAAAAATTAAAAAAAATGGTTGATATCGCATTCGCCCCTACATTACGTCCCGCATTCCAAATGTTCCTCATTCGCTCCTCTTTTTTAATTATTCCTTTTTCGTCCTACATTTTTGAGCATATGGTTAGCAAAACAAAACATGTTTAAAATTATTTAAAGTCTTTTCTATGTCGGGCTCGTGATGTCATGTATTCATAAGCCAATGTTTCGCCGAGAGTTCAAGGAGGTATTTTAAAATATTTTTCGGCTGACGTTACATCAAATTCTGCTATATACAAAAAAATTGGTTGTCTGTAAAGTCGGTTTACGGACGATAGTTTAACGTGACAACGTCATAACAAAATTTCTTTCCCGTAACGTTACAATGAGCGTAACGGGACAATGAGTCATCCTTTTTCGTGCGTGCAGCCGGTGTTCACCGATTTATTAGACGTTGTCACGTCAAAAAAAAGGGTCAATAAAGGAACATAATTTGCGACGAAATAGGAATTACATTAAGAAATTTATATTTATCTACATTTCGGGACATATGAGGAACAATTTTTGGGGCGAATGCGTATTCTTACATTCGGGACGAAACGTGAGGGTCGAATGCGAGCTAGCAATGTTTTGATGTTATACACGCCTGCCTGACTTAAGAATGTGATGAACATAGTTACTTTCGGTTATTACTTTATAACGCATTTTCTTATGAATCACGTAGACTAAGGGCCACGCACCGCAAATTGGTCATTGCCATTTATATATAGAATCTATGCCAACTGCCTGCTTTTGTTAGAAGTGGGACAAACAAGTCGAACACCAATATCGTGGATGGCACAAGATGAGCTGCATCAACGGCCTTAGAAGCTGGGTGGCATTTTAATTAGATCCCTGTGATTATCAAATAAGATCTCACATTTCCACCTGTTCCACTTGAAAGTGTTCCTGTCCAGCCGAAAAGTGTTAAGCAATATATTTTTTATATTTAGGCTCTGGAAAGGACTATTCGCTGAGTTGTTTGTCCTTTTTAAACGAGATTTAAATGGAACACAATTTGTACAGGAGACAGTTACTTGTGCGTAGCTCAGACATTGCTGAAGTTCATACTATTATATTAATTTATATTATAATATAACAACTCGTTTCTTGGTATAGGAACCGGATCTAGCTCATCTGCTTGAACAACGGTAAGCAGTTACCATAAGTGGGATTTCTACCACTAAAAACAATAAAACAATACACGCTGTATATCTACGGCGAAGAAGATACAAACAACGATTATTTAAATGTTTTATGGTGATGAGAGCTGGTGATATCATATATTTCGTCATGTTAAATCGATAACGATCATCGGTAATATAAATAAATGATTAAAATGTTGTTTATTTTATCTAACGTTACGCATAACAGGATAAATATTTCAAACTAGCTGCCGCCTGCGGTTTCACTCATGTTTATGATAATTAATTGCTCCGCTGTGTGATGTTATTATAATCTATCGCCTTCCTCAAAAAATGGCAATCAAATGCATTGTTTTTCAAATCTGACTTTTAATTTCAGTTACCAGTGTTCAAATAAAATACAAACAAACTCTTCAACTGTAATAATAATGTCCTCCAGACCGAATTTCGGTCACGGCGGCCTATCTGAACGGAGACTGGCCATCTGCGCAGAAGATATTATAGTGCACAAGCGTGTGCGCAAACACTGAGAAGAGGCCCGTAGCCACCAGTGGGAAAATTTACACCGTTGCTATCTCCTCTGGATGTAAAAGTATGTGGATGACTAAAACTCCCGGTTCTTATTGCCCGCGACCTGAAGAACCCTTTTAGTCACCACTTACGACTGAACTAGTTAAACTGTAGTTCTATTCTCTGCCCAACACTACGATCGTTAAATATGATATCTAAATACAAATAGTGATCAGTAAATTACCCCCGCCAGATCATCCAAGTGGACTGCCTTCAGTCCCGATTTAATTTACGTGGAATACACTATACCTACATATATTTGGTTCTACAGAAAAGAATAACATGAAATAAAGCTTAGATAAGTTTTTTTTAATTTTTATTCTTTATTTTTTGGGGACTTATGGGTATAATATAGGTACATGACAGCCCTATCATAACACAAACAAATAAAAAATATATATTTAAGTTTGATCGTTATTAAGGTTTTATTCTCTATAACTTTACCCTTATAATCACATTATATTTACATTTCACCAAGGCTATACAGGTTAATTTACATATATTTTTCAAACAGATTATTATTTATGTAACTACTAGTATTCACCCGCGGGTTCGCTCGTGTAAATGTAGGTTAGTTTAGGTTAGGTTTGCAACAGTAATTTTTTCCGGATGAAAGGTACCCTATGTCCTATTCTGTACCCCTGACAACGTGTATGCAAAATTTCATGTTGATCAGTGGAGTAGTTAAGGCATGAAAGCGTAACAAACAAACAAACTCATTTTCGCATTTATAATATTAGTTAGGATACTCTTTCATTGACAATATTTCTGAGCTTGCTACTTTTTCTTTTTTTCTTTATTACATATAATATAGGTATATGTAACCATAGTTACGAAGAATCGACGTCAGACGAACAATGCCGAAATACTACGAACGTGATTCGACTGCGTGTGTCAAATGTATGGTTGTGTGCGTGTAGTGTTTTTTCATTAATTTAATGTATTTCTAATTCATATTTATTAAAATATGAGGATTCACCACTCCTTCTCCATATAAACTTTAACTGTGACAAATTTCATACTCCTGCGTTCGCGCAATTTTCGTAAAAAGGGGTACAAAGTTTTGCTTCACATATATAGCATACAAGCTTACAATTAATTACTTGGGTAACTAAAGATATTGTAATAATCTGAATTATAAAATTATATCTAAGACAAACACTGATTAATCCTAACTAATATTATAAAAACGAAAATGAGTTTGTTTGTTTGTTTGTTTGTTACCTTTTCACGCCTAAACCATTGAACCGATCATTCTGAAATATTGCATATACATTATCAGGTGTACAGAATCGAATATAGGCTACCTTCCATCCCGAAAAAAATTACTGTTCCCGAGGAAAATAACAATAACGTTCTTATGATAATAGATGGCGCCACGAGTCTTTCGAAACATGATTGAATTATATTATTATTCATTATTACAAGCAGAGTACAACCCGAATTGATTGTCAAATTCTAAATTAACGCGAGCGAAGCCGCGGGCAAAACCTAGTACACTATAATTATATGTATTTGGTTCTAGAGACAGTAATAACATGAAATAAAGGTTAGATAGGTTTTTTTATTCTTTAATTTTTGGGGACTTATGGGTAGGTATAATATACATGACAGCCCCATCATAACACAAACAAATCATAAATATCAAATCACAAGCTTACAATTAATCACTTAGGTAACTATAGCTATTGTAATAATCTGAATTATAAAATTATATCTAAGACAAACACTGATTAATAATATATAGTTTACAAAATAGTCTTGCTTCTTCAGACGACGGATGAGCCAAAATAGTTTGTACTATACCAACTTCTATAACATTGCAATTTAACTCATTCATGAGCGCTTCCCTTTGTCCTTTGTTCTTGACACATTCCATCAAAACATGCTGAATCTTCTATTCGGTTACTCACTTCATAATTTGGTGAAAGAGCTCGACCCATCAGATGTTCAAACCTTTTTGATGGAATATGTTCAGAGCGTATCTTATCTTATCTTATGTGGGGGCCAGTCAGTGCAGACCGGCGACACTTCGACCCAGTGGGATCTTTTATGTCGACACTCTCCCAATAACGACTGCCATAGATATTCATGGCAGCCGGGACCAACGGCTTAACGTGCTTTCCGAGGCACGAAGCAGGCGATAATTGTCAATCAATACGCACATAATTTCGAAAAGTCATATAACTTCCGAAAGTCAGAGGTGCGCAACGTGGGTTCACTCCCCACTGAGCTATCGCTGCTAATAAGAGTATTATATATTTTGATGGAATATGTTTAGAGCGTAACCTATGTATCAACTTTACATACCTTCTACTAATATTGCTTGATATCTATTAAGTAGATATCAAGCAATATACGGATCTGTGAATACCGTTTATACGTAGTAGAGCCTCGCTAATTTCAGCATGAATGGGCTGGCTCGACTGGGGAAGGACTACCCTCTCACAGAATATTGACGTGAAATAGCAGTATTCCTACTGTAGTGTTTCGTTCGGCGAGTGAGAGTGCTGGAGGACAAATCACCCTCTTTCCCCCTTCCCGCTCCTTCTCCTTCCCACTTCCTTTCCTAAAGGGTTGGCAACGCGCAAGTGATGCCTCTGGTGTTGCAGGCGTCTATAAGCTGCGATAACCACTTACCATCAGGTGGGCCGTATGCTTGTTTGCCACCATAGTTGTATAAAAAAAATAAACCTTATCTAAATCAGTTCGGCGGCTACTATCTGCTTTTATTAGCATCATGGAGATGCCTATAAAAGCAGACAGACAATAGGCTCGTCGCTACTGCGTTGAATGTTGTGGGTTCATATCCCACTCAAGACATTTATTTGTATGATTTGCAAATATTTGAGCTGAGTCTAGATTTACTTTGTGTCTGTTAATTAAATAGTCCCCAAGATATCTAATGCGGGTTTTACCACTTATAAACGAAAAAGATTCTACATGCGCTCGTTCAAACAACATGGAACGAGTTTCAAACATAATTTCCATTAGGTACTTACAATGACGCATGCGCATAGACAAAGAAAAATTATTCACTGCACTGCGACACATGACACTGACAATAAAAATAAATTAACTACGTTCTTCTAATGACTCGTCAGTAGGGCTGTCCTGTCCACGCTTTTTAATATACAATTATATTATACTTTATAAATGTGTTTGTTGGTTTGTCCAACTGTCAGGCAGTAACGGAGCAATGGATGCAAGGTGTTATTTGCACACAGAAATCTATTATGGGCCAAAGAGGTATGTCCTAAAAATGTCAAGCTCCTTTAAATTAGATCTATCGAACCGAGCAAATGAAGTCACAGGCTGTATTTAATATTTTAATATCTCATTATTTGAAATTATTTTATGAAGCAGTGATAATATAATATATGTATATATATATATTCTATCACATACAAACAACACCATCTAGCCCAAACTAAGTAGAGCTTGTACTATGGGTACTAGACAATGGAAAACATACATATATACTTTTTTTTTGTAAATACATACATATTATACATAGAAACACCCAGACCAAGACAAACATCCATGTTCATGCACACAAATGTTTGACTTGTGCGTGAATCGAACCCGCGACCTCATGCGTGGCAGTCGATTACACTAACCACTACGCCATCGAGGCCGACAAATGTGTAATAAAGTAGTGATGTGGAATATTTTGTTAGGTGTATGCCATAACTTGGTTTAAGCTTTCTTCATTCAGAGATTCTTAATACAGAGTGATTAGAAATTATTTTTGTCACAGAACTGAAAAACAGTTTATAACAAAATACCAGACAGTTTACGAATTTTTTATAATTTTCTTACTAAAAATCTTTTACCCCGTCACGGCAAACCTCGAAAGCTTACACCATGGTAGTTTGTTCATGTTTTACCTAAGAAGTGGATCAACACAATCTATAAAAATAGTTAACCATTTATATTTCTAACTAGCTTTTGCCCGCGGCTTCGCTCGCGATCTGTAACTTTTTATAGTTGATAAAGATTCACAGCTCCTCCCCCGTAGGTGATAGCGTGATAATATGCAGCCTATATGTTGACCCGACCTGTTAGTAATATTCATGCAAAATTTGAAGTAAATCCATGCAGTACTTTTTGAGTTTAACCCGGATATACATAAAGACAAACAGACAAACAGATAAACAGACATACAGACAAAAATTCTAAAAACTATATTTTTGGCTTCGATATCGATAATAGATCACGCCCCAAGTATTCTTTTAAAAAAATATTCAATGTACAGTTTTGACTTTCCTACGATTTTATTATATGTATAGATTATCAGCTAATATAATATTGTCTTCTGTTTACGCGAATGTTATTCATTGAAATTAAACTACTATATACGGATTTGGTAAGCGTAAATATAAACATATAAATAGTTTTAATAGTTACAATAATTTAATTAGCTTAAACATTAGTAAAGTTTAATAGTAATAGTAGTGTAACAGTTTCAAAATTATGTAATAAAGTGTCAAATAAACAACGCGATAAATTCCATATATAGTAGTTTAATTTCAATATCAGCTAATATAATATAATAATCTACATACAATTTTTTTAAAGAAGAATAAAACATAATTTTGTTTACAAATAACCAGTATTCTTTTTAACTCCTTCAGCTAAGAATGCTTGTGTTAGGAGTAAGTAGTTTTACGGTAGTACAATACGTGGGATATAAGCCCGCGACCCATAACAAATCCGATGCAATATCCATTGAGTTATCAGCGCAATTAAATTGCAACTTTTGGCAGATTTTGACAGCCCTATTCACAAGTAGAGCTGTCAAAATGAAGAGTCACTTCAGTCTCAAAGTGAAGAGACACTTCCAAAACATGTTGCGACATGCGTTAGGTGCTTCCAACGCTTTAAATCATATTCCCACCCTGATTTCGTAACATCCGTCTTGATATATGATATTTCAAGCAGACGTCTTACGAGTTACGCAATCACTTGACTTGAACTATCAATAAATTGTGTTTCTTTTTTACTTTTATGATCTAGCCATGACCAACTAGTTCTCGATAAGGAAATAGATCAACAACTTCAAAGAAAACATCATGATGAAACCTGCATGTCTGAGATTTTCATAATGTTTCCGAAGATAACGTGAAGTCTTCCAATCCACACTGGGCCAGTTGTGGACTATATAATAGCCTAATCCTTCTCTTACTAAGACCTAGAACCCTAAGACCCAGCAGGACATTGTGGATTATTATTATACATGTCGGCCTCGATCGCGTAGTGGTTAGTGTAACCGACTGCCACGCCTAAAGTCGCGGTTTCGATTCCCGCACAAGTCAAACATTTATGTGCATGAACATGGATGTTTGTCTTAGTCTGGGTGTTTCTATGTAGAATATGTAGGTATGTATTTACAAAAAAATAGTATATAAGTAGGTATGTTTATCCATTGTCTAGTACCCATAGTACAAAGCTCTGCTTAGTTTGGGCTAGATGGTGCTGTGTGTATGTGATAGAATATTATACTATATTATTATTATTATTATGTTCCCGACAAGTACGCTTTTACATACAAAGTAATCACTACAGTAAACAGATGGATATATTCGGCACAACATGAACGATTTAAGTACCGAGTCCATAATCTTACTATCGATTAACCATATTACTGTTCTATTCAAATATAATATGTACTATGAATAAATTTTGTAATATAAGTTTAATTTCCCCGATTCTTGGATAACTTTTATCGATAGTTATTTCCGAAATTATATGCATGTGGTATTTACCTACATAAGGTGTGCACTTAGATTAAGCGTAATACTATGTTCTGTTTTAGTGAAATAATAACTGCTGGTAAACCAATAAATAGATAGTTAAAAGTCTCACGCAAATATCCCGGAACCAATCCGCTGGGTTATCCAGCAAATACATCGTCCGGAATGGTACAACATCTCACGTGAGGTGAGCTTATTGTCGTCTACCGAGCACAGTTTCAGGCTCCGTCCTGCTATAGACAATTTTTACAATTTTTAGATGAAAATTGGCACAGATATAGTTTAAAACCTGGGGAAGGACATAGGCTACTTTTTATTGATGTAAGTACCACGCGGGCGGAGCCGCGCGCAAAAGTTAGTTATATATAAAACAAATTTTATGGATAATATCGCGATTCGTTTCGTCTCGCCTCGGTGATGGTGATAAATGAGACTTCTATGCTTGTAGTTTTAGGTTCGATTCTCAAGACCGTCAAAGTGTTAATTTTAAAAGTTGTAAGCAATTCTTTGTAGCAGCAAAAACTTTGAAACTTTGACTATTTGACACGCATCATGCTCAGCCCGACGTGGAACCAAAAACCACTTAACGCACATTAAATAGCCAGGTAGGACTATCTAAGGTACAATTCCGTAGAAGTCAGTTCGAATCGAACCCATAGATAACTTCGTGCAATGGGAAACACGGAAAAATGTAAAAATTGTTGACTCACAATTTGTTATTTAAGTCAAGTATATATTACACAAACCTAAAATATAACGATTTTTTAAAGTCTACTCAAAAATAAACGAGATGGGTGTAAAAACCCAGGATACAACCTCTTCGTCTTAGATGTACATCATGTGGCCTTGTGACCCCTATATCTCGTGGGTCTTTTAACCTACAGGGCCCATATACCGAGGTATGACCCCAAGATGTCTGCATACCAAGTTACAAGTCAATCGGTCCAGTGGTTCCGGAGTTATACCTGTCACTAATAAACTATCACTAACAGACAGACTCACAGATCCACACAGTGTTTTCATTAACCTCTTCGAAGAAGACTCGGAGGTTAATAATATACAAGCGTTTCAAATCCGGTTATGTTATTGTCAAATAACAGAAAAAGTATGGACGATAAATATTGCGACGTCAGCGCTATTTAAATGCAGCTGTCAGAGACAGATAGCGAGATATTACCACTACAACTCCATTTTTTCATAGATTAAAAAAATATACGTCCCGCTTTATTTATAACTAGCTGTTACCTGCGACTTTGTCCGCGTAGATTTTAACTAAAAAGTGTTTGTCTCCGCAGAACCGCATTTTTTTCTAAAATTAAAGTAGTCTAAGTTACTCCTTATAACATCGGCTATCTGCCAGTGAAAGTCCCGTTAAAATCGGTTCAGCTGTTTCGGATATTAGCCGAAACAAACAGACAGACAGCGACAAAAATTTTAAAAATAGTTGTTTTCGTATAGGTACCTTATATACTTTCATATGCATTAGATAAAAAGCTGTTATTTAGACATTACAAACAGACACTTCAATTTTATTTATTTGTATAGATGTATAGATTCCTGTGGCACGGGGTCTACACAAACATTTAAACAAAATACACTTTATATCTTAACTTTTTGTTATATCCAAATTTTAAATATTCATTATCTATTTATTTTGCAACCAATTCAATAATGTTTGCGCATAGATATTGCACTACTGACTCACTCACTCCTAACACAAGCATTCTAGCTTAGCTGGAGGAGTTAACAAGAATACCTACTAGTAATTTGAAATCCAAATTGCTAGTAATATATTCTAAAAAAAATTGGGGCAGTCTTTGGGGACTGCCGATAAAAGTGAAAACTTTAATCCTTGATCATAAACACTCCTTTATAAACAAAAAAAAACAAAAAAAAAGGATCGGGTCGGATTCTTGATAATCTCTTAGAGGCTATAAACATAATTGAAAATTGGTAAATGGAGTTAGATAATTTCTTTTTACTAAAAGTTAAAATAAATACACACAAAGTCCAAAATAAATCATTGAATTAAATAACAATAAAAAAGGGGTCAAAATTTCGTTATTTTTTGCGTAGGACTCATATTTCTGAGATATTGTTAATATTCTAAAATAATTCAAAAATGGAAAGCGTGGCAGCATGACGAAGAGGAAGCGTGACGATGATGCGAGTTCTATGATTTTTGTTCACCCAAGAAGTGCTCAACGCGCCTAAAGAAGTTTTCATTTTAAAAAAAACATATCGAACTTATGCAACTACCCCATTGTTACACTGACAATACACCACGGTTCGCTCTGGCGAACTAGTTGTAACCGCAGTAGACATAGAACGTTTTCAGTGCCTACGTGTCACACCGTTATTCAATCAATTTCAAATCTCAATCACCCGACCCAAGTACTCTCCCTACACTTCACGCTCTCTTGGACGCCATACTTGAATACTGGTATGTTCGTGGATGGAGAGAAGTCAATTCTGTTAGAATGTCCAGACTCTGGAGTACTACGAGACAAGTAGGTACATAAATGGCCTTTATTAGAAAAGTATGTACTAGATTTTGCCCGCAGCTTCACTCGCGACAATGTAGCTTTAGCAATAAACTTTTTTAAACAGGACGTATTCTGAAGGAAAGGTATCCTATGTCCTTTTCTGTACCCCTGACAATGCGTATGCGAAATTTCATGATGAGTGGCTAAGTAGTTAAGGCGTGAAAGCGTAACAAACAAACAAACTCATTCGCATTTATAATATTAGTTAGGTTTTAAAGTAAATTATAAATAGTGAAGTACCTCATTTTTTGTTAAAATTATCTACATATCGATACTTTATACTAACTTTATTTTATTAAACAAGGCAACTTTTCTGAGTCATATCGCGATTCATGTCGTTCACGTTTCACCGACACACCACTGATGTTTCGATGACAAAATACATCTCTACTATACAAGTATTACTCACCCGTACTCAATTAAATGTACTTCCATAATAGTTGTCACGAGCCATTCTATGAGTCATATAATGTGATGCATTTAGACACACCACAAAAGCTATGCGTCATATCATAACAATAACTGCGAAAACAAAGAAAATTTTACGTGAAGTCGTACCTACTTTACACGCCCCAAATAGGTAGGTAAATGCATGCTATAGTCACATTTGCCTTTGTTTTAGGTCTCACGGCATAAGAGCCTATTTCTGTGTACATTTTTATACTCTACTACTATGAATTTGCTGGTTCAACAACGCAATAACACTATTCCTTAGCTGCAAATCAAACTATGCAACTAATATTTTTTTTATATTACTAATGTGGCAAACAAGAGTACGGCCTACCTGATGGTAAGTGGTCACGTAGTCTGCGACACCAGAGGCAACACTTGCGCGTTGCCAACCCTTTAGGATAGGAAGTGGGAAGGAGAAGGAGCGGGAATGAGGGAAAGGGGGTGATTGGGCCTCCGGCACTTTCACTCACCGAACGAAACACAACAGTAGGAATACTGGTATTTCACGTCGATATTCTGTGAGGGGGTAATACTTCCCGGTCGAGCCGGCCCATACATGCTGAAATCAGCGATGCTCTACTACTCAAAATGCTACTTTTTTCTACAGAAAATCGTAGAAAGTCTACAATTTCCTGTCTTCTGATTTCTGGAAATATTGTGCTTCTAGGACTGCTTGGGAAACATTAAACTACGTGTGCAAAATTCTAGATTATTTAAATATCTGGCAGTGGGCAAATGGTGGTAAAATTAGATTAAATGATTCCATTATGTTCACATATAAGCGGCTGACTTTGTTTGGATCGATTGGATGATGTTACTCAGTATCAGGGCGAAGTCTGAAATAGCCTGTTTTATAATAGGCTATGGGCTCACTGCCTATTACGTGGGACCTTAAATAGTTAGCCAAATGTGAATAATATAGGAAATCTCTATAAGGTTGTAGACATAAGACTATCTATGTATAATTACAAAGCACTCAAGACCACTGCTGTCAACTTCTTTAGACCTGGAGGTGCCCATGGCCTCAATGGTATGGTGTGGTAATCGGTAGGACCCTCTTCAATAATTTAGCCAACACCCCTGGATAATTCACACTAAATGTATGAAAAAGTTTTGAAAGGCAATGTTCGTTAGTTTTCGTTTACTTTTCGATGGAAAAGTAACCAAAATTATATTTTACTAGCTTAGACCCGAAGTTACGCTCGAGACAGTACGAGGCATCGTAGCACCCGAACGAATGAACCGATTATGATTTTGTTTTTTGTTTGAAAGGTGAATTAGTCGGGAGAGTTCTTAGCTATGTTTGATGAAAATCGGTTCAAGATGGCCACCGCCACAAAATGGCGGGTTTCATATTTTTTCACAACTACCTACCTCAATATCAAAATAAGGGCTTGGCTAGTAGACTACTATGATAAATTTCAAATCCAAGATGGCCGCCACCACAAAATGGTGAATTACATTTTTTCGCAACTGCCTCATATTACTAAGGATTTTAAACCTCCCAATATTTAAATGAAGTCATTGCTCCTAAGTCGATAAAAGCATATTTCAAACGTCTCGGACAAATTAACAGACAGATAAGAAGGCTCAATGGATTCTTTGTCACCTTTAAAGATACACCCTAAAAAACATACAACTTGAACGTAGCCGTAAAACACAACCAGCATTCCATGTTCTTTTAAAGAAACACCTACGCCCGCATTGTTTCCATTCCTTTGCATATTCATTGGTTATTATAATAAATATTCTTGTGATCGATATCGATGAACGCTAATAAGTATGCTTACGATATATGGTAACTTGGTCAAAGAGTAAACTTTAAAACCAAGTTTTTTATCGAGCATTTAAATAGTAAGCCGCATTATGTAGTGCATACTTAGCTACCATTTTGGTATCTCTATAAATATATATGCTATTTTGCACTTGTGTATACTTACTGTAATTATTGAATGTTGGAAATGCTGCTTATTATTTTATAATTTTTACAGATACATACCATGTAAATAGGGTTGGGCAAAATATTATTTTCGGTAGGCTTACCGAGTATACGCAATTTGTCGAAATTTTAATTATCAAGCATTTTTAATCGTGTAAAGCTATAATTGGGTAATTATCGCCTAATTCTATTTACTAATAAAACTTTTGGAGCTGTTGGTTTAGCTATCTATTCTATACATATAATTAAATTTAAATTTAGGTAAATCAGCAACCATTGTCCATATTTTTTAGGAGAAGCGATACGTAAAGGGCTTTAATTAAGCCGTGTATGATTAAGTATTAGGTGTCAAGTGGAATCTAAATTTTACTATACCGAAAATTTGTAAAATCCATTTGGCACATCCCTAGTAAATATAGCGAGCTATGCTAGAAGTTTCTTTGAGGGATAAACTTAGAAATGAGGATATCCGTCAAAGAACCAAGGTTACCGACATAGCTCGCAGAGTAAGCAAGCTGAAGTGGCAATGGCCTGGCCATATCTGTAGAAGGACCGATGGCCGCTGGAGCAAGCGAGTTCTAGAGTGGAGACCGCGACTTGGTAAACGTAAGGTAGGACGCCCCCCGGCCAGGTGGACCGATGATCTGAAAAAGGAAGCTGGGTCAGACTGGATGCGGAAGGCGGAAGACCGGATGTTGTGGCGTAAAATGGGAGAGGCCTATGTCCAGGAGTGGACTGCGGTGGGCTGATTGATTGATAGTAAATATAAAATGTTTTATTACAGACTAGCTTATGGCCGCGCCTTCGTTCGGGAACAGTACTTTTTTCTGGTTTAATAGTACCCTTTGTTATTTTCAGGACCCCTGACAACTTATATGCAAAACAAATAAACAAACTTACATTTATGATGATAAGTATTTTAATAGAAGTAACGAAAATGCTGTGACGAATTACATTGTTTATCGATTAATTAATTACAGAGTCTGAAAAGTACGATGCATATACATAATACCTTAATCTCTTATGGGAAAATGTGCACATCATCTTAATTTAGTCAGTCGTGTTAAAGACACATGAAAAACTGTCTAACCTTGAGAAGTAGGCAGTAGTACATAATTTTGACCTGTTCCACACAGACGACAATGACATAAATGGCAATGGCATTAAGTAAAAAGTACCTATATTTCAATTGGGTTCTTATCTTATCTTATCTTATATGGGGGCAAGTCAGTGCAGACCGGCGACACTTCGACCCAATGGTGATCTTACATCACTAAGCAAACAATGCATCTTTTAGAAACTAGCACATCTTTAAATATGATTCTAAGCGCACTCAAAGATACTTATAATTAACATTGAAAACTAACGACACGTCTTGTCATTTATGTGGTACATCTTATATATGTATGTTCTCATATCCACAGCGTTTAAAGTACAGTTGGTTAGCGTTGATCAACAATATGTTCTAGGAATTGCTATTTAACGAGAGCCCACTTACTTATGTTCTACGAACTGGTACCGTCAGCAAAACAAGTGGAACTACATAATTATTCCGGACAAATATTAAAAATATTGAATCGCAGTAGGTATTATTTGGCGGAAGTCCATTGTAATGAAATTATTGGGAAGAGAGGAACTCGCTACATACCCTCGGATTGCCCACACCAACTATTGTCGGCCTCGATGGCGTAGTGGTTAGTGTAACCGACTGCCACGCCTGAGGTCGCGGGTTCGATTCCCGCACAAGACAAACATTTGTGTGCATGAACATGGATGTTTGTCTTGGTCTGGGTGTTTCTATGTATAATATGTAAGTATTTACAAAAAAAAAGTATATATGTACTATCGACTTCAGCGACGGATGACCACTCCTAAGGTTAAAATCGCATAGCAGGACAACACTTGGTACCTGTACCCGTGACACGCCCCTTTCTTTGTTTGAGTTTTTTTACACTTTACATTTGTTTACTGATTCTAAGGCGATACAAACTCAACTGGCCAACATGTGCAAGCGAAATTTTTTCTGAAATGGTCATCCGTCGCTCAAGGCGATAGTATGTTTATCCATTGTCTAGTACCCATAGTACAAGTTCTGCTTAGTTTGGGCTAGATGGTGTTATGTGTATGTGATAGATTATTATTATTTTATATTATTGGAACAGAAACAGGTTGACAATACCGAACTTCCCTGGATAGAGACAGCCACGACGTGGAACCCGGGCGTACTCCAACTTGCAGCACTGCTTCGAGCACAAAATTTGCGTCGTCACGTGTTTCGCCTCAGCGCGAGGCATCTATCTTCAGGACCTTTCAGAAGATGACTAAAGAATAGTTGGGGTGGGCAATCCGAGAGTGCGTAGCTGGTGCCTCTCTTCCCAATAATTTAATTAAATACTAGATGTATCCGCGGTTTCACCCGCGTTTATGATTGTTGCGCCGCCCCCGTGGGTCGTAGCGTGATGTTATGTAGCCTATAACTTCCTCAGCAAATAGGCTATCCAACACTAAAATAATTTTTCAAATCGAACTAGTAGTTCCTGAGATTAGCGCGTTCAACCAAACAAACAAACTCGTCAGCTTTATAATATTAGTATAGATTAAAAATACAAGGATTTTGAAGCCTTGTTTTGCAGGGAACTTGACAAACATGCGATTAACCGACACACAGCACATCCAGACGCAAACAATTGTTAGCGAAACGCGCAAAATAATTGTTTGGAGTAGGCTTCGAAGTCACTACACCCAGCGTGGCAACAACGGGCAGGCGACCGCTTTCCTACTACGCCATACATGCGATCACATCATCACCCTTCTGCCGAATTAAAATTGTGTTAGGTGTATTTTTCATACAACTAGAGTGGCAAACAAGCAGACGGCCCACATGATGGTAAGTGGTCACCGTAGCCTATTGACGCCTGCAACACCAGAGGCATCATTTGCGCGTTACCGACCCTTTAGGAAAGGAAGTGGGAAGGAGAAGGAACGGAAAAGGGGAAAGGGGTGATTGGGCCTCCGGCACTCTCACTCACCGAACCAAACACATCAGTAGGAATACTGCTATTTCACGTCGATATTCTGCGAGAGGGTAGTCCTTCCCCGGTCGAGCCGGCCCATTCATGCTGAAATCAGCGAAGCTCTACTACTACTAAAATCAGTATTTTCTTAATTATTAACCTCTGAATCTTCTTCAGAGGTTAATGAAAACACTATGTGGGTCTGTGTGTATGTCTGTTAGTGACAGGCATAACTCCGGAACCACTGGACCGATTGACTTGTAACTTGGTGTGCAGACATCTTGGGATCATGCCTCGGTCGAGTTTGCATATGGGCCCTGTAGTTCAAAAGACCTCCGAGATATAGGGGTCACAAGGTCACTTTTTTTTTCTTTTTTTACAGCGATGGTGGCAACTCACTCACCGAACGAAACACAACAGTAGGAATACTGCTACTTCACGTCGTTATGCTGTGAGATATTCTTATTATTATTATTGTGTCGATATTCCTTCCCCGGTCGGGCCGGCCCATTCATGCTGAAATCAGCGAGGCTCTACTATGTAGACATAATTGTTGAATCCTGGGTTTTTACACCCATCTCGTTTTTATTTATCAACAACAATACCATTATATTGTACCCTGTCCGACGTACGTCTGTCCATCTATATGTCACACGTTTTACTTAAAGACTCATTAGTCTTTAAGACAACGGACAAAGGACACAAAGTACAGCCAGAATCGGAACAACCATTTGTGAATCACACAAATTTTTGTCTCGTGTGGGATTCGAACCCACAATACTCGACGTAGACAGTGGCTAGTCGGCCACTTAAACCACTACGCCATCCGTACAGTATATCAGTAGGTAAGTCTTAAACAAAAGTCCACGACACTGGCAATCTACTCACTCTTAGATGTAATATTGATGAATGTCAATAATAATCAACTAACAACAGGTCTTTTTTTTGACTTAACTAAGGCATTCGATTTAGTTTCACATGACTTATTGCTACGTAAACTACAAGCTATTGGAATCAGAGGACTGCCGCTTCAATGGATATCATCATACTTAAGTGATAGAAAACAGTGCGTAGTAGTTAATAGAGTCGATGAAAAAGGCATTATGACACCATACTCATCGGGTTACAGGGCCAACAAGCAGGGTGTGCGTGTGCCGCAAGGCAGTATAATGGACCCTATTTTGTTCCATCTATATATAAATGACATCATTGATATTACAACTCACAAATGCTTCCTCTTTGCCGATGATATTTCTATTATTGTAACGACGGACAAGAAAAATAATGCTATAAAGGAGCATGAATCACAAATAAATGAAACTATTGATTTTTTAATTCACTGGCTTAATAATAATAATTTATGCATAAATCTCAATAAATCCGTGTACATACAATTTAATCAATCACATAATAATAAATACAACTTTAAAATGAATATTCCAAAACTTAGACAAGTGACCGAGACGAAATTCTTAGGCATAATAATTGATGAACATCTTAATTGGAAATCACATGTAGAGAATGTATCGAATAAAATAAATAAATTTGTTTATGCCCTTAGACAGGTTAAAAATGTGACTAATATAAAAACGGCTGTGATGTCCTATCGTGCATACGTGGAATCCGTACTGCGCTATGGGTTAATAGTTTGGGGAAATAGTACAAACCAAATGAGAGCGTTTATAGCTCAAAAAAAGAGCATCCGAGCAATATACGGTCTCAAATGTGATGACTCATGTCAACCAATTTTCAAAAAGCTTGGCTGGCTACCACTGCCTTGTTTATATATTTTTGAAATTTGTATGTTTGTCTGGAAAAACAATGAATTTTATAAAACTATGAATGATTTAAGACCTAGAAATCGACGACATCCTAATAGACTGGTTCTAAATTGTATCCCGAAAACCACAAAATTCAATAGCAATTGTATCGCGATGTGTATCCGAATTTATAATAAGATTCCTAATTACTTTAAACTATTAAATACAAGACAATTTGGTATTCAGTTATACAAATGGCTAACTGAAAATAGTTTCTACAGTCTCAAAGATTTTTTTGATTTTGAATTGTGATAGTTGCATAATTATCTAAAATGTGCATGCTATGTAACCGTGGCAAAACATGTATGTGCTTTATTGAATTATAAGATCATTGTATACCGTGTTTTTTGGCAAATAAATATATTATTATTATTATTATTATAAAAATGATACCTATAGATGCAAAGAAATATTTTTTCATTTGATGATGATGATATATTCATCAAATAAAAAGGCTAATTTAAGTCCACTCTTGATTATATTTTTGCTCACCATACAAAAAGCAGTTCAGTTTTATGAACTAGACATTTGTCCGCTACTTTACTTAAATTTCTTTATTACTGAGCGGTGTGTCAGATGTTAGCTCGTAAACTGTACTGTGTAGTACAGAGTACTGCTTGTCCCTCATCCACACATGTGATGATTGCTCAATGATATCACAAAATGTGTAAATGTCACATGAAAATATATTTACCTAGTTGTTTAAAGGTTTGTATATGTACATGTTGTTTTTATATGTACTGACTGTCAATGATATTTTCGAGAAGTTTTGAAATGAAATAAGGTTATTCTATGAAAGAATATATGTTGCCTAAGATATAAAGAATTTAAAGTATACATTGTGAAAGGTTTCTTGGGAGTATTTTACAATATATTAGAAAATAATTTTCATATCATTTTTACTATAACTTAACTGTAGTTACTATAAATATAATATAAAGTTACACATCCTGCAAATATATATAATAAAAATTACGTTTACATAATAAAAAAGTGATCTTAAGTAAACATTAAATTAATATTTTTAAAGACGCATATTTTATTATTATAACTTAATTATAATTAATGCAGATAACAGCTTTTCTAAAACGATTTACTATCAAGAAAATAATTTGTATCGGGATAATTAGAAAATCGAAACATCCCTCCTAATCCTAACTAATATTATAAATGCGAAAATGAGTTTGTTTGTTTGTTACGCTTTCACGCCTTAACTACTCAACCGATCAACATGAAATTTGACATATACGTTGTCAGGGGTACAGAATAGGATATAGGGTACCTTTCATCCAGAAAAAATAACTATTACAAACCCAACCTAACCTACCCTACATTTACGCGAGTTAAGCTGCGGGTGAAAACTAGTATTGTATAAAAGGCAGTATCCACTGGCCAAGAACTATCAACCAAAAAAAGCAAATAAAATCATTCCCAACCCAGGAATCAATCCTCACTACTATCGGTACACACCTGAAACAATGACTCACATTTCTTTCATATACAAACAGATCTAGACCATTAACACGACCATGATATACATTCCCACAAACAGCCGATGTTCTCACACAGCGGGCGTCTCAGAACGCGGCGCGCGGCGCGCCGAAAGCTCGCGGCGCCTTTGATCGCGATAGCGGCATCTCTGAAGTCCGCACGCTCCGCCTAAAGCGATGTGTGGAAGCCTATTTAGTGGACACAGGGCTGGTAACTATATGTTATTCGTTAGTTTATCTATGACTAACTTATAGAAGATGAAAAGGTGTATTTCGTTATATATTATGTAATTCATTATTTGTATTTCATTATTTGTAATTCATTTTTAATTAATTATTAATAATCTGCTATTTGTAACTTTGTCCAATTTTGCCAACTGTATATGTACGTTTTTACTTTGCATGCTGTGGCCTAATGTAAGTGAGGTTGCACACTTATTCTATTGACCTAACACTTTTGTATTTAGCTTTAAGTTGTGTGTATCTTTGTAGATGGTCCAATAAATAAATAAATAAATATGGTTAAAGCGACGGTAGCCTAATAGATATGGTATAGGACTTGCGATTGAAAGGTCGTCGATTCGAAGCCCACCCATATGAGCTTACTTAGAGTGGGTACTTTTGTTTTTGGGGTTCCGTACCTAAAGGGTAAAACGGGACCCTATTACTAAGACTCCGCTGTCAGTCTGTTCGTCTGTCACCAGGCTACATCTCATGAACCGTGATAGTTAGACAGTTAAAATTTTCACAGATGATTTATTTCTGTTGCTGCTATAACAACAAATACTAAAACATAGAATAAAATAAATATTTAAGGGGGCTCCCATCCAACAGACGTGATTTTGTACGGAACCTTTCGTGCGCGAGTCCAACTCGCACTTAACCGGTTTTTTCAGACATCGTCCGCTCTAGGAATAATTCCTGTGGCGCAGCAGTTTGTTTTTAAAGGCCCCCGCGACACGGAAAATAGGTCTAGTGAGGTAGTGTAGTTCTTAACAAAAAAGACAATGAATCCTTTTCCTAGTTCCGCAACGAAAGTGAATCCTCAGAATATCAAAATATTATAAGCAACCTTTAATGTATACCAAACATTGTAAGTTGGGCAGTGGCAGTTGTGTAAAAAAAATTGGAGCAGTCTTTTGGGGACTGCCGATAGAAGTGAATACTTTAATCCTTGGTCATAAACACTTCTTTATAAACCAAATTACAAACCAAAAATAATTCAATAATGGAAAGCGTTCGGTGACGATGTCGCGAGTTCCATGATTTTTGTTCACCCAAGAAGTGCTCAACGAGGCTAGAGAAGATAACACTTCAAAAAAACAAAAGATGTTGGATGCTTGTGCCTGACACTCTCTTAGAAGTAATTATAGGGGTCAAAATGTCGTTATTTTTTGTGTAGGACTCACCATTTCTGAGATATTGTTAATATTTTAAAATAATTCAAAAATGGAAAGCGTGGAAGCGTGACGATGACGTGAGTTCCATGATTTTTGTTCACCCAAGAAGTGCTCAACGCGTCTAAAGAAGTTTTCACTTCAATAATCACCTCACTAATGTTAATGCCCCGTGAGTTATGGGTTCGGTCCTCACACGGGACAAAAATTATGTGATTCAAATAGTTGTTCCAATTCTGGGTGTTCCCACTATGTCGTGACGATCAATTTATCGTTGGACGACTGTCGTCTCTAGAGCTGTTCTCATTATATCGACTATTTATCGTCACTGTGTCGTCGCAATATTTTATCGTCAAACGTAAAAACGACGAGACGATATTTTTATCGTGGCTACGATGGATAGTTGCAACAATGACACACGATTTGCCGTCATGATTAGTCGTGACGTTATTTTATCGTTTTACGACTATCGTGCTAGCAGTTCCCATTGACTTGACAATCTGTCGTCACTGCGAAAAAAAGTCGTGGACGATAGTTAATCGTGTCGTCCTGTATGTGAACACCTCTATTTAAATACACAAGCCACGACGCTTTAAACGACACGATAATCTATCGTCACGACATAGTGGGAACGCGCCCTAACTCTTGTTTAAATATTTGTAGATTCAATACAAAGGATTATTCCTAATGTGCGAGTTACCTTAATCTAAGGCTAATGCTTAAGCTATAATTTTCAAGAATAGTAGAGCCTCGCTGATTTCAGAATGAATAGGCCGGCTCGACCGGGGAAGGCAGTCCTTCCCCGGTCTAGCTCTCACAGCATATCGATGTGAAACAGCAGTATTCCTACTGTTGTGTTTCGTTTGGTAAGTGAGAGTGTCGGAGGCCCTATCACCCCCTTTCATCCATCCCGCTCCTTCTTCCCACTTCCTTTCCTAAAGGATCGGCAACGCGCAAGTGATGCCTCTGGTGTCGCAGGCGTCCATAGGCTACGGTGACCACTTACCATCAGGCTCGTTTGCCGCCTTAAGAGCATAAAAAAAAATAAAAAAAATTGCTCTCGGCTTCGTTCGTGAAAATCTAGGTTAGACTAGATTAGTAACAGAACTTTTTGCTGAATGAGAGGTTCCCTTTAACAAACAAACTCACATTCTCAGCCGCAAGCTTGTTAGCCACTTTAGATGTATAAAATTTTTTAAAAAAATCTTTAATACATGTGCACACACAACCCTAACTAAACGTCTTTTAATGTATTTATGTATAAGACGAAATGAGTGCCAAAAACATCGTTATAGACATAACGGGCCGTGTCAACGACACGGAGCGGTTAAAATAAGGAGCTTAGTCACAACTAGGGTTGCCACCTTTATTTTGAACAAATAAAGTATATTTACTATCCTAGGTAAAAAAATAAGTACAGGATCTGAAAATAAAGTATTATTTATTTAATGTGCCTTTTTGTTACCATATTTTTGTTAATGCTAGTGACATATAACATATATTTATGGGATTAAATATAATGATCAGCAAAAATACTAATTGGTCAGCAAATATTGCACAGCATAACGAGCATCTATACGCCTCAAATCACTACATTCCGTCTCGGAAGTGTTAGGTTATGTTAGGTTCCTTTTTTTAAACCCACCCAAAAATAGGAGCCCCTGGAAGCGGGGCTCCGTCGATTTAGTTTGATCTCTTTAAAGTTTGCTGGCCATGAGTTGCTGATCAATTAGCTTTTTTTGCTGCGCAATTAGTATTTTTTTGCTGTGCAGTTAAATACTACCCTATATTTATTATCGAGGAACGTCAAAACCGGATCTTTACAATATATTGTGTATATATTAAGGTAGATAAACAATTGTTTTTATTTAATTTAGGGAATCTCTACAGCGTAGCTTTAAGTAAACAATTAAATAAAACTAGTAAAAGTTGACATAGGTAAAATAAAGCATTTTTGCGTACTTTATTTACCTAATAAAGTATAAAGTACGTTTACCCGAGATAATGTACAATACTTTATTATAATTTGTAAAGTACGGTTGACAATGTTACTCACAACCGTACTCGACCTGTGAATACTCATACTAAGATTAAAAGATCTAAGTAGGTATGTGAGCCTTATCTGATAAGATAAAACTTTGGGCTACTGTTAACTACATGCTATTTTTTATACAAAAAAAAACATTGAGGCAGTCTTTGGGGACTGCCGATAGAAGTGAAAACTTTAATTCTTGATCATAAACATTTATTTATAAACAAAAAAAATGGGGCCCGTCGGATTCCTGATACTTTCTTAGGCGTTATTAAGCGCGTCAAAATTTCGTTATTTTTTGCGTAGGACGCACCATTTCTGAGATAATATTGTTAATATTCTAAAATAATTCAAAAATGGAAAGCGTGGAAGCGTAACGATGACGCGGGTTCTATGATTTTTGTTCACCCAAGAAGTGCTTAACGCGCCTAAAGAAGTTTTCACTTCACAAATATGTTTCGAAGAGCTGTGAAGTCTATCAACCTGCACTTAGTGTATTTGGACTATAGCCTTATCCTCATCATACTGGAAAAAGGCCCGTGCCTAGCAGTGAACTACTGATACTAGTTTAATTTTTATCTTTTTTAATTTAGAGGCTTTTATTACAAAATAATATGTTAGCCCCATAGTGGCTTATTCTAAGATACTTACTAACTATGTAATGATAGGAGACAGAAGAAGTCGTTGAGGTATAAGTCTAAGTGACCCTACCTCAAATGCGGCGTTAGACCTATTTGAAATATATACTATATACTAAATAAATATATACTATATACATACTGATACTAGTGGGACTGATATTATTCATTATTATAAACTTGCTCCAACATTATCAATGTCACTCACGTATCGTTGATGAGCTCACCAATGAACAAAGAGTGTCCTCTTCGTTGCTAGATTGAATATAATAAACTACTTATTATATATTATAATATAGCCCAAACATTTTACAAAGGCAAACCGGGTTTTGGACTTATTAAAAAGGTGCAACGCCAACGATTGGTAAGGGATGTGCAGAGCTAATCTATACTAATATTATAAAGCTGAAGAGCTTGTTTGTTTGAACGCGCTAATCTCAGAAACTACTGGTTCGATTTGAAAAATTATTTTAATGTTGGATAGCCTATTTATCGATAAAGGCTATATAACATCACGCTACGACCCACGGGGGCGGTGCAGTAACGATAAACACGGGTGAAACCGCGAGAACATCTAGTAAAATAATGATTAAGTCACGGTACTCAATCGTAATTAACTCTAGCAATCAACGTAGGATAATTATAGTACATTAATGTGTGCGCAAACACAAGTGCACTTTCTATTCCCTCACTTTTATAAGCCGATGGGACGGCAATGCGGCACGACCGGAGAGATCAGGTGCAGGTCCACCGGTTTTACGTGCGCCCCGGGGCACGGGTGCAACCACAACAAGTCGACGTCTTTCGGCTGAGATGACGATGATACAAAATTTTATGCACATTTAATGGCACTTTGTACCGTATACATCTTTTTGAGAGTGACTGTGAGTAGCGTGTTAATCGTTAGCAATCTAAACAATTAACGACCACCTGTTGACATGCATCTCTTCTTTGATAGAAAACTCTCAGACTAAGTACAATTGTACACTGCGGCTAATGCAGTACATTCATAGGGAGATAGCTAAGGGATGAATCTTGGGGCTGACACAAAAGATCCCACTGGGTCGAAGTGTCGCCTGTGTGTACTGACTTGCCCCCACACACAAGATAAGATAAGATAAGCACAATGGCTCGGTTGCAAGAGACACGTATATACTGTATATATTTAGAATTAAAAAATAGTGCAACATGAAAAAGTAGTGCGATAGCTCAGTGGGGAAACCAACAGACTGCAATGGGTTCGAACCCACTTCGCGCACCTCTGACTTTCGGAAGTTATATAACTTTTCGAAATTATGTGCGTATTGATTGATAATTATCGCCTGCTCCGTGCCTCGGAGAGCACGTTAAGCCGTCGGTCCCGGCTGCCATGAACATCTATGGCAGTCGTTATTGGGAAGTCAGTGCACCCTAATATCCTGACACTGGTCTAGCCTTAGGGTATCGTTAGCCTTCGGGTTGCGGAGGTCAGATGGCAGTCGCTCCATGTAAAAACTGATATCCAGTCAAAGCCGGTTAGACTAGAACGCCGACCCCAAGTGACTTGAGAATAATAATGGCTAGGGAGAAAAAGAAGCTCGGTTGCAAGAGACGTTCCTAACATTTACACAACGAGCCCAAAGCAGATCCTGGACAACACTCAGTGCGCTGACAATGGCAAGGATACCACTAAAAACCACTACGTCATTTGTATGGTAAAAAGTAGTTTTTAAAAGGAGACAATATCCTTTTTTAGGTCATCATCATCATCATCAGGCTATAATAGTCCACTGCTGGACATAGCCCTCCCCCAAAGAGCGCCATAGCGCCCTGTCTTCAGCTTGCCGCATCCAGCATCTGCCTGCAGTCTTTCGCAGATCGTCATCCCACCTGGTCGGAGGGCGTCCTACACTACGTTTGCCGAGTCGCGGTCTCCACTCAAGAACACACTTACCCCAGCGGTTGTCTGTTCTTCGCGCGATATGGCCAGCCCACTGCCACTTCAGCTTGCTAATTCTCTGGGCTATGTCGATGACTTTGGTTCTCTGTCGGATGTATTCGTTACGAATCCTATCCTTCAGAGAAACTCCGAGCATTAACCTATAACCATTATCTCCAAAGGGATCGGCACAAGTATATTTCATCCACAATCGGCTTATTATATAGTTTTAAGACGAACGTAATCGAGCGCTTAATAGACATAGTTTTAGTCGCCGTGCTGTACTGAGAGTTTCATGTAAGAAAAACCGAACAACACTTTGCCCGACTTGGAAACTAAAACCAAATAGGCCCAGTCGCATTCACTAAGACTGTGCCACTAAAACAGCTATGTCAACATTGATCAAAGTCGATCTAGTTAGAAGTTTAACCATGAAATGACATGAACAGATAAAATTATTTTCACATTTAGAACCAGATAATTTGATTTAAAAAAAATCAACGGGTTGCACTCCGGGAGAAGTGAAAACTTGAATATTAACGTTGTGCATTTTTGATATTTTGGAATGGTTAGGGAATAATTTTGCACGAATTGCTTTAATTATCAGTATAAAAGTACTATCATTTATGTGGTAAAATACAATATTCATTTATTGCGCTATCGTACACAAACATGACAATTCTCCCTCCGTCTTACGAATTTTCGATCAGGTCACGTGTCCTGACGCGAGTTTAACCTTTTTTACCCATCACAAAAAAAAATCACAGCGCCGCTAAAGAAGTTTTCACTTCAAAAAATAGTTTGATGTTTTAGTACAAACGTAGTAAAGTATGCCTTAAGTTATAACACACAAATACAAAACCCGTAACTAATAACTATAAGACCATTTTATTACCAATAAATTTAATATACAATCATCCGATCACTTCCAATCACTTCAGAATCCAACCGAACGGATTCTTGGATAAATATCTGTCGGAAACTTTCAATAATTATAGCCGTTCGATCAGATAAATCAACTACTTCATTTATCTTCTCGGAGCTGAGAATTTTACGACATTACCACATACGCGCATCAAGCAACCTCATAAACTGAGACCAGAAGCGACAATAATAAACGGAAGGGTCAAACCGAGATCGATAAAAACAAATCGATAAGCGTATCTAGAGAATTCCCCTTCTGTGAGATTCATCGCAATAAATACAAGTAGCCTCAATTTGTCGGCCATAAAGTGCCTTAAGATGCAATTTGTCAACGTCACCTCGCAATGCGTATCAATGCATCGGAATGGAGCGATCGAGATCGATATCTCGTCTTTGTATCGATGCTGACGATTATCCGATTCGCGATTGTATAGTTGATTCTGCGCGGGAGCATGCCGCATGAATGGTAAGTCGATGTGTTTGAATGCAAACTCCGATTTGTTTATTCAGATTTTGAATAACAATAACTGTGTGATCACCTGTTTGGAATACTGATATTCTACTATTAGCTTATGGTCAGGTATCGCCCGGCGGCGCAGCAATAATAAATGCAACTAATGCTGTGTGTACGAGATTCGACGCTGTAATATACTGTGATTTTTCTCCCAAGAAATTCTCAGTACCAACAATTTTGGCTACGTGGATGGCTTAAGTCGTCGTCTTGCCATTGCCACTACACCGAGTGTAGGGGATTGATACCCACACAATTGGGCAAACATTTGTGTGATACACAAATAGCTGTTCTAAGCATTTTTGAAATGAAAACTTCTTTAGGCGCGTTGAGCTCTTCTTGCGTGAACAAAAATCATAGCACTCGCGTCATCGTTACGCTTGGTCATCGTCACGCTTCCACGCTTTCTATTTTTGAATTGTTTTAGAATATTAACAATATCTCAGAAATGGTGCGTCCTACGCCAAAAATAACGAAATGTTGACCCCCGTAATAACCCCTAAGAGTATTAGGAATCCGACCCGACACTCTTTTTATTTTGTTTATAAAGAAGTATTTATGATCAAGGATTCAAGTTTTCACTTCTATCGGCAGTCCCCAAAGACTGCCCCAATTTTTTTTTACGTGTGGATATGCATACCCCTTCGCCACAAGGCAGGCGAGAGGGTTAAGTCGGGCCCTCCCGAGACTGCGGGCCTACTGACTAAAACCACCGGTGTGCCACCTCGCTGCTTTGTATGATGGGTGGGGTCGCTTGAATGAAACCACTAGTGACCAGCTGTTCTAAGTGTTATTTCTATCCGTTGTATGAATGATTCTAAAGTCTCCCGCAACACAGAATCTAGTTCGGGAGTTGTCTGTTTAAAAAACCTTGGAATATGGAACTGTACAACGTAGACGTTAACATGCTAGCTCCCTACAACATAGGACCTAAGGCCATAGCTTGAAAAATGTGTCTGCCTACCCCTTCAAAGATACAGGCGTGAGAATAAACGGGTATCTTCTCCTTAGCATTTATTATTCCCAAGTCACTTGGGGTCGGCTTTTCTAGTCTAACCGGATTTGACTGGATATCAGTTTTTACACGAAGCGGCTGCCACCTGACCTCCGCAACCCGAAGGCTAACGATACCCTAAGGCTAGACCAGTGTCAGGATATTAGGGTGCACTGACTTCCCAATAACGACTGCCATAGATGTTCATGGCAGCCGGGACCGACGGCTTAACGTGCTCTCCGAGGCACGGAGCAGGCGATAAATATCAATCAATACGCACATAATTTCGAAAAGTCATATAACTACCGAAAGTCAGAGGTGCACGATGTGGGTTTGAACCCGAGAACCTTTGCATTGCAGTCTGTTGGTCTCCCCACTGAGCTAAAAATAATAAACGAGTATATGATATCTTAATATGCCGTGATGCCTTTAACGACTCATTGACGCTTTTAGTATGCAGTTGTACATAGTGTTTTATTATGATTGGTTTTACGTATTAGCCGTAATTATTGGTACTTAAGTGTATAGTAAAGATTCTCTACTTTCTAATGTCATACATTTCTAATTAAAATGGGGTTTATCGTTACTGCTGATAAAAATAATTAAGTTACGGTAGAATTTTCATTTACATACGGATAAGCTGCATAATCGCTGTCGGCGCGACGACAGTTAATTTCACTGCTCTGCATGATATCGTGGTATCGTGTTCAAAATCTGGGTCGCATCAAAAAAATATTGGACGTTTCTGTTAAGGAATTCGCAATAGTAGCCTGGAGATAGGAAGTTGGCGGTGCTCCATACCTCCTTGCCTCACAAAGCAGTTCGTCCTGCACCTGATCTATCCGGTCGTGTCGGATTGCCGTTCCATAAGACTTTGACAGCTAGCATATATGTAATGAATATGCAAACACACGTGCGTCCATTCCCTAACTCACATAGCCCGATGAAATACCTAGTAATCTGAAACGACCGGCGAGAGATCAGACGCAGTATCAACGTCTATGCAAGCGTTCAGAAACACGGATATGTTTCTATAACCGCTCTGCTATTGAGAAAATGTTGACTAAAAACGCACAAACTTTTTGCAGGCCTGATCTGAGCTTTGAGCTTTAGATCTCATGCATACCAGTTGCATTCACTATCGCTGCGCCACGAATAAGTCAAAATATACAGTCCCAACCACGGATATTAATATCCAAATCGTCTCATTAATACTCAAACTAACGACATTAATAATTACAGATCCACCACACATATTAACTCTGAAACACCGGTTCTAAATTATGAACACAAATTGATAGTTACCTTAGAACTGAGGAACCGCGGCACATTTTAGTCGTGATAAATAGAAAACATAACTAACTTCGGTCGGAGTGGATGGGTATAGATATTTATGTGAACTTCAAAGACCGGTGACAGCGTACGAGGCTCGGGTTTTAATCAAATTATCACAAACTAACTTAGTGACAACTTCAAAGGGTGCGGAAGAACGTAGTTAGTAGCCGAATAACAAGTTGATGAGATTGGTTGCGTTTATATTCTGCTTGTGCCTTTTTGATAAACATTGGTATATAATAATAATAATAATATTCTACCACATACACACAACACCATCTAGCCCAAACTAAGCAGAGCCTGTACTATGGGTACTAAACAATGGATAAACATACATATATACTTTTTTTTTTGTAAATACATACATATTATACATAGAAACACCCAGACCAAGACAAACATCCATGTTCATGTACGCAAATGTTTGACTTGTGCGGGAATCGAACCCGCGACCTCAGGCGTGGCAGTCTGTTACACTAACCACTACACTATCGAGTCGCCATATACCTAAAATAACTAGGCTTTGTCCGCGTCTCCGTTCGCGTAAATTTTCTATTCTTCGTTTTTCTGGATGAAAGGTACCCTGTATCCTTTTCGGTATCGCTAACAACGTATATGTAAAATTTCATGATGATTGGTCAAGTAGTTAAGGCGTGAAAGCGTAACAAACAAACAAACAAACTCACATTCGCATTTATAATATTAGTTAGTATGCCGACCCTGTGGCCCTCTTCACAGAGTGATGAGGTAGGTCATAGTCCACCACGCTGGCCAGGTGCGCGTTGGCAGACTTCACATATCTTTGAGAACATTATGGCAAGCTCTCAGATATACATCATGTTTCCTCGAGAGGTATTCCTTCACTATTGAAGCTGGCAATAATCAACTATTTAATCCTAATCCTAACTTCCTAACTAATATTATAAAAGCGAAAATGAGTTTGTTTGTTTGTTACCTTTTCACGCCTAAACCACTAAACTGATCATCCTGAAATTTTGCATATACGTTGTCAGGTGTACAGAAACAGACATAGGCTACCTTTCATCCCGAAAAAAATTACTGTTCCTGAGGAAAACAATAATAACGTTCTTATGATAATAGATGGCGCCACGTGTCTTTCGAATCATGATTGAATTATATTATTACAAGCAGAGTACAACCCGAATTGATTGTCAAATTCTAAATTAATGCGAGCGAAGCCGTAGGCAAAACCTAGTACACACATAATTTCGAAAAGTCGAAGGTGCGTCCCTTGGGATCCAACTCAAGACCTCTACGTGACTGTCCAGCGCTCTCCTACTAGGCTATCGCCGCTATCACTCCTTCCTCCATTAGTGTCTAATACATATTATTAACTCAATAGAATCCTAAAGATTTTTGTTTATTCAACGAGGTTGTGCTCGTGCCTCAAAAGAAACTATCTAAAGACTTAATACAATTTATGAAATTCTAATGTAATTCTGTACGTTCACTTAATATGTATGATCGCATACTTACCAGTACATACCTTCACGGCACATGCTAAACGGTACAAGGCAGGCCTCTAGGTCAGTACTGACCTACTATCAACATAGCATCACGACTCTATACCCCCAAAAGGTTAGGCAAAGGTGTACATACTCTCCCTTTTATCTGGTTTAATAGGTTTCCATAATCTTGAACAACAGATGTTGTTTCACCGCGTGCCAGTTTGAAGATGTCCAGTAGTAAGTGTACTCAGTTCATTTTTCTTCTAGTTTATTAATTTGTGTTATTTATTTTTTAGCTTTATATATATACACTAGATGTTGCCGCGGTTTCACCCGCGTCTATCGTTACTGCACCGCCCCCTTGGGTCGTAGCGTGATGTTATATAGCCTATAGCCTTCCTCGATAAATAGGCTATCCAACACAAAAATAATTTTCAAATCGAACCAGTAGCTCCTGAGATTAGCGCGTTCAAACAAACAAAGAAACAAATAAACAAACTCTTCAACTTTATAATATTAGTACGGATAGTTACCACGCCAACGGCAGCTTTAGAGATCCTGCTGGATCTAACGCCGCTACACATTGTTGTCGAGTCAGAGGCGATAAAGGCGCTACATAGACTATCTGTGCATGGGCTGTGGAGCGTCAATATGCCGGTAACTCGACACACAAAATTGGAGATCTCAAAGGATCTCAAAAGGATTATGAGCATGGGATTCGACAAAATGCAACCATTGCACATATTCAAAAAGAATTTTAAGATAAAGGTCCCCACGAGGCACGAATGGAGACAAGGTTTACAATCCCCTGACAAGGGTTGTCTCAACTGGTTCACTGATGGTTCCAAAATGGAAACAGGATCGGGCGCTGGAATCTATGCCAACGACTGTAAGGTGAGCCAAAGCATGGGCAAATATGCAACGGTCTTCCAAGCGAAAACCTATGCTATAATTGCCTGTGCTCAGGAGAATATCAACAGTGGTGTCACTGACAGGACTGTGTATATTCTCAGTGACAGTCAAGCTGCTCTCAAGGCTCTGGACTCGTGTAGGGTGGACTCCAGACTGATCCTGAACTGTGTTAAGCTCCTTAACAAACTAGGTAGGAAGAACACAGTCAGACTGGTGTGGGTTCCGGGGCATGCAGGGGTGCAGGGCAATGAGAAAGCTGATGAATTAGCCAGAAAGGGCTCGGAGCAACTGTTTGTGGGCCCCGAGCCATTCGTGGGACTCTCTGAGAGCACCGTAAAGGCAGCTTTGAATGCACACGGCAATAAAAAACACAGGCTAGAGTGGATGGCCCTTAGGGGTCTGGAACACTCCAAGAAATTCATTGCAAACAGAGCCACATGCTTCACCCGGAAGTTCTGCGAGTATAGCAAGAGCCAAATGCGCCTGCTCACAGGAGCGTTCACTGGCCATTTTGGCACCAAAGACTTCCTGTGCAAATTGAGATTGACACACGATTCGATCTGCAGAGCCTGTGGTGAACAGAACGAGTCCATATCGCACCTACTGTGTGAATGCGACGCGTTGGCTGGACTTAGGATGGGTCTGATGGGATTGGCATATCCAAACCCTGAAGACTTCAGGCTTCTCCCTCTGAATTGTACACTGCAGCTAATGCAGTACATTCATAAGGAGATAGCTAAGGGATGAATCTTGGGGCTGACACAAAAGATCCCACTGGGTCGAAGTGTCGCCGGTCTGTACTGACTGGCCGCCACACACAAGATAAGATAAGATGGATAGTTACATGCCTACAGTTACAAAGCGGTAGCCAAAGATGCAATAGTAACTGCCACATTCCGCTGACTATGTTTTTAGATCCCACATAATAGAGAGCAAGCCTATGCCGTCTACGACAATACCCAGACTCCGTGCTGACACTAAGAATTCCTTGAAAGGAAAATCCAATAACAAATTGCTCGTGAACCAAACCCAAGTCACAGCAGTTGCATTGCCAAACAGGCTGCTTAGTAGGATTGAAACCTACTAGATTGTCGCGTAGAAGTCAAGTCAACGTCAAGTTCTATCATAGGCATACACCGCTGACTTCTCGAATTTATGTGTAGGTATTATAATCCTAATCCTATCCTAACTATTATTATAAAAGCGAAAATGAGTTTGTTTTTTACCTTTTCACGTTTAAACCACTGAACCGATCATCCCGAAATTTTGCATATACGTTGTCAGGTGTACAGAAACGGACATAGGCTACCTTTCATCCCGAAAAAAGTTACTGTTTCCGAGGAAAACAACAATAACGTTCTTATGATAATAGATGGCGCCACGTGTCTTTCGAATCATACTTACTTACTTACTTCGTTGGCTCAGCGATCCAAAGTGGATCTTGGCCTCCGACATTAAAGTGCGCCATTCTTTCCTATTTTGTCTTTCGAATCATGATTGAATTATATTATTACAAGCAGAGTACAACTCGAATTTATTGTCAAATTCTAAATTAACGCGAGCGAAGCCGCGGGCAAAAGCTAGTACTTAATAAGTATCACTCGCTTTAACGGTGAAAGATAACTTCGCAAGGAAACCGGCATGTCTGAGAGTTCTCCATAAACATCTCGATGATATATGAAGTCTGCTAACATGGTAAACTGTGGTCCAAATCTTCTCACACTGAAAAGAGACCTGTGCCCGACAGTGGGACTGGTTATACTAGACCAGATGTGCCCGCGGTTTTACCCGCGTTTATGATTACTGCGCCGTCCCTGTGGGTCGTAGCGTGATGTTATATAGCCTATAACCTTCCTCGATAAATAAGCTATCCAACAAAAAAAGAATTTTTCAATTCGAACCTGTAGTTCCTGAGATTAGCGCGTTCAAACAAACAAACAAACTTCAGCTTTATAATATAGACGGATCATATATAAGATGTAAAAAAGACAATATGGTCGTCAAGCCATTGTCCCAGGCTGAGGTTTGTGAGCTCGAATCCTACGCGGTACAAGTATTTGTGTGATCCACAAGCGATCATAAAGTCTATGTGTGATATGTGTCCGTCAATAATACGTTTCCAGTCGCCTGCGACATACCTTGATCCCAAGTGCAAGAGAAAATAAAAATCATCAGACACACATTATAGTTTCGCTATATAATCTAAGTCAAACCAGCATTCATAATACCAATCAAGCAACTGACTCCACAATATCCCGTAGACGCTTTAGATGGGAAGTCAATAATATCTTCTCACGATCACCTTATTAATACTGCCCTCAGGCAATGGCCGCCATCGACAGTTAAGTGTACTGACCATCGTAAACTCCGATACATTATTGTTAATATGGCTTGCCTTTACAGCTAACTAATTGGTGCTATTAAATTTAAACATAATGTACTATGTCCATTGCGGTTGAAGTTCGAAAGTATGTTTTACGAGTTCCACAATGCGAGTGATAGGTGTGTAAGTACACGTCTTTTTACCAGAAGGGTTAAGCAGATGTGTGTTACAGCAAAATTTTGGCAGCTATGGGTTTCATGTAAGAAGGGGTGTTACCATATATCAGGCAAATCGCAGATTCCGTGACGCTGCCGAAAATTTCTCGGCAAAAACCCAATTACACATTCGACCCGGCAGTCGGATGTCCTGAAAAGATCCTGCAGAACATTGCACGGATGGTGTAGTAGTTATTCGTGATGTCCACAAATATTTTACTGTCCCGAGTCTAGGTGTTCTTTGTGAATGTTTGTCCAAATCAGTTATTTGACCTCATCCTACCTTCCCCTTCATTTTGAGAACCACACGTGTCTGTCTTCGTAACCACGGATGTACGGTTTGCACAATCCCGTCTCGCACCAAAAGTTCTGCAATGCCTTTTTATGCCGTACCATACAATTTTGGAATGGTCTTTCGTCACATGTGTTCCCTCCCTTCTACGACATTGGGTCCAAACAAACGTAGTGTGAAGAAGCATCTGGTCAGACCGGCTTGACACTGGCGACGGCTAGAAGACTTATATCTTCTCCTCGTCGTCACTGTCTCTGGACTGTAAGTGGGCTTTCCATCAGATCCGTTACAATCACTTTGCCGTGTCAATATAAAAAAAAACCCGCGAGCTTTATCTTATAAAGCAAGAAGAAGAAATTCGCGTTTCATCATCGTCGGCCTCGATGGCGTAGTGGTTAGTGTAACCGACTGCCACGCCTGAGGTCGCGGGTTCGATTCCCGCACAAGTCAAACATTTGTGTGCATGAACATGGATGTTTGTCTTGGTCTGGGTGTTTCTATGTATAATATGTATGTATTTACAAAAAAAAAAGTATATATGTATGTTTATCCATTGTCTAGTACCCATAGTACAAGCTCTGCTTAGTTTGGGCTAGATGGTGTTGTGTGCATGTGGTAGAATATTATTATTATTATTATTATTATCATCATCAGGCTTATAATAGTCCACTGCTGGACATAGCCCTCCCCCAAAGGGCGCCATAGCGACCTGTCTTCAGCTATATTCGCGTTTATTATGCCTAAATTGAACAGATGTATATTACAACCATACTTCGTCGGCTAAGTATTATTCGGGTATCTGTAAAGAAATTATCAGTGTATGTCGGTAAGTATGCCGAATAGACAGCATTAGCTACACCCCCCTATCACATGGAACCTAAAAACATATCTGATACATGTGGCTATACACCTCTGCTTAACCTTTCATATGGAACCCAGGAATCGGTCCATTGACTACACGCTTTAATCACAAAGACAAAATTAGCTAATAACCTGCACCTACACAGCCAAACGCTATAAATAACGCCAGCTATTCACACCGGCTGCGGAAACCGTATATATTTCATTCCGCACCGATATCCTAGATACGTTTAATGCAAATTGCGAAAAATACTCCACGGCATCCGAGATTTGTCAGACGATACGAGAAGTGTCAACGCTGTGTACACACCTTTATTCAGCGAAGACGTATATCTTGCATATAGCCAAATTTTTCCACAGGCATTTTAAGCTTTATTCCTTAGTACATAAAGGCTACTCCTCGGTGAAGTTAGGTTTTTTAGCTGTAGCAATATGTTTGTTACTTTGTATCGAATATCGGTACGATACGTCTGGTAAACTAGCTGCATCAGATAAAATGCAAGCGGAGACATGCGATAACTTATGTGGTTCGTGTATGTGTCTGTTGTGTCTGTGGGATATTGATGTAGATTATTACAATGTTGTTTGGAAATTAATACTTAAACACATATATACATATAATCACAATTCTTTAAAAATGACTTATACCTAAAATATTATAAAACAAAGAAAAAGAAAACTAATATATGTATATACATATGTGTTTTAAATATTCTATGTTAATATATAAACTATGTATGAGCTACATGTTATTACGTAAAATAAATTTTTCTATACTTAAAAAAAATAATTAAATGTTGTTGTGTGTATGAGGTAAAAAAAAAAAAAAAAAAAAAAAAAAAAAAAAAATGTCACTGGTGTCACAGTTATTTGGTACAAATTATTGAAAACCATAATTATATTGTATCATTGTTTGTTTACCTCAATAAATTTAAAAAAAATATATAATCTACACGAATATTATAAAGCTGAAGAGTTTGTTTGTTTGGTTGAATGCGCTAATCTCAGGAACGGCTGAGATTAGTTGGTCCTGCGCCTAATGTCTCTCCGGTCGTGTTGGATTATCCGTCCCATCGGATCATGAGAGTTAGGGAACAGAGAGTGCACTTGTGTTTGCGCACACGCTTATCCTTACTATATAATATTATAAATTCGAAAGTAACTCTTGTCTGTCTGTTTGTCTGTTACCTTTTCGCGGCTAAACCACTCTACCGATTTAGATGAAATTTGGTACAGATATAGTTTGAAACCTGGGAAAGGACATAGGTTAGTTTTTATTGATGTAGGTACGACGCGGGCGGAGCCGCGCGCAAAAGCTAGTGCACTATAAAATCTGCTGCGCAGATGGCCACGCTCCGTTAAGATTGTCCGCCGTGACAGAAATTCGGTCTGGAGGAACTTATTATTATTATTATTATACTTCTGCCTACCCCTTCGGGGATTTGCGTAAGTATATGCATATATGTAGATTGTCTTTATCTTTCAATCTTCAATCGCTCAGGACTTTGAATCAACGAATGGAACGATTAGTCTACTTCCATTGAGTGTTGGGCGGGGTTTTGCTCTGAATATATAATTAGCATACAACCATATTAACAAGATAAGTACGACACAATGGAATACCTATTAAAACTGGTGCAGCCCACCCATGGAAGTAGTAATAGTCAGTAATTGATTATAAACAAGGAACAAGACAATTTGTAAAACGGGAATTAAACCTGCGACCTCGACAAACCGCGTCGTTGGTCTATCAACTAAGTTATTCGTGATTCTATGTCAGGGATTGACATTTACCTCTTTATTTTACTTCTAAGACGACGCTTTGCGTCATCCATTGCATGCTTGTAGAGAGTACTTTTAACGTGACTACGCTGGGGAACTGTACTTTTTGAAGTGAAAACTTCTTTAGTCGCGTTGAGCACTTCTTGGGTGAACAAAATTCATAGAACTCGCGTCATCGTCACGCTTCGTCATCGTCACGCTTCCACGCTTTCCATTTTTGAATTATTTTAGAATATTAACAATACCTCAGAAATGGTGCGTCCTACGCAAAAAATAACGAAATTTTGACCCCTTAATAACGCGTATGAATATAATAAAGAGTATGAGGAACCCGAACCGCCCCTTTTTTTTTGTTTATGATCAAGGATTTCCACAAAGACTGCCCCAATATTTTTCTAGATAAAAGTATCCTATGTCTTTTTCTGTATCTCTGGCAACGTGTATGCGAAATTTCATGGCTATCGGTCGTGTATTTAAAGCTGTGAAAGCTTAACAAAAATACTCATATTCGCATCTATAGTATTAGTTATGAGGCGATCACCAAGTTCGTACACCGAATGTAACAATTGTTATTAAAAGTTATTGCATGGTAAGTCTAAACTAAGAGAACTGAGCCCAATCAAAGCATTTAACAAAGGCGTGGTAAAGAAAGACTTAGAAAGAAACAACAAAAGTCTGAAATAAGCAGTTTTTTCTTTTTCGTCAAAGTAAAGGCCTCAACATCGCCTCGGCTGCTATGAGGGCGGTGTGAAGGCCACTGCTCTTAGACCACACGACTGCTTACCATCAGGTGGAGTGTGGTCATTTTGACGAGCAAAAAAAAAAAAGCAGTTTAGAATTTTATATTTTCCTTTGGCAAATGTGTTGTACCTAATCTTGTATTTTTTACATTTTAGTAAATAAACGATTTGTATTTTTATTTATCTGTTTGTTACACATTCTCGCCTTAACTACTTGACTGATCATCATGAAATTTCTCGGACACGTAGTCAGAGGAACAGAAAAGGACATAGGTACCTTTCATCCAGAAAAATTACTGTTACCAAGCGAAACCGTGGGCAAAAGCTAGTCACTTAATAATTCCGCAGTTGTTAAGTTATTCTCTATTTCACGTTTGCGCGTGAGCTTACGAGCATGTCTGAGCATTCAGCTCATCCTCTCAAAAACCTCTGTTTTTTATACAACTAAAGTGGCAAACAAGCATACGGCCCAACTGATGGTAAGTGGTCACCGTAGCCTATGGACGCCTGCGACATCAGAGGCATCACTTGCGCGTTGCCGACCCTTTAGGAAAGGAAGTGGAAAGGAGAATGAGCGGGATAGGGGAAAAGGGGTGATTGGGCCTACGTCACAAAAGCATCAACGAAACATAACACCCGCTGCACAATTTTCATTAATATTCACGCGTGCATACATAGAACTACATGCAGTAAGTTTTTGCGTCCATCACGTCACCATAGGAAACAATGCGATCAAATCTGACTAACATGTCAATAAATACGCGCAAACATCCACCTCCGTTACACAAAGTGGTCATTTAAAAACAATGTACAGAATGCGAATACTACTTGGTATCAGTTGGCAACCAACCAAATGCTATGATTCAATGCTTCGTGGGGTGAGCTGACCGATTGCTGACATACTGCAGAATGATTTTGGTAACTGCCACCCTGGTACATGACTCTTTTTAATCGACTTCAAAAGAAGGAGGAGGTTCTCAATTCGACTGTATTTCTTTTTTATGTTTGTTTCCTCAGAACTTTCGACTGGGTGAACTGATTTTGATGATTCTTTTTTATTTGAAAGCTGGTGCTTCCCGTGTGGTTACATTTAATTTTGATCAAGATTTGACCATTCGTTTTCGACCACCGACTCCATTAATAACAATAATTTAATTATTCACAATAATATGCAAATTTACTAACTTTTTAGTGCATTTTAAGTTTTAGAATATTCTTTTTTGAAGTCGGTTTTCTTTTTTGTAAAAATTTTGTTTATTATGTATAATTATGCTACCACTAGCTGTCCCCCGTGGTTTCATCTTCGTTTATGATTGCTGATCCGCTCCCGTGGTTCATAGCGTGGTGTTACAATATAGCCTATGTTACTGCCGAATAAAATAGCTTTTTAGTGAAAGAATAATCAAAAGCGGCTCAGCAGTATTTCAATTTGTTAATTATAAACAAAAAATTATACTAATTTTTGAGTAGTAGAGCCTCGCTGATTTCAGCATGAATGGGCCGGCTCGACCGGGGAAGGACTACCCTCTCACAGAATACCGACGTGGAATAGCAGTAGTCCTACTGTTGTTTCGTTCGGTGAGTGAGAGTACCGGAGGCCCAATCACCCCCTTTACCCAATCCCGCTCCCTTTCCTTCCCACGTCCTTTCCTAAAGGGTCGGCAATGCGCAAGTGATGCCTCTGGTGTTGCAGGCGTCCATAGGCTACGGTAACCACTTACCATCAGGTGGGCCGTATGCTTGTTTGCCACCTTAGTTGTATAAAAAAGAAACAACTATGAGTTTCGCTCGGTAATAGGAGTTTCAGATCCATAGCCTTAGCTTGCCTATTCCTTTCCTTTCTTGTTCGTAAGAACGGCAACATGTAATCCCTAAAGTTGCAATGGATCAGAAGTCATATTAACCGCTTTATTTTTGGTTTATAAAAACCAACTGCCGCCCTAGAAACAATGCCTGTATTGCAGAGACTTTACAAACATTCAAACAACGGACTCAAAGATCATCGAGATTAGGAACATTTATTAATATTCTAACCCATCACTTATGTAGCACCTTAGTAATAACAAAATGTCTTTGTATGTTAACCTGACACTTAATGAGTGAGTGAGTTTTTTGCAGGTTTGACTCAACCCTTTGCCTGAACCTAGCAACTAACCTAAATGTAGCTTCAGTAACTTAGTAGACTCACTAACCTATATACTTTGACGTTTATAAGTGTTACTTTGTGACCTAAATGAATAAATGATTTTTGACTTTGACTTTGACTTAATATATGCAGCTTACTAGCTGTATACAGAGCTATTTAAGGAGTGCCCAAATTTTCAGACGCGGTCCAAAACAGACAACGCTATCATAAAAGGTAAAATGCATATATTTTATTTTTGAATATTTTCTTGTGCTTTAAGAAAATATAAAACACATTTATGTAAATCAGTTCAACAGTAAAAATTATAATAATATCGTGCTCGTCAACATCATTGTATCATAAACAAGCGATAATTTTAGCACCATACTGGGATATTTTTAAACGGCTTTAAAACCTATTCTACTGTGAAATGTGCTATTTAAAAGAAAGTTTATCCTTTTGTTGATGATTTTATATATGCAAAATCTAATATTCATATTTGTATATCCTTAGAACAATAGTCATATTGATGTCAGAGAAACAATAAATTTTATATGGAAATTCTCTTTAATATAGAATTTCTGTCAAGAATAAGACACTTCACCCTGCATTATAAACAGAGATTGATTAAAACAATAGTCTGACGCATCTCTTCCTTGTTTACAATCAGTTTAAATTTACGATTCAACAAGTGTCGGTCGGTTTACTAACTAACCAGCTTTATCTGTGCTTGTAGTAAACACGAGGATAAATCTGTGTCGCCGTCCTTGAACTAGGGATGTGCTCTAACTGACACTTAAGAACTACTGATCAGATTATTTCCGTGATATATTTAGAAATTTGTAATTATACATACTAGTTTAAGTAAAATTTCATCAGTTGTAAACCTAAACTTCTTAATCCTTTTTATCTATACATACTCACTTATATACATATTTATTTATATACTATTTATAATTATTGTATGTATCATATTGTTTCTTTTAGAATACACACTCATTACATATTTACTATTAATATGTATATTATTACAATACTTAAAACACTTGCTTTTTATTTCTCATTAATTTTTGTATTATATATTTTTTTTTTTTACTTATAACTTTTTGTATTATCTAATTGTTTTGGGTTTTCACGATACAGGCTTGCCTAGTGTGAAAACCACAGAAGTATTTTTGTTTAATTTTGCCAGCGCTTGGCAAATTACTTTATTTTATTTTATAAGGTGTTTTAAATTGATAAGTTTTCTAATTTGTTAAACGCTAAAATAATCAATTTTTCGTTTTTTTCAAGTCTCTTAAAGAAACTTCGTACGAAGGATATGTATGAATTACGAATATAACTGCCTAGGTAGTGCTGTAAGGAATGCTACTGCTGTACACTCAGGTTCGATTCCTAGGTCGGGCCAGCAACAAAATTAGGATTAACTGTAAAATATAATTTCTCACTGTGATAAGGGTTAGGCCATAGTCCACCACGCTGGCCTAGTGCGGGTTGGTAGACTTCACATATCTTCGAGAACATTATGGAGAACTCTCAGACATGCAGCTTTCCTCACGATGTTTTCCTTCACCATTAAAGCAAGCGATAATTAATTATTTAATACGCATATAACTTCGAAAAGTCAGAGATGCGCGTCTTGGGTTCGAACCCGAGACCTCTGCGTGGCAGTCTAACGGTTTCCCACTAGGCTATCGCTGCTATTAATAACATTAAAAGGTATAATTTTTTTTCTATTATGCAACCAAGGATCTTACCACCATCACTTAAAACATCGTTATCAGTTGCGCCTAAACAAGACAATGCTAAACGCTCTAACGCGCTGTTTCGATCGTACGTATGCGTTATAATGCCGTGAAGCCAGTCTGGTTCGGAAATTCGGAACTTGGCAAATTTTGCCAGACAGAAGAACAAAATAGCCCGCCATTGCATTTTTTTGTAAAGATACGAATGATGAGTAACACTTTTTCTACGTCTCACCAGGTGAGATTCATAACAATTTTTTTTTTTTGACCTTCGCTTATTTCAGCATGAATGGGCCGGCTCGATCGGGGAAGGACTACCCTCTCACAGAATATCGACGTGAAATACCAGTATTCCTACTGTTGTGTTTCGTTCGGTGAGTGAGAGTGCCGGAGGCCCAATCACCCTCTTTCCCCTTTCCCGCTCCTTCTCCTTCCCACTTCCTTTTATTCCTAAAAGGTTGGCAACGCGCAAGTGATGCCTCTGGTGTTACAGGCGTCCATAGGCTACGATGACCACTTACCATCAGGCTTGTTTGCCGCCTTAGTAGCATAAAAAAAAATAAAAAAATTTGCTCTCGGCTTCGTTCGTGAAAATGTAGGTTAGACCAGATTAGTAACAGAACTTTTTGCTGGATCAGAGGTACCCTTAAAACAAACTCACATTCTCAGTTTTAATATTAGTTAGAATTAATCGAGTGGTAAAGCCCGCATCACTAGAGATGCGGTTGAATCGCATGTAATGTATCGGTGACTAACAGTTCTAAGTTTATAGTGCGGCCACAGATTATACACAGTTGAGATCATAACAACAGGAACAAGAGTGCACTTCAATTCCTAAACGTTTTATTTAGTTTTGCTTGTCCTTTATATCTGGTTTATGTAATTATTATTGTATATAGACTGCTTCTTTGGTTTAATGGTTACTTTATTTGGCTGTGGATCATGAGATCCCGGGTATAATTCACGGGAGAGACGATCAAAAAGTTACCCGAGATCCTCTGCATTGCAGTCTGTTGGTCTGCAATACAGAGGGTCTCGGGTTCGAACCCATGTCGCGCATCTCTGACTTTCGGAAGCTATATGATTTTTGAAATTATGTGCGTATTGATTGACAATTATCGCCTGCTTCGTGCCTCGGAGAGCACGTTAAGCCGTCGGTCTCGGCTGCCATGAACATCTATGGCAGTCGTTATTGGGAAGTCAGTGCCCTCTAATATCCTGACACTGGTCTAGCCTTAGGGTATTGTTAACCTTCGGGTTGCGGAGGTCAGGTGGTAGCCGCACTGTGTAAAAACTCATATCCAGTCAAATCCGGTTAGACTAGAAAGCCAAGTGACTTGGGAATAATAAAGGCTAGGGAGAAGAGAATATAAGTGTTAAATATAATGTAGGCCATTTCATTGTTTATATTTAAGGCTAGTGTGAATGGAACAGTCGCAAGAGGAAAACCTAGGCGAACGTTTCTCGACCAGATCGGAGGCGTTCTGGACAAAGGCCAGGTTAAGAGCTCCTTGAACCGACGGGCGTGTATGAGGAATGTGATGAAAGTGAATGAAGCCAGAGAAGTGTGTCAGGATCGTAGCAAATGGAAATCCGTAGTCTCTGCCTACCCCTCTGGGAAACAGGCGTGAATCTATGTATGTATGTATGTATTAATTGAGTGCGTTGAAATTCTACAGATGAATATTTCTTTAAATAATAATAATTTTATTTGTTTCTTAAAATCTACCACATTTAGACATTTTATGACATCAAATATTATATTATATACACTTGCAGAGCTTGAAAGAGTAATAATAATGAAAGAGAAAACAGTATGCGGAGTTGAGTACAGCGTCATCTATTGTCGATAGCTGTCACTTCTTCACATATAAAATCTACCACAGTGAAAAACGTTTCACATCGCACATTTTCACTTTGGTGAAAGCCGGTCCTTATACGACCTCTAAAACCACCCGACAATTGCCCATGTTACAATTTTACGACTGTGACCCAAATACTAGAATACTTTAGCTGAAGTTGCACTTTGACCCTACATTAAAATACTGTTATCGTTTAAACACAGTTTTATTTACGCCGTAATAGTAAAATGTATTTCTCTACATCGTAAATGTACAACACATAATATTAACGGTGCAATATACAAATAATATGAATAGAAGAGGTTTATGCAGACATTATAGTGAGAGAGCTGGAGGAAATTCTTTCTATCATATGGAAATACTCCTTCGACAGACTAATTCGCATTTCAGAAGTGTGCTAGTAAAAAGTAGAAAGCTTTAAAAGAAAAATGGCATACTAGCCGTTTTGCTCGTTTTAAGGTAAATGTTGTCAATAAGCTTCTCTTCTCTTCTTCTCCCTAGCCTTTATTATTCCCAAGTCACTTGGGATCGGCTTTCTCGTCTAACCGGATTTGACTGGATATCAGTTTTTACACGGAGCGACTGCTATCTGACCTCCGAAACCCGAAGGTTAACGATACCCTAAGGCTAGTTGTTAATAAGCTTCTATTCCACGGAAAAGTACTTTTTCTGGATGAGAGGTACGCTATGCCCTTTTCTGTACCCGTGTATGCAAAATTTCAAGATGATCGGTCAAGTAGCTGAGGCGTGAAAGCGTAACAAACAAACAAACTTACATTTAAATATTTGTTAGAATCGAAAAGAAAATAACACATACAATAGCTAAGAAATCGTTACTTTATGAAAGCCTATTGAGATTTTACAGATTTACAGAAGTGAGTTTGGACAATACTGCCTCTTAAGTTTGCAATATTGGTATAAATATGTCTATCAGCTCTCGAACTAAGTAAAATTTACAGCGTAACTCATGAATTTTATTTATAAGTGTATTTTATTCTTGCAATGTTAAAAGCAAACCATAAAGTAGGTATAAAACAATGAATATTAGATATTCTTTGTTCATATTTAAAGTAAGAACTAAAGGTTTAGTTTTAATAATATTAGCTGTACAAGAAGTCCTCAATACTCGACAACTATTATATGAAAATTAATATCATAGTTGACAATACGTGGAAATCCTACCTATCCCTTCGAGGATGTAGACGTGAGCATATGTGTGTACAAGTACGTATGTAATGTCATGTCTAGATAATAATAATAATACCAACCCAATATTAAACTGCCCCACTGCTGGGCACGGGCCTCTTCTTAGTGCGAGAAGGGTTAGGCCATAGTCCACCACTCTGGCCCAATGCGAGTTGGCAGACTTCACATATCTTGAAGAACATTATGGAGAACTCTCAGACATGCAGGTTTCCTCACGATGTTTTCCTTCACCGTTAAAGCGAGCGACAATTAACTATTTAATACGCACATATCTTCGACAAGTCAGAGATGCGCGCCTTGGGATCGAACTCGAGACCTCTGCGTGGCAGTCCAGCGGTCTCCTACCAGGCTATCGCTGCTTTTTCTCTAGTTAAAGACATGTATTTAGGTCACAAAGTAACTCCTGAGATTAGCGCGTTCAAACAAACAAACTCTTCAGCTTTATAATATTAGTATAGATTTAAGTAACTAAATAACTACATACGTTTAATTTAAATACGGAATCCCCAGTACACCGGCGCGCACGCTCTTTAATCACTGCTCTGCCATCTGATAACCAATAATCTTCGCATTACAAATGGCGCATTAAAATGTAGATATGCGACGAAATATTACAGTTACACTGCGTGCAAAGAAAGTGTGACGGTCGGACGGACCGTCGCCTCCATAAATGGTTCGCTTAACCGGTGATAGCGTTGTCAGGTGATGTTATCACTACACTCGCGAACAGCGCATGGTATAAGGCGACTGCACTTAGTAATACAAGGTGTGACTGTGAAGAATATTATATTATTTTTAATTAAGTGTCTTGGTGATACAGCGGTTGCACCAGCATACCTATTATAAATTAGCCATAAATATAACTTTATCTAAACTAAAAATAGCAGCGATAGCTCAGTGGGGAGACCAACAGACTGCAATGCAGAGGGTCTCGGGTTCGAACCCACGTCGCGCACCTCTGACTTTCGGAAGTTACATGACTTTTCCAAATTATGTGCGTATTGATTGACAATTATCGCCTGCTTCGTGCCTCGGAGAGCACCTTAAGCCGTCGGTCCCGGCTGCACGAACATCTATGGCAGACCTTATTGGGAAGTCAGTGCCCTCTAATATCCTGACACTGGTCTAGCCTTAGGGTATCGTTAACCTTCGGGTTGCGGATGTCAGATGGCAGTCGCTCCGTATAAAAACTGATATCCAGTCAAATCCGGTTAGATTAGAAAGCCGACCCCAAGTGACTTGGGAATAATAAAGGCTTAGGAGAAGAAGACTTAAACTAAAAAGCACCATAGCCTAGTGCTTCCAGGCAGAGAGCCAGGTTATGGTGCTTCTTAATTTAAGTAAAATGCATCGAAATGGCATGGCTGTCTAACAGTGAAGACTGCCATACAGAAGTCTTGTGTTCAATCCCAAGGCATCTCTTTGACTTTTCAAAGACATGTTTAAATAACTAATGATTGCTTGCTTTAACGTCGAAGGAAAACATCGTAAGAAACTTGCATGTTTGAGAGTTCTTCATAATGTTCTCGAAGATATGTGAAGTCTACCACCCATCAGTTGGCCAGCGTGGTAGACTATGGTTTAACCCTCCTCATATTGAGAAGAGACTCGTGCCCAGCAGTGGTACAATTTTTAAACAGGGCTGATGTTATTATTACAAACGGTATTATGCCTATACATTCTACAACCCAGACTTTGTGCAACTAAGATGTTTCATCTACATAGTCATTCTGCAATCTAGACTTTTTGAAACTTCGACGTTTTGTATACACGGACATTCTACAATTCATTCTTTTAGCAACCTAGACGTTTTACCCACCCAGTCATTCTGCAATCTAGTCATTTCGTTTACACAGACTTTTTACTATTCAGACTATCTGACCCTAACCCCGGTTTTTATTGAGGTTTAGCATTTAATCTATAATTATAGTATTTTAAATCAAATTGTCAATCTGCCCGATGTTTCGACTGCTTTTTAGCAGCTGTGTCGACCATCTTAGTCCACCCATGAAAACAAAACATGTATTTATACAGAGTCAAAGACAATAATTGCATTTATTGCAGGTATTAAATTATGATTATAAAGGTTAATATTTTGATCGTAAACCAGTCATTTCGTACACAAGCTCATTTGTAAGTTAAATTAACTGTACAGGTCATGAGTATCCCTCGTAAAGTTTCAACTTGTGATTATTATGTCAGATAGCACAGTGGCGAGTCGTTGGACTGCCACGCCGAGGTCTCGGGTTCAATCTTACGGCACGCAAGTATAACTTTTCAAAGATATGCGCGTATTTAATCCTAACTCCTAACTAATATTATAAAAGCGAAAATGAGTTTGTTTGTTTGTTACCTTTTCACGCCTAAACCACTGAACCGATCATCCTAAAATTTTGCATATACGTTGTCAGGTATACAGAAACAGACATAGGCTACCCTTCATCCCGAAAAAAATTACTGTTCCCGAGGAAAACAATAATAACGTTCTTAAGATAATAGATGGCGCCACGTATCTTTCGAATCATGATTGAATTATATTATTACAAGCAGAGTACAACCAGAATTGATTGTCAAATTCTAAATTAACGCGAGCGAAGCCGCGGGCTAAAGCTAGTAGGTTATAAAATTATCGCTTGCTTTTACAGTAAAATATAATATTCAGAGGAAAGCGTGGTTCAGAGTTATATGATATTCTCGATGCTATGTGAAGTATGTCAAGTCGCTCTGCGCCAACGAGGGGAACTATATTTAAACACTTCTCGTGCTGATGAAGTGCCCGGCACTATCTTATCTTATCTTATGTGGGGGCCAGTCAGTGCAGACCGTTGACACTTCGACCCAGTGGGATCTTTTGTGTCGACACTCTCCCAATAACGACTGCCACAGATGTTCATGGCAGCCGGGACCGACGGCTTAACGTGCTCTCCAAGGCATGGAGCAGGCTATAATTGTAAATCAATACGGACATAATTTCGAAAAGTCATATAACTTTCGAAAGTCAGAGGTGCGTGACGTGGGTTCGAACCTGAGACCCTCTACATCGCAGTCTGTTGGTCTCCCCACTGAGCTATCGCTGCTAATAAGAGTATTATATTTTATATTACTAGGATATTTTCTATGCCAGCAGTAAGCAAATTTATAAGCAGGATCAATATTTTCTTACGTTTACACGAATGGTACAATTGCAATGAAACTAATACTGTCTTAAGTAGACGCAGATGTTATATATTAAAATTAAACTGCTTTATCGCGTTGTTTATTAATACTTTTTACCCGACTTCAAAAAAAAGAAAGAAGGTTCTCAATTCGACTGCATTTTTGTTTTTTTTTTAATGTTTGTTACCTCATTACTTTCGACTGGGTAAAGCGATTTTGATGATTCTTTTTTTTATTTGAAAGCTGATGCTTCCCGTGTGGGAATTTAATTGTGATCAAGATTTGACCATTCGTTTTCGAGTTATCCTTAATAATGCATATTTGGCTACATTGATGATGTTCTCATTTTTGGCAAGGTTCACTAAAAACCGAGAAATAAACAAGATTTTAATAAAAAAGAAAACCGACTTCAAAAAAGAATATCCTAAAACTTCAAATGCACTAAAAAGTTAATAAATAATTGCATATTCTTGTGAATAATTAAATTATTGTTATTTTTGGAGTTAGTGTTAGCCGCCCGCGCCGCGTGCTGCGTCTATGTGTTTAGTTGTGCATGCCAATGTTATGTTATGATTATAGTAAGACATCTCATGTTTAATTAGTTACAAACCTACCTTGGCTGACTCCATTACCACATACCACACTAAGATCAAATAGGCTTAATTTATATTGTATTTGTAACAATCGCCTATCAAGCTTATTATGTTGTCGTGTTATAACTTATAACACAAAATTGAAATACCTTGACAGCACTTCGAAGAAAATTACCCATTGTCATAACGAAAATTATAAACACAGTTTCGATGTTCATTCGTGATCTTACCGCTAGATGTCGCTATAACAACTGTCATTCAAAATGACATTTAATTTTAGAAGACCTTTTACTTGACGTAACAGTTTTTTCTACAAAAGTTATTTTGAGCTTTGAAGCTTAAGGAATAAGGTTGGAAATTGTTTTGTTTTATTAAAATGCAGCTGTAAAAGTAAAATTGACAAGGTCTTATAAGGGTGTACGGACAAAGACGTTGTAAAATACCAATTTGCTTTAACAATAATGGCTGTTTGTTCGTATAGTTTTGTTGCCATATATGGTTTGTAACGTTTAGGTAAGCGGTTTGAGTAATGTTTGACGTGACTGGAGTACGCTTCCGCCGAGATAGGCGACCGACGAAGTGCTTCGTATCTAGTTATTTAAAGGTCGGGTTTATGGAAAACTTGTATATGTAATTTTTGCCTAAGTTGTCGTTTATTGACTGAGCGGATAGCATATTGGGTTGAGTAGTCGCTCCGCCATTACCACTGCGAGGAGTACTGTAGGTTCGATCATTGTCTATACTAATATTATAAAGCTGAAGAGTTTGTTTGTTTAGACGCGCTAATCTCAGGAACTACTGGTTCGAATTAAAATTATTTTTGGTGTTGGATAGCCTATTTATCGAGGAAGGCTATAGGCTATGTAACATCATGCTACGAACCACAGGGGCGGCGCCGTAATTATAAACGCGGGTGAAACCGCGGGCACATCTAGTACGAGATAAAAATTTGTGTGATCCACAAAAGTTGTTCTGAAACTGGAAAATGTTTTATTTTTAGTTTGTAATGTTCCCCGCGATACAGGAATTAATCCTAGAGATGTCTTGCGGGAGTTTTCTTTTTAAAGATGAAACAAAAATGTTTACAACGCTATACCTATTTGGTGAACGGCGCAGCGCACGTATAGTATTGTCTACATGTACACTAATATAACAAAGAGAAAATCCGAACCCACAACACTCGCAGCGGCGAGGCGACTACTTATGCCACTACGCCATTAATAATAATAATAAAAATAAAGAGTATTCAGAGCAGACGCCGTTTTATCATCCATAGTTACCAATATACCAGTCCATCAAACACCCATACCCATAGCCCATATATTAGAATCCATACGTAGCAATAGTCCTACGCCTGCTGCGGCTAGTGCCGCTGTAGGTGTTCCATCCCACCTTTGATTAAAACTCTCGAAAAACCTCTTCACGTTGGACCCATGTCTCCGTGTAAGCCTCCCAAAGGGCTGGGTATTTTCCTAACGTATTAGGAATATACCCGTGAAAGAGAAACAAATAATAATAAAATCATTTATTTCTTCTCTCACACGGAAAATAGTTAACAGAAATCAATTTTAACCTAGATATACAATCCAAGATGTATTAATCTGTGTGAGAGACTGGTTTCCGTACTAGGTAGAAACCTGTATGACAGATGACCAGCCTCTCCTAACTCTAGATAAGTAGGTACTAGGGTAGTGTAGTGTAATCTGTAGTATAGATTCCGTGTAATTTGTACATTCGTACAATCGAGTCAATAATAATCGAATATAATTCGAATACATTTATGCGCATCAGTTAGATACCGTAATCACCGTTGTTACACGCTAACCTATAAAACTGTATCTAAAAGTTAGTTTTTTGGTCTACAATAAGGATTAATAAGTTGTAGGTCATGTAGCAGATAATATGCGAATGCCGTGTCCGACAAATGGCCGGTGAACATTTAAAGTAAATTTAATTCGGTGTAAACAAGTACAAAAAGGAAATTATTACCAAACATGTTGTTTTTATCAAAGTTCGTTATATTAAGTATGTGTAATAAAATTAACTGCATTAATTCATTAACTTTCTTTTTACTTTATTTTATAGTTGGTAGTTGGTTAATTTAGCGTGTTTCGTGAGTGGTTTAATTCCTGGGCAAGCATGTGTAGGGTTTTTCAGTGAGGGAATTCTCGCTAGCCGTAGTAGAGGTATGGAAATGTGTCAAATTGATGTCTGTCTGGACGCCTATCACTTAAAACGTAGTTTGTGAAATATGGGTTTAAGGCTGCCTTTTTTTTTGGAGTGGAGCGGAGATTTTATGCAATCCTATTGGTTAATATTTCTCCGTTTCTTCAATCCGCAGCCTCGCTCCGCTTCAATGGACAGGCAGCCTAATACATCTCTCCCTACCCCTACGGTGATACAATTGTTAAGCCTATGTATGTATGCTTTTCTTTTAATTTAATTTTTATACGACAGGGTGGCAAATGTACTTATCGCCTACTTTCTATATGTCATGGCACCCATTTACCATCGTAGGTGGTTGCCATAGCATATAGATGCTTGCGCTACCAGATATCACTTATCTTACAGATAGTAGATACCAGATATTGAAAGCACCGATATCTCGATGGGGAGAACAACAGACTGCGATGCAGAGAGTCTAGGGTTCAAACCCACGTCGCGCACCTCTGACTTTCAGAAATTATATGACTTTTCAAAATTATGTGCGTATTGATTGACAATTATCGCCTGCTCCGCGCCTCAGAGAGTCTAGCCTTAGGGTATCGTTAGACTTCGGGTTGTGGAGGTCAGATGGCAGTCGCTCCGTGTAAAAACTGATATCCAGTCAAATCCGGTTAGACTATAAAGCCGACCCCAAGTGACTTGGGAATAATAAAGGCTAGGGAGAAGAAGAAGACTACCAGATATCATTTGAATTTCCACAAGACTTGACTTTAAAACATAGCTGGCAATAAGATGATGTTCCTGCCCCTGGCTCTAAAAAGGTCCTTTAGAATGAATTTCAGTCATGGCGACAAATATTAACGAAGACTAGTCTAGAGATGACGCAGAAGAAATTATAGTGCACAAGGGTGTCTGTAACACAAGTGCACTCTCTATTCCTTGCGACACAATCGAAAAAAGATCAAGCGCAGGACCAACAGTTTGACATGATTTAGGCATGAGAGTGTGCAGTATCATCTTACTATCTCCAGGCTGCTATTGAGCCGACTGATACTGTTCTACAGAAAAACCTCAAAGATTTTTGTTGCTCCGACTTGGAATTTGAACTTGAAACCTCATGCTTCTCGTATTCACTGCCGCAACACCACCAAAGTACATAAACAAATAGAAACAGCATAATAAATACACACGCGAGTTTCCCTACTGCCAATTAATGTAAATTTCTCTATGTCGTATTGTAAAATAATAGTTAAACAGTATGTACAACAACTCTTCACAGATAAACAATAATTTAGACGCGTCGAACTTAAAATAATGGGGAACACATACCAACTAATCTCAACAGTAGGAAACTGTTGCGGTTAGGGACACCATGCCTTCGAAATTCTGAAGACTTGTCCTGGATTATCTGAGAATAAATGGATACTTTTGTTTTGATAAAGAAAACTCTTGCATTAAGAATAATTCCTGTCCTGTGGAACTTTAAAATAACGAGTACAAGAAATGCCTAGAGCCGGCACATTTATTTGCAGATCATATTTCTAGTTGTCCCGTGTGGTAATAGAACTCAAAATACTCGCGCATTAATAATAATGTGATCATTAAACAGCAACAATATTTGTACAACGAACGTCTAATTTATATTAAAAAAATTGGTACGAAAAATTTATGGAGATGGGAATGGAGTACCTATATTATGGCTATTGCTCTCGTACGCCGTGTGTCTCCTCTTTTTACTTTCTCACCGTCATTTGACAATTACCTCTTCTACCAGTTTTTGTTTGGCTGTTTCGTATTTATGAATATTACATTTTTATAAGCCCGTAATGTCTCACTGCATGTTTGACAACCCAAATCTCTATCTAAAGTCGCTAACGATGTTTCATTAAAATAACAAAATTACTTAAGTGAAACACTCTAATCCAAGACCAATATTCGATGCACGAGTATGAGAGTTTTAAGTGCGATATTCAGCTCATTGCGAAGGAACGAATTTCCCAGAACTAGTTCCCCATCCATACCCTACGAGCATGATGAGAACGGAGTAAGACATTCTCTCCAATTTGTAATAGTTATGCCACTTTAAATATAAGTATTGTGCACAAACGTTGGTCTAATAACGGAGTCGTGATCGACGTGCCAGCTCAGCCAGGTCTTCTGCGAATCGGTCACTGGTTAATAATACCAGTCCCTGCAATAATATCTGTCGTGAGGTTATTCTTGTTAGTCAATTGAATTTCGCGAAATACTCTAATACAGTATTGTATGCTGCTGTTTCTTACAGTAATCGGGGGCTTATATTGATTACTAGCTGTTACCTGCGACTTCGTCCGCGTAGATTTTAACTAAAAAGTGTTTGTCTCTGCGGAACCCAATTTTTTTTCTAAAATCAAATTAGTCTAAGTTACTCTTTATAACATCAGCTATCTGCCAGTAAAATTCCCATCAAAATCGGTTCAGCCGTTTCGGAGATTAGCCGGAACAAACAGACAGACAGACAAAAATTTTAAAATAGATGTATTCGTATAGGTACCTTATATACTTTCATATGCATTAGATAAAAAGCTGTTATTTTGACATTACAAACAGACACTTCAATTTTATTTATTTGTATAGATTCAAACAATGGTGGTAAGCCAGCGTTGTATGAACTATCAGCGTAGTTATGCTTAACGTCTAGATTAATACTACCAATATATTAATTTGGTTTAGTATAAGTATTGAACCAAAATTAAGCATAACTATCAAATATAATTGGACGTACTTACTGAAATGCGTTCCAACCCACACTCGGGTCAAAATCGAGTTATTATTAGCAAATTAGTCACGGGGTTACTATTTACTAGCTGGAAAAATTTGGTAGCTCTACTATCACTCTAAATATGAAATCATGACTTAGTAGCCCAACCCACATGTATGAAGAAGCAATACGGAATTGAACTTCAATCACGATTATCTCAAAATGTTAACTTTGTGGGTTGGATCATTTTTCAGAAAGTACGGCCATATATTACCAAAATTGTTGCAAGGGGAAGCACCCAACACGCACCCTGGGATTGCTCAGCACAAATATCGCAATAGAGGAGAAGTTCCGTTGCATTCATACGTACTGAAAAATTGTACTTAGGAAGATAAATTATACTTTTGAAATCTTATAATGATGTTATATGCTTCTTGTAAGATTAATGTATAAGTATGATGTCAGATTTTATCCCAAAACATATTTGCAACATGGTGATCACACACCGTCAGCTCACAAGCACCTGGCCGAACCAATAATTTCGCTCACACCATTATTTCACGTTCCATTTCTCTTGTCATTAGCGGCACTTCCGTATCTAAAGCGTCTATTGTCTGACGCAAACCTACCTGCGTGTTTCTTGCTTGTTTAACGACTCACTTATACTACTTTCTTCACTTATAAGTTATAGCATAGCTGCTTCAATCCTTGAGGAGCTTGGCAGAAGTATAACACATCCACATTATTTATTACCGACTAGGTGCCTATGCAGGCGGATTCACACGCGTTTATGATTACTGCGCCGCCCCCATAGGTCGTAGCGTGATGTTATATAGCCTCTAACCTTCCTCAATAAATAGGCTATCCAACACTTAAATATTGTTTCAATCTGAGCCAGTAGTTTCTGAGATTAGATTAGATAACTAAACAAACAAACTCGTCAGCTTTATATTATTAGTATAGATTACATTATTTATAACATCTTCCAAGGACCGCGTGTTGTCCCGGCGCTTCTGCTGCATCCACGGAAACCCTCATTCCAACCACCACAACCCTCAGGAATTAGGTACATTTTTGAGCCGTTTGGGATGGAAACCTTAGGCTCATGGGGTTCGAGCGCTCGTATCTTGTAAAGAGAGGTCGTAAAACGCCTGATCGACGCTTTGCGTGATCAGAAGGCTCTTCTTATCTTGGCCCCAAGAATCAGCATTGCCATTCAACGTGGCAATGCTGACAGTCTTCTAGGCACGTTACTGGTTGACAGCGATGCTGACAAATTCTATGACCCCTAAATCATTTTTGTAAATATTTAGGACTAGCTTTTGCCCGCGGCTTCGCTCGTGTTAATTTAGAATTTGACAAACAATTCGGGTTGTACTCTGCTTATAATAATATAATTCAATCATGATTCGAAAGACACGTGGCGCCATCTATTACCATAAGAACGTTATTGTTGTTTTCCTCGGGAACAGTAATTTTATTTAGGGATGAAAGTAGCCTATATCCGTTTCTATACACCTGACAACCTATATGCAAAATTTCAGAATGATCGGTTCAGTGGTTTAGGCGTGAAAAGGTAACAAACAAACAAACAACTCATTTTCGCTTTTATAATATTAGTTAGGATTAGGATATGATTAGGATTAGGATTAAGATTATTATAATTAGTATTTGGTTTCTCTTATCACAGGTATTTTTTAACATATTATAATATTAGAAAATCCCTGCCCTTACACGGGGACATGGGTCCAACATGCAGAGGCCCTTTGAGAGTTTTAGTTTAAAGTGAGATGGGACACTTACCAAGACACTAACCGCGGCAAGTGTAGAAGACTATTGCTACATATGAAATCTAATTATTCTGGTCTATGGGAATGGGTGTTTAATTAATGGTTAGGTAAAATGCAAACTATAGTTAAAAAACGGCGTCTGCCTGATATTATAATTTTTATTATTACTTTGTAAGTATATTGATTAGTGTAATGAATGGACCCTGATTACATATATCAGAATAATATTTATTACTAGATTTCTCCTTGAATTCGCTCGCGGTAATCTAGATTGTGTCAATAAATTTCTGAAAGGATGAAGACTCTGTCCTTTTCTGTAGGCCTGACAGCGTGTTTGCAATTTCAAGATGAGTCAAGTAGTTAAGGCATGACAGCATAAAAAACAAACAAACTCTCTTTCGCATTTATAATATTAGTTAGGATATTTTATTTGTAAAACAATCAACTGCCGTATTAAGAATAATCTCTTCGTCGTCGTGGACTTTCATCATCATCAGGCTATAATAGTCCACTGCTGGACATAGCCCTCCCCCAAAGAGCGCCAAAGCGCCCTGTCTTCAGCTTGCCGCATCCAGCATCTGCCTTTACAAACTTTCAAACAACAAACGCAAAATAAACCCAGTCATACAATTTTTTTTCTTGTGTGGGTATCGAAACCATAACACTTATTAGTGAGAATTGTAATCTAACCGCAGATGGTTCATCCGTACAGACTTCAGACCACCTAGGATGGTTACCAGCCAGTACCAGGAAGTCGACATGGAAAAAGTAGCTTTACTGCGTTACGCGCCAGAGCTTTAGTCTTACCTGCCCCGTTCTTTCGTCCAATCTTTAGATCTTTATCCTTAATTCGCAAGGAAAAATGTGTAAATAATTACCTATGTAAAATGAGGTGACTATTATGTGAATAGAGTACGTATTATTTAAAAAAATCAACGGGTTGCACTCCGGGAATGCCGGCAGAAGTGAAAACTTGAATATTAACGTTGTGCATTTTTGATATTTTGGAATGGTTAGGTTAACATGACAATTCTCCCTCCGTCTTACGAATTTTCGATCAGGTCACGTGCCCTGACGCGAGTTTAACATTTTTTACCCATCACAAAAAAGTGCACAACGGCGCTAAAGAAGTTTTCACTTTAAAAAACGGCACCCGCACTTTTATTCTATGCATGGGGATTGAACTCACAATACTCGGCGGAGTTGCAATGGCGAGGCAACCATTTAATCCACTTAACCATTCGTGACGTCACATGGTGTCTAGATAGGCGCCATTAGTTACACAATTGTACCTACAGTTTCAAAACTCCATGCTACTAAGATATACATAACATTAAAATAGTAATGCTATTAACATAACCTTACCTACTTTTACGCGAGCGAAGCTGTGGCCAAAAGATAGTATATAATTTATATGGCAACCTATATTAACAATTAGTTGTCTGTAAAGTCGGTTTACGGACGATAGTTTAACGTGACAACGTCATAACAAAACATTGATGAAAACGTTACAATGAGCGTAACGGGACAATGAGTCATCCTTTTTCGTGCGTGCAGCCGGCGTTCATCGATTTATTAGACGTTGTCACGTCAAAAATACAATGACATTATGACCGAGCCGAGAATCAAACCAAGTATAAATATAAGTCCTAACTTATGCCTTTAAAACATCGAGACAGCAAGTAACTGAACAACAGTGAACCAAAATTATCCATAGGTACGGAGCAGCGATAGCTCAGTGGGGAGACCAACAGACTGCAATGCAGAGGGTCTCGGTTCGAACCCACGTCGCGCACCTCTGACTTTCGGAAATTATATGACTTTTCGAAATTATGTGCGTATTGATTGACAATTATCGCCTGCTCCGTGCATCGGAAAGCACGTTAAGCCGTCGATCCCGGCTGCCATGAACATCTATGGCAGTCGTTATTGGGAGAGTGTCGACACAAAAGATCCCACTGGGTCGAAGTGTCGCCGGTCTGCACGACTGGCCCCAACATAAGATAAGGTCCATAGGTACATTTGTAACCGTACCACTTATTGTTCAATTCTCTTAGAATTTAGATAAAACCTAACGCTCCGGGATTCGAATCCCATACGTAGATTAGATTCCGCGGTCAGGCGTACCGCTTATCTGTAGCAATTTCAACAATGTGCTCGATAATGTGAGAAACCGTTGTTCTAACGATTGTATTTGTTACTAGCTGTTACCTGCGACTTCGTCCGCGTAGATTTTAATTAAAAAGTGTTGGTCTTCGCGGTAACCTTTTTTTTCTAAAATCAATGTAGCCTATGTTACTCCTTATAATATCAGCTATCTGCCAGTGAAAGTCCCGTCAAAATCGGTTCAGCCGTTTCGGAGATTAGCCGGAACAAACAGACAGACAGACAAAGATTTAAAAATAGATGTTTTCGTATAGGTACCTTATATACTTCCATATGCATTAGATAAAAAGCTGTTATTTTAACATTACAAACAGACACTTCAATTTTATTTATTTGTATAGATTGCTGCGCCGGGTATGTCCTAGTTGTGAATAGAAATCCATGTTTCTTGTAATGTCAATTGAAATTAAACTACTTTATACAGATACTAGCGATCCCCCGCGGTTTCACCTACGTTTATGATTACAGCTTCGATGCCTAGGCTCATTGCGTGATGTTATTTATAGTCTATCTTTCCGCAAGAATTGGGTTATCACATGCAGAAAATCTGTATAACTGGTAGATCCATAAACTCTGCAGATTTATTAAGTCTAAGAACTTTTACGATAATAGATAGGTAATAGATTTTAACTAATATTATTAATGCGAATGTGAGTTAGTTTGCTTATTTTATTTTTATTTTTTATTTTATTTTACAACTAACTTTTGCCCGCGGCTTCGCTCGTGTTAATTTAGAATTTGACAATCAATTTGGGTTGTACTCTGCTTGTAATAATATAATTCAATCATGATTCTAAAGACACGTGGCGCCATCTATTATCATAAGAACGTTATTGTTGTTTTCCTCGGGAACAGTAGTTTTTTTCGGGATGAAAGGTAGCCTATGTCCATTTCTGTACACCTGACGACGTATATGCAAAATGTCAGGATGATTGGTTAAGTTGTTTAGGCGTGAAAATGTAACAAACAAACAAACTGAATTTCGCTTTTATAATATTAGTTAGGATTAGGATTAGAATTTTAGGAAAACTTACAGCTAAATTAGTATCATAGACAGATTTGATACGAAAAAAGTAGGCCAATTAAAAGTTTTCACAGATAGCAGAATAAAGTGTAAGTAATAGAAGAAGAAATTTAAACAAGATAATAGCAAGAAATAGACACAATTACATCTGGTTTTTAGACACAAAGAAAGAGTTACACAAAGTTTTTTTGATTTGGCTATTACTGTAAGTAAACAAGTCTATATCAACAGTCCGGCATTTTTTGCATTATTTATTTGTTACGGTCCGCCTTAACTGCTCGACTGATCATCATGAAATTGATCATACACGTTCTCAGAGATACAGAAAAGAACTTAGGATACCTTTAATCCAGAAAAATTTTAAAGTTCTTTAACGAAAAGCCGCAGGCAATAGATAATAACATAATAAATAATAATATTTCACAACTGGTATTTTCGCTGGTCCAGTACTTATTGACAGAACTCACGCTTTTTGTAGATCTCTCAGACATGCAGGTTTCCTTATAATATTCGCAGTGGTTAGTGATAACCTCGATGGCGTAGTGGTTAGTGTAACTGACTGCCACGCCTGAGGTCGCGGGTTCGATTCCCGCACAAGTCAAACATTTGTGTTCATGAACATCTTTGTCATGTTACTGTTTGTCTTGGTCTGGGTGTATCTATGTATAATATGTATGTATTTACAAGAAAAAACCCTGTATATATGTATGTTTATTTATTGTCTAGTACCCATAGTACAAGCTCTGCTTAGTTTGGGCTAGATGGTGTTGTGTGTATGTGATAGAATATTATTATAAAATATTATATTATATACTTAATATAAATGCGAATGTGAGTTTGTTTGTTACGCTTTCACGCCTTAACTACGCGACCGCTTATGATGAAATTTCGCATACACGTTGTCAGGGCAATAAAAAAGGATATAGGGTACATATCACCTAAAAACATATGTTTCCAAGCGAGTCAAGCCGCGGGCAAAAGCTAGTAACATAATAAAGAAAATATTTCACCACTTGGTATTTTATTTTAGAAGGACTAGGCCATAGTTGCCATAGTCCAATACGCTACCTCAGTAGTTATAGTCAGACCTCACACATAATGTAGAACTCTTAAATATGCAGGTTTCCTAACAATGTTTTCCTTCACCCTGAAGTGTGTGTATAAAAGTGTAAGCTTCTTTACTTTAGAATATGTAATAGGTATGCTCTTTTAGTTTGTAAGTATCAAATAATATGCTTAGTTTGTAGTTTACGCTAATGCGTACTGTATTTTATAATTCATTTAATGCAATATACGGCTTTCAATAGAAGTGGTTGTCTATTTATTAATAGCCAAAAATCCCCAACATTACAACCCAAATGCTTATCTTATCTTATCTTATGTGGGGGCCAGTCAGTGCAGACCGGCGACACTTCGACCCAGTGGGATCTTTTGTGTCGACACTCTCCCAATAACGACTGTTATAGATGTTCATGGCAGCCGTGACCGACGGCTTAACGTTCTCTCCGAGGCACGGAGCAGGCGATAATTGTCAATCAATACGCACATAATTTCGAAAAGTCATATAACTTCCGAAAGTCAGAGGTGCGCGACGTGGGTTCGAACCCGAGACCCTCTGCATTGCAGTCTGTTGGTCTCCCCACTGAGCTATCGCTGCTCATTCACCCAAATGCTTACTTTCTAACTATAATGATAAATGCGAATGTAAGTTAGTTTGTTTGTTACTCTTTCACGCCTTAACTACTCGACCGATCATCGTGAAATTTTGGATACAAGTTGTCAGGGCTACAGTAAAGGACATAGGGTCCTTTTAATCCTAAATCAACATTAAACCTAAGGATAAATCTAGCACTTATTACATGCAATTTTTGTCAAAGCTTTCGATACTAGCACCTTTCACAGGTCACCTCAATCTGTGTGGCTTCCTCAAAAGACCATTTCAGACATCAATCTACATGGTCTTCACATGATCTGACCAAGATTATGTCTGGACTTTAAAAGAGACTGTGACCTCTGAGTTTGTTTTGGCATTTCTTCTCAGAGTAGTTAGATACGAAACGCCGGCCTCATCTAGTTTTCAAAATATGATTATAATATAATAATATAATATTCTACCACATACACACAACACCATCTAGCCCAAACTAAGCAGAGCTTGTACTATGGGTACTAGACAATGGATAAACATACATATATACTATTTTTTTTTTTGTAAATGCATACATATTATACATAGAAACACCCAGACCAAGACAAACATTCATGTTCATGCACACAAATGTTTGACTTGTGCGGGAATCGAACCCGCGACCTCAGGCGTGGCAATCGGTTACACTAACCACTACGCCATCGAGGCCGACAAGTAAAAGTAAAAGTGTTTCTACAAGCCTACTTACAGAAATAAATCATTATTATCTATAAAAATAAATAAAATTGAAGTGTCTGTTTGTAATGTCAAAATAACAGCTATTTATCTAATGCATATAAAAGCTCCTTGAACCGACGCGCGACGGGCGTGTATGAGGAATGTGATGAAAGTGAATGAAGCCAGAGAAGTGTGTCAGGATCGTAGCAAATGAAAATCCGTAGTCTCTGCCTACCCCTCTGGGAAACAGGCGTGAATCTATGTATGTATGTATGTATGCATATGAAAGTATATAAGGTACCCATACGAAAACATTTATTTTTAAAATGTTTGTATGTCTGTCTGTTTGTTCCGGCTAATCTCCGTAACGGCTGAACCGATTTTGACGGGACTTTTACTGGCAGACAGCTGATGTTATAAGGAGTAACTTAGGCTACATTGATTTTAGAAAAAAGATAGGTTTCCGCGGAGACAAACACTTTTTAGTTAAAATCTACGCGTACGAAGTCGCAGGTAACAGCTAGTCATTAATATTATTTTATCCAGAATACATATTGTTACTAACTTATCCTAACCTACATTTACGTAAGCGAAGCCGCGGGCAAAAGCTAGTGATGTATTATTCACAAATATTACTTTATCAGTCAGCCTGGTATGCGAGGTTGAGATGTAAGGAGCAGCTGGTGCATGTTATGCAATGTCAAGTGTGTCAATTGAGGGTAACTGATTTAATGTGGCACACTGCAGATGTGATGGATGCCATTCCTTGTGCGTTTGTGATCTTTTGATCTGCGGCGCTGTTATGCCAATTTAAATGGTAGGTATTTTTTCTTGGAAATTAAATATATCAATGTTTTCGGTTTGTTTGAATACAAAATTTTGCCCGCGGCTATTCTCGTGTTAAGGCCTATTCAAACCTAAGCGGTATTCGCTGCCGCTGTGGGTAGAGGTATATACCGCGCGGGTTTCGCTCAGGTATTTAGTATCAAGTGCCGCGGTTAGAGCGACCTGAGCGGTATTCGCTGCCGCTGTGGGTAGAAGTGCCTGCCGCGCGGGTTTCGCTCAGGTATTTAGTATCAACTCAACCCACAAGGATAGCGAAATCCGCTTTGGTGTGAACAGTAATATTACCGCATACCTACTCGGTTTTCTCTACCGCAGACGGTAGCGAATGCCGCTTAGGTTTGAACAGGCCTTTAATGTAAATTTTGTTAGTAAATTTCGTTAATAAATTTTGTTGGTAAATTTTGTTAGTAAATTTTGTTAGTAAAGTTTGTTAGTAAATTTTGTTAGTAAATTTTGTTAGTAAATTTTGTAAGTAAATTTGTTAGTAAATTTTGTTAGTAAATTTCTATGACTCGAGGATTGTATTTTTATTCTGGATGAAAGGTACCCTATGTCCTTTTTTGAACCCCTGACGTGTATACAAAATAACATGATGATTAGTCGAATAGTTACAGCGTGAAAGCGTCATAAAACACTCACAATCACATAATATATTAAATATTAGTTTTGTCGGCCTCGATGGCGTAGTGGTTAGTGTAGCCGACTGCCACGCCTGAGGTCGCGGGTTCGATTCCCACACAAGTCAAACATTTGTGTGCATGAACATGGATGTTTGTCTTGGTCTGGGTGTTTATATGTTCAATATGTATGTATTTACAAAAAAATAAAAAGTATATATGTATGTTTATCCATTGTCTAGTACCCATAGTACAAGCTCTGCTTAGTTAGGGCTAGATGGCGTTGTGTGCTAAAAAAAATAAAGAAAAAAGAAAAAAGTTACGATGAATACTTATTAGGAGGAAAACCTAGGCGAACGTTTCTCGATCAGATCGGAGGCGTTCTGGACAAAGGCCAGGTTAAGAGCTCCTTGAACCGACGGGCGTGTATGAGGAATGTGATGAAAGTGAATGAAGCCAGAGAAGTGTGTCAGGATCATAGCAAATGGAAGTCCGTAGTCTCTGCCTACCCCTCTGGGAAACAGGCGTGAATCTATGTATGTATGAATACTTATTATATACATGATACATTAGTATTTGATGAAAGTAAATAAAGCCAGAGAAGTGTGTCAGTGGCTATATAACATCACGGTACGACCAATAGGAGCGGCGCAGCAATGAAAAATTTTGCAAAAACGGGGAAAATTCTCTTAGGGTAGTATTTAACTGCACAGCAAAAAATACTAATTGCGCAGCAAAAAAAGCTAATTGCTCAGCAACTCATGGCCAGCAAACTTTAAAGAGATCAAACTAAGTCGACGGAGCCCCGCGAAGCCGGGCTCCTATTTTTGGGTGGGTTTAAAAAAAGGAACCTAACATAACCTAACACTTCCGAGACGGAATGCAGTGATTTGAGGCGTATAAATGCTCGTTATGCTGTGCAATATTTGCTGACCAATTAGTATTTTTGCTGATCGTTATATTTAATCCCATTCTCTTATATGAAGCACACGAAGTTGCGCAGGTCAGCTAGTATCATATATTACTACAACTGTATATTTCAATATGTATCTATATTTAACTAATAAATTACATACAATCACCTACATCGCCTATTAATGAAAATTCCTAAGCATTTACGTAAATTCTCAGATATCTTGTAGCGCATTTATGTAAACATGTACTCAGCGGTGTAATCACCGTGACCCGTGGTCAATGATAGGTTGCGATAACCAACGCCGCGACTATCCCTTATCGTCGCTTGCGAGATCAAAGGCGATGGCTTTCGACACCTCAGCCGTCACTTTCACCTAAGTGTTGTCTGATTTTTGTCCAAAGTTTCGTAAATATCTTCGGAGAGAATTACGTTCGAACTTTCGTAAATACATAAAACTTATTTATATTCTAATATCTTTAGTAACAACAGCTTAGTAGGAGACCGTTTGACTGTCACGCAGAGGTCTCGAGACCGAACCCAAGACATGCATTTTTGACTTATCGAAGTAATATGCGCATAAAATGTTTATTTTATTTATTATTTATTACTAACAATAGGCTAAGGTGATACTAACACTATATGGATCATTGGTCTGAAATAAAAATATTATTACTATATATTATTAAATACCGTTACTAATTATCGTTCGCTTTAACGGTAAATGTGAGGAAACCTGCCTGTCCGAGAGCTTTCCATAATGTGCTCGAAGGTTTCTAAAGTTTACCAATCTGCAATGGGCAAGCGTGGTAGCTTACAGACTAACCCTTCTCACACTTTTATTTACAAGCCTATCAGGTTTGTATATAAAAGTGTGAGAAGGGAAGAATATAATTACATTATTTATCTTCAGTAATAATATAATAATATTCTATAATAATAATAATAATAATAATAATAATATTCTACCACATACACACAACACCATCTAGCCCAAACTAAGCAGAGCTTGTACTATGGGTACTAGACAATGGATAAACATACATATATACTTCTTTTTTTGTAAATACGTACATATTATACATAGAAACACCCAGACCAAGACAAACATCCATGTTCATGCACACAAATGTTTGACTAGTGCGGGAATCGAACCCGCGACCTCAGGCGTGGCAGCCGGTTACACTAACCACTACGCCACCGAGGCCGGCAAACTAGTAGCACTGTTGTACGAAATGACTATCCTCGGAGTACGTATCTTCTAACAAAACTTGCTACGAATAACGTACTACCCGAGTATAGAGAACCTAGAGTATTCATGTTTGATATTTCGCTTTGTCGCCCATTTTTGCTTTGTCGCCCGTTTTTGCTTTGTCGCCCATTTTGCTAAGCTGGGAAGTGGAATTCTTTTTGCCAAATCCTCCTATATACTTGTGATTAAATACGTTACAGGTCCCAATACAGTTTACCTTTTCACATGACTTCACTAGTGCCAAAAGTCGGCGTATTCTATATTCATCACAACTGTACCAAGCTTCATAAAAACGATAGGCAGGTAATTTCATATTTACGTGAAAATTGAGAAGGTACATTTTATATAGTATCATAAGGCGTAAATCTACGTAGGTACCTAAATACTTGCACTTATGGTAGTCAATCAGTACCTTCAGCATAACCTTACCCGACAATCAACCGACACACCCTATTAAAGTAAATGCCCACAATGACTACTATTTGCAACAACTCTGATATTTAACTAAAGGTGTTAGTATATCACAATGATTGAAGTTTCACGCCCTATGACAGCTCGACAGCCTTACTCACTCGTTAAGAAACACCATGTACAATAAATAAAATTCGAGATACAGATTGACCATGAATATATGGTAAGCCGGTAAACTTTGTTCGCGCAGACATATAAAATCAATACGAATCAATATACAAAAGCTTGAGTCAATGAAAAATGATCTTTACAAAAGAATACAGGCTACAAAAGATTCAGTATTGGTATATGTCTTAAGAGCAGTTGCTATCGCGCAATGCATGCCACATCGACCATCGAAGGTAATCGTGAGAGTTTCGTTAGGTTTGGGCATCGACTGTTGCCGCTTCTGCCAGAGATCAAGCAGAAATTCTGCAGTTCCTATAGAAAAAATATTGTGGCAAGACAAGTGTTATATAACACAATCAGATAAAGACGTACATTCTACATATATCTACATACATATTTTCACGACTATATGTACATTGACACTTTTGAGCTATTGTTTTAGGTGCCACGTAATAGGGGTTGAGCAAATTGCCATTTATCACGTAAACTATCAAAACCCGCTGCTGAAACGTTTTTCTTGTAATTGAACTTAGGGACCTCATACACAGCAGTTACATTCATTATCACTGCGCCACTAAGGTAGTCATAACATTGTACAGCTTAAAAACCTATTTATGTTTTAGTACCAGAGTAACAACTACCATAGTAGTTGTTACAATAAAAGTCAGTGCAGGACTCTTAGTATCGCAAGTTCCTAAGTTCCATAACATTTTTAGTGTTAATGATAATCATGATTTTAAATTCCGTCATATACTGATGGCCATTACATTTCTTTACCACCTTACATCATAAAAAGAGCGCCCCTACACACACTCCGCACTTGCAAAATACACGCAGGTACATCCGTAATCCATATAAATGTGGTACTGCTATACACTGAGAGGAACAATGATTCAATACTCAGTTATAGGCGCAATCAAAGTGTGCCGCAGGCGACGTCGACCCACCGATCGTTATCTATCATTTTCATAGAATCGAGCCCATAATGGAATGCGTCAACATCGACATAATTATGGTAGCGAGGATCTCATACAATAGCCGCTCATTTATTTGTATAACTTATTTAAAAAAGTACTTTGGATAAATGTTAACACTATTTTAAATTGGGCGTTTTGAAATACAGAGTTCTGAGTTTTCTATATTTATGGTGTGGTATATTTGGTAGCATAAACTGACACCAGTTAATATCCGAAGCTGGAAAAGGTGTATTACACCCATATTTCGTCAATTATGTTTGGGAACTAACGTAATAGAAAGTATATTGCCATCATTTAGGCATTATTGCAGTGATCGTTTTGTTACTAAAAATTACCTGCCAAAAAAACTTGATAATACTCTCCAAACAATTTGCCGCACTCAGGTATCGAGACCGAGGCTTCACGATATGAGCATTAATTTATATCAGAGGGTCCAAGGAGGCAATAAATAAGTTTGGACTTACATCTTAAGCCTACTAAATGACCGTGAAAATAATAAAAATGATACACAGCATACACAGCAAAAATTGCAATTTTCAAAAGTTTAAATACTATCACATCTTTCTTTTACGCGGTCTATACATAATCCTTTTAAATAAAGAAACGTACATAATTACCTATTTACTAAGCAGCGATAGCTCAGTGGGGAGACTAACAGACTGCAATGCAGATGGTCTCGGGTTCGAACCCACGTCGCACATCTCTGACTTTCGGAAATTATATGACTATTCGAAATTATGTGCGTATTGATTGACAATTATCGTCTGCTCCGTGCCTCGGAAAGCACGTTAAGCCGTCGGTCCCGGTTGCCATGAACATCTATGGCAATCGTTATTGGGAAGTCAGTGCCCTCTAATATCCTGACACTGGTCTGGCTTTAGGGTATCGTTAGCCTTCGGGTTGCGGAGGTCAGCTGGCAGCCGCTCCGTGTAAAAACTGATATCCATTCAAATCTGGTTAGACTAGAAAGCCGACCCCAGGTGACTTGGAAAAATAAAGGCTAGAAAGAAGAAAACATATACCTATTTTCCTAGAACTAGGTCCCAAATAAAAGTAGGCAAGCACTATCTACTACCATCCACAATGCACATCTAAGAATGTACTAACAGAATCCATTATCTGACCCACCAACCTGCGCCCTCACAATCGACAATTGAGCAACCATTCACACCGCACTCTATCATTATTCAAAGTAATTATCCAAAACTGTTACACTCAAGTTTCTAAATTCAATACACAGTGTAATCGGCCATTACATCTCATGAACTTTGAACCATTAACGTGCCGTATCTCTTAAATATATCTCAAATATTACCTACTAGATTTTGCCCACGGCCTCGCTCGCTAATATATAGGTTAGGTTAGTAACACTACATTTTTCTGGATGACAAGTACCCTATGTCCTTTTCTGTACCCCTGACAATGTGTTCCCGAAATTTCATGATGATCAGTCAAGTAGTAAGGCGTGAAAGCGGAACAAACAGACTCACATTCGCATTTATAATTTTAGTTAGGATTATACTGTGACATGGGGCCGATAAAGCGGTATGACCAGTGTGCGGCACTGGAAGGTTAATAGACAAGTAACCTGTGACACTGAGGGCGATGATTATCGCTGGTAACGCCCTTCGGACTATCAATGTAATAACTTCGGTAAGATTACCGCTATATCAAGATTGATGAGTCCACTTGTGTGGCGTATGTGTTACCAAATTGTGGTCAAACCACTTATTTTCACACTGTTAGAATTCTACAGCTATGTTGGATAGTACAGGCACCCTCAAAATGATGAAATAAAGTTCTATTAATCTGTCAATCACGCTACGTCCAATAGGAGCGGAGCAGCAATGAACAATGTTGCAAAAACGGGGAAAATATTCTATAATAATATTCTACCACATACACACAACACCGTCTAGCCCAAACTAAGCAAAGCTTGTACTATGGGTACTAGAGAATGGATAAACATACATATATACTTTTTTTTTGTAAATACATACATATTATACATAGAAACACCCAGACCAAGACAAACATCAATGTTCGTGCACACAAATGTTTGACTTGTGCGGGAATCGAACCCGCGACCTCAGGCGTGGCAGTCGGTTACACTAACCACTACGCCTTCGAGGCCGTCAAATTCTCCTATATGAAGCAGACGAAGTTGCGCGGGACAGCAAGTGTGGTATATCCACCATGTACCTGTGCCGCTGGTCTGTTTGTCTGGTCGTCCGATGGTAGAATGGAGAAGGAGGAATCAAATTATGCAGTTAACATTGTAACAACCATTACAATTTATTGCACAAATAGGGTAGTGGTTTCTGTGGTCACACCGCCACTACTGACACATCGAATGTCATGGGTTCGATCCGCACTCTTCTCCCTAGCCTTTATTATTCCCAAGTTACTTGGAGTCGGTTTTCTAGTCTAACCGGATTTGACTGGATATCAGTTTTTACACGGAGCGGCTGCCACCTGACCTCCGCAACCCGAAGGCTAACGATACCCTAAAGCCAGACCAGTGTCAGGATATTAGAGGGCACTGACTTCCCAATAACGATTGCCATAGATGTTCATGGCAACCGGGACCGACGGCTTAACGTGCTCTCCGAGGCACGGAGCAGACGATAATTGTCAATCAATACGCACATAATTTCGAAAAGTCATATAACTTCCGAAAGTTAGAGGTGCGCGACGTGTGTTTGTACCCGAGTCCCTCTGCATTGCAGTCTGTTGGTCTCTCCAGCTATGAACAAAAATTGTTTATACTAGTTTTTATTGTTACGAGTCTGAGTGTACTTTCTGTCCGTGTTGAAATGTTCCCCGCGACATATTAATCATTGCTAGTTATTAAAAATAAACATTGTAGATAATTATAAATGACGTAACCTTTTAAATTATTCACGTATTAATATATAATGGATTAGTAACAAGTGTGAAGTATACCTAATATGGCAACTGAGCCAGCTCGTATGTAAATGACCCTACAATTATAATTGAATTTTTAATCTAAGTGTGCCCTTAGCGAGTACTTTGGACGGACCTTTAATTAAAAAAGCCTTGTGCTTGACACAGATATGTGCGTATGATAAATTGTATGGGAAACGTTCATGGTTTTTAATTAGTAATACAATGCTATCTTTAATTTATCTTTTTTATATACTTTACTAAAGAAACAGTGATAGTTTAGTGGGTAAACCGTTGGCCTGCGGTCTTGATTGCCACCCCAATATACGTCCCAACGACTTTCCAAAATTAGTTAATTATAGCTGGCCTCAACGGTAAATGAAAACATCGTGAGACCTGCATGTCTAAACGTTGCACGTATTATTTTTCTGTGTGTATGTGTGTTCTTGAATTTGTAATTGTTTTATTTTTATTTAAAACTAGCTTTTGCCCGCGGCTTAGCTCGCGTTAATTTAGAATTTGACAATCAATTCGGGTTGTACTGTGCTTGTAATAATATAATTCAATCATGATTCGATAGACACGTGGCGCCATCTATTATCGTAAGAAAGTTATTATTATTTTCCTCGGAAACAGTATTTTTTTCGGGATGAAAGGTAGCCTATGTCCGTTTCTGTTCATCTGTCAACGTATATGCAAAATTTCAGGATGATCGGTTCACTAGTTTAGGCGTGAAAAGGTAACAAACAAACAAAAAAACTAATTTTCGCTTTTATAATATTAGTTAGGATATCGGCCCTAATTTCTAAGTACAGTGTACATACATTTTAGTATTAACTAGGGTCTAGCTGAATAAGTACCGTCCAGTCACTAAATTGTTTCAATCAACCACACACTGCAAGCGCCAAAAAGAAAGAAAACCTGAGAAAAGAAAACAATTGAACCTCCCCAGCTACCTAGAACATCATTACACGCGCTCATAAATCTCCAGCGAGCCAAATTATTCTCATTTCACACCAAATAAGTTACGGGGAAGAGCTGCGCGGGCGCAAATTGCAATAATGCGCAAGCCACACAGAAATGGCGTCTGGAAAGTGGCGCGAGCGTTTTGCTATCCCTATCTTATTTCGTACAAAACTTGAGTGAGCGATGACGCGGGTGCTCGTATGTAGCAGTGATTGCCTAGTGGGTCCGTTTGACCGCTACCCAGAGGTCTCAGTTCAATCTTCTCTGATTTTCGAAGTTATATGCATATTAATTACATAATATTGTCTTATGTTTACGTAATTATTATACATTGAAATTAAACTACTTTATACGGATTTTGAAGAGGGAAAATGTTGGGCCACTTGATACGAAATGACACTTCTATAAGAAACATCTTGGAAGAAAAAATAGAAGGCAGAAGAGGAAGAGGAAGGCCAAGGAGAACGTTCATAGATGAAGTGAAAGAAAAGGTAAAAGTTGCGTCGTATCAAGAAGTCAAAGCGTTACCTAAAGATAGGACATTATGGAAGAGACTCCACCGACAAGAGCTTGGCTCTTAAATTGAAGAAGATACGGATTTTGCTTTTTTTTTATACAACTAAGGTGGCAAACAAGCATACGGCCCACCTGATGGTAAGTGGTCACCGTAGCCTATGGACTCCTGCAACACCAGAAGCATCACTTGCACGTTGCCGACCCTTTAGGAAAGGTCATGGAAAGGAAAGGGAGCGGGATGGGGCAAAGGGGGTGATTGGGCCTCCGGTACTCTCACTCACCGAACGAAATACAACAGTAGGACTACTGCTATTCCACGTCGATATTCTGTGAGAGGGTAGTCCTTCCCCGGTCGAGCCGGCCCATTCATGCTGAAATCAGCGAGGCTCTACTACGTTTATTTTAAAATACTTTTATTACATAATTTTGAAATTATGTAATAAAAGTATTTTAAAATATTATTGAACTTCGCCTCGCCATTGCTGTCGCGCTGAGTATTGTTCCTTCAATTTCCACATAGGACAAAATTTGTGTGATCTGCAAAAAGCTGAGTGTTATTTGAAAGTTTTTACAGCAGCGATAGCTCAGTGAAGAGACCAACAGACTCCAACGCATAGGGTCTCGGGTTCGAACCCACGTCGCGCACCTCTGACTTTCGGAAGTTATATGACTTTTCGAAATTATATGCGTATTGATTGACAATTATCGCCTGCTCCGTGCCTCGGAGAACACGTTAAGCCGTCGGTCCCGGCTGCCATGAAGATGTTCATGGCAGTCGTTATTGGGAAGTCAGTGCACTCTAATATCCTGTCACTGGTCTAGCTTTAGGGTATCGTTAACCTTCGGGTTGGGGAGGTCAGACAGCAGTCGCTCGGTGTAAAAACTGATATCCAGTCAAATCCGGTTAGACTAAAGCCGACCATGTGACTTGGGAATAATATAGGCTAGGTAGAAGAAGAAGATTTGAAAGTTTGTACAGACACAGGGTTTACTACTAGTGAGGGACAATTCCCTCACTAGTAGTAGAAGACAATTCTTCTGATAAAAAAGGGACAGCAGATCGGTCGCGCAACGTTAGTGCAGAACGCTTTTCTCTGACTTACGCCTTATGCAAGGCAATAACGCTATTTCTATGAGACTTGCGCCTTACGCAAGGTAATAACGCCGGCAGCGTGTACGGTGAAACACAATATATCATTGTAACGCCACAACCTGTGGTTACTCTCAATTGGTACATAAACTAACGATAATTGGTCAACACTTAAGCTAGTGTCGCTCGGGGTATGCGCAGCTTGTCTATGGAGAATAGACCACCTCGTATGGGAAGATGCGTGATACGTAAAAATTATGAAACTGCGATTTAGTAGAGCCTCGGTGATTTCGACATGAATGGGCCGGCTCGACCGGGGTAGGACTACCCTCTTACAGAATATCGGCGTGAAATACCAGTATTCCTACATTTGTGTTTCGTTCGGTGAGTGAGAGTGCCGGAGGCCCAATCACCCCTTTCCCCTTTCCCGCTCCTTCTCTTTCCCACTTCCTTTCCTAAAGAGTCGGCAACGCGCAAGTGATGCCTCTGGTGTTGCAGGCGTCCATAGGCTACGGTGACCACTTACCATCAGGTGGGCCGTATGCTTGTTTGCCGCTATAGATAAAAAATAAACAATAAAGTTGTACTTGTTAATTGGTCTCGTTAAGTGAGTGCATGCGCATATCCAATGGTTCGAATTTGGAATTGAGCGGAAGGATCCATGAAACTTTGGGTTGAATTGCCATGCAAAAGTCTCGAGATCGACCCAAAGCATCTCAGACTTTTTAAAGTTATTTGCGTATGAAATTATAAAGTATCGCTCGATGGCGATGGCGTAGTGGTTAGTGTAACCGACTGCCACGCCTGAGGTCGCAGGTTCGATTCCCACACAAGTCAAACATTTGTGTGCATGAACATGGATGTTTGTCTTTGTCTGAGTGTTTCTAAGTACGTATGTATTTACAAAAAAAAGTATATAAGTATGTTTATCCATTGTCTAGTACTCATAGTACAAGCTCTGCTTAGTTTGGGCTAGATAGTGTTGTGTGTATGTGATAGAATATTATTATTATTATTAAACGGTGAAGGATTATATCGTAAGGAAACCTACATGTCTATGATTCTATATTATCATGTTTTCAACGCGATGTGAAGTCTGCTAAACTGTACTGGGTTAGCGTGGTAGACTATGGTCGACTATGAGATGAGAGAGTGGGGCTGAAACTCACCCATTCTACTACCGACGTGAACTCACTCTAATCACAAGCATTCTAACTTAGTTGGCGAATCAACAAAAGTACTACATAGTAATGTGTAGCCCGTAAGTTTTTAAGAAAATAGATGTCTGTAGTCCAAGATCGAAGATTCAGGTCTTCAGACTTATTTTATATACTAGAAGTTCCCGCGGTTTCACCCGCGTTTATCGTTACTGCGCTACCCCCGTGGATCGTAGCGTGATGTTATATAGTCTATAGCCTTCCTAGCCTTCCTCGATAAACAGGCTATCCAACACTAAAAGAATTTTTCAAATCGATCCAGTAGTTCCTGAGATTAGCGCGTTCAAACAAACAAACAAACAAACTCTTCAGTTTTATAATATTAGTATAGATTTAAATGTAATTGAAAACTTAAAATTTAAGCGATCGCGTTCATTTCAAGCACACGAAAAGGTCACTCAAACTTCTGACATTAACGCTAGTTTTAAATGTTTAATTCTAAATAAGTAAAAAGGCATGGAGCTTTCATAGTTTTTGTTCATTATAATATTATCGCAGTAATTATGTAGGTACTGGCAGGCCTGTATTAAACTGTAAGCGCGCGTTGCTAACAAATTGATAAAGTTCATGAATAAATATATGCGGCTTTCTTTGTCCTGTAGGCTGTAGGGTTGTATGGTTCAGACATTTTTATGACGTTAAATCCTTTCTTTTTCGTTCATCTGCTTAAAAAGTAAAACAAATTATTTTTAAAAACGCATTTAATACATCACACACTAGGCATCTAACCTAATTTCGTGAAGGACTCAAGCAAACAATTACACGGATACAAAGTTCACCCAGTCTGAAAATATTTGTGAATTACTAAAATAATTATAATTGTCTCGTGTTGGTCCGGAACCTGCAAAAGTGCAAAACAGCACGGTACGAGCGGTAAGACGACTGCTTGCTCTATAGCCATCCGTGCAGTCACAGTTTCGGATGTAAGTATGTATGTTTTTATTAAGCTCTGTAGCTCTCGCTGATTTCAGCATGAATGTGCCGGCTCGACCGTGGACGGACTACCCTCTCTCAGAATATCGACGTGAAATAGCAGTATTCCTACTGTTGTACTTTGTTTGGTGAGTGAGAGTGCCGGAGGTCCAATCAGCCTCTTTCCCCCTTCCCGTTCCTTCTCCTTCCCACTTCCTTTTTCTCTTCGTCCTTTCCTAAAGGTTCGGCAACGCGCAAGTGATGCCTCTAGAGTTGCAGGCGTCCATAGGCTACGGTGGCCACTTACCATCGGGTGGGCCGTATGCTTGTTTGCTACCTTAGTTGTATAAATAAAAAATCCCACTCCTTTATCCTCAAAGGCAGAGATCTATTCCACCGACATTTCGCCAGCTATGGTTTTAAATCCCCCGTAACACAAAGTGAGGCTACCGTCAGTAGTTCTAGATTCCATGCTGCCATTTCGATTTTCTTGAGAGAAAATCCAATACTTTGCCGGACTACCGTTGCACTCTAAGGCTACCTATCCATTGAAGCGGAGCGAGAGTGCGGAGCGAGACTGCGAAGCGAAGAAACCGAGGAATATTAACCAATAGGATTGCATACTGGAGCGGAGCGGAGATTTTATTTCTCCGTTTCTTCACTCCGCAGCCTCGCTCCGCTTCAATGGGCAGGCAGCCCAAGGCATCATACCCAAAATAATGTAATTTAAAATCCCCACAATGTGGGATGTTAGTTTAATAAAGTTCCGAAGGCTTCATATATCTACTTCTCCCATTGTTTTCCTTTCATCCCATCTTTAATCTCTATATCCTAGAGAAGACAAAGTGGCAATAGGCAGTTTATATACAGACAGGACAGATATTATTAGTGTTGTTTCAGAAATAAATGGCAAGTCTGCCACCCCATAACGGGACAGTGTGGTAGATTATGGTCTAACCCTTCTTACACTGGGAGTGAGACTATATACAGAACTGATATTATTACTATTATATCAGAAAATAGATGGCAGTTTGAAATAGAGGACTTATGACAACCCTACCGTTGTTTTGCACATAAAACCCGTTCAGAAATGCGTGCAAGGTGTTTACCGACCTACATATGAATGAATATCGAGTCAACTTTTTACCTATAGATGTGATTATCTAGAAATTGCGATCAATTTTATTTGTTCGGTATCTTGTAAACCGTCGTGAATCAATTACGGAAATTACAAGTTGCAAATATTTTAGATTAAAAGCTGATACTGTAATTGGTTATTTACATTTATAAATGCCGTTCTTGAATCAATATTTCTTGGTTTTTATCTTCTTTTTTGTAGCCTATTGTAGCCTATAATCGGTTTTACTGATGGCGTAGTGATGTCTACGCGAGTGTTTTGGATTGCTATCTCCATGTGGTGCAAACTAGAACTTGGAACTTTTATACTTTTTCCTTTTTATATAAAACGTTAGAGGTCTCTCCTAATGTCTTTGGTTTACATCATCAAACAGCTATGGTAAAATATTTATGTTTTGCTTGGCAGATTAATAAAATTTGGCGGCAAATATAGTACGTTGGTATAATACTTAGATTTAATAATTAGCAATTAATGTCATAATGTAATTTAAAATTATAACCAAATTAATATCATATCATATGTTATTTGGCAAGGTTTAATTCAATTGCAATTAGCTAAAAATCTGAGTTGCTTTTGCCAAATCTGTGCGTAACATAATCATATTGTACAGCGAAACTTACAAAAAAAATTGGGTCAGGCTTTGGGGACTGCCGATAGAAGTGAAAACTTTAATCCTTGATCATAAATACATCTTCATAAAAAAATTTAAAAAGATAAGGAAAGGGGCGGGTCTCATTCCTGATACTCTCTTAGGGTTTATTAAGGGGGTCAAAATTTCGTTTTTTTTTGCGTAAAAAGAAAGAAAAAAAAAAGAAAACAGTTTATTTTGTCCTCTACACTGGCATAAAACATAAAAAAAAACAACAAAAAAATATAAACATTTTAAATATACAAAAGTAAAAAATAAATTAAACATAAGAATAAGCAATTTATATAATTAATCATACCGCCAGTGTGAGACCATAATGGTAGGTAGTGCAGCGCTGATTTTCGGATAAGTCCAGTAAGGCCACGGACAGCTACGCTTGCAAAATAACATAATAAATTTAATGTAAAAGAAAAGTAAAAGGGCGTAGGGTGCACCATTTCTGAGATATTGTTAATATTCTAAAATAATTCAAAATGGAAAGCGTGGAAGCGTGACGATGACGCGAGTATTATGATTTTTGTTCACCCAAGAAGTGCTCAACGCGCCTAAAGAAATTTTCACTATCTATAACATTGCCGACCAAGTAATATTTTCAGAAATGCTTTCCATCGAGTCTATTTATTTACCAGTCACATAATATTTTATGCTGACTGAATATTTGTGTTAAGTTGGCAATAATAATATGTTTGGTTGCAGAACAATTATTGCAGGTGTTTCTTTTTTTATTTATTGTCAAGAAAACATTGAATGCTATTCAAATGATTTAAGAAGAATAACAACTTTTGTTGCGTGACAAATATAATAATGCGGATTAATATAATTATTTTTCATTTAATATAAATATTGATGAATGTAATAAATAATGCAAACCATATTTCAAACTCGTTAACACAGCGACTAAATGATTCTTAGCACCTTTTGGCATGTAAGCAGCGATAGCTCAGTGGGGAGACCAACAGTCTCCAATGCAGAGGGTCTCGGGTTCGAACCCACGTCGCGCACCTCTGAATTTCGGAAGTTATATGACTTTTCGAAATTATGTGCGTATTGATTGACAATTATCGCCTGCTCCGTGCCTCGGAGAACACGTTAAGCCGTCGGTCCCGGCTGCCATGAACATATATGGCAGTCGTTATTGGGAAGTCAGTGCCCTCTAATATCCTCACACTGGTCTAGCTTTAGGATATCGTTAGCCTTCGGGTTGCGGAGATCAGATGGCAGTCGCTCCGTGTAAGAACTGATATCCAGTCATATCCGGTTAGACTAGAAAGCCGACCCCAAGTGACTTGGGAATAATAAAGGCTAAGGAGAAAAGACCCTTTGGCATGTTAGCCTCTCTCATTTTTACTGCCTCCGTGGCGCAAAGGTACTGAATGCGACTGCTACACATGAGATCTCGAGTTCGAATCTCGAAGTCCAACAAAAATTTATTTGCGGTTTTCTGCCAGGAAATTCGTATATCACCCCGGAGTTGGAGAGTTGGCGGTGTTACACACCTGACTACTGCGCCTGATCTCTCTCCAGTCGTGTGGGATTGCCGTCCCATCGAGTCATGAGAGCTAGGGAACAGAGACTGCACTTGTGTTTGCGCACATATTTGTGCACTACAATATATCCGGCGCAAAGGGCCAGTCTCCGTTAAGCTTGGCCGCCATGACGGAAAATCGGTCTGCAGAACATTACTATAAAAAATTTTGTTTTATTAAATGTTGTTATTAATATATTTAATGATTTGTTAGACATTAAAACGATTGAGAAAAGTATCGATAACTGTTCTGTGATAAAATCAGACATGCTCTGGCGAAATACTCCAGAATGTCACTGTTCTCTGACCAAATTCTTCTTAATAACTAGTTCCTATCTTACGTGTGTGCATGAAGCATGTGCTGAAAATAAATGCAGTATAAGAGGTACATCAGCATAGAAGCAAGTGAAATCTAGTAGTCTACCTATCTCTCCGGAAAAAGGCGTGAATGGGCCGGCTCGACCGGGGAAGGACTACCCTCTCACAGAATATCGATGTGAAATAGCAGTATTCCTACTGTAGTGTTTCGTTTGGTGAGTGAGAGTGCCGGAGGCCCAATCACCTTCTATCCCCTTTCCCGCTCCTTCTCCTTCCCACTTCCTTTCCTATAAGGTCGGTAACGCGCAAGTGATGCCTCTGGTGTTGCAGGCGTCCATAGGCTACGGTGACCACTTACCATCAGGTGGGCCGTATGCTTGTTTGCCACCTTAGTCGTATAAAAAAATTAGAAAAAATGGTGTCTACGCAATATATTACCCAAATGTCACACTAATAGAACTATTGTAGAACCAAATATAGTAAAATCATGAATGATTCACAATTCTAAATTTATCCAGCTAAATATTTGGATATACTTATGCCATCAATACAAAAAGGTGTATCACCAGTAATACCACATCCGCACATAACTCATGCTCCCAATTAGGTACCAACGAAATGTGCAATAAAATACTTTAAATTCAGCCGTCACATTAGAAATTTAAATCGCACTTTCGTAAAGAAAACAAATTCGAAATTTCAAAAAGTAAACGTCAAGAAATAAATGAATTAAAATGCTGCACGATTATAAATGCGGCTCGATGAGCATGGAATAGGATTATTTCATCGCCGTATAAGTTTCCGCACGTAACTTCGATCAGTCAGGCCGAGCAGGTGCGCGGAGGACCGATCACAAAACATCATTGACACAAAACATCCTACATACACACTCTGTTTAAACAAACCTGTACCTTAACCTTTCTGTTTTAAAGTCTCAATCAGCTTGTCAGGAAAGAGGTCGTTATTAAAGTGTATTGTTAATTGTATATTTTATCGACGTACGGCGCACAAGCAATTGCGGTAGCTAGTACCGCAGGCACCTATGCGTAAAGAATGACAAAGTAGTGTAGTTTCGTGCGGGTGACACGCCTCACGACTCACCGTGCATTAAGTTTCATTGCTTCATGTCGTTTTATTTGCAAATAGAATTTATAGCAGCTACTGTTGTCGGCCTCGATGGCGTAGTGGTTAGTGTAACCGACTGCCACGCATGAGGTCGCGGGTTCGATTCCCGCACAAGTCAAAAATTTGTGTGCATGAACATGGATGTTTGTCTTGGTCTGGGTGTTTCTATGTATATATGGATGTATCCACAAAAAAGAAAGTATATATGTATGTTTAACCATTGTCTAGTACCTATAGTACAAGCTCTGCTTAGTTTGGACTAGATAGTGTTGTGTGTATGTGATAGAATATTATATTATATTATTATTACATTATATTAATATTGTATTTCTATAATGAGTAAGAGAAGTGAGTTTAGGAGCATCGTATTACCCAGGGGCATAGGATGAAATATTTGAGTGGTCAGCCCTAACGATGATGCTATTGGAGGAGATGGGGCACCTCCAAGCTCTATGGAGTCGGCGCCAGTGGCGACAGCAGAGGTCTTGAGTTTGATCTAATGGCATATATCTCTATTTTTTGAAGTTATATTAATGTAGTCCATTCTGGACGAGAAAAGACTGACTAAGAAACTTTAATCCTTGATCATAAACACTTCTTTATAAACCAAAAATAATTCAAAAATGGAAAGCGTTCGGTGACGATGACGTGAGTTCCATGATTTTTGTTCACCCAAGAAGTGCTCAAAGCGCCTAAAGAAGTTTTCATGTAAAAAAAAAGGGGCGGGTCTGATGCTAGTTCCTCATACTCTCTTGGGGGTTATTAGAGACCTCTGTCTCGAGTTCGATAACTAGACACGCATCTCTAACTTTTTTAAGTTATTCTGGTTAATTGCTTGCTTTAACGGTGAAGGAAAACATTGTGAGGAAACCAGTATGTTTCAGAGTTCTCCATAATGTTCTCGAAGATATGTGAAGTCTGCCACCCCGCACTTAAGAGGCCCAAACCCAGCAGTGAGACAGTTTAATACAGGGCTGATGTTATTATAATCTCCTCCGTGGCGCAGCGGTAATGAATGTGACTGCTGTGCATGAGGTCTCGAGTTTGGATCCCGGGTCGGCCAAAGACAAAGTTATTGGGTTTTCTGTTAAGAAAACTCAATAGCAGCCCGGAGTTAGGAAGTTGGCGGTGTTAGATACCCCCGTGCCTCTTGCCTCTGCCGTTGGTCATGCGCCTGATCTCTCTCCGGTCGTGTCGGATTACCATCCCATTTGATCATGAGAGTTAGGGAATAGAGAGTGCACTTGTGTTTGCGCACACACTTGAGCACTATAATATCAGCCAGCCAGATTGGCCGTCGTGACCGAAATTCGGTCTGGAGGACAATATTATTACTTATGTCGTTGACTGTACAAAGGTATAAGATTGCACTATAATTGACGCGTAGCATAATAAGGCGTAAGGACAGCCTGTATATTCCAGTTTCCATACTATACATTATATAGTATGGTAACTGGAATATACAGGCTGTCCCAGAATATGTGAATCAAATTGTAACAGGAGGTTCCTTAGGTAAGGACCTTTCAAATGAGCTAAATAAAAAAAAATTTAAATCATCCTTCTAATATCAGTTTTTACACAGAGCGACTGCCATCTGATCTCCGCAAGCCGAAGGCTAACGATACCCTAGGCTAGACTAGTGTCAGGATATTAGAGGACAGACTTCCCAATAACGATTGCTATAGATGTTCATGGCAGCCGGTTCCGACGGCTTAATGTGCTCTCCGAGGCACGGAGCAGGCGATAATTGTCAATCAATACGCACATAATTTCGAAAAGTCATATAATTTCCGAAAGTCAGAGGTGCACGACGTGGTTTCGAACCCAAGACCCTCTGTAACAGTACTTTTTTAAATAAACTATGTCTTACTAGGTGATAATAAAGCTTTATAGTAGTGAAAGAATTATTAAAATCGGTGGAGTAGTTTTTGAGTTATATCATTACAAACAAACAAAGATCAAATATTTCCTCTTTATAATATAGATATACTAGTATGTATATACCATTATCTTCATTATTCCGTATTGCAATATACAAGTTATTAACAAACGGCGGCTAATATATCGCCGCTGTCATCCGTAAATCGCACAATTTCAAAATACAGTGTTCAGTTAACAAATAGTCTTTGAGGCTCAGGATTCGTTAGCTTAGGGTCAAAGAGCAGTGTCTAAGGCTCTATCGAACTGTAGAGATAATTTTGCCAAGCCTAAAAGATACATGTGTTTGACTAGTGTAACTCAATTATACTATACTCTATTCAAATAGGCTTGAGACAAAAGGTAAACAAAGAAAGCAATGTTTCTCAATGTTTCTCTTGTTTACGAACAATAAAACACAAACAAATACTTAAAAACTAAACACAACAAATAACTTCACAATTAACAACAAATTTAACAACAAAATAACAGGATAATAACAATAATATTAGAAAACTTGCATCTCGTATCAACAAGTTGACAAGGAATGAAAATGACGGCTATAACCCGACTTATAACAAGATGATACATTCACTACAGAACATTTGTACAAGCCGTACTTTTTGATTTAGCGGTGTTATAATGTGTTCTAACTTTGAGAATCATTACATTTCTAGGTTCATTTTTATGTCACTTTTTTAAACTAGGGTATTTAAAATTCTCGTAAAATAATTAAAAGAATTTGATACATTAAAATGTTATGTATTTTAATAATACATTGAATTTTAGTATTGAATTTTAGTGCTTTTAAATGCGATACAATATATTTATAAATATTATATTTTAGCTAGTTTATTGATTTTTGTCTAACTTTATAATATTCACAGTCAAACGTGACGTATTAAATAACCTTTTTTATTGTTTGTTTATATTTTGTCTCAAGACGAAATGAATAGAGTATAGTACCTATAATCCTAACTAGTATGTATTGTAAATGCGAACGTGAGTTTGTTTCGCTTTACCGCTTTTTGCCTTAAGACTGCGCCGAGCGTAAGACAGATAATGACAGAGCTCGTGCGGCGCATATTCAAATCGGCGCGCGGCCGCCATAGTAAAATTGTATGGAGGATTTCAAGTGCTTTTTTGATAAATATGTATCATTATTGTCAACCAATAATTTAAATATTTGGGACGGACAAATTGTAATATAACTATTTATGTTTCGATTAAGCTGTAAAATATAATCTAAAATCACGTAACACGAGCTTACATTTTTGCATTTTTCGTGTAAATTTACGTGATTTTGTAGGCGAAAATATTAATTATTTTAAGTTTTTGACACGGAGTCATTGTAAACACATTCATTGTTATGGTAATATTTTATATTTGTATTAAAAAAAAAGTGTTGATTTTATTCACTTAACTGTGACCGCCTGTTTTGGCACATTTCGCTCGGCGCAGTATTAACTACACCACCGATCATCATGAAATTTCTCACACGTTATCAGGGGCACAAAAAAGGACGTAGGGTATCCTTTATCTAGAACAAATTATGTACTCAAAGGATAGGGCTGCTAGAGCTTGTAAAGTAGTACAGCCTCGCTGATTTCAGCATGAACGGGCCGGCTTGACCGGGAGAGGACTACCCTCTCACAGAATATCGACGTGAAATACCAGTGTTCCTACTGTTGTGTTTCGTTCGGTGAGTGAGAGTGCTGGAGGCCCAATCACCCTCTTTCCCCCTTCCCGCTCCTTCTCCTTCCCATTTCCTTTCCTAAAGAGTCGGCAACGCGCAGATGATGCCATTGGTGTTGCAGGCTGTGACTGCGCACACACTTGTTGACGGCCGTCAAGATTGAAATTCGGTCTGAAGGACCTTACAATATATTAATACTCTCTTCAAACTTAGTTTTAAGAAGACTAGTTTTCGGGATACACCCAGTATCATAGTTTGTTCATTTAATAGCCTGCTCTTATGATGCTGCAGGTATTTTTTACAACGAAGGTGGCAAACAACTACATGGCTTGCCTGATAATATGTGATTACCGTAACCTATAATCGCTTGCAAAACCAGGGTTATCACTCGTGCATTGCAGATCCTAGAGCAAAGGATTAAAATGAACGAAATGAGTGAGGTAGGTATTATTCGGTGAGAGCCCTACCTAAGAGCAAACAGAGCGGACGTCCCAGATGCCAAGCTTCAGAAGACGACACTAGGAAAAATAATAACAAGCAAAGGAATGGTAGAGGTAGGTATGGTAGGCCGGCCTTACCATAGGGCACACGGAGTAGCCGCTGCAGGTGCTAAGTTCTAGGCGCATTCCACACCTCGGTGATAAGAAAAAGATATTGGAAGCAAGTAAAAGGAGCATCATAATTAGCTTTCGCTCAATCCTAAAACCTGCTTCGACCCAGAACTAGTATTATTAATGGAACTAATAGCACCCGCACTCCCAACACTGCTTTCCCTGTATAGCCAAGTTGAGCATTGGCTACTACGGATAACTCTGAGTTTGACTCTCGTGAAATCCCAGGGAAAGTTTAGCTGTTTTGGAACCTGCAACAAATGTAAGTAGTTTTGAAGCAAGTGGACTGGTTATTATCCTCTGAGTCTTCTTCGAAGAGGTTAATGAAAACACTATGTGTGTTTGTGTGTCTGTCTGTTAGTGATAGTTTGTTAGTGACAGGCATAACTCCGGAAACAATGGACCGATTGACTTGTAAAAAAAATGTATGGCTTCATGCGACTGATCACTTGGTGTGCAGACACCTTGGGGTCATACCTCGGTCGAGTTTGAATATGAGCCCTGTGGATCAAAAGACCCCGAGATATAGGGGTCACAAGGTCACATGTATTTTAAATGGCAAAATATTGATTTGTAACTTGGTGTGCAGACACCTTGGGGTCATACCTTGGTCGAGTTTGAATATGGGCCCTGTAGGTCAAAAGACTCCCGAGATATAGGGGTCATTTCTTTTCATTACTTTTACATTTAAGACGAAGTGGTTTAATCCTGGGTTTTTACACTCATCTCCTTTAAATAAAGTGAAGAAAAGAAGAAGAAGAAAGACTCAGTAGAGTCTGGCACTGTTTCCGGTAGACGTACAGTCACCCGTTATTACGTGGCACCTTAATCCATAGCTGGCCAAAAGTGGGTGTAATACCTCTTCTATTTTTTAAAACTGCCGTAATTGATATAAATCCTGTGTCTTTACCAACATACAAACCACGATCGCAAAGAACAACCTGACTCTGACCAAATATTTTGTACAAAAAAAAATTGGTTGTTTGTAAAGTCGGTTTACGGACGATAGTTTAACGTGACAACGTCATAACGTGCCTTTCACTCGCTCTTGTCGCGCTCTCGCTCCGATCGTAACGTTACAATGAGAGTAACGGGACAATGAGCGTAACGGGACAATGAGCGTAACGGGACAATGAGCGTAACGGGACAATCAGTCATTCTTTTTCGTGCGTGCAGCCGGTGGTCATCGATTTATTAGACGTCGTCACGTCAAAATTTCGTCCCGTGTCGCATCCATAACGTTCGGCACAGTAGCAATGCCGAAGCAACCACTTTAACTAGTACGTTATTCAGGCGTCATTACTTTTAGTAGTAGAGCCTTGCTGATTTCAGCATGAATGTGCCGGCTTGACCGGGACAGGACTACCCTCTCACAGAATATCGACGTGAAATAGCAGTATTCCTACTATTGTGTTTCGTTCGATAAATTAGAATGCCGGAGGCCCAATCACCCTCTTTTCCCCTTCCCGCTCCTTTTCCTTCCCACTTCCTTTGTCTCTTCTTCCTTTCCTAAAGGGTCGGCAACGAATAAAAAGTCCTAGTTAATATAATAAATGTTAATGTGACTTTGTTTGTTTGTTATACTTTCACGCCTTAACTACTCGACCGAACATCATGAAATTTCGCATACATGTCGTCAGGGGTACAGGGGTCATTCAGATCAAAAGTACAGTTCCCGAGCGAGGGAAGCCGCGGGCAAAATCTATATGTACGGTTTTAATCAATACTTTAAGAATGGCAACCCTAAGCTACCACTTATTTGAGTACAAGTGTACAAGTTATCGATTCGCAACGGTAAGTATTCTAGCCGGGAACATTAACTATGTCTAAAACAATAAATAATTGTTTGAAATTATCGTCCGCGGTACCAACCGGTAATACACGCTATCCGTAAATATGACTATTAAGACCTAGGATAGTAAACTAGCCAACGTTAAGATCTGTTAAAGATTTCATCTTTACACTAGATGTGCCCGAGGTTTCACCCGTGTTTATCATTACTGCGCCGCCCCCGTGGGTCGTAGCGTGATGGTATATAACCTATTGCCTTCCTCGATAAATAGGCTATCCAACACTTAAAGAACTTTTTAAATCGAACCAGTAGTTCCTGATATTAGCGCGTTAAAACAAACAAACAAACAAATTCTTCAGCTTTATAATATTAGTATAGATAGCGATACAGTAACAAATGCGACAGCTGTATGCAAGGTCTCGGATTCGATGCCCGGACGGACAGCAAGCTTTCTTGCCTGCAAACACAATTTGATTGCGTCTAGAATTTTTTTAGTAGCAGTAGGAACTTAGGAACTGTTCCAGGTAAACCACTACAAGCTTGCCCTCTTTTACATGGCATCTAAAACCATTGCTGACCTGCGGCTTGCCTACCCCTTCTGCGTGTTCCGGTGCGTGGCCGCCACTCTAGAACCTTTCTGCCCCAACGGCCATCGGTTCTGCGTGCTATGTGCCCTGCTCACTGCCACTTCATCATCACTATTTACGCGATCCATAAATAATTGCACTTTATGTCTGTTTATGTTTGTTTGTAAAATCCTTCGCGAAGAACCGAATCCCGTCTTCGGGTAATTAAAAAATTTATTGTATTTTCAAAACGAAATACCAGAAGATTTCGATAGAGCTGAACGTAGTACCTACGTGATAACCCTTATAATGAAATCACGAACAGTCCATAATTCGAGTTTCACCATCGATTCTATATCGAAAAACGGTAACTTAATGATCAAAACAAATAATTTCTGAGGCCATTCAGTATCTATTGAAATTGTGTTTATTTAATTATTAGCTTGTTTTATGCTATCTTATTGTCATTATTTCCCGTTTATTTCCAAGCTAAGTATGTACTCGTATTAGAAAACGCAGTTGCTTACGAGAGTGATAAACGTTTCGATAACTGTTATTATTTTTACTGTTATCTTAAGCATATAATATCAATTGAGATAGCCGTCATATTAAAACATAAGTTAATACTGCGAGTGGGTATACTCGCTAGTATTAATGTATATGTACTTATGTTTACGCGATTATAAACTGTTTTAATATGTTATGTTTGTGGCGGTCGTGAGGTTCAGATATCGATTAGCGGTTGGGACAAGTGTTATTAGAGCTTTGTGTCAGGAAATCCTCATTAGTAGTGAGGAGACTAGTAATATATTAATATAAATTCTTATGCATATATCCTCGAAGAGTAAGCCAAAGCTGAATTATAACCACATTTCGCTGTATATGTCAAACGTCAAACGGTCAAACGCAATATAGGCGAAACTATTTAGATGTTTGCCTGTCCACAACTGTGCGTTTCTCCAGGAACTTTCTGCCCCGCATAACAAAACTGTGGAATGAACTGTCGGCTACGGTATTTTCGGACCAATACGACCTTCAACACTTCAAGAAAAGAGCCTACTCCTTTTTAAAAGGCCGGCAACGCACTTGTAACTCCTCTGGTGTTGCAGGTGTCCATGGGTGGCGGTAATCGCTTACCATCAGGCGATCCGTCTGGTCGTTTGCCCCCTAATCCATAAAAAAGATAAAACTATTGCCGTTTACTAGGCACAGATCCAAACTCCGTACTGCTACTCAGCATTTCTTGCCAGAATTACCCAATAAGACTGAATAACTGAACTGAATGGAAGAACTGGAAATCAAATCAGAGACCTCGGGTGTTTCGCATCACCACCACAACGTCACCAAGGCTATAGGCTCCCCCTTATTACGTGGACTCAAAACATTGGTGCACAGGTCGTGGTTACAACTGACCTAAACTTGAGGTCTGCTTGTGTCCACGACCTACAGGTGTAACCTGGTTGAAACATACAGCACTTATCGGTTAACGTTACGAATTTTATGTAGATAAATACCAAATTTTCAAGACATTCAGGTCATTACTTCTTCCTATCCTTTATTATTTCCAAGTCACTTGGGGTCGGCTTTTCTGGTCTAACCGGATTTGACTGGATATCAGTTTTTACACGGAGCGGCTGCCACCTGACTTCCGCAACCCGAAGGCTAACGATACCCTAAGGCTAGACGAGTGTCAGGATATTATAGGGCACTGACTTCCCAATAACGACTGCCATAGATGTTCATGGCAGCCGGGACCGAAGGCTTAACGTGCTCTCCGAGGCACGAAGCAGGCGATAATTGTCAATCAATACGCACATAATTTCGAAAAGTCATATAACTTCCGAAAGTCAGAGGTGCGCGAAGTGGGTTCGAACCCGAGACCCTCTGTATTGCAGTCTGTTGGTCTCCCCACTGAGCTATCGCTGCGGATATACATCCAGGTCACTAAATCAGGAAATTCACAATCAAACTTAATCAGCAATTCATTTCTACCTTTTAGGGTTTAATTACTATGGAATCTTTAGTCTTTAGTTTAGTTATCTGTAGTTGTTAATATGTACTTCATTCATTGTTAAATACTATGCAAATATAAACATGAAAGTATAATATACAGTTTAAATTCCATCACTACCATTTTCCAAAATTATAACTTAATAAATTGTTTTTTTTATACAACTAAGGTGACAAACAAGCATACGGCCCACCTTATGGTAAGTGGTCACCGTATCAACACCAGAGGCATCACTTGCGCGTTGCCGACCCTTTAGGAAAGGAGGTAGGAAGGAGAAGTGGGAATGAGGGAAAGGGGCTGATTGGGCCTCCGGCACTCTCACTCACCGAACGAAACACAACAGTAGAAATACTGCTATTCCACGTCGATATTCTGTGAGAGGGTAGTCCTTCCCCGGTCGAGCCGGCCCATTCATGCTGAAATCAGCGAGGCTCTACTACTCAAAAAATTTTGATTACAGCTACATATACATAAAACTAGCTAACCCCGGCGACGCTTCGCTGTGACTCAGTCTGAGGCCGGGACTCCACCAAAGCAGAGATGTGTGCGGTGTGCTGTGCGAGAAGAGATGTATTTCAGCTCGGAGGACTCCACCAAAGCGGAGATGTGTGCGGTGTGCTGTGTGCTGTGCGAGAAGAGATGTTTTTCAGCAAGCAAGATGGCCGGCCGGCGCGCGCGCGGGCCTCTGCGGGTTGCTGGCGGGCCAGAGGGGGGAGGGTGACATCGCTCACTGCACGCCGCTCATATCTCTCGTCTCCACTGCGCGTCGTCCGCGCACAGCTCACATCTCCGCTTCCATCGCGCCATACAAATATTACACATATCCGCACAGCGATCTCCACTGAAGCTGAGCGGAGATGAGATGTGTCAATAACACAATTCTATTGGTTGTTTAAAAAACATCTCCTCTCTGCTCGTCTCGTCTCCGCTTTGGTGGAGTCCCGGCCTGATGCTTCTATTTTCACATAGCCTTGCGAATTTCGGGATTAAAACTGTATAAATACGATCTTATACAAAAATGCAACGTTTTGTAAAAACTCAAGTATATCCATCGACTTCTTTCTGAGTTTTGTGGAAACAAACATACGGTAGCTGTGTATGTAAACTAACTTTAAAATCTTATATTATAATAATAATAATAATGTCTATTGCCATTTTTAGAATTTGTCTTACATAAACAATATACTAATATTATGGTCTCATATATTTTTTTTATACTGACACGGCAAAGTGTTCGAACGCACCTGATGGAAAGCCCAATTACAGTCCAGAGACAGTGACGACGAGGAGAAGATAGATGTCTTCTAGCCGTCGTCAGTGTCAAGCGGTCTGACCAGATGCTTCTTCACACTACGTTTGAAGGACCCAATGTCGTAGAAGGGAGGGAACACATGTGCCAAAAGACCATTCCAAAGTTGTATAGTATGGCATAAGAAGGAATTGCTGAACCTTTTGGTACCAGACGGGATTGTGCTAACCGTCCATCCGTGGTTACGTATATAAGTGACATGTATGTGTTTTATTCAGAAAAAAAGATCTTTAAACCGAAACCTAAGCTGAATTTTAATATATAAAGTAACTAGATGTTCCCACGGTTTCACCCGCATTTATCGTTACTGCGCCGCCCCCGTGGGTCATAGCGTGATTTTATATAGCCTATAGCCTTCCTCGATAAATAGACTATCCAACACTAAAGTAATTTTTCAAATCGAACCAGTAGTTCCTGAGATTAGCGCGTTCAAACAAACAAACAAACTCTTCAGCTTTATAATGTTAGTATATATAGCGCTACAAGCAAATGCGAGCTCGACAGATTCGATGCCCGGACGGACAGCAAAATTTCTTGCCTGCAAACACAATTTGATTGCATCAAGAATTTTTAGTAGCAACAAGAACTCAGGAACTGTTCCTGGTAAACCACTACAAGCTTGCCCTCTTTTACATGGCATCTAAAACTAGCAGAAGAAATGTTTTTTTATTGCCATTGGTGGCAGACGAGCTAGTGGCTCACCTGATAGAAAGTGGTAAACGCTGCTCATGGACTTCAGCAATGCCAGGACGCAGCAAAGCCGCTACCTACCGTGAAATAAGAACTCTCTTTAAACCTCGATATAAAAGAAGGATATCATAGCGCTCGGGAAACACCGAAGCAGGCAGTTCATTCCAGAGCTTGCACGTACGTGGGAGAAATGATCACTGAAAGCGTACCGTCTTTGATTTGAACGCTTCCAAGTGATATGGATGAACCCTGCTTCGTTGTCGAGTGGTATATCGAGTGGTGGATGGAACATTATATACCTCTGTCTCTCCCTTCAGGGATTTCAGCGATGCTACCAAACAGCAAGATAAGAAAAAAGCAATCATGAAGAAATATCCACTTGTTTCACAATAGATATAAATTCTATAATTTCAATCTGTCTGTAGCTAACGACGCCGACGTACCGGCGTCATTTGTAGAACGATGTTTTATGTGACGGGGATTGAACCCGCAACGGTTAAAGGTCGTATCTTTATGAGAGTCGGCCGGTGAGATGAATAATTATATGTTCCTCAATGGTGAGCGGGGTCTGCTTGATAAATATTTATTGTAAGCCGTTTGTTAAACATACATAGTTAACTAGCTCTTACCTGCGACTTCGTCCGCGTAGATTTTAACTAAAAGTGTTTGTCTCCACGGAACTCTATTTTTTTTCTAAAATCAAAATAGCGTAAGTTAATCTTTATAATATCAGCTATCTGCCAGTGAAAGTCCCGTCAAAATCGGTTCAGCCGTTTCGGAGATTAGCCGGAACAAACAGACAGACAGACAGACAAAAATTTTAAAAATAAATGTTTTCGTATAGGTACCTTATATACTTTCATATCCATTAGATAAAAAGCTGTTATTTTGACATTACAAACAGACACTTCAATTTTATTTATTTGTATAGATATAGATTTATTAACGCTGTTCTGTGAAAGTTAGATGTCTCTTGTCAAAGGTGATTAGTAAGGTATATAAGGTTTTATTTAATAGTAGTGTTGGCTTTTTTTGCTAAGAAAAATCCTCCTTATGCATATCCCCTCGCCACAAGGCCCAATCACCCTCTTTCCCCTGCCCGCTCCTTATCCTTCCCACTTCCTTTCCTAAAGGGTCGGCAACGCGCAAGTGATGCCTCTGGTGTTGCAGGCGAACATAGGCTACGGTGACCACTTACCATCAGGTGGGCCATATGCTTGTTTGCCAACTTAGTTGTATAAAAAAAAAATCAAGATGAGATGAGAAGGTTACGCCGGGCTCTCCCGTGACTTCAGGTCTAACGACTAAAACCACCACGGTTTGACAACTCGCTGCTTTGTAATCATATAAAGCAGCGATTATCGAGGTTAAGCAACGTTGGGTGCGGTCAGTCTATAGATGGGTGACCGCTTAGTGGTATTTCATCTGAGCGTCTCCGTGCTTCGGAGGGCACGTAAAAAGTCGGTCCCGGTTGTTGTCAAATTGACAGCAGTCGTTAAGCCATGTCAATTTTTACTGCTTCAGTTGACGTAGCATAAGCTTGCGCTTATAAATATGAAAGATTGTGAGGCTCTGCGTTTGATTTTCGGATTTTCTTTTAGAAAATATTTCCGGTAAACATGACTTGATAATCTGAAACAGTCAAAGCCGTACCATTAGGTTTTCAATTTTACCATTTTTATATTCCCCTAAAATTATAAAATGTAATTATAATAGATCTTTGCCTGTCCCTTCAAGCATAACGTAAATATGTATTTTATGTCGTAAATCATATAGTCAAACGACGAGTCGCTTACATGTTTTTTCTATTAAATTATTTTTATCTTCTTCCATGATCAAACCTCGACCTTTAATGATATTCCAATCATGTTTGGACAGCACCGATTTATCGTGTACGTATCTATGACATAATTCTGTATAAAGATTATATGTTTGTATCGGCCTTGATCACTAAACAAACTACTAAATGTATAAATCACTAGATGTTCCCGAGGTTTTCACCCGCGTTTATCGTTACTGCGCCGCCCCCGTGGTTCGTAGCGTGATGTTATATAGCCTATAGCCTTCCTCAATAAATAGGCTATCCAAGACTAAAAGAATTTTTCAATTCGAACCACTAGTTCTTGAGATTAGCGTGTTCACCTAAACAAACAAACAAACTCTTCAGCTTTATAATATTAGTATAGATTGGATTTTGTATTATATTTAAATCTAAGTTGAAGCAACCATAGCCTTAAAGATATATTTTTTATTCTGTAATAGGCTTGCGTTTGACCGCGATCTCACCTGATCTTAAGTGAAGATGCAGTCGACGATGGAGCACGCTTGCCTAGAAGATACCTATTCACTCGCGACTTAATGACACCCAGATTGTACTCATCGGGAAACACAGACTTAGGTAGCGAATTCCACTCCTTAGCGGTACGCATTATAAAAGTGAAAGCCCTTCGTGCGTAAATGTGGTATATCCACCATGTACCTGTGCCGCTGGTCTGATTGTCTGGTCGTCCGATGGTAGAATGGGGAAGGAGGCATGGCATGAGACTTGCCATCGAGAGGTCATGAGTTCGACTCCTACCCTTACACTATCGATGTAAACCTACTTACAAGACAAGCATTTTTAACTCTGGCAGGATTAACAAGCATGCTAGTATTTTGAAACCCAGATTGTAAGTAATGTTCTTAAGTTGTAATACCAAAATTCTCAATGGCAGCTCGAAGTTAGAAACTTGGCTGTATTGGAAACCTATCCATAGATCTTGTGCCTGATTTTTGGTCGTGTTGGATTACTATTATATTGGAATATGAGCGAAAGATGGAAGTGAGTTCAATTTAGCTGTAATCTTCAGCGGAGTGGACTTAATTCCCCATCTAGGCTAATCTCGCTAATGGAGTTCGTTTGAAATCCCTAGTTTAAGCGAGTCCTAGCAAAAGAAACCTTTTTTAAATACTACCATCCCACATTCCTACGACACGGAGGACTGTAGAATCATTCAAACGAAAAACACCCAGATTCGGCTCAAATAATATTAATAATATTCTACCACATATACACAACACCATCTAGCCCAAACTAAGCAGAGCTTACACAATGGATAAACATACATGTATACTTTTTTTTGTTGTAAATATATACATAATTATTATACATAGAAACACCCAGACCAAGACAAACATCCATGTTCATGCACACAAATGTTTGACTTCTGCGGGAATCGAACCCGCGATCTCAAGCGTGGCAGGCGGTTACACTAACCACTACGCCATCGAGGCCGACTATATTATAAATATTTGTGAATCACAATCTTTTTTCTACCGCTTAGGGATTGATACTCCAATACTCGACACAGTGGCTGTGGTCTGAAAGTACTATGCCATCCATCCACCGTGGGGTTAGCCCAAAGGACTACGCGAGCCGAACTGAGACAAGTACGACAGAGCCATTTATTAATTGAACGGCTTATATCCCCAACAGCAGTACACCACTTAGAAAGTTACGCCGTGTGCATTTCACTAGAAATTCATAATAAAAATAATAGATAATATTCTATACCTACTAATATTATAAAGCTGAAGAGTTTATTTGTATGTATGTTTGTTTATTTATTTATTGTTAAGGCACTTCAACGACTTATTATACTGCACAGCACTTGCAGAAAAGGTATGATAGTTAAAGAAAATACATATTAAATACGTTATGCATCTCTAAAGTGGAATTAATATAATGCGTCTTGGAATTAGGTAAAACAGACGGTACAATAATATCAAAATGTAGGTAGGTTATTAAAATTAGAGAATAGAGTGGACTGAGAAAACGGTAATGGATGCGTGTATTTATTCATTGCTCGATTTGTTTGGTTGAACGTTGAACATAGCTGCCACAATGCATGATATCCTTTATATGTATCTACGGATAGTACGGTCTCTTACGTCCATGGTCGCGCCTATCCACTCTGAACTTAAGCAACCTCTAAATATATCTCACGAACGGACGCACCAACTAACCTTACAACACGTACCGTTATTACTGTTTCTCGTTATACCATAGATAACCGTAAGCTAAAACCACAGTGGTAAGTGCATAGATTCATTAATAACTCCACAGCATGTAATTGCATTAGCTTCTAATCTGTAATTTATATTGAATCCAGGTGTACGGACTGGCCGCTGTGAGCCGGTGACAGACTTACTGCGAGCAACGAACGTTGTTTCGTACAACGAAGAACAATATTGTATTTTATTTAATTATGTTATAATTATTTTTGTACAATCTTTATATATATAAATATTCTGTGCGTGTGATTGTAATTAAACTTCTCCTAAACGGCTGGACCGATTTTAATGAATTTTTTGTGTGTGTTCAAGTGGATTCGAGAATGGTTTAGATTTGGTAGTTTTTTTTTTCGTGTTTACGGGACTACGTCTGTCAGGACAGCTAGTATTGTATAATTATTTTTGTTATTTTTTAAATTACATTGTTTTATACGGATTTTATTGCGTTGTTTATTTTTAAAACACTATTAAAACGTTAAATTTTGTAAGAATGTTAAGAGTTTTTTACTCAATCACTTGGCAACCGGTTTACAAATTTGGATACAAGTTGACACACGTATTGACTATGTCCTAGGACATAGTCACAATAGATTCAACCGGGCAAAAACGAAGGCAGATGCTAGCAACATAATTACACACCATGTGGGTGGACAGTGGGAATACCTAATCCTGAATTTATATTCTGCCGCGTTAGTGCCTTGGCATACATTTGCGATTATGTTTGCTCGAAGCAAGTAAGTATTAGATATTTTTTTAGTTTTTTTTTACTAGCGACACAGTGGATTGCAATATGTTCATCCCCTATTACGTAGATCTACAAACGTAGCTAGTGTAATGTGGATGAAATACATCGTTGCCTACCTTCATAGATCTGATTCGAATTCTCTTCAAACAGAACAAATAGAAAAACATTGTCACCGTAAACGTTATAAAGTAAAGACATGTTGGTGGCCGTCTTTACGTGCTAGCTATTGCCTTTGGGCTCACTTGAGTTCGATTAGTCCGTGCACTTAATGGCGGCATCGGTAATAATACTATTTATTTTATTATTCTTCGATGGAGAACCATTTGATGCAGTAAGATACATAAATAGTCTCACGCCTGTATTCTCAAAGGCGAAGGTAGAGGTAAAATGTATCCACATTTCACCAGCTTTGGCTTTAAGAGCAGCGATAGCTCAGCGGGGAGACCAACAGACTGCAATGCAGGGGGTCTCGGGATCGAACCCACGTCGCGCACCTCTGACTTTCAGAAGTTATATATTATGACTTTTCGAAATCATGTGCGTATTAATTAACGATTATCGCCTGCTCCGTGCCTCGGAGAGCACGTTAAGCTGTCGGTCCCTGCTGCCATGAACATCTATGGCAGTCGTTATTGGGAGAGTGTCGACACAAAAGATTCCACTGGGTCGAAGTGTCGCCGGTCTGCACTGACTGGCCCCCACATAAGATAAGATAAGATAAGCTTTGGCTTTAAGTGTCATGTAATAAGAAGCCTATTGTCGTCTCTCATCTCAGTTAAAAGACGTCCACTGCTGGACATAGGCTTCCCCCAAGGTTTTCTACACAGACTGGCCCCGGGCCACCCGCATCCAACCGCTTCCCGCGACCCTTACTAGGTCATAGGTACACCTTGTGGAGGGCGTCTATTGTCGTCTACTAAGCACATCTAATATGTGTGTTTCCCAACCAAACTATTAAAAAGAGTATTATACTTTTTTTCGTTCGTTAATACTTTTACTGTTCTATAAAAAAAAAAGTATATAAAATACTGTTTTTATGTCCGCTGGTATCCGGATCCATATGTAAATTGTGCAAGAAGTTCCACAAAATATGTTTTTAAAACGTCAAAAAAGTAAAATACTGTTTTCTTTTGTAATATACTGTTCATTTTATTTCTCCGATCTTAATATACTTCATTTCTCGTACAAAAAGTTGGGAACCGTAGCACATATTCAGACACTGTGTTGCTTATCTTATCTTATCTTATGTGCGGGCCAGTCAGTGCAGACCGGCGACACTTCGACCCAGTGGGATCTTTTGTGTCGACACTCTCCCAATAACGACTGCCATAGATGTTCATGGCAGCCGGGAAAGACGACTTAACGTGCTCTCCGAGGCACGGAGCAGGCGATAATTGTCAATCAATACGCACATAACTTCGAAAAGTCATATAACTTCCGAAAGTCAGAGGTGCGCGACGTGCGTTCGAACCCGAGACCCTCTGCATTGCAGTCTGTTGGTCTCTCCACTGAGCTATCGCTGCTCACACTGTGTTGCTACTCAATAGTTCCTACCAGAGATTTCAACAACGTTGTCAAGAAATTGACAATAACAATACGGAATCTAGGACAGTGCTTATTTAAAGGCAATAGGCAAATGGAGCTTAAAACAGCCGGCAAAATGTAGGTATAATATACATTTCTACTTACCCTCTCGATGACATAAAAGCGAGATACCTTGTTATTATATAAGCTATTCTATGTAGGCAAGCCAAATATAGAAAATATGACAACTATAAGCCTAGTATAAAAAACAATGCATACAGTTTGACGGACTCGATGGCGTAGTGGTTAGTGTAACCGACTGCCACGCCTGAGGTCACGGGTTCGATTCCCGCACAAGTCAAACATTTGTGTGCATGAATATTCCTGAGATTAGCGCGTTCAAACAAACAAACTCTTTAGCTTTATAATATTAGTATAGATTAATTATTAAATAACATACCTAATACATATATTGTGTTAAGAAAAGCCCGCCCCTTGATCACGCGAAAAAAATTTTAATAGAAAGAAATATTGACAACTTTAGTAGCATTTTCGTTTAGAATCCCTTAACAGATCTCCATCAGCACTAAACATGGAAGTAATTACACAAGTACCACTTAAGAACATAACTAAACATCAAATCACCCAATCTGCGCTATTCACCGAGCCTTCTCGAGCGCATCTAAAATCAGCAATCCCGCACCTGCGCAAGCGCATCGGGAGAATAAACGATTTACTGCATAACAGTAAACATGCATGCGGTACGTACCATTGTTGTGATGATTCCGAGATTAGTCAGTGATTACTCATCTGTCAGTACCTACTGTGTTTACCGTTCAGTTTAGTTATAACTAGATGTTCCCGCGGTTTCACCCGCGTTTATGGTTACTGCGCCGCCCCCGTGGGTCGTAGCGTGATGTTATATATCCTATAGCCTTTCTCGATAAATAGGCTATCCATTTTTATATAATATTGTGTAGTAATAAGTGGATAATGTTGGTAGTATAATTAGCACATTTATATTTAATGATAATATGTAATTTTCAATTTAAAATATTTTTTCAAATATAACCAGTAGTTTCTGAGATTAGCGCGTGCAAACAAACAAAATCTTCAGCTTCATAATATTAGTATAGATTCTCGTTAGTTCTATAATATATATATATATATATATGATAATATAATAATCCATCCATCTTCCCATTCGATTGATGCTATTAGAGTATTCAGGGCAGACGCCGTTTTTTATCCATAGTTACCAATATACCAGTCCATCAAACACCCATCCCCATAGCGAAGACGTATTAGAGCACACACACAGAATATCGACGTGAAATACCAGTATTCCTACTGTTATGTTTCGTTCGGCGAGTGAGAGTGCCGGAGGCCCAATCACCCCCTTTCCTACTTCCCACTCCTTCTCCTTCCCACTTCCTTTCCTAAAGGGTCGGCAACGCGCAAGTGATGCCTCTAGTGTCGCAGACGTCCATAGGCTACGGTGACCACTTACCATCAGGTGGGCCGTATGCTTGTATGCCACATTAGTTGTACAAAAAAAAATGTATCAATTGTCCTACGCCTGCTGAGGTTAAGCCACCGTAGGTGTTCCATCCCACTTTAGATTAAAACTCTCGAAGGGCCTCTTCACGTTAGACCCATATCTCTGTGTAAGCCTCCCAAAGTGCCAGATATATTTTTAATACATACATACATACATACATGGATTCACGCCTGTTTCCCAGAGGGGTAGGTAGAGACTACGGATTTCCATTTGCTACGATCCTGACACACTTCTCTGGCTTCATTCACTTTCATCACATTCCTCTTAGACGCCCGTCGGTTCAAGGAGCTCTTAACCTGGCCTTTATCCAGAACGCCTCCGATCTGAACGTTCGCCTAGGTTTTCCTCTTGCGACTGTTCCATTCACACTTTTAATATGATAGAAAAATATCTGTGACAAGAGATATATAACAATATCAGCCCTGTCTGCACGTTGAACCAATGTCCCCGTGTAAGCCTCTCAAAGGGCCGGATATTTTCTAACCTACTAGAAGAATACCCGTGAAAGAGAAATATTAGAATAACAGCTTTGTACACTGTCCTGCTGCAGATTACGGACCTCTTCTCAGTGTGAGAAGGATTAGGCCATAGTCCACCACGCTGGCCCAGTACGGATTGTCATACTTTAAATATCTTCGAGAACATTACGGAAATATCTTAGACATAAGCAGGTTACCTCACGATAGTTTCCTTTACAACAGTATCCTGAAGGTAATCAGAGGTAGGCTAGACTGTCCCTTCCTGTGGCATTGGACCCGTAGGCATAGCGGCGGGGCCGGTGCAGCAGGAAGGTACATGAATTATTTTTTTAATAATTGTATACTGGGTGTAAGGGACGGTGTACCGAAAACTGAAATAATAGATTCAGACCATTATTCTGAGTTAAAAATCGTTGGAATTTTTTTCAACAATCACAATTCCTTTTCTGCAATTTTTCATTTTTCTGACTGTCACATTTTTCTACAATACAGCAATGTAATTAAATGGTCGTGATTTCAATAGGTCACCTGTTTTTATGCGCGCGGAACACAGAGTTCATTCGTCGAGTGCGATGTATTGGTGAAATCCATTGCGTACCGCGTAATAATGTTAATCTACATTACATTTAAATTTTGCGTTTTTTTATTAATTGCAGTTTGCGTCGTAATAAGTACTTATAGAAAGACGTCTTGCTAAAGTTTTCGGTACGCCGTCCCTTACACCCAGTATACTAACATAGTTTTTAAGTAAAGTAAGCATCTTCTCAGGCCGTCAAAGTAGAGACCTCAACATCGCCTCGGCTACTGTGGGGGCGATGTGAAGGCCACTGCTCTTAGACCACACGACTGCTTACCATCAGGTGGAGTGTGGTCATTTTGACGAGTAAAATAAAAAAAAATAAAAAAAAGTAAATGTTACTAATAAAATATGGAGTTAATATCCGAAATAAATGTTTATTATTATTATTATTTACCGTTAAAGTGAGCGATTATTAATTATTTAATATGCACATAACAGCGAAAAGACAGAGGTACGCGCCTTAGGATCGAAACCAAGACTGTTGCGTCGTAGTCCAAGGTCAGCCACTAAGCTATCGCTGCTTTACCATGTCCTACCACTACTGGACGTCAGGGTGTCATTTGACACACAACGGCTATATACATCCGAAATATACATATAGTACAATATTATAACATAATATTCTACCACATACACACAACACCATCTAGCCCAAACTAAGCAGAGCTTGTACTATGGGTACTAGACAATGGATAAACATACATATATACTTTTTTTTTAAATACATTCATATTATACATAGAAGAAACACCCAGACCAAGACAAACATTCATATTCATGCACACAAATGTTTGACTTGTGCGGGAATCGAACCCGCGACCTCAGGCGTGGCAGTCAGTTACACTAACCACTACGCCATCGAGGCCGTCATTATCCGTATTATCCGTATAGGCCGTATTAACACTCTCTCTTGAAAATTGTGGACTATCGGTCTTCATCATATAAATATCATGTATAAACTAATTTTTTAAAATATAGACGATTTTTCGTGTGATCTAAGTACCGTGTGTGTACATCTATGTAGGAACGGAACGTAATGAGTGAGCACGAAGCGATTGATGTGAAGGAATGGGAGGGGAGATTTTTATGTTGTGGCGGTTACGAGTGCGCGTGCGTCTGATGTGTCTGGAGAAAATAAATGATTAAGTTGTTAATTTCACGGTCGTTTTACTTCGCACACTACAAACCATCCCACATCTATGATTTAAATCTTAGTCTATCCTAACTAATATTATAAATGCGAATGTTAGTTTGTTTGTTACGCTTTCACGCCTTAACTACACGACCGATCATCATGAATTTACCTTAACGTACCTTTCATCCAGAAAAAGTACTGTTATTAATCTAACCTAACCTACATTTACGCGAGCGAAACCACGGGCAAAATTGAATATAAGCCCGTTTTTGAACTGTCCTACTTTGGAGTTTTAAGAAGGGTAATAATAATAATCATATTCTATCACATACACACAACACCATCTAGCCCAAACTAATCAGAGCTTGTACTAAGGGTACTAGACAATGGATAAACATACATATTATATACTTTTTTTGTAAATTTACATATACATATTATACATAGAAACACCCAGTACAAGACAAACATCCATGTTCATGCACACAAATGTTTGACTTGTGCGGGAATCGAACCCGCGACCTCAGGCGTGGCAGTCGTTTACACAAACCACTACGCCATCGAGGCTGGCAATAGTTTGCCACGCTGGCTGCGAGGGTTCTGACTAGCAGACTTCACACATCTTCAAGAACATTATGGAGAAATCTAGGACATGCAGGTTTCGTCGCGATGATGATAATGCCGGACCAAAATTGTGTTGTATCCTACCCATCGTAGTACTGCATGCTACTCACTCATAACAACAGCATTCTAACTTAAAACGAGGAGTTACCAAGAATATTAGCCATTTGTAAACAAAATTAATACACAAACCTTAAAAAAAAATTCCTTTGTTTATTTCGGTCTTCAAAACCAGTAATAAAGTGTCCACTTAAGTCGCAGTATACGAGCTGTCAGATTGATTTAAAAGACAATAATATAATAATGGTATGCAAAAGATCTGTGATAAGTGATAACTCAAGGCGTAAGGTACAGCAAATTTAATGGTATGCTTTAGGTCGTAAAAGCGGTATTGTGACGTGGAGTTATGCGAGATGAGTGATAGCATGCATTTGTTAGTCATTAACAAATAAAAGTTGCTATACCAAATTTTAGAATTACCCACATATTATGGAAATATGGCATAATGTCCTCTAGACGGAATTTTGATGACGGTGGCCAATCTTAACAGAGTGTGAGTTGTGAGAATTAGGGAACAGAGAGTGCACTTGTGTTTGCGCACATGTTTGTGTACTATAATATCTCTTGCGCAGATGGCTACTTTTCGTTATGATTGGCTACCGTAAATATACAAATGCAACATGAATCAAAAATACAAATTTCATCAATATCGGTTTTGCTGCCTCATATAAATCTAACAAATACATAATATTATTTTCATATTTACTTTTATTTTATTGCTCAGATACGACTGCATGGATGGCGTAGTGGTTAAAGTGGTCGCCTCACCAGTGCCACTGCGCCGAGTGTCGTGGGTTCGAATCCCACGCGGGACAAAAATTTGTGGAATCCATAAATGGTTGTTCCGAGTCTGAGTGTTCTTTGTGTCCGTTGTTTGTATGTTTGTAAAGTCCCCGCGACACAGGAATTATTCCTAGTGCGGGAAGTTGTATCTTTAAGAAGAAAAAAATCAATCTTTAGAACAGTTTAGAGACGTTTCACTCGAATGATTCAGACTCTAAATTGTCAAACCCGATCAGTTTACGACTATCCACGCCATACGTGCAATCGATTTAAATAATGAGTACCATTTGTGATATTTATTAAAGGGTAGTATTTAACTGTTCCTCAATTTTTTGCCTTTGTTCCACCAAAAATACTAATTGCACAGCAAAATATGCTTACTAAAATATTGTAAAGAGATCAAACTAAGTCGACGGAGCCCCGCTTAGCGGGGCTCCTATTTCTGGGTGGGTTTAAGAAGGAACCTAACATAACGTAACCCTTCCGAGACGGTTGTTTTTTTTTTATTTATTTTTTTATTTTGCTCGTCAAAATGACCACACTCCACCTGATGGTAAGCAGTCGTGTGGTCTAAGAGCAGTGGCCTCCACACCGCCCCCACAGTAGCCGAGGCGATGTTGAGGTCTCTACTTTGACGGCCTGAGAAGATGCTTTTTCACGCCCCGCTTAAAGAACCCAGGATTGAAGGAAGAAGGAAACACGTGCCTTGGCAGAGAATTCCATGCCTTGGTCGTTCGGCAGAGATATGAGGACCCAAATTTTTTGGTACGCGCTCTAATCGACTCTACCGTGTAAGGATGGCATCTGAGCCCAACACGCGTTGTTCTGGATAGGAAAGGGGAGGGCGGGATAAGGTGGAATAACTCTTCAGAGCACTCCCCGTGGTATATTCTGTAGAAACATGCCAATGAGGCAATGTCTCTACGGAGTTGCAGAGGTTCCAGTGAACTCGTGACCTCTGGATCTCCGATGATACGGACAGCCCGCCGCTGTAACCGGTCGAGAACGTCCAGCAAGTACTGCGCGGAGCCATCCCAGAGATGAGAACAGTACTCCACGCAAGGGCGCACTTGTGCCTTATACAATAGGCACAGTTGCCTAGGCGTGAAGAACCGCCTCACCCTGTTCAGAACTCCGAGTTTTCGCGAAGCTTGCTTAATGACGCTCTCGATATAGGTTTTCTGATTAAGGGAGCGGCAAAGATCCATACCTAAGATGGAGAGACTGTCACGTATCACCAGTGGAGTGTTCTTCATAGAAGGGAGGGGAAGGAACGGAGACTTTTTTGTTGAGAACGCGCATGCCTGGGTCTTCTTGGCGTTGAACTCGACCAAGTTCTTGGCACCCCATTTATAGATGCGGTCCAGGGTCCGGTCAAGTTCAACGACAAGATTCTGCCTTTTCCCCTCAACCTCAGCCTGTTTGGCCCCAGGATGTCCGAGATATCGCCCATGCACGGTACTGTCGTCCGCATAACAATGTATGTTGCCTAGATTCAACATATCATTGATATGCAGAAGAAAGAGCGTAGGGGATAAGACAGAACCCTGAGGCACTCCTGCATTGACCTGCATAAATTTGGAAGCGCGACCGTCGCAAAGGACCCGAATACGACGCTTCTGCAGGAAACTTGCAATCCAGGTGCACAGTTGAGGGGGCAAGCCATAGGCCGGAAGCTTGGAAAGAAGAGACCGGTGCCAGACTCTGTCGAAAGCTTTGGCTATGTCAAGGCTGATAGGCAAAGACTCGCCGTGCTTGTCCATAGCCTCACCCCAGAGGTGCGTGACGAACGCTAGAAGATCACCCGTTGATCGTTTAGACCGAAAGCCGTATTGGCGATCATTGATCAACGATTGATCCTCCAGGTAGCGGACAATTTGGGTGTTTATAATCCGCTCGAACACCTTGGAAAGCACCGAGGTGATAGCTATGGGTCGATAGTTGCTTGGCTCGGAACGGTCCCCCTTTTTGGTAATCGGTTGAACATTCGCTTCCTTCCAAGCCTCAGGCACAATGTCTGCGACGTAAGACGTCCGGTATAGGCGCGTAAGTGTGGGAGACAACTCCGCTGCACATTTTTTAAGAACCACAGCTGGGATGCCGTCAGGTCCACTGGCTTTCCGAACATCGAGAGACTGCAGTATCGCACGAACGGTTCGTTGCCTGATACATATATCAGGCATGGTGTAGCCGCAGTTGGCAATGTTAGACGGCTGCGAACCGCAGTCATCGATTCGGGAGTTGGCCGCAAAGAGATTTGCAAGCAGATCTGCTTTCTCCTGCGGCCGATGAGCCAGTGATCCATTCGGATACCTCAGAGGGGGCAGCATGGTCTGGCAGAAGTTGGACTGCACGGCTTTGGCCAGGCGCCAATAGCTACGACTGCCCGTAGGATGCGCCATTAGCTCCTGGCCGAACCGTGCGACGCGCTGGGCATCCGCTCTTAAGTATGCCCTCTTGCAGACCTTTGTGGCTTGGTTGAACGCTGCCTTCAGGTGATCCACGTTAGGGTCGTGGAGAGTGCGAGCCCTGGTCCAAGCGCGATACGCTGTCTGTTTGCGTTCAACAGCATCGGCGCATTCACGCCCGAACCAGGGCCTTTTCCTGCCGCCGCTCGTGACATCACTGTATGGAATATAATATTTCATACCCAGGATGATTTCACCAGCGACAGCAGTAGCGCTCTGTGATGGATCCCTGTTCTCAAAGCAGCGTTGAGCCCAAGGGATGGATGCGAAGTATTCCCGCATTCCATCCCAGTCTGCTGACGAGTAGTGCCACAGTCGTCGTCTTGCCTCCTCGGGTCGTGGGGGCGTAACAACAACAGCTGTGGCACAAACCAGACAGTGGTCTGAGGTGCCCAAAGGAGCACGAATCGACACACTGTACCGGTTCGGGTTACTCGTCAGCAGCAGATCGAGCAGAGAGGGCGCCTGACCTGCAATATCTGGTATCCGGGTGGGCTGGAGTACCAGTCGAGACAGGTCATGCGTGAGAGCGAACGTATGGGCAGTTCGTCCCGCGTGGTCTGTTTTGGGAGAACCCAACCAGGTCTCATGGTGGGCATTGAAATCTCCCAAGAACACCAACTCAGCGTTCGGAAACCGCTCCTGCGCGTCGTCTGCCGCCTGACTCAGGTAATTGAAGAGTCGAGTTGTCTCAGCGTCTCCTGAATGGGATCGGTAGAGGCACATGTAGATTTGGCTGAAAGAGCCATGATCTACGTGTACCCAAAGGACAGAGAAGGAAGGGTCCTCTAGGCATTGTAGACGGCGACAGCAAATATCCGCCCTAACAAACAAGCATACCATACATACAATGCAGTGATTTGAGGCGTATAGGTGCTCGTTATGATATATTTTAGTAAGCATATTTTGCTGAGCAATTAGTATTTTTGGTGGTCATTATATTTAATCCCTTTATTAAATTGAGACTAGATCAGGTCTCTGGATTTAATTGCTATTATTATGAAAATTGACCTACAGTCTTCGTTACAGTTTTATAACAGTCTTCTCCCTAGCCTTTATTATTCCCAAGTCACTTGGGGTCGGCTTTCTAGTCTAACCGGATTTGACTGGATATCAGTTTTTACACGGAGCGACTGCCATCTGACCTCCGCAACCCGAAGGCTAACGATACCCTAAGGCTAGACCAATGCCAGGATATATTAGAGGGCACTGACTTCCCAATAACGACTGCCATAGATAGTCATGGTAACCGGTATCGACGGCTTAACGTGCTCTCCGAGGCACGGAGCAGGCGATAATTATCAATCAATACGCACATAATTTCGAAAAGCCATATAACTTCCGAAAGTCAGAGATGCGCGACGTGGGTTCGATCCCGAGACCCTCTGCATTGTAGTCTGTTGGTCTCCCCATTGACCTATCGTTGCTTATAAAAATGTAAAGAATGTAACCTTGATATTTTCAACTGTAAACTGGAACTACCGAGACGGGTGCTTAGTCTTAATTTTTCTTAAAGCATAGCTTTTAATTGATGTTTAGTTTCAATATTATATAATGTTAAATATGTAACCTTTGTGTTCACATGTCTGATTATGTATTTCATTACTTATTTGTGGAGACCTGTGATTGGTATTTTGTCTTATTGTGTTTGTTTCGAAAGTTATATGTGCTGTTGGTCTTCCAAAGGTAAATAAATTAAAAAACATACCGAACAGTGAATTTCCTTCGTATTTGGTACGTACCAACAAGTTTGGGTCCTCATAACTCTGCTGCACGACCAAGGCATGGAATTCTCTGCCAAGGCACGTGATTCCTTCTTCCTTCAATCCTGGGTCCTTTAAGCGGGGCGTGAAAAAGCACCTTCTCAGGCCGTCAAATTAGAGACCTCAACATCGCTTCGGCTGCTATGAGGGCGGTGTGGAGGCCACTGCTCTTAGACCACACACACGACTACTTACCATCAGGTAGAGTGTGGTCATTTTGACGAGCAAAATAAAAAAATAAAAAGTTAAAAATATGAAACTGCTAAACTCGGCTACGATCACAAATGGTCTGCTTGTCAATTCTGAGAGATTTATAATTGTCACTTAATAACCTAAATAAACAGATAGTTAAAATATTTAATCCGAAACACGTTTAATATTGCACCTGCCCTTAAACAGTAATAATTTATACAGATAAAATCAATTCTTGTATATTAATTATGCATTTATTCAATGAGAAATATATACTGATTACAAAATTAGCCATGGTAATAGCTGACTCCATTATTTTGGATAGATGACATTGATTACGAATTCCAGTGACCCATTCATTCCAATTAGAGGAGTTTAGACTGTATTTGGTAAATACATCAAGAGTTTACATGTAATTAAGGTAAACTAGCTTATTGTTGGCTAATACATATACATAATATAACGATACATTTATCGTTTAATTTTTTTATAAATTTTGGTCACTGCAGCCCAGAAAAGAGCGTCTCCTTTTTAAAAGGCCGGCAACGCATTTGTATCTCCTCTGGTTTTGCGGGTGTCCATGGGCGGCGGTAATCGCATACCATCAGGCGATCCGTCTGCTCGTTTGCCTCCTATATCATAAAAAAAAAATTTAACAGAGAACATATATAGATACAAATGTAGCCATTTGGAGCTGTGAGTTTCTTGCGAATATAGTCTTATAAGCTCAACAGTTTATTTCTTTGCATTGTGGAATTAACCCTTAGTCTGAACCTAGCTACTAACATAAATATAAATTCAGTAACTTTAGTCAACTTTGTGTCCTAAATGAAAAAATATTTTTACTTAGACTTTGTTTAGGAGATTTAATATCCACAAGTGTGTGCGCAAACAAGTGCACTCTCCTCTGCTTCCATCTCACAGAATTGCAATACGAAACGACCGAAGAAATATGCACAGGGCTCTAGCCTACGCTCTAGCGTGATTTCTTAAGGCACGTAGAGACCCAGCAAAAAAATCCTAACGTCGGTCTGTAACAAAAAAATTGTCTGAAAAGCCGAATAACTATTTTGCTGCCTCTATATAGGATTCAAATCCCTAGATCTTGAAATCCTCAGCTGGATTCGCTAGCCACTGGTCAAAACGAACAGTAAACGTTCATAAAATATGTAGATAGCCAATGATTGGTCAGCTCACCTAGCTATTTCACAGAAACTTGTTTATGCAAGCTTACCTTGGAATGACGAGCCATTCATATTACATGTCACGAAAATCCGTGCTCAAATTCATTAGTATTTTAGACTGCCGCTAGTGCAATTACTGATCCGAAGATACATTTCGTTTAATTATGAGTGACGTTCCATTCATTCTGTTTTAGAACCCCGATGTACTTGTCAGTTTTATTTACGAGCCTACGAAATAGGCATGATGACAGTAACTACACCATAGATAGAAACCATTACTATTCCAGCTTTTTGGTACGGAATTTTAATTGCAATTTAAAAAGGGCTATTCCACCAATAATATATGTTGATTTTGTCTGAAGTAAGTAAGTAAGTATTTATTTTCAAAATATAAGTACACATTATTACACGAATATTTTAATACACCGGAAAAACAGAAATAATGTACATATATAATGAAAATGAGGTTACCACTCAGGATTATTGTTGGTTTGCGGCTAATGCCTCAAACCAACCCTCTACCAAGCAGATGTATAAAACAACATGGAGTTGACTCTCAAAAACAATCACTATGGCAATTACATTAAAAAAAACTTGAGAGGTGTCAAGGGACACCCGGATGGAACGAAGTTCCTTTCGATTAATTAGTAAAGGAATTGTAATATATATTTTTTTTATTATTAACAAGTATAATGTAATATAAACTTACTCAGTAGACTCAATTTTAGTAATAATTGGCTTGTGGACATTAACCATACATACATATTAAGAAATAACCTTAAACTTACAACTATAGCAAAAAGTGTCGTTACAAGAAGAGCTCGAAGAATCGAACCCGCAACACTCGACGGTGTAGTAACGAGACGAGATAACATCTTAAAACTACTCGCCATATATACACAGTCAACATATAAACTAACATAGTTTATGTAATTTAATTAGAGGACACAATATTAAAGACGTGCCTACTTACGCGAGCTCACCCGTTAGTTGGCTCCTGTTTAGTGCTGTTTACTTTCAAAGTAACAGGCTTATTTTATACAAGTGGGTGGCAATTTCCAACGAGAAAATATATTTGGCTTTAAACTGTCTACAATATTTTTTGTAAATCCTTGCTAATATTATAAATTTGAAAGTAACTCTGTCTGTCTATCTGTCTGTCTGTCTGTTACCTTTTCACGGCTAATTCACTCAACCGATTTAGATTTAATTTAGTACAGATATAGTTTAAAACCTGGGGAAGGATATTGGCTACTTTTTATTGATGTAGGTACCACGCGGGCGGAGCCGCGCGCAAAAGCTAGTAGTTTATATTTATAAAATTTTAAGTGTGGGTGTGTAAATTAAGAATATATTTTGTTTTGCATATAAAGTGGTGCTTGATAATTTGTTCTGAAAGGATAACATCTTATATAATCATTCGTTGTAGATGTTTATAAATATAATATGCTGTCATCCCTCTTTGTACACGTAGTCAATAATCTTTGGTCCAATACCAAAACATTTTTTAGTTAAATTTTTAACAACTGATTAAACCGTTCGAAATATTTCTATCCTTCCAGCCCCCTTTCGCAACGCGCGATAAGGAACTTCGTTCCAATAAGGGATTTATAGCTTCCACTTCCACAAATAATTCTTCTGAGTCTGAGTGAACTTGTTCCTGTAAATTGTGAAAATGTTTATGCAGTTTGATTTTTTTGTAATGAATAATCTTAAAATCTGCGGATGCCATTTTAATACTTTTTTTACCTTTAGAAAACAAATTTATCTAGAAGTAACCGGCTAAATCGTAGCACCCTACCAGCCACAGGAACGGACCTGTAATTATACACATAGGTCAGATCGCGGGGGACAGCTGGTTTATCATTCTGGGATAATCCACCACTTCGCCATACAGTTTTTGGTGTTAATTCGCCAATACCCCGCATGTGCAAACTTATAAACGAATACAGCGACCTGGCTGACGTCCATTCTGATACAATATCGACGTTTGTCAGACATGTCAATTGTATTAAAAAATGTGATATATAGTAATTAAGTATATAATATCATATTTAGAATTTAAGTACACATAATATATAAGTATATTAAATTATATAAGTAATAGATGCTGATACAGTAAACATGTTGCATGTGGTGTTTACCTATAATTGGTTGTGCAGTTAGATTTAAGACACAAATACTTGTACGTTCCTATCTGTATTATATCTGTAACAACTGTTGGTAAACCTTAATAAAATAAAACAAAAAATAACGGGTTGCACTCCGGGAGTGCCGGCAGAAGTGAAAACTTGAAAATTAACGTTGTGCATTTTTGATATTTTGGAATGGTTAGGGAATAATTTTGCACGAATTGCTTTAATTATCTGTATAAAAGTACTATAATTTATGTGGTAAAATACAATATTCATTTATTGCGCTATCGTACACAAACATGACAATTCTCCCTCAGTCTTACGAATTTTCGATCAGGTCACGTGTCCTGACGCGAGTTTAACATTTTTTACCCATCACAAAAAAGTGCACAACGCCGCTAAAGAAGTTTTCACCTCAAAAACTAAAAAAAAAATATACATATATAATATTGACACGAACATATTTCCCACAAACAAGGGACAAGTTCTAACCCCACCACACAATAAGTTTTCTCGGCAAGATAACGCGCGAATATTTCAATGACTATATTACACGTAGGCTCATACGCGCATAATGCTGTAACGGACCATCATAAACGTTTATCTGCCATCTCAGCTACACAATGGCTACACGTTCCTGTGCAGAAAAACTTAATGTCTTATCTATGGCTGGTGGGACTTAGGAATATGGCGATGCATTATTATTTAATGGTTTAGGTATCCAACATGCTGATCCTAATGAACATGATAATCCTTCTTACACTGAGAAGTGTACTGATAGTATTCGGTCTCAGAACAAACATTAAGGCATGGATGCATGGATCACATGGAGATTCAGCAATTCCTTATGCCGTACCACACAACTTTGGAATGGTCTTCCGGCACATGTGTTCCCTCCCTTCTACGACATTGGGTCCTTCAAACGTAGTGTGAAGAAGCATCTGGTCAGACCGGCTTGACACTGGCGACGGCTAGAAGACATCTATCTTCTCCTCGTCGTCACTGTCTCTGGACTGTAATTGGGCTTTCCATCAGGTCCGTTACAATCACCTTGCCGTGATAAAAAAATACGAAATAATTTTCCGTGTGGGATTCGAACCGACGACGCTGTACAGATAGCGTCGAAGTTTAAGTAGTGACTTTCCCTAATTGACTGTACGGATAGTCAATTACATTAATAATTCTGGGATCGAGATTCGGAGCCGTGGTTTTAAATCTTACCTATTTTGCCACCGATATTAACCCACTCCTAACACGAGTATATTAGCTTATCTGAGAACTCTGTCTACAGAATTACCCTTGAACGATATAATTTGCTTATAGTTGTAAAATAGCCTTAAGTCATCAGTAATTTGTAATAACATGTAATCTAAGTTATTTTTATTGTATCAATATACATATTTTTTTAAGTTTATGCACATTGACCGAAACCCTAATATTACTTGACATATATTTTTTGTAAGTAGAGAAATAGCCTGAAACGCAGGTCTAACCCTAGTTCAGTCAATAACTTAATAAAACCTAGAGCTTGAAATTAAATTAGAATGCACAATGTCGGCCGATTAAAGTATACCCATATTAAGGATAATTATAATTTATTGTAGTATAATATTATTTTAGACTAATGACAAAATGTATAGCCATGTATTATTATTATTATTGAATAAATTATTTAAAAAATATTGGGAGCGGTTAATAATAATACTAGTCATTTGCAAACGAAATTACTAGTACTCTTTTAAGAAGCAAGAAATCTAGTGAGATGTCTCGCATACAGGCGTGAGACTATATGTGTAATCATTATACGACCGCACCTTGCAGACCCTGCTAAACAAAACAATCTCTAGATCTTAAGACAAAAGGCCCACCTGTGTAAGCGACCACTCATTACATTAACGATTGCTGTCACATAGAGCCTATCAACCTTCCTCGTCAGCTTCGTGCCTGATGCCATCATCATGCGTGACTTCCTCGAGCTGGCAGTCATCCAATGGCAGGGACATAACGGCCACATGACCTTATGCAGTGGGTGTAAGCACCATTGATATCTGATGCGTTCTAACTTGGTAATAAACGTTTAGATTTATCTGCATGAGTCTTTCTTTTGTGTGCTGGGTGCTGATATCATCACCTGTATTCAATCAAACTATATTGTTCTTTCTAAAAAGAGAACTCTCGCACTAGGAGTAATTCTTGTGTCACGGAAGACTTTACAAACATTCAAACACCATGCACAAAGATCATCTAGACTTGGAACAACTTTTATGATACTAAGTTATATTATACAGTTATATGTAATAGATGTCCTCGCGTTTTCACCCGTGTATATCGTTACTGCGCCGCTCCCGTGGGTCGTAGCGTGATGTTATATAGCCTATAGCCTTCCTCGATAAATAGGCTATCCAACAGTAAAATAATTTTTTAATTCGAACCAGTAGTTTCTGAGATTAGCGCGTACAAATAAACAAACTCTTTAGCTTTATAATATTAGTATAGATAGATGTTCCCGCGGTTTCACCCGCGTTTATCGTTACTGCGGCGCCCCCCGTGGGTCGTAGCGTGATGTTATATAGCCTATAGCCTTCCTCGATAAATAGGCTATCCAACACTAAAAGTATTTTTCAAATCGAACCAGAAGTTTCTGAGATTAGCGCGTTCAAACAAACAAACTCTTTTAGCTTTATAATATTAGTATAGATAGATAGATGTTCCCGCGGTTTCACCCACGTTTATCGTAACTGCGCCGCTCCCGTGGGTCGTAGCGTGATGTTATATAGCCTATAGCCTTCCTCGATAAATAGGCTATCCAACACTAAAAGTATTTTTCAAATCGAACCAGTAGTTCCTGAGATTAGCGCGTTCAAACAAACAAACTTTTCAGCTTTATAATATTAGTATACATACACTCGTGTAAACGTAAGACAAAATACAATATGAATGTATGTTTGTAAATTCTTCTTTCTAGTAGGCAGTAACAATGACATAATGTTCTACATATATGTATATGTAAAACATTTTTGTATAGAGATATTTTATAGATTAAAAACCATCATTAATTTTTTTAAATCAGAAATCAGAAATATTTATTTGTAAACATAGGTAATACATAGGTGTTACAATAAATGGATATGTCCGTCTATGTCTTGCATTGAAGCGTACAAATTAAGAGCTCCTTGAACCGACGTGCGTGTATGAGGAATGTGACGAAAGTGAATCAAGCATGAGAAGTGTGTCAGGATCGTAGCAAATGGAAATCCGTAATCTCTGTCTACCCCTCTGGGAAACAGGCGTGAACCTATGTATGTATTTATGTAAAAACCATCTACTTATAATAAGTAGTATCTTAAAAACATAACAGCTTATATCTATGTTTAATACATTATCTTTGCAACGTATAAATAGAAAAACAGTGCGCACCAATTAAGTCCCAAGATGTTAATCCGTTATCCGGATGTCGGTATCAAAGGGTTAACTGTTAAAATAATCGCCTAACAGTACGCATTTACTGCATAATTATCTGATAGACCGTTTCCTATCCTCGATTACAGCGCTCCTAACTGTTTCTGAGTCTGTTGCAATATCTAGGCATATTCCTAAATATTGAACACAAAATTTTGCTTGCATAATTGTAATAATAATATTCTACCACATACACACAACACCATCTAGCCCAAACTAAGCAGAGCTTGTACTATGGGTACTAGACAATGGATACACATATATATATATATGTATATATACTTTTTTTTGTAAATACATACATATTATACATAGAAACACCCAGACCAAGACAAACAACCATGTTCATGCACACAAATGTTTGACTTGTGCGGGAATCGAACCCGTGACCTCAGGCGTGGCAGTCGGTTACACTAATCACTACGCCATCGAGGCCGAATTATAGGTTATGTAATTTTTTTATCCGTCGGGAACAGAACTTTTTCTAGATGAAAGTTACCCTGTGTGTAGGTATGGTCTCTTCTGTACGCCTGACAATATGAATGCGAAATTTTATGATGATCGGTCGAGCAGTTATTGTTTTCACACTTTACCTACTCGACCGATCATAACAAACAAACGATCAAACTCACATTCGCATTTATAATATTAGTTAGGAGTATCTGCAGACACATAATCCGAGATGCAGATGTAAAACTCTTTAGAACATCATCATCTTATTTAACAACTAGATGTTCCTGCGGTTTCACCCGCGTTTATCGTTACTGCGCCTCCCCCATGGATCGTAGCGTGATGTTATATAGCCTATAGCCTCCCTCGATAAATAGGCTATCCAACAATAAAATAATTTTTCAAATCGAAACAGTAGTTCCTGAGATTAGCGCGTTCAAATAAACAAACAAACAAAATCTTTAGCTTTATAATATTAGTATATGTAGATATCTAGCTCTCTGTCTTTTTGTTAACCCATGGACAATGTTTCATCACTTATATTCATTTATATTGAATACTATATGTTCCCGCGGTTTCACCCGCGTTTATAGTTACTGCGCCGCCCCCATGGGTAGTAGAGTGATGTTATATAGCCTATAGCCTTCCTCGATAAATAGGCTATCCAACACTAAAAAAATTTATCAATCCGAATCGACGTGTTGCAATTTAAAAATGATTAAACTGGTCAAAACCGCTTTATATCCATCCGCGCGGACAGGCGCGTAAACCGCCTTATTACGCGGGGCACCGCTAGGAAATCCGCTTTACCACCGCCGCCTACCGCGACGGTACGCGGTGCCGTGTGTTAATCGCCTAATATGTGCGTGATACAGTTCTACCTACCCCTTGCAGTAGTCTATGTATGTACAGACAAACAAAGGTTACAAGCCTATGGCACCCCTTTTTACGTCGAGGGTTAGTAAAAATTTGGGAGCCATACTGGACACAAAAAATAAACCATGCCACCGTAATCTAATGGAGTAAATTTCATACCCAGACCATAGTCACAGATTAAGTGAACACAGAACAGGCTTTTTACTGAATGAGTAAATAGACGTAGTCGCATATAGACACGTAAATTAATTTCGTGGTATGACATTCATAGCATATGTATGTTCTTTTCTTTTTTTTTTAAGTGAAAACTTCTTTAGTCGCGTTGAGTACTTCTTGGGTGAACAAAAATCATAGAACCGTGTCATCGTCACGCTTCGTCATCGTCAGGCTTCCACGCTTTCCATTTTTGAATTATTTTAGAGGATTAATAATATCTCAGAAATGGTGCATCCTACGCAAAAAAATAACGAATTTTTGACCGGTCGGCAGTCCCCAAAGACTGCCCCAATTCTTTTTCTTTTATACGACTAAGGTGGCAAACAAGCATACGGCCCACCTGATGGTAAGTGGTCACCGTAGCCTATGGACGCCTGCAACACCAAAGGCATCACTTGCGCGTTACCGACCCTTTAGGAAAAGAAGTGGGAAGGAGAAAGAGCGGGAAGGGGGAAAGAGGGTGATTGGGCCTGTTTCTCTAGAATAGTGTAGTTCTCTATTAGAAGAAGAATTCTTGAATCTGTTTAAAGATTTTAGCGATTTACCCCTATATACAAAGAGCAGCGATAGCTCAGTGGGGAGACCAACAGACTGCAATGCAGAGGGTCTCGGGTTCGAACCCACGTTGCGCACCTCTGACTTTCGGCAGTTATAAGACTTTTAGAAATTATGTGCGTATTGATTTATTTACTTACTTATTTTTGCAGAAAGCTTACAGACTAATATTCTTATATATAAATACAATAATTAACTTCTATTGCTAATAACAAGCTCTCACATATATGTATATGACAATATACAATTACATTTTGCATTGTACTTGCAACTAAGATGATAATATAATGAACATATTAAGATGGCTAGTTTGAATACAAGCATAAAAAAAAAACAAATAAGTATATGAAAGAAAAACAAAACAAAAACATACTTCAGGAAAATCTGTGCCAGAATTTAAGGATCACTATTAAAAAAATAATTATTAAATAGTCTCTTTACTGTGCGTGCATTGGTACAAAATAGATCTATATCCATGTGCGCCGGCAGATTGTTAAATGCTTTGGCACTCCTTAAACAGAAAGAGTTTTTTCTGTAGTTTGTATAAACATGGGATGTGTCTAATAAGGGTCGTTTTCTTAACCCGTGTACATTAGTACGTAAAGATATTTTGCTTAGTAGATCTGGGCAATCAATGGAATTGTTTGCAATATTTGCTAGGAAGCAGATATCATTTACGTTTCGTCTCATTTCCAGTGGCAAGAAATGGTATCTCTTACAGCGATATTCGTAGTTAACTGAGAATTGCTGCGCTCGAAAGTCTAGGTATCGAAGAAACTTCCTCTGTATGGATTCAATACGAGATTTATAGATCTCATATTGAGGATTCCACACTTGGGATGCGTACTCTAGTTGACTTCGCACTAGGGAACAATATAGTACCTTAATAGGTTTTAGTGTACAGAAACTAGAACTGTTTCTAATTATGAACCCTAGAGTCTTTGATGCTTTATTTACTATAGTGTCGATGTGTTTGTCGTATAAAAGCTTAGAATCGTGTATAACGCCGAGGTCTCTTATGGTTTAGGTACTCTGATTGACATTTATCGCCTGCTCCGTGCCTCGGAGAGCACGTTAAGCCGTCGGTCCCGGCTGCCATGAACATCTATGGCAGTCGTTATTGGGAGAGTGTCGACACAAAAGATCCCACTGGGTCGAAGTGTCGCCGGTCTGCACTGACTGGCCCCCATATAAAATAAGATAAGATACCCCTATATACAAACAGATAAATTTCAACTATGTATTATTTATTATATTAAAAATATACGGCCTACGTTATGGTAAGCAGTTCTAGGAGCACCTTTTGCACGTTGCTATCTAACATGATGCCAACATCATCATGGCTGGCCTGCCCCAGGCCTGTAAGTTTCCCAAAAAATTGTTAGCCGTCACGGGACGCCTGGCAGATGTGAAACATCGAAATTATTTTGTACAAGTAATATGCATAAAAGAACAGATTACGACAGGAACTAATGAGGCATTATGTAAAATACTATCGTCTATCATATAACGTGGCGACGCGTCGCCACGGCATGCGTCGCCACGCCAGCAATAGATTTTACGTGCGGCTATAGATGTTTCACATCAAAAAGTAACTGAGCTTCCAGCGCTCTTTAAGTTAATCCGTAATCACCGTATCGACATATCTTCGTGTATAAGTGCGTGAGTTCTTGCATATCATATTCGATCCCGCCATCTATATCTAAGTAATCTGTGCCACACCTATAGCTACACACCAAACACATACAACTCTTTTCGCTTAAAACCAGACAGCCATATTAAATAAACATACACTTTAAATAATACAAAGGCTCCACCAGCTATCAAACATAACTAAATTACTCGTATAATTACCGAAATGGAGGTACAAACAGCTCTAATTGAACAAAAAGAGTGGCGGGACGCAATCAACCCCCGAACGCCGCGTCAAACCTTCGTCAAGTGAGCAATTATATCGGTCGTGTGTGTCCGTGGCGGACTGTGACCTTATTGTCCCGGTGATTGTCACCGACGGGTTATGTTTTATTTATAATTTCAGTATCATGAATATATGTAACGGTTTCGCGGCCATCTTTTTGTGAGGTCAGAAATGAGCAGCTGGAGTTACAGAACCCTTCATAAATCATTTGGTTAGTTAAGTTAACATTTATTATTTTTAATGGAGTTGTTATTGTAATTAATATATTAATTTTATATGATTACTAGCAATGCACAATCAGTAAAGATATCTGTAAAATTGCATGCCTTCAGGCGGATTATGGAAAGACCAATTTATATATATTATGTTATCTGAATTACCCATTTTCGCAATAAATGAGTTTGAGTTTGAGTTTGAGTTCATGATATCTTTTATCAATAATAATAGAAAATGTAATTAATTTCACATCTCAGAAATAAACGTTAGAAATCGAATTTCGAATATCGAAATAGTTGTTACTTTTTTGTCTATTGGCTGCGGCTGTCACAAACTTTTAGCCGGTGGCTCGTCTGTCAGTCAGAGACAATAAACCTGCCTTCGGGATATAGGGTATCACTATGTATGTGTTTTCAGTAAGTATGCTTTGATAAGAGATTGAGAATAACCAACATAGATTTTTATTGCCTTACTACTAAAATAACATATATGTATGTGTACTACTAAAATAACGTATATATACTTTTTTGAAAACTTAGGCACTTCACTTATTTTATACTTACTAGATTTTGCCCGTGACTTTGCTCGCGTAAATGTAGATAAGTTTAGTAACAGCAGTTTTTACTGTATGAAACGTACCTACCCTATGTATGCGAAATTTCATGACTATCGGTCGAGTAATTAAGGCGTGAAACCATAACAAACATACAAACTGGCATTCGCATTTATAATGCTAGTTAGGATATACTTAATACCAATTTAAGCATTGCAAAATGGACATGCATAGATTACTTATTAAAATTAATGGTTCCCATACTAAACAAACAGTACCAATATTATCAAAATTAATCGATGAAAATCCAACCATAATATCTCATTTCGAGTACACGACAGCGGCCAGATTACCGGGTGCGGCATTCATTGCCTTAATTGATATCTCCATATACCTAATTTACTCAATCTACCCAGCAACATATATCGTTTAAGGCGATATTGTAGGCTAATATCTGTTATTATTTGCAGTACCGGTAATCATGGTCGCGATCGATATCTGAGCTAAATTGTTACTGTAGATTGATTGATCTTAAACGTTATGTTAACATAACATTACGACTTTAAGCCTACGGGAGGTAAGCAAAGGTATATCGCACGGAAAACAGCATTCTTAAGAAATAGTACAGTAACTAACATTAGTGCTTTAAACATAAAAGTATTGAAGTGAAAACTTCTTTAGGCGCGTTGAGCACTTCTTGGGTGAACAAAAATCATAGAACTCGCGTCATCGTCACGCTTCCACGCTTTCCATTTTTTAATTATGTTAGAATATTAACAATAACAGGAGTGGTGCATCCTACGCAAAAAATAACGAAATTTTGACCCCCTTAATAACCTCCAAGAGAGTATCAGGAACGTCCCGCCCCTTTCTTTTTGTTTATAGGGAAGTGTTTGTGATCAAGGATTAAAGTTTTCACTTCTATCGGCAGTCTCCAAAGACTGCCCCAATTTTTTTATACCTGCTTCATCAAAAGGAATGAAGTCGCACGGTAGAATAAACGCACCGCGTTCCACCGCAAGGCAGTGCGCGCTAGGCCTAACCCGCTCGATCGGACGATTCGTGACATTACTTTTTTCTTCGCATTCCGCAACCAACAATATCATATGATATACGTGGCGCTGAATGTGTTATTCCACTTCGCTATCTGTGCAGCTGTGGTGGCAATGCTAGGCACGTCTAAACTAGCTAAGGAATTTAGACGTTTTGATAAATGCTAAAACTCGCGTTCCTTAGATATCTGACCATTACAAATTTTACTCTGATTGTTATATACAGCATGTCTCCTCTACCCAGTAGGCAATAATTAAAATAGGTACAGTCGACAACATAATATCCGCACTTACGAGACTTCGATAGCTCTATATTTCAAAATTACAGCAAATATTAGAATTTAGATCAATTAGTTAAAAGATAGTCCAATACGCTGCCCGAACTGGGCAGCGTATTGGACTACGGCCTGACTCTTCTCACACTGAGAAGAGGTCGGTCGAGCCGGGTCGGATTCGTGATACTCTCTTTACAGGTTATTAATGGGGTTAAAATTTCATTATGTTTTGCGTAGGACGCACCATTTCTGAGATAAAAAATGGAAAGCGTGGAAGCGTGACGATGACGCGAGTTCTAAGATTTTTGTTCACCCAAGAAGTTCTCAACGCGCCTAAAGAAGTTTTCACTTCAAAAATTCGGGTGACCCGCTAAGTCGTTCTTTTTATTTGTCATATGTTACTACTAATGGCAAATAAAGATAAGTTTTATCTTAAAAGTGTCCATAATAACATTAAGGCCGTTGAGGCAACAGGTTAATTTTGTTATGTCAATGTGTTAGAAAATTGTACGGCCGTGCGAGTGTTGTGGGTTCGACCCCCACACGGGACAAAAATTTGAGTGATCCACAATTAGTTGTGCTAAGTCTGGATGTTCATTTTGTCCGGTGTTTGAATGTTTGTAAAGCCTCTCGCTATACAGGAATTATTCTTAATGCGGGTGATGTATTTTATACAAAAAAAAACATCACGGTATCTAGAAATGTGCCCAAAATATTCGCATCTCGAAACATAAAACCAAGACCCAACGTGTGGCCCAAAACCGGTTTGTGTGGAAGACCTTGGGGGAGGCCTTTGTCCAGCAGTGGACGTCTTTCAGCTGAGATGATGATGATGATGATGATGAAAACATAAAAACTTAAGTTGCGACAGGCGGGTTTAATACGGGGGGCCTGTTATGGATGACTCAATTCTCTTAAGAGCTGGCCCTCCTTATGGGGTAAGAGAGGGAATACCCCAGATTTTTTAGTGGGTATACCAGCGGTTTTCATGCTGGGAGTCCCACACACCCCGCCGCGCAGGTGCCGTCGCCTAGCCGGCGGGCAGTGCATGAAGCATTTTTTTTGGGTACCAAAAAAAAGTAGGTTTAATATACACCTGCCTACTCTATCAACAACATATACGCGTGAGTGATGTATGAATATAAATCACATTGACCTTTCTCAAAGTTCTTGACGTTAAAGTTTGACGATTCGCTCTTGACCGGCGCATTGGTCTATGACCTTATGGTCCCCATTCTATGAAGGGCAAGTTAAGTCAAAGGTGAAGCTAATTTAATGCTGTTTCTGAATGCTAATCTTATCTATACTAATATTATAAAGCTGAAGAGTTTGTTTGTTTGTTTGAACGCGCTAATCTCGGGAACTAATGGTTCGATTTGAAAAATTATTTTAGTGTTGGATAGCCTATTTATCGAGGAAGGCTATAGGTTATATATAACATCACGCTACGACGCACGGGGGCGGCGCAGTAACGATAACCGCGTGTGAAACCGCGGGAACATCTAGTATCAAATAACTTAAACAGCAATAACCTTAATGGCGCAGTTCTAGTAAACGCGACTTTTGTGCGGTAGGTCTCAAGTTCTAATCCCGAGTCGGGCCAAATGTCGGGATTCTGGAACTGTGTCGGGTAGACTAATATTACGTGAGACCGAAAACTATCCTTGGCGAAATGTGGCTGTCTACCATTCGGGGATTTTTTTTAATTATTTACTTATAGTTAATTAAAAGTTAAAACGATACAAAACTATTTACATTTTATTTTTCCTCCAGACCGATTTCGGCCATTCTTAACGAAGACTGGCCATCTGCGCAGGAGATATTATAGTGCACAAGTGTGTGCGCAAACACAAGTGCACTCTCTATTTCCTAACTCTCATGATCCGATGGGACGGTAATCCGACACGACCGGAGAGAGATCAGACGCAGGACCAACGGCTTTCCGAGGCACGGGGGTGTCCAACACCGCCAACTTCCTAACTCCGGGCTGTTATTGAGATTTCTTAACAGAAAACCCAATATTTTTTTGCTAGCCCGACGCGGGATTCGAACCCAAGACCTCATGCACAGCAGTCGCTCAATATTTTTTTTTACTCATCCTGTGTCCCACTTCTGGTCATAAACTTCTCCCTTGGACTTCCAAATTACTATGTTGGTGGATGTCCTCTGCCAGTCCTTTTCAAAAGCGTCCAGGTCGTTTCGTCATCTCCGTTTAGGTCTGCCACGTCGCCGTCGACTGTCGTGTGGCGCCCAATTGGTGACGATTGGTGCCCACCTCTCTGGGTACATGCGGCAGACATGTCCGGCCCAGTCCCGCTTCAAACTGAAGTCACTTAAAACTAACACATTAATTACAAAATTATAATAGTAAAAAAGAAGAACTAAAAAGTATAACAAACAGTGACAATAAGAAACGGACCAATAATTACAAATTAACATGGAACTGTAGATTCCCATTCCCTTAGGGATATAGGCGTGAGAATATAATATCTATATGATTTATGTGGCTTCCTCGTCAATGTACCGGGTCAATATTATGAGCTTGAGCCCCTACCCGGTACATGAAGTACGGCTAGTGTAACTAGCTGTTATCCTGTTATTCTTTCAGGATAAAAATTATGACATTCGACCGAATTTCTCTATGCAAAAGTCGGGTCTTTCGTCGATTCGCACCACGTGTTGTTCGCACCACGGTGTGAATCGCAGAAGGACTCATTTTGAATTAGTTGTTTCGCACCATTGTGTGAAACGGTGAATGCTTTTTTCAAAAATAGTTCTTGCGTAATTCGCTCTATGTTGCGAATCGACGAAGTACAAAAAAGCATTCACCGTTTCACGTCGATTCGTTGCTCAGTTGCAACTAAAATAAGGCCAAACGACCAAACAGTTTCGTATTTACAATACAATATATTAAGTATGACACAAATAGGTACAATTAGTGCACAACCAACATTCAATTGCACAATATTAAATAAACGTAAACACATTAGAGTATCGAGTTTCATAACCTTTAGCCGCGTATGGTCAAAAAGCCACAGCATTCATAGAGAAACACTCTTAGACAATATTCGTTTACAATCGTTCTGTCATAGTGTAACCTTTTAAGCGTGGAGTGAGGGCTTTACAACAGACCCGAGCTCACGACACACCTCTAAGCTGTACGTCAAAAGTATCACGACATTGGTTTTGTAAGAAATTTTGCCCTCGTTCATTCGTACGTACGGTATTATAAACTGATGATCGATTGTAGGACGCATACAGCATGCGCGCGATTTCACAACACCGCATTCTTGAAGGGCTCAAAATCACAAGTTGTAAAGGTCACGCCCACCAAGCTAACCTTTCTATTTGATCAGTCTATCGACTCGCAGCATGGCCTGCAAACAAATCATAACACCACATACTTAAATACAAACAATTCTCAACCTTATGCTGCGAGAAATACTGACTACTCTAGATGTAAAGTTAAATTTGTAAATGTTAAAAAGTTAATGTCCGTGACGCTCAGCCCGTTCATTAAACTGACAAACGAACGAACATACACACGCAACAACGCTGTGTTATGTTTGCGAACCGTTTTTATTCTATTAGCTTTTGAAAGTTCAATTGTCTGTATGAAAGGGAAATGCAAATACATATAATCGTTCATTTCGAACAAATATGAAACTTTACGAAAAACATGGTGGCACCTTAAAAGGTGGAGCGAGTGTCGCAAGCCATGAAAGGCAACGACCGGAGTAAGAATGCGCGAGATCACACTAAATGGAGAGGTTATCATTAACAAGTAGTAATTTGGGAACCGGTCAGCCGTACCGGCGGACTGCACGTGTCAAAGTGACTATGTACAGGCAGAGTTAATTGTCGCGTTTCTACAACAAAAAGGAAGTGTTGGCAATCCGCTATTGAGCGAGCGGTGCGTGCGGAATTTCCGCTAAATAAATTATATTTGAAAAAAGAACTTTTCGATTTGTGAACGTGACGGTGCGCCCGCGCCGCCGTGTGATGCATCCGCAATTACGCGGGAAAATCTAATGGATGGCCACCGGTCTAATGGTATTAAACTTCTTTTTCTTTAGAAAATTGTCACGTAAGTATGTCGATTAAATACGTGTCCGAACATGGATGAGCCAACCGGCCGCGTCACGCGACAAAACAGTCTCCTTGCATACCGTTAGATATTTTTAAATTTCACACTAGTTTTCTCGTAAATTGCTTTCCCGATGCAATAAAGTACTTTCTTTGGCGATGTAATCCAATTAACGGGTGAGTACCGTGTGAAAAAATGTGCTTAAGTAAAAAACTGTAATGTTGCGTAGAATAGGTGTAATTTTATATTGCCCTTTTAAAGCCATGTTAGTTTATGTTGAATACCGTTATGAACATAACTTTCGATAGTTATGTTCGATGCATATAAGTAGATAGATATCGATATAGATAGAGGCAGCTGTTTTAATAAATAAAACATATTATTATTATGTTTGACTTATACAGGGTGTTAGGCACACGGTTGTCCAAATGAAATAGAGATCTGGTTTGGGCTATTGCCAACGTGTTGGACTCAGGCAAATTAAATATCATCATTTTTATTTTTAATACTGCTATGTCGAACTTTTTTCTATTTTTAGCTCTTTCCGAAACTTTGACAGCCTCTTATAATTTTGTTTCAAGGTGTCTGTAGGAAATAATAATTTTAATGAAATGTAGCAATATTTAACTAAAATAAAAAATATAATTATGACAGCTAAACCCATATTCGTTTAACATTTTTACAGTTTAGTCCAAATTTCCGACCTTTTATTATAAAAATTAAAAAGAAATCATATCGCCAAAACTGTGAGACAAAATTTAATTTGCCTGAGTCCAACGCGTTGGCAATAGCCCAAATCAGATCTCTATTTCATTTGGACAACCGTGTGCCTAACACCCTATATATTCTCATGATGTGGCAGTTATCTTTACTTGTTATTACCTACTTGATTTACCTACTGTTATAAGGTATAATGTTCAAGGTTTTTTATGGATTTTGCAGTCCTGCCACCAAGTAGTATAACATTGATTAGGTTCGAATCAAAACTTTACCTCCCATTTATTTATTTAGATGTGTTAATTGCATTGCGTACATGTATTCACATATAAAACACTTGGGTGTAATAATATTGCCGAAGAATATGAAATATAGAAAATATAAGTGCGGTACTATTATTACATCCATATTTCCACAGCTATGATACCAAAACCCAAGTTGTAGATGACGAGTCAATAAAGTTGAATAAATATATAGGAAATAGCGTGACATTAGTCATACTCGTATACCTATTACTCTCTCTGAAACGTTACTGAGCCATGAAAAGGCAAACCCAGCAACACTTTCTTACTCAATATTCAAACCCTTGACCTCACAACCAGCTTGCAACATAACCTAACTTGCACAGTTCCTATTATTTAAACATCTATACTAATAATAAAAAGTTGAAGAGTTTGTTTGTTTGTTTGTCTGTTTGAACGAGCTAATCTCGAGAACTACTGATTCGAATTGAAAAATTGTTTTAGTGTTGAATAGCTTATTTATCTAGGGCGGCTATAGGCTATATAACATTACGCTACGACGGGTGAAACCGCGGGCACATCTAGTTAATTATAAAATCGATTAAGTCTTCGCAAGAACATCACAAACCATCCTGACGCAATACATCTCCGTCCAAACAAAATCACGTGGACAGCATTCAGAGAGCCCACGCAACAAATCTCGAACCGTCAAAAGGGCGGTCTGTTCACGACAAATAGTCGCAGTAGCTGTTATAGGGTATCTACTTTTAATCGCAGACTGTAGGAAGCTGTCTGAGTCATTTAGAAACGTTTCCCCGTTGCGAAAGGCCGTACCAGCTAATTATTCTGTATGTAGGTGCTGCCCGCGACTTCGCTTGGGTGAGGATTTAAGTGTCATGTTTTTTGCTCAAGTTTAAGAAAATCGAAAATATGTTTTAGGAAAGTAGAGTAGTGTTTTGTAGCCTATCTTATCTTATATGGGGGCCAGTCAGTGCAGACCGGCGACACTTCGACCCAGTGGGATCTTTTGTGTCGACACTCTCCCAATAACGACTGCCATATATGTTCATGGCAGCCGGGACTGACGGCTTAACGTGCTCTCCGAGGCACGGAGCAGGCGATAATTAGCAATCAATACGCACATAATTTCGAAAAGTCATATAACTTCCGAAAGTCAGAGGTGCGCGACGTGGGTTCGAACCCCAGACCCTCTGCATTGCAGTCTGTTGGTCTCCCCACTGAGCTATCGCTGCTCTATCTCTACCGTTAATTTACTGCCATTGCCTTTCAAATATATAACATTACATCTATTTGAACGCACAGACAGACAAGCCAACAGCATCATTATACGCATAGTTTGTGATGGATTACTCCGCTGCTCACGCTTATGCAAATAAATGGCGTCCAGATTAGATTGATGTATGCATTTTGTAGAAATTGTACGCTTTATGCATCGGGTACGCCTTCAGAAACTAGTTCAAAGATAGTAATATGAGATTAAGTTGTTACTATTAGTCAAAGAACATTGTAAGGGTGTAACTAATTGAGTTAATACTTTAGATGTAAGGTCAATTACTAATAACCAAGGAGGGCTAGATAACCATCTACAGTTGGTCTGAAATTGTAATTAATACGATATGGTAATGACTATACCGATGGCAGAGTAGTTAATAATCCAGTTTTCAGTTAATTTTGTTAATTCAATCCCACACAGGACGAAAATTATTATTACCCGCATTTGTTGCCAGTCTGAATGTTCTTCGAGTCCGTTGTTTGAATGTTTGTGAAGTCCTCAGTGAAACAGGTTTTGTTCCTAAAAAAAGATTAGTCGTCCTCGATGGCGTAGTAGTTAGTGTAACCGACTGCCACGCCTGAGGTCGCGGGCTCGATTCCCGCATAAGTCAAACATTTGTGTGCATGAACATGGATGTTTGTCTTGGTCTGGGTGTTTCTATGTATAATATGCATAGATTTACAAAAGAAAAAGTATATATGTATGTTTATCCATTGTCTAGTACCCACAGTACAAGCTCTGCTTGGTTTAGTCTAGATCTTATCTTATCTTATGTGGGGGCCAGTCAGTGCAGACCGGCGACACTTCGACTCAGTGGGGTCTTTTGTGTCTATACTCTCCCAATAACGACTGCCATAGATATTCATGGCAGCCGGGACCAACGGCTGAACGTGCTTTCCGAGGCACGGAGCAGGCGATAATTGTCAATCAATACGCACATAATTTCGAAAAGTCATATAGCTTCCGAAAGTCAGAGGTGCGCGACGTGGGTTCGAACCCGAGACCCTCTACACTGCAGTCTGTTGGTTACTCCACTGAGCTAACGCTGCTCTTGGTGTAGATGATGTTGTGTGTATGTGATAGAATAATTGCCTAAGCTTTTAGGGATGTTCCCAAAAGCGTAGGTGGAGTTTTATTACGTCCACATTACCCTCAGCCATAGTTTTAGGTTTAACATAATAGAGGGCTGCCTCTGCTCTGGATTAACTGCCTCCGTGGCGCAGCGGTAGTTAATGCGACTGCTGTGCATGAGGTCTCGGGTTCGAATCCCGGGTCGGGCCAACAAAAATTTATTGGGTTTATATATTAAGAAATCTCAATAGCAGCCCGGAGTTAGGAAGTTGGCGGTGTTAGACACCCCCGTGCCTTGGAAAGCACGTAAAGCCGTTAGTCCTGCGCCTGATCTGTCTCCGGTCGTGTCGGATTACTGACCCATCGGATCTTGAGAGTTAGGGAACAGAGAGTGCACTTGTGCTTGCGCACACGCTTGTACACTATAACATCTCCTGCGCAGATGGCCAGTCTCCGTCCGCCAGCCGTGACCAAAATCGGTCTGGAGGACATTATTATATCCACTATTCAACCACATCAAACTTACTTAACCTAGCTGATCGATCAATCAGCAAAACAGCCACTCCTGTGAACAGTTAATATATTAAACAAAGTTTTACGCAAGCAAACCGCTAGCAATGGCTGACAGAACTGATTATGCTGTTACAGGTATCACGAATTATGATTATTACAATCTTCGACTAAGAATAATGTAATGGCTCTCTGTTTACTTGCTGCTTGGAACTTGAAAACATGGATGCTTAATACAATAAATAAGTTATATTTATTTGCGTTAGCCATAACATCGTCCGCGCGAATGTTAAAAAGCACATACTAGCATAAGAGTATGTTAAGCTGGTTTGGGCATGTAAAAAGAATGGACGAGGAAAGACTGACTAAGAAAGTTTATAAGGCTAGTGTGAATGGAACAGTCGCAAGAGGAAAACCTAGGCGAACGTTTCTCGTTCAGATCAGAGGCGTGCTGGACAAAGGCCAGGTTAAGAGTTCCTTGAACCGACGGGCGTGTATGAAGAATGTGATGAAAGTGAATGAAGCCAGAAAAGTGTGTCAGGATCGTAACAAAAGGAATTCCGTAGTTTCTGCCTACCCCTCTGGGAAACAGGCGTGAATCTATGTATTTATGTATGTGCTAGCATAAAAATTCGTTAAGTTAAAACTGTGTTCCAAGTTTCATTTAAATCCGTTTATTGGTTTACGCGTTATTGAGTAGTTAAGATGCAAATATCTTTAAAAACCTTCGCTTCTATAATATTAGTAGGATCGTATTGTCGGCCTCGATGGCGTAATGGTTAATGTAACAGACTGCCGCGCCTGAGGTCGCGGGTTCGATTCCCGCACAAGTCAAACATTTGTGTGCATGAACATGGATGTTTGTCTTGGTCTGGGTTTTTCTATGTATAATATGTATGTATTTACAAAAAAACAGTATATAATTATGTATATTTAACCATTGTCTAGTACCCATAGTACAAGCTCTGCTTAGTTTGGGCTAGATGGTGTTGTGTGTATGTGGTAGAATATTATTATATTATTATTTGTTTCTCTTTCATGTGTATATTCCTAATACGTTAGGAAAATACCCAGCCCTTTGGGAGGCTTACACGGAGACATGGGTCCAATGTGAAGAGGCCCTTCGAGAGTTTTAATCAAAGGTGGGATGGAACACCTACAGCGGCACTAGCCGCAGCAGGCGTAAGACTATTGCTACGTATGGATTCTAATATATGGGCTATGGGTATGGGTGTTTGATGGACTTGTATATTGGTAACTATGGATGATATATAATAATAATAATAATATAATAATAACTGGCAACCCTGACAAGCAGCATCGGGTCTTTTATTTTATGAATTTTTTAAATATATTTTCAACATTTCGGAGCGGGGGTTTGTGTAAATAAGTATAAAGCGTCTGGGGTCGCAGTGGGAATGTGTATTTGATGGAACTCTTTGGAGAATCTGGTATTTAATATAATTTTTACAAAATGACATGTGTGACAAGTGTGGTACGTCACAAGAGAAAATTCCAAAACAGTTTATTTTAACTATGACATGTGCAAATAAATTAAGATGTTGACCAGGGCTAAGGCCAAAGCACTTACAGCACGCCTTCCATCTCCGAACTCGTCGCATAGCTCCGCCTCGCAGTCACCAGGACACGCATCAGCGCCACCGGACACTGCAGAGGCGTCGAGCAGCGACGAGTACTTCTCTCCGCCGTCGTCGCCAACACCTATACGTCGGCGGGGAAGAGGCCGGCCACCGACTTGCTTGGGACCCAGAGGCCAACCGGCCTCGGGAGGGGTCCCCGCTATTGGTGGTAATGTGCGCCGCATGAAATGGACAAACTCAATGAATGAGAACGTCATGCGGGCATATTTTGTGGCTGCAGAGGGGGGAACAAACCTTAGTGCGTATCGTGATCGCATGCTGCCTTTGTTTCAGGTACTTGAGCCAGCTGTCAACGTTTCGGCACAGCGACTATCAGATCAAGTGCGGGCAATCCAACGATGCCATCTGTTGGATGACACTGTACTTGAGAGGTTGCGCTCTGACGTGCAGGGTAGCCTTCCCATCGCTTCTTCGTCGCAAACTGTGGCACGGGTAATAACAACTGCACCACAACCACAGTGTAATCCTGCTGATGGAGTGGCAGATGGAGAGGCTGTTCATGTAGGTACCCACTACAACAGCCAATTAAGGAGCGCTTTGGAGTGTGCCATTACGGAATATCGATCCATGGAACGAAATGTAAGGCCTCGTTTGCCACGTTTGCCTACGCATAAAAAGAATATAGCGCTGGTGAGTGCTCTGGATTCACTATTGTCTAGTTATTTAGATAATAGTGAGAATCTCGGTGATACACATTCAATCCTGTACTGTGCGGCCGTAGCAGTATGTCGTGTAGCTGGTGTTAAATTACCATCAAATGAAACTGCTACACGACTGAACTCTGTTGTGCCAGCTTGGCAGTGCAGGATTGAGCGTCGTATTGCTGAGGCTAGAGCACTCATCGGAAAGCTCATATGTTTCAGGTCGGGCAATACACGCCCGAGAGTAATGCGCTTTGTGGTTCGGGCGTTTGCAGGTACTGGGATCAGTACGCAAGATTATACGTCTCGAGTCACAGAGCGCATTGACTTCTTGAAACAGAAGATTTATGCGTGGGCAAACCGTATCCGGCGTTATAAAAAACGGGTGGATCGATATCGCCAGAACCGCACATTCCAAAAGGATGAAAGGTGGGTGTATAGAAAGTGGGAGCGATCTGATTCTGAGGTGGGTAATGGATGTCGGCCGGATGATGATGCCACTAGCACTTTTTGGCGTAGCATCTGGTCGACACCTGTCTGCCACACAGAGGGTGATTGGATACGGGATGTAGAAAGAGTGTGTGAGCAATTACCTATAATGGAGCCAATTATAATAACAACAGATGACGTAGCCAGTGCAGTCCGTTCGTTACCAAATTGGAAATCAGCGGGTCCGGACGGACTGCACAATTTTTGGCTAAAATGGCTCCATAGCTCACATGCTCATTTGGCATCTCAATTCCAATCATCCTTAGAATCAGGATCGCTACCACATTTTTTAACAACTGGCATCACCCACCTACTTCATAAGTCTGGTAGTACCCTGGATCCCAAAAACTATAGACCAATTACATGTCTACCAACGGTCTATAAACTTCTTACATCCATTTTGAGAACAAAATTATCTAAGCATATTAGTGATAATTCCATTATATCTGTTTCTCAGAATGGATGTAGGAATGGGGCCCGTGGTACTAAAGAGCTCCTTATTATTGATATGACTATTAGCCAACAGGTTCGCCGTAATCGAAAGGATTTGTCGACATGTTGGATAGATTATAAGAAGGCCTATGATTCCGTGCCACATACGTGGCTTATGAGGGTGCTGGAGTTGTATAAGATTGATACAACCCTATGCACCTTCTTGAAGACATGTATGAGGCAATGGCGGACTGTTCTTTGCTATCCAGGATGTCGAGAAATTCAGGATTATGGTGTACCGATAAAGATCGAGCGAGGTATATTCCAGGGTGACAGTCTGAGTCCGCTGTGGTTCTGTCTGGCTCTGAACCCTTTAAGCACTCTTTTAGAGAGTTCAGAGCTGGGCTATCGGTTACGGAAAGATGGTCAGGTTATATCCCACCTCCTTTACATGGATGACTTAAAATTGTTTGCCCCCAGCAATTTGCAACTGGCAGCGTTACTTAAGGTAACCGAAACCTTTAGTAACTCTATCAGGATGGAATTTGGTGTGGATAAATGTGCAGTTATGCATGTGAAGCGAGGCAAGATTATGGAATCTGTTGGGGTGCAACTCTCAGATTCCATACAACTTAGATCTCTGTCTGGAACCGAAACCTACAAATATCTGGGTATGTCGCAGGCATTAAATATCTCCGAGGCTGGAATGAAACAAGCGTTGCAGGAGCGTTTCTTTGGCCGCCTGAAGAAAGTACTGAGAAGTCTTTTAACAGGCGGCAATAGGGTGCGAGCCTGTAACGGTTGGGTCATGCCAGTCCTTGCTTACTCCTTCGGCATACTCAGATGGACTCAATCAGAACTGGATGCCCTGGACAGAAAAGTCCGGTCACTGCTAACCTCTCACAGAATGCACCATCCACGTTCTTCTGTAATGAGGTTGTACATCCCGCGGAAATGTGGGGGTCGTGGCTTTTTATGTGCCAAGACCTTCCATAACCGTGAGGTGTGCAATCTCCGAGAATATTTTCTCCACAATAACGTGGATGTTCATCGTGATGTGGTGGCAGTGGATACTGGCCTTACCCCGCTCGCTCTGGCTAAAGAGAACTGGCGCAAACCGGTGGTGCTTACAACTGAGGATCGCAAGGTTGTATGGAAGAGCAAGGAGCTACACGGACGGTTTTATCGGGCTCTATATGGACCCGACGTAGATTTAATATCGTCCGTGTCCTGGTTACGATTCGGTGACCTGTTTGGAGAAACCGAAGGTTTTGTCTGTGCAATTATGGACGAAGTAGTGATGACGAATAACTACCGGAGATATATCCTAAAGGATGGTACGGTTGACATATGTCGGGCGTGTCACCAGCCCGGAGAATCAGACATATTATCTCTGGATGCTCTCGTCTTGCTAATGGCGAGTACTTGCATAGACACAACCAAGTGGCCAGGATTATACATCAGCAACTTGCTTTAAAATACGATCTCGTGGACTTAGAAGTACCGTACTACAGGTATGTGCCCGACCCCGTTCTCGAAAATGGTCATGCAATGTTGTACTGGGATCGGTCCATCATTACTGACAGGACTGTTGTAGCCAATAGACCTGACATTGTGGTGGTGGACCGATTAGAGCGCCGTGTAATGATCGTCGATATCACCATACCCCATGACGGAAATCTCGTGAAAGCTGAAAAGGATAAACAAGTTAAATATCTGGATCTGGCGCACGAGATTGTCGACATGTGGGATGTGGATTCGGCGATCATTGTACCGATAGTCGTATCAGTCCATGGACTGATTGCCAAGAGTCTCGATCACAATCTGAAGAGGCTCGCGTTAGACGGCTGGATTAAGTCTCTGATGCAGAAGGCCGTATTGCTTGACACGGCACGCATTGTGAGGAGGTTCCTCTCGCTGGAGCCCTAACCACCGGTAGCTTGGACCTAGTTCCCGATGCCGGTGGGTCTTCATAGTTTTTATATTTTTAAATGTGTTTTTTTTATATATTTAAAAATGTAATTACTATTGAAAAATGTGTAAATAAAGAGAATAATAATATTATTATTATTCGCGTAAACAAAAGACAATATGAGTTTCCTTTAGCTGTATATCCGTGGTAAAGACTGATAACATTTAGAAGGTAAAACGTGTGAACATTAGTCATACATCCCGCTGAGCTGTGGACCGATACCGCTAAGATAATAAACACGTATTTATAAAGCATGCCAGCGCATTACAAAGAGCAAGGCTGTTTATTTACATGATGTACTTGATAACGATTGTGCTTACTTACATTATTTATCTCATACTAGATGTTCCAGCGGTTTTACACGCGTTTATCGTTACTGCGCCGCCCCCGTGGGTCGTAGCGTGATGTTATATAGCCTATAGCCTTCCTAGATAAATAGGCTATCCAACACTAAAATAATTTTCAAATCGAACCAGTATTTCCTAAGATTAGCGCGCTCAAACAAACAAACAAACTCTTCAGCTTTATAATATTAATATAGATTATATACATCGTCGACGTCATAATTTGTGCAGGTCTCCACAATATATGACAGGCCTATAATTTGCTACATTATCTTAATTGAACTACTGAACCGATTGCAATCAAAACTGGCATGAAGATAGCTAGAACTCTAGAGGATATTAACGGCCTCGATGGCGTAGTGGTTAGTGTTACCGACTGCCACGCCTGAGGTCACGGGATCGATTCCCGCACAAGTCAAACATTTGTGTGCATGAACATGGTGTTTGTATTGGTATGAGTGTTTCTATGTATAATATGTATGTATTTACAAAAAAAAAGTATATATATATGTTTATCCATTGTCTAGTACCCATAGTACAAGCTCTGCTTAGTTTGGGCTAGATGGTGTTGTGTGTATGTGATAGAATATTATAGAATAATATTATATTACTTAAAATGCCAACAAAGTCTTGTATAACATATATTCATATGGGATTAAATATAATGATCAGCAAAAATACTAAATGGTCAGCAAATATTGCACAGCATAACGGGCATCTATACGCCTCAAATCACTGCATTCCGTCTCGGAAGTGTTAGGTTATGTTAGGTTCCTTTTTTTAAACCCACCCAAAAATAGGTCCCCGCGAAGCGGGGCTCCGTCAACTTAGTTTGATCTCTTTAAAGTTTGCTGGCCATGAGTTGCTGATCAATTAGCTTTTTTTGCTGCGCAATTAGTATTTTTTTGCTGTGCAGTTAAATACTACCCTATTCATATTAACATAACACAAAGTTGTATAAATAACCAAGTGCATATTATCAATAGAAGGTCCGCCATTCCCAAGCATATCTGTATCATATAATTACTTGTTATTTCATAAACGGTTTTCAACTGGTAGTATATTTTTCATCGCCGGCTACGTATTATTTCTATAATTACTTCTAGTACACAACTGATTAAACTTATATTGCGTGAAACGTAGGGCTGCTAACGGTCTGTAATATAAAGCCCGATTCCTATATAATATTCTCCTATATACAATTCTTCTTTCTTTCTTTATTCCTATATCTCCGTGGCGCAGCGATAGTGAATGCGACTGCTGTGCATGAGGTCTCGGGTTCGAATCCCGAGTCGGGCCAACAAAGAGTTATTGAGTTTTTCTGTTAAGAAATCTCAATAGCAGCCCGGAGTTAGGAAGTTGGCGGTGTTAGACACCCCCGTGCCTCGGAAAGCACGTAAAGCCGTTGGTCTTGCGCCTGATCTCTCTCCAGTCGTGTCGGATTACCGTCCCATCGGATCTCGAGAGTTAGGGAACAGAGAGTGCACTTGTGTTTGCGCACACGCTTGTGCACTATAATATCTCCTGTGCAGATGGCCAGTCTCCGTTAAGACTGGCAGCCGTGGCCGAAATCCGATCTGGAGGACATTATTATTATTACATTATTATTATCAAGAAACGAGTCGTTTTACCTACGGACGCATTTCTATAAGAAATGTGTCAAAATTTAATTGTTCGTATATATACGAACAATAAAATTTTTATTCACACTTTAGCCCGTGCCCGGCAGTGCAACAGTTTAGAGCTGATATACGCGGTTTCACCCGCGGTTTCACTCGCGTTTATGGTTACTGCGCCGCCCCCGAGAGCCGTAGCGTGATTTTTAGCCTATAGCCTTCCTCGATAAATGGGCTATCCAACACTAAAATAATTTTTCAATTCGAACCAGTTGTTCCTGAGATTAGCGCGTTCAACCAAACAAACAAACTCTTCAGCTTTATAATATTAGTATAGATATAGTAGGCAGCCCTAAGTATAATCTGTGACGCCGCCATTAAAATCTCAACACACGCACGTAATATGTTTATCTGAAGTGACAACTCGCTATCCATTTTTGCGAGACGGCGAATAGCCCCGAGCGGTATGACCAGGAATAGTGATGATGAAGGACGAGGCACGTGCCTAGCATACGCGTGGCAACAAGTTGATCTTATGACCAGCTCTGTAAATTACATGCTATTTAATAGTGTTATTACATACGTACACACATACTCTCATATCTATCAGTCTATATCATTAGCATCAGTAGAGTATGCGACTACCGTGTGCATGAGTCCCAGGGTTTGAACCCCGGGTCGGGCCAACAAAGCGTCATTGGGCTTTTCTGACAAGAAATGCTTCGTTGCAGGCCGGTGTTAGAAACTTGGTGGTCCTGTGCTGGATCTCTCTCCGGTCGTGTTGCATTGCCGTCCCATTAGATTGTGAAGTTGGCGGTGTTAGACACCCCCGTGCCTCAGAAAAGACGTAAAGCCGTTGGTCCTGCGCCTGATCTCTCTCCGGTCGTGTTGCATTGCCATCCCATTAAATTGTGAAGTTGGCGGTGTTAGACATCCCCGTGCCTCGGAAAGCACGTAAAGCGGTTCGTCCTGCGCCTGATCTCTCTCCGGCCGTGTTGCATTGCCGTCCCATTAGATTGTGAAGTTGGCGGTGTTAGACACCCCCGTGCCTCGGAAAGCACGTAAAGCGGTTCGTCCTGCGCCTGATCTCTCTCCGGCCGTGTTGCATTGCCGTCCCATTAGATTGTGAAGTTGGCGGTGTTAGACACCCCCGTGCCTCGGAAAGCACGTAAAGCGGTTCGTCCTGCGCCTGATCTCTCTCCGGTCGTGTTGCATTGCCGTCCCATTAGATTGTAAGAGTTACGGTACAGAGAGTGCACTTGTGTTTGCGCACACATTCTTGTATTATAATATCTCCTGCACAGATGGCCAGTCTCCGATAAGATTCGCCGTCGTGACTGAAAATTAATCGGGATGAACAATCATAATCCCTGAATTAGTAAGCAAATTTGAACTGCACTAACATTTCGCCAGTTATGATCTCACGCAAAGAGCCAAGCTTGCTGCTTCTAAATATTTCTTAACGAAAACTCCTGACACCATTTTGCTTTGCGATCCACTATTCGAATCCAATACATCATGCACAGCAGAACTATTTTTAAAATAAATTAAATTATAGAAATAAATGTATTATTCGCGACACAGGTTTCTATACATTCAAAACGAACATCGGTTTTTAGAGTTTGAAAAAACTCTTATACAACAGCTTTGTCCGTCCGTCTGTCTGTTATACAACTTTCAACTCAAGAACCGTAAGAGCTAGAGACTCGCGGTCAGCGCCATTCGACTCAGCATAGTCGATATAGCGCCGAAATTACTATGACCTTTGAACTCTGACCTCAAGGTCACGTGGTATCACGTGACCATTGCATATTACTTGAATCATTTTTTCGAACTCTAAGATTTACGGCAATTCATTGCCGTTTCTCATTTGTAATTAACGTATCAAAATCAAACTTATTTCAAGTGATTTAATTTGCTGTTGATAATACAATCAGCCAATCACAGCAATTGACATTTGACTGTCTGTTAACTATCTTAGGCGCAAGACACACAGAACAGACGTAAGACGAGGAGGCGTCGCAGACGCTGCGCCCGCGCCCCTTCAATCAATTATCATACTAAACGTCTATACATTTTGTATGAAAATTGATTGAAGCGTCGTGTCCGCATCTGCGACGCGTCCTCGTTTTAAGTCTTTTCTGTGTGTCTTGCGCCTTACAAAATCCGGGGATAAATACCACATCCGTGATGTTGGCTTACCATTCCGTGGCCATAATTTACCCCGTGTGTTCCTCGAAGTCTCCACCTAGTAAAACATAGTGATTTGTCTCAGGTTCTGTGCCTGTCGAAGTATCAACGAGTGTCGCCTTGTCACTTGCGATGTATGTTTAGAAGCTGATTACAAGCTCGTTATTGCGCAGATATAATTTTGCAGAATGTTGACTGACTAGTTGGCGCACAGTTTATTATTATTAAACAACACATATGTGCATATTCTTACATTTTTATCCCTGAACAAGTACTACACTCACATTTAGTCAGACAGGGTTTTTTTAGACACCACGTAGATAATAATAATATTCTATCACATACACACAACACCATCTAGCCCAAACTAAGCAGAGCTTGTACTATGGGTACTAGACAATGGATAAACATACATATTAACTTTTTTTTTTTGTAAATACATACATATTATACATAGAAACACCCAGACCAAGACAAACATCCATGTTGATGCACACAAATGTTTGACTTGTGCGGGCATCGAACCCGCGACCTCAGGCGTGGCAGTCGGTTACACTGACCACTACGCCATCGAGGCCGACTAAAACGAAAAATTCACTGTTAAAGCGAATGATAATAAAATTTTTAATTCGCACAAGGCTTTAAAAAGAGAGACGCGTGCCGTGGGTTTGAACACAACACCTTTGTGTCGTCTCTCTAATAGGCTATCGCTGCTTTGCGATGCACATGCTCCAACATAAACAAAAGAAAATACAAAATGGTTTTAAACGAATTCTATGTCACACATTCATCATTTACACCCAAACAGTTATTTAAGTAGAATTACGCGTAAGCACTACACAGCTTGCAATTTGTGGGGCACCATGTGGCGCCTAAATGATTATTTATTTGTTATAATTCGATCGTGAACAGATGACCTGACAAGGCTGTAATCATTTTGACTTCAGCCACCTTTCAAAATATATGGATTTATTTATAGAAGAGATAGTTAAGGGTACTCATTTTGTTAGTCTTTATTTTTTTATAAGGAACTGGATTTTGCTCGCGGTTTCACCCGAAAATGTAGGTTATGTCAATTTTCCATTCCTTTGCGAACAGTATGTTTTTCTAGTTGAAAGGTACTTTCTTTTCACGGTTATGTCGGACTCACAGGGGGAAAGATATCCTGGTAATACCGACTAAATCTACAACGGTGTTCAACGACATAACCATAGTCGGCAGGGACGCGTGAATCGCTTTGACATGCTATCGCGATCTTGCAGATGAAAGGTACCCAACCACACCCTAAAGGTATGTATATCCTTTTATGTACCCCTGACGATGTGTATGCGAAATTCATAATGACCGGATAGTTAAAGCGTGAAAGCATAACAAATAAACTTACATTCGCATTTATAATATTAGTTTGGATTAATTTCTTTTACGCAAAAAATTAATACAAGAATATTTATCTTTTGTATTGTATTTTTGGCGATATTTGCTTCTACGTCATGCCTGCCATGCACAGTTTTGGAAGCAATAGCATGCATAGCGTGCATAGAAGGCAAAGCATTCGCGCAATTACGTGAACTATTTTGGTTTAGGAAACAATCATAACGAAAATTCGAATCAGTAAACATTTTGCCCAGCTTTGCCCGAATATTGCCGCCATTCCACGCACGGGTGGCGTAGTGGTTTTAGTTGTCGCCTCGCCGATGCCATTGCGCCAAGTGTTGTGGGTTCGTATCCCACACGGGACAACCATTTGTGTGATCCACAAATGGTTGTTTCGAGACTGGGCGTTCTTTGTGTCTGTTGTTTGAGTGTTTGTAAGGTCCCCCGCGACACAAGAATTATTCCTAGTGCGTCAGTTGCCTTTTAAAAAAAGAAAAAGAAAAAAGAGGAATATTCGCATTCGCCGAGGTATGCTTAATTGTTTATTATTGTTATTGTGACAGACGAACGAACAAACAAGTTAACACGCATCATAAACATTCCCTTTTAAGCATCATGCTACACAAGTTTACACAACCCTATAAATACCCCTCCAGAATTACAGTAATATGTTTACACTACCAACAAAATAGAAAGGAAAATTTGTGATATCGATACATAAAAATAGATAGCCAGAGTTGTTGAGCATAATATGCAGTTTGTACTTCCTTAGTAGCGAGAATACGATGGCGTGCATCTCGAAATAGTTGAATGGATATAAAGCGCGTAAAATATTAGGAATCGAATTATTTATGGACAGTCAAACGGACGGCTTATTGTTGGCAGCTGTAACGACCTGCTCCTATAAATAAGATGTATAGAATACTAGCTCTTACTCGTGACTTCGCTTCCGTAGTTGTGAGAAAAATTACCAATTAAATGAGCTGCATTTTTCCGGCACTTTCGGCTAATAAAGTTGTTTTTTATATTATTGTCTGCCAAATGTTTCTCGATCAGATCGGAGGCATTCTGGACAAAGGCTAGGTTAAGAGCTCCTTGAACCGACGGGCGTGTATGAGGAATGTGATGAAAGTGAATGAAGCCAGAGAAGTGTGTCAGGATCGTAGCAAATGGAAATCCGTAGTCTCTGCCTACCCCTCTGGGAAATAGGCGTGAATCTATGTATGTATGTATGTATGTCTGCCAAAATGGTTTCACTCCGCCTGGCAAGCAATCGTGTTGTCCACGAGCAGAGCCTACCATGCCACGACCTCACGTGAAGTGGTGCCTCGGTTTCTACTTCGACGACCTAAGGCGGTGCAACTTTTTTTATTTGTTATAAACTAAACTATCACTGTTTCTGTTTCTAAAAAATACAATTGCCGTCTATGAATAATTTTTGTATCTGCGATGCAACTTTCATCATCATCATCTCAGCCGAAAGACGTCCATTGCTGGACATAGGCCTCCCCTAAGGTTTTCCACACAGACCGGTCTTGGGCCACCCGCATCCAAGCGCTTCCCGCGACCCTTACCAGGTCATCAGTCCACCTTATGGGGGCCTACCCCTGCTGCGTGTTCCGGTGCATGGCCGCCACTCCAGGAACTTTCTGCCCCAACGGCCATCGGTTCTGCGCGCTATGTGCCCTGCCCACTGCCACTTCAGCTTAGCTATCCGGTAACTTTAGATGACTTTAGAAACATTTAAATAAAAGACAACATTTTTCAAACTTGGCACAACCATTTGTAAATCACCAATTTTACGTGTTATGTTGGATTGATCCCATAACACCTACTGACATTGGCAAGGCGACAACTAAGTCAAATGCAGTTAAAGTTTTCGTAATGACTTGACAAAATTTAATCCAGTATAGATATAAATTTATCTATGTCTTTCTACACACTTATGCCAAGTTATATAAAGCAGTGATGTCATGTCTCCGTTTTGAGGCAGAAGAATTTTGATTTATCCTCACATTTGGCATATTTTTGTTTGTCCATGTACCGTCACGTCACGTCAGCTTGTGACCACGGCCGGTGTAACCTGGTCGAAACGTCAAGCCTATAAAAGGTAAACATTATGCATGATCGCGATAATACCCGTTACATATTATATATATATATATCATGCAACGCGAAAGTTTAAAAGTTATTATACATATAAAGCAGACTGTAAGAAAAAGAATGCATTCCTTTTTTGTATATATTTTTAAAATCTCGCATAATCATCCTTTGACTGTTCAAAAATTAAGTAAAGGTAATGTGCATGTTTTGACATTATCCGCTTAATCCCAGCAAGAACTTCTCGAATATTGCAAAATCCAGAATCGTGGTAATATAATAATTCAACAAGCATTCAACATGTCGTATTCTGAGGTAGGCAAATACAAGAATTGATACTAGTTAGTCACCATAATACTAATTTAATGAAAAGTAACTTCATAGCGCTTTGCGTTTGTTCCCATAAATTGTTCCTGACCTTTCAGTTTAATATTTATGGCACAACTCTAATCGTACTGATATATTGATATTGGTCGGTAAATTTCATGCTAATGAGACTGGCAACACCAACTAGAGGTGCGACTCCGCGGCTTGCAACTCACGCGCATTAACGAGATCGTTTAGAATAATGGCGAACTTTTATTTATTGGTCTATTGAAAATGTATGAGAAGTGCGAAGAATTTTTAATTGATTCGTGTATATACAGCGTGGATTAGAAAGGATTAGTCGTTAGATAGTAGTTTTTGTAAAATAGTTAACAATATCTACATATACAGGTTGTCCGGTAATTAATGGATAACGTTGAAATGTCTTATAGTGGAACTGACGGCCGTTCAGAAAAAAAAGGAATTTAAGAAAGTTCAATAGCTAGTCATACTTTTGATTGAACAAAAAACCGATGGAACTCATTCATTTATGGTCGGAGTGTACAAGAAAGTTAAATATGGTAATTAAAAAAATATCATATCTCAGATTGTAGTTAGGATAGTTGTTTTTCATATTTTTTCTGAACGGCCATCAGTTCTACTATAAGACATTTCAAGGTTATCCACTAATTGCCGGACAACCTGTATATATGTATGCGAATGTGTCCTCCACACCGAATTTCGATCAATCTTAACCGAAACGACAATAGGCCATGTGGAACAAAAAAAATCATAGCTAGCGAATTGTGGTTATAACATCTTTGCCTAACCCTTCGGGTAAACTAAATTCGCCATTCATTTTCTTGTAGTTTAACATTAAGACTTAGTAAGTTCACCTGTATTACTGTGACAAAGATATAAGATCTTCGTTTTCTAATAGAACGTCTAAGTAGGACGCTTATACCTTTAGCGTATAATAAACATATACAATCGGCGCCATTCACAATACAATATAGTCTGGCACACTAGTAATTATTGAATTAGATAGCCAAGGCTGACAGTGCGGTACAAATTATAATCGACCCAGTTCTCAGGACCATCCCACAGATGCATTCTACTGGCTTGTTACTTAGGCTGCGTACTAAAACTAAAACTCTCAACTTGTATAAATAATGTATGTTTTACTCGTGGTAAACGATGTGGATGTCACATTGTGTATTTAGAACCATACAATTTCAAAAAATTGTTATTGTGATGTTGTTAGTTTGCCCAATAAAGAGAAAAAAAACCCCATAAGATAAGTACATATAGGTACTATTTTGTGTTATCTATCCACAGTGTAAGAAAAATAAATATATAAGTATTCAACTGAATAACTGTCAGCCATTTTTTCAAAAAAAGAATCTGGTGGACGATACCATTTGAAAAAATACTGGCTGGTAAAACTATCGCCTAAATTGAATGTATAAAATTAAATATAGACCATAAATCTCAAAACATGCTTTAATAAATTAAAAAAGGGTAAGGAGGTTTTAAATTTTAAAAATCTAGTAAACGTTGGCGTTTGATTGTTTATCTTAATTTTATTCAAAATTATTTTTATTCTTAATGTAACTTGTTTATTATTAAGCATTCTTTCAATTTGTCTAACAAATAATTATTGGCGTTTTATTTACTTTTTGTTACGGATAACTTTGTCACCAAACTAGCCAGATAGTGCATCTAGTTAGTTTAATATAAACAGCAAAATTGGAATATCGTGAAGTCGTCATTAAAATCCTATGCGAAAGTGAGTTTATTTGTTTATTTGTTACGCTTTCACGCCTTAACTACTTAACCGATTTATCATGAAATTTCGCATACACGTTGTCAAGGTTACATGATAGGATATAGGATACCTTTCATCCAGATAAAAGTACTGATACTAACTTAACCTTACCTACATTTACGTGATCGAAGTCGCGGGCAAAATCTAGTATTGTTATAAAATTACTGTTTATTTCATTTTCAATGTTTTTTAGAGTTCGAATAAACTCTTATACAGCTTTGTCCGTCCGTCTGTTATACAACTTTCAACTCAAGAACCGTAACAGCTAGAGACTCGCGGTCAACGCCATTCGACTCAGCATAGTCGATATACCCCGAACGTGACTATGACTTTGATCTCTGACCTCAAGGTCACGTGATACCATTTTTTCGAACTCTAAGATTTACGGCAATTCATTGCCGTTTCTCACTTGTTTTATAGTAATTTGTCATTAATATATAAGTTAATTGAAGTGTCCAACTAGTCTTTACAATCATAATATCCAGAATCTACTCCTATAATAATTTTAAAATGCAGATATTGTTCTGGATTCAGTCACGTAACTGTTATTCATATAACTATGGCGTTTGATATTAATAGCAACGTTTATATGTGATTGACTGCTTGAATGACAACCTAAATACCAGAGGAACGAACTGCGACTAGCTTATGAATACCGACTACTAGATACCATTGTTAAGTGGGTGTGTTATGGAGTCTAATAACTTGCTTTCAAGGCCATGGAATCTACTCCAACAATCATGTTTTAAGTAAATTCCGTCAAGTCCTTATGGCAACTTTGATTGCAAGTGGATATAGTGACAAGAATAGAAAAGGGTATGTTAAGCTGGTTTGGAGATGTAGAAGAAAGACTGACTAAAAAAGTTTATAAGGCTAGTGTGAATGGAACAGTAACAAGAGGAAAACCTAGGCGAACGTTTCTCGACCAGATCGGAGGCGTTCTGGACAAAGGCCAGGTTAAGAGCTCCTTGAACCGACGGGCGTGTATGAGGAATGTGATGAAAGTGAATGAAGCCAGAGAAGTGTGTCAGGATCGTAGCAAATGGAAATCCGTAGTATCTGCCTACCCCTCTGGAAAACAGGCGTGAATCTATGTATGTATGTATGTATGATTGCAAGGACGAGGTAATTGTCGAAGTGGTCGGCTCAGGGCCGAGTATCCTGGATTTGATCTTAACGCGGCAATAAATTATATGAGCCACAAATAATTGTACCAAGTCTGGATTTTCTATGTATTCGTTGTTTGAATGTTGGTAGAGTCCCTCGAGACACAAGAATTATTCCTTGTACGGCAGTTGGCCCGCACTAGACCGGTGTCATGGACTATGGCCTAAACCTTCTCAAAAACTAAGAAGTCCCTGTCCATCAGTAGGATAGCTATAGCTTGAATACAGGGCTGATATTATTTGTTTTATAGGGAGAAGGACAGCTGAAAGTAAAAATGTATAAAAAGAAAAGAATATTTATTGAATTACGATCAAATATCGGGTGCTCGCTTTAAACTTTGACCATGTTTAATTTTCTCAAGTTACGTACCGGTACAGCCTTAAAAGTGATATGCAATAGTAATCCTCTAAATGGTAATTCAATTAGCATAGCTTCTGAAAAATAGATAAGACCTATCGGGTATGCTTTATGATAATCACTTGCTAAGTCTTTGAATAATAATAATATTATATCAGCCCTGTATTACACTGTCCCACTGCTGGGCAGGGGCTGGCCCAGTGCAGGTTAGCAGATTACACATATCTTGGAGAACATTATGTAGAACTCTTAGATATGCAGGTTTTCTCACGGTGTTTTTCCTTCACCTTTAAAGCAAGCGATAATTAATTATTTAATACGGACATAACTTTAAAAAGTCAGAGATGTAGTCCAACGGTATCCCACTAGGCTATCGCTGCCTAATTCTTTTTCTTTCTAAAAAAAGTCTTTGAATACCAGACATAATTATTAAACATCTATTGTATCTCACCACCAGTGTGCCGCTGCGACTCAAAAGGTTAAAATAACTATCGCCAGAACAACCAATAGCAATACCAATAGATTAAATCAATAGATTAACCAGCTGCAAATATTTTCGTCATATGAATTTATTGGTTTGTTATAATTGAAATATACATCGTTGAATGTTAAGCACCGCTTCTAAAGGTCAGCCGAACGATTAATAATAGTATTTAGGGTTAATGAAGATACCATCTCGCCAACGAACCAACCATAAAGTGAATTAACGGTTTCATATCTTTATGTGAGCTCATCATTTATAGCTTAGTTTTATGGGCCATCTTGGATAGGCTGACAGAAGTATATCATACTTAAATAGGTACTGTTAATGAAAAATACTTAAAACCTTTTACCAGTGTCCTCTTTATATAGTACTTAACAACTTTTGTTCTACAACATTTTACAAGTATAATGAAACTCACACATCTAAACAAATAAATAAAATTGAAGTGTCTGTTTGTAATGTCAAAATAACAGCTTTTTATCTAATGCATATGAAAGTATATAAGGTACCTATACGAAAACATATATTTTTAAAATTTTTGTCTGTCTGTCTGTTTGTTCCGGGTAATCTCCGAAACGGCTGAACCGATTTTGACGGAACTTTCACTGCCAGATAGCTGTTGTTATAAAGAGTAACATAGGCTACCTTGAATTTAGAAAAAAAATAGGGTTCCGCGGAGACAAACACTTCTTAGTTAAAATCTACGCGGACGAAGTCGCAGGTAGCAGCTAGTCTAAAATATTATGTGACTATATTACCAAATTCACAACAATTACACGGACTATTGAGAGCGTCTTACTCAGTTGAATGCTAGTTCCTCACTGCTGAGCGATCTTTCGCCGAGAGACCAGTTACTTTTTCCCTTCCACATTAACCCCACTATTTAAAAGTGATGGTTGCCTGTGTTAAACTGTGTTACACTTAAAACATTGTGGTATTCTGCAATATTTTATTAACTTTAACGGTATGAGAAAACATCGCGAGGAAACCTGCATATCTGAGAAGAATAATGTTCTTTAAGATTGTGTGGAGTTTGCCAACCCGGACTGGGCCAGCGTGGTAGACCATGGCCTAAAGCATTCTTATGGGAGAAGAGGCTCGTGCCCAGTAGTTGGACTGTTTATATATAGAGCTGATATTTTATATTTTAATGGTAGATGAACCCATCACCCTTGGTAACAAACCAGTACTATAGGGAATTAGGTCCTGTTGTATAGGAAATTGTCCAGTTGAGTCCGAATAGCAAGAAATAAATAAAAGAGGAACTATACCGAAATTTATATGTATTTCCAAGGCCACAATATTCACTTATAATTATTTTCCCTATTACGTGTTAACTTAACAAACGATTGAAACGAACTGAATATGATATAAAATCGGGAAGACAGGAAATCGTGTCAATGACACTTTGTACTCACACAACCATGCACGTGCACTTATATAGTATGCATGTGTGTGTGTTTCCCTACAAGTACTAACCAGGGTTCTGTGTCAAGTCTTTATTCTCTTGATATTGCTTTTAAAATGCAAAAAAAGCAGCGATGGCTCAGTGGGGAGACCAACAGACTGCAACGCAGAGGGTCTCGGGTTTGAACCCACATCGCGCACCTCTGACTTTCGGAAGCTATATGACTTTTCGAAATTATGTGTGTATTGATTGACAATTATCGCCTGCTCCGTGCCTCCGAGAGCACGTTAAGCCGTCGGTCTCGGCTGCCGTGAACATCTATGGCAGTCGTTGTTGGAAAGCCAGTGCCCTTTAATATCCTGACACTGTTCTAGCTTTAGGGTATCGTTAGCCTTCGGGTTGCGGAGGTCAGATGGCAGTTGCTCCGTTTAAAAACTGATATCCAGTCAAATCCGGTTAGACTAGAAAGCCGACCCCAAGTGACTTGGGAATAATAAAAGGCTAAGGAGAAGAAGATTACTTTTAAAATGGATCACAGTCTAACTGTTGCTATCATAGAGGAAGATGCTACACGAATGCCCTTCTGTAGAAAGAAGTTCACAAATGTCGGCCTCGATGGCGTAGTGGTTAGTATAACCGACTGCCACGCCTGAGGTCGCGGGTTCGATTCCCGCACAAGTCAAACATTTGTGTGCATGAACATTGATGTTTGTCTTGGTCTGGGTGTTTCTATGTATACTATGTATGTATTTACAAAAAAAAATTATATATGTATGTTTATCCATTGTCTAGTACCCATAATACAAGCTCTGCTTAGTTTGGGCTAGATGGTGTTGTGTGTATGTGATAGAATATTATTATTATTATTATTATTATTATTGCGATCCACGACTGACCTGCTTTTTATACTGCAAAGTTGTGATTTTGCAGTATAAGAAGCAAGTCAGTCGGTGTTAAGCATAACATAAATACAGCTGACCGATATAAAAGGCAATTATTGTAACACATATGTTTGCATGACCAAAAGTAAAACAAAATAAAAATTTAATAAAATAATTTGATATTCGAAACGAGGGAAATCCGAGAATTTGACTTTGTAGAGAGGCTAACATTAGCTTATTTTTTGTAATGGTATAGTGTGTTCAATTTATTTGTGGGTAAATTCTAACTAATATTATAAAAGCGAAAATGAGTTTGTTTGTTTGTTACATTTTCACGCCTAAACCACTGAACCGATCATCCTGAAATTTTGCATAATATACATTGTCAGGAGTACAGAAACGGACATAGGCTACCTATCATCCCAAAAAAAAATACTGTTCCCGAGGAAAACAATAACGTTCTTATGAATAATAGATGACGCCACGTGTCTTTCGAATCATGATTGAATTATATTATTACAAGCAGAGTACAACCCGAATTGATTGTCAAATTCTAAAAGCCGCGGACAGAAGCTAGTAATAAAATAAAATGCTTGCAGGTCATTACAGATATGATTTGTAAAATGAGTAGCATTGCAAAACTGGCGATTAAGAGAGACCGTGAATTTCTTGGCCGTCCTTGGTCCATCCCATTTGCTCGCCCTTACTTTGCTGGACGTGGCAACAGAGAAATTTATAGTACCTATAGTTTAGTCAGTGTAAGCTTGACGTTCATAAGTAATAATAATATTCTATCACATTCACACACCATCTAGCACAAACTAAGCAGAGCTTGTACTATGGATACTAGACAATGGATAAACATACATATATACTTTCTTTTTTGTAAATACTTACATAAACACCCAGACCAAGACAAACATCCATGTTCATGCACACAAATGTTTGATTTGTGCGGGAATCAAACCCGTTACCTCAGGCGTGACAGTCAGTTACACTAACCACTACGCCTTCGAGGCCGACAAAGTGTTACTTTGTGACCTATGAATAAAGAATTTTGATTTCGATTCCTGGTAAGTTTACCATTCAGGCATATGATTGATCTAGATAAACGGATTGCCCACCCAAACTATTATAAAAGATTGTCGGAACCGAACTATTCTGCTTCGAATCTCATGAGTTTTAAACGGCAAGCCAGCCAAGCATTCGTATTTTAAATAAGCTCCCACCACAGATAGTAACTCTAACGAATACAGAACTAATGAGAAACTAGCTAGCCGCTTTTAACAGGATGAAACCTTAATTACGCGAAGCAAAATCCGAGATAGAAGATATTGATAACGTAAAGATTTCGATCATAATTGCATACTAATTTACATTTAACATTTTAAGGTTTAAACATCGTTAACCTGCTGCGGCTAATTAATAGTTTATGATTGAGCCCCTATCGGCGCATTATCGTAAAGGTTCAACTTAATTAGCGAATCAAATGCGTTATCTGTATGGCGTAAAGCTTAACGTAGCTGGGTTTGCGAACCAGACTAAGAAATTAACTTATTGAACAAAGAACGTACTAATAAACATCTAAATAGGGTATGTTATGTTATGTTTAATAATAATAATCCTAATCCTAACTAATATTATAAAAGCGAAAATGAGTTTGTTTGTTTGTTACCTTTTCACGCCTAAACCACTGAACCGATCATCCTGAAATTTTGCATATACGTTGTCAGGTGCACAGAAACGGACATAGGCTACCTTTCATCCCGAAAAATATACTGTTCCCGAGGAAAACAACAATAACTTTGTTATGATAATAGATGGCGCCACGTGTCTTTCGAATCATGATTGAATTATATTATTATACAAGCAGAGTACAAACCGAATTGATTGTCAAATCTAGACACGCGCTAGTCAAGCCAAGTTCAAGCAAAGGAACTGGCTAGCCAGCGCCGAGTGTAATTTTACACGAACCACTTGGTGTCACTTTTGACCCTTCTATAACTCAAAACCTCCTTAACGTAAACACATAAAACTACGTGTGTTTAATTATATCCATAAGGACATCTAGAAGCCCAAATTTCATGAAGCTAGCTCAAACGGTTATAAAGATATGAAGCTCAAAAAGTCGTAAATTTTAACACTGACTGACTGACATATAGTACCTAAATCTAACCTACTTCCAGATGACCTAGAAGCAAGAAATTTGGAATCCAGCTCGGTAATTGTGTGTAAGCGTAGGAAAAAATCTAAAAATAAAAACGTTAAAAAACAGGGGGGTCCACATACAAAAAGAAAATTAATTGTAGCGTTGGAACCGTTACAATCAGATATTTGAAACTATCCCAATATATGTATTATTATATTTGCTATATAACAGAAATATAAAAATAAAGTTAAGTCAAAAATAAGTGGTGTCCCCATACAAAACACTTGTAATACGCGCTAAACAACCGGCCAACGGTGTGTCGTCGGCGGCGCGCGGCACCACATAATTATACACAGAACAGAAGTAAATCTACATAAAAGCGCTCCCGAGCAACACATAAATATAGGGACCGCTTACGAATACCGATTTAGTTATTGTTTTATTACATTTATGTTCATCCTGCTTCTTTCTCAACGATGAATTAAATGATTGTCATACTACAACTACAAAGGTTCTTCGTGCCTAAACCAGTAACAGTATAAAAGTGAAGTACATACATGAGATTCAATGAATAAATAAATACTTTATACAACCCGTTCGCTATAAGTTTGCCGCTGTCAACTGTCACGCGTTTAGCGTTGTCTCACTCACTCAGTTCTAGTTCCAAAAACTAAACTGCGAAATCGATAGAAACAATAGTGCACGTAAAATTATTATCAAATGTAATAATTTAACTTATGAACTACAACGTGTCAAGACTAAGTTTCAGATATTAAATAATGTATAATATGTTCGCCAGGAACAGTTCCCTATTTGCTTGGCTTACGCTATTACCATCCACAAATCACAAGGACTTAGTCTGGACAGCGCTCTTCTCGACATAGGCACTTCGATATTTAGCAGAGGACAGGCCTACGTTGCGCTCTCCAGAGTTAAAACACTAGACGGAGTACACCTTATTAACCTAGACCCTAGTCAAATTAAGGCACAAGATATTCCTATAGTAGAATATAACGGCCTGAGATCGTTATATCGCCCGGACTTGGCTAATTTAAGCATAAACAGGAAGCGTATTAAAAAGGTAGCAGATAATGAATGGGCAATGCGCACTATTATCTCTAACATTTAAGAGAATGTAGACAATAGCATAAAAAAGAAAACCATGCAGCGGAAACGCAAGAAAAAACATTAAATCTCAATACCTGCCTAGTTTTCTTTACAGAAAGTAATGATATCCCACCAAAAACATAAATGTAAAAATGGAGAGCCAAGTTCAATACAAAAATTATGCTTGGCTGTGGGCTTCGCCGCAAAAAGAATGGAGATCTAAATGAGTGCCAAGTTCTATGCAAAATCCAAATATGTATTTATAGGAACAAAATAACATTATGAACAAGTATTAAACTCTATTTCTTTGCTTTATTGGATACCTATAACAATTGCTGTTATTTAACAATGTGAGATCTTAAAGTAGGTTAGATTTGACTTGGCCAGTTTTATCAGAATTAAAATGTATATATATATATATATATATATATATGTTGAATAACTTTATAAAATGACTGATCTAATGAATACTTGTTCATAATGTTATTTTGTTCCTATAAATACATATTTGGATTTTGCATAGAACTTGGCACTCATTTAGATCTCCATTCTTTTTGCGACGAAGCCCACAGCCAAGCATAATTTTTGTATTGAACTTGGCTCTCCTTTTTTACATTTATGTTTTTGGTGGGATTCTAAATTAACGAGAGCGAAGCCGCGGGCAACAACTAGTAATATTATAAAAGCGAAAATGAGTTTGTTTGTTTGTTACCTTTTCAAGCCTAAACCACTGAACTGATCATCCTGAAATTTTGCATATACGTTGTCAGGTGTACAGAAACGTACATAGGCTACCTTTCATCCCGAAAAAAGTTACTGTTCCCGAGGAAAACAACAACTATTATCATAACGTTCTTATGATAATAGATGGCGCCACGTGTCTTTCGAATCATGATTGAATTACATTATTACAAGCAGAGTACGACCGGAATTGATTGTCAAAATCTAAATTAACGCGAGCGAAGCCGCGGGCAAAAGATAGTAATTATAATAGTTTATTGTTTCTCTCTCACATAGCCTCAAACATCAAAATTGCACAAAAGAAACTTAGTCTAGACATGTTTTTGCTACTATATGAGAGACTGGTATCTACTGGTGGTACTAGGAGACCTGTATGACAGATTACCAGCCTCTCCAAGCACTGGACTCATGCAGTACAAGAATGTCAGATAAGTGTCTCGGTGGTATAAACATTACTACCAATTAAAATTGCCTCGATGGCGTAGTGATTACTGTAACCGACTGCCACGCCTGAGGTCGCGGGTTCGATTCCCGCACAAGTCAAACATTTGTGTGCATGAACATGGATGTTTGTCTTGGTCTGGGTGTTTCTATGTATAATATGTATGCATTTACAAAAAAATGTATATATATGTATGTTTATCCATTGTATTTGAGTTGATTTCTAAACTTCTTCGTAATATAGAGTTATTTCGCTATTATAAAAACAAATTGTATTGTAATTTATATTCATCAAATTCAAACACTTCGTGTTTTTTTTATATACATTTCACGCACTAGGAATAATTCGTTCAGGGATAGCCATCCGACTCATAGTCTGGGTTTTCTTTATGCCCGTTGATTGAATGTTTGTCTTCTTCTTCTTTTCTTTTCGTGTGGTTAGTAGCCAACCTGTTGTCAAGAGTTGTTCAAGCCCGGAGGCCTCTGACATGGCTTAACGACTGCTGTCAATTTGGCAACAACCGGGACCGACTCCCTCCGAAGTACGGACACCCTCAGATGAAATACCACTAAGCGTTTACCCATCTATAGACTGATCGCACTCAACGTCTACCGATCAGTGAGTGCACTGATAGGTAAACGATTAGAGAGGTTAATCAGAGGCAGAGGCCTACGGGCGGCTTGAACAACTTTTGACAACAGGTTTGCCACTAATCACACGAAAAGAAAAGAAGAAGATAGACATTCAAACAACGGGCACCCAGACTCAGAACACTAGTTTTTGGATCACACAAGTTTTTGTTCCGGGTGAGGATCGAACCCAATGATCGAAACATGCGAGGCGACCACTTAACCGTGACATCATACGGAGAAATTCCAAACAGAAAAGCTCAGAACACATAACCAGAGCTAACACAAACTTGTCACGAAGCCAAAAAGGCAAAAATTAAATTAAAGCCACATCTTTATTTATCAAATCTCCTTTAATAAATGTTTCTTTGCAAAATAATATACCGTTATAATAGCTTACGTGTATCGATACTTATTTTAAATCGATTAAACCACCTACGAAGGTTTTAAATCGAGTGGCGATTTGTCAGACGTATCGATAAACGCTCCATATTTAAAGGTTATGCCGCCATCTTGGGACGCAATCAATTTTAAATGTTTACGATGAAATATGGTTTCATTTCAACTAAATAAAAATATATTTTATTTAAATGTCTAAATATTTATTAATGTAATCAAATTAAAACATATTTTTATTGTAAAATTTACGCGAATAATTGATGGGTATAATTATATTTACGATGCTATAAGGATCGATTTTATTTCTCACTTTGTAATAGAATTAAACTATATCGTAAAGATTCATTGAAATTAAACTACTATATACGAATTTTTTCGCGTTGTTTATTTGACACTTTATTACATAATTTAGAAACATTGTATATTGTAACCTTAAAGACTTTGATAGAAATAGGACAAGCCACGCTGTAGGGGCGTGGTGTCTTGAGGTTAATTAAGTTTAGCAGAGATAATAATAATAATATTCTACCACATACACACAACTCCATCTAGCCCAAACTAAGCAGAGCTTGTACTATGGGTACTAGACAATGGATAAACATACTTATATAACCTTTTTGTGAAAACATACATATTATACATAGAAACACCCAGACCAAGACAAACATCCATGTTCATGCACACAATGTTTGACTTGTGCGGGAATCGAAACCGCGACCTCAGGCGTGGTAGTCGGTTACACTAACCACTACGCCATCGAGGCCGACGTATTATTACGCCGAGATGATTTAAAGATAGTACAACAATTAACACTTTTAATTCTCAACAATAAAGACATATATGAATTACACTATACAGAAAATTCTACACGAACAATAAACAGGGCGTGGTTCGTTAAGGCTTACTACGTGGTTCAAAAGGGAAAAACCACTTAACTTAGTTAGCGCAGCGCAGCGGAAGGACTAACATTTACACTACTACTATTAAACTTTACTAATTCTTAAGCTAGTTAAATTATTTAAACTATTTATAGGTATTTAAGTTTACACTTTCCCCGAGGTTTCGGTTGCTTTACAGCAGCCATGGTCACGGGGACTAGTTTAATTTCAATGAACAATATTCGCGTAAACAGAAGACAATATTATGTATACCGTAAAGAGTCAAATATTATTCTCAAAGTTATGTTTTATACTATTCTAGATAACTGTCTATCTGCCTCGTTTTACGAATTCTGATGTGGTAAACATAGGTTTCCTTATCCAAATTAATTATTTATTAATCGAAAGATAATCGAATAGTTTTGATGAGTTATGGTTGTCTTTGCTTAGCTTCGAATAGTTCGAATAGTTTTAATGAGTTATGGTTGTCTTTGCTTAGCTTCGAATAGTTCGAATAGTTTTAATGAGTTATGGTTGTCTTTGCTTAGCTTCTTTGCGTTGAATCCATGTCCCTAAGTAAGCCTCAATACAAAATTCGAATAATTTAATTAGATTTTCTTTCGATAGTTGCACACAGCTTAGTAATGCGCATTATTACATTCGAATTATATTCGAACACAGTGGTGCACAACGCGATACCTACTATTTACAAAATCTATACTAATATTATAAAGCTGAGGAGTTTGTTTGTTTATTTAAACGCGCTAATCTCAGGAACTACTGGTTCGAATTGAAAAATTCTTTCAGTGTTGGATAGCCCATTTATCGAGGAAGGCTATAAACTATATAACATCACGCTATGACTAATAGGAGTGGAGCAGCAATGAAACGGAGAAAATTCGCCTATATGTTGCAGACTGAATTGCGCGGGACAGCTAGTGTCTAAATATAATTTAAATGCACATAGCTATAACGATAAACTTACACCTAAACTATACAATTGCTTCAACTAGGAATCGAAGAGAGAAATTACGTTGCTATACCAAACTTTTCAATTCTGCAACATGAGAGACAATACAAGCGCACTACACGCCTAATAAATAAAATATCCAATGAATCGTGGGTATTACGTTTCCATTTTCTCGTCGAACAACCATATTTGCATCGCGAGATTATGACAAAGGTATTCGAAAAGACTCAATTTGGTAAACATTATCATTTAGCGTATGTATCGGCATACTGATTCGAATGCAACTGTCACGATTCCTGCATAAGTTGAGTACTTAATGCCTGTCCGCCGTATTAGTAGGGTATTACGAAATAATAGCGGTATTTAGCGGTAACACGATACTGTGGCGAACCAATGATATCTCATGCGCACTACGCAACATTTTTACCATGCAACATTTGTACATTGAGGCTAACTTTATTTAAAACTTGCTGTATTTTAAACAGGTAATGTGACTAAACAGTATCATAGGCTTATTCTCTGTCACCTTTAAAGCAAGCTTTCCACGGACCGTGATTTAACAGACTACCACGCACAAGCACGCACCCGCATACGCCTTGGAAATATGGTTGTCCATGGTACCGACTATGCATTTGTAGCGATGTGTCATATTCAGCACGCCTCAAACCACGAAACGCGTACCGGAGCTCTAAGAAGAGCGTCTTTCTTGGTAGCGAAGCCCGTGCCAGACGTGCGAAGCACTTCTCATGCTTATGGGAATAACTACGCACGCGCTCATGCGTGGTTATCCGAAAATGTGGCATACGTAAATGTGCTGATGAAATGTGGATATAATATATCTCCGCGGTATCTCCTAATGGTATTACGAGGATGTACAAGTACAAATTAAAAACAAAAGAAGACGGACGAATTTAAACAAAACACGCAAAAACACATGCATACAAAATTTTCATGGAGCGATTTCGCATCAAGTTTGAGTAATTCAAGTTTAATACCAAGGATGCTACGCGAGGCTATTGTAATAAAAAAAAACATCCTAATTTCAATAGAGAAGATAGTTGGAATGTACATTGGTACCACCAGGTTGGTATCCAGTAATTCAACTAGTCAAACCCAAGAAGAAGCAAACCACAGCTAGACTTCATGATACTTTGAGCTCATTCTGCGTAAATAGAAACACCAGTGATTAAATTATGTTCGGGTACTTTGAAATAACTACACTGGAACATTGAGACAACTACCATCTTAGTCTCCACGACCATGGCCGCTGAAAAGCAACCTAAATGTCGGGGAAAGTGTAAACATAAATATAAATAGTTTTAATAGTTTCAATAATTTAATCAGCTTAAAAATTAGTAAAGTTTAATAGTAATAGTAGTGTAGCAGTTTCTAAATTATGTAATAAAGTGTCAAATAAACAACGCGATGAAATCCGTATATAGTACTTTAAATTCAATAAATAACATTTGCGTAAACAGAAGACAATATTAATTCTATATTATTATAGATTCGGCTGAATGTGAACCGACTTATTTCAAAACAAAACACATTTATATGCGTCAAATTGCATGTGAAAGTGCGTCCATTTGGCCGTATTCTATTGATCTGACCATATTGGTCAATTCAATTTATGATACAAACCTAAATTCAAATAAACATCAGAAATCAAATCGACTGCATCCAGTACATATTGCGCAACAAAACGTTGCTAATCAAAAACTTCGCTTAAACGACGCAGCAGATATTCAATTTATAATCTCATAAAAGGAATAAGGTCGATGCGCCCACGGCGGCGGCAAAGGTTAATCGGAACATGCCAAAACACGTCACAAGTAGGTATCAAGGGGCGCTGTCGTGGCGCTACGCTGTACTATTGAGCAACTGAAATCTGAACACGATTAGATTCTATTGCGATACATAGAGATCGATTGCTATCGCTATACGGTGCATGTTTGTGAGTGAATGTGCTGTTTGATAGCATATATTTGATCTGATAGATTACTATAGTTGAACTGTATTGAGGTGGTCAGGGTCAGTTCTTACGTTGTGTGTACGTGTGGTACCGACTGCTTAGCCCAGCAAGCACAACAGCACAGCATCAAATTGAAAACAACAACGATGTAGAAATCTATTACACATTGCGGCAGCCATGATCTTAGGTTCTGCGTCATAGGAGCGAACGTCAATTTCTTAGAAGAAATCGAATCAAGACGTCATTACACCAGTCACATTTACAACTGCGCCACACTCTTTTCTTAATTTATCTCACATTAAGAAAAGAGAGCATTAGGTTTCGAGGTCTGTATCGTGGGGATCTTCACAAACTTACAATTAACCGAGACAAAGTATACCCTATCTCATAACAATTATTTAAGGATCACACAAATACTTGTCCCAAGTGGGATTCAAAATTTTCACGCCCATATACAAAGTGAATGGAGCCCTACGCGCTTTTATGAATAGTCGAAATGTATCCGACAAGGCACGTTTGGCTGTTCATAGAGGACTATTAGTGCCCACACTTATGTATGGAAGTGAAAGTTGGGTATGGCAAAAGAAGCATGAGAGCAGAATAAATGCTGTAGAAATGAGAGCGTTGAGAAGCATATGTGGTGTGACTCTGAAAGATAGAATAAGAAATAGTGTGATTAGAGAGAGATGCGGCATGAAAGTGGATATAGTTACAAGAATAGAAAAGGGTATGTTAAGCTAGTTTGGACATGTAGAAAGAATGGACGAGGAAAGACTAACTAAGAAAGTTTATAAGGCTAGTGTGAATAGAACTGTCGCAAGAGGAAAACCTAGGCGAACGTTTCTCGACCAGATCGGAGGCGTTCTGGACAAAGGCCAGGTTAAGAGCTCCTTGAACCGACGGGCGTGTATGAGGAATGTGATGAAAGTAAATGAAGCCAGAGAAGTGTGTCAGGATCGTAGCAAATGGAAAGCCGTAGTCTCTGCCTACCCCTCTGGGAAACAGGCGTGAATCTATGTATGTATGTATGTATACCATAGGGGCCTGCCCCTTAAGTATCTTATCTTGTCTTATTCGAGGGCCAGTCAGTGTAGACCAACGACACTTAGACCCAGTGGGATCTTTTGTGTCGGCCCCGAGATATATCCTTTAGCTATCTCCCTATGAATGTACTGCATCAGTCGCAGCGTACACTTCAAAGGGAGAAGCCTGAAGTCTTCAGGGTTCGGATATGCCAATCCCATCAGACCCATCCTTAGTCCAGCCAACGCGTCACATTCACACTGTAGGTGTGATATGGACTCGTCCTGTTCACCACAGGCTCTACAGATCAAGTTGTTATTATCTTATCTTATCTTATGTGGGGGCCAGTCAGTGTAGATCGACACTCTCCCAATAACGACTGCCATAGATGTTCATGGCAGCCGGAACCGACGGCGTAACGTGCTCTCCGAGGCACGGAGCAGGCGATAATTGTCAATCAATACGCACATAATTTCGAAAAGTCATATAACTTCCGAAAGTCAGAGGTGCGCGACGTAGGTTCCAACCCGAGACCCTCTGCATTGCAGTCTGTTGGTCTCCCCACTGAGCTATCGCTGCTCACTGCTGCACTAAGTGTTATGGGTTCGAATCCCACTTTGCCAGACCCGGCAACCGAAACCGTTGCGTCACCGACGCAGTCCTAAAATAGCTTTAACAGCACTTTTGAAAGCACAAGTAAATTCCGATTCTGATTCATATACCGTGTTACTCGATTCGTGTTTCGATATTATCGATACCGTTGCCCACTGAATGACATCGTAACTCAAAATCGATTTTATCACTTACCGATTCTGAGTCTATTGTCCCGATTAATCGCAAACTGTAGGTGGTGGCACTACGCACCGTACATGAGCGATCGAGCGATCGTATGCGCGTCTTGTCGTGTCCACATCGATATTCAGTCAGTGCTCACGCGCAGTTAGCGTTGCCAGGCTTCTGGATAAAGCTGGACACAATCAGGCTTTTTGGTTGCGTGTGCGGGCAAATTTTTTTTTTTTTTACTTATACACGACACCATCTAGTCCAAACTAAGCAGAGCTTGTAATATGGGTACTAGACAATGGATAAACATACATATTATATACCTTTTTTTTTGTAAATACATACATATTATACATAAAAACACCCAGACCAAGACAAACATCCATGTTCATGCACACAAATGTTTGACTTGTGCGGGAATCGAACCCGCGACCTCAGGCGTGGCAGTCAGTTACACTAACCACTACGCCATCGAAGCCGTCAATTAGACGATGTCCGAAATTTCCGACTTTGCAAATGTGGCCCTTTTTCTATTTATCATGTGTTGGTTTTTCGCTCCACCCGCCTTACCTTGTATCGCTAGCGCAAGCAAGCATACTACCACTATTCTCCCATAGAAAATTGTCATGTTATTCCAAGAATCCGCGGCTTCGCTTCCTTAATTGCAGGTTAGGTTAGATATGTAACAGTCCTTTTTTCTGGATGAATGTCCCCTATGTCCTTTTCTGTTCCTCTGACAACATGTATACGAAATTCCATGATGATCGGTCGAGTAGTTAAGGCGTGAAAGCTTAACAAACAAACTCACATTCGCATTCATAATATTAAGCTAAGATTATAATTAAAAATTAAGGATATCTTTTTATAGAATTTTTTTTTAACCTGGCTAAATTTGCTGGTTAAACTGTCCGGCTTTTCGTCTTTAAGAGCTGGCAATCCTACGCACGGTGCATTATTCAATACGATGCGCGGCTGTCGCATTATACCGTACGATCCTTAACGCCTCGCCACACACTCAACCCGCATATGGTCTACCGGAAAAACTAACAATGTCGTACCTATTACTTGACAAATTGAGACTATTAACGTCCGAGCCGGGGTATGGTTTAAAGGCTTAAGACTGTAAAGCTCAGCGTGTACATGCGTTGGACTTTTATGCGCAGGGTTGTGCAATATTTATAACTAGCTTTTTCCCGCGGCTTCGCTCGCGTTAATTTAGAATTTGACAATCAATTCGGGTCGTACTCTGCTTGTAATAATATAATTCAATCATGATTCGAAAGACACGTGCCGCCATCTATTATCATAAGAACGTTATTATTGCTTTCCTCGGGAACAGTAATTTTTTTCGGGATGAAAGGTAGCCTATGCCCGTTTCTGTACACCTGACAATGTTTACCTATGCAAAATTTCAGAATGATCGGTTCAGTGGTTTAGGCGTAAAAGGTAACAAACAAACAAACTCATTTTCACTTTTATAATATTAGTTAGGATGTTTTCTAAAAACTATGGGGCAAAGATTTTTGTGGCTACTCAGCTATAACAACATGGATAGTGCCGAGGTGATTGAACGGTTTCGGGGTTGATTTGTAGGCCGGCGTTTTATTTATAAGTGCAGCTTATATGCCGCCAATTTGTAGTAGCCGTCTACAGGGCACATCATGATCTTGCATATTAAAAGTTGCTACTTACTAAAAGTTTAAAATAATTACGTGGTAGGTACCTGTAACATATCTAGCGAAATAAATGTAATAGAAGTTTGTGGCCCTCTTCGAAAATATGCCGGTGTAAGACCAGCTACGTAAGAATATTTCTATCGTTAGTTCCTGAAGCTAATTTCGGAGGATTTAAAAAGACATACCGGCAACCAGGACGTTGTGTTCATCACTAAAACGCTGGTTGAATAGGATCGTTAATCTGGCTTAACTAAACACAAGTGTATTTCAGTTTTAATGATTATATTTCTTAACTGTCAGTGTCAAAACTGTCAACAGTAACGAATTAGACTAAATCAATTGTAAAATAACTGTTTTGACTGAAGTAGTAGTTTTACTTGACCTGTTTAAGCTGGCAACAAACCGACTTCTTTTTGTCAATAGTAGTAGTCTGTTACGGTATTCGAAGCGCTCATAACAACGATTGCTAAGCAGGCCGTATTAGACCGAATATTATGCAAATAATATATAGTTCAAACTAGAACCATTAACACGAAAAAGTATAGCCCGAAACAGTGGCTTAAGAGCCTGTTCCCTCCAAATAGCATTTATCTATCTATACTAATATTATAAAGCTGAAGAGTTTGTTTGTTTGTTTGAACACGCCAATCTCAGGAACTACTGGTCCGAATTGAAAAATTATTTTAGTGTTGGGTAGCTCATTTATCGAGGAAGGCTATAGGCTATATAACATCATGCTACGACCAACGGGGGCAGCGCAGTAATCATAAACGCGGGTGAAACCGCGGTCACGTCTAGTAAGATATGTCTCGCCATCTCTCTTCTTTAACCTAATAAAAGTGAAACAGCATGCGATTTATATTTCGGATAACTTTTACTTGATGGTTGTGAAACTGGTCATGCATGTTGTCAATAAAACAGACAGATAGAACAGTGAGTGACATAACAAATGTAAGTATACGCTAACCCTAAAGCAAGACTCGCCCTCGTCCTCAAGTCAGTTTCAAGTCACCGATGATTATGGATACGTTGTCATTCTGTTCGCGGAAGTCCTTTTTACACGGCGTGCCTTTTTCAAACTGTATCCGAAGCCACAAGAAATGCCTTGAAGGCGAGCCATGGCATTTGTTACAATGATAAAACGAGAGTCGGTAACCAACTATCTCCTATTTATCTTTCCAACATTCCGATGTAAAGGCAGTCTTATAAAAAACACAGTCTACCGCTAAAGGTGACAAGTTACTTTATAGTGGCCGATGTGGCCGTTGTTATAGTTATTATTTTTGGCATTAAAGTCTTATAATTGTTTGTTTTAATAAGTCTATTAGAACGCTGAGCCGTTTTCACTTGTGACATTTTGTGGTAATTGTCATAATTTGACGTTTCGTTTTGACATTAAGTAGATTATGGCCGTGGAATTACTGTGTGTGTGTATTTATAATTTCATAATTATGACTTCAAATTGTTCTGTCTAGATATTAGAGATATACAATATTTTATTAAATAATTTACTACTAACTGCTCGTTAGGCTCATGTGCATCAATTTGCACTTATGCTCAAAGCCGACGTAGGGGTATCTAATTCGTTTTTTAGGTCGGTATAAATGTTATTGGGTTTGTTGTATTAAGTAAATAATAATCTGGAACAGTGTCTAAAACATTCGAGGTTCGCTGTATTTCAGGCCATAAAAAACTATAAAATCTATTTATTTTACGTTAAAATCGGTAGGTACGTTATACTTAAAAGCTATTTTATGTCATAAAATATATTTACATGTTGTTTGGACACCTGTCTCCTAAACTAAGTGAAAATCTGTATCTTGGGAACCAATAGCTGATGTAATATGACACCTCTTTGCGATACCTGCGGATCTGTTGGTACATGATATATGTATATGTGAATGTATTATATATTTGCATTTCAAAATCACTTCCCTCTGCAATATTGTATATGTCATAGAAATCTGATAGTAGCCCATAAGTATGTATGTAGTATTTTAGGTGAAATCCATTTATTTACTCTTTAATTACAAATACATATAGGACATGAAACGCAAAAACGCATCACTTCAGAGGGGCGGAGGTGATGCGCTTACCAACGAAATGTATATTTTATTTATTTATATAGATACTCGTCATATATGTCATTATGCCAAGGCATAAACAGACCTACTACAAAAATGTTTTAGATTTTAATTGTAGATAAATTGAAGCGTTCAGGCCGACCATAACTCCTTGTTCTGGCCACTCCTGGCATTAATGGTTAATGGAGACTTTCCTTTACGGGTCATGGGTGTCGCCTTATGAACATCTTTTTACATAGCTATCTTTATTACTCACCAAGATCATAATTAAACCTTATCTAGATCAATATCACATAAAACTGTGGTCATTTTATGTGTCTGTATCGGTGCTGAAGTTGTTTAGGTGATGTCATGGTGATTGAGTAAAGATTCCACCTTTCCACCGCCAACATTACTACCCCACTACTACCCACCTTTACTCACTACCTGGTCTTTCTTTCTTTTCGTGTGGTTAGTGGTCAACCTGTTATCAAGAGTTGTTCAAGCCGCCCGTAGGCCTCTAACATGGCTTAACGACTGCTATCAATTTGACAACAACCGGGACCGACTTTTTACGTGCCCTCCGAAGCACGGAGACACTCAGATGAAATACCACTAAGCGATCACCCATCTATAGACTGACCGCACCCAACGTTGCTTAACCTCGCTAATCGTATACCGATCAGTGAGTGCAACTGGCTATGAGCGCCTCACCGCACTACCTGGTGACGGCACGATTGAGCTGGCTGGTTCAAGGCATCCTCCCTCTTACAGGCAACTGGCTTAAGAGTAGGAACACTGATACTACATTTCTCCTGATGAGTTTTAAAGCCTTTATCACATACCTACCTCTCCCATTCCTTTACTTTCGTGTCATTTATATTTCTATAAAAATACATCTTTCGCTCCAGGAATACTTCCCATGTCGTGTAAAGTTTACAAACATTCAAATACTCATTTATTAGTAGAGTCTCGCTGATTTCAGCATGAATGGGTCGGCTCGATCGGGAAGGACTACCCTCTCACAGAATATCGACGTGAAATAAGAGTATTCCTAATTTCCTACTGTTGTGTTTCATTCGGTGAGTGAGAGTGCCGGAGGCCCAATCACCCTCTTACCCCCTTCCCACTCCTTCTCCTTCCCACTTCCTTTCCTAAAGGGTCGGCAACGCGCAAGTGTTGCAGGCGTCCATAGACTACGGTGACCGCACACCATCAGGTGGGCCGTATGCTTTTTTGCCACCTTAGTAGTATAAAAATAAATAATAAATAACAACGGACTTGCCCCCTTCACAAGGCAAGTTTCTTAAAGAAGCCTAAAGGCTCTAGCCTTTGCAATAAAGCTATACTATTTGGTAGCGATCTTCTGTGAGATGAAACTACTACCCTTTTGTACATAGGGGACCGAGCCCTCGCCTTCTGGGCGTTTTGTTGTTGCTATTTCATAGTTAGAAACTATATCCTAATCCTAACTAATATTATAAAAGTGAAAATGAGTTTGTTTGTTTGTTACCTTTTCACGCCTAAACCACTGAAACGATCATCCTGAAATTTTGCATATACCTTGTCAGGTGTACAGAAACGGACATAGACTATCTTTCATCCCGAAAAAAAATACTGTTCCCGAGAAAAACAACAATAACATTCTTATGATAATAGATGGCGCCACGTATCTTTCGAATCATGATTGAATTATATACAACCCGAATTGATTGTCAAATTCTAATTAACGCGAGCGAAGCCGCGGGCAATAGCTCGTAGAAATATAAATGAAAGTTCCTTATAAACGAAAAAGATTAGTTTATTCTTCAAAATCTCGACTCCTGTTCTACGTAACCTAAAAGCTACAACATAGTGACAAAACATGGCTCTATTCGCGATGTTCACATCCCACCAGGCTATCTGTTCTTAGTAATGGCTCGCCGCAAACATTTGTTTTCATCAAAACTAACAATGGTTCCTCCAGTCGCCTAATAGTACCCATTACTGGAAAATTTACGTCAAAGACGTCCAAGATTGAGGTATAACTGAACAGATTACCATATACGAAGAAGTAACGTCGACGTTTGTGAAATATTGTCCAACTGTTAGGGTGAACACACATCTATCGAACGCGCCTGTTTGCGAACAGTTCGCAAATCGCAAACTGACTGCGCGGATGGCGTAGTGGTTTAAGGGGTCGCCTCGCCACTGCCACCGTACCAAGTGGGTTCGATCCCCACACGGGACAAAAATTTGTGCGATCCACAAATTGTTGCTCCGAGTCTGGATGTTATTTGTGTCCAGTGTCTGAGTGTTTGCAAAGTCCTCCGCGACACAAGAATTATTCCAAGTGCCGGAAATGTCTTTAAAAATAAAATTGTTCGCATGGAATACGTAGTGGGGATCTGTTCGAGTGCCCCACTTTTCTATATTTCCTTTATATTTTATTATTTGCAGTGGGGAGACCAACAGACTGCAATACAGAGGGTCTCGGTTTCGAACCCACGTCGCCCACCTCTGACTTTCGGAAGTTATATGACTTTTCGAAATTATGTGCGTGTTGATTAGGGTTGCCAACTTTTATTAGAAGAAATAGAGTATATCTGATTTCAATTTATATTTTATTTTATATTTTTAAAAAGGTATTTTATCGAACTTTTTGCAGCACATAACAATTTTTCATGCTTTTTAAAAGAATTGTATGACTCCAAACATTCTAATTCTAAATTTATATATATCAAGAGCTCATTTATAATCAATTTCAATGAAGCTCTGTTTCTCTCTTTTTGTGTATATATATATATATATATATATATATATATAATATGAAATACTCTTTTTTACACAATAAATATATATATATATATATATATATATATATATATATATATATTGTGTAAAAAAGAGTATTTCAGCATACTCTATTAGTGTTATAGATTATAGAGTACGCCTACATGATATAGAGCACAATACTCTATTTTAGAGGACGGTTGGCAACCCTAGTGTTGATTGACAATTATCGCCTGCTCCGTGCCTCGGAGAGCACGTTAAGCCGTCGGTCCTGGCTGCCATGAACATCTATGGCAGTCATTATTGGGAAGGCACTCACTGCCTTCCCAATAATGACTGCCATAGAAGTTCCGCTCCGTGTAAAAACTGATATCCAGTCAAATCCGGTTAGACTAGAAAAGCTGAACCCAAGTGACTTGGGAATAATAAAGGCTAGGAAGAAGAAGAAGACAATGGTTACTTAGATCTATTACAAGTTTTATACTCATTAAACGTAATTGTTGTTTGTATTGTTTAATTATTGTGCCATGCAAGAACTTCGGTAGCACTGCCTGCATGCTACTGGTTTCTATCGCTACACAATCTTCATTGCCGACAATGACTGCTTTAGTAGCGTATCAGTAGTGTATGTTGTATACATAAGGATTTAGGTCCAAATCCCAGTTCCTGCCATCCAAAAGTTATTGGGTTTTTCTGACAAAATATTCTCAATAGCAACTTGGATTTTGGAAGTTGGCGATGTGACTCAGAAAGCTCGTAAAGCTATTGGTCCTACGCCTGATCTCTCTCAGGTCGTGTCAGATTGTTGTCCCGTCGGATTATGAGAATTAGGGTACAGTGTTTGCGCACATACTTGTGCACAATAATATCTCCTGCGCTGCTAGCCGATCTCCGTAAAGATTGGTTGCCGTGACTGAAATTTAGTCTGGCGGACATTATGATAAGCAATTTCACAACTTAGTGGTACTAAAGCTAATGAAAGCATGCACAGAGCATATAAGCTTTGCATGAGTTGTTAGTAAGAAACACAAACATCGGTAACAGTAAAATCACGCATGCCACGTAAGTACTCTAGATGTGTACGCACCCTAACTGGTGTTATAAGATTGAAGACGAACGTGAGGCTTTGATGCCCAAGTTGGCTAAAGTGTTATTTAGATTCTAGGTCAGGAAAACCTTAGCTGATATATTCACGCTCTATAATGTAAGTCCACACATTCAAATAGTTAAAATGAAAAAGCCTGCTGTTGTCACATATTTAATAATGGTTCAAATGATCCCGCTTACATGGAGAAGTACTCTACCATTACAAAAAAAACAGCGTAAGAATGGCAACACTATTACTGCGACCAGCAAGCAAGAGAGACATAAACACATGGGTATCTTGCCCATTATTGTTTTATTATTATACATATTATTATTGTATATTGTCGGCCTCGATGGCGTAGTGGTTAATGTAACCGACTGCCACGCCTGAGGTCGCGGGTTCGATTCCCGCACAAGTCAAATATTTGTGTGCATGAACATGGATGAACACAAATATTTGACTTGTGCGGGATGTGTCTATGTATAATATGAATGTATTTACAAATAAAAAGTATCATCATCATTTCAGCCTATTGCAGTCCACTGCTGGACATAAGCCTCCCCCAGGGTGCGCCACAAGGCCCGACCTCCCGTTTTCGCCATCCAGTCACCTCCAGCTACCTTTTTCAGGTCATCGGTCCATCTGGCCGGAGGGCGTCCTACACTACGCTTGCCGAGTCGTGGTCTCCACTCGAGAACCCGTCTGCTACAACGATCATCGGTTCTGCGACAGATGTGACCAGCCCACTGCCACTTCAGCCCAAAAAAGTATATATGTATGTTTATCCATTGTCTAGTACCCATAGTACAAGCTCTGCTTAGTTTGGGCTAGATGGTGTTGTGTGTATGTGATAGAATATTATTATTTTTATTCTCTCCCAGTTTCTTTAATTCTTTGCCCTGGTGATAGCAACGGATTTGATTGCACGGAGGTGCGTGGTGTAGATGTTTTCCTCGCCGCGCCGCTACCTTTGCGCCAAGTATTGTGGATTCGAATCCTATACGGGACAACTATTTGTGTGATCCACAAATGCTTGTTCCGAGTCTGTGAGTTCTTTGTGTCCGTGAGTCTGTGAGTTCTTTGTGTCCGTTGTTTAAATGTTTGTAAAGTCCACCGCGACACATGAATTATTCTTAGTGAGGAGATGTCTTTTTCATGAAAAAAAAAAAGAAAATTATACGACTGTATAATTTTTTTCTAATGCCTATTAAATACCTATTTAAAGTGATTCTAGACTATGCTGACTGCTTGCCGATCAACGAACATCAAGCCAGATTGACACGTTTGCGGTATTAAAAATATGAATATCCTTAGTTAAGTATACCCATATTTTAAAAGATAGGATCGTTTTATCTTAATTTTTTTTTCGTGTGTACAGGACAACATCTGTCGAGACAGCTAGTGATATACTAATCTCGTGTCACGATGTATTTAATACCGTAAAATTAAATCTTCGGCATCATCAAACAATTAGATAGTCGTATCCGCACTTATCCTCACAATTGGGCTACCGTGCTTAATTGACCAACACGAGAGGCGCGATCTTCACAGGCACAATGCTATGTGTTATTACAAACTTAAAAAAACGTATAGTTGTAGATATTTCTATAAACAAAACTATATTCTAAATCTAACAGATTTCTTTGTAGCAAGAAAGCAAGGTTTTTATAATTCTTAAATTAATCTACGGTCTTCATGTTGACGTAAATAACTAATTTAACGAGGACCTAATTTACTTTAACGACTGTGTCTCGCTTCGATAAATGTTATAAACTTTTCTAACTGTCACTGTGAGAAAGTTGTAGATACCCAAGGATAGTGTAACTTTCTTTTTGGGAACGAAATTTAAATACATTTTACTTTTTCTAGTATTTGCATAAATTGATACAGCATTTTACTTTTTTAAGATTGTTGCAAGCAAGCCTTTTGGATCGATCTTTGCCTCTGTATATTTTGTATCTTAGGCGATGTTAAGCATCATCTATCACATAATTTAAGTATGCAATACTTATAGTTTTTGCTCGCGACTTTGCTCACTCGGGAACAGTACTATTTTCTGGATAAAAAGTCAGGAAACGACATCCATCATTTTCCGTACCCCTGACAGCGTATGCTAAATTTCATTTTTTTATGATTGGTCGAGAAGACAAGGCGCGAAAGCTTTACCAACAAACAAACTCAGATTCGCATTTATAATATTAGTTAGGATACTCATATTTCAGGAAATACGTCAAAAGTGGGGACGTTGTCTTCCCCGCTTTAATCCAGAAAGGCCGGCTGATGTGCTACCTTTAGTCTACAGAAGATCGCAGCAGATCTCTTGTGTCCCTGCGATATATTTTTACATATCAGCTATCAACAAGGGAACCAATTGTCTTTGCCTATTAGTCTGAGCACGCATCAAGTTCTTAATTTAGGAGATATTGATACAAGTATCATAGTTCAATGTAGCACCACGGCATAATGATTTGACTATTCCATATGCTTAGTTGTTGCCTTTGTAAAAAAAACGCACTAGCCAAATGGCTACTTTAAGAATTAAAATGGCATACTCCTTTTTAATAATTGCACCTTAGACCACACGACTGCTTACCATCAGGTGGAGTGTGGTCATTTCGAAGTGCAAAAAAAAAAAACTATATGGCCGCGTAATACATTTGATGGTTTAAGTATCGAAGTGCTTCGGTACAGTTTAAACTGGGCAAGTAACAAAATACAAGAAACTAACTATGTCCCTATAAAATATAGGCACTTAGTATAATGAAGTATTTATATTAATTCTACAAAAACCAGCAAGAATGTTAGCATTGCGAACGAATTCAAATTAAATCAATAATGACCATAGCTGGTGACAGATACCGAACGATTCATATAAAAAATCGTGCCGTCTAAATTGAAATGCACCCACATACATAAATCAATTGAGTAAATATTCAATAAAGTAAAAAGTTGTTGAATTTGCACAAAAACTATCCACTTTTGCATTAAACAGTGTGTTTAAGGTGCAGGTAGCTGCAAAACGGTTTCTACGCGTATAGTTAGCAAGTTTTTAGTAGGTACTATCTACATAAGCAGCGACAGGAGACCGTTGCACTACTATGCAGAGGTCTCGGGTTCAACCCCAAGGCACATATGACCTTTCGAGGTTACGTGCGTATTAAATAATTAATTATCGGTCGCTTTAACGGTGAAGAAGAACATTGTGAGGAAACCTAAATATCTGAGAGTCCATGATGTTCTCGAAGATATGTGAAATCTGCCAACCCGTACTGGGTCAGCATGGTGAACTATGACTTAACCCTTCTCAAACTAAGCAGGGCCCGTGCCAGTAGTGGAACAGTTTATATATAGGCCTGATATTATATAATACACATATCATAGAGTATGCAAATGGTTTTCAAACGCACTGGTAAAGAGTTCTGTGAGCTGTGATCTTCTTTCTGCTATGTATTTCTGTATCTTTCTGGCTGCCGAGTCTTTTTTGATGTTAGAAAAGATACGAATGATTTCGTTCAAGCAGTATTCCTGGCTTTTCACAAGTGCGTTAATTTCTTGTTTGTCCATCGTGTGGTCCAGCCTATCACCCTAAAGATATGAAGGAGAAAAAGTAAGACTTAATTGCGATCTATGTCCTCGTTACGGTATGTGCGACTTCTCGAGCACCGGGGCGACCCGCTTGTCGGAGACCGATGCCTGATCCGCTACCAAACGCAACTAAGTTAGTAAGTTCTTTGTTACATAACAGAACAAGCGCTTAGGAAGTGTGCAAGTCTGCCGTATACCAAAATGTCTGTCAGTTAACTAGTCAACCTACGGGGACAAGAGGCTTCTAAGGATCACAAATTTACAAGAAGCTCGAGGGACCAAAATGTACATAATATGTTTTTTTTCTTTATTTATTTATTTAAACAAATACATATCTAGACACAATCGCCTGCCAAACTGCATTACAGTTTGTCGGCAGTATTTTTATATGTGTAATATTGTTTTATGTTTACGCGAATGTTATTCATTGAAATTAAATGTTATTCATTGCTTTATACGGATTTTATCTTTAAATTTATTATTCTTAGCATTTAGGAAGCATTTTGTTAAGCATTTTGTTTTGTTTAAGCGTTTTGTTTAATTGTCGATTTCTTATTCTCTCTGTTTTCCAATAATTAGTTATGTAAGCAATTCGTAATTCTGTAAATTTAAACTTAAATTAGGTGAATCTAGCATGCTCTAATTAGCAAGTGGTGTTTACCTGTAAAGATTGTGCAATTAGTATTAAGGATTTTATTTTTGTAAATTATTTATGTATTACTGTAACAACAGCTGGTTGACCTAAATATATCAATTTAAAAAAAATTATGTCTTTTTGCCAATTCCTTATAAAGGCATAGGTACCGTTGACATCTCCGTCAAAAAGAATATGTTGTTCCATCTTCGTAGAATAAATAAATCCATAACATTCACTCATATTATGTATTCTTTCATCTTTTTTTTTATGGGTTAGGTGGCAAACGAGCAGACGGACCGCCTGATGGTAAGCGATTACCGCCACCCATGGACACCTGCAACACCAGAGGAGTTACAAGTGCGTTGCCGGCCTTTTAAAAAGGAGTACGCCCTTTTCTTGAAGTGTTGAAGGTCGTATTAGTCCGGAAATACCGCAGACGACAGCTCATTCCACAGTTTTGTTGTGCGAGGCAGAAAATTCCTGGAAAAACGCACAGTTGTGGACTGCCAACCATCTAAATGATGGGAGTGAAAATGCTGTCGCGTAGGACGATGGCGAAAAAAGGCGGCTTACTTTATCCTACGCATAAATTAACGCACATACTCACACGGAAAGATCGCCAACAGCTTCCTGCCGATTAAAATTCAAACAGGAGACACATCAACAAACATCTCGAAGATTAAATTATACTACCTGTACCAAGACTCGACCCGTTTGGAGCCGATGTGTCTGTCCCGTCCTATCGCACAACTAACAGTAAACCCGGCTCACAGTGTCACAGCTTCAAGTGTTTTTCTAATAAGATAAGACATAAATAATTAATCATGTGAGTTGCAATCGCACCGTATAATGAATCTCCGCAAGAACTGTGGCTACATGTTTCCTATATGGAATTGTAGATTAACAAACATTCCTTTTGATAGTCTTTGTTTTTTTGCTAACGATAGACTTAAGCGTGAGTAAATCTCCGAAGGAGTGAGCAGAATTGTATTACACCCATATTTATTCAGAACTTACGTAATTGGGGAGCTTATTGTCGTCCACAAAGAACATTTTCTAATCGAAGGAGTAAGCAGAACTGTATTACATAAATATTTCAACAGGTCTTACGTAATTGGTTTATAGTCGTTCACAAAGAATCTTTTGTTGCTTAGTCCTGTTATTGAGAATATCCTAACAGAAACACAAAAAAAACAACAATTTGGCGGACCTGTTAATACCGTTAAATTAGATTGAAGATATGTTATTTAATATTTTCAAAGGTGAGGTCCCGGATTTGAAACCTGGGTCATGCAAAGCGTTACTAGGATTTTCTATAACAAAATTCTTAATAAGAGGTCGATAGACGGCTATGAACTCGTGCCTATCACTTGCGACCTAAACCATAAATGACGTAATGTCTAATATACTCTACTTACGTCTTTGCGGCATATCTATACTAATATTATAAAGCTGAAGAATTTGTTTGTTTGTTTCAACGCGCTAATCTCAGGAACTACTGGTTCGATATGAAAAATTATTTTAGTGTTGGATAGCCTATTTATCGAGGATATAGGCTATATAACATCACGCTACGACCCACGGGGGCCTCGCAGTAAAGATAAACGCGTGTGAAACTGCGGGAACATCTAGTCTATATGATAATATTCGAAATCCTGCCAGTATTTGATGACCTTATAATCTAGGTTGGCTAACTACGCTCCATGGCCATTTATTTTCAATTTCCAGCTCCCAACAACAGTTGTTAACGAAATTCTGCCATCTCTTTAAATAAGGTGCTTTAAAAATAAACATAAACAAGTGAATTTATACGTTTTGTCACATCTGTTCCTTTGAAAGGAACTTAAACTGTCAGCACAATTTATTTTATACAGCATTTCATGTTTTCTGAAATCTTGTCGAGTTCACCTTTTATTTATATTTAACGGTCCTCCTATCATCGCTACGTGTTCATAAAGAACAATATAACGTGGTCTGTTTTAGATCTACACGGTGGTGGTCGGTTTTATTTCGATTGGACCAAAATTTGGGCAATCTCACGGTAAAATTATGAACATTCATTCTGTACGTGATAGTTTGCGTTGAGCCGGTTACAACGCGCTGGTCCAATATTACAAGGTTCCTTGATACATTTTTGAAAAAAAATGCGTTATGAATATTGCATAGTTCTATATGTCATTCCTTTTTGTTTAGACTAATATAGTAACAGATGGAAGCACTTACCACCTCACAATATTAAATCACAAATAGTTCTAAGTTACTTTTTAAGTTATTTTTACTGATATGCAAATTTTAAACCTCAATTCCACAAAGTTAAAAAAAAACATAGAACCTTGTAATAGTGAGCCAGCGAACTGTTAGATGGCGAATAATAGTTTATCTTTTCTTTTATAATATTAAATTTACACAGATGGCGTTGTGATTTAAGTGATCAGCTCGGCTCTGCCATTGCGCCGCTAGTTGTGGATTCGAACCTGACACGGGTCAAATATACGTGTGATCCACTAATGGATAGTTGTAACGAGTTTGTGTATTATTTATATCCGTTATTTAAATATTTGCATAGGCTTCCGCGACATAGGATTACATCTTAGCGCGGACGTTGACTTAAAAAACGGGCACAAATATTTTTAAGAACCTCTTTGAGTGTAAGCGATTACCGCAGACTATTATCGGATGCGATACCAGGTTGTTAAGATATAGTTGAACGCAACCTCATTCTAGTTTCTTTATATTCCTTCTTGTCTGTGGTGGTTTATTATGAAATAGTTGAAGACGCACTGTATTGGTTTCTATAAAATATATTTTAATTCTTGATAAAGTTATCTTCATTTCTTCAGGTTATGGGCCCAGCACGCTTCCACTGCGATACCAGGTACCATTTTCGAATCGCCAAATACGTAATAGCCTATTTTCAGGCCTAAATATATTGTACCCGTAGGTGCATAGTCTTACGCCCATAAACTCGAAAGGATAGCCAGAGATATATTATTACACCCTTAATTCGCTAAGTATCGTTTTAGGTCTCACTTAGTAGAGGACCAGGCTACTGCCAACTGAACACATTTCCAAACAACGTACTCTTCTGAGTACGGTGTTTGGAAATGTGTTCCGTTGTTTTAATACAAGTAATTCTTTACCTGACAGCAACAGCCAACAAACTCTGCCCAACCAGGGGCCCAAGTCTGCTATTACAGCAGTGTCAGAATGGTCTATTATTGATTTCATGATTGTTGATTTTGACAAGTTTGGTAATCTACTAATATAATGGCGTCATTATGACTTTCCGATGGTCGACCACTGACACTCCATTGAATAAAATGGCATAGAATGGTAATCTCGTTCAAAATGACAAATGACTGACGTATGCGGTAATCTGCTAAAATTTTGACAGTTCCTTTGATCAGATTGCTTTTAACACTAATAAATAATATGTAAAATATATATAAACGAAATCGTATAAAGTAGTTTTTCGAAAATCACTTCTACTAACGAGTTTTATAATAATGGCAATACGACATGTCATTCTACCACAATCCTATTACGAGACTATTGACCGACCAATGATCGACCATTATAAATTTAGCAAATTACGAACTTTTAGCAAAATGACAATGAGATTGCAGTTACATCGTGTCGGAATGACGAATTTATAAAAATAGCAGACTTGGGCCCCAGGCTTCATGCAGTCGCATTCAATACAGCTGCATCATCTAAGCAGTTTAGTCCTAAAATAAATATAAACATTAATAAGTTCTTTAATTAAGATCCCAAACATACATAATTATCATTCCTAGATTGCCACAAAAAGCAATGAAACTGTCGACAACATCTTCAACACCGTCATTCAAACTGATGAACATATTGTAGTCCCTCGATGTCGCCATAAATTTGTACTATATGCCTTCAGAACAAAGGCTCAGCGCAACTCTAGATGTATAATTTACCCCGTCGCGTCGTAGTATTAAATTTCATTGAGATACCCCACGCGGTGCATGTAAATTAAACATAAATCACATCCCACTAGCAGTAAGCAGGTACGCGCTTAATACATAGTAATATTATAATAAACTTACTACAAGGACTGTTACGTAAACCTTATTACCTACATGCCAAGTTTACAGAATAAGTAATTTCTTATAAAGATTTCTTTATAATTATGATCACAAACAAACTGGTTTTTATTTCTTTTATTCTTTTGTTTATTAGGAACTTTTGAACACAGTTCATGCCAATTCCATCGTGAACTAAACTAAATTTAACTTACAATTTTAATGGGGTGTTATTTAAATGGTTAGCATAGTATTGGTATTTTTGTGAGCAGAAAAATACAATCTGTGAACAGAAATAGCTAATTGATCAGCAACTCATGGCCAGCAAACTTTAAAGAGATCAAACTAAGTCGACGGAGCCCCGCTTCGCGGGGCTCCTATTTTTGGGTGGGTTTAAAAAAAGGAACCTAACATAACCTAACACTTACGAGACGGAATGCAGTGATTTAAGGCGTATAGATGCTCGTTATGCTGTGCAATATTTCTGACCAATTAGTATTTTTGATGATCATTATATTTAATCCCAGTTTAATGTACAAACTATAAGTGTTACAAAAATCTATATATTAATACGTGAAGCAAAAACTTTGTACCCCTTTTTACGAAAATTGCGCGGACGGAGGAGTATGAAATTGGGCACAGTTAAATGTTATATGGAGAAAGAGGGGCGAATCCTAACATTTTTATAAAATATGCATTAGAAGTACATTAAATTAATGGAAAAACACTACACGCACACAACCATGCATTTGACACACGCAGTCGAAGCGCGTAATATACATATAATGACATATTATTATATCAGCAATATCTTACAGGCAAACTTTGGTCGAATTTCGAGCACTAGGCGACTGCTAGTATACATAATAGTACAAGCAATTGTAATTAAAAATTAGCTAAGGCATAAATCATTCTAACCTTACGGGACAAGGCTTAGCTAGAAATATGTTAAATGCTCTTAAGTCTAATCTGTTTACATTTAATACTGGAATTATATTATTTCTTTGGGACTCGTTCCGGACACATTCCATTAAAATATATTGCGCGTCCTCTTTTCTATAACAAATTTCGCAATTAGACGACGCTACATTTTTCATAAGGAACGTAAATGCTCTCAATGGCATGTGACCAGAACGGTTCCTATACGCAGTCACTAATGCTTTACGACTAATTTCAATACTATCAAACCATGGGACGTGAGGTTAATTTTGAATATTAATTTTATGTAGTAGAGCCTCGCTGATTTCAGCTTGAATAAGCCGGCTCGACCGGGGAAGGACTACCCTATCACAGAATATCGACGCGAAATAGCAGTATTCCTACTGTTGTGTTTCGTTCGGTGAGTGAGAGTGCCGGAGCCCCAATCACCTTCTTTCCTCCTTCCCGCTCCTACTCCTTCCCACTTCCTTTCCTAAAGGGTCGGCAACGCGCAAGTGATGCCTTTGGTGTTGCAGGCGTCCATAGGCTACGGTGACCACTTACCATCAGGTGGGCCGTATGCTTGTTTGCCACCTTAGCTGTATAAAAAAAAATATATATATATATAGATACTAGGTGTCACCTTGCAGTCGAATTTCGACGTATTTTATCTGCAGATATATAATTTTAGATTTCTGCAGTCCTTTTTCAAATAAACTTTGACTATAGCACATCTAGTCTCCTGCGTGCGAGCAACATGAAAAAAAGAAGACAAACCTGCAAATAAATAAATCATTCAATGTTTTGTCCTCTCGTATAGATTGCTCCTTCCATGGTTATTATCATCAACAGTCATTTCATATCCTAAAACCAACCATCCACATTAAATGTTACCTCAGAACAGAAGACAATATTATGTAACTTATTACCAATAAACATATATTATCTTTTTGAAAGAAAGAAACAAGAACTGGATTTGACTTGTTTGGTGGTTTTATTGTGCTTTGGATATATCTACACTTATAATTATGTTTATCATCACTTTAAATTATACACATTTTACATATTACAGGCATGGCCGGGTCATGGAGTATGTCAAAAAGGCACAAATAATTCAAGGTTAAATCACCTGAAAGGGAATTAGAGCCAACTGTAGGATAGCGGAGATACATCTAAGCTTTTTCTTGCCGGTTCCTTTAGTATTATATTATCTATGCCGGGTTCCAGATAATTTTTAAAGAAAAATCTGTATGTCGTTTGCACTGCTATTTCATTATGTTGATATTTTTCGGCATATAGACCAACAATTGAAACATCCAAGTATTAATGAGAACATTTAAAAAATATCTAGTTCTATGTAAGTCGATTTTCAGCACGCTGTGCGGCAGCGGCTAATCCAAAGGAATTATCTGAGAATTTTCTGTCAGAAAATCCAAAAAAATCTATGCCGTCGTCTATGCTACTTTAACGGTAAAACGAAACCTGGAAATGTGCTTATATTGCCATAATTCATTCTACCTCTGAAGTGGCCAAGTAGCGATTGTATAATCCTAATCCTGGTCCTAACTTCCTAACTAATATAAAAGCGAAAATGAGTTTGTTTGTTTGTTACCTTTTCACGCCTAAACTACTGAACCGATCATCCTGAAATTTTGCATATACGTTGACAGGTGTACAGTAAAGGACATAAGCTACCTTTCATCCCGAAAAAAATTACTGTTCCCGAAGAAAACAAAAATAACGTTCTTATGATAATAATAATAATAAATTTAATAATAATTTTTTCTTTTCTTTTTTTTTATGAAATAAAAAATACCAAAATATCTAAAAACTACTCATATCAGGCATTTCATTAGTAAATTCCAAACACATTTGTCGTTTTATTAATATAGTATCTTTAAATTTGGGTAAAATAATAGATGGCGCCACGTGTCTTTCGAATCAAGATTGAATTATATTATTACAAGCAGAGTACAACCCGAATTGATTGTCAAATTCTAAATTAACGCGAGTGAAGCCGCGGGCAAAAGCTAGTATAAGTATAAATATATTGCTGTGTACATAATCTCTTTAACAGTCGAATACCTAACTACAATCTCTAGTAAGAAGGGATGGCTTTACCGTTTTACCTACATAATTGTAACTAAATGCTTTCAATTAACATAGCATTCAAAGCTAGACCATTTAAATGTTGATTTATTATTAAGTACTTGAATTTCTAATAGTATGTATGAGGTGTAATGGCTGCCATAACCTACTTGCAAGTAAAGCGCGACATAATTGAAGATTTACGGCATTACTAAAAAGGTAACTGTACGTTTATAACAGTCGGCCTCGATGGCGTAGTGTAACCGACTGCCACGCCTGAGGTCGCGGGTTCGATTCCCGCACAAGTCAAACATTTGTGTGCATGAACATGGATGTTTGTATTGGTCTGGCTGATTCTATGTATAATATGTACGTATTTACAAAAAAAAAGTATACATGTATGTTTATCCATTGTCTAGTACCCATAGTACAAGCTCTGCTTAGTTTGGGCTAGATGGTGTTGTGTGTATGTGATATAATATTATTATTATAATAAAGCTAAAGAGTTTGTTTGATTGTTTGAACGCGCTAATCTCAGGAACTACTAGTTCAATTTGAAAAATTATTTTGTGTTGGATAGCCTATTTATCGAGGATAGCTATAGGTTATATAACATCACGCTACGAGCCACGGGGGCGGCGCCTCTACGATAAACGTGGGTGAAACCGCGGGAACATCTATTAATAATATAAAATATTCATTTATAGTCGATTTCAAGTACAAGGCTTTTAATATGTCGGTATAATAATATGTATTTTTAGGTACCTATGTAAAAATCGGTTCAACAAGGTCATGGTTATGTCCTGAATCTCAAAACCGTAACTTTGTCGTTTATGAACCTATTTTAAAGATTATTTTTTAAGACTATTATTATAAACCTCAGAAACTAGCATTTGCTTGTTGTTTTACTGTTACTAGATATTGACTAGAGGGCGAAACTCAAAAGTAATTAAATCAATTAAAAATATCTATATAGATATGAATTGTGGCTTTCTGCACGCCTTCTCTGTATAAACTTTAAATATGCCAAAGTGAAATTAGCGATTTACATAATATTGTCTTCTGTTCACGCGAATGTTATTCATTTAAATTAAATTACTATATAAGGATTTTATCGCGTTGTTTATTTGACACTTTATTCAAATAAATAACGCGATAAAATCCTTATATAGGTAGTAGTTTAATTTCAATGAAATTAGCGATTTGGCATACAATTCATCCATGGGCGCAATATGCTTAAAAAGGCATACAACATTTTCTCTTTGTGTATCCTAACTTCCTAACTAATATTATAAAAGCGAAAATGAGTTTGTTTGTTTGTTACCTTTTCACGCCTAAACCACTGAACCGATCAATCTGAAATTTTGCATATACGTTGTCAGGTGTACAGAAACGGACATAGGATATAGACAGTATGAAATTCCTGTCATCTCGAAAAAAAGAACTGTTCTCGAGGAAAACAACACTGACGTTCTTATGATAATAGATGGCGCCACATGTCTTTCGAATCATGATTGAATTATATTATTACAAGCAGAGGACAACCCGAATTGATTGTCAAATTCTAAATTAACGCGAGCGAAGCCGCGGGCAAAAGCTAGTTAATATATAGATTCCAAAGGCGGGCAATAAAACTAACTGTTAGAAGCTAAAATTATTTTTAACAATAAAGCTCATGAATAGTCACTGAAAAATATAAGTCGGTCGATTGATAAACAGAAGAAGAAACTGAACTGATTTGTTTTTGACTATTTATATATTAGAATTAGATCTGATAGGTTGATATGATCGCATAATAACAAGACCCTTTAAGTAAAATAGAGTAGTAGAGCCTCGCTGATTTCACCATGAATGGGCCGGCTCGACCGGGGAAGGACTACCCTCCCACAGAATATCGACGTGAAATAGCAGTAGTCCTACTGTTGTGTTTCGTTCTGTGAGTGAGAGTACCGGAGGCCTAATCACCCCCTTTCCCCCATCCCGCTCCCTTTCCTTCCCACGTGCTTTCCTAAAGGGTCGGCAACGCGCAAGTGATGTCTCTGGTGTTGCAGGCGTCCATAGGCTACGTTGACCACTTACCATCAGGTGGGCCGTATGCTTGTTTGCCACCTTAGTCGTATAAAAAAAAATTTAAAAAACCCATAAGCAATCTGTCAGAATTGTCCCATATATCTCTAAATACATGCTGGTGGTCTCAGCTTGGGCGACCGTCAACGTCGCCTACGAGGTGCCTTGAAGGCCCGCCACAATAAAACGAAGCCTTAGAGACCACCTACACTTAACAAGTGACGTGATTTGAATAATGACGATACTAATGATCTATTTTATTGTCTATAAAAGCGTTGTAATATAAACTATATACAGGTTATGCTAATTAAGCGGCGTAAGTGTATAAGTAGATGTAGATCGTAAGATCGTATATACTTTCTTTACTGGTATCAGAAACGTATAATAGATATACAAAAATAAACTACATACATCATATAATAATTATAATATTGTATCACATACATACTAGCCCAATCTAAGCAGAGCTTGTACTATGGGTACTAGACAATGGATAAACATACATATATACTTTTTTTTTGTAAATACATACATATTATACATAGAAACACCCAGACCAAGACAAACATCCATGTTCATGCACACAAATGTTTGACTTGTGCGGGAATCGAACCCGCGACCTCAGGCGTGGCAGTCGGTTACACTAACCACTACGCCATAATGTCATAATGTGGGGGGACGACTGCTGCCCTGCGCACACACAATAGAGCGCCTTGTATATAAATTTGTCGCGTCAGCAGCCGCTACAGATCCTAGGTTCAATTGAGATCGTCTACCCTTACCAATCGAAAAGAGCGACACTAAAATAAAAAAACTGAAGAATGGAGTACTACTAGAAGGCCATAATATGACATTATCTAGGTTGTAGGTATGTAGATTACTTGGCAATACAAGAGTAATTTCACTGATGTTGCAAGCATTTATAGTCTATTATAAACCTTTATTCTCGTCCATCTAATCTTTGTTGGATTATTTAAGCTCGATAAAAAATTCAACTCCCAAACTAGAAATATTTTTTGTTGCGAAGAACAAGCATTTAATCAGTAGTCACAAAATACACCCGGAGTCGGTACAACTATTTCTGGATATCCCATATGGGGATCAAACCAACAAATCGGCTCAGTGGCAGTGTCAAGGCGACCGCTAAACCACTACATCATCCGTGCATTCCTAATACAAGCATGTAGCTTAAATTGAGAGGTTAAAAAAAATACCAGTCACCTTTTTTTCTTTTTTTGTACCACTATCAGCAGTTCGCAGAGACTGCCCCAATTCTTTTTTTTTATACGACTAAGGTGGCAAATAAGCATACGGCCCACCTGATGGTAAGTGGTCACCGTAGCCTATGGACGCCTGCAACACCAGAGGCATCACTTGCGCGTTGCCGGCCCTTTAGGAAAAAATGGAAGTGGGAAAGAGAAGGAGCATGAAGGGGGAAAGAGGGTGATTGGGCCTCCGGCACTCTCACTCACCAAACGAATCACAACAGTAGGAATACTGCTACTTCACGTCGATATTCTGTGAGAGGGTAGTACTTCCTCGGTCGAGCCGGCTCATTCATGCTGAAATCAACGGGGCTCTACTACTAAAATCTCTCTCTTTCTATTTGTAACCGATACCAAAACTAATCTTAACAACATAACTATGGTGAGTTTATTCTACCATCATAACACGAGCAATTTAATGCTAAAGACTTATTACTAAAAGATAAATGTCTTGATGATATCCGAATACGGCCAATCAATACAATTACCAGACAGTCAAACTCATATCAACTGTTGTAATTAGCTGACTAAATTAGCAACGGCCAATCAAATCGTATGACATGAGTATGATTTAGACAGGTCCCTAATTACACTTTCTGAAACCGGGCGTATATCGGCATCATCTATGTTGATATCACATACTCGCTTAGATTGTATAGAACACTAGATTTTACCCGCGGCTTCGCCTGTGTAAATGTAGGTAAGGTTAGGATAACCTAACCTTACCTATATTATACTAATACTTCCTTAAGGCAGTAACAGTACTTTTCTGGATGAAAGGTACCCTATGTCCTTTTCTGTTCTTCTGACTACGTGTATGCGAAATTTGATGTTGATCGGTCGAGTAGTTAAGTCGTGAAAGCGAAACAAACAAACAAACTCACATTCGGATTTATAATATTAGTAAGGGTACATACATATCAGAGATGTTGCGAATATTCGCATCCGCAATTGCGGCGCTTCCGCATCGATTTGGATATCTGCATCCGCAATAATCAACGCGGATGTTAATGCGGATCCAGATATAGCGTAGGTTACGATAAGAACGAAATCAGTTGTTCAGTAGTACGTGTTTAATTTATGAACCTTTGCAAAACAGGCTTGAACTTGCGAAAACGGTGATATTAGATACTTTTTATTAAATAAGATGAACAATTTTTTTTCGATTTGGACGTCCACATCCGTATCCGCATCCGCAGATGTGTCTTAAAATATCCGTATCTGCATCCGCGACATCCCTGATACATATCTCACGCGGTTATCCCTAAATGAGTATTCCTGAACGGATAGATATGTATTACACACTCATGTCGCCAGCGGTGCTTTGATAACCCAATTACTAAAAGGCGTGCCCATTGTCCTCTCAGGAACAGCGCTATATTTCGTGCTGCTACTGACGATACCTTGACAAAAAAATCAACGAGATGGGTGTAAAACACCAGGATTCAACCTCTTCGTCTTAAATGTAAAAGTAATGAAAAGAAATGATCCCTATATCTAGGGGTCTTTTGACCCCACAGGGCCCATATTCAAACTCGACCGAGGTATGACCCCAAGGTGTCTGCACACCAAGTTACAAGGTCTTAAATGTAAAAGCATTTAAAATACATGTGACCTTGTGACCCCTATATCTCGGGGGTCTTTTGACCGACAGGGCCCATATTCAAACTCGACCGAGGTATGACCCCAAAGTTACAAGTCAACAAGTTACAAGTTAACAAGTTACAAGTCAATCGGTCCAGTGGTTCCGGAGTTTTGCCTGTCACTAACAGACAGACACACAGACCCACATAGTGTTTTCATTAATCTCTGAAGAAAACTCAGAGGTTAATAAAACGTGTTTAATTCGGTAATATTATTGAAATTCTTATCCCTCGAACCTAGCACGTAACAATAGGTAGTTAACAATATGTATGTCGACAAAAAAAAACAATAATATTTTGCTCAATTCGTGCACACTGCCGCTGCGCCATCAAGGCAGTCTGTATAAAACATGACAATAGAATACGACTAGAGTTTCACACTTCACAACTCTGACTGCCAACAACTTCCTAGCGACAAAACCTTTTACTATATTGATCTACTCGCTTTAAAATACACTATTTATCATTTTAATATATAGTTAATGTCATTCAAATGCTACTGCCCGTTTAATGAATAGTTACTTCTAACTGAATAGAACTCGTATCAATTATTGATGGATGTTGGAAATATATTGAATACTGGATCTTAATAGCTAATAAGTTACTAACTTCGATCAATAATACTATTGATCGAAGGTTACTAAGGTCAAATAATATTCGCTTTGTGTGCCATTAGATTTCAGGTAAGTACCTTCATCAAATTTGATTAGGTACCTAGTAAAAGGTCTTTAATCTATTATAGGTACTTTATATCTTATTGGTGCCTATCTAAATGTGAAAGTAAATCTCTCTGATTATCATACTTTCACGCCTACTGTACCGATTTAGATGAAATATAATTAATAAATTTAATTATTGTTTGACATATATATTCTTATTTCACTTGTACCACAATAACCTTGCCTGACATTTATTATTTTTAAAGGAGTTGTTACTGTAATTAATTTATTAATTTTACATGATTATATGATTACTAGTAATGCACAATCAGTAAAGATACCTGTAAAATTGCATGCCTTGAGGCGGATTATGGAGAGACCAACTTATATATATTATGTTATCTGAATTACCCATTTTCGCAATAAATGAGTTTGAGTTTGAAATTCGGTACGGAGATCGGCCCGAAGCCAGGAGAAACATGCAAATGGAAACAATTACGAAATACTAAATAGTAAGTAATTAAAGATTTCGACCAATGTACAATTTGCGAAGAATTTAGAAGACAACGCCAAATTGGGTAGCTAGAAGGCGGGCAAACTAAACGTGGTCAACAATTTTTCTTTTATAAATACTAGCTAAGCCTCATCTGAAGTAGAAACTGTTGTCACCTTTGAACAAACACCAGCTACCAGCTCCTTACCTAGGCATGCTGTTCCTGTCGTTCCAATCGTCAACAATCCAACTCTTATGGACAGATTGGATATATTGTATCGAAGAGATTTTGGACCTTGTACATATCCTACAGTCTCTGTCATACATAGAGCTTTTGTAGCATCATAACCCTTCTCTTGTCCAGTCAACCGCGCAGCAAGAACACACACTAAACAGCACAATAGTTCTACCTGGAAACCTACCCGGTATGTACGATCCCACCAAAAACATAAATGTAAAAAAGAAGAGCCAATTTAAATTCAATACAAAAATTATGCTTGGCTGTGGGCTTCGCCGCAAAAAGAATGGAGATCTAAATGAGTGCCAAGTTCTATGCAAAATCCAAATGTGTATTTATAGGAACAAAATAACATTATGAACAAGTATTAAACTCTATTTCTTTGCTTTATTGGATACCTATAACAATTGCTGTTATTTAAAAATGTGAGATCTTAAAGTAGGTTAGATTTGACTTGGCCAGTTTTATCAGAATAAAAAAATATATATCCATGTTAAATAACTTTATAAAATGACTGATGTAATGAAAACTGGCCAAGTCAAATCTAACCGACTTTAAGATCTCACATTTTTAAATAACAGCAATTGTTATAGGTATCCAATAAAGCAAAGAAATAGAGTTTAATACTTGTTTATAATGTTATTTTGTTCCTATAAATACATATTTGAATTTTGCATAGAACTTGGCACTCATTTAGATCTCCATTCTTTTTGCGGCGAAGCCCACAGCCAAGCATAATTTTTGTATTGAACTTGGCTCTCCTTTTTTACATTTATGTTTTTGGTGGGATATCATTACTTTTTGTAAAGAAAACTAGGCAGGTATTGAGATTTAATCGTATTACAAGTTTTTGTATGGGGACGCCACTTATTTTTTGACTTAAGTTTATTTTATATTTCTGTTATATAGCAAATATAATAATACATATATTGGGATAGTTTCAAATATCTGATTGTAACGGTTCTAACGCTACAATTAATTTTCTTTTTTTGTATGAGGACCCCCTATTTTTTCACTTTTTTTTGATTTTTTGATTTTTTCCTACGCTTACACACAATTACCGAGCTGGATTCCAAATTTCATCCTTCTAGGTAATCTGGAAGTAGGTTAGATTTAGGTACTATATGTCACTCAGTCAGTGCTAAAATTTACGACTTTTTGACCTTCATATCTTTATAACCGTTTGAGCTAGCTTAATGAAATTTGGGCTTCTAGATGTCCTTATGGATATAATTAAACACACGTAGTTTTATGTGTTTACGTTAAAGAGGTTTTGAGTTATAGAAGGGTCAAAAGTGGCACCAAGTGGTTCGTGTAATATTACACTCGGCGCTGGCTAGCCAGTTCCTTTGCTTGAACTTGGCTTGACACGCTGCCGCGTGTCTAGATTTTAGCGACAATAGGCTCTAGATAAACTTGCCAGTATATTTGTGGATTCAATATAATGACCACCAAAAATACTAATTGCGCAGCAAAATATTCTTACTAAAATATATCATAACGAGCACCTATACGCCTCAAATCACTGCATTCCGTCTCGGAAGGGTTAGGTTATGTTAGGTTCCTTCTTGAACGCATCCAAAAATAGGAGCCCCGCGAAGTGGGGCTCCGTCGACTTATTTTGATCTCTTTAAATATATTTTGCTGTGCAATTTGGTGATCATTTACTATTTTTGACTGTTATATGTATTTTACTGGTGATAAGTTAAACATAAGCCGTATATTTCTCGTCCATTGTAGCCTCTTCTTTAAACAAGGTCTGAAGCAATAGGTATTACCTATTACTGTAGGCTTGTATCAACACGGTGTTTGCTTTAGTACAGCCCATATCTATAAGCGACAGTTACAACTTACTATCAAGTGGGCTGTTAACTGTATGACAAAAGAGGCAGAAATAATAGGTGATGCTTCTAACATTACGTATGCTATTATGTGATGAAGTTGTTTGCTACTCAATCACGCGAGAACTTTTGAACGGATGTGGATGAATCTTCGCATACAGATAAATCGTGTCCTGGAGACCACATAGGACGATTATTTTCGAGTTTGTATGAGTTTCCATGGCATTCATGCGAGCGAAACCGCAGGCAGAAACTAATCTATACTAATATTATAAAGCTGAAGAGTTTGTTTGTTTGTTTGAACGCGCTAATCTCAGGAACTACTCGTTCGATTTGAAAAATTCTTTTAGTGTTGGATAGCCTATTTATCGAGGAAGGATATAGGCTATATAACATCACGCTATGACCCACGGAGGCGTCGCAGTAACGATAAACGCGGGTGAAATCGCGGAAATATCTAGTATAACATAAACGAGCCCAGCTACGCTAGAGAATACATAACGTCAGAAACATAATTATAGTTCCTTCAACTAATGAAGGCGAGCGGGCTATGTATGTGTGTGTGTAAGTGTCGTTCGTAACTGACCGCTCTGTCAAACACGCACACTACCGCACTGTGGATGTACACGTAAAACCCAGTGCCCACTCGCCTTCGTGAGTTGCAAGAGCTGTACGTATAATAACCATGTTAGAATGAAACATAAGATAATGGAAGTTTCACAGCTAGTTAACAATTATTTATTGACCCTCTGATCCCTAAAAGCTATTAAACCTTATGGCTGACCTTACGCACTATTCCCGTTGAACGGTCGTAATTCCAAGTACCCATAAAATCTAAGAATTTAAAATTGAATACACGTCTTTCGTGTGAACGCGAGTCGTTATGCCAATAAAAATCTTATTTGTTAAGCTTGTCAACGGGCGTTACAAGTAACTAGGTAATAAAATGCATTGAATAATCTATACTAATATTATTAAGCTGAGGAGTTTATTTGTTTGTTTGAACGCGCTAATATCAGGAACTACTGGTTCGATTTGAAAAATTGTTTTAGTGTTGGATAGCCCATTCATCGAGGAAGGCTATAGGCTATATAATAATATAATATCACGCTACGACCCACGGGGGCGGCGCAGTAACGATAAACGCGGGTGAAACCGCGGGAACATTTATAATATTATATTTGTTGTAGGTACGTTTGCTTTCCTGATTAAAAAGTGTTAAAATTAGCAATTGGGTAAGTTTCGGATCTTACTTTGATACGCAAGTAACGGAATCTAACACCAGCCTCCCAGCCCGCAGTCGACGCACCGGGCGCTAAACGATCTCCGGCCCCCATAAGCGTTGACCTGGGGCGACAGACTTGGGCAGTCTGTCAGCCATGCAGAAGCAGGCCCAAGACGGCGGCGGCGGCGCGTCATGTTCCGCGCGCGCCTGTCAACGAATGAGTGTTACAAAAAATGCGACGAGGCCGGCACGACCAAGTGGCGGCCCAAATCTGCCGGGGCTGCAGGATGAATGCGCGAGTGATCCCTGCGCCCCGGCAATAGATTGTGAGAAGGAACACCGTGATAGGTTTAGTCGGTATTACCGGGATATCTTCATCTTTTCCCGGGTGAGTCCGACATAACCCCTCCTCCCGCCCTCGCGAAGGGGCATGCGCCAATGCATTCAACCACGTTAAAAAAAGAATCTATAAGTTTGTCACCTTACGCTGTGGCAAAAATTAGGTAGGTTCAGTAATAAAAAAAACTTTTTACAGAATGTCCCAAAAAATGTCAAGACAAAGTGCAAAGATAGAATAAATTCCGCCTATGTCGCGGTAAAAAAGAGGTAGGTTTAGCAATATCTACCTACTTTTTCACAGAATGTCCCAAAAGTGTCAAGACAAAGTGCAAAGAGAGAACCTAGGCTAGGTACCTACACCCGAATCACTCCCATATATTTTTTGTTTCTTTCTTATTAATTATTTTCCTATTTTTTGTCGATGTTTGAATTACAAGAAATATTGGTAATAGGTTATCAAATAACTACCGAACGCTATTATTAGCTTTAAATAAATTAAAATTGATCCATTTTTTATCACAATTTATTTTACACTCATATTTGCTTTTATTTTGACACGTTGTATGTTCTTTTGTTTATTTTGTTGCTTTGAAGGGTGAAGTTATTTCGAAGTAATAGATACCTTTACATACCACAATATATTATTACCTAATGCACAATCAGCTTTTAGTAAACTTGTCTTATATACCTATTGAATTTCAAAATCGTGATACATTCCATCGTTTTCTTAATTGAAATTAGTATTTATGCTCATTATAGAAGCCTCGATGAGTATTCTCAGTACAAATCAGTATACTTTAACAAACATTTTATGATTTATCAATCTCAATTAATAATCCATTTAAATAAATAAACCCCTATCAATCGATTTCGAAACTATCGCGTTGCACGATTCATATAATTGAAGACGGGTATTAACGCGATCATTCTTAGTATTTACATACTTTTTTTAAATCTTGATACTTTAGCCAGGTTCTAGCTGTGTTCACAAGCAGCTGTTTCCGTCTTCTATATCTATCTTGCTCCGTGTTCAAAAAAGAACACGGCTCAAAGTAGGTAGATCTCTGTGCATATACTGCTAGCAATATATATACTTACCGGGATATCCTCAAATTTAAACCTATATTACGCCACTGTCTGTAGGTTTTTATTTTTATTTTGTATAGGTACTACTAGGGTGGCAAACAAGCATACGGCCCACCTGATGGTAAGTGGTCACCGTAGCCTATGGACGCCTGCAACACCAGAGGCATCACTTGCGCGTTGTCGACCCTTTAGGAAAGGAAGTGGGAAGAGGAAGGAGCGGGATGGGGGAAAGGGGGTGATTGGGCCTCGGGCACTCTCACTCACCGAACGAAACACAACAGTAGGAATACTGGTATTTCACGTCGATATTCTGGGAGAGGGTAGTCCTTCCCCGGTCGAGCCGGCCCATTCATGCTGAAATCAGCGAGGCTCTACTACTCGTAAAGATGTTAGAACTTCCCCAAGCCTACTTCACCTTTATCGTTACCCATATCTATAGGAGGGCTCCCGCTATGCCAGCTTCGAAATGTGTATTATAATTGTATCAGCCCTGTTTATTAATTGGCCTACAACTGCGCGCGAGCCTCTTTTCGTTGTTTTTCCAGCACGGCCCTCTATACACATCGATATATCATTTGTTATTACGAATTCACAATATCTGTTGCGGCACATATAACGTGTTAATAGAGCACATTCCTCGAGTTTAAGAAACTTTTTAATATGCTATATATTTTTCAAGTTACACGGGGGCCGTCCTGAAAACGTTTGGCTGGCACGGCCCCCTTTTTTTGCATATTTCTTCAAAAGTACTGAGTTACATTGAAAAAGAAACAGGTACATATACTCATAGAGGCGAGTACATTGCATTGGTGCACACCTAAAATGCAAATTCTGGGGGGCCGTCCTGGGCAAACGTACCTACATCAAACTGTGGTCTCCTATAACTGAAGGAGTACACTATACAAAACTAATGTCCATTTGTCTGTGCAATTTTGTGTATATTCTTTGTTGGAGATCCGTAATAACTAAATCCTAACTAATATTATAAAAGCGAAAATGAGTTTGTTTGTTTGTTACCTTTTCACGCCTAAACCACTGGACCGATCAACCTGAAATTTTGCATATACGTTGACATGTGTACAAAAACGGACATAAAAAGGGGTACAAAGTTTTGCTTCACATATATAGCATACAAGCTTACAATTAATTACTTAGGTAACTATAGATATTGTAATAATCTGAATTATAAAATTATATCTAAGACAAACACTGATTAATCCTAACTAATATTATAAAAACGAAAATGAGTTTGTTTGTTTGTTTGTTTGTTACCTTTTCACGCCTAAATCACTGAATCGATCATTCCGAAATTTTGCATATACATTGTCAGGTGTACAGAATCGAACATAGGCTACCTTCCATCCCGAAAAAAATTACTGTTCCCGAGGAAAACAATAATAACGTTCTTATGATAATAGACGGCGCCACTTGTCGTTCGAGTCATGATTGAATTATATTATTACAAGCAGAGTACAACCCGAATTGATTGTCAAATTCGAAATTATCGCGAGTGAAGCCGCGGGCAAAAGCTAGTAAATAAATAAATAAACTTTAATTATTTTGTTAAGTTTCGCTTGTCTTGATAATTAAATAATTTTCGAAAAATCACAGGATTTATATCAAACTCAAGTTCTCCGCGTGGCAGTCCAACACTCTCCCACTAGGCAAGACAAAGACGACCTGTCTTTTTTTTTTTTATATTCTATCACATACACACAACACCATCTAGCCCAAACTAAGCAGAGCTTGTACTATGGGTACTAGACAATGGATAAACATACATATATACTTTTTTTTTTGTAAATACTTACTTATTATACATAGAAACACCCAGACCAAGACAAACATCCATGTTCATGCACACAAATGTTTGACTTGTGCGGGAATCGAACCCGCAACCTCAGGCGTGGCAATCAGTTACACTAACCACTACGCCATCGAGGCCGCTTTGTCTAATAAGTAAAACAATAACTTATATAAAATCTTTTTAATGTATATATTATAATGCATGATAATTATTCAAGCACCAGGTCCAACTTCACGTTGAACTGTCCGCTGCCAAGGTCGCACGCCACCTGATAGCTCCATTTGAACGTGCCGACATCATACGACTTTTTCTGCAACAAAATAATTATTTACTCAGTTATTACCTACTCTAGTAGGAAACTAAACAAATATGTAATACATGTAGAGATACCATATATCCGTTTATGAACGGACATGTCCGAATTCCCACTCCTAATCCAAACATTCGCGCTTAGCTAATTTAAACATTCATTTTGAAGTAATTAAGCAATTGCTAAATTCATAACTTGATTTTTAAGCAATAACGAATTGATTTCTAGATATTTTTGTTGAGTTCAAAGTAATTCGAAATCGCCATCGATTATTATAAGAACGATATTGTTGTTTTCCTCGGGAACAGTAATTTTTTTCGGAATGAAAAGTAGCCTATGTCTGTTTCTGTACTCCTGACAACGTATATGCAAAATTTCAGGATGATCGGTTCAGTGGTTTAGGTGTGAAAAGGTAACGAACAAACAAACTCATTTTCGCTTTTATAATATTAGTTAGGAAGTTAGGTTAGTTAGGATAGGATAATTATTATTATGTCTATATATTTGCTATTAAATAATTAATATAATAATATAATAATAATATTCTACCACGTACACACAACACCATCTAGCCCAAACTAAGCAGAGCTTGTACTATGGGTTCTAGACAATGGATAAACATACATATATACCTTTTTTTTTTTGTAAATACATACATATTATACATAGAAACACCCAGACCAAGACAAACATCCATGTTCATGCACACAAATGTTTGACTTGTGCGGGAATCGAACCCGCGACCTCAGGCGTGGCAGTCGGTTACACTAACCGCTACGCCATCTAGGCCGACAATTAATAAAATTAATATAAAGTTGTTTCAATGATTTAAACTTTTACAATAAGCCTATTTAAGGGTGGCTAAATACTTTTGGGCGGTAGTGTATATATATACATGTACATAGGACAAAGGGATAAAAACTACCATTGTACGTGATTTTTTGTCCTTATTATGTCAATCTGAACAAAGTTAATACACACATACATACATAGATTCACGCCTGTTTCCCAGAGGGGTAGGCAGAGACTACGGATTTCCATTTGCTACGATCCTGACACACTTCTCTAGCTTCATTCACTTTCATCACATTCCTCATACACCCCCGTCGGTTCAAGGAGCTCTTAACCTGGCCTTTGTCCAGAACGCCTCCGATCTGATCGAGAAACGTTCGCCTAGGTTTTCCTCTTGCGACTGTTCCATTTACACTAGCCTTATAAACTTTCTTAGTCAGTCAATTGTTGTTTCAAACGAGTGCGCGCTAAAACCCCTGCCCTGGCGACATCCATGCCTCTTATAATTAGCAACTTATAAATATATGGTACACTAGAAGATGCCCGCAGCTACGCCCGCACATGTTTTTTTATTTATCCATTTCTTCCCAATCCCGTGGGAATTTCGGGAAATCCTTTTTTAGTGCACCCCTACAGTACCCAAGGAATACCTATACATGCCAAATTTCAGCTTCTTACGTTCAGTAGTTTCGGCTGTGCGTTGTCTGTCAGTCACTCGGTAACCGAAGAGTTTTATATATAATTATAGGTTATCTATTTCTCGTCATATGATGGTTACTCTAGTAGGTTATACATAATCTATTTTATTAGTTGGCAACAGGTAAGTAAATCGTTCTTTATTGGTATAATATGCAGTAGGTTGTTTGTTTAATCGACGGAAAATACCGGGTTGGTTCTCAAATAAATTACATTCGTTATAAAGAATCGATCTCTTCCTGTGTTTAATGTTGTAAGTGATACAATCACTTGTAATAGCGTGGCCAATAATGAGTGTTGCTATTTAAGGACTAATAATATCCTCTAGACCGAATTTCGGTCACGGCGGCCAATCTTAACCGAGGCTGGCCTTCTGTCCAGGAGATATTATGGTGCACAAGCGTGTGCACACACAAGTGCACTCTCTGTTCCCTAACTCTCATGATCCGATAGGAGGGTAATCTGACACGACCGGAGAGAGATAAAAAAGACTATTCTAACTGCCTAACTAATATTATAAAAGCGAAAATGAGTTTGTTTATTTGTTTGTTACCTTTTCACGCCTAAACCACTGAACCGATCATCCTGAAATTTTGCATATACGTTGACAGGTGTACAGAAACGGATATAGGCTACATTTCATCCCGAAAAAAATTACTGTTCCCTAGGAAAACAATAATAACGTTCTTACGATAATAGATGGCGCCACGTGTCTTTCGAATCATGATTGAATTATATTATTACAAGCAGAGTACAGCCCGAATTTATTGTCAAATTCTAAATTAACGCGAGCGAAGCCGCGGGCAAAAGCTAGTAGGAGATATAAAGATTTTAGACTGGGTAGAATGGTAACTATGAGTATCCCTACATAAGGGCTCTAGGAGACACGTCTTCGTAGACTATATACGACGTATATAGTCTACGATAGGTAGCGTTCCTCCGTCTCCGGAACATGTAAGCCCTTTGTACTACATTGTGGGGAACCTACAGTCAAATAACCGTACATTGTGTTCCTACAATGAGTAAAGTGTCAGGGCTACTTAAATAAATAAACACCACTGTCTTCGTTAAGGAGTATAGAGATATTTATTTATTTATTTGGATCGCCAACAAATGATACACATTTCTTACTTCTAAATAATAATTTACAGACATGCCTTGTGCTCATTCACTTACAGGCAACCACATCAAACAAAAATAAAAAATTTCGCCACAAAAACTAAGTAAAAAACTCTAAATACATTAACATAATATTAAAATTAAAATTATATTGAAATTAAAAAGAAAGAAGAAATAGAAAAGTTATAGTAAAAATGGGAAATTATACTTAGTCTAGTATGCTATCATAATTACCGAAGCCTGGAACCCAGGTATACAGTGATTTTTTTCTTAAATCTAAAGAAGTTGTCACCAAATATATCTAAACCTGCCAGTCGCTGAAGACTATTGTATGATTTGGCTATTCTTGTTAAAGGTGAATTAAGACCTATATTAGACTTGTATCTATATCTTTGACGTGATAGAATAAATTATTGTTTGCGACCTTTAGGACCACACCTCTGTATTTTAAAGGTTGTTACATGTTAACCGATCGAACGTCGCGCGTCGTCGTGTCAAACAACCGTTAGGATGCCTTTCCACTAAAGATGTGCGAGAATTCTTAGCCAAAGCTATAGTAAACGATTGAATTTATAGATATCCCTTATATCTTTTAATTTTCACATCTTAGCTCAAGTTAGCTCTGGCGAACAAAGGCAAAATTAAATGTAAAAAGCAATGAAGTAAAGTTTTACTCGCTAATGCAAGCGAAAGGGCGAGCCAAAGCTGCGCTTGATAGAGCTTTGCAAAGGTAGTGTACTTAGTAGGTAGGCCCCTATTGCAAAGCGGTATTTATACGTGACTCATATTCCCCGCACAATAGCTTGCGAAAAACGAAAAACATCACTAAAAGTATATATTACATTTTATTAACCGACTTCAAAATGAGGAGGTTCTCAATTCGACAATATTTTTTTTTTATGTTTGTTACCTCATAACTTTCGACTGGGTGAACCGATTTTGATGATTCTTTTTTTATTTGAAAGCTGGTGCTTCCCATTTAATTTTGATCAAGATTGGACCATTAGTTTTCGAGTTATCCTTAATAATGCGTATTTGGCTGCATTGGTGATGTTCTCATTGTTGGCAAGGTTCACTAAAAACCGAGAAATAAACAAAATTTTAACAAAAATTAAAACCGACTTCAAAAAAGAATGTTCTAAAACTTAAAATGCACTAAAATGTTTATAAATAATTGCATATTCTTGTGAATAACTAAATTTTTGTTATTTTTGGAGTCGGTGTCAGCCGCCCGCGCCGTGTGCTGCGTCTATGTGTGTAATTGTGCATGCCAATGTTATGTTATGATTATAGTAAGACATCTCATGATTAATTAGTTACAAACCTACCTTGGCTGACACCGACTCCATTAATAACAATAATTTAATTATTCACAAGAATATGCAATTACTTATTAACTTTTTGGTGCATTTTAAGTTCTAGAATATTTTTTTTAAGTCGGTTTTCTTTTTTGTTAAAACTTTAAAGACAACTCCCGCACTAGGAGTCATTTCTGTGTCGCGTCGGAGTTTACAAACATTTAAACAGCGGACTCAAAGAACACACAGACCCAGGACAACAATTTATAGATCGCACAAATTAGCCGCGGCAGCAATGATGAAGCGACCACATAAACCAATAAGCCAAGGACGGCTTATTGGTTTATGTGGTCGCTTCATCATTCAGCATCAGTTCGCATCAGTTCAAGTCACTCGACTACTTTGCTGAGACGAAGCAGAATTAATATGGCTGAACTCTTCTCCCTAGCCTTTATTATTCCCAAGTCACTTGGGGTCGGCTAGTCTGGTCTAACCGGATTTGACTGGATATCAGTTTTTACACGGAGCGGCTGCCACCTGACCTCCGCAACCCGAAGGCTAACGATACCCTAAGGCTAGACCAGAGTCAGGATATTATAGGGCACTGACTTACCAATAACGACTGCCATAAATGTTCATGGCAGCCGGGCGACAGCTTAACGTGCTCGCCGGGGCACGGAGCAGGCGATAATTTTCAATCAATACGCACATAATTTCGAAAAGACGACGTGGGTTCGAACCCGAGACCCTCTGCATTGCAGTTTGTTGATCTTCCCACTGAGCTATCGCTGCTCATAATATGGCTGCTCATAATTTTTCTTACACAGCTAGCTAGCGCAAAATGTCGTGTAGCTTACAGGAAGATACGTCTATCTTCCATGCACATTTTTCTCATTACGCTGCATCACATAGTCATCTTTAGTAAAAATCTATACTAATATTATAAAGCTGAAGAGTTTGTTTGTTTGTTTGTTGAACGCGCTAATTGCAGGAACTACTGGTTCGATTTTTAAAAAATTGTTTTGGTGTTGGATAGCCTATTTATCGAGGAAGGCTATAGGCTATATAACATCACGCTACGACCCACCGGGCGGTGCAGTAACGATAAACGCGGGTGAAACCGCGGGAACATCTAGTATCCCAATAATTTTATAGCTCAGCATTGGTACGTCTATCTATCTCGACCATTTTTCCCGCTCGCTTACACCACAAAGCTTTGTTAAAAATATCCAAATAATTTTATAGCTTAGCCCACGCTTATCGCTAAACAGCTTTAGTGGGAAGACACCCTAAGTCACGTACACAGCGTTAGCCTTACTTAACACAAAGGATAATCTCTGACAGTTACCGTGTAATTCCCACGGTTACTTACAATATGACAAGGGATTAAGTTATTAATCCCCTCTCCTGTGTTGCCTGCAGGTTAGTAAAGGTTAGGGTTGCCAACGTAAAATAGTAAAATGGCCTGATAAAATCTAAGATTTACAGAGAGAAAGAAAGAAACATTTATTTGCACAGAATACAGGTGGTACCAGATTTAACAATGGTGAATAGTTAGGCATGCAAATATTAATAATTATATAAAACAATTAAAATATTAGTAACAAATAGCAAACTATATTATTATTTACAATACTACATTCTATTAAAATTTATAAATAATCAGATTCATTGGTTTTATTTTGCATGAATCTCTCTTCTATACAATGTGGATTTTCTTAGTATGCGTATGCTCCATGCTTTTTACTAATATAATAAACTAGGTGACCCGCGCAGCTTCGTCTGCTTCACATAAGAGAATGTTCCCCGTTTCTACAACATTCTTCATTAATGCTCCGCTCCTATTAGTCGTAGCGTGATATTATATAGCCTAGAGCCTTCCTCGATAAATGGGCTATCCAACACTAAAATAATTTTTCAATTCGAACTAGTAGTTTCTGAGATTAGCGCGTTCAACCAAACAAACTTTTCAGCTTTATAATATTAGTATAGACTAACTGCGCCCGCGGTTTTACCCGTGTTTATGATTACTGCGCAGCTCTCGTGTGTCGTAGCGTGATGTTATATAGCCTATAACCTTCCTCAATAAATAGGCTATCCAACACTAAAATAATTTTTTGATTCGAAACAGTAGTTCTTGAGATTAGCGCGTTTAACGAAACAAACAAACAAAATAACCTTCCTCGATAAATAGGCTATCCAACACTAAAATAATTTTTCGATTCGAACCAGTAGTTCCTGAGATTAGCGCGTTTAACCAAACAAACAAACAAACTTTAGCTTTATAATATTAGTATAGATAAGGAGTTTGTGAAGATGTTTGGTAATACATCACACAATAACTGTTGAACTCATTTGAAATGTAGTATCTACATACATATCTTGGGGAAATATATAGGATACTTTTTATCCAAATATACGTTCCCGTGAGATTCCTTTGGGCGACTCTTCGCCCAAAGGAATCTCACGGGAACTCCCTCTGGGCCAAACCGAAAATCACTAAAAGGAGTCTTAAAGCCCAATTTGAATAAAAACTACATATTATATCAGTATCATTCGGTTCGATTCCCGAACAAGTCAAACATTTGTGGGCATGGACATGGATGTTGGTCTTGGTCTGGGTGTTTCTATGTATAGTATGTAAGTATTTGCAAAAAATAGTATAAGTATATGTATGTTTATCCATTGTCTAGTACCCATAGTACAAGCTCTGCTTAGTTTAGGCTAGATCAGAGGTTCCTTTTTCTCATAGATCACTTTCAAAACTCCGGTCCGGTGGACCCCCTGCAGCTACATTTGGGCCTTCAGCGAGTGGTATTACTCAAAATATCCTATACATTTATAGGTGAAGTCAAGCCAACATTTTAGTTCTTCACTATGGAAAACAAATAAATTTTCGTGGACGACGGCTCACGAATTGTGAACCCCCATTTTTTTGTCACGCCAACGTAGACCCCCATCGAGTCTCCCGTGGACCCCTGGGGAACCACCTCCAGGTGTCCACCCCTGGGGGTCTGCCTGGACCACTTTGGGAACTACTAACTGGGCTAGATGGTGTTGTGTGTATGTGATAGAATATTAGTATCATTAAATGCTAAGAGTAACATACTAGCTGGGAATCGAACCGGTTGTATTTAGAATAAAAAGTACCCAACTATCAACACTCTCTTTAGTTTGACATCTCATTACTCTCCAGAATTTGTACCTGTGTGTTGTAATATTGCACAGACATAGTATCGAATCCTAGAGAGGAAATGTTGAAACTGTCCCACTGCTGGGCATAGGCCTCTTCTTAGTTTGACAAGGGTTGGGCTATAGTTCACATACTTTACTCATCTTCGAAAACATTATGTAGAGTTCTCACACATGTAAGTTTCTTTTTTCTTTTTTATACAATTAAGGTGGCCAACAAGCATACGGCCCACCTGATGGTAAGTGGTCACCGTAGCCTATGGACGCCTGCAACATCAGAGAATCCCTGGAATGATATTAGTTTATGTTTGCAAATTTTTAGTAGCAGCACGGAGTCTGACAACGCTCCCAGTAAATGTCTATAGGCTCGCCCTGTTTTACGTATGCCAAAAGACATGAAGATCCAACCCACTACACTCGATGCAATGGAGAGGTGACTATTTAAACCACTGAGCCATCCGTAAAGTTGACTATGAACTTAAATGTATAGTCATAATACTTACGAGTATCTGAACAGCTTGTCTCGTGTGAGGGTCCCAGTCGACTCGCTCGCCCACCACAGGGGTCTGAACAGGCCCAGAGCTCTGCCTACCCCCTATTTTCCAAACCGCCCATAATGCAAAGCCGTTCACTAGCTGAGGTCCTGGGGACTCAGTTTTCCTGTAATAACAAAAATCTTTAAGAAAAATAAGAGTTTTAAATTATTTATTTTTTTGCATCTAAGTTGGCAAACAAGCATACGGCCCACCTGCTAGTAAGTGGTCACCGTAGCCTATGGACGCCTGCAACACCAGAGGCATCACTTGCGCGTTGCCGACTCTTTAGGAAAGGAAGTGGGAAGGAGAAGGATCGGGAAATGGGAAAGGGGGTGATTGGGCCTCCGGCACTCTCACTCACTAAACGAAACACAACAGTAGGAACACTGTTATTTCACGTCGATATTCTGTGAGAGGGTAGTTCTTCCCCGGTCGAGCCGGCCCATTCATGCTGAAATCAGCGAGGCTCTACTACTCCAAATTTTCTGTGGGTTTTGGGTAAGATGGCCGGGAAAGGTGAATGTTATTGGATTTTACTGTCTTCAGAGTAATAGTACGGAGTCTAGAATTGTGCACGATATACGGTAATGAGCATGCCTCTATAACGTAGGACTTAAGACTGCGCCGAGCGAAAGGTGCCAAAACAGGCGGTCATAGTTAAGTGAACAAAATCAACACTTTTTGTTTAATACAAATATAAAATATACATTTAGGGTCAGCGCCGACGGACGGAGTGGCGGCGAAGAGACTAATTCAGTAACAATTTAAATTCAACCCAAAGCGCTTCAGAATACAATTGTATTTGGTACAACGAAATAAAATGACCGCGCTTTGAGTCGCTCGCCGTCATTTATTTCGTTGTACCAAATTCAGTCGTATTCTGAAGCAGTTTAGGTTGAATTTTAATTGTTACTGAATAGTCTCTTCGCCGCCACTTCGTCCGTCGGCGCTGACCCTTACCATAACAATGAATGTGTTTACAATTACTCCGTGTAAAAAACTTAAAATAGTTAATATTTTCGCCTACAAAATTACATAATTTTTTATGTGTGAATGTGAGAAATCAATTCGACAGGTTTTCTGTACATAAATGTACTCCTGACATAAATCACAATGTTTCTTACATTATATCTTGATATATGTATGGGTTATGGGTAAGTGTGCTTATGTTGTTAAGGGACTAAGGTTTATCTGGTGATTTACAAATCAACTCTATATTGGTTTGTATAATGTACTCACATCGGAGCATCCACCCCATCGTCCGCGTACGTAGGCTTGAGGTCTGAGAAGTCTATGGTCAACAATTTGACCGGCTCCCCGCGACTCTTACACGGATACTCCCATAGAGGTTGTGACTCTATCGCCGCGTCACTTATCTCACGAGAATTCTGAAAAATAAATTAAATATTGACTGCACGTGAAGGATACCTGGATGAAAGGCTTAAAGCGATGGTTCTCTATTCTGCCGTGGTAATCGAGAGAGCAGTAAGTCAGAAAAGACAGTTTTAGAAAACAGCGCACAAAGATTTTGTTACAATTTTAACGTTTGTGATAGCGGAGGCCCAATCACCCCCTGTCCCTCTTCCCACTCCTTCTCCTTCCCACTTCCTTTCCTAAAGGGTCGGCAACGCGCAAGTGATGCCTGTGGTGTTGCAGGCGTCCATAGGATACGGTGACCACTTACCATCAGGTGGGCCGTATGCCTGTTTGCTACCCTAGTTGTATAAAAAAAAACTATATACTCGATTTTTATGTTTGTTTTATGTCAAAAGAAAGGAAAAAAATATGTTGTTTACAGTAGTGTAGTGTGTGCTTCGGGCTGAGCAACATCTTTTTTTGACAGATACTGCGACGCACACTGCATACGCTAGGTTATATACCTATTTATTAAACGGATCGAGCCAAGGGTTTAATATTTTTATTTGTTTATTTGCATATTTTTTGATTGCATTGATTGCATTGACATTCATGACAGACGTAACAACTACACTCAACTATAAGTGGCGTTCGGAAACACAATCTGTAAGACAATGTTCCTTTGCTTATTTCTTTTTTTTTTCTGTTTTGTGTTTTGTTGTGTAATTTTCACATGCAGTGTTTTGTAGTATATCATATGGTTATATTACACTAATTTTTTATAGACTACTATATATACATGTATATATTTATATACACTTTTATGTATGAATAAATATAGTATAAATAAATATATTGTTTAAGTTTATATTTATTATTTTTATCTCATGTTTTATATGTTTTACTTTTTTATGCATTGATCTATATTAATAAATTATTGTTAGTAGGCCTGCGAGAATACCAGCGTTGCAGTCTATACTGCAACAATAGCTGACGCAGTTGCCTAATTTGATCTCCATGTACCGTTTTCGGGTTAATTGTATTATCTAATATTGTTTTTAAAATTATGTATATATGGAGATGCAAATAAAACATTTTTCTTTCTTTCTTTCTTTCTATTTGTTTTTTTTTATTACCTATTTGTGTTTATCTTTTTATTTTTATTTTTTGCTTTCAGTTATATTATGTAATATTTATTTTAATCAATGATGCCATCAATTTATGATATTATATATTTTAAATTGTCATTTACTTTTGTCCTAGTGCCCCATTGTCTTTTCCTGTCTAACTGTATACCTACTACGTTTATGCTGTCTGCAGTGTGTTGTGTGTTTTTCTGTCAAAATATATATTTTCTTTCTTTCTTAAGGAGCATGCTAAATCAGTAATTTAAAAAAATGCCCACCTTTGATTTACTGCCCTCTCGATTACCACGGCAGTATAGTTGTGCTGATGAACATTGCAAGTAAATTAAATTAATATTGTTTGACCATTTAATTACTGAATGCACGGATAGCGTAGCGGTTAAGTAGTCGCCTCGCCACTGTGCCGAGTGTTGTGGGTTCGATGACACGGGTCAAAATTTGTGCGATCCAGAAATAGTTTTTTCTGAGTCTGGGCGTTTTTTGTATCCGTTGTTTGAATGTTTATAAAGTCTCAAGATTTATTTCTAGTGTCGTCTTTTTAAAAGATTTTATTCACTGGTTTGAGGTCCCGGTTTCAATTCCAATACTACTTAGTTAAGTTTTCAGCCCAGTGGGGAGACCAACAGACTGCAATGCAGAGGGTTTCGGGTTCGAACCCAGATCGCGCACCTCTGACTTTCGGAAGTTATATGACTTTTCGAAATTATGTGCGTATTGATTGACAATTATCGCCTGCTCCGTGCCTCGGAGAGCACGTTAAGCCGTCAGTCGCGACTTCCATGAACATCTATGGCAGTCGTTATTGGGAGAGTGTCGACACAAAAGATCCCACTGGGTCGAAGTGTCGCCGGTCTGCACTGACTGGCCTCCACATAAGATAAGATAAGATATTTAAGTTTTCTCTTAGAAATATCTTGGCAAATAAGATGCTATACAAAAGATCGCAACCGGAAAAGCTCGTTTTATGTTCCTGCCTGAGTAGAGTAATGTTTCTATTTTACTGTCAGCAGTGGACCAGTAATCACATCATGTCCTTTTTTAAGGGACCAGAAAGCGCGAGTGTTGTCTCTGGCAATTGAGTCGTCTTTAAGTTATGGTACATCACAGCTTCAGAAAGGTTATCCAAAATTTAATTTTATTTGAAAATTATTTTTTATATCCAAATATTAAAATAGGTAAAATCCTAACTAATATTATAAAAGCAAAAATGAGTTTGTTAGTTTGTTACCTTTTCACACCTAAACCACTGAACCGATCATCCTGAAATTTTGCATATACGTTGTCAGGTGTACAGAAACGGACATAGGCTGCCTTTCATCCCGTTCTTATGATAATAGATGGCGCCACGTGTCTTTCGAATCATGATTGAATAATTATATATTACTAGTTTTCACCCGCGGCTTCGCTCGCGTAAATGTAGGTTAGGTTAGGTTTGCAACCCGCCCTGTTGAGGCGGTGGACGGAGGACCTGGCTCCACCGGTCCCGGGCCAGTGGACGGTGGAGGCCATTCGCCCGGTCCTCCAGGGGTGGATAGAGCGGCGATTCGGGTCGCTGACCTTCCGACTGGTGCAGGTGCTTTCCGGGCACGGATGCTTCGTTAAGTATTTGCACCAGATCGCGAGACGGGAGGCGACCCCGGCCTGCCACGAGTGTGGGGCGCCGGAAGACACGGCGTCCCACACGCTGGAGGCGTGTGCCGCATGGGGGCCGCAGCGGTACACGCTTTCGGCCATAATAGGCGGGGATCTCTCCCTGCCGGGCGTGATCAACGCCATGCTCGGCGGCGAGATGTCGTGGCAGGCGGTGGTCTCCTTCTGCGAGGCTGTCATGGCGCAGAAGGAGGCCGCGGAGAGGGTCAGGGAGAACAATCCCCTCGCTGACCCTCTCCGGCGCAGACGGACGGGAGCGAGGAGGAGGCGATTTGCCCGCCTTCTCGCTCCTGTATAGTGGGGTCACTGGTATAGAGTCGGGGGACTCTGTACCGGCTTGCACGGCCCCACACGTCTGGGGGGGCGGCCTTGGTGAGCAAGGCCACCCCTCCACAGGTGCTGAGGCCCGGTTACCATCAGCCGGGCCAACCGCCGGGGCGGGATGGTGATTGCTAACGCGACCCCATCCCGCCCCACCCCGTCGGCGGAGGGACTGCTCACCCCAGGTTTTTAGTATGTATACCGACCCCCTTCAGGGGCGGAGTTTCACATAACTACCCTCCCCCTCCCGGGGGAGGGGGTATCCATAAAGGACTTTCCTGGGTAAAAGAAAAAAAAAGAAAAGGTTAGGTTTGCAACAGTTATTTTTTCTGGATGAAAGGTACCCTATGTCTTATTTTGTACCCCTGACAACGTGTATGCAAAATTTCATGTTGATCGGTTGAGTAGTTACGGCGTGAAAGCGTAACAAACAAACAAACTCATTTTCGCATTTATAATATTAGTAAGGATTGTTACAAGCAGAGTACAACTCGAATTGATTATCAAATTCTAAATTAACGCGAGCGAAGCCGCGGGCAAAAGCTAATAAATAAAATATGTAGTTTACTAGTTATAATAATACCTATACTAACCTTATAATAATACCTATACTAACCTCAACTAGATGGTCGAAAACCGCCATATTGATCCCTTCACACTTGTCTAGAGGTATCCTTATTTTATGCAGATCTTGGAACTCTACCGGCATCGCCCATATTTCACAACCTTCAGGTATAACTGACGAACAGTTTTTCAATTTACTGCTATACTTATGTAATAAATGCGCCATCTTTAAATTCTCCCAAGGTAATAATGCGTTCACGAAATTTGGATCGCAAATTATATTAGTAACTTCACTTAATATTTCATCAGTAGCTTCTGATATAAAATTGACATTTTGAATATTATTTGTGGCAATATATTCATTTAAAATTCCAAGATTGAGGTTTATACTTTCTAGAATGTATACGGATTTCGCGCCAATTTTTGCCGTCGATAAACCCATTAGGCTGGCTCCATTCAAATCTAGAACGACGGAATCTTTCGTAACAACCTCTTTTATTTGTTCTAGGAACCTTTTACTTCGTTTTCCATCATTTAAATATGAGACATGAGTTCTGGATAAAGCCATATGTATACCACAATCGCAAGAAGGTCTCTTATGATGCTGATATTTATTTTTGTCGTCTTCTAAATAGAACCATAGAGAATATTCGTCTTGGCAGGATATGAGTTTTGCCTCTGCTCCTTTCTGGACGGAGAGTGGTTGTGGGAGGTAGTATACTGCTTGCATCCAATGATCGCGCCAGGGTATCGTGTCTTGTGGACGTTCTACAGATAGATTGGCGTCAGGGTGACACCACCATGGCGCACAGCTTAGGACTATTTTACCTGAAATAAAGATAAGAAGAATATGAAAAACGTCATGCACCAGTGTATTTTTCATATAGTCCAAAAAAGCCATTATTATTAATAGATACAGCCTAATTTGAAATCAAACTGAAAAGCATTTACAACAGTTTGGTCATTCAACATATTAATAAATTATTAATTTAACATAATCAGGCTGTACAACGCACGGCGTAATTCAAACCCGACATCTGTATCTCAACAATCCAGCTCCCTTTCGAATAGACAACCATTGCTGTCTGGATTAAACAAACAATTTTGACGTTCACAAGTGTTACTTCGTGACCTAAATTAATTCATTATTTTTTACTTTAACCACTACAATCAACGACTATCCACTAGCGCCGACACTATAAGGCCTGGGGATGCCCAAGCTACATACCGCTAACGGTTTTGCACCTAAGACCCAATAGGCACAAAGTCCTGGTTTCCATATCAAGAAACAAGTTGTTATAGCTACGGACAGTTAAATATATTTTATAGAATATCTGCCAAAAAAAAAGTCCTATACCAGGCCTAAGTGCATGAAAAGTGACAATGGATATATTCGTTAGTTAAGGTTTAAGAACAACTTTATTTCTCATAAAGAATTGTATACATAATTCACTTACTGAGAAACAATGTTTAAAACTAAGATTAATATTTTTAGAGCGCACATGGGTACGTAAATAAAATAAAAACAAAGCGAGAAAAATAATAACAACGATGTGGCTAAACAAATAACAACAGTATGACACTCGGTCCTAGCCAAGCACGACATGGATACATGAATTGATTTTTATAGATGTGGCATTGATGGCATAGTCTGTCATCATTAACAATTTTTGTAATATTTGCGTTTTACTATTATAAGACTATTTTAATTTTATTCCATTATTCTATTTATATGTTTTAAGTATATATGTGGTTTATGAACCATTTTAAATATTGGATATTATTTGTTTGAGTTTAGTTAGAGGTACATACTTAATCTATATATTCTATGTGTATTTTATATATGTGTTATTGTATAGATATAATATATAGATATATATATATTTACTATTATTTGCCTGCTTATTTGCATGTATTAATTGTATGAATTTTGAGTAGCTTTTTGAATCGGGGATAACTCTTTTCTTCTTTTATTTCTGATGGTAATTTATTGTATATTTTAATGCCCTCAAACTCCAAATTTCTTTTTCCATAATAAGTTCTAGGTGGGCGGGTCACTAAGTAACTAGAACGTCTTAAATTCATCTTTCGTATTTGTTGTTTTGTTACAAACTTTAAATTCGAATGGATTTCCTTATTTAATATTTTACGTATAAGAATACATGTGTAGTATATGTACGTTTGTTTTATATTCATTATTTTTGTTTCCTCGTATAACTTTTCAGTTGGTGTCCGAAAATTATAATTAAATAAAATTTTTATTAATCTATTCTGAACCCGTTGAATTGGATCTATATTAGACTTTGCTCCGGTACCCCAGATTTCAATTAGATAGTCGATATGAGGCTTAACCAGAGAATTAAAAATTAAATATCGCACTTTTCGAGGGAGACAATTTGTTAGTTTTTCTTTACTATTCAATGGAAAAGATATATTTTCGATATATTTTGAAATGGCTACCCAAAAAATATTTTCGATAATAATTGACGCCTCTGCTACTCACCTTCTGTATCCATATTAAGTTCCCACCACATAAACACGACCTGTGCCTTTCCTGTCTCAGTCACATTGAAGTCCTGTTTGACTGTGCGCTTGAATATGATGGGTGTGCGTCCGGACCAGTCGTAATAGAACACCGGTATCTGGTCCGAGAGCTCGCGGAATGATTGACGAGGGAGTTGGGACAGTTGGAGGTCGTGGACTGCAGCTGACCCGGGGCACTCTTTCATCTATAATGTATAATATGTTATAATAACCTTCTTATACATAGGCCCACGCTTGTTTCTCAATGGGGTAGGCAGACACTACAGTTTTTATTAATCCCACAGCCACCAGTTTACAACAGATACCTATAAATAAATTAAATTAAAATACCATGTATCAATCATCTTTAAGACCATGTTTTATGCAAATAAAGATTTATTATTATTAAATTTTGCTGATGGCTTCGCTCGCGGGTCAGATTAATAACAGTACTTTTTCTGGATGATGATGATGAGAGGTTTTGTGTGTCCTTTTACCGCTGCCCCTGACAACGTGTATGCGAAATTTCATAATGATCGGTCACGTAGTTAAGGCGTGAAAGCGTAACAAACAAACTCTCTTATAATATTAATTAGAATGTGTAATAGGATAGTTGCCTGTTTGTATAATGACATCACATTTGCGTTCAGCATCGGCAGTTTGATTCTTCCACATACAAATATGGTTAAAACAGTTAAATTGTAATTAAAAAGATAAGAAGCAATTAAAGTACCTTCTCAGGGGTCCTCAGCACAACATCCAGATCAGCATCAGCTAAATCATTCAGCTTGTTCCACTTCCATAGAGTCGAACACTCTACTACTTGTGCATAAATGACAGCCGAGTCTGGCACTACTACACAATCTTTTTCTAAAAGATGCTTGTGTGCATGAGAGAATGTTGAAAGGGCTCCTGAAAATAGTATTTGTGTGATTTATTATATATCAAGAATATAATAAATTAGTTTCTGCCGTGAATCCCACGGGAATCACATGAGATAAAAGTATCCAAAATGTGGTCTGTAGCTATGCTAAGTTTTAACTAAATCTATTCAACAATTAGTTTAATTGTGTTTGAATAATGATATTAGTAGGATATAGACAACTTAGAATGGTTCCTATGTCATAATACAGGGATTACAAATCAATTTTAACCAACAAGTTTTTCCGTTCAGGAGCGATCCAGGAGGTCTAGGCAAATCATAATAGGGAGGTCACTATCTAAACCATAGCATTGTTAAACTATTTATAACATTAATGTACAACAAGTAATCAGCAGAAATCTGAAAATTCATTACTGCATAAGTGTTACCATATGAAATACTTATAATTTCAACACTGAGTACCTGTACTGAGACCCACTTGTGCTGAGATGTTAAGAGCATATTGCCTGTGGCACCTCAGGCAGTTGCAGTCACCTCAATTCAAAAGGTTTAGAACTCCTTGCATTAACTCCAATTGCAAACATACCATGACATCCTTGCTAAAGGTCAAGTAAACGGCATAATTATGGTTCATTACATCTTCTATAGTGTTTTATTGCTGAAAGACTAACTCTCCCTATGGCTAAAAACCAAACTTGAACCTCATAATCAGACTAAACATTAATATTTCAAATAACTTATTCTTTACCTTCACCAATCAACTCTGTGTCAAATACTTCTGTAACTAAAATATTCGCTTTTTGTTTCATATCTCCTTCCTCTCCTACGATAATCTCTGTAGATCTCTTTGGTATAACCGTGATCTTATCAGCAACATTGTTATGTTGCAATATTTTCAGACAGCAATCTGCCATAGGCTTGAATGCTTCACAAGCTACTATGGAGTCGGCTCCACAGTTGGCTGCCATTATTGATAGCAAGCCTGTGCCAGTGCCTGGAATGATAAATGCATATTAACATTTAGTCTAAATGTGAATAAAGTGTAAATAATCTTTATTGATATAAAGCATTATTTCCTTCTATCTGCACTAATATAACTGTATTGCAAATGCAAGGCCTCTAAATGATGAGTATGTTACAATATTGTGTCAATTAATAGACTAATGACTTAATGTATACTAATATTATAAAGCTGAAGAGTTTGTTTGTTTGTTTGAACGTGCTAATCTCAGGAACTACTGGTTAGAATTGAAAAATTCTTTTTTTATTGGGTAGCTTATTTATCAAGGAAGGTTAAAGGCTATAGACCATCACACTATGACCCACAGGGGTGGCGCAGTAATCATAAACGCGGGTGAAACCGTGGGCAGAACACATATAAAAGAAAATAAATGTTGTGTTTGTGTGTGTTAAGCATGTGTGCTAGTTGTAGTGTGATTCTTAGTGAATGTGGCTGTGTTTTACTACTCAGTACATGTTACTTTGTTTTCTATGACATTGTAATCTAAGTAATTATCAAGCTAATGTATTATATATACAACATAATATTTGTTGACCTTGTATATTAATATTAAAACAAAACTTTACTCTTTATCATGGACACCAGCAGCAGGATGCAAGGGGGTGCACTCGCACCCCCCTGTCAGGGAAAATACAAAAAACATAGAATGTTTTCTGTTTCAATGTGCGAAATGCATTCAATAATATACTCGCATTTGAATTTGACATTACATTTATGTACATAATATACATGTATAATTCTATATTTTATATCAGTTAAAGCCTAGATCTACGAATTGAAAATTTTTAAGTTAAGCTTATCTTGTCTAGTACCTATCTATCTATATAGTGTGAAAAATGAGTTGATTAAAAAAAAAGTATTTTTCAGAGTGTAGCAAAGGGTGTGCAAGTGGGTTGGGACTTTTTAAACACCTCAATAGAAACTAACCTGTAGAAGAGTCAAATTATTCAGCAGCTGATATGATGACAACATTAGAGAAAGGTGCACAGAACTAATGTCAACAAACAGGGTACAAAATAAATTATTATAATTTGTTACAAGCAAGAAGTAGTTGATCTTTGCTGACAGAGCTGTGATTTATAAGCTTGTTCCAAATTTAAAGATGAATTTTGAATTTAAAATATCTTGGTCTCTGACATATAATACATGATATAGAAAATACAAACCTATGTCCAAAACATTAGCTTTCTTCCCATCGCTGTGCATTTTTTCAATGGCTAGTTTTAAAGCTCTGTAATACTTTTGATTGCGCTCTGTATCATGCAGCATGTCTGCAAATGCAGAACGCGCAATCTCTTGATGATAATCATAGTCTTCATCTTGTATATTCCACTCCGTACTCCCAGTAATGGGATTCTTGGACTGTGTAAACACTTTCATCTTGCTAACAGTACTTTTAAACCTATAAGAAAGTATTATGACAGAAAATCGCTCAGAAACGCCGATTAACCGAAAGAAAAACACTGTCAGTTATACCTTTTATCTACAATAAAACTACGAATCGTACGTAAATGTATAATCCTCATTTAAAATAGCCTAATGTTATAGAGGTTTAACCATAGAAGTGATTAGTTCTATACGAATTCATATTACAATAACTTGATAACATAACCTAGAAGATAAACCATCTTTGAATTTAGTGCATGGGTCGGAATGTCAGAATCTTGCCTACATTGAAGGAAAACTTCGACACATTCGCCCTCTTTTTCTTAGACATGGAACTATTTTCGTTCGTAAGTACCTACATACAAAAACACTTGTACCTCACAGCCATCCTACCAGTTAAACTAAAACACTACCTATTAGTAGAATTTAGCTTATGAGTTGTGACTTACAAAATTCAAATCGATACTAGAAAAATTAGTAATGAGATAATAGAAGATATGTCCTATATTTTATTTTAATACATTTTTATAACTACCAAAATATGTATAATAATATGTTTATACAATGTTTTTCTCGTATTGTAACCGAATGGTAGAAATACAGTTTTTCGTAACGTCAATCTTCTTTCATTAGCTGTCATCAGTCATCACACAAAATAATTAATGGCGATTTGTTTACATGCTCTTGCGCAATTATTTTTATGTTTCGCTGTATTTGCGTTGTTTTCTGTGATATTCACGTCGAGTTGAGCATCAGTTCCTTCGAGTCTACCAGGAAATCAAGCATCTTCACCGGTGTTGTGTCTTTTCACGTCAAGTTCGGTACTCCGTGTAACGAAGTCTAGGCCCTCCAGTTTGGCAGTTTGGTCCTTATTTACTGAAGAATTCAGATAAACAATGTTGTGATTTTGGCAAAACCTTTAAAAATATATGGTGAAATATAATTTTTTTGTGATTGTATATCCTATGGTTTTATTTGTATTACCAAAACTACATATTTAATTGAGAAGTTAAATAAATCGACACAGTTAATACTAAAATTAGTGACATCTATCGCCATTTTAAACGAAACAAAATTGCAGAGTTGCTTGCTAGTTTTATAGATGGCGATGCAATCGCTTAAAATGTCAAAGAGTCCAGTCTATTACCGATAAATACTAGTCTATGATTTAGTGATTACTGCGTAGACTGAGGAAACCAACTCTGTCTACGGATTACTGTGATTAGTGATAGTGACAAACACAGATTACAGAGAGTGTGACAAATGATAATGACAATAGTGACAAAACTGATTACTGGCAATGTTGCCACATGCATGTACCATCGCCGTCAACCATCAGAAATAACACTAGTGAATACAAGCATTATATTATATTTATTATGATTATATTAGTGAAAATAAATAATTATATCCATTAATGAAAAAATATAAATGATTATTGCCAAAATAAATCATTCCATCGTGCATCGCCGCAATCCGTAGAAATCACAAAACCAGTGACAGCACAAAACAGAGAAATAATCTATGTTCTGTGAATGACAGGGTGACCAGTGCTGCCATAGTGTATTCAAACTTGAAGACAACCTCTAAAAAATGTGTGTGTGTACCAGAGTACACAGGTAAGAAGTGAAACTTCTTTACGACATTAATTAGTTAACAAAAATTATTTAACTAACTTTAATATTAATATTTATTTCATAACTTAATAAAAATAATTCAAAGCAGATATTTAATGACTTAATCAATTACACAAGTTATGAATAAATAATTGGAATTATCTTTTCAAAGTAATACAATTATATGATGACAGTTAATCTTGTAGAAATGCAACGATTTTATAAAATTAAAAATGAATAAATAAATCATTAAAAACGAATAATTAAAAAAGATGTACGTATACATATTTTTATTTTCTAATCGTGTTTTGTTTTATTTTTAAATTATTATTTAATTTATATTTTTTATTGTTTTTAGAATTAATAATGTTCACTAGATTTACAGTCATATTTATTAATGCTTGCTAATTTTAACAGATTTATATACATTCACTGATACTTACAATCAAAAAGTGAGGTTACCTCAAATAAATATTAAAATCATGCTCATACGTGTTGAATTTATAAAACGAAATATATAATCACTCTCACTTTTCTTGTAAATTCACTTAAATTTGAATAAGTCTTTTTATTTTATCACTTTCAAATTAATATATTGTTATTCTTATTTCAAACCAAACTTCAAAACTAATATATTGTTGTTATTATTATAAATATATTACATTATATTCTTTACGTCACTATACTAAACTTTGATAAAAAAGCAACATGGCGCGTAACCGAAAAACGTGACGATTTTTTTTTACACTGCTACAAAATTTCTCCCATACGTCGATAAAGAAGTTTCACTTCAATAAATATCAACATTTAGAATCAGCAATCGGCGCTCGCCCTTACGCTGCGCTTTTTGTTTATTATTTCCGTAAATCTGTACTCAAAAGTCTTGTTTGTCCAAATCCTGTTGCATATCTGTAGGTAACTTTAGCCTACGTAAGATTTTGAAGTTCCAGAGTAATCTTAACTAACTTAGAAAATCGGCTAGACACATGCATTATACATATGCAACAAAGTCTAAATCTCCTTATTAATTAGAATAAGAATTAAACGACAGATTACTTAGAATCCAAGAATTTAGAACAAAGCTGCCGTTTTATATTCTAATGTCCGTTACAAATACTTAAAATTTTTACAAATAAAAAAATTATAACTACTTATGATAAATCACTAGCACAACTGTAATATTGTCTAGTAAGTAGGTAAATAATTAAATTTTTGTCGCTGAAGATGTAAAATCGGGTGCTGTACCGCAAATTGGGATAGGTATACACAATAGGTCATATAGGTCCAGCAATGACTTGCGTTGCTTGACTTTATTCAACATAACAAAAATAAATGAACTGTTTAATTTGATTCGAGACGCCCTGTGTGCTTGCCTGCACAGACATAAGTAGTTGGGTATTATACTTAGGGAGCCCTGCAAAAGAGTTTCATTGCGAACAGTCAAATAATTTTCCGTGGCCAGTTACTTTGTCAAAGCTAATCAATGCTTTGTCATGTCAGTTTGAATGAGTTGTTTGTATAATGTTTAATTGTGTATAAAATCATTGCATATATTTTAACAAATCAAAATATACAAAGACCAACATATTGTGCTGCTTGAGATAATAATTATTATACTGATAACAGTTTTTTCAAATGGCAGTTTCTATTGGGTCGTAAATGTCTTATGTCAGTTATCAACTTTCCGACGTTTTGCTATCATGGCGGCCGCCGTCGGTAGGATTTGTGGGGCACGACTTTTGAAAAAATATGGCATAGTTGCACCCCAGGTACTGAAAATAATTCTAAACAATTAGGTGTTTAGTTTAAGTTGTTACTTTGTATCTGTTTAGTGATCTATATGTTACTAATGACGGTGAAATTCAAGTTCAAAGTGTCACGGAAAACTGCTGTATTTTACTTAATTGCTCTGTACTCAGAGCATTACAACGTGTCATAAGTAATAATGTGCTTGTTGAGGTCTAGCTGAAGCGTAAACTGATACGAGTGGTTTCTGTCATTTTCACGGGCAAGTGATAACCTATTCCTCATTATGTAACAAGTACATACGATATCTAATGGAGGCTGTCCATTGCAGGTTAGTCAGCTGTCCACCAACACTCAGGGATGGACTACAAACAGGAAACTGGTGAGTGTAATACATTTTCGGAATTTGGGCAAATTTTTGCCATAAGTGTTATTGGGTTTGTTGGTCAGTTATTGATTGTGCAACATCAATATAGATATACCCATTAGGCCTTGTTGTTCTTGTGTACCAACACTAAAGCTCTACACTATCTATAAGCTTATTCAAATCAATAAATCATGTACAACTCAAAGAATGATGCAAAAAACAAGCATTGCCAAAATCTTTACAATTACCTTGAAAACCACACATATTAAAAATATACAACTATTGAGGTAACAAATAACCCAAATTTTTGAAATGTAGGTATGACTATATAAAAAATTCAATTTTATTAAAAAAGTATAAGGTGACAAGGATTAATATTTTTTGCACAAGCATTATTGATTTTGTTAAATCAGAATCAAAAATAAATTTATTCAAGTTAGGTTACAAGGTAACACTTATGAATGTCAAAGTTACACAATTTTTTTTCTGTGAATTTACATTTACTGCCACATTTAGCAAAGCAAGGGTGTAGGGTTCATGAGAAGAACGGGCAAGAAACTTAAGATAATGACTAGATCTATTACAGATTTATACAAATTGCCTGTCACATTTGAAATTGATTATCTTAGGATTATAATCACGAGTATGCAGAACTAACTACTAACTTCATAATATCTATATATGTATGTAAAAATTGTAACTTCCTTAGTAGGTATCTATCCTTCACTAAAACGCACTTTCAATTTTTGTCCAGTGGCTGTCAACCTTAGGTGTAGTAGGTGGTGGTTTAGGAGCACTCCTGTATGCTCTTGAAAGATCAGTTGTGGATGCAAGTGCTAATAATGCCCATGCTGCACATCAACCTTGGAGCCACGAAGGCTGGTTCAAATCATATGATCATGCAAGGTGAGTTAACTAATACTTACTATAGATATTTGTAAAAATGTATCCCTATTGGTATGTAGTGTAGTATACTTATATTCCTTTTAAAAAAAAGTAAGCATAATATAATTTGAAGCTAGCTAATCTGATGTATTTAACGGTTTAGTTTCTACAATCTCAATCTCATAAATGAAATGTTTGAACATTGTAACATAAGTGGCAAGTTACATTTTATGTATTGCCTAATTGTTATTGTTATTTGACAGTGTCCGTCGTGGCTATGAGGTGTACAAACAAGTATGCAAGGCATGCCACTCATTGCAATACATTGCATTCCGAAACCTTGTCGGTGTAACCCACACTGAAGACGAGGCGAAGGCCGAGGCAGCAGAGGTCAGTAGACGTTTCATTTATCAACACATACAAGTATCTTTGTACAGAATGTGCGCATGGTTATCTACATCTACACTAACATTATAAAGAGAAATAATTTTTGTTTGTCCATACTAATATTATAAAGCTGAAGAGTTTGTTTGTTTGAACACGCTAATCTCAGGAACTACTGGTTCGAAATTCTTTTAGTATTGGATAGTCTATTTATTGAGGAAGGCTATATGACATCATGCTACGACCCACGGGCCTGTGCAGTAACCATAAACACAAGTGAAACCATGGACACATCGAGTAGTTAATAAACCCAAGAAGTAATGGACCAATTTAAAAAGTAGTACACTATTATAGAGATAATTATTCCAGTAGTAGCATAATATCACCCTACAAGCCATGGGAGTGGAGCACTAATATATGCATAAATGAGTGTGAAACTACAGGGGACAACAATAATGCAGCTTTCTCAATGAGTATTATGTATAACCCCAAGAGTGTGTGAGATTGCTTGCCAGGCTACTTGATCATTTACATAAGAAGTATGCAAATTTTCTCTTTTCATTTTCATTCAAGATAGGGTTAAGACTGCGCCGAGCGAAATGTGCCAATACAAGGCGGTCACAGTTAAGTGAATAAAATCAACACTTTTTGTTTAATACAAATATAAAATATACATTTACCATAACAATAAATATGTTTACAATTACTCCGTGTAAAAAACTTAAAATAATTAATATTTTCGCCTACAAAATTATGTAAATTTGCATGCAAAAATGCAAAAACGTAAGCTCGTGTTACGTGATTTGTAGATTATAACATTTATAACAGTAGAAATCTATCATATTTTTCAGCTTAAACGAAACATAAATAGTTATATTACAATTTGACCATCCCAAATATTTAAGTTATTGGTTGACAATAAAGATACTTACATATTTATCAAAAAAGCACTTCAAATCCTCCATACAATAATTTTACTATGGCGGCCGCGCGCCGATTTGAATATCCGCCGCACGGGCTTTGTCATTATGTCTTAAGCTCGGCGCAGTCTTAATACTCATCTATACAAATAAATAAAATTGAAGTGTCTGTTTTTAATGTCAAAATAACAGCTTTTTATCTAATCCATATGAAAGTATATAAGGTACCTACACGAAAACATCTATTTTTTAAATTTTTATCTGTCTGTCTGTTTGTTCCGGCTAATCTCCGAAACGGCTGAACCGATTTTGACGGGACTTTCACTGGCAGATAGCTGATGTTATAAGGAGTAACTTAGGCTACTTTGATTTTAGAAAAAAAATTGGGTTCCGCGGAGACAAACACTTTTTAGTTAAAATCTACGCGGACGAAGTCGCAGGTAACAGCTAGTACCATTTATAATTTCAAGAAAAACGAAACAGGTTCCTCTGAATGCATTGTAATTAAAATCATATTTAGTGATTATTGGTTCAATCTACACAACTTACCGTTTACATTTATTGCTGTAAAACCACTGCCAACAAAATTTTTATTAGATTCATTTATCTTGATAGAATTATAATGGTATCTTGAAATTAGTATATTGCTGAGTTAACTGGTTTATCTTCATATGTACTTATAGCCAATCTTTTACAACATTGCAAAATAAACTGGGCTTCATATTTAGACATCTTATAATGTTATCCACCCAATGAGGATAATTATATCAAAAACTTAATGTACATAAAAACTATGAGCTCAGTCCTTTTTTTGCTCATTCAATACAACTCAGCCTTATGCAACATATGGATGTAACTCTAATGGTTGAGTTTGCAATCTGTTTTAAGCTTGCTAAATATAGTAACTTATGCAAATTTTATACTAAACTAGCTGTTACCTGCAACTTCGTCTGCATAGATTTTAACTAAAAAGTGTTTGTCTCCGCGGAAAGCTATTTTTTTTTTCTAAAATCAAAGTAGCCTAAGTTACTTCTTATAAAATCAGCTATCTGCCAGTGAAAGTCCCGTCAAAATCGGTGTAGCCGTTTCGGAGATTAGCCGGAACAAACAGACAGACAGACAAAAATTTTAAAATAGATTTTTTATACTTTCATATGCATTAGATAAAAAGCTGTTATTTCAACATTACAAACAGACACTTCAATTTTATTTATTTGTATAGATTATCGAACCTTCTAATTCTTATTAGATTTTATTATTATTAATAGCTTTTTAAAAGCTTTTTGTCATAGCCACTAGGTAAAAGTAGTCTGGTTTGTTTCTTCAACTACCACTGGCACAGCAATGTAATGAAGGGAGGTCAAGCAAACCCAACATCATATTTATAGTACTACTAGCGAAACGCCCGGCTTTGCATGCATAGTAGAAAACCTTAAGAAATTATAAACCTCATGAATCACTGTCTATTGGTGAAAACTAGATATGGGTCATTGACGGTTTTTTAGTTAATTTAATGTAATTGTTTTTCATCAGTGGTCAACAGGTTAAAAAAGCTGTTAAATCGTAAACTGGTTTTTCTTCTTGACTTTTTTTTTTTAGTTAATCTATGTGGTTTGAGATCCACATATTATGAGCGATAGAATTTATTAGGTTAATATTTTTAACAGGTTTTCCATTGAAGAAAAACAGTCGATTCGTTAAAGAACAAAAAGCCGTTAATGAAAACAGTTTATTGATTTGACATGACTATCTCTAGTGAAAACCGCATGAAAATCCGTTCAGTAGTTTTTGAGTTTATCACAAACAGCCCGATAGACGCGACGGGACTTTGTTTTATAATATGTAGTGATCTAATACATTAGGATTCTCATGACTCATGAGTGTAGGTATAGTGTAATGGGTTTATAGTGAGTTATGATTAGCTTTATCTGCTACATATACTAGAGTAGAAGTACTTGGTGTGTTTAGGTGTGTTGAGGGGTATCTCAATGGCAAATCTAAGTGTGACCCAAATAAACAATGCATTGGCAAATGTCCAATTGGCGAAAAATTGCGTAAATGATTTGCGAAAAGTAATCGCAATCAAAGCTTTACACTAGATTTAAATGAAGTTTAGTTCTACGTACCTGTTATGTGCAACAACGTTATTGCGATATTTAACCTAGAGTAGCAGTTTTAACTAATGCTAAATTATTATAATACTTATTATGTAACTGTTATATATAGCTCATACATAGACACTCATATCGCCAAGTTATCTATTTGTTCTCTACTATTCTATTACTCACTTAGAGCCATTCCATCATTTCATAAGTAATTGTTATCTATACTAATATTATAAAGCTGAAGAGTTTGTTTGTTTGAACGCGCTAATCTCAGGCACTACTGGTGCGATTTGAAAAATTATTTTAGTGTTGGATAGTCTATTTATCGAGGGGGCAGCGCAGTAACGATAAACGCGGGTGAAACCGCGGGAACATCTAGTAGCCATATACTTCTACGGCAGTGGTTTAAATGGTCGCTTCGCCAATCCCACTGCGCTGAATGGTTCCATCAACACACACAATAAAAATGTATGTGATCCAAATGTTGTTGATTTGCGTATGGATGTTATTTGTGTCTGTTGTTTGAATGTTTTAAATCACCCGCACTAGTGTTGCAGAACTATCGACAGTTTGACTATCGATAGTTGACCTCGGAAATCCTCTATAATATCGATAGGCCTATCGATACTGTCGATGTGGTTGCGCTATCAATATCAGGTTGTGATTCAATAGTATTGTTATACATAATATTAGACGATCAGATAGTATAAAACTCGATAGTATCGATACTGTCGATAATATTGATAGTTTATTTGTTTTCGACGATCAATACTATCGATAGTATTGCTGTTTACCAATAGTATAGCACTAAAACAGCAATCGATGGTATCGATACTATCGACAGTATCGATACTATCGTTTTTACTTAGACTATTGATAGTCCACTATCAATAGGCTATCGATAGTGGACTATCGAGCGGCAACACTACCCGCGACACATGGTTGTCTTAGTGCAGAAGTAGTATTTAAAACAAAAGAAACCTTAGTGCCTTAAAGTATTTTTTTTTCTTTTTAATAATAATAATATTCTGTCACATACACACAACACTAGCCCAAACTAAGCAGAGCTTGTACTATGGGTACTAGACAATGGTTTTTTTTTTGTAAATACATACATATAATACATAGAAACACCCAGACCAAGACAAACATTTATGTTCATGCACACAAATGTTTGACTTGTGGGGGAATCGAACCCGCGACCTCAGGCGTGGCAGTCGGTTACACTGACCACTACGCCATCGAGGCCGACAATAATGTTAAGTATGTATAGCAGGACAAGGGTTGATTTATGTACTTGTGTAGAATGATGATGACACCAAGATGAGGTTTCAGGTGGGTTAGCAACAGTACCAGGGGGTAATGACACCTTACATGTAATCTTACGCAACGCAACATAGGGACGCACTGCGTCAGTTTATCCCGATAATGGCAAAAATGTATTAAAATTGGCTCCTTGCCTAGCCATATATGACTTTACATCATGTTTGCATAGAGCAATTGCCATCCACAACATAATGTCACAGAAATCTTAATACGTAACAAGTTATCTAGACTAATATTATAAAGCTGAAGAGTTTGTTTGAACGCGTTAATCTCAGGAACTAATGGTTCGATTTGAAAAATTCTTTCAGTGTCGGATAGCCCATTTATCGAGGAAGGCTATAGGCTATATAACATCACACTACGATCAATAGGAGCGGCGCAGCAATGAAAAATGTTGCAAAAACGGGGAATTTTCTCTTATCTTATATGAAGCAGACGACGTTGCGCGGATCAGCTAGTTATTAATAATTCTGTGCACAGTATTAATGAATTACTGCTAGCCTGCTATTCAGACTATTATATGCCTAGATCAAATATACCACAGATGCACATTCTCATACAAAAACCGCGTCAATATGTGGCACTGACCAGTACTACTTACTTATAAGTGTCTGCATTTATTATGCAATCCAGGAAATAAACCGGAATAACCATTGAACGCCCACTGAGAAACATTTTGTAATAGTTTAGTTAAAACGCGTCAATGTAAAGCGTCAATGTGTGTTACTCGCGATACGCAAGCGTACTAAGTATATGGTACGGTCTCCACCGTAGTAGTGGTGTCAATTCGCTCTCGCTTACGGGCAGCGCACGCAAGAGTGAGTGGTACAGGTGCATAATATAGCGCATACGACTGATTTATGCACAATTTTGTTGGGGCCGTTTTTCGAGCGACGATCGTGCATCTATGGTATATTTGATCGATGATTATATGTATATATTTTTTTTTATTACCAATATCCTTAAGGAGATTCGTGATCGCTGCGAGTTGCATTGCAGCTTTACATGCTGTGGTTGATTCAGAATATATATTTTTTATTTTTGGTCTTTGGACATATTATACTAGTTTTCACCCGCAGCTTCGCTCGCGTAAATGTAGGCTAGGTTAGGTTAGGTTTGCAACATAATTTTTTCTGGATGAAAGGTACCCTATGTCCTATTCTGTACCCCTGACAACGTGTATGCAAAATTTCATGTTGATCGGTTGAGTAGTTAAGGCGTGAAAGCGTAACAAACAAACAAACTCATTTTCGCATTTATAATATTAGTTAGGATTACTATCGTAAGCATGGGTTAACATCATATGAATATTTTAAAATAATTTATTTATTACACCTCTACTAGTTTTATTTTTTTATTTATTTGAATATAGTTCCGAAGTTTCAAAGGAATCACAGTAGTCCAGTTGTTAAGACTGGACTTACGATTGGAAAGTTCTTCATTCACCCATTGCACTTCTGACGTTATTCCACTCTATAAACTTGTGTAGAAAGAATGGACGAGGAAAGACTGACTAAGAAAATTTATAAGGCTAGTGTGAATGGAACAGTCGCAAGAGGAAAACCTAGGCGAACGTTTCTCGACCAGATCGGAGGCGTTCTGGACAAAGGCCAGGTTAAGAGCTCCTTGAACCGACGGTCGTGTATGAGGAATGTGATGAAAGTGAATGAAGCCAGAGAAGTGTGTCAGGATCGTAGCAAATGGAAATCCGTAGTCTCTGCCTACCCCTCTGGGAAACAGGCGTGAATCTATGTATGTATGTATGTATGTATAAACTTGTGTTTTAGGTAAAAGATTGAATTCATTTAGTTATTACAGTTACATAGTTCGAGAATTTACAACAAATATTTCTAGTAATAATTAATTTATGGCAACATTGGCAACCTGGCAACCCGCCATTGAACAGAGAGGATGACTTTTTTTTTTACTTGGTTAAATTCTTTTTATGCATACCCACTCGCTACAATGGGAGGCGAGAGGGTTATGTCGGGGTCTGCCGAGCCTTCGGGCCTACCGACTAAAACCACCACGGTATGCCAGCTCGCTGCTTTGTATGCTGGGTGGGTCGCTGGAACTGAAACTACATCAGCGACTCACCCAGCATTGCACAATGCAGAGATGTACAGTGAGGGTGCCTAACTTAATTTAACGTATTAAATACTAATACTGTGTCCTTATTTCTATTGTCACAGGTGATGATCAAGGACGGTCCTGATGAGGAAGGAAACTACTTCGAAAGGCCTGGCAAGCTATCCGACTACTTGCCGTCGCCGTATCCGAACGAGAATGCTGCCAGAGCCGCAAATAACGGTATGTGTATATAATGAAACTCACTCGTCTATTTTTCCCAAATTCACAGTGATTACACGGACTGTCGAGACCGTCTTACTAAGTTGAATGCTCGTTCCTCGCTGCTGAGCGATCTTCCGCCAAGAGCCGAGTTACTTTTTCCCTTCCACAATAATCCCACTATTTAAAAATGATGGTTGGCTGTGTTGCCAGTTGGGTAAATAAAAACTTCCTAACAGAATTATTAACAAAAATAAGAAATCATGACATGTACATTGAAAAATCCTTACTAATTATAATATTATAAATTCGTAGGTAACTTTGTCTGTCTGTCTGTTACCTTCTCACGGCTAAATCACTCAACCGATTTAGATGAAATTTGGCTCAGATATAGTTTAAAACCTGGGGAAGGACATAGGCTACATTTTATTGATGTAGGTACCACGCGGGTGGAGCTGCGCGCAAAAGCTAGTAAAGTATAAAATAAAATAACGTATGTTGATAAAATATAGATTGAAAGTTCTAGCAGCTTTGCTTCTATTCTAAAGAAGAGCATAGATTGTACTGCATACTCTGATGTCTCGGGATTAAACTTATGTAACCTGTAACTGAAACTAGGACATAATAATTACGCCTTTATCTACCTGACGGGTATGCAGGTTCAGTTCATACTTGTCACTTACAAAGTACACACAGCGACACATCAACCTAGACTGTTTGGACTTTGAACTATTAGAAGTTGAACGCTGCGAATCGTGATTCGTACGAAAGAGTGCGTTATATTTTTGTTACGCTCCGCTCTATCCTTACCATTACATCGACTCCACTATGCACTGTCCCTTTCCGACAATTCTCTATTTTGTATGTAGCGTAGTTATGCGTATAAAGAGTGTCAATCTTATCTTATCTTATGTGGGGGCCAGTCAGTGCAGACCGGCGACACTTCGACCCAGTAGGATCTTTTGTGTCGACACTCTCCCAATAACGATTGCCATAGATGTTCATGGCAGCCGGGACCGACAGCTTAACGTGCTCTCCGAGGCACGGAGCAGGCGATAATTGTTAATCAATACGCACATAATTTCGAAAACTCATATAGTTACCGAAAGTCAGAGGTGCGCGCATGGGTTCAAACTCGAGACCCTCTGCATTGCAGTCTGTTGGTCTCCCCACTGAGCTATCGCTGCTTTAAAAAAAGAGTGTCTAACTTGATGTGTGCCTGCACATATGACGTTATTATGTTGATAATACCGTGTAACTTTTAATTTACCAGTGTTTCCGTACAACGTATGCGAAATATTAACATTGCGCGTACATTTCCATTTTTAATTTTGTTAAATTATAATTCGATCGAATAAGAAATATTAATCTAAGTATACGAATATTATAAAGCTGAAGAGTTTGTTTGTTTGAACGCGCTAATCTCAGGAACTACTGGTTCGATTTGAAAAATTATTTTAATATTGGATAGCCTGTTTATCGAGGAAGGCTATATAAAATCACGCTACGACCCACAGGGGCGGCGCAGTGACGATAAACGCGGGTGAAACCGCGGGAACATCTAGTCTATAATATGTAAGTATGTGCGGTGTGTACCATCTGTATTCGAATGCATTTATGTGCATCAATACTTACACCAAGTTAATTAAAGTAAGTTTACGGGCGAAGTCCGAAGTTAATAAACAGAAATATTTCATGCCATAGGTAATAATGTTACCATACATTAGATAATTAATAATATTGCTGAAGCATGGCTTATGGCTGATGCATTGCGTTCAGAAATTATGATGGTCGGTTAATGTGACTATTACGTACTAGTGATGTAACGAATGTTCGCATTCGCGAATATTCGCATATTTTTTGCTATTCGCATTCGTATTCGCAAGAAATGATGCGAATGTTTGGCGAATGTATTTGACAAACTAAAAGGAAATTTATTGTGTAAGGTTTGTACTTATTTAGCAGATGCCCACGGTTTCACCCGCGTTTATGGTTAATGCACCGCCCCTGTGGGTCGTAGCGTGATGTTATATAGCCTTCCTCGATAAATAGGCTATCCAACACTAAGAGATTTTTCCAATTCGAACCAGTAGTTCCTGAGATTAGCGCGTTCAAACAAACAAACTCTTCAGCTTTATAATATTAGTAGCAACAAATTATCATTATGGCAAACTTATTACTCTTAGATAGATTATAATGGTATATTTTTGACCTCATATGTCGTAGAAATATAATAATCTTCAAACGATCTTGCAAATATTAATAAGTAGTTTGTTCTGTGTATATTGGATATAGTTTGTTCATTGACTCACAACGTCATATAAATACGGTCCACCTGGAAAAGGACTAATTACAACTATTCTCAATGTTGTTAACTTGAACCTGTGCCAAAACTCAATCGTGGAAGAACACCATATTTCATTTCGAAATGTACTGAAACTTAAAATGAATAATGGTATTATTTTTAATACCGTCACATGTTCTTCTTATCGTGTCGATGGCAACAGTTTTTCACATGTTGAAAGTGTCACGTGCGATCACGATCATTAGGGTCATAAAACTTACTACTTTCAGTAGTGGCGATCGGCGATTTTGCGGCTGCATCGATTCTTCATCGCGATTGTGCGATTATAACGTTCGATCGCAGTGTCCCAATGGCTAGTTCTGCGTTCGACTTAACAGTTTACTTACACGTAGGACGTTAATTAATAAAGTGTTAATCCAGGCCATTTTAGGTCATGGCTTGGTTGTGTTTCTATAGAGGAGAAAGGACAAAACAGTTAGGTGGTTGAGGTTACAGTTTATCATCAGATGAGCTGCTGACACGGCTGTCAACAAACAATACAAATCTTCGGTTTAGCATAACGACAAACACAGCCATAAACCGACTCATACGTTAATGTTTTACGATGCATAGACATTCTTAAATCAAATCATATTGACTGCACGCATGGCGTAGGTAGTGGTTTAAATCGTCTCCGCTCCCCTTTTCCGCGGAGGGGTATGCGTCAAAGCAATCCCCCACGAAAAAAAGGTAGTGGTCGCCTCGCCACTGCGCCGAGTGTTGTGGGTTCGAACCCCACACGGGACTAGAATCTGTGTAATACACAAATAGTTGCTCCGAGTCTGCATGTTCTTTGCGTCCGGTGTTTGAATGTTGGTAATGTCCCCAGCGATATAAGAATTATTTCCATTTAATTCCTAGTGCAGTTGTCTTTAAAAAAAACTATTAGTATTTTTTTTTTGTTATCCTCTCGCACTAAAGATCTGTGCCGCAAATGACTTTACTAACGTACAATTATTTCTATTAACAGATACGACGCAACAAAAAGATTGCAGTACATTATTATGCGTCTTATAAAACAGCAATTAAAATAAATAGTAGTAATTTATCGTTATCGTTGAATGATTTAATGATAAAGTATTTTTACTGATAACGTTTTATATTTGAATAATTTTTATCGATACTTATCCGAGAGGGCAGCACTTTCGAGTATACGTAAGACGATAAACGATAAAGATATAGGTCTCTGTCACATTCATCTTACATAGTACATACGTCTTGCCTAGATGGCGCAGGTTTCAGATGCGATTCTCATGTCAGGCAATGCTTTCTTGGTTTTTTGATAAGAACTTTTCATTAGCGGAATGAAGTCTAGATCTTTGCGCAATAGACGACAATAAGCTGATCAACCTGGTTCTTACATTTTTCTGGCGAAATGTAATAATAATAATAACGAGATGGGTGTAAAAACCCAGGATTCAACCTCTTCGTCTTAAATGTAAAAGTAATGAAAAGAAATGACTCCTATAATTGTCGGGGGTCTTTTGACCCACAGGGCCCATATTCAAACTCGACCGAGGTATGACCCCAAGTTACAAGTCAATCGGTCCAGTTGTTCTGGAGTTATGCCTGTCACTAACGCCAATCTGTCACTAACACAGACCGTCGCAAAGTTTTTTCATTAACCTCTTCGAATAAGACTCGGAGGTTAATAATCGTTTATTTTTCTCTCTCACACAGAAATAATTACAAAAGATCAGAATCTTATGCTCGGTGTTACAATTATAAAAGGGTGAATCTGTGTGAGAGACTGGTATCTGTACTAGGTAGATCTGTATGACAGATCACCAGCCTCTCCTGACTCTAGACAAGTTAGTGCTCGGATGTGATTAATCTGATTTAACAATAAAATCAAAAATAAATTTATTCAAGTTACAAGGTAACACTTATGAATGTCAAAGTTACAGTAAATTTTTCTGTGAATTTACATTTACTGCCACGTCCAGCAAAGCAAGGGTGTAGGGCTCCTGAGAAGAACGGGCAAGAAACTCATGGCACTCTTTTTAAACGCCAAGTTTACAATAAAATTTTGTTTACAAATCATAACTGTAAGGTGCTGCAACCATTTCTCCATGAATTACTACTGAACATACTCAAGCATTTAATAAAATTTGATGGTAGCCTCTAAAGCAGCAGTATGGTATAAAGGAGCATCCACTTACATGTACATAAATAATCAAGACAAGGCATGATTGTAGTCCGTAGTTTAATCTAACTGTTTAATAATGTGCCTTAACCCATTCAATGCGGCGGACGTCGATCGGCGTCTTATTTTTCATACTTAGATACGGAGGACGCCGATCGGCGTCATGTATAGTTGTTTTATATTTTACCCAAATTTAAGGATATTATATTAATAAAACAACAAATGTGTTTGGAATTTACTAATGAAATGCCTGATATGAGTAGTTTTTAGATATTTTGGTCTTTTTTACTTCATCAAGTGCTGCTGACGCCGATCGGCGTTTACGTTAAATATGAGCCGATTCTGGCTAGTGAAAGTAAAATTTGTTGCCGCATTGAATGGGTTAATATGTGCGGTGAGTAATTGAGTAGACTATAAGATATGGAGTGTGTACGTGCACGTGTGTGTGTGTGTGTGTCTGTATGTGTGTGTGAGTGAATGTGAACGTAATATAACACTACCTACCTTTAAGGACTTAGACATGAGGCTATGTATTATATGTATGTATAGACGTGACCTTTCCAAATATTCCCTAAGGAATAGACCACATTTCACCAGCTATGTTTATCAGCCCTTTACCATGATACGTTTCCAGTCGCCGGGCTGCTACTGAAAACGTATAATCACGTTTTTATATCACCCAAAGGTGACCAGAGGCTAGGATTTATATTATGCGGGGGAGAATCAGAGACAGTTGTCTGTGAGAGATAGCGACGCCGCGCGCCGACGCGATAGGCCTGTGACGTAATCGCTAGAATAGCGATTAGTAGCGCGCGTCCTTTTTCTAACATTTCACATTGACCTCTTCTACTACATTTGAAACGCTGGTACTTATCTTATTTATAGTTGAGTCAATTGTAAAAATTCCTTGTATTTTAGAGTTTGGGTAAGATAACTATTTGTACCCAATTGAAAGAAAAGAAAAAAAAGAAAGAAATATTTTATTTTAATGTAACATTGCAACACAATCAAAACTATTTCATTACAAATTTAATGTGTAACAGTAATAAAAAAAATTGAAAAAATTATAAATCCTTACTAATATTATAAATTCGAAAGTAACTGTCTGTCTATCTGTCTGTCTGTTTGTTACCTTTTCACGGCTAAACCACTCAACCGATTTAGATTAAATTTAGTACAGATATAGTTTAAAACCTGGGGAAGAACATAGGCTACTTTTTATTCAAGTAGGTACCACGCGGGCGGAGGCGCGCGCAAAAGCTAGTAAATTATAATTATTGGAGTATTCCGCTTTCGGCACCTAAGCTATTCCACTTTCAGCACCAATATGTGTTTTATTCCACATTCGACACCAAGCAAAAATACCTATTGGTGCTGAAAGTGGAATAGCTTAGGTGCCGAAAGCGGAATACTCCTAATTATTTTATCAATTTATAAATACATTTATAAATTGATAAAAATAAAAATAAAACATATATACCTACATTATTATTTGGCATACGCTCCTTGATATATTTCACCTTCCACATTAGCTATTCAATATATCTTTAACTGCAATGTTTTTGTGACCGGCAGGCGCCTATCCCCCGGACTTGTCGCTGATCTGCTCTGGCCGAAAGGGTGGCGAGGACTACCTGTTCGCGCTGCTGACCGGCTACATGGACCCGCCAGCTGGCATCACACTCCGTGAAGGACAAAACTACAACCCATACTTCCCAGGTGGTGCTATATCTATGGCACAAGCTCTATTCGATGAGGTAGGTTCATACTGCTGGATTCTTCCTACTGTTTTTTTACAATACGGCATGCAATATGAGTAGTAGCGCCTCGCTGATGTCAGCATGAATGGGCCGGCTCAACCGGTGAAGGACTACCCTCTCACAGAATATCGACGTGAAATAGCAGTATTCCTACTGTTGTTTCGTTCGGTGAGTGAGAGTGCCGGAGGCCCAATCACCCTCTTTCCCACTTCCCGCTCCTTCTTCTTCCCACTTCCTTTCCTAAAGGGTCGGCAACGCGCAAGTGATGCCTCTGGTGTTGCAGGCGTCCATAGGCTACGGTGACCATTTACCACCAGGTGGGCCGCATGCTTGCCACCTTAATTGTATAAAATAAACTTAGTTATCAGTTACCTGGAATCTAGACACAATAAATAAGGCATTGTATCTGGATCCTGAAGTCCAGAAACATCGAAAAAAGCGAGTATTCCGCTTTCGGCACCGATTTTTTCGGCACCTAAGCTATTCCACTTTCAGCACCAATAGGTATTTTATTCCACATTCGGCACCAAGCAAAAATACCTACTGGCGCTGAAAGTGGAAGAGCTTAGGTGTCGAAAGCGGAATACTCCGAAAAAAGCGTTGTGTATGAGTCCCAGGATTTGAGCGTTAACCAAGAGGTTATTAACCTTTTGACCACCACGTCAAAAACGCAAAAGCGTGGTCTCGGCGCCAAGCTACGATTTCATCCTTCAATACCTAAATTGTTTTTGTGATGTTATGCTAATATAAATGAAATAGATAGTAAGCACTTCACATAATGTAAATTGGGATGATTGCGACATAATTAACAACACATATAAAAAAACAATATTTATTTTTTGTCGGCCTCGATGGCTTAGTGGTTAGTGTAACCGACTGCCACCCCTGAGGTCGCGGGTTCGATTCCCGCACAAGTAAAACATTTGTGTGCGTGAACATGGATGTTTGTCTTGGTCTGGGTGTTTCTATGTATAATATGTATGTATTTACAAAAAAGAAGTATATATGTATGTTTATTTATTGTCTAGTACCCATAGTACAAGCTCTGCTTAGTTTCGGCTAGATGGTGTTGTGTGTATTTGATAGAATATTATTATTATAAAATGTTTGTCCTGAGTCTGAGCGTTCTTTTTATCCATTGTGTCAATGTTTGTAAAGTCCCCCCTAGTATATAGTGTATTCTTGTTCAATATATACTATGTACAAAACTTTTGTTTACCTACCAGTAAGTTTGAGCCTTGTAATTAATACAATGGTGTTTGAACAGGCGGCGGAGTACAGCGACGGTACGGTTCCGTCGATGTCGCAGCTCGCCAAGGACGTGTCGACATTCCTGCGATGGACATCGGAGCCAGAACTGGACGACCGCCGAATTATGACCATCAAGACCATCGGCATAAGCGTTCTACTCCTCGTCGCCGTTGGATACTTGAAACGCCACAAGTGGGCTACAATAAAGTCCAGAAAAATAGCCTACAAACCTGTCTCTAAGAAATAAACAGATAACACAAACAGTAGTATAAACAAAACGTTTTAGAGGATTTGTTTCGATAGGCACAGTAAAATGTTATTATTTTATAATATTAAATTAATTTATTTTATAATACATCGCCTTTATTTCTTTCCTCGAGTTCATAACCATGGAGCTCTGCTGTGACCGCCGTTACCATTAGTTTAATTGATAACACAGCGCTTGACCAGGTGGGTGCGATAATTATTATAATGTAATATTATATGCGCAGTTATACATTGCGGTTGTTCGTTGATGTCGCACAGACAAATTACTTAATCTTAGGTAATCCGTTTCTAACTGTGCTTGTAATTTTCCATTAAAATTAACTGTTAATCAGTGTACAGTTGAATAAATGATTTATTGAGAATCGTAATGGTTTGACTTTTTTTATATTGTTTATTAGAATTTACCTGACCCTTGTTCCGTTCCTTTAACATTAGTACATATTTGTAATAATGTCCCCCAGACCGAATTTCGGTCACAGCGGCCAATCTTATTGGAGACTGGCCATCTGCGCAGAAGATATTCTAGTGCACAAGTGTGTGCGCAAACACAAGTGCACTCTCTGTTCCCCTAACTCTCATGATCCGATGGGACGGTAATCCGACATGACCGGAGAGAGATCAGGCGCAGGACCAACGGCTTTACGTGCTTTACGAGGCACGGGGGTGTTTAACACCGCCAACTTCCTAACTCCGGGCTGCTATTGAGATTTCTTCACAGGAAAACTCAATAATTTTTTGTTGGCCAGACCCGGGATTCGAACCCGAGACCTCATGCACAGCAGTCGCATTCACTACCGCTGCACCATGGAGGCAGTTGGATACTTGTTATACAAGGTGTCTCAAAAGAAATTTTATATTTAGTGGATCGATTAAGAAAAAAGTAAGCCGTATATAGAAAAACTGTTTATTAATTTTTAAAATACACCTTTTGAGGATTTATTTCTTCAAAATAACATCGTCTAAATGTAGACCCTCGCGTTCCCGGCACTCATTTAATCGAACAGTAAAATTACTTATGACGGCACGGCAGGTGGACTCAGGGATGGCTGCCATTTCATGACGGATATTTTCTTTCAAATGCGCCAGTGAAGTCGGTTGATTCGCATAAACTTTAGATTTAAGATAACCCCATAGAAAAAAGTCCATAGGGGTCAAATCTGGACTGCGTGGAGGCCAATTTATGTCACCTCTCCGGGAGATTAATTTGCCAGGGAAAATTTCACGAACACGTGGCAGAGACATATTGGACGTGTGTGAAGTTGCTCCGTCCTGTTGAAACCATGTTCTTTGGTTATAGCCCGAAAAGTTTTGCAGTTCAGGAACCAAGAAGTTGTCTAACATCTCCACATAACGCTCTGAATTCACTGTAACCGCACGCCTCATATTGTCTTCAAAAAAGTAAGGGCCGATAATTCCTCGCGCCGACATCGCAGCCCATACGGTCACTTTAGGCGAATGTAGGGGTTTCTGATGCTTGCGTTTCGGATTCGTTGCACACCAGTAGCGACAGTTTTGCTTATTTACGTGGCCATTAAGATGAAAATGAGCTTCATCCGAGAACAAAATGTTCGTAAACGTCGATAATTGCTCAATCACCTGATTTACGAAATTAAGCCTCTGACTGGCATCTTGGGGCTTTAATTCTTGCACCAATTGAATTTTGTAGGGGTGCAGATTCAGGTCTTTGTGCATAATGCGATGTAGTGAAGATCTATGCACATTTAAAGCACTTGCGCGCTTCCGAATTGAAAGGTTCGGGTCGTCGCGAACAGACTGATTAACACTCTCCACGTTTTCTACCGTTCTTGATGACCTAGGTCGCCCGGATTTTGATTTATCCAGCGTTGTTCCAGTCTCTTCAAACTTCTTAACCCAATTTCGAATAAGAGGAATGCTTGGCGCATCATTTAAGTGACGAAAACCTCGAATACTACAGAATTTTCTACGCGCTACAGTCGCCGAATCACCGTTTTTGTAAAACTCTCGCACGCACAACGCACAGTCTGCTCCCGAGAAACGCTCCATAGCGACTGAATTCCCAAGAGCCAGGCTACCGATTGACATAACCCCCGCGCCCCTCGGATACGTTGCGTTCACGCAGTAAGCTAGCTAAATATAAAATTTCTTTTGAGACACCTTGTAGTTACGTAACATATTTGTGTAGCAGCTTATGTAATTTTTTATTGCATAAATATTTACAGGTAAGGCGTAATTGCGATATGGAATGAAGTCATAACACTCATAACTAAAGTTTTAAATAATAATGGCACTAAAAACGTAAAACGATGTTTGCTGAATCACGTCAAATAAAAATAATAGATAAAGAGTGGATACCCAAAAAGAGTTAATGATTTCGCTGACGATATGACATTGACTGCCTTACTACTGACTCATATTCCGCGCTTCGGGTTTTTTTTGCAGTGACGTCATAAAATAATACAGCGAGACTAGTTAAAGGAGGTAGGTACATAGCGTAGCACAAGAAAATCATATTTTCATTAACGAATCTCTACATAATATAAAACTAAGTCCCCCGCCGCGGCTGACTGTCTGTTAGCGATAAACCAGGGGGGACACTGCCCAATACCTTTCCTATATCCAAAGATAGGATTGACATCTGTGTTTTTGGCCCCGTACTTGTGTTGTAAATCAATCACAGAAGATGGCGCTTAAACAAATTTTAATTTATTATTTAGTGTCAGTTCTTACCTATCTATACTTTTATATTTTTAATTTATCTAGAATCACATTTTATTCTCATTTTAATTATTTTATCATAAAAATGTCATAAAATACAAGTTAGTAAATATGTCGGTTAAAGACTAAGAGAAAGAAGAGTCGGTTAAAGAAGATTCAAACAATTTTGTAAGTCAGTCACAATATGGCGACTGCATCTTGCCCGTGCGCACGTTTGTAGTTTTTCGTCCTATATTGTATATTTTTCGGCTGTGAAGGTCTTATGTAAGTGCGTTGAGTCGAGCTCTGTGTTCCTCCACCTTGTGTCAATTAATCTTCCCATCGAAAACTGTTGTTATCAGTGTGCGATAGTGACGCTATTAGTGTTGTGTTATGCGGTTTTTCCAACTACAAAAATGCCAAGACGCAGCGCATTTCACTGTGAACCTAGAGTCCGCTGCACAGTTATATTTTAATAAATATGTTTATTAAAATATAACTGTGCAGCGGACTCTAGGTAACATAATAAAATGTTATTTGTTGTTGTTTATTCTTATACTACGATACGCACCCTATACTTATTGTATTTAAATTGTTTTGTTTGGATCTATTTTTGTAACATTCTACTTGTTCTATTTGCAATTTATATTTGCATATTTTTTATGTTACAAAAATACGATTGATACAAAACAATTTAAATACGAATTCTGGATTAGTAATACATAATATAAATAGCTATAGGCACAGAATACGGTATAGCTATAGCTATGTATAGAAGGATTAGTTCGGGGCCAAAAGTTCAGATGTCGCTGTTTCAAATAGGGTTGGCTGAAATTGACCATAACAGGGCTCTCTTTTCCCTATGTATTACTTTACTCTTTGCGATAAACTCAAAACCTACTGAACGGATTTTCATGCGGTTTTCACCAATAGACAAGAGTGATTAATAAGGAAGGTGTAGGTGTTTAATTTGTGAAGGTTTTGTACTAGCCGGGGCGGATCGCTAGTAAAAATATAAACTATAAAAGATCACTTAGAAAACCCCCGTGAGATTTGAACCACAACATGAATGACCTTTGATAAGCGAGAGAGGTATAATTCATTTTGCCTTTATACTCTTATCTTATCTTAACCTTTAATTAGGCGTGCGGGGTCGCCGCGACCCCAAGTGATCTTCAAATTAAGTTATTTTTTTAGCTATTAATGCTGGCAACCCGAATTTCTTGCTAGCTTCCTAACTCTTTACTCTCCACGCGATTCAGTGTCGCCCGCGCCGCGGAGTTGATCGCACGCACTGCCCGGAGGGGCTTGGGGTCGCGGCGACCCCGCGCGACTAATAGTGTAGTTCAAATTTAGGTAAGTAAATATTTGTATAAGTATTATGATTTTAAACATTTTTCACCTTATCTTGTCAATTTCAAAAATATGTAACTGTTTACCACCATTCTGTACACAATTGTAGATTCATATAAAATACAAAATTGTGTTTTTTATGTTTTTGTTTGGTAAACACACGCTATTACGTTTTGCTTTTTCTCTATGCGTATAAACTACGATGAGTTGTTTAGTTTAACAAGTTTTTTTTAACAGTTATTTACCTTTCACAGTATTTTTCTAAAGTTATTAGCAACAGAATTAGTAAAAGCACATAGATTAGTGCGAGAAATAGTTCCGTCCCTGCCTAGTGCTTTGAAAAAGCGATTGTCAGAACCTGAAGTTGCGACTCCTTCAACGTCTAACACTGGATTGCACTCAACAAAAAGAGGAAGGTGCTACATCTGTCCACTAAAAGGCGACAGGAAAACGACCGCAAAGTGCAATAAGTGCAACAAATTTATCTGTGGCGATCATACAATGAAAATTTGTGATAATTGTTGAATAGTTATAGTCCTTACAAAAAACATATTTTTCTATTGTTCTAAACATCTTTCTAAGAATTTTTTTTTATTTCTCTAAAAGTTTAATAAGAAATAAATAGAATAAAAACAATTAAAGTTGATTACTAATTAAAATGTTTCTTATTTCATACCTATCAATTTGGGGTAACTGCAGACCCCGCGCGACTAACAAAGTTAGTTTATTGGCGCGCCTAATTAAAGGTTAAAAAAAACAAAACATTTTATGTAATTCATTGAATTATTAAGTAAAATATTAAAAACGTCCTACTTGTTATTTGAAGTGAGAATCGTTTACTCATAAGTCATAACCCTCCTTCAATATGTCGTTGGTAAACCAGTCATAATGTAAGACAGGAACGTCGCTAAAACGAGATCGTACATCTCAATTCGATCGTAATCCAAATAAAAAATACTTGGTAAAAAAAATTGCATAAGTTGTATAGCTTTAATTAAGTTGTAGGTAGTCGTAAGTTATAATGATGGTCTATAGGTACTCTTGAAGCTGACACAGTCCTTACTATCAGGTGCAATAGAATATATAATCCTTCCGCCCGCGACGCCAAAGCGTACACACGTACTTTTTAGTTCTCCATGTTTTAATAATTCCAAATCGTGTAAAAAGTGCCAAAAACGTTTTTGAACCTATACAATATCAATCTACAGTATTTAAGTGACATTTGTGCGCAAAACCACAGTGAATGTTCTGACTCCCAATTAGACCTAAATGTCACACGTCGGTCTAAGAAAAAACACGGTGATACTTGTGACTTTCAAGCATCAATACTAGAGTTAAAAGCCATGTTCCAAAACCTCCAGACACAGCAAAGTTTAAAGCTTGATCAGTTGACGAGGTCAATGGAAAGTATACAAGCGCAAACAGAGGAAATAAAAAAATCCATTCAATTTGTTTCTGATAAATACGACACTTTCTTAGATAGAATGGAGAGTTTAGAGCATGAGAACTCCACATATAAAAAACGAATCGATTATTTAGAAAATAAAATTAAATCTTTGGAACGTACCTCTCGTGCATCTGCAATTGAAGTGAGAAACATACCGAAGGACAAGTATGAAAACAAAGAAATTCTGCGTACCAAGGTTATAAAATTAGGTTCAATTACACAGGCCTGCAAAATGAAGGTCATAACTTCCTCTCTGGAATTTGATAGCTGATTCTGGAGTATTTTGATGCGCTGATTACGAATATGTACTTAGTTTTTCTCCATCACCTCCTGATTTTTCAAAAAAGCTACAGATAGAAAATTGAGAAAAAAGACAAGTTTTCACTTAAAAAATTATATATTTAAAAAAGTACTTAATTTTTAACTTAAAAAACTATTAACACGTAATAACAACTTATTGCTGGGTTAAAATACACTTAAATTTTATTTGTGGAACCTGGTCCTTTTTTCCTGGAAGCTTCTGTTGTGCGATTTTCGCTTATATTTCCGGTTTGGATCATCACGCTTCAACAACCAACAATAGTCCGCCATCATGCTGACATTCCATCTTCCTTGATACCGGACTTCAAGCTCTTTTAAATCTTGGTGAAATCTTTCACCTTGTTCTTCGCTAACGGCTCCTAGATTTTCTGGGAAGTAATCAATGTGCGAATTGCAAAGTAATCAATGTGCGGTGTCCAAGTTTTGTCTTGGTTACTTATAGAATGTCCAAAATAACTTTTGTAAATATTTTTCACATAGTCTGTAATGTTGTTTCGTTGTTTTATCACCATGAATTTCCCGCAAATATAACAAAAACAATTCGAAGAGTTTAAACAACTTCGCGACGACATTTTAAAGTTTAGGTTGCAAGATGCGCACTTCGACTGTTAGTTTTCTAATTCAGAGTAGGTACTTATACAAAAAAAACCTTTTGTTTTCTTCATTATACCCTTTTTGAACAACATTAACAACAATTAGGCAATATCACCTAAACATCGTGTATTAATGAGCTCATTACTAAATGAAGCCAAAATGACCCGTTTTCGAAATGGTTAATGCGAATTACTTACACTTATTATGTAGTAATTAACAAATTACTGATTTGCATTCATTTCTATGTCGTCTTAAACTAATTAAATGCAACAAAAATTAAGCTGAAGTAATTAAGTGACGTTTTATAGATTTTAAAATGTATGCGCTCAGACATTTTTAGTTAAAATCTTAAATATTCAATATCAAAGAATCCTGACGTGATAGAATTTTTTTATTATTTTTCTCGTAATCAGCACATTAGAAACTATAGAAAACGTTAATCAGATCTCAGAGAGGAAAACCATTGCAGACCTGTGTTATTGATCAGAGTATCAATGATTCAGATATATTCGATGTTTATCGACTCAAAACTAAAACCGAAACAAATAATCACATCATCGTTCAGTTTACTACAACTTTTATGAAGAATAATATACTGAGAAAATGCAGAAGCTTTAACAAGAGTAATATTACTAATAAGCTCAGCACGTCACATTTACAGCTCCCTGTACCACTGCAACCAATATATATAGACGAATTTCTAACACCTCAAGCCAAGAAACTATACTACCTTGCCCGGCATTTCAAGACGAACAATAATTACCACAGCTGCTGGACTTCTTATGGCAAGGTATATATAAAGGAAAAAGAAACATCACGTCCTCTGCGTATTGACAGTGAGGAACATATATTAAAACTGCAATCTAAATGACTAGCTATAGTCTTTACGTGCTCAATATTTATTGTATTATTTCTTAGATTATCTGGTGAGATTTTATTATGCACAATTAATTCACAACACATAACGCAATGGCTCATATATACTGCATATCACCTACCCAATACACAAAACTACATACATTCTCATTCTAGTCGTCATGGGTCATCATTTCAGATAAAACACAAAAACGTTACATACTTTCCTTATCACGTTAATACTAAAATATTATTATGCTCGACTCAGTTTAATTCCCGCTCACCATACTAATGTTCAGTATAATCAATTCTCTTAACCTATCACTAAATGTAACTCTAATAAAATATTAAATATTAAAGCACTATCACATTTCATATTGTCAATCACAATGCAAAATCGATCATCTCAGCCTACCCAGAGACACATTACTCCTCCTATTTAAGTAAACAGCATTCTTGTTCTGTATTGGAAAACCATTATTTCATACAAAAATTCAAATTTTTTGGATATTCTTATAGCTACAGCATCATCCTAAAAGAATCTACCCAATATTATTACTACAATAACATTCGATTGTACAAATTATATAATATCTGACCTTGACCATCTCACTATAGCACGATCGTCGATCTGTGACATAGACTGTTGCCCAAATCTAGTTACCAATCCCAAAAAATTCTTACAACAGAATATTAGAAGTATAACACGGAACACAGCAGGGCTGCTTACTCTTCTAGAGAGATCACAATTGGACTGGGACTTGATTGTTTTGACAGAATGTTGGTTAACCTGTAATCACTATATACCAACGCTTGATGGTTATCACTACTGCAAAACGAATAATAACTTGACTCAAAATGAAGGCGTCGTGGTTTACTACAAAAACACCACCAATATCTCTATAGAAGAACCCAGCTTATGTGATTGCAATTGCATAATAATAAAAGTCAATAATAACACTGCTGTTCTAGCGATTTACCGACCTCCTGGTTATAAGCAGAGGCGTCTCTAGCCCATGTAGCGCCCGTGTGGAATCACTACCCTAGCGCCCTCTAGTAAGCGCGCGATCAAAATGGTATAGGTACAAATGTTAACATTTATATAGACATGTTAACATGGGACCGTGTTTACCAAACACCTTATATTTACAACAGGAATCGGAGATCCGGATGCAAATGGTACAATTTTAAATGATGTTGGGAAAAAATACGTACACAGGGCCTCGTATTAAGCTACCCACATCTGTCAAATTGCTTAATTCTAATTTCGACCACATGTCGAACATACAGAGTTCAATATCAATTGGGATACATTTGACAGATTCGGGAAGCTTGATGCTAGGTCAATGTACACGGGTAAAAAGTTTTTTTGGGATGGAAGGAGTGACAAAAATAACAAAACACGATTTTGTGGTTATTTCAAAAAAATAATATTTAAAAACTAACTATTACAGGACGTACCTACTCAACATAAATATAATTTATTACAAAAAAGTTACTTTTCGTGCTTTTGCATTAGCAAAATCCTTAATTATGTCACTGACTTCAATTTTGATTTCATGTTTCAATATTACGATAAATTTGTCAATCGACTTTGCGACAATGTTGATCTAAGATAGTTTTAATTATTTTTAGTTTAGAAAATGATCTTTCGCTGTATGCTACTGTGACTGGCAATGTGAGGTAAATCCTAAGTGCTGTGGATAGATTTGGGAACACTGAAATTAATTTATTCGCAAACAAATAATTTGAAATATCCAACGGCGTAATGGAATTGTCAATGAACATCGGTAATAATTCGATTTCATTGAAGACTAACTTCTCTACATCGGAAGAGCCAGCATGGCACAGTATATTTTCTAAATTAGAACAATGTGCTTTTTTTTATCTAAGTCCAAATCCTTCCACTGTTTGAAGAAATGAAAAATAAAAAATGAATTATGTATCTAATCACAATCACTCGCTCGCTGTAATGTTAAAATTTCGTTAGCTAGGTAGTTTTTAATGATCTCCGACCCTGGTCGCAAAAGTTGTGGCAGCTAATAACAAATCAAATCTTACTTTTTATATCATTTCATACATACATACATACATAGATTTACGCCTGTTTCCCAGAGGGATAGGCAGAGACTACGGATTTCCATTTGCTACGATCCTGAAGAGTAGTAGAGCCAAGCTGGTTACAGCAGGAATGGGCCGGCTCGACCGGGGAAGTACTACCCTCTCACAGAAAATCGACGTGAAACAACAGTGTTTCACTGCTGTGTTTCGTTCGGTGAAAGAGAGCGCCGGAGGCCTAAGTATGAGGTGATGATTCTCGCAGCTTATGAGGGACCTGCAGAGTATCCGTAGAGTCATTGTGTGGGTGGCGCGAGTCGACCCGGCGGCCAGGGAGAGCCGTAGAAACGGTGTTCTGCTGGCCGCCCGCGGTATAGTCCAGAGGCCCAACCGAGTCTAACCAACTAGGTTGGCTGCCTTATCATGCCGCGCATAATCTCGAGGTGGCTCGTCGTGCCGGATGGTGACCGGAGGGTGGGTCCCGGCGACCACTTTCAGGAGGATACGGGGGTCCTTCCGTCCGTCGGATCGGCTATCGCCATACCATACAGTTATATGACAAAACTTGCTCTGCGCCTTGCCCCACTTTGCTGCGAGAATAGCCGCCTCTTTTTTTTTCACGTTTTCCCTTCCTTTCACTCTATGGCAGTACGAACAAAGCATTGTCGTTCAACAGCAGCCAATCGCCGTAACCCCACTGCTGCTTCCTGTGTCGTGGAGTTTATTAACATCAGGGGACTCCACGCTAACCTTAATGCCGTCCATCACCACCTGGAGACGGCTCGGCCGGCAATGCTTTTTCTAACGGAGACACAAATACGCCGTCCTGCAGACACGAACTACCTGCAATATCCTGGCTACGTGCTAGAGGAGTGTTTCCTCGCGAAAGCCGGGATATGCTTGTTTGTTAGGGCGGATATTTGCTGTCGCCGTCTACAACGCCTAGAGGACCCTTCCTTCTCTGTCCTTTGGGTACACGTAGATCATGGCTCTTTCAGCCAAATCTACATGTGCCTCTACCGATCCTATTCAGGAGACGCTGAGACAACTCGACTCTTCAATTACCTGAGTCAGGCGGCAGACGACGCGCAGGAGCAGTTTCCGAACGCTGAGTTGGTGTTCTTGGGAGATTTCAATGCCCACCATGAGACCTGGTTGGGTTCTCCCAAAACAGACCACGCGGGACGAACTGCCCATGCGTTCGCTCTCACGCATGACCTGTCGTCTCTGCTCGATCTGCTGCTGACAAGTAACCCGAACCGGTACAGTGTGTTGATTCGTGCTCCTCTGGGCACCTCAGACCACTGTCTGGTTTGTGCCACAGCTGTTGTTGTTACGCCCCCACGACCCGAGGAGGCAAGACGACGACTGTGGCACTACTCGTCAGCGGACTGGGATGGAATGCGGGAGTACTTCGCATCCATCCCTTGGGCTCAACGCTGCTTTGAGAACAGGGATCCATCAGAGAGCGCTATTGCTGTCGCTGATGAAATCATTCTGGGTATGGAATATTATATTCCATACAGTGATGTCACGAGCGGCGGCAGGAAAAGGCCCTGGTTCGGTCGTGAATGCGCTGATGCTGTTGAACGCAAACAGACAGCGTACCGCGCTTGGACCAGGGCTCGCACTCTCCACGACCTTAACGTGGATCACCTGAAGGCAGCGTTCAACCAAGCCACAAAGGTGTGCAAGAGGGCATACTTAAGAGCGGATGCCCAGCGCGTCGCACGGTTCGGCCAGGAACTCATGGCGCATCCTACGGGCAGTCGTAGCTATTGGCGCCTGGCCAAAGCCGTGCAGTCCAACTTCTGCCAGACCTTGCTGCCCTCTCCGAGATATCCGAATGGATCACTGGCTCATCGGCCGCAGGAGAAAGCAGATCTGCTTGCAAATGTCTTTGTGGCCAACTCCCGAATCGATGACTGCGGTTCGCAGCCGCCAAAAATTGCCAACTGTGGCTACACCATGCCTGATATATGTATCAGGCAACGAACCGTTCGTGCGATACTGCAGTCTCTCGATGTTCTGAAAGCCAGTGGACCTGACGGCATCCCAGCTGTGGTCCTTAAAAAATGTGCAGCGGAGTTGTCTCCCACGCTTACGCGCCTATACCGGACGTCTTACGCCGCAGGCATTGTGCCTGAGGCTTGTAAGGAGGCGAACGTTCAACCGATTCCCAAAAAGGGGGACCGTTCCGAGCCAAGCAACTATCGACCCATAGCTATCACCTCGGTGCTCTCCAAGGTGTTCGAGCGGATTATAAACACCCAAATTGTCCGCTACCTGGAGGATCAATCGTTGATCAATGATCGCCAATACGGCTTTCGGGCTAAACGATCAACGGGTGATCTTCTAGCGTTCGTCACGCACCTCTGGGGTGAGGCTATGGACAAGCACGGCGAGTCTTTGGCTATCAGCCTTGACATAGCCAAAGCTTTCGACAGAGTCTGGCACCGGTCTCTTCTTTCCAAGCTTCCGGCCTATGGCTTGCCCCCTCAACTGTGCACCTGGATTGCAAGTTTCCTGCAGAAGCGTCGTATTCGGGTCCTTTGCGACGGTCACGCTTCCAAATTTATGCAGGTCAATGCAGGAGTGCCTCAGGGTTCTGTCTTATCCCCTACGCTCTTTCTTCTGCATATCAATGATATGTTGAATCTCGGCAACATACATTGTTATGCGGACGACAGTACCGTGCATGGGCGATATCTCGGACATCCTGGGGCCAAACAGGCTGAGGTTGAGGGGAAAAGGCAGAATCTTGTCGTTGAACTTGACCAGACCTTGGACCGCATCTATGAATGGGGTGCCAAGAACTTGGTCGAGTTCACGCCAAGAAGATCCAGGCATGCGCGTTCTCAATAAAAAAGTCACCGTTCCTTCCCCTCCCTTCTCTGAAGAACACTCCACTGGTGATACGTGACAGCCTCTCCATCTTAGGTATGGATCTTTGCCGCTCCCTTAATCAGAAAACCTATATCGAGAGCGTCATTAAGCAAGCTTCGCGAAAACTCGGAGTTCTGAACAGGGTGAGGCGGTTCTTCACGCCTGGGCAACTGTGCCTATTGTATAAGGCACAAGTGCGCCCTTGCGTGGAGTACTGTTCTCATCTTTGGGATGGCTACGCACAGTACTTGCTGGACGCTCTCGACCGGTTACAGCAGCGGGCTGTCCGTATCATCGGAGATCCAGAGGTCACGAGTTCACTGGAACCTCTGCAACTCCGTAGGGACATTGCCTCATTGGCATGTTTCTACAGAATATACCACGGGGAGTGCTCTGAAGAGTTATTCCACCTTATCCCGCCCTCCCCTTTCCTTTCCAGAACAACGCGTGCTGGGCTCAGATGCCATCCCTACACGGTAGAGTCGATTAGAGCGCGTACCTAAAAGTTTGGGTCCTTATACCTCTGCCGAACGACCAAGGCATGGAATTCTCTGCCAAGGCACGTGTTTCCTTCTTCCTTCAATCCTGGGTTCTTTAAGCGGGGCGTGAAAAAGCATCTTCTCAGGCCGTCAAAGTAGAGACCTCAACATCGCCTCGGCTACTGTGGGGGCGATGTGAAGGCCACTGCTCTTAGACCACACGACTGCTTACCATCAGGTGGAGTGTGGTCATTTTGACGAGCAAAATAAAAGAAAAAAAAAAAAAAAAAAAACACTTCTCTGTCTTCATTCACTTTCATCACATTCCTCATACACGCCCGTCGGTTCAAGAAGCTCTTAACCTGGCATTTGTCCAGAACGCCTCCGATCTGGTCGAGAAACGTTCGCCTAGGTTTTCCTCTTGCGACTGTTCCATTCACACTAGCCTTATAAACTTTCTTAGTCAGTCTTTCCTCGTCCATTCTTTCTACATGTCCAAACCAGCTTAACATACCCTTTTCTATTCTTGTAACTATATCCACTTTTATGCCGCATTTCTCTCTAATCACACTATTTCTTATTCTATCTTTCAGAGTCACACCACATATGCTTCTCAACGCTCTCATTTCTACAGCATTTATTCTGCTCTCATGCTTCTTTATATATGTATATCATTATATTATATTATATATTCTTTATATCATTTCAATCATAAGAAAAGCCGATTTACTTCATATTTACATGTTTACTCAAATATAATACTTAAGCCATTGCGTCAAGGCCTACTTCGCAAAATTACGGTGTAGTGGAGCGGTAGAACTTAAAGTGCGACACGCCTACGTACACATGCCTTTGAGAAATGCCGCCTTCATCCATGCCAATTTGAACTTTATTTTTTATTATCAACAGCCGAATTCGCAATGATTGTCGGCGTGCTTTCAAACGAATCAAAACAGGTGCCGGCACGTGCCTTTGGTAGTGACGCGACACTCACCTGTTAGTGATACTTACTAATATTATAAATGCGAAAGTAACTCTGTCTGTCGGTCTGTCTGTCTGTCTGTCTGTTACCTTTTCACGCTCAATCCGCTGAACCGATTTAGATGAAATTTGGCATGAAGATAGCCTAAGACCCTGGGAAGGACATAGGCTATATAACATCACGCTACGGCTCACTGGAGCCGCGCAGTAACCACAAATACCACTGACGCGGGTGAGACCGCGGGCACAGCTAGTAAAAAATAATTGAATAAATTAGCGAGTACGATAGAGGTGTCAGGTTGGATTAAAGGGGTCGTGCAAAAAGTCAGTTGAGTTTGTTTGTTACATATTTCTCAACAACAACATGGTTACGGCGTCGTAAAATGTGTACGGTAAACGCAAGTTAAAACTTAGCTGGTAAAACGTGGTGTAATAATAGGTACACCTATACCCAACTCTTCGGAGATACTGCCGTGCGTCTATGTATGTATTATTTTTATTTATTTCGTTTAAAGAAAACGTATATTTACATAAAGTTGAGTTTTGCACACAAGAGTCTTTCTCGTATTTTAAAATTAACTTGCATCCTTAAAATTTCTTACTTCGATATTTTTATTTGATCGATAGTTACAACCCTAACGCGAATAAGCGGTGATAGCTCAGTAGGGAGACCAACAGACTGCAATGCAGAGGGTCTTGGGTTCGAACCCACGCGCGGCCACGTCGCGTACCTCTGACTTTCGGAAGTTATATGTCTTTTCGAAATTATGTGCGTATTGATTAAAAATTATCGCCTGCTCCGTGCCTCGGAGACCACGTTAAGCCGTCAGTCTCGGCTGCCGTGAACATCGATGGCAGTCGTTATTGGGAAGTCAGTGCCCTCTAATATCCTGAAAGTATTCTAGCCTTAGGGTATCGTTAGACTTCGGGTTGCGTAGGTCAGGAGGCAGCCGCTCCGTGTAAAAACTGATATCCAGTCAAATCCGGTTAGACTAGAAAGCCGACCCCAAGTGACTTGGGAATAATAAAGGCTAGGGAGAAGAAGAGTTACATCCCTAATGGGGTGCGATTGTCTAGGTACAAACGCAGCCAGCAATGAGGCGGCTCCTTTGACTGCTAACCTTTGACAGAAAAGCCGACAAATTTTAATAGAAAAATAAATACATCAAAGAAGACGCGGTTTAGTGAAGTGTTGCCAGTCTGTGCGAAATTTCGGTAATTCTTATCAATACTCTACTTAAAAATATTATGTAGGCGTTTTACGATAATATAGATTATTTTTCTTAGCATGTTTGTTAAGAGATAAATAAGCCCTTAATGGATCGGACAGGGTTGTCTACACATCCTTGCTAATATTATAAATATTCGAAAGTAACTCTGTCTGTCTATCTGTCTGTTACTTTTTCACGGCTAAACCACTCAACCGATTTAGATGAAATTTGGTACAGATATAGTTTAAAACCTTAGGAAGGACATAGGCTGCTACTTTTTATTCATGTAGGTACCTCGCGGGCGGAGCCGCGTGCAAAAGCTAGTACTGTATAATTATCAGTTTTAAGATTTTTTTCATGTTGAAACAAAAATTACTATTGTAAGAGCCGCTCGTGGCGCGCCTTGCTTTGCAGTAACTCGAGACATATAAGAAGAGCTCCGGATGCCATACAAAATGTATGCAAACCGGAGCTCTTTTTACGTGGGGTTGAGTTATAACATCCATCCAGCGTCATAACACAGGCGCAGGTTCATTGAAAGTGCCGAGGCCGGCGCGGCGCCCCCTAACCGCTGCGCCCGTGTGCACCGCACACCCTGCACACTCGGTAAAGACGCCTCTGGTTATAAGAACCTTAGCAACTTTCTCTTATCACTAGACCAGTGTTTGACAAGTTTATCCAGTTTTGCTAATATAGTCTTAGTAGGCGACATTAACGTGGACATATCAGAGAACAATAAGGACATAAACGGTAACTCATATTTAAATATTCTAGCTTCACACGGCATGTTACCTGCCCATATTTCAACTCCCCAATACCAAGACTAAGCAGACTTTATAATAAGTTCGACAAACAGGTTGATATGCTTAGTACCAGTCTTTATAAATTTAAGAGCCAGGTTCACAACAGAACTAATTATTATTAGTTATTTAAATTGAATTAAACTGTGTCAATTTATTTATTAAGTTTTATAAACTATAGGCTATTACTGTTTGTTAGGTGTGTGATTAATTTTATTTTTATTTTATTTTAAATTACCAATTTTTACTGAAATATTGTAACACTTTTTTTTTTGTCTTATAAACCTATCTGTATTAATACTCAAATCCGAATGTTTTCCGTAGAAGCTGTGTTTACCGATTAATATTGTGCACCCATGCCTTATTTGTTATGTACATTCATACTTGTAATAAATGTGTAACAATTGTAGGTGAACCTATGAATAAATAAATAAATAAATATCATTCCCACACATGGAAAGACATGTTTAGACCATATAATAGTAAAAACGCGGCTTCCCACATCCTGTTACGTGGCACAAACCTCCATCACTGACCACGAGGCTATATTTTTTATATTAGAACTAGATTCCAAACTAAGAAAATGTTATAAAACTATAAAACGCGTAAATTACCAGTCTAGATGAAGCTATAACAAACATCAACTTCTCTAATGTCCTTTCATCATCAGATGTTGATTATGCTGTATCACTCTTTAATGAAAAATTAAACTATGTAATTTTGTCAAATACAACTATAATAAAGACATCAAACCGTAGAAAATTTTCAAAGCCTTGGATAACCAAAGGCCTACTTAAGTGTATGAGGAATCGTGACAAACTGTACAAAAAAGCAAAAAAGAATCCTAGTAACCCGGTGATTACATTAACATATAAACGATACAGGAATTTCTGTAATGAACTCTTAAAAAAAGTTAAAAGGGAATATGAAAAATCAGAATTAAATGCATTGGCTAGAACTAATAGTAAAAAATTGTGGACGACTATACAAGAAATCACGCATACTAATAAAACAAAATGCGAAGCCCTGCAACTTATTAATTACTTACAGCCGCTATCTTCCGTCAACTGTATCAATAATTACTTTGTAAATATTGGGAAATCTATAGCTGATGAATGCCATAGTCCTCATGACAGATCACCCCCAAAGCCACCAACAAAGTCTCGGCCACAGTCACTGGTATTGCTCTCGGTAGAATCTACAGAAATTGAAAGCCTTATCGTTAACCTAAAGAACGATTGTGCAACGGGTCGTGATAATATCTCCACTAATTTTATAAAGAGATACAGGCAATTTCTTATTCAGCCGATTACACACATCTGTAATCTCGCTATCAGCACTGGAAGGTTCCCGAATGTGTGGAAGTCCGCTGAAGTCCTCCCCATATTTAAAGGTGGTGATGGAGCCTGTGTCAACAATTATAGACCGATCTCAATACTACCAGCTCTGTCAAAAATACTTGAGAGAATTATAAACAAGCGCTTGATCAATTATCTCGAAACTCATTTCTTACTTTCGTCCTCTCAGTATGGCTTTCGGTCAAAAAGATCCACCAGCGACGCCTTACATGGACTGACAGAGTTTGTAGCGAGCAAGTTAGATAAAAATAAAAAAGTTATTGCGATCTTTTTGGACTTAGCAAAAGCATTCGACACAGTCTCCATCCCACTACTATTGAGGAAAATTTCTTATCTAGGCGTAAGGGGCACCCAACTTGAGCTTTTCTCTAGCTATCTGTCAAATCGTCATCAAAGGGTCCGGGTGAGTGAGTGGGTCAGTCAGGATCTTCACATAGCACATGGTGTTCCGCAGGGTAGTATTCTTGGTCCGACATTATTCTTGACTTATATTAACGAACTCTGTGAACCCAAAATGTCGAGTGGAAAGATTATTACTTTTGCTGATGACACAGTTCTTTTATTTGAAGCCGAGCTTCAGTCGGGCTTTAACCTAGTTCTGTCATGGCTAAATAATAATAGACTAGCACTTAATGTCAACAAGACTAAATATATGACATTCTCTATAAAAACCCCCTCATATCCATTTGAATCGTTAAAAATAACTGCTCACTCATATTCATGTCATGCCTCCCATATACCCGCTTGCTCGTGTTCTATTCTTCAGAGTACCAATACAATCAAATATCTAGGAATCGTACTGGACAACAACCTCAGCTTTCATCACCACATAGATCTTCTTGCTGCTAGAATTCGAAAACTAATTTATATTTTTTAAAACCTACGTTATGTTGCGGACTCTAAAATTATTAAAATGGTGTATCTTTCAATATGCCAATCAATCCTGTCGTACGGCATAACAATTTGGGGAGGAGCAACGAAAACGCACTTCCTAAAGTTAGAACGGGCCCAAAGAGCGGTTTTAAAAGTAGGTAATTGCTTACCATATCTGCATCCTACCACAGAGCTTTACAAAAAAGCTGGGGTGCTAACTGTGCGTAAGCTATTTATATATAATATTATTTTGCGACAACATTCACTCCTTCACTATAATCCTTTAATGTTAATAATAAAAGACGAAAACACGCAGTTTGCACTAAAGCCAAAGTCCACACAACCTTCGCTCAACGTCAATTTGGCTATCTTGGAGGCTCTCTATATAATAAAGCTAATAAAGTACTGTCCATATATTCTAAGCCTAGGGGTAAAAAAATAAATTTATTTAACTGGCTTCAAGAACTTGATTACGATACTACCGAACAATTGCTCAACGTCCCAGATAAGGTCTTGTCAGCACTATTTAAACACACACTTACACACACTCACAAACACACATGCACACACACACACACACACACACATACACAAACACACATACATAGACATACATACACATACACCACACGCGCAACACACATGCCTCCTAAAATCGCACAAAAATATTATATAGCTTTATTTTTATTTATATATATTTTATTTTCTATTTTTAAAATTTTGTTTTTGTTTTTGTTAATTTTTAGTTTTATTTTTCATCATATTTTATCTAGTTTGGCTTTGTTTTAATTAATTAATTACATAGTCTCTTAAATGTCATGTACATGACTATAACTACTATGTTATTTAATAGGCAAATACACCCACGAGTCCCGGGTGGGGGCCTGGTGATCCGTCACACAGGGGTCTCCCTAGTACGGATTCCAGTCTCTCACAATGGATCATACCACCTATTTAGTTTATCTACTGTAAGACTCACATGTACGTGAACCTTTGTGATGAGAGAAATAAAGTTTATTATTATATTATTATTATTATTAATTGAGGCAGATAAATCATTCCAAATACAAAACTATCGTGGCATATAGATTGCGTGCCACAGCGTCCAAATACAGCGGGCGCTGGTGATTCTGTTCTACATTATAACTCTCTACCTCGTGCCCGTATTAATCCTGTCTACATCCAAGGCACAGAATTACACGGATGGTGCAACGGGCAAGCGGCGGCTTCATCGCTGCCGCTGCGGGTTTAAATCCCATAATAATTGTTTTCTTAAAATCTATACTAATATTATAAAGCTGAAGAGTTTGTTTGTTTGTTTGTTTACTTGAACGCGCTAATCTCAGGAACCACTGGTCCGATTTGAAAAATTCTTTCAGTGTTAGATAGCCCATTTATCAAGGAAGGCTATAGGCTATATATCATCACGCTAAGATCAATAGGAGCGGAGCACCAATAAAGAATGTTTCAAAATCGGAGGATATTTTTTCCTTTTGAGAGCTTCCGCTGCGTGCGCTGCGTAAACAGTTAAAGTTTCGCAAAAATAATGTATGACAGAATTGTTCCCCTTTAAAAGTTCTAAAAAAAAGTCCGCGACAGCATATGTCTATCTTTTAAGGTTGGCTCACTATAACCAATTTTATGCTAACGAAATTTGTTCTAAAATAATGCTTTATTTGCGAAGGTATTTTTATAAACATGATATTAATCCTAATCCAAATAAATACGTTATTCATCACAAGTATTTAATTTAAAACAAAATTGCCCTTTACATCATTCGATTTCAATGAATATCTTAGGAGATATCGCAGTTTTAAAATAACATTGCAGCAAAATAATTATCCATTACAGACATAGTACAAACGATGTTTCTCCTGGTTTATTCTGCGTGATTACTACTGGTTCGATTTGAAAAATTCTTTTAGTGTTGGATAGCCTATTTATCGAGGAAGGCTATATAACATCACGCTACGACCCACGGGGACAGCGCAGTAACGATAAACGCGGGTGAAACCGCGGGAACATCTAGTAAATTATAAGATGCTAAGTTGATTTTAGGAACATAATAATTATGAGTTTTATGAATTTGACTGAACGCATCGGGCTTAATGCTCATACCTGTTCCGTATCAAGACTATCAAGTAAATATGATAGTGTTGTGTCATAGACCATTGTGTGGCATTTGAACTATGAAGGATCGGGTCAAACTGCACCTGATGTAAGTGGAGGGAGAACAAGAACGGCAATTTTGCCTTTCAGTGGCTACACTCGTAACTCATCTGTTTAGGTACGTACTGAAAAATAGTGACATCTAATTGCACGTGGCCATTAATAATTATTAAACCTAAATAATATAGAACCCTGCCGATACCTTAACCACATAATATGGAACAACGAATAAGTGGTGTTGAAAGTTCAAGAACCTAGCGTCAAATTCTTGAACCAACTTTATTGCAATCGGAGAGATTACAACTAACCCTGACTACTAAAACATAGTTGCCAAAATAGGTGTAATATACCTCAGTATTCATTATATACGAAACAGATATTTTACATAAATTTGCTAATAAGTTTATTTTATTATTGACTTGATTGCACCAATTAGTCGATCGGCTTTTCTACCAATCCGCTAATTTGTGGAACAGTTCATTCAACTCACGTAGAAATATGGTAAACATTAGAAAACTTCAAAACGGGGAGCAGCAACACGCGGTGATAAGAATAACGGCGCCAGAGAATTTCACTATCCTGCCAACGTCCCGTGTAAATCAATGATATAAAGATATGTACAAAGTTGCAACTTGTAGCGAACTTTTACTAAAAACAGCTCTGATATTTCAAGCACCTGTCTTTAGTTATAGATTTCATACCTGTATGTAGTCCCAAATACAAAAGAATAAATTGGAAATAAATATATGATTATATAAGTGTACCTACCTTATAAACGTAAAAACGTAATTCCACGAGAACATCACTGAAATCTGGATGAAAAATTGACAATGACAATTTGTCATTTTATGTCATGTCAAAATTGTCAATGTCAAAATGAGATACCACGGATTTATGTATTTTCAATCACAAAACAAATCGCTATCAAATGAACGCGATAGTTGGTTTATGCCATTTCTGCGAAGCTCACGGTCCACGGCCTCTATTCTGTACCTTCACAACAGATAATGAGAAACATACTACGGAACCTTCGAAATCGGGTGTTCAATGCAGTGGATGTACATCTTTAGGGCCAGAAACAGTATTTGTGTCACGAGACGTCGATGGGACTATATTTTGCAGCCGGGAATCAGTTCCTAATGCTGATGTGACGTCGTTTTTGAGGCAGGCTGCTATTAGAAGTATTACTTGCGAGGTGAGTCCAGTGAATGTTGTAATTTAGTTAACCAGTCGATATCAGATTTTACTGTTAGAAAATTATGGTTGTTGTTATTCGCTGTAGCAGATGGCTAAAGCCTTGTTCCTAGTTAGTTAAATTTGGGTTTTACGCCTATGCTTTAGCCATTGACACGTGATATTGTGTTCCATCCAGTTCATGAAGGTAATGATATACATTTCAGGTAAATTGGAGCAAAGAAGGTGGAGTAGTGTATTTTAGTGATAGTCATGGGCATGTGTTAAGCCTCACATTTCAAGTGAAGGATACTTGGGCTAGAGGATTGAAGCGATGGTTCTCTATAGTTGTGCTCATGAAGGATAAAATGCTGCTGTTGAATATTACTCCTTTGCTGACTGAACATATGCAGGTAAATGGAATTAATATTCTTTGTCCAATTATTATTCACTTGGCAAATGCTTAGCCTCCACGGACTGGAGAAATGTTTATTGGCCCTTAATTCTGGCTATTGAAGTTTTAACATTGTTGCCCTATGACTGCTGGTGGCATATTAAAATGTGACCTACAAATATATGCAGTTTGGTTATTTTTTATGTTCATTGTGTCAATGTTTTATCAAGTCACCCGCTAGTCAGGAATGATTGGAAGGAAGACCTAATCCTAGTCTTAAGCAAGAGTGCTGATGTATCTTACTTCTCTTATATAACTCATCTTTTTATAATATACAAGCTAATCAAAAAATTAAGGTCTTAAAGATAAATCTCATATTATGGCTAGTATTTGTTACTACACAATCTTTGAATATTTGTGTTATTTGTCTTCAGAAAATATCAAAGGAACTACAAGAACTAGCCGAAGTGGTATATGATGCTGAACAAAAGGTTTGCTCACAGAGAGCATTGAGATTAAAAACTGGGAGAAATGACTTTGGGCAGTCTAGATCACTGATGCATTTGACTGGTATGTGACAATGGCCATGTCTTACTTAATGAATAAATATTTTACTGGTATACTATTTTATTTAGGTCACTGGCATTATTTAAGTTTCTCTCATACTACAGTCTAGCAAAAATGCTATATCATATGAGCTACTGTCAATAAAATAGCTGCGAAATTGTTTTAGTGCAAGCCTAGTGCTTTTCTCCTTCTCATCTCTACACAGGGCAAGTGAGGAAAGTACTGGATCACTGCTTGACTATCAACTTTCTGCCACTTGTCAATGATTGTTAATGGTTGTTTACTATGTAGGTTGTTAGCCAAATTTACACTTATTCATTTTATCTATACTAATATTATAAAGCTGAAGAGTTTGTTTGTTTGGTTGAACGTGCTAATCTCAGGAACTACTGGTTGGAATTGAAAAATTCTTTAAGTGTTGGATAGCCTATTTATCGAGGAAGGCTCTATAGCCTTCCTCGATAAATAGGCTATCCAACACTTAAAGAATTTTATTTTTTTTAACCTATGTATAACATCACGCTATGACCCACGGGGGCGGCGCAGTAACTATAAACCCGGGTGAAACCGCGGGCACATCTATTTATTTATAAATGTACAGTTGTTATATTAGGTGTAGATAGTGTGGCTGATTTATTTAATAACAAGTTATTTTTAATACAGCCTAAAAAGATTGTTTAATTTTAAGCACATATAAATTATAAAAATGCATAAACAGCTCTGCAACTTACAAATAGATTATAATATGTTGATATAAAAATATATTATTTTAGGCAGCCAAGATGTATTCAAACAATTGCACTCCCATTTCACTTGGATGTTGAAAGCTGGTGCTCACACATACTCGGAAACTTTATACACCAGTGGAGATCTGCTCAAGAAGTTGCAGCCGCAGGCATTGAAGAACTCAATATTTGAAGCCAGCACCTGTGCAGTGGCTACTGATGAGGAATGCATGTCCCTTAGAAGTTTAGACAAGTTGTTGTCAAAACCAGTATTTAGAGTGCTAATGTATTGCACACTCACTGGAGTTTATGTAAGTTTCATTGGATATGTTGCAGTCAAGACTCTTATCCTGTCAGTACTACTCTTAACTGATGAAAACTTATCTGGCTTATATTTTAGTCTCATCATCATCAGGCTATAATAGTCCATTGCTGGACATAGCCCTCCCCCCAAAGAGCGCCATAGCGCCCTGTCTTCAGTTTGCCGCATCCAGCATCTGCCTGCAGTCTTTCGCAGATCGTCATCACACCTTATATTTTAGTCTAATATGAACTAACTGCTTTCATCAGGCAAAAGTAGTCTAGATCTAAAAAAGAGTTGGAATGTATTATATAAATCTCTCTCTCTATTCCTGCCTAGGTATCCCATTAGACAGTAATATTATAGAACTCTCAAACTTTAATAATATAATAATTTTCTGTAAAAGTAACCAATTTAGTAACAACCTAGAAGGCATAGTCATTTAAGTCCTAGTTTACCACTGTTAGTGCACCGACTGGCTTGGGTGCAATTGCCACACAAAACGATAATGGAAACGAACATGACAACGGAATGAATGTCCCGTACGTTATTGGCATGGTGAGCCTTCTTTTGCATAATACCTAATGCACCTAATGATACAAGTAAATAAAATTGAAGTGTTTGTTTGTAATGTCAAAATTACAGCTTTTTACTAAATGCATTATGAAAGTGTATACGGTACTTATGTATATAAAAAATCAATTTTCAATTTTTGTCTGTCTGTTTGTTTCGGCTAATCTCCTAACCGGCCAGATCGATTTTGACGGGACTTTCACTGGCAGATAGCTGATGTTATAATCAGGCTACTTTCATTTTAAAACACATAGAAATCCGCGAAAAAAATAAATTAAGACCTTTTTGTTAAATTCCACACGGGTGAAGTATTGGGTAACGTTTAATCATAAAACTCATTCTTATATTTTATTTCAGATTGTAATAAAATCAAATAAGACTGAACCAGGAACAATAGTAAAGGGCTTATCTAGATTATTACCTGTGAACAAACCAAACTATCCAAGAATTAAACAAAGAAACAGTGAAGAAAAACTACCACCAGCTACGTGTTTTGTTGAAGAAACAGAGACCGGTGACTTTAGTTATAAATGGACAGGAACATTACCTGTCAAGTGTAAGTAGGTGATATTTATACATGCACAGTCCTAGGCCTATATAGACCAAGGGTTAGGCAGGGCTGTGTTATACGCACATTTCTCTAATGATGATTTTAGGTTTTAAGCGAGTATGCGTGCTGCCCACTGGATATAATTGCAGGCTCTGTGCTGCCTGACCGACAAACTCATCGCCCGATCCGTAAATCAAACCCGTGGTCTCATGCACAGTGCGAGTGACGTGGGCGGCAGCAAAGCGATTAATTTGTTACATTGACTATCAATATTATATCACCAATGTGATGACGAAAGCTTTTAAGAATCGAAGCTAAGACCTTAAGAGGAAACACAAGGGCCGTTTTTCGATACAAACGTAGTCTCCTCTTTCTTCCCTGGATAATGCCAGTACAGCAATAATGTTTTTCCAGAAAATGTATGGGCTCTATTGGCATGTCCCTATGTTTTCCTTTTTTCAAAAATCTCAAAAATTTACCAAATTTTCCGCTGTGTTCAAACATCCAGAAAAAAAATTTGACTAGATTATATAAAAAAAAGAAAAGATAGGAACACGGCCAGTCTTTCTTTAATTATTATGAAAAAAGTAGTTAAATCGGTGAAGTTTTGGAGAAGGAATCAGGGGACTACGAAGCATTGATTTTGTTTACTTTTAATAGGTATTTTCGATCCAAGCTGCAGTTGTCTCTATCGCGCTCATGATACTGTATACATGGCACTGCGCGACAGCAACAGATTTTACAAATACCTATTTTTCAATTCTATCGCCCGTAAGATTGTACTGTGTACGGTATTCCTCTTAAGACTGTACTGTGTACGGACAGAGAACTGTATACGAAATAAAGTCCCCAAAAAGCTGCATCATAATAGCTATAGCCAAATACTTTCTAATGTTTTTTAGGCCCTACATTGATGAATAGAATAGAAAGTGCAATGGGCAATGACAAATTCACCAATGAGGTTTTACATCAGCATGTTAAATCGCTACAGTTGGAATGGCTTGGGTGAGTTACTTAGAATTCAATGGAATCATACTATATGGCAACACTTACTTCTAGTTGATTTTAAAATGCAAATACTTAGCACATAATATAACTATTATACGTAAAACTACAACAGTAATTAATGCAATAGCAGTGTCTCTGGTTCGATTCCAGTTTCGTAAATTCTGAATAATTCAAGGTTAGGCGCCATCTCCACGAGCGAGAGAATCGCGGCGATATTATCGTCGTGCCACGTATTTCTATATACTCTCTATGAACGCGTCTCCACACGGCGATTTTATCGCGGCGATGTGATGAGTGGCTATGCGCGCTCGTAACGTCGTCGTATCGTCGCTACTGGTGGCGCGCCCGCCGCGCGCTCGCCGCAGAACGTGGCGATCTCGCAGCGAGCGCGCGGCGGGCAAATAAAATCACAACGCATCGTCAAGGAAATGCGGCGATTCCGTTACGAGTCGTCGCGGACACGTTGTGATTCCGTCACGAGTTGTGACGATACGCTGGCGGAATAATCGCTCGTTCGTGGAGATTACCCGACGATAGAAGCGCGGACTAGTCGCGATTCTCTCGCTCGTGGAGACAGCGCCTTAGGAAGATATTGAACAATCCCGTGTCGGAAAGTACGTAAATCCGTTGGTCCAGCGCCTAATCTCTCTTCGGTCGTGTCAGATTGCCATCTTATCGGACTTAGGGAATAGAGAGTGGCACTTATTTGCGCACTTAATATCGCCTGCACTGATGACTAGTAGCCGATTGTACATATTTGTACCTATTATCTTTACATTAATTTCAGAATAGCAAAATCTGTATCAGCAGCTGTGACGTCATCTGGAAGTAGATCTGACGCAGTGGCCAAGCTGAAGCAAGTGTTCGGAGTGGCTCAACATGATGAATGTTTGCTCAGTTATTGGATGAGCACCTTTTGTAGACTGTAATACTGTATTTCGAAGTTCAAAATAGCGATGAACTGTAGCCCTAAAGTATTGAAACGCGACTCACGTTAGTGCGAAAGTGCGCCACATCGATACACATAATTTCGAATGTTTTCCACCGCGATGCACGTTAGTGCGAAAGTATTCCACATCGATTCACACATTGTCGAATGTATTCCAGCGCGATGCACGTTAGTGCGAAAGTCCAGTAAATGCGAAGGCATGCTACTTGCTGCTTTACACAGCGATGTTTACTGTAAATCGACGATCGACGTATCGATGTTTTTGTGTGAAGTGTGTAAAGTTATAGATTTACTGGAACTTGAATTAATATCAGAACAACGCTAGTTTTTATATGAAGTGTCAAACGTGGAACAATAAAAAACAAAAAACAAACCAATTAGATGATAATATATGGGCGAGTAATTTAATGATTAACTAACAAAAAGTAACAACAGCAAAAAAAAATATAAAGAAAAAAAATTGGCCCTTGATAATCACCAACAAAAAATTGAATTTTCATATAAGCTAGATATGCTAAGCCGCTTAGATAGTCTTTAAAATCCATAGATTCTTTTTGTAGCATGTGATCTCTTACTTTTTTCGTGTGGTTTGAGATACTTCTTTTTCTTTTCTTTATATTTGCAGATATCCTTGCTGCTTCAAATGTCGTGTTTTTCTGCTCTTTAACTAATTCCTTTAATGTTTTGTAAATATTCACCTTTTTTCTATTCAGGAGGCTGTTCCAGCGGTTGTGCCAGTTTTCAATGGCGTTCTGAGTTGTCGGAATGTTTGCATTAACGCAATCTAAAACTGACCATATTCGTGGCGAAAATCTAGGAGGCGATCTTTTTAGCTGAAATTTCAGCGCACTATTTTTGTATTTAATTGGCATTCGTGTGTATGTTCCACCAACGTAAAATTTAAAAAACCAATCTGTCACTTTACTTGCTTCTTGAGGAATGATTTGGTCACGAACAATTTCAAACGCTTCTGGTATTTCAGATGGATTCAAAAAAGCCAACGCTGCCAGGTGTCGCATTTTATGCGCAAATTCACTATCGCTGGTGTATTTCTTTGCCAATCTGTTATTTTGAATATGCTTCCAAATATTTTGTGATAAATGGAAGTAACAGCATTTATGTTGTGCACTGGGGATAACCTTTTGACAGGCTCTTATAGGTGCAAATTCAAAATCAGTAATTATGAATTCGGGCTTCAGATCAATTGTTAGTTCATTGAGTGTGTGTCTCAAAATGATTTCTAAAAAAATGACGTACAATCGTTCGCTTTTATTTGAAAATAATCCGTACACAAGCGGTAGTATTTGATTTGTCTTATCATTTTGGCCTACAAGTCCATGTATTGAATAAAGTTGGTAAAACAATTTAGGACAACACTGGAATGTTCCATCCATTATCCAAAACTTCGATAGATGTAAAAGACGTAAATTTTGTTTGGTACTAAAGACAATAACAGTACCAACAACTTCATCGCTGAAATGACCAATAAAAAATTGTTCCCCTTCAACTTCAGCGAATTGATCCGGTATGGTGAAATCTTTTAAGCTTTTTGGCAGTTTTGGTTCGTTTCGAACACGTTCTCTATGTATAACCATTCGCATGGCGGCTTTGGAAGGCATAAAAGGAGCCGAGGTAGACGGTACGTCCTGTATGGTTTTTTGTATTAATTGTCCTGGTAGATCTAAACTATGATTTGCTCTTCTTTTCAATGAAGCTCGCAAAGTATGTGCCCGCGCAGATTCATGATCAGGTTCATGGATATGGCAAATATTGCTCATTCTACTCATAAAATGATGATCACCAACCTTTTTTGTGATTGCCGCAGAACAACAACTCGAAGATTTCTTCCTGACGCAACACCAGTAGAATGTATCGTTGCACTGTTTGTTTAACATATACAGAAAACCTTCTACTAGCAAGAGATCTTTATTTTTGTGCGATTTGACAAAATCACAAGGAGTATCCATTTTTACGAAATTACAACATATAAATAAGTAACTTACGCGATGTTAAAGTAACATCGAATAAATGAAACAATATTGTACGTATCTACCCACATTATCAATAATAAATTACGAACTATTACAATTATATTACATTACAATTATATTATGTTGTTTTTGTTTTATTATGTTTTATCTTGTTCGTAAGCCAATGTTAACATAATAATAATTAATGGTATACTATAAGTATATCATTTATTTCTGCAATATATAAGCAATCATAAAGAAAGTCAAATTACTTAGCGCCTACTTATTTGCCATTGACTGCACCGCGTAAAGAAAAAATGTTTGTCGTAATGCATTAGGCGCAATTTTATTAATTGTTTTCTAGAATTATTCGGTACATGCGTCTCGGCTTTGTTGACAAAAATGATGATACAAGGTAGGGCGGGGCTAGTAGAGCAATTTTTCACGTTAGCGGTTATAGCTCCACACCGATAAGTCTTAACGGCTTGTTATGTATACTAATAGATTACTAATTTATCCCTTTATCAAAGTGTCCCTATTCAAGACAAGTTTAAATGCAGAAAGTCAAGTATGCTCAACATACCCCATAGGTGAGGTAAGTTGAGCAAGGGTATGGGGCAAATTGAGCACTAAGAATGTGTAGTCAAACCAAGGGTTTAATGTTAACTAGACATAAAATAAAAAAATTGTTTGGCAATCAACTTTTTATTTATAATCTTCTAGTAGAAAAATTACAAAATCTAAAGATATTTTCTACGTAAAAATAAACTGAAAATATAATCAACAAAACATCAACTAAAAGATATTTTCTATAAAAAATAAACTGAAAATATAATCATCAAAACATCAACTAAAACATATTTTCTATGAACTGAAAATATAATCAACAAAACATTAACTAAAAGATATTTTCTATGAAAAAAAACTGAAAATATAATGAACAAAATATCAACGTATCTTAAACTTAACTTTACGATTAGATTCAGTCTTTATGTTCAAAATCAGACTTAAATATTTCTATAGTAAAATTATCAATAACATATAATTAACATAGACAAAAATTATATTAATTTTAAAATTTAATCGTCATTGTCACTGTTGCAATTGACACAAACGAAAGTAAAACCAGCAGCTGGCGCACATTTTGTATGTGCCCATTCCCTGCAAACTTGACACTGGATCCATGTTTCTCCGGCTAAACTTTCAGAAAAGTCTTCACAACAAATCAGACAGGAATAATTATCATCATCGCTTTCGTCACTTGATTGGAGAACTTTTCTAGATACACTCTTGTTTCTTTTTTTATCAATGTTCTTCTTTGACTTTTTAATTTTTTTGGTGGTCCTCTTTTGTTCCTCTTCTAATGCATTCTTTACGGGAGTGTCTGTTAGAACAGCAGCTTTTCTCTTTCTTCTGTTAATTTTGGTTACTTTTCTAGGGCCTGCCTTTGGGTATGGTCGAACAATTTCCGGAGAAAAAATATGCGTTAGATCGGCCAGCTCGTTTTCTTTGTTGCTTGTACTAGGTTCAGGTTCAGCTTGGCTGGTGTAGGCAGAAGGTGTGAGATTAGGTTTAGTGTTAGGCATGCCGGCTTGCTCTGGATAATCTATTTCAAGTTGGACAGTTTCTGGATCTGGACGGTCAGTTACAAATGATGGTGAAAACTCGTCGTCACTAAAAATATTTGCATTATACGGAAATATGCCAGTCTTTCGGAAACCGTTGACAATATTTATACTTGTTTGAGCAAACGGCAAGGACTCGGCTACAATTTTTGGTATATCATATATAGTTAGAGTCTTGCCCGGATTGTTTCGTAGCCATGCATCTTGAGCAGCAGCGCAATACTTTTTGAACGGTCCAAATACTGAGACATCCAATGGTTGTAATTTGTGGCTACAGTGCGGTGGAAACGACAACATGACAATTCCGTTCTCTTTAGCTAAGTTTAATGTCTCCACATTCAGATGGGAAGAATGATTGTCTAAGACCAACAAAATACGGTGCTCCATGGACGGTTTCACATGCTTAATAAAATGTTGGATAAACTGGTAGAATTCTTGGTCTGTGACCCATCCACTGGCATTGCCAGCTCCTATACATTCAGGGGGACCTCCATTAAGAAAATGGTTTTTAAATTGTTTTCTGGGAAACACAAACATAGGAGGCACTGTATTTCCATAAGCAGACACAGCAGTTACCACTGTAACGTTAGTCCCTCGTTCCCCAGAGGTCATGGCGCCGACGTTACGCTTACCCTTGGCAGCCACAATTTTATTTGGCTTCAACACAGTGGACACTCCTGTCTCGTCAACATTCCAAATGTCTGACGCACTAAATCCGTGTTTATCCATTACTTCAGCTAATTTGTCGAAAAATACTTTGACATTCTGAGCATTAAATGAAGTTGCTCGACCAAGGCTAGTGGGTTCTGGCTTTCGAATAGATAGCTCCGGATTTCGCTTTAAAAACATCGTAAGCCATTCTTTTCCAGCCATCTTCTTTACAGTCCAGGAGGATGGAATATTAATAGCAAATTTAGTGGCACACTCGTAGGCAAGGCGACGGACGTCTTTCGGAGAATATCCGTAGAAGATTGATGCCATTTGTAGTAAGTATTTTTTTAAAGAGTCCTCTTGTAAGGTAGTAAATACTTGCCTCGGTGCTCCATAACCCATAGATAAATCCACACCTTCGCTTAATTTTTTCAAATATCTTGTCAAAGTCATCCGTTTGATACCGAACTCTTTGGCGGCGGCGTTGACACTTTTTCCCTCATCGTTTACAGCCTTTGCAGCATCATTTAGGTCTTGAGTGGAGTAAGAACATCTTGTAGTCTTTCTTTTATAATGCCGCATCCTGAAAAAAATACAAAATAACATATATTACTTCGTTCTAAGTCGTGGGGTTAGTTGAGCAACTGTAGCTCAACTAACCCCAACCCGAAATTTTAAAACAAAAGCAAGGTTATGAAAACTCAGTTATAATCATACCCAGAACCTTAATATATATCAAAAGTACAATGAATTTATTAAAGTTTAACACTTACCTAACTGAACACGGACAATATTTGACTCTTACAGACGAAATATTCCGGCTTACTATTATTTTACTTTTTGGTCACAAAATAAACAACGCCCGCGTGTACTTCACTCGATCGACGAGTCGCCACTGGCAGTTGCGCGATGAGTTCCCCTCCCGCGACCCCTTCTTTCCGCTATTTGATGCTTTCGTGTGCGGTGAATAGTTTTCGAGATATTTCGATTGCCCAACTTACCCCTACGCTCAACTAACCCCGCTCTACCCTACTGACGCTTGCGTATGAATTATTTTTAAATAAAATCGAACAATTGTACGTAATTTCTTAGAAAATCATTCTAAAATACGCACTCAATAAACTAAAAATTGATCTGAAGCCTGAGTCCGTAATTGTAGCCTTCGAGTTAACAGATAATAGGATGTGTGTATATGTGGCATGCCTTCGCATTTACTGGACTTTCGCACTAACGTGCATCGCGCTGGAATACATCCGACAATGTGTGAATCGACGTGGAATACTTTCGCACTAACGTGCATCGCGGTGGAAAACATTCGAAATTATGTGTATCGATGTGGCGCACTTTCGCACTAACGTGAGTCGCGTTTCAGTACTTTAGGGCTACAGTTCATCGCTATTTTGAACTTCGAAATACAGTATTACAGTCCCTTTTGTAATTAGTACACTAATATTATTAATCTTATAGAGCCAATAAATCTGTGATATTTTATGTTTGTTTTTTATACCCTATATGGGATGATTGATTGCAGTGTCCAAGATTAGCGAAATCCCTTTCGAAACAAGGATTATCCTGAACGCTGGAGGATATATTATTGTTTCAATAGGATTGTTGTCTCAACACAATCTAACATTCTCAAACGGGTGTCATAAATCTAACGTCAATGTTCCTATGGTTGTCGACGCATATATTTTCATACGACGAATGTCCCGCAGCTGTAATCAATGTTAATCTATTGTTGCTACCTAACCATGCTAGATAACCCAACGTAGGTATCCTACCTATTCAATCTATAGAATATAGGCAACATGATGAAATGAACTTACCCCCTTTCGTTGAATAGTGAACGTATAACCGTGTCTCCAGTTTATTTGTCGTTTAAAAATAGAAATGTCTAATAAAAGTGCCGAAATTGCTATTCGCGAGTTAACCAAAACCGTGCTCTCGCTACGTAGTAAAGTGGAATCGTTAGAAAAGCTTGTTAACGAGCAAAATAAGCTCATAAAAAAACTTATCAGTGCAAATTAACAACTCCGGCGCTGGGGGTAACTCGACAACAGAATTGGCCCCGCGACCAGTGCGCGAGGCGCGCGTTCGCGCTGCATCGGCGATCTCCGCCGCCGCTCGTAAGCCGACCGCCAGGCTCGCTAGTACCACCACTACTGACCGCGCAACGATGTCACAAGCGGAGCTCCCTACTACGAGCGCCGGCGCCGTGACGAAGTCGCATTTGTCGCAACCCGCTGCTGTAGAGAAAGAACCGATCGATGTGCAAACGGATCCCACGTCAAATACTCGCGCAAATGAATGGATCGAGGTGCGTCGTCGAAGCAATCGACGTTCGATCGAGAATGTTACCCGAGGTACGGCTATCCCGGAGTCTACGAGTTTAGTTTGTTAGCGGCGGCCGAACGAAAAACATATCTACACTTATATTATGTTAAGGTAGGGACAACAGCTGATCAAGTGGCCGCATACTTAACAAAAATTTGTCCAGAAGACACTTGTTTTGTTGAGGCTTTGAAGCCAAGGGGCGACTATGCATCGTTTAAATTAAATGTACCTACAAAACACTGTGCGAAGTATTTAGCACCAGAAAACTGGGTAGAAGATGTATACATAAAACCTTGGCGCAATGGGTTTCGCAAGCAAATTGACAAAACCGTCCAAATTTTAAATCTTTACATTGTTCTATCAAAATGTAAGAGGATTACGTTCGAAATTAGATGTTTGTAAATTGTCTATATTAAATGAATCAGCTGATGTCTTTGCTCTCACTGAGACGTTTTTAAACAGTAGTGTAAATGATGCGGAGGTGTTTCCACAAGGTTATATCGTCATACGTAGGGACCATAGATTAGTATACCTGTTAGTAGGGACCGAGCTAACGATATAGGTTGGGGAGGAGTATTGTTGGCGGTGAGGTGCCAATATCACGTACAGCAAATCGTTAAAGTTGATGGGTATACTGACGATATGGAACTTGTGATGGCTACTATATGTTTTAAATATAAAAAAATATTGCTTTGTATAGTTTACATTCCGCCTAATTCAAGTGATATAAATTACATGAATTATTTCTTAGTAATAGAAAATGTACCTAATTAGAAAATATGCTAAGCATAATGTTGTCATCTTGGGCGATTTTAACTTAAATTCTGCTAGTGGACATGTAAAATTAGAATTCTCTCATCTTCTAGCATTTGGAAAATTAAAACAATGTAATAACATATATAACAGACATGGAAACATGTTGGATCTGGTTTTGAGCGATTTGAGCAGTGAGTCTGTGCACATGAGGGAGGATACAGTGCCACTTGTACCACCGGACGCACACCATCCACCGCTCGGCCTCGCGCTGCGCGTGACGCGACCGACGGCGCGATCGCCGTTGCCGTGCTCGGCTGCACCCACCCCGCTCAGTGATGCGCTACAGGATTGGCAATTTAGGAAAGCAGATCTTAATCAACTGTACGAGGGTATTGCCTCATTAACATGGGATGAGCTATTTTCGGTTAAGGACGTTAATCAAGCCGTGAATATCTTCTACACTATTATTGGGAACTGTTTACGAAATCATGTGCCGCTAAAACAACAATCTAATCTTCGTTCGAGATATCAATACCCAGCATGGTACACCGCTGAGATTATTAAGCTAATACAGGACAAGTATTACTTTTTGAAAAAATATAAACTGTCGAAAAATGCTTACTGTTTGGTTATGTTCAAACTGTATAGACAACAGGTTATACGTTTAATTAATATGGCTTATAAAAATTATATATTACGAGCAGAGGCGGATATAAAATCAGAACCAAAGCGATTTTGGTCATTTGTGCAAGAACAAAGATCGTCTAGGAATACCTGTCAAGATTATGAGTACGATGGGAGAGTTGTGACTGGAGTGGAAGCCGCAAATGCATTTGCCAATTTTTTAAGTCTGTATTCAACACTGACGGGCCGGCAGGGTCTCATGACATGGCCGAGCAACTCGTTACTTATTAGTAACGAGTTGGTCGTTTCCCAGCATCACACTGGATAATATAAATAGCGTCGACTTAAAACATGCAGTAAGTAGATTAAAGGCTCATTCATCTACTGGCCCAGATGGAATTCCTCCATTTCTGGTGAAAAATTGTATATCTGTGCTTCAGAAACCATTGCTGCATATCTATAACCTGGCCTTGCAAACAGCTTCATATCCAACGCTTTGGAACGTATCTCGAGTTACACCCATACATAAGGATGGCCCAAAATCAGACATCACGAACTATAGGCCCATTGCCGTTCTCTCGGCATTCGGTAAGGTCTTTGAATCCATTATAAATCGCCATATAACAAATCAGGTGCGGGACCAACTGTCCGAATGCCAGCATGGATTCAGATCAGGTAGGTCAACTACTACTAATCTAATTAATTTCATTGATTATTCCGTCACAGAAATGGATCAAAATAGGCAAGTGGACGCGGCATACTTTGATTTCAAAAGAGCTTTTGACCGCGTCCGAAATTATGTACTTTTAAGAAAGTTTGCAGCTGTAGGGTTTGCTCCTAGCTTATTACGATTGTTCCACAGCTATTTTGACAATAGAAGACAATATGATCAAATGTTAGGATCTCAGTCGGAACCCTATGTGACAAATTCTGGCGTGAGTCAGGGAAGTACGTTGGGCCCGACACAATTCTTGATTATGATCAATGACCTGCCGGAGGTAGTGAGTTCGGCACGGTGCCTTATGTTCGCTGATGACTTGAAACTGTTTTTAGGTGTTAAAAGCGCGCATGACTGCGAAGCGCTTCAGCGAGATATTAAGTGTTGTAGCGTGGGCTGAGCGCAACCACCTAGAGTTTAATGTATCAAAGTGCAAAACCATCACACTTACTCGCTCACCTGCACCAATCTGCTTTGTGTATACACTCTCAGGCTCTGCGCTGGAGCACGTAGCAGAAATCCGCGACTTGGGCTTGGTTATTGATATGAAGTTAACACTTAATGGCCATATAACTACGATATGCAGTCAAGCCTATAAGTCGCTCGGCTTTGTTATGAGACAGTCTGCTTGCTTCAGTAGTAGGGAAGCGATTACCGCATTATATTTTGCATTTGTTCGTAGCAAGCTCGAGTATAACTCTGCCATCTGGGACCCGCACGAAATTAAATATAAGTTTTTGGTGGAACGGGTGCAAAACTGTACGGATATTATCCATACCTGTACCCGTCTCTGTTTGTGTCGGGTATGGTGGGAATTGATACTCTCGAACTGAGACGAAAATTGAGCCTTATGGCTCATTACTATTTGTTGCTCAATGGCAAGATAGACAATCCTGAAGCGTTATCACGTTACGCATTGTCTGCACCGAATCAGTACTTGCGACTGCGCTCGCGCCGTTTGCTCGCGGCGCCGACTGTGCGCACGTGCACCCGCACAATTCACTCCTACTTGTCAGGCCATTTCTACACTCAATGTTCTGATCGCTAACCAACCAAGTGTTGACTTATTTTTTAATCGAATGCATCAATTTTTAAAGTATTGCTATGAATTTTTAATTAGTTTTATTTAAAGAATTATTATTAATATATTTATTATTTTGAATCTGTTATTATTTGATATTAATTTTAATGTATATATTTATTTTCTTATCTATGTAATAATGTGTAATTGTTAAACCTGACTCTCTGCACGTGTTGGGAAAGCAACCTGTTAGTGCAGAGAGTAACTGTTATAAAATAAATAAATAAATCGATTAGGTTGGCTATAATATATTAAGGATTAAAAAACCCAAAAAGCCTTGGCTTGCTTCACTAAAATGGTTAACATTTTAGTGACGCAAGCCGGGCTTTTTTGAAATTTATGAAGAAACCACCACTGAATCTATCCTTAGTAAAAAAGACGTTTCTCAACTTGCTTAGTAATATTCCAAATAACTTTTGAATAGTGCGCACAACGCGACTCCTACTTCGCATATCATGTAGGTACTTGGCAAATGTACGACATGTAGTGCTGTCGTCAATACATTTGAAAGCACATCGCTAGTCTAGCTGTTCCCATAGTCTCAAGAGTAGTTTGTCACTGTACTAAACTTATGTACAATCAACAACATCAGTAGCTAAACAATAAACCAATTTCTAACAATAGTTTATGAATGAAAACGTGTAATTGTTATGTATTAATAAATTGTAATTATAACAACAATCCTTTTAACTATCACCGCTGTAGATGGCTAGGAATTATCATTATTGAGTATGATTAAGCAGTTGTCATCTCACAACTGTTTATCAGCTTAATATCACTGACTGTACGAGATATTTATCAAACAGTGATTTGATTGATGGAACTATAAATATTAAGGTCACTAATTAACTATAAATAATACCACAAAATGTAAATTGCAGTCCTTATATTTAAAGAATTACACGTTCGAGCGACGGCTGGGTCGTGCGCGCTCGTGTCCCTTGGACCTCACGTAGGGCTTGGTGTGTGAGCGCGGCGCGCCCGGCGCGGGGCCGAAGTGGCGGACTGCCTCGCGGGCCGTGCGCTGGCCTTGCAGGAGCACTGTCTTAGCGCCGGTGGGGGCGCGCAGGGCAAGCTGGTCAAATGTCAGAATTTCACCTGGAATTGGCAAACATTAGTACGTTAATTCTGGTCTGTCAAGTTTTAATTTACTTGTAAGATAAGTGATTGCAAAACTGTCTGCAGCTTAAAAACCATTCTTCTGGAGGAATTCCCTTGCTTTTTTCTAGTTAATTTTAATGTATCAATTAGAGAGAATGGGTATTAGTAAGAAACCCATATGTGAATTATCAAGGCTTCAGTAGAATGCATAAGATGGTTTTATGGCTAATTTAAAGATTAAGGTTTTATTGTAATTTGAACTTTATTGGGAACTTAGATATAATAATATAGGATTTATGAATATCTGATACATATTTTCAAACAAGATGGTATGAAAGAAATAAAGAACAAATTCTTAAATGGTAAAAATACTGTAAGTCTAGAATCTCATAAGATGAGAAGTTAGTTGTTACTTATTGATACAATAGCAGGTTAGATTTATTCAATAGACTGTTATCTAGACCATAACAGAGAAGCACTTATACTCCATTTGGTTAACAACCTTGATGTGTCTTTTTATCTAAAAACTCAGTTTAAAATAAAATGCTGCTAAAGATCAATGTAAATACAACAATAACGATTAAATCAATTGTTTAAGCAGTCGTTTATTTGTTTAATATGTGGTAATGTAAAAAGTCACATCAAGATTGTTTACCTTTAGTTAAATACCTAACCAAATGAAGTATAGAAAGGACTTTCTGACTCGCAATACCTATAAAGGTATAGACACTAAATACCAATTTTGGGTCAATAATACTCAGTACTTCAAACAATGTTTGGTAACTAAGACCATTGCAACTTCAGTAAAAGTTCAATATTCAGTAAAGAAATCAAATTATGAATGTATTCATATCTACGCAGAAGATAGGAAACTAGGTGTAAATAGGCCAAGGCTGATAACTAGTCAACTGCAACTGGACTATTGATTTAATAGGTATGCAATACCTGCAACTAATGGTCACACATGGATGGCATAGTAGTCTAAATGAATGCTTCATTACTACTATGCTGAATGTTGTGGGATCAACAAGGAAATTTGTGATTCACAAATACATTATAAACACATTACATTACATTACCTTATGTTGGCTTATAAATATGCTTGTGTTAGCATATTTATATGCCAACATAAGGTATAGTGATAAGTACTATATTATATCCTGCAATTATCATAAGATTCTCAATGACTTCAGTGCTTAAACCTAACCTATATTATAATGTACAGTCGACTCTAGATAATTTGATTTTTTTTCCCGATGCCTTGAAAAATACTAGATAAATTCAATAAAATCAATGTTAATTGGACCCATTGGTAAGTTGAAGGATTAGTATCTTGCTCACCAACATGCAATAATTTGATGTTCAGGCTTCCCTACTCTCTATAATTTGAAGCGTTTATCATGCACAGACCTGTCGTTTGTTTACACACATGTACATATCTGTCGATCGTTTACATAAAAAAAGATTACTTGTATTTAATTGTTAATCCTAACTAATATTATAAATGCGAAAATGAGTTTGTTTGTTACGCTTTCATGCCGTAACTACTCAACCGATCAACATGAAATTTTGCATACATATTGTCAGGGGTACAGAATAGGACATAGGTTTCATCCAGAAAAAATAACTGTTGCTAACCTAACCTACATTTACGCGAGCGAAGCTGCGGGTGAAAACTAGTACATAATAATAGAAATAATAAATCACGAATTTTGATCAAATTCTTATTTACTTGAGTCCCCTCTCCCTCTTGTGGTAATTTAAACGCTTGTTATTTTGAACGCTTGTTATTTTGAACTCTTGGTAATTTGAAATTTATCTCAGGTTCCTTGAGTTTCAAATTATCGAGAGTCAACTGTAAATAGGAGTTGAGAAATTAGTGTAGATCTATACAGAAATGGCTTAGTTAAAGTCCATTAATTGGTAACTGGCTATTTAATAGTTAACTAAAAGTACTGGCTAAGTGAGCAGTTAGCCAAGCCCTGTCTTTACTATATCAATAATGAATTTATTAATAAAATGGCCATGTTTGAGCATGTATATGTTACTCTCCACTCATATAAAAGCAACATCCAACAGTGTGAATATTTTCATGTCGAAAATTAATAAAGTTCCTATTGACAGAGACAACTTATGCAGTGAAGTATTATTGCATTTATGTATGTAGAAATTAACCTCTTGTTTAGTTAGATATTTGCTAATGTAATTGGTACAGGACTAACACTAAAGGTTATTAAATAATTTACAGGTCATTAGTCACTGTCTAAATGATGTGAGACTACAAATATCCTTTCACTGGTTAGTACACTTAAATTATATGTGTTGACGCGAAGATTGTGGAACTGGTCACTTTATTGACATTGTTTGTAGTACTACTTGCATGCTTCCTAACCTCTTTAGTAAAAACATCAACAACTCACCTCCAGCAGCCAAGATGCGGGCACGAGCCTTCTCGGTGACGTGCAGAGCGGCGACAGTCATCTTGGGCACAGTGTACAGCCTAACGTCGTTGGTGATGGAGCCAACGACTACAGCGATCATACCCTCACGAGTGGGCTTCTTCATGTGGCGCGCCAAACGCGACAGCGATAGCGGAGGCCTGTTGATGCGGCTCATGAAAAGCCTGCGCAGGATGATCTGGTTGAACTTGGCATTTGTACGCCTGGCCAAGTACCTGTATAGCTGCCAAACAATAACATGTTTAGGTTAGGTCGGCACTATGTAGTTCAAGAGCTAAATAAATGTTGACTGGAGATTTTAGGAGAGATATGAATAAGGTATTGCGATATAGTTTTACTTACTTTTACAAGCAATCTCAGATACACATCCTGAGATTTGACTTCGGTGCGCCTAACTTTCCTGTCGTGTTTATGGTTGATGTCGATACCCTGAAATACGTAAAGGAACACATATTGATAACACTGCAGTAGGTAAGTAACACATTAAACTCTCACAGCACTTAGTATTTATCACGATTTTCATAGATTTATTTTAATTTCTCGTCAACGAAACTCACCATCTTGACAACCGGATGAAAAAGAGACTATAGACAATGTCACTATATGACAGTTGGGTATAATGTTGCCAGAGTAAAAATACAACGCCGACGTATTTTAATTTCTATTATTTTCTGGCATAGACAATAATAAAAATTATATAACATAACAATCACAACTTTATTTGTGACTATAAGATAATGCTCCGCACAATGGTTTAGCCTGTTGGGTTAGGCCACCGGTTTGGCTTAGTGAAGAGCTATGACGCCATTCATATAACAGACCGTCCCGTTGTGACGGTACGTTTCATGTATCAGTTCGACCAGGCCAACACAGGTTCTTACAGAAAACAGGCGTAAGAGTGTTTATTTATTTATTCAAATTGCAAAACACAGGTACATGGGATGTTAGGTAGGTAGTTATATAGATTGTTAGGCAGCACTGTACTTGGCCTTGCGGCATGCAATTACACATAATACTTAACACTATTGTACTTAATGTAATTACAAAACTGTATTATATACTACAGCAGTGCGACATAAAAGAGTAAACATTAAATGAGGGCGCTAGCATCGTACATGTGGCAACACAGGAAGCATGCGATCCACTAATTTTGATGTTTGAGTTTTTACCAGTATCGTAATAAAATAATATCACAAATTTTGCTAATTTATTTCCTAACTAATATTACACATGGTCTATAACTATAAGAATAATAGAGGTGTGCACAAGGGCGCCAACTTTTTGGAAACCTTGTTGGTTCTCAGGCCGATTTTATACTTACATAATCGCATTTTACATACACTGCCTTGAGCACTGCTGTACGGTGAGGTTGTTGAGATAGTGTTGAAAACTGATTACCTACTGAATAATATTTCCCCTGTGGTTATAGGTGCTTCACACCAGCCATGGATCTAGGATTTTATATACCAATTTGGCGCCCCCTGATATTGCCGCCCACTATTTGGCTTTCGGGGGTGATGGACGATGGTGCACCAAGCACCCACGTAGTCGGCGCCCGTGGGTTCAAATACTATCTACTTACCTACTGTCTACTTCTTTCCCTTTATTCCATCTTTATTAGCCATTAACGCGTGGTATTGAATAACCAATAACACTTTTCCAATCATGTCAATCGAATTGGAGACGTCACGATCGATAACAAGTATAAATTATTGTAAACTTATTCTACCAGTCTACAATTCTAGACCAATGAACAAAAGTAGGGTACCTATTGCAAGCGATCACTAGTTATGATAATATCATACTATACTACGTTTGTTTGATTAAAACGACGTTCATAGCAAGGTAAGAAAATGGGGAAATGATTAAACTTTTGGTCAAATGAATGCAGTATTTTTACGAGTTACATTTTATGACATGTCTTATGTAAGTACCTATACATAAATATTAATAAATTTATTTTATGTTTATCCTCGGGTTTATCATTGTAATAAAGTTGGTTTCACCTAAGGTTTATCTAATAATGATAGAGTATGGAGTAAAGCAAAGTATTTGCGGTTAATACTTAGATGATCATGTATAAAGTACATATTAATGCGTTAGTTAAAATAATAATAGTCGCGCATCGTTAGATCAAAATATATGGTGTAAAATATTGGACGAGGTTCCACATTTTCATACATAGCTTGCGACGCGTCCTCAACGGATAACGTTCTGTAGGAAACAGGGAATTTTTGTTACTACAACAAACTTATTAATTTTATTCAACACACAAAGTATTTGGTGAACGCTGTTGATCGTCATTAAAAAAATTCCACAAAATAGAAGCTGCCTTGCATCTTAAATATTTAGAGAGATCGCAGCCATCACTGCATCACTGCATTGTTATTGACAGCAAGTCAGGCTGCTTAATATCCTATAGAATCTTGTAGAACTAAGATAAATTTGAATTGAGACGCCATAGTGAATTAAACAATTGAAGCAACTGTCGCCAAGTCTGTCATCGCGACAGATAACAAGTTTCGACCGCCGTTTTTTCGAAAGGAATGGAATTTAATTCGAAACATCGAAAATTATCAAAAAATAAAAATTCTGTTCGTATTCCTTCATCCTCAAAACCCAGATTGACCAAAAAAAAGATTGTTACGCGAAAACGGAAATGCGTTTGCCTCCCTGAAAATTATTCAGTAGTAGAGTTTCCTTCGATATGGAATGAACTCCGACAGAACCTCCAGCTTTGTGATGGGACTATCGTCTGCAGGGACATGAAACCAATCCGAGTGCATCGGGCGATACTTTCAGCTGTTAGTCCATATTTCAAAGCCATATTTATCAATTCACTAAAGAAAGGAGAGCCAGAAGAAACGGAGATATTTGTAGAAGTCCCCAGTTACTATATGAACTTGATTCTCGATTATGCTTATACAGGAACTTGCACCGTAACTGCAGAGAACGTGGAATATCTGCTCCCATACGCGGATCAGTTCGATGTCGTCGGTGTTATACAACTGTGCTGTCAGTTCCTATTGCACGAGCTGAGGCCACATAACTGTCTTGGAATATTCAAATTCGCGCGGTATTATTTCTGCAGTGAACTAGAAAAAAAAGGAAAGTTGTATATAAGGCAGAATTTTAGCAGAATACTTAAGGAATGTAATGAATTTAAATCGCTCTCTTACGATGAATTAGAAGATATTTTAAGAGACGATGAACTAAATGTTCGGAATGAAGAAATAGTATTCCAAGCAGTTAAAACATGGGTGGAGCATGACATTGAAAATAGAAGAAAATATATACCATCATTACTTTTATGCGTAAGATTTGGTCACATCAGCTACAAATACTTTAAATCGAAAATATTACAATGGCAACCTGTTGCTGACGATGAGGTAAAACACTAGTACATTTTATTACAGTAACTAGCTGTCCCGACAGACGTTGTACTGTACACATGAAAAAAAAACATCTAAGCCATTCTCGAATCCACTTGAATACACACAAAAAATTTCATCAAAATTGGTTCAGCCGTTTAGGAGGAGTTTAATTACAAACACACGCACAGAAGATTTATATAATATAAAGATGTATCACCCGCATAAAACTCACTTTTTTTTCATTGCATAGAAATGTCAAGAAGCTTTATATCCAGCCGTCGTATTCCTCACATTGTTGGATTCTAGACCCGGTACAGAAGCAGACCTCAATGATCCGTTGGCAAGGCCTCGAATACCTTTTGAGATACTTTTTGCTGTCGGTGGTTGGAGTGCAGGCAGTCCTACTAGTTTTGTTGAGACATATGACACGAGGTAACATAATTATTATTTTTGGAAAAAATTGTTGGAACGTGGCATCCTAATCCTAACTAATATTATAAAAGCGAAAATGAGTTTGTTTGTTACCTTTTCACGCCTAAACCACTGAACCGATCATTCTGAAATTTTGCATAGACATTGTCAGGTGTAGGTACAGAAACGGATCAGTGCCGGATTAAGCAAGCGCGGGGCCCGTAGCAAATTCTATCGGGTAAGAGTGCTTGCATACGTCAGACTTTTTGTAGAGCTGATTATTGGGCCGACTGAAATTCTACACATTTATACGAGCGACTTTTTGTAGAACTTGTGCGTTTACCGTATGAAATTCGGTGTTTTATTTACGCCAAGGAAATAGTCGGTTACTGATTTTCTGACGTGGATTGTCTTAGAAGGAAAAGTTGTAACATTTCACGTTTTTGTGAAATCAAGTAAATTCAATATACCACATCTTAAGTAATAAGTTTCACTCAAAAAATTACGCTCGGGCAGAGATGAGTGGGTTTAAATATGCGGGGTCGCCTTTCGCGCGGGGCCCGTAGCAATTGCTACTCTTGCTACGTGGTTAATCCGGCACTGAAACGGATATAGGCTTTCTACCCGAAAAAAATTACTGTTCCCGAGGAAAACAACAATAACGTTCTTATGATAACAGAGGGCGCCACGTGTCTTTCGAATCATGATTGACTTATATTATTTCAAGCAGAGTACAACCCGAATTGATTGTCAAATTCTAAATTAACGCGAGCGAAGTCGCGGCCAAAAGCTAGTAATATATATGGAACACTTGATACATTAGTAACTATATTCCTAACACATAAAATAATAATACAACTATGCAGGGCGGACCGGTGGTTCCTATCAATCCACATGGATCTGACGCCTCGCGCGTACCATGGCCTGTGTACGTTGAACAATTTGATCTACATGATCGGTGGCTTCGACGGCAGCGATCATTTTAACACTGTACGGTGTTACGATCCAGTGGCAAATACCTGGCACGAGAGAGCCTGTATGTATCAAGCGAGGTGCTATGTCAGCGTTGTGGCTCACGGTTAGTTCTAATATATTTGATTTCCCCATACGCTAGTCGGTTTAGGTAACGCAACTTGGAATTACCCGTCTAGGGAAGTACCTCAATGGTACAGAAGACCGCAACTGTATAATCCCGTTTTTCTTCGACAAGGTTGCCACTCTCCCATCTCTATAAGGAGTTGTAATATCAGCTCGAGACCTGGGTGCACATAATAAAGAGGCCATTGCTGCTGTTGCTATTACAGTCTTATTTTTTTGAGACGTTGGAAGTATGCAAATAATATATCTGATATAAAATATATCTGATGAAATAATATATCTTCGGAGTGTTCTCGCGTGTCTTATGAACACCGTGTGTGCATAAGCTCGAAGGACGTTCCTTTCACTTTTTTTTGCTTACATTCAACGGGTTAAGAAACTTTACCATAAGTACTGCGGTATTTATACTCCTACGTTTTGTTCAATAAACAGATGGTCTAATATACGCGTTGGGAGGGTACAACGGTCGTACGCGGATGTCGTCCGTGGAACGGTACTACCCTGATAAGAACCAGTGGGAGATGACTACGCCAATGAACAAGCAGCGCTCAGACGCCAGCGCCGCTTCTCTTAGTGGCAAGGTATACAACAATTACTCTTTGAGTTCGAGTGCGTGTTCTAACGTTCTTTATGTACATGGTTATCACACTAACCACGTTATATCTTCATTCTTTTGAAATGTAATCTCGGTTTACTCAAGAAATCAGCTCTTAGGCTCTACCATATTGCCGGCGCGCTAGAAAATCGCATAACTATCTCTTATACAGGATGACTGGTTAAACATTGTACATTCTTAAGGACATGATAATTTATGGTCAGACGTAACGTATAAAAAAGAAATAAAAATAAAATCTGTATAACCTGCAAAGAAAACCTTTATGAAAATTTGTATGAAATATTCATAAAATGTGGACACTGCGCACACAGCTGTCGAGACTAATGAATGACCTTTGATAAGAAAAGCACGGGCGGGGGTGCAAATTCGGGAGAGTGCGGGGTGCGGTAGCTGGGAGCGGGGGCGGAGGTTTTGTTTAGCTTTGGTATATGCGCAAGAGTGTCCGCACATTAAGTTTTTATTGGATAACTAGGTCAAATTTTAAATACCTATTTTTTTAGATATTCGTGTCCAGAATCGAGTACTGTATGGGTCCTCCTTCAAAATGTCCAGTCTTTTACCAATCTCTTATTCTCACGTATTTAATAAGTAAAACATATAATGTTCTAGCTTATTTTGTTTTAATAGCTCTGGCACTAGGCTTAAATCCCAGTATGGCGGGCGACTTTACGATTAACTATTTATGGACCATTCATTGTCATCACAAAATGGAAGTGGGAAGGAGAAGGAGCGGGAAAGGAAAAGAGGGTGATTGGGCCTCCGGCACTCTCACTCACCAAACGAAACAACAGTAGAAATACTGCTATTTCTACGTTGATATTCTGTGAGAGGGTAGTCCTTCCCCGGTCGAGCCGGCCCATTCATGCTGAAATTAGCGAGGCTCTACTACTTAAAACTTCTCGGCGCGGCGAAGCGTCACGCAACAGCATTGTAAGTAGGTGCGCACATTGCCTCCATCTAGGGAATGGATATTATGCAATCTGCATCGACTAGGCTAAATCTCAAGACTACCAATTGATTTTAAATCTAATCATAATGGTTTTTCTTCTACCTCTCTCTTGTTTTTAGATATACATAGTGGGTGGCTTTAATGGGCAGGAGGTGCTTAGCTCCGCGGAGGTATTCGATCCCGATACTCGGCAGTGGAGCTTCATCAGGTCTATGCTGAGCCCCCGCTCTGGTGTCTCCCTGATAGCTTACAGGGAATGCCTGTACGCGCTCGGAGGCTTCAACGGATACAGTCGGTTGAATACTGGTTAGTTTTACCAACGCGGTGTGCTCGTGTGCTGCTTTCAATTTAGATATTTTACATGTTTATAATAATAATAATAATATTCTATCACATACACACAACACCATCTAGCCCAAACTAAGCAGAGCTTGTACTATAGGTGCTAGACAATGGATAAACATACATACATACTTTTTTTGTAAATAGATTCATATTATACATATAAACACTCAGACCAAGACAAACATCCATATTCACACAGCACACAAATGTTTGACTTGTGCGGGCATCGAACCCGCGACCTCAGGCGTGGCAGTCGGTTACACTAACCACTATACCATCGAGGCCGGCTATACGATATTAATGATGAATGAATGAATCGAGGACGAATGTGTGTACAGAGTGGCATTCTTTCTTGGTTCCTTCTGTTGGAGTATTTTATTAAGTATGTATAAGGTATGTATTATATTAATGGTGTTTGACAAATCAATACGTGCCTAGTCATATTATAAGATCCATGAGACCTTGCAGCAATGGGACTAGGAGGATTAGGAATATTGGGATTAGCTATTATTACTCTCTATTAATTTCAACAAACTTCGTTATCGGACTGCTTTTTCTTAACCATGTCAGGTACAAAGTTAAGAAAAGATCCTAAAATGTATTTTTAATCCAGTCTGTGTTAGGCCGCCCGGCTGCAGGAATGAGCACTCATAATTTCGAGATGCCATGTATTTACATGGCATGATGATGACATAATTTCATTCTATACAGGTGAAAGGTTCAATCCACAACGCGGCGGTGATTGGCAGGAGGTCACAGAAATGTTCAGCGCGAGGAGTAATTTTGCTACCGTACTGTTGGATGATATGATCTTCGTCATTGGAGGATTTAACGGTAAATACTTGACGTGAGAGATAGTTCTACATGACATGCCAAACTTAAAAAGTTGAGAATTTGTTGGCATTTAATTGGTAGCGCACAGCTAAATATTTGTTCAAACCTTAAGCGAACTCTTTGGAGAAGTACCAACACTATACTTTGGTAAGTCAAAAAATATTGTGCTTGTGGTGCGTCAGCTTTAAACCTTTCAAGTGCATTTTTATTTTTAAGAGAGAGCATTTTTAAGAACGATTTTTTTTGTTATCTTGTTTTAGGACTTGTACTTACTTTGAAGTGGACAGTATAGATAACCCCTTGGTATAAAAACTCGTCTAAATATAAGTAGTTTTTGTTCCATTGTTCCAGCTGACAAAAAATTACTACATCCTGTAAAAGGTGATGATGGATTAAATGAAGTTTATTATTTGTTGTAGGCTCCACCACAATCCCTCACGTGGAATGCTACGATGGCGACACGATGGAGTGGTATGACGCTGCGCCGATGAATCTCAACCGCTCTGCACTGAGTGCGTGCGTCCTCGCAGGTCTGCCTAACGCGCGTTCCTTTTCATACCTGGCCAAGGCCGTTCCCGCCGCTGGCGCCGACCAAGCACACCACTCCTGACCACCCTACACCATCAATCAAATATAACCCCCACAAGATGCTCCAATACCAAATCCTTCCTTCGCTCCGCCTATAAAACCACAACGATCGAATATGATATCGTGGATTATTCGGATGTATTTTCCATTACCGTTTTGTATGTCCTACAATTTGTGATTGATATCGATATTCTGTGATATTTTGATTGTACATAGAACTTTGTGAAACTATTTTATGTATCGTAAATCATGGTGGAATGGCCTTATTTTATTGTACAGATCATGTCCGAGCATATTTTGTATTTTATTGTTTTATAAACAATATGGAAAGGCATCTGCCAAATGTAAATGAAAGGGAATGTCGATCCCTAATATGGATATTTTAGATATTATTTTAAAGCGAGGGACTTGTAAATTTTCAAGTTTTTGATAGTGTAATTTGTGACAAATTTTATTTTCGTATATTTGTGTACAGTTCGCGTCCGTGGGAAATCAGAGTGGTCGCGTTTTGGATGTGTGTACGATATTGCGGTGGACGGAACCGTCGCGATATTGTTGTATCTGTGATATTTTTCACTTAGAACTTGAAAAAATTCAAAAAAAGGTAAAATTATTATTTTTTTAATTTACTGAAAAATTTACTGTACCTGATTGAAAGATAGAGAAATTGACAAATAAAGAAAAAACTATGAATGTACTTTGTTTTACTTACAAATGGTACTGAGCGGCACACTATAGGTAGGTACACGTAAACATACTGCCGTTCTCGATGCAAACCGAACTGAAAAATCAAAGCAATTATACATACATAGCGGCGCACATTCGACAGACAACTGCATTGCCCTCGTGCAATGCATTATCCACCCGCCCTGCTTCAGTAGAGTAGCTGTTAACCATACATCCGTATAACAAGCCTGAATCAACGTGCACAGGCAGCGAGAGTGGAGTGCAATCGTGCGTATATTTACTACAGAAGGGGGAATTTAGGGAGAAACAGGGAGGCCGCCCCCTCCCGCCGCGCGGAGTTCCCGACGCGATCGAACCACAACGAAGGCGGTAGTGAACGCGGTCGTTTCGGGGCGCGGCGCTTTCTACAAATAGAAAATAATCACTCATGGAGCTCAAAGGAAAGGTCGCCTTGATCACCGGCGCCGCTGCTGGCATCGGTCTAGCCTACAGCGAGGAGCTGCTCAAGCAAGGAGCGAAGGTAAGTGTTCATTCCGAAACAAACATGACTTCCTCGGCGCATGGCGTATTACAGAAGTAATTTTAAACTCAAGGTAAAAGAAACTTGAGTCGTGTACTAGAAATACGCCAATATTATCTATGTATCGTTACATTAAAAGATAATTAACAAAAAACGTAGTAAGATGTTATTAAAGCGCACTTGAAGCCGGCATTCATTTGTATTGATTTTTGCCGGGCGCCCCGGTCATTGGCGTGATTGTTTTCCCTTGAAGTTTCTTTGTGCCTTTATATGCGATAGAGATGTTTAGTTAGCTACACATAATAACAATGAATGATATTGATTTAACTGTTTTATTATAAGATTAGATTACTCGGATATCGTCTCAAATGGGCATCTTTATTCCGTTTTATACCACACTTTTTTCAATGTTTAATAATTTTAGGTTTTCACTTCCGTAATGCCGCTATATCTTTGCCATAAAATATGTCTTTTAGATCCATCTATTTTGAATACCTAGCTACTTACTACTCGTATTAAATACGTCCCCAGTTTCTGCAAGTCGGTGCATATTATGGGTACATGGGCATGGGGGTAGGTATCTACATAATGATTCATAGAAAATTTAAAACAATATTTATTGCTATTATTTAGATATTATAATACAGTATGCAGTAAGAAATAAATAAATATCTTGCAACTATTTCCGTAAACTGATATCCTTTGCTCTTAAAGTAGGTAGGTACGTACTTGCCAAAGTACCTACCTATATAAATATTGAGATGGCCTTTGCTCTGCAATGGAAAGATGCGTCATACAAGTTCATCTTATCACAGCTGCTGGTACTCAATTTAGCATTGCTGATGGATACAACACTTATTTCCATATATGATGGAACTGGTTTAATCACTTTTTAAGGAATACCTTAATGTTTAAGGACCTAAATACAAGAGGAAGTTTGCAGATATATAGATACTTAAACGAGCAAAACTTGATATTGTGGTAAAGCATTGTTGACTGGCTTTTTAATAAGCATACTTACTTAATTAGCCCAATTACCTATTTTATAATAAGACCTAAAATATTAGTGCCAAAATATTGGTGAGTTGACTTACCTACTTGTAGATTTAAATAGAGATTGATTTTCTGATCTACTGAAGTTTTACTTTAGGTCATTTATTAATCGATTTCATTCGAGTATACTTATAAAAACGGGTATTTGATAAACCACTTAAAATGATAATAAAGCAATCAAATATGTTATTCACCCTAAATACAGCCATGACCAGCACATATGCGGGCGCAATAGTCAGAATACGAATGAAAACAAATTATTTTAGTATCCTTTGGTGCTAATGACTAAAAATACATCATCGTCTCTGCCTCAGCGCTGAATGATGTCGGTTCGATACCCACACGAAACAAAAGTATATGTAGACAAATAAGTAGTTCTTTGTATCAGTTGCTTGAATGCTTGAATAGTCTTCCACGAGTCACGACATACGATTATTCTTAGTGTCACCGAGTGCAGCAAAGTTTTCACAAGTTTCTAGATCCGTTCTCTACGTTTTTCTAAGCCATATCTACAATAGAATCATAATACGTTCTTTTTTGCGCCCGCTTATTGGCTACTGCCGATCGTGGCGCTATGGGTTTTAATTTCTGGTTTGTGTTACCTTCTTCTCCCTTAGCCTTTATTATTACCAAGTTACTTGGGGTCGGCTTTCTAGTCTAACCGGATTTGACTGGATATCAGTTTTTACACGGAGCGACTGCCATCTGACCTCCGCAACCCGAAGGATAACATACCCTAAGGCTAGACCAGTACCAGGATATTAGAGGGCACTGACTTCCCAATAACGACTGCCATAGATGTTCATGGCAGCCGAGACCGACGGTTTAACGAGCTATCCGAGGCACGGAGCAGGCGATAATTGTCAATCAAATTATGTGCAATTTCGAAAAGTCATATAACTTCCGAAAGTCAGAGATGCGCGACGTGGGTTCGAACCCGAGACCCTCTGCATTGCAGTCTGTTGGTCTCTCCACTGAGCTATTGCTGTGTTACCTATTTAATAATAATAGATAAACTTTCATCTTGAATAATATTTTCTGCCGGTATCTCAACATTTAATGCAGTTTCTTGAAGTTTAAAAAGTCATTACCAATTAGATACTGTAAGTGAAATGATGACGTACATTATTAAAACGCATAATTGGATACAAATACTGTTGTTCACAACGCAATATCTAGAGATGTACTTTGTATGTTCAAGGACGAAGCGAATGTACTACTTAGTATATTATTGTCAACAGTTTCGAATAATTCGTTCATAGTTCATCTGACGCCATACTACGAAATCCTAGACAGTATTATTTTAACAGTACCTTGTGATATAGGTACAACAAGAAAAATGCAATAAAAAAGATCAACAGTTTTCATAACAAAATATATTTGTGGCACTATAGGTATCCACATTGAGGCACATTGGTTAGATCCGATTAGGGAGATTAGGACATTTCTTTTGTTTTATGCAAGGTATTTTTGGCAACATGAAGTGTGCGTATCGTTTATACTTTCGAAAGCGAGTTTAGCTTCCAATAAGTTAGCAAACAAACATCTGTCTTAGTCTTAAAAAAAAAATTCAAAACATTTATTGTCAGACTAATTTGGTCCAGAGAGTTTTAGTAGTACAATAGGATAATTATGATAACTTAAAACTATGAAGCATGAACAAATTTCTAATCGATAGATAAACAATTATAAATATTTGTGGTATGCTAGAAATATGCAGTAAGATTCCAGGTTAAACCCAGCTTGATAAAGTAGATAGTTAAGTAGGTAAGTTAGTAATTTAGTATGAATTTCGCAAATGCATCAATGAACACTTTACAGGTTTCAATATGCGATATCGACTCGGAAATCGGCGAACAAATTACCGATGAGTTGGGTGCCAAGTATGGCAGGAAGAATGTGCTGTTTTGTCGCTGTGACGTCACTGACTATCCACAGTATGAGGGTAAGTAACGTTCATTGTGGCTACCTATCTATACTAATCTATACTAATATTATAAAGCTGAAGAGTTTGTTTGTTTGTTTTGAAAAAATATTTTAGTGTTGGAGCCTATTTATCGAGGAAGGCTATAGGCTATATAACATCACGCTACGACCCACGGGGGCGGCGCAGTAACGATAAACGCGGGTGAAACCGCGGGAACATCTAGTGCTAAATATGTTGGAGCACCTATTCAAACCCCTTTATTTAACGCGTACATTGTAAATATGGGTGGCCATTTTTAGCTAACGGGATGCTAAACTCATGGTTTATCTATACTAACTAATACTAATATTATAAAGCTGAAGAGTCTGTTTGTTTGTTTGAACGCGCTAATCTCAGGAACTACTGGTTCGATTTGAAAAATTCTTTTAGTGTTGGATAGCATATTTATCGAGGAAGACTATAGGCTATATAACATCACGCTACGACCCACGGGGGCGGCGCAGTAACAATAGACGCGGGTGAAACCGCGGGAACATCTATATTAGTATATACCTAGTTGTTGTGTATTAAAATAGGATGTCTTGAGGTTGATTCTAGCGTAATAATGTTAAGGTTATGTTTACGATGTTGGTTAATGTGTTTTGAAAGATTTATGTTACAGTTTGCTAATGATTATAAAATAAATTTTGTAGTATAAATTAGGTTGGTACTCTTCTAGGTAGTATATTATAAATTTATAATAAATTTCTTTAAATCCATGTTATCAACAAAAAAATTCACGATAATCTATACTAATATTATAAAGCTGAAGAGTTTGTTTGTTCGTTTACTTGAACGCGCTAATCTCAGGAACTACTGGCCCGATTTGAAAAATTATTTCAGTGTTAGATAGCCCATTTATCGAGGAAGGCTATAGGCTATATATCATCACGCTAAGATCAATAGGAGCGGTGCACCAATGAAGAATGTTTCAAAATCGGAGAGTATTTTTTCCTTTTGAGAGCTTCCGCTGCGTGCGCTGCGTAAACAGTTAAAGTTTCGCAAAAATCATGTATGACAGAATTGTTCCCCTTTAAAAGTTCTAAAAAAAAGTCCGCGACAGCATATGTCTATCTTTTAAGGTTGGCTCACTATAACCATTTTTATGCTAACGAAATTTGTTCTAAAATAATGCATTATTTGCGAAGGTGTTTTTATAAACATAATATTAATCCTTATCCAAATAAATACGTTATTCATCACAAGTATTTAATTTAAAACAAAATTGCCCTTTACATCATTCGATTTCAATGAATATCTTAGGAGATATAGCAGTTTTAAAATAACATCGCAGCAAAATAATTACCCATTACAGACAGTACAAACGATGTTTCTCCTGGTTTATTCTGCGTGATTACTACTGGTTCGATTTGAAAAATTCTTTTAGTATTGGATAGCCTATTTATCGAGGAAGGCTATAGGCTATATAACATCACGCTACGACCCACGGGGGCGGCGCAGTAACGATAAACGCGGGTGAAACCGCGGGAACATCTAGTATCAAAATATAAGGAATTCTCATGTGTACGTTTTTGATGTGAAACATCTATAGCCGCACATAATACCGATTGCTGGCGTGGCGACGTATGCCGTGGCGACGCGTCACCACACTATATGACTCTATTTTACATAATGCCATATTAGTTCCTGTCGTATTCTGTTCTTTTATGCATATTACTTGTACAAAATAATTTTGATGTTTCACATCTGCCAGGCGTCCCGTGACGGCTCACAATATTTTTCTTTGGTTTCACGTTTTGTTCTTCTTTTTATTTAAGTCTTTCAATATGTTAAGCTCTTGTTAGGCATTTTTCCTACCTTACATATAAACAAGGCCTAAAATACGTAGCTTTTTGTAAATGTTATGTTTATATACCCGCTTGATACATAGTAATCGAATTAACGATTTTTATTTAGTATGACGTTATAGGTAATTAGGATTGCGTCTCTAATTCGGTTACAACTACAGCCTGGCAAGCATAACGAATAATGTAGACTTTTAAGCTACCTCAACTAACAAATAACAAGAATAGTTAAATAACTATCTATACTTATCTACTAATATTATAAAGGTGAAGTTTGTTTTTTTGTTTGAACGCGCTAATCTCAGGAACTACTGGTTCGATTTGAAAAATTCTTTTAGTGTCTGATAGCTTATTTATCGAGGAAGGATATAGGCTATATAACATCACGCTGCGACTCAAGGGGACGGCGCAGTAATCATACACGCGGGTGAAACCGCGGGCACACCTAGTTTTAAATACAGTAATTTATTGTCCGTCCATAATATTGACATAAACCTTTCAAAATAGCCAAATAAATCTCTATCTAATTAATTACAGAGGCATTCGAGATGACAATGGAAGTGTTCAACCGACTGGACATAGTGATAAACAATGCAGGGGTAATGAACGATCGATTCTGGGAATTGGAAGTCGACGTCAATTTAGTAAGTTATCTTCTATTCATAGACTATGTTGTTTTATAACTTCCGAACGGTAATTTGTAAGCGGCGCGGCCAAAGAGTAGAGTAACGGCGCGCGGAAGTTGTCCTTCCTATGTCTAATAATTCGTTCGGAATTAATGCTACTTGTTGGAAAAATGTTCAATAATGTCTTTGCTGGCTTTCAATGGAGCTATGATTATGGCTATTATATATTTCTAGCTTCCATCTTCCCGTGTGCGTTTATTTGAGTTCAAATATTGCGCCAATAAGAGAGATGTTGTAATTAATTCATTACTTAGGAATAAAATGGGTTTTTTAAATCTTCCAATTTAATAATATGTACGTCCACGATGCAAAATAAGCATATTACCTCCATCTCTGTAATAATTAAGTTTAGTAGGTAAATACTTTTCAAACTTAAGACAACCACACATTAATAGGTATATTTATAAAATACCTAGGTACCTATTTGTATTAGGTACATACTTCTATCTCTTTTTCATGTAGGTACTATTGCCGTACTATATGAATAGAATCATATCAAATAGGTAGGTATGTTCTTTATTCCGTGACCTGTGAAGTATAAATGAATTGAATAAATTATAAATAAGTATATTATTTTTCCATATTTAGAAACTTTTTAATCAGATGTAGAGTGAATACAATCAATTCAATATTGATACAGTTAACGTACCTACACAATATGTTTAAAAAAAAAACAGGGCCTAGGTGTTTTGATAAAAATTTTAACTGCGCAGTGGCCAGAGTGGAGTGGTTTAAATAATTATAATTATCTAACCATTGCCAATATGCTAAGTGTAGTGTAGTGTAGGGTTCGACCGTTCGATGCTGCAAGTCTCGGTTTCCTGCCAGTTTCATCAATTGTTCTATTTTAATCTATTCTTCGAAGCCTTTGTAAACAATACTAAAATTACTACTAGTGTGGAAATTGATAAACAAAAAAATTAAAAAAAGTATTATCTATAATGTACCGAATGTGTCCCAAGTTCTATTTAGTATTCACTACAAGTCTTAAATGTCATTATTTCTACCTAGAACGGCGTGATACGCGGCACGTTACTGGCATATCGTTTTATGAGCAAAGACCGCGGGGGGCAGGGCGGTACCATCGTGAACACTGCGTCCACTGCCTTCACTCGGCCACAAGTCTCCACGCCCATCTACACTGCCACAAACTACGCCATTGTGGGACTCACCAGGGCTTATGGGGTAAGTCACCGCATCTTATCAAAAATTACAAGCAATTAAGGAATTCGCCAAACATATTGAACATATCTACTTATAGGCGAAATACATCTGTAGTTATAATATGTATCTAAACGTGCGAGTCGCACTGATGCACCAAGGGTTCTGTACCGTACAAGTCCTATCTTTGGGTAGAGGAAAGGTATTGGGCAGTGTCCCCCCCTGTTGTAGAACACAAAAGTACCGATCATCTGAACGAACGTATATATCATAACAATAAACACATTACTCTTTTAGGACCAGTACCACGTGAACTTGACAGGAGTGCGAAGTATGGTGATTTGCCCCGGGCTGACAGACACAGGACTTGTCAAGGAGATCCGCAAACAACTCATGTCGTCAGAGTATGAAGCCGCTTGGCAGAGGGATAACGCCACCAGCAAAATCCAGAGGTACGTTAAATAACTTGACAACAATTATGAACATTTTAAATAATTAGTGGCATTATCCTAACTAATATTATAAAAGCGAAAATGAGTTTGTTTGTTTGTTACCTTTTCAAGCCTAAACCACTAAACCGATCATTCTGAAATTTTGCATATGTGTTGTCAGGTGTACAGAAACGGACATAGGCTACTTTTCATCTCGAAAAAAAATGAAAAAAAACCTTGTAATTTATAAATTTATAACGAAATGTTTATAAAACTAACATAAATTAGCGCTTTGCCCTATCACTAACACTCTAGAACACTGTAAGGACTCGAATTTATTTTGCATTTTGATACATATAAAAAAATGGCTCATTTTATAATGTTTTTTTACAACCATGGTGGCAAACAAAATATCGTCTGGTCAAGCGAGATGCATCCATATTGTGAGTGCTAAACGTAGCGGAATAACTTGCCAACTTTAAGCGTAGGAGACTCATACAAAGCAATGTCATAGTACTAATTCATCCAAGTGCAGCTGTTTCGAAAATGGAATAGTCAGTTTAAATGCGAGGTCAATTGTGCCCCGAAATTGCCTTACTGAGGTTTATTTATTAATTTTCATTTTGGTAATTTGAAATAATCACACAAAATAAAATCGGCTGCAAATGAATACATCAGCATTTAACCTAAACGACTCCTAAAACTCCAAAGAAATTGGTTCCGTATTTTTGTTCAAAGTTCAGTGAAATCCATAATTAGACTTCATAACATTATAAAGGGGGACTTCGAGGTAAACCCTTCCAAAAATAGACTGAACGTTCTTATGACCGAGAGAAATTATATTCAGTGGATGGGCAAAGTTTGGGATTGACCTTTTCACTGGAACCTTTTGTATCGTTTGTTAATACGGTCCGTTTTGATTTTCCAGCTCAGAGCACGTCGGCCGAGCTTTGGTGGAGATCCTGACCAAGGGACAAAGCGGTTCAGTGTGGATCGTGGACAACGGCACGCCGGCAAGAGAGTGGCGCGGTTAAATGCAAAATGGATCCTTATTACTTAGTACATATACGCGGAATAATGGATTTTCCATTGTGAGCCGAAAAGACTAGTCATCAATGTTGGTTACGGTTTGGTTTAAATGATGGGAGATATACAATTACTGCCATTTTTGTCCGCCCCGTGCTTATATAAGTCGAAATACCAATTAATTGAAAATACCGGTCCCGTTTGATTAAATGTTGTATACAAATAGTACTTTTGTTATTTACTAAGATCGATCACAATGGAAAATAAGACGAATCTGTAATATTCGGGACACACCTAACATTTTGACGAGTACAATAATTGATGTTTTCTTGTCGATAGTGCGATGTGAATGTGTCTTCACGTGTAAATCAGTAACAAATGTATGGGGCATATATTGTAACGCTCAAGGAATAAGATAGACTTAGAATACGCTTCGGAACTACGTATGAATAAATTCCTAATAATTCTTCATGTATTGTATATTTATGGGAGTCGGTACATAACAGGGTTGCCAACCTTAGAACTTTATTTCTCGTACAGAAGCAGGTAAAAACCTCGTAATTTGTCATACATTCAATTTTTCGGTATAGAATTACTAGCAAAAAAAAAGCCATAGGTCAAAGGTCGGCGCTAGATTAAATTCCGAGAATTTCTAAAAAATAAATATTATTGCCTCCCATTTATGCTACAAAATGTTGCCTGCAATGTGAAATCATGTTATTATTTTTACTATATCAAAATCTCGTACGAGGCTGACAGTGTCCTCATACCTCGTACGGGATACCGCAAATCTCGTATTTGTACGAGTAACCTCGCATGGTTGGCAACCCTAGTACATAATGCGTTTAGAAGAGTGGTCGTGGTTGTGTAAATATTTCTTTCTCGTAGTACTAAAAAGCCTACTGGCGTAAGCATTTATATTTTATAAGAAAAGTACTTAAAAGCAAGGAAAAATATTGTATAATATAATGGGCGTACGTCGTAACATAATCGTGTAACTTTAGTCATTGTAATGATACTTATATTGTATACAAACAAGTATGTATTATGCACATACTTTGTGTTTTACCTGCTTCCAAGTGTAAGTTACGGATGTCAAACATTTTGTTCAACTACTTATAATCCAGGTTATGAATTATGGTATTGATTGACTTTTTTAATGTTTTTACAACATTTTTGTGTAACATTTGTTGATTATTGAGTGACACTGAAAGCTGATGCTATTTGCCAAGTATGTTGTGTACAAGCTTAAATTATTTGCAATAAAATTGGAAGTTTTTACAATATGGTTGTTTAAATAAAATCACTATATGGAAGATTTGTAGTAAAGTTATATTTTTATATTGATACAATCACCAGGTACAGCTTTTGAGTTACAGATTTTTACAAATATCATACTTTGTCAAGTTTATTTCAGATTTTGGAAGAAAAGGACTCTCCTCAAACACGTAGGTAAAACAGTTCCAAATTAACTAAAACATCAACAGTCCCTTTCTATACTGATTGATACGAGAATTTGATATAAATTAATAATAAACATAGACTTTACTAGTTGATATTGTTATCAATCAGCTTGGCGGCGCCGGCGCAGGCCTGCGCCCTCAACTCCACTGACATACAATATGAGGCAGCAGTCCTTCTATCACATTTATTTAGTACTAACTACAAATAAACGACAGTCAATAAACACTTTACATTTATAACATGAGGCAGCCTCTAAACCACAATGATTTATATAATTACACATCAAACATCTGGCCAGCAGGTTGTCAAACTAATGTCCTCGTAATTAATTTGTCTAACATTCAGTAGGACTGCTGCGGACTGTCGCTCGTCGTTGCAAGTTAATAAATAATAATTAATGGAGCCGCAATGACCCTCAAAGTGATAGCAGACCGTTTAGTACTTTAAATATATGGTTTAAAACTAAATAGGCACAGTATAAACAGGTGAGGAGACAAGCTTCTTGAAAATATTTATAATTAATTGCATAAATTAAATGTTTCTATGCAAATTTACATTACATAGCCTCCCTGAAATTTACAAGTGTATCTGCCTCACCTTGACACATTGGCATCCTTGTATTACACGTATAAGCCTAACATCATAGCTATTGGTCGACTTGTGACATTATACAATTCAATTTAGCTGATGCCAATGCTCTGGCCAATTTGTATTATCGCTCACCACACGCCTATCCTTACATTATACTAACTGTGAGCCTTCTCAGTGTACAGACATTTTGTTCTGTCGCGCGCTTACGGGAAATTCCATCTTACTCCTTCCATTATATTGGATACAACACTATCACACCAAAACAATGTCCATCGACTTGAATCCGCACCATTTTATAACTTCCCGCAATGACATAACATTTATCAAACAATACAAGACACTTCATCACCAAACTAACACTTTTCCGTCACTGTTATGAGTTCCTGCGATAATATATTTTAGTTTCGGTGTAGCGGTCCCGACGCTTCGTCTGTTCCTACTTGGCTGTAACAACAAAAAAACATACATATTACAATCTCTTCATGAGATTAATAGTCTAAGAAAAGCTATTTGTTTTTTTATTTATAAGTATTCATTATATCTGTTTATTCTGGTAATGTATTTCAATTGCAGATAAATCAGCTAGGGTATGTAAAAGTTTCTTTCCACAATTTATAAGTTGAGATATTTTGATTCTATAAAAGCTATTTATTTTTGAAGAAGTGCTAATTAGCGCATAATTGCATTTGAATACAATTGACAACGTTATGAAGTCATGCGGGACTCAATCTGCCATAGTAGGCGGCACGAGCTAACCGACACGTGTGACAAGCGGGCAGTAGCCACAACGCCACACAGAGAGCTCGGGGCGTCCTGCAGTTAACAGTGTTGCGCGCGCTCTCATTGGAAGTATAGATAAATATACCAAAAAAATTGTTCTTGACTATTGTCAGGTCACACACATCGTAAAAAAATAATCAATGATCTATTCATTGATTCTCTTTATGTGGATAAGTCACTGTGTTTAGACATGTCACTTTTTTTAAATTTTTTTCTTCAACATGACTACACTCCGCCTGATGGAAAGCGATCATGTGGTCCAACAGTAGTGGCCTCCATACCATCCTCATGGCAGCTGAGGCGATGTTGAGGTCCCTACTTTGACGGCCTGAGAAGGTGCTTTTTCAGCCCCGCTTACAGGACCCAGGATAAATTTGTAGGAGGTAGTAATAGATGTAGGGTAGGTACATATGTATAATAGTAGCGATATCTTAGTGGGAGACTGTTGGACTGCCACACAGAACTCTAGTTCGGTCCTAAGGCAGGGCATCTCTGACTTTTCGAAGTTATGTTCGTATTAATAGCCAATTATCGCTCGTTTTAACGGTGAAGGAAAACATCGTGAGGAAACCTGCATGTCTGAGAGAACTCCATAAAGTTCTCAAAGATATGTGAAGTCTGCCAATCCATACTGAGCCAGCGTGGTGGACTATGGCCTAACCTTTCTCATACAGAGAAAGGTTAGGTCAAGAGAGAGGCCTGTGCCCAGCAGTGGGACAGTTTAATACAGGGCTGCTATTATTAGGTATATACCTGGAGCGGTGGCGGCGGGCGGGTGTGAGACGTGTGAGACGTGTTGCTGGTGGCCACCGTCGTGTTGTGTGGCGGGTGCACGCGGTTGTCGCGGCGCACCGCGGCCGCGGGGCCCGCCGCGCATCGAGCGCCACCTGCCGTCGTCGGAGAAGCTGTGAACGAGAACAACAGTTATTACACATTGTTTCAACACAAGAGTATCACACTCTAGTTATCTATACACAATATATTTTAACACATTACACATGTAACACATTATATTTTAAATAGTTTAACCTTTTAATCTTAGTTGTAAATTTGCCTTTTATTATTGCATGCAATGCACATTCAAAATACTTATGTGAAAAATTCTGTGTAAATTGTAGTGTATATTCTTTGTTGGAGATCCCAAATAAATAAAATAAAAATAAAATATAGAACACCCCTGTATGGTCTCACTACCATTAATTGCACCCTACACCACAAGTTGTAAAGCGCGTGTAGCTACGCGCTCAGCATGTATTGTGTGCTACATACTATAAATTAGCGATACAACAATATACATGGACTCAGTTAAACGTAAACTAAACATATTTAACAAAACTAGCGGTCGCCTAGTGCTCGAAATTCGACCAAAGTTTGCCTGTAAGATATTGCTGACATATTATGTCATTATATATTGATCATAGTTACGCGCTTCGGCTGCGTGTGTCAAATGCATGCTTGTGTGCGTGTAGTGTTTTTTCCTTAATTTAATGTATTTCTAATGCATATCTTAAAAAAATATTAGCATTCGTCACTTCTTCTCTGTATAAACTATACGTGTGCGAAATTTCATACTCCTCCGTCCGCGCAATTTTCGTAAAAAGGGGTACAAAGTTTTCGCTTCACGTATTAATATAAAGATAACTACACGAGAGCATTAAATTAAGTTTAATGTTTCTTTTAATATATCTTTCTAATTGTTTCTTCTTGGTTGTGTTGTTTGGTGAGTGTATTTCGATGTATTTTGATATAATATGTGTATGTGATAAATATGCTTTTCTAATGCTGACTCTATGGGATATTGCTATTTACTGTGTATGGATTTGAAATCCGAAATAAACGTTTTATTATTATCTATATACCTATATATAATTCTTCCGTTACTGAGTGACTGACAGACAACGCACAGCCGAAACTATTCGGCGCAAGAAGCTGAAATTTGACATGTATGTTCCTTGGGTACTGTAGGGCTGCACTAAGAAGGGATATCCCGAAATTCCCACGGGATTGGGAAGAAATGGATAAATAAAAAAGACATGTGCGGGCGAAGCTGCGGGCATCCTCTAGTTATTATTAAAAGAAATAAGTCTTATTGTCTTATTTTACTGTAACTTATCTACTTACACTTTAAATAAATTATTTATGTTATAATTATTTTTTCTACTACTTCAAAATCTTATTATAGTGTGCGGAGTTACTAACTAATCAACTCGTAAAACTCCTTTAATCCTCAATTAATAACCGGCAATAGCGGGAATATCGATAATCCTACTTCCTATCAATCCTTACTAATATTATAAATTTGAAAGTAACTCCTCTCCTGTCTGTCTGTGTTACCTTTTCACGGCTAATTCACTCAACCGATTTAGATGAAATTTAGTACAGATATAGTTTAAAACCTGGGGAAGGATATAGGCTACTTTTTATTGATGTAGGACGCGGGCGGAGCCGCGCGCAAAAGCTAGTATATTATAAATGTGAAAGTTTGTGGGGGTGTATAGACGAATGGATAGATGTTTGTTACTCTGTCACGCAAAAACTACTGAACCGATTGCGATGAAACTTGGTATGTAGATAGCTGGAGACCTGTATTAACACTAGATGTTCCCGCGGTTTTACCCGCGTTTATCGTTACTGTGCCGCCCCCGTGGGTCGTAGCGTGAAGTTATATAGCCTATAGCCTTCCTCGATAAATAGGATATCCAACACTAAAATAATTTTTCAAATTGAACCAGTAGTTCCTGAGATTAGCGCGTTCAAACAAACAAACTCTTCAGCTTTATAATATTAGTATAGATATACTTTTTATCCCGATATTCCCACGGATCCGGACTTACGCAGATAAAACTGTGGGACGCAGCTAGTATATTAATAACACGAGATATGGTAACATTAATATTGACTTGCAATAGTATTGACAATATTGATAGTATTAAGCCTTGATAATAAAATTGCTACGCTAATGATATTCTGTCGATAGTATTTTATCCTAAGTGAATTTACTTTCGATAGTATCAATATGAATACTAATTAATAGTATCGATAATATTAAATACATATTTATCGATTGTATAATAGCAATAATATATTTGCATTTATTTAATAAAACATATTTCTTCAAAGTCAAAAATCATTTATTCATTTAGGTCACAAAGTAACACTTATGAACGTCAAAGTATATAGGTTAGTGAGTTTACTAAGTTACTGAAGCTACATTTAGGTTAGTTGCTAGGTTCAGGCAAAGGGTTGAGCCTAAGCCTCTTAAACTCCAGACCTATATCGTTTATATTAGAAACTGAAATATAAATCACAGTCATATTTCACGAACTTCATTTGACTCTCACATAAGCATAAGCAAAAATATTACCATAATATGTCAAACACAATTTTCCATTCATAAATATTTACACGTGAAACTTAAAATCCGTCATCTCATTGTCAGTCAAAGCTACTGTCTGGAGACAACAGAATCAAATTGACCCCAATTCAACGTATTGTATCAGAATTCCCGTTACAAAAATATGGGTATCTTCCATACACTACAACGATTTGGATTGACAGTCAAAATCAAATATACAAATTGAAACAGTTAGAAACCATACGTCATCCTCCGTACTCGCCAGACCTTGCTCCAAACTACCATATTTTTCGTGATTTAGACAATTTTCTACATGATAAAAAATTTTCTTCCTAGGAGGCAGTACAAAATGCTTTCACACAGTTTGTCGAATCTAAATCCCCGGAGTTCTATCGTAAAGGCATAAATGAACTTCCGGTTAGATGGCAGCAATGAATAGATCATAAGGGATAATATTTCGATTAAATAAATATGGTACATCTTAGAAAAAAACGAGTTTCAATTTTTCAGTACAAATCGGTATTTTCATACTTTGATCTCTAATATTATATTCAATCGTTTGGTATAATCACAGAAAATAGATCAAATAGTTCTTAGAATAAATCTATACTAATATTATAAAGCTGAAGAGTTTGTTTGTTTGAACACGCTAATCTCAGGTACTATTGGTTCGAATTGAAAAATTATTTTAGTGTTGGATAGTCTATTTACCGAGGAAGGCTATATAACATCACGCTCCGACCTACGGGGGCCATAAACGGGAGTGAAACCGCGGGCACATCTAGTCTTACAATAAAACAATATTTGAATCTGAAATCCGATTATAACTACACAGCATTTATAATTAAATATTACCAAACAAAATTCAAACTTCTACTAGTGGCGATAGTCTAGTGGGATACCGTTGGACTACTACAGGGATCTCCAGTTCGATTCTAAGGCGCGCATCTCTGATTCCGAAGTCATGTACGTATTAAATGGTTAATTATAGCTTGCTTTAACGGTGACGGGAAACATTGTGAGGAAACCTGCATGTCTGAGAGTTCTCCAGAATATTTTCGAAAGTATGTGAAGTCTGCCATCCTGTACTTGGCCAGCGTGGTGGACTATGGCCTAACCCTTCAGAGGTTTGTTCCCAGCAATAGGACAGTTTAATAAAGGGCTGGTATTATTATATCTATTGCAAAATATCTGTGATATATTTTTAGATAAAATTTTCTTACGAACAACCGTCTCAGTCGTTGCATCCATAGGAATGACCTTACAATACATGGCGAAAAAACCAAGGCTGCGATAAAAAATGAAAGCGGTGGGTTATACTCACAACTGGCTGGGCGGGTGCATGGGATGCATGGCGTGTGGGTTGTGGTGCGGGTTGTGGTGGCGCCACGCGCCGCGGCCGCGCCACGCGCCTCGCCGCGCCGACGCCACGCCGAACGTCTCCGAGTTCAGCTTGCGCTCCGTGCGCCAGTCCGTGCGCTGGCTGCGCCCCTTCGACCTGCACACACATGACGTCACACACTCGATTACGACATGCACACTGGCTCCAGTTTGCATCAGTCATATTCGTAGTGGTGTCTGTAGACAAAACATTGTCTTTTGTAACTAACTACAAAAGACAATCTATTGTTTACCGACACCACAACGAATATTCCTAATTGGTGAACCATCGCCATTAATACATTCCTAGCTAAAAATATAAAAACACGCATATTTCGCATGTGTGATTTTGGGACTGACTTCTGTAAGTTATATACCACGAGATCAATCTCAATTGAGCAATAGAACAAAAATTATTACTCTACTATTCCATCCAGCATCCAAAATTACAATTTCAACTTTAGTAATAGTATAAGTTTACTACCACAGCTAAATAAATATTAACTGGCTAGATTTTCAACAACTACAGCACATTTTTCTTAGATATCTTATTTGGCAAAACTAATATTGCGTACTACAAAAGTCAGCACATAATATCCAGTAATATCCTCCAGACCGATTTCGGCCACGGCGGCCAGTCTTAACGGAGACTGGCCAATTACGCAGGAGATATTATAGTGCACAAGCGTATGCGCAAACACAAGTGCACTCTCTGTTCCCTAACTCTCATGATCCGATGGGACGGTAATCCGACACGACTGGAGAGAGATCAGGCGCAGGACCAACGTCTTTACGTGCTTTCCGAGGCACGGGGGTGTCTTACACCACCAACTTCCTAACTCCGGGCTGCTATTGAGATTTCTTAACTGAAAAACCCAATAACTGTTTGTTGGCCCAACCCGGGATTCGAACCCGAGACCTCAGGCAGAGCAGTCGCATTCATTACCGCTGCGCCACGGAGGCAGCACGGAGCAGACAGCATATACATACACCAGAAATCAGACAATTAACAAAATTCAAATACATATCAGCTGCTGGGATTAGCTATCTGATTAAACAACAACCAAATCAATGAACCAAGTTTGATTTTAATACAATAATTAGCTTTCAGAAACTGGATCCTAAGGGTGTAAAATGCTGCACAAGACAAATGATTGTAAGTTCCTTGTCTGGTCAATTTTGCGTACACAATTCAACCATAACATGGACACTATCCCTAGAACAGTTTTTAATACTAAAACTAGAAGTATATGCACTGAACTCACCTCTCAACAGCCTCACAAGAGATGTTATCAAAGAAACTCTTGTTCTTGTCATAGCCAGTGAAGCCATTTTGATCTTCATCGAGTTCGGGCTCACCAGCGCCCGTCTCATTACCAGAATCATCTTTCTTGTCTACCTCGCCCTGCGTGATAATAATTACTTCAGACTCCTGTGGTTTCCAGAAACGAAAGTAAATTAATAAAAAGCATATAAAAAAAAATACATAAGGATATAGAACATGCAAAGTTGGTAATTAATTTTGCCTGTAAAAAAATTCCAAATTTAGTTAAAATTTATATAAAGATTTTAGGCCAAATTTTGAGGGTAATAATATGGCTCTGGTCAGAATTTTGAGCTCTTATAGCGACATACAGACGTCGAAGGACTTCCTACCAGGCCAACTGTGGTCTACAAGGGCGCATTTCACAGACTTCGTGCTGCTGCTGCCCTAATAGTGCTCGGGAATCGAACCCAGCACCTTCAAATCTAGCGCAAACATGATAAGGAACCAACGAGCAATCGTGAAACAAAATAAAAATATGGTTTATATCTTTCACTACTGACAACATACATATAATATATGAATATATAATATAACCGAATGGAAATGTTAGTTAGACAGGTCGATGATAATATCATCGACCTGTCTAACTAACATTTCCATTCGGTTATTCATATCTAAACCCCAGACTCCATAACACTACGTCTCGGGAATCGAACCCGGGGCGCTCAAGATGGGGAACTTTCAACTGACCAAATTAAATCAGCCAAGTGGAAAACTAATATTGACAATAAAATAGGTAATTTACTACATGACAAATTAGTCATGAATAAATGCATTGATCTTTAATATTCTTTATAAAAACGTTGCATTTCAATTTAACATTAAAGATGTGTATTCCAAACAACTTCTATTTAATTGTTATTAATTGCTGCTGGGTAATGCATGTGTGTTTCTATTGCAGAGACTATTTAGGTATCAAGATGTGTAACTATTTTAGGTGATGAAATAATAATGTATACAGTTAGCTGATGACGGTATAGTATCTTATCTTATGTGGGGGCCAGTCAGTGCAGACCGGCGACACTTCGACCCAGTGGGATCTTTTGTGTCGACACTCTCCCAATAACGACTGCCATAGATGTTCATGGCAGCCGGGACCAACGGCTTAAAGTGCTCTCCGAGGCACGGAGCAGGCGATAATTGTCAATCAATACGCACATAATTTCGAAAAGTCATATAGCTTTCGAAAGTCAGAGGTGCACGACGTGGGTTCGAACCCGAGACCCTCTGCATTGCAGTCTGTTGGTCTCCCCACTCAGCTATCGCTGCTCTTGACGGTATAGTAAATAAGCAAGAACAGCTTTTCACTACACCTTTTTTGTTAAGGATATGAGATGATGAAATCCTAACTAATATTATAACTGCGAATGAATGAGTAAGCGTGTGAAAGAAAGCCTTCACACGCTTGCTACTTAACCGATTATCATGAAATTTCGTATACACGTTGTCTGAAGCACAGAACCTTTTTTGGGTATATCTATACTAATATTATAAAGCTGAAGAGTGAGTTTGTTTGTTTGTTTGAACGCGCTAATCTCAGGAACTACTGGTTCGAATTGAAAAATTCTATCAGTGTTGGATAGCTCATTTATCGAGAAAGGTTATAGGCTATATAACATCACGCTACGACTCATGGGAGCGGCGCAGTAATCATTAACGCGGGTGAAACTGCGAGCACATCTATTTTTTATATAGGGTACAGTTCACACATAAAAAGTCATGTTACTAATATAACCTTAGGCAAAAGGTAGTAGATGATTTATTAAGGAACTAGCAAATCCTTCATTACAAGGCCATGGATCATGGATGGTAAGAGCAATGATCGGTATACCATATTATAGAGTTAACTAGTCTATAGACACCTCGAGGATGAAATGTATTAAAAGCCAAAATACTTTAATTAGACAGAAAACAAAAACCTCAGTTTTACTTTTCTTCATTTTTTGTTTTGGTGTGATTATAGTGTTTTTAGAATTTTATGTTCTATAATTAGAATTATATATTTTAACAGCATTTGTGGCGAGTCAAAGTATTAATAATGGTGTATTATTTACTCCATTATTTTTAAAATAAAATTTTTTGCTTCTGTATTTTCTAGGTAGTACAACCATTTTTTTTTTTCGAATATGCTCTTTTTAAATACGTTGATGCAGATTTTTATATTTAAAAAGATAATTCTCTCATTTATGTAAAAAAAGAAACATATTTAAATTTGTGAAGCTCATTCACGACATGCAAATAAAAAAGAAAGAATAAAGAGGGAACTGTCTTTATTTATTTTTCTGATCAACCTATTTTCTGCTTTACTCTCTGTAGACGCCGGCGTGCGAACAACAATTAATGAGTGACAACATATTGATGGATATACTTCACTTTTATATGAATATTGTTTATTTTTTGAAAGAGCAGTATCGTACTATGCATAATTTCTGTGTCGCGGGGAACTTTACAAAACGTTCCAACAACCGACTCAAAGCACACCCGATTCTATACAACTATTCGTTGACCACACAAATTTTCATCCCGTCTGGGGATCGAACCCATAACACTTGGCGGAGTGACAGTGGCGAGGCGACCACATAAACAGCTGCGCTGTCTGTGCACTCGAAATATTCTAAAGCATTATTTATCTCCGAAGGCAAGAAGCTAGGATTTATATAACTATTGTCGAGTCATTCGGCTGTATGATTATTCAAGCATAACGAGTTGATTCGCGGAAGGTAAAGTAAATTAAAAAACAATCCCAGGAAAACAAAATAAGAGCAGAAACGTTGAGACGTTTTTGTCCTATTTTATTAGTAACAAGCACTTTATATACTTTATTTTTATAAGGGTGAGAGGCCAAACGAGCGTAATTTTGTGAGTCGTGAATCGCAGAATTTCGCTTGCAGAAACTCATTTGTAATATATATCATAACTCATTTTGCGTCGCCGTGTGAATCAAATAGGACTTTTCTATGAAACTGAATGCAGCAGAATTTCTGCAATCGAAATTCTGCGACTCACGACTCACAAAATTACGCTCGTTTGGCCTCACCTTCAAAATTACTAGCAATTTTGATTTATAAATGTGTGTGCTGTGGTCTCCTATAAGTAAAGGAGTACACTATACAAAACTAATGTCCATTTGTCTGTGCAATTTTGTGTATATTCTTTGTTGGAGATCCTTAATAAATAAATAAATCTGCTAGATTTTGCCCGCGTCTTCGCTCACGTAAATGTAGGTTAGATTAGGTTAGTAACAGTAGTTTTTTTCTGGATGAAAGTTACTCTATGTCCTTTTCTGTTCCACTGACTACGTGTATGCGAAATTTCATAATGATCGGTTAAGTAGTTAAGGAGTGAAGTGTAACAAACAAACAAACTCACATTCGCATTTATAATATTAGTTAGGATATGATAATTTTAATGTGCATTCGAATACGTACCGATACAAATGTTTACTTGTTTAAAATCGCAAGCAATCACAACTAAACTAACTAAACAGTAATTTGTTTTATTGAACTTAATTTTTAGGTTTTGTCATTTGAGTGTAACTAGAGAGTTACATAATTAGACGGCACGTGTGACGTTTCCTATTGAATCATGTTAATAGCGGTTACGCACGCTACAGCGTAAAATGTACAATTGATTATACAACGGTTTGCGTCATCAATAACGCAATAAACGCAGCTAAGTTTCATAATACTAGGCTTTAAGTGATAGCCGTGATTCGCGTTTCTATGGGCCTTTGTGTTGCTATAATGTTTTCCAAACCGAATTTCGGTCACAGCTGCCAATCTTAACGGAGACTGGTCATCTGCGCAGGATATTATAGTGCACAAGCGTGTGCGCAAATACAAGTGCACTCTCTGTTCCCTAACTCTTATGATCCGATGGGACGGATAATCCGACACGACCGGGGAGAGATCAGGCGCAGGACCAACGGCTTTACGTGCTTTCCGAGGCACGGGGGTGTCTAACATCGCCAACTTCCTAACTCCGGGCTCGTATTGAGATTTCATAACAGAAAATATAAGTTAAGTTTCAAGTTAAAATATAACAATAAGTTTTTGTTGTATTGACCCAGGATTCGAACCCGAGACCTCATGCACAGCAGTCGCATTCACTACCTATACTATAATAATTATTGTATATGACCAGGGCTTCATTTTGTAAAACAAACAGTTCAAATTGTTTTAAACAATTTTTTTTTTTGTTTCCTATTTTTTTCTTTTGAGCCTAGGCCATTAATTTTCAATCAATTAGTATTTCATTTCTAGACTATTTTCAAATTCGCCATACATAGTAAATATTTACAAAAATCGATCATGGATAAACTTTTTATTTAATGTTGAGTATCTCGTATCTCTCATCATCAATACTGAACGTTTTACATTCATCTGTAGGTATGTTCTAATGCTCATCCTAACTAATATTATAAATGCGAAAATGAGTTTGTTTGTTTGTTACGCTTTCACGCTTTAACTACTCAACCGATCAACATGAAATTTTGCATACAGGTTGTCAGGGGTACAGAATAGGACATAGGGTACCTTTCATTCAGAAAAAATAACAGTTGCAAACCTAACCTAACCTACATTTACGCGAGCGAAGCCGCGGGTGAAAACTAGTTTTTAATAAGGGGATTACCCACTAGTCCATTAAATTTCTTTCGACGGCCGACACAGGGACTTTTGTAGTGGGACTTTACCGTCGCGGTTACCTATGAACTTTGAATTCTACTCTATAAATACGAGTGTGTTCTGTGATTGATATAACCTCATGAAATGTCAACTTCAGGGCGCAAAAAGTTATACAAAAATTGCACGTTTTAGTTTTTGAATTTTATTTGTTAGTAGCTTTTGCGCGCGGCTCCGCCCGCGTGGTACCTACATCAATAAAAAGTAGTTCCTCCCCAGGTTTTAAACTATATCTGTACCAAATTTCATCTAAATCGGTTGAGTGGTTTAGCCGTGAAAAGGTAACAAACAGACAGACAGATAAACAGAGTTTATTTCGAATTTATAATATTAGTAAGGATACAACTTAGCGCGTAGTACACATTTCAGGTGATAAAGGTCCCACATAATATGGAGCGAGCCTATTGCTTTTTAATCTTCAAAATCCTTCACTACTTTTACTATAGAAAATTTCCTATTAGAGAACATCTCGATATCATTGACCCAGTCCACTTAACGATTATCCTTACTAATATTATAAATTCGAAAGTAACTCTGTCTGTCTGTCTGTCTGTTAGCTTTTCACGGCTAAACCACGCAACCAATTTAGATAAAATTTGATACGGATATATTTTAAAACCTGGGGAAAGACATAGGCTACTTTTTATTTATGTACCTAGGTACTACGCGGGCGGAGCCGCGCGCAAAAGCTAGTCAAAAATAAATGTATGCCACTGGACTAACAAGAGTTTAATATTGTTAATGCAGATTGTTTCTATTCTCTTCAAGGACATGGCAGACGAGTTAGCAACCGATCTGATGATAAGCGCTAACCCAAGACTCATAGATATGCCTATTTGCTTGGTATCACCAAATAGTGCCAAGGAAACAATCAAACCCCTACCGTAAACAGTTACCAAAGTAAGCAATTACCAATGTAGAACATAGCCTATAGTAATACTGCTTACACAACCTGGGACAATCATTCGATGCTTACTGATATGAAGATGAAAAAAAGAAATTGATAGAGACCTAAAGGATGATTCAGCGAAAATAACAGTTAAGTAAATAATAAAATCCGTCATCAGCTAACAGTTCAACAAAAAAAATATGGGAATGTGTCGATTCTTACCTCAACCTTGGCGTCTCCATCAGATATCTTAGTCTTGGCAAGTTGGCTGCGCAGCTCTTCGAACTCAGTGTTCGCTTGTTCGAAGTCATAGTCCTTGTCGAACTTGAGCGTGTTCTTGTTGCGGGGAACGAACCCGCGACCACGGCCGCGGGGCCTTCCTCGCCACCCGCCGCGGTAGCCCTGGCCTGTGTGGAATACTGACGTAAAGTTGTCTTGGCCTGTGGACAAATATAACATTGATAGATACATGGATGTTATTGCAATTTATTTAAAGTAATGGGTTACAATAAAACATACGCAGGTCGAGAAAATTACGAGCGGAGAAACGAGTAAACGATAGTCGCAAGCCTCGCAGGTAACCAGCAAGATATACTATTTTTACTACCAATTACTATTTTAGGTATCTAAATAATTCGTGCAATTACAATTTTAGATTTTATTTTAACTTCGTATGACTTTAGCCCTGAGGGGTGATATTGGCCCTTAATTAGAAGAAGCTGTTTTACTGACAGTTTATAGTGCTATCTATTGATTTCCACGTGTATTTTTTCGGCAAAAAGTATGATAGTGGTCTGGTGGGAACTTCAAACTTTTCCGAATGCTAGGAAGACCACGACATAACCTCCTCGTCTCCCTTTGTCACGAAGGAAACAAAGATGCGTTTCACCACGTAAGAAATAGTAACCATAGTTTCAGTAAGTCTGAATTCTAGGTAGACCACGACATAACCACCTCGTCTCCCCTTGTCATGAAGAAGACACAGACGGGTTTCTCCACGTGAAAAATGGTAACCATAGCTTCGGTAGGCCCGAATTCTAGGTAGACCACGACATAAACATCCTCGTCTTGTCACGAAAAAGATACAAAGACGGTTTCTCCACGTAAAAAGATGGTCACCATAGTTAAACAGTTGAGTGTTAAACTATGGTTACCGTGCTCAGGTCAGCCGGTGCAAAGAAAATATGTTCAGGTGGCGATTCGTAGACGATCCCAATCTGAGCTGTTAGTGCGGTGCAACCCAAACGATGTTGCACCTTATATTGTACCCTGAGTGTCCCAACTGCATGCATGAGGGCTTGATGATTGCTTCAGATGACGCAATCAAGGTGGCTGCGTTCTGGGCCGCAAGTATATAATATTGAGCAATGTGTGCCACCGAAACGCTAAGAAGAAGAAGTTAAGTGGATGTTGTCTTACCATGGTGTTGTTGATGGTGATGTTGCTGCTGGCCCTGTTGTGCTTGCCCGTGTGCAGAGTGCCCCCCAGCATTCTGCTGGTGTTGCTGGTGCTATAACAATAACATATACGTTAACTGACGAAGCGTTCACTGGATAAAATGGATTAACAAAGTCTGACGTCATAGGGAAAAAGACATAGCCAACTTATTTTTCGACATTGAGTTTTTTACATATTTAGAATCAGTAAGAAAAGACCAGAGCCAGTATATTGTATATTAAATATAAAAATATTGACAGAAGTCTTTATTTCCATATGACGCCAGAATAAGTAAATGGTATAGTAATAAGGGATGAATTCATATTAAATCACGAATGTATAATGTATGTAGTGGTTTCAGAAAACTTTTCAACAATAAACATAAATCTAACGTCAAAAGCATGGCAGAGCAAGAAACGAACAATTTTTATTCTAGTCTTAACTAAGCTTCAATCTCGCTAATGCAGAATTCGTGCAAAGTTATTAAATTATCTTTATTTGTTGTTTGGCACAGAGTCCCATCAGAGATATGGACCTACAACCGACCCCTGTTGTACGCCTACAAACAAACTCACTGAATTCGTTCGTTTCGGCAGCAGCCGACTAGACTCGTGTAACAAATTGACTGTATATAGCACGAATTACATGTTAATACTTCAAATGTAGTTGTTGCTTACTATGCCTATTACCATAAAAAATTTACGCTTGGTTACTGTATCATATGCCTACTTTGGATCGAAAAAGACCATGTGCAACTTTCTATAGTCATATCTTTATAGCTATTTAAATGCTGCATCTTTTCTTACTCTCGTTTCCACATACTCCCAAGATCTTATTATATGTACTATTATTTAGGGATCTCTCTGAATCAATCCAGTTATCAAAACTACGAAAATACTATAAAGCTATTCAAGTAAAGAAGACTATCATAACAAAATTTACGTTTTAAATAGTCTAGTTAAGTCCGAGCTTAACCAGACTATTTAAAACTTAGATTATTAACGCTTTGACGCCGATATCCAAATAATCCTAGCGTTGGTTGAGAGGTTAATACAAAAACTGGGGCACTAGCTATGTGATGGGTGTGTGTATATTTGGTTGCCGCGAGTAGTTATAGTTGTACAAACCTGGGGCTGGTGCTGTTGATGCTGGTTGTGCTGTTGATGGTGGGGCTGGTGCGTGGGCGCGCCGCCGCTGGGGTAGCGCGTGCGGTTGCGCGAGTTAGTGCGGTTGCGTGCAGCGGGGTGCGTGCCTTTAGACGCCGCCGCTGGGTTGCTGCCGCGCCTACTATCCCGCTGCTGGCTAGACCCGCTAGCCACAGAACCGACCTGAACCAAGACAGACTTAGTAAAAATTTTTGTTACCCGTCCGCGTTGAATTTAACAAAAAAATCTAAAATAAGAGTAGCCTATTTTACTCCCTATAACATCAGCTATCTGCCAGTGAAAGTCCTGTCGAATTCGGTCCGGCCGTTTCGGAGGTTAGTCGAAACAAACGGACCGACAGAAAGAAAATAAAGTACATATGGTACTTATATCAAAAATCATATTGATTTTATTTATTTGTGTAGATTAGTTCATACCACAATCTGTGCAATACAAGTTTTATTGGCAAATATGGAAAGTATAGAGGGCACAGTACTCATTATCCATCTCTCTACCGCTTAGCTTCTCCTAGTCTACATGACTAACTAAAACAACCCTATAAATAAATATTCAAAATTCTTAAAATAAAGATCATGCAAGTTCTAAACTGAGCAGTAAACTAGTAAATGAACATTCATAATGAAAGCCACAATAGTAAACAGTAATTGCACTATTAGTACATGAATATTTATAATAACAATTCTTGTAAATGAATATTAATTGTGGTTAAATCATAAATTGTAGGAAAATAAAGATTTACATCTTTCACTTTATAGCATGCTTAGTGCATGCTGTAATGACAAACTAAAGAAATCTACAGTGTGAACCTTTGCATGACAAGGGACTAAAATAGTCCCTCAGCAAGACTGTTTAATGATTTTCATTTCAGTATTTTAAAATAAACAGTGGCACTTATAAATTATGTACATAGTACACTCAAAATAAGTATCCAATGAGACAAAATCTCATGTAAGTATACAATAATTTATCAGAATATGTACTGAAACAATTTTTCTATATGATATCTATCTAGATGTTCATATTTTGTAATAACTTATTAGAATGTTCACTGCATGTTGAATGTTTATATAAAATCTATAGGTATAGATTGTCAAGCAAGTCAAAAGGTATCAGAAATGTCAGCATGGGTGATCTATGTATAGACAAAAATTTGTAAACAAACATGGCAATTACTATTAAAACATGTATTTATAACAAACTTTAAAAGCATTTATATGTGACATATAATTATTTTTTCAAGTAGGGTATGTACTAAAAGACACGTCTTTTTTCAAGTTACCCCATTATACATTGATATACAGACTAATCATTAAAATTACCAAATATACAAGGTTATAATAATAATATATATAATATCAGCCCTGTATTAAACTATCTTACTGTCAGCCACAGGCCTGTTCTCAGTGAGAAAAAAGTTAGGCCATAATCCACCATACTGGCAGACTTCATAAATCTTTAAGAAAGTTATGGAGAACTCTCAGACATGCAGGTTTGCCTTCTAGTGAGCAATAATTAACTATTTAATAAGGTTACTTATATATTTATAGTAATTAATAGATGTATATTCATACCTGAGTGCCTTGGTCAGCAGTAGGACTCTTCCTGTGCGCGCCAACAGCTGGTGTTCCCGACCGCGAGGCACTTTGTTGAGATCCACCTCCAATAAGGTCGAGCATTGAACCTACAAAATTGTTGTTTATACACTATGTCCTGTATAAGTATTATGTATATCTTTTAATGGCAACTATTATATTGTAAAAGTTAATATTTTATTCCTGTAATTGACCCTAGGATTCTATACAATAAAGTTGATTGATATTTATAATTTTCTTATGCTATCACTCATTGTAAGTAATCACTCTAATTTTGGATGTTGAATATATATCCCTTACTTATTATACTTTGACGTTCATAAGTGTTACTTTGTGACCTAAATGCATAAATGATTTTTGACTTTATTGGAAAGTTTGTGAAAGCATACTTATGTGTTCTTGAAGAACCCATGCCCTAGCAGAACAAATGACTTTCAGATTATTTGCATCAAATAGTAATTAGGTAAACGTAAACATTTTCCATATGGGTTACTAGCGAGCCTTTGATCATTGGTAAAGTGAGATATAGCAGTAAACAGGTGTTTACCACCTACCCTAATTAATTATTACATTTTAATAGAAATTATAATTACTTAAAACTTTCAAACAAAACAACTATATTAATTTATTTTAAAAAAGAGGTTTATTATATTAAAATCTTGAATTCATTCATCAAAAAGATGTGTTAAATATGTACCACCTCATTTTATTATTCCATGTTTATTTTATTTGTATTTTCACAACCATAATGCATCTACTACTAGTTGGCATTAAAAGATTTATAATATTCCTAAACACTAAATACGAAGCTTAAGCTTTTGATGAAACATTGCAGCTTATATCTAAATGTATTTCTGTATTTCGTACAAGCAACAGACCAAGGAATGATGAAATGCATTTTGCGATTTTTATTTTGTGACTGTTAGAGCACATGCATTAGTTAGTCTGTTAAGTTCATGCACTTATACAATATTTGGTGAGCCATTAATAAAAAAATTAGTAGAGGATATTTTAAGTATTAAACTATAAGTTTTAGAGTATAAGGACATTGAATAATATTTATGGGTGTACTGATTTTTATTGTCATTCAATACAGACAAGTTAGGAATTACCAGCCAGCCTATATTATTATTATTAGTCTTGTCTTCAATTAGCATATCCAATTATTTAATAGTTAAAAAAAATTATTTATATATAAACTGATAGAATGTTTAAATTGTTAATTATAATATTCATATAGAATTCATGTACATTTTACTAATATGATGATGATGAGAGTTATATTGTACAAGGATTGTAAAACCAATTAAAGTTTCAGGACTGAAGAATTTATTCAATCTAGGTTGACACAGACTATGACAACAAATAAAATTTTCCTCTCGTTTTAACAGATTGATGTTACAGACCTTACTCAAATATTAGCTTGGGTTGGAGATAAACATATTGTAATGAATTAAGTTAGTAGTTGCATGCAGTTTGAGTGAAAGCAAGAATTAATCATAACAAGATACTTCTTATAAACAAATCGTAAAAAGAATGGAATCATATGGAAAATGCACAATTCCATATGTTAAATTATAAAAGTATCTCTTTATGACACTGCAAAAATCGCAAGGTAGCATGTATTGAAAGCAGAAGCTTAAGTTAACCATGAACAAAAACCTTGGTCTTTCACTTGATTGGCGTGATGCGCCACTCCTGAGCCAATTGGAGCCGTAGCCGGCTGTGGCTGGGGTGCCAGCTCCACAGATGTTTGCGGGGACAACTCACTGGTCTTGTTGAGCTGAGCATGAACACCTCCAGGGAAGCCAGCCATTGGGTGGTACTGAGGGTAGGGTGTTTGGCCGACCACGGGATGGGTGTATTGCCCTGCGAATTGGCCCGGCGCGCTGCCCGTGCCAAGTGTCGGTGGCACCGACATCTGCATGATGGCAGGATCGTTCGGCAGTGAGGGGACATTGTTGAGCACGCGAATATCCTTGATGTCAGAGCCTCTGAACAAGATGTAGTCGTACACCTGGCTTTGAGGTGCTACTGGGTACTGCGTCTCACGATCTTCCGTGCCAAACGAACGCACTACACAACAAAAAAACAACACATATGGGTAAACAACTTCAGATGACAGTACTGTAATAATAACGGGTATTATTCCATAAAATTTTGTCACAATCCTATTTCATACCGACCTAAACTATCAAAAGTAGTTCAGTGCTAATTATTTCGAAGATTTTACAGCAGCATCTTGTACACAATAAAATAAAAAATACGTATGTAGGTAGAACTAACTGTGAATCGCCTACTCACTGTACAACTGTATAAAACATAGTTTATATGTATTGAAACAAGGGTGTACTTGAAATGTATAGCCCAATGAAGAAAATAAAATATGATATTGCATACATACATAGACGTTATCAACGTCATCAATGTGAAACCGCGGTCATAGGTGGGACCAACAATTTCACTTTGGGGGTAGGTGCAAAACAATGTGCTACTTTTAACGAAAATCGTGGCAAACTACAAGAAAACTTGCGTCAATAACATTTTAGACGCTTTCCCAAACAATAAACAAAGATGGGCATAAAACGGGAGGGAAATGAAGAACAGCTTTCTAGAGAAGTCGATCGATGTTCCTATAAGAAAAAAACGTTATTGCAAGAAATTACACGGTGAAAACATCAGTTACCAAGCGATTAAAGTAAAATAGGACCTTGTAACAAAATAACAGTATCCATTTGTCAACTTACCGCTAGCCAAAGCGATGGTACATTCCTGAGGATCGACGGTGAAAAGCCGGCCTTCGTAACGAATGTCAGCTTTAGATATTAGGCTTATCTTGGAGCCCAATTCAGGCATTCCAGAACTCATAATGTCACTTTGGAAATAACCCGCCGATGTTAAAGATTTTTAACGATATCGTCGACCATAGAAATACAGCCACCGAACAAAATGACTGACGGGAAGTTGGCAACAAGCGATGCGTTTACAAACAGCTGTAAGAAGTGGGGGGAAATTTGAAACCGAACTATTTGGAATAAAAAAAGAACTCTGACTATAAATAATATGCTGAACCTCAATGTTCAGATAATCATATAAAATTATTAAATCAATTCGAAAACACCTATGTATAAGTATAGAATTGTATAGCATACTAAAGGATTACGTTGGTAACCTATGCGCCGGATCACTTAAATTATCATAAAAAATGTGTTTTTAGTTTATCTTTGAAACAACAAAGATAAGTATTCCATTATCTAAGAATGAATGAAAAATTCAAATCTCCTTATAGATAAAAATAATGGTTTTTATCACTTAAATTTAACAAATTGTTTGCTTGCAAAAGATAATTATTTGTTAAACTAAAAAACAATGCACGTGACAAGGTAGTACATACAGTCACAAGCATAAATAAACTAATTTGGAGAGATCAGTAATAATATTCTGTGATAAAATCTGTCCCTAGAAACGGGTTAGAAAATATCTATGTATGCTGCAAAACATATCTAATAAAATAACGTCACATGACTCTGTCACATCTTTCTTTCTTTCATGTAATGTAGTCTCTTAAGCAGTGCAAAAATATATGCCATTTACTAATTCTGTATTTAAAGAATTGTGGATTCAACCAATCAATACCAATTCTCACACAGTGTGATTCCTTAATAACATGCTTAAGTACCTATATGACGTAAACGAAATAATATAATTCCAATATTTTTGACACAGTGAATATGACAAAAATATTGGCAATATATATTTCAACTATCCTAATTATTGTAATCATCATATCTTCCACATTGTATCAACTACTCTATTCTAAATGGAATTAAAGTCAGATCAGGGGGTTATTACTTATTACTAATGAAACGTAACAAACAGATAGATTTACTATCACATTTTTAATACTAGTATCTATTAGTTTCTTAGTTTTAATTAACATGTTATTGTCACAGTGGTACAATGGTGGCCAAACACAATAGATTTTAATTATGCCTGGTATTCTAAGCCTTCACAAATTAACTATTATGGTCATAAATAAATTGTATCTTATCTTCGTTAGTGATCGTTACTTGTTCAGATTGAGCAATCAAATATAAATGTAGTGTAGTCTATGACGTCATCCGGCTGTATTACAAACAGATTTTCTGATGTGAGATATCATCTTAAAAGTAGAATAAATATTGCCATGACTTATTATCCAAACCATTATTATTGTCTGCGATATAGTATAACTCATAGTGACTTAAGGTTTGCGCAGACGAGGAACAACGGCTGACAAAATGTCCGCGGTGCGCTCTTATTCATACAACAATAAGGTTGCACTTTGTCCGTATATTTCGCTAGGCGACATGAGGTATTACGCTGACAAAGTGCAACCTTATTCTAGTATTAATAAGAGCGGACCGCGGGCATTTTGTCCGCCATTGTTCCTCGTCTGAGCAGGCTCTTAGTGTAATAGTGATATTACATCTCTATTTTGCTGTTTTAGTGAAGGGATAACTAGTAAATTAAGACAAAATATGTAAACCTTATTGTATACTTACATACATATTTCGTATTTAATTTGAACTATTGCCGTAGATACTACTACTAGACTACATAAAAACGCATTTATAAATTAGAAATACCCTATTTATCACGATAGATGTCTTTAAATATTACAGTTTTGCAATTTAATCGTCAACTATAGTAAGAGAGTTAACAATCGACAAAGCCTTGTACTGCAGAAGGAACAATGTGAGACGATGTTATTCAAAACACTATTATTAGAACAAAATTTAATCCTAATCTAATATTATAAATGCAAATGTGAATTTGTTTATTTCGAGATGTTTTTTTTTACGCCTAAATAGGTTACCTTTCATCTCTTTCATCTAGAAAAAAGTACTGTTCTCGACCGAAACCGCGGGCAAACGTCAGTTAAGACATAAAGCCAAATTAGTTATAAAATTCAATGACACTTTAAAAAGAGTAAAATAATTTTCACATTAAGATTCATGTAAACTTTGCATTAATTATTAGTGATCTATATTTTAATTAGTTGATTTTCTGTGACGTTAGTAAGATGTCAATATTAATAGATTGCTACATCTCTAGAAACGTCCGTTGCCGTTGGATTTTGATTTGACGGTAATATTGCGGTTCGTAAATAAATTCGTAACGTAAAACGTAAATAAACTTTTAGAATTAAAAGTGATATGTAAATAAGTGATATATTAGTATAGAGGAAATTATATGCATCTTAGACGTAACAATGATAGAAACTCCGAAATCCTCTTCTCCCGGTTTGTCCAGCCGTAGCGTTGGCGGGAGCAGCAATGGTACTATTAAAAGAAGGAGTCTTATACCGCAAACGCGAATAACAACTAGTAAAAATGAGGTTTGTTGCTATACTTCCACTGTTCTTTGATTACTTTATTTATATTTCAAAACATTTATGTTATTTGGTTGCTAATTTTTTTAGATATTTCCTTTCGCTTTCTGATTTAGTTAACTTGTGTAAATTGATATCACTTTATATAAAATTTAATTTTACATGTAAGTGCCTAAATGAATAATCCAAAAGCAGAAAGATAGGTTTGTTAGTACATACAGGACAATATCTATCCCAGTACAACATAAGAACCATTGAGAAATAGTGAACTATAAAGCCTGGAATGATTTTTATAGATATTGACTACATACATAATTATGTATATTATGTCCTATCATACACTGACCCAACATAATATAACATGGTGATAAACTTCAAAGCGTGATTTAGCTGTGGAATTAAATATGTAAAGTTAGATAATAATAAAAAACACCTTGAAAAGTGAAAAAGTGTAGTATTCTGAAACATTATTTATTAAGGAGCTATGCTTACCTAGGAACTGATTTTCAGTTTGGCAGCTGACCTTAACATGATTTCTTTTTTCTCTTTTATCTTATAACATGTATTGTATTTCTGCTTTAGGAACGTAATGATGATGAAGCTGAACGCTCTTTGCTGGTGGCATCTGAACGGGCGATGGCAACATCGACTCCACATCATTCACCAAGGCGTGGTCGTGATACCATGTCGTCCTCACCTCAGAAAGAACATTTTCAAGGGTGTCTGAAGCTTTATGCTGAAAATGTAAGATTCTTTAAACATAAGTGTAAACTAAAGCCATGAGAATTCACTGGACCCACTTGGCTAAGACTTAAGTAAATGTTTTTAATCTTCTTGAATTTTGCTGAGTAGGTAGTAGGTATACATAAACAGCTGTGCTTATTTGATTCTAATTTAACTTACTGTACACACATACATAAAATTAAATTGTCAAGAGACATTATGATTAATATTTCATATTTATTAATTGATGGTGGGATGACATATAGTAATTGACTAGGGCATAGATTCATGAACAATTTGCTGGGCCAATATTAAAAGGTACTATGCTACATTTTTGAAAAAAAAGATTTATGAATATTGCATGGTTTTATAATTATGTCATTCCTTTTTGTTTTGTTTAGACTAATATAGTAGTAGATGGAAGCACTTACCACCTCACAATATTAAATCGCAAATAGTTCTAAGTTACTTTTTAAGTTATTTTTACTGATATGCAAATATTAAACCTCATTTCCCCAAAGTTAAAAAAAAAAACATAGAACCTTGTAATAGTGAGCCAGCGAATTGATGGAGGGTGAATTGTTTTATCAATTGGTAACCATCTCAATCCTTAAGAGTTCAGAATAAAGCTATAGTCGGATTCCTTTTTTTAACAATAAATGAAGTGAAATAAATTTTGTTAACTCTTCGATTTGCTTTTGCATACAGCTTTGGCTCAGAACAGTACTTTTTCTGGATGAAACCCTATGTCCTTTTTCTTATCCTTAACAATGTGTATGCGTAATTTCATTATCATTGGTCACATAGTTAGGGTGTGAAAGCATGAAAAAACAAACACACATTTTCATATTTATACTAGTTAGAATTTGGAATTTACTTGTATGTCATGGTTGAGCTCATTCAAGCACACTGAAAGCGTGGTCTCCAATGTGGAGAGAATCTGACACTAGTTAGATTAATTATACAAAATTATTACGAGGATGTACTTTATGTATAAATATAAGAATAATGAATAAATGCTTAGTAGAAGACCTTTAGACCCACAGAAGTCTTAAGTTCGATCTCAAGGCTCTAGGTCTCGTAGTGATGTGTGTTTTAATTAGTTAATTATTACTGGCTTTAGTGGTGAAGGAAATCATCATGAGGAAACTGCATGTCTGTGAGTTCACCATAATGTCCTCGGAGATATGTGAAGTCTGCTAACCTGCTCTAGACCAGCGTGGTGGACTATAGCTTAACACTTTTCAGACTAACTGTGCCCAGCAGTGGGACAGTTTAATACAGGGCTGATATTATGTACTAGATGTTCCCGCGGTTTCACCCGCGTTTATCGTTACTGCGCCGCCCCCGTAGGTCGTAGCGTGATGTTATATAACGTATAGCCTTCCTCGATAAATAGGCTATCCAACACTAAAAGAATTTTTCAAATCGAACCAGTAGTAATCACGCAGAATAAACCAGGAGAAACATCTTTTGTACTATGTCTGTAATGGGTAATTATTTTGCTGCAATGTTATTTTAAAACTGCGATATCTCCTAAGGTATTCATTGAAATAGAATGATGTAAAGGGCAATTTTGTTTTAAATTAAATATTTGTGATGAATAACGTATTTATTTGGATAAGGATTAATATCATGTTTATAATAATACCTTCGCAAATAATGCATTATTTTAGAACAAATTTGGTTAGCATAAAAATGGTTATAGTGAGCCAACCTTAAAAGATAGACATATGCTGTCGCGTACTTTTTTTAAGAACTTTTAAAGGGGAACAATTCTGTCATACATGATTTTTGCGAAACTTTAACTGTTTACGCAGCGCACGCAGCGGAAGCTCTCAAAAGGAAAAAATACCCTCCGATTTTGAAACATTCTTCATTGGTGCTCAGCTCCTATTGATCTTAGCGTGATGATATATAGCCTATAGCCTTCCTCGATAAATGGGCTATCTAACACTGAAATAATTTTTCAAATCGGACCAGTAGTTCCTGAGATTAGCGCGTTCAAGCAAACAAACAAACATACAAACAAACAAACTCTTCAGCTTTATAATATTAGTATAGATATGTTATTATTACAACCTTGTATATTTAATATATTTCGTTTATAAATAGATCACCCATGCTTGACATTTCTGATACCTTAACCCTTCTCTTACTGAGAAGAAGTCCTTATCCAGCTGTAGGACGATTTATATACAGGACTTATATTTTATGATAAATATTGTATTTTTTAGAAAATCACTAAAGATAACGCATGGAACTTACAACTGATAGACTTCATGACGAACATGTTGCGGCGACACGACTCTCGCATGGAGAACTTGCAGACCGCCTCCACAGTGGTGGATGCGTCTGCCAGGATCTACTCCTTCAGGGTTGATGCTGTGCATTATGATGTGCTGAAGATGGCTGGTGGATTAAGTAAGGCTGCTCAGGTAAGTACATGCATTTTGAAAATTCACTATAGTGTCTCTACTATAATGCCTATTTGCGTAGTGTATCTAGGAATATTTACAAGACGTACCTAGTCCGAAATCAGCGATGGTGTACAGAATAGAATCTTGAGTTGATATCTATCATCTTGGGGTGGGAATTAGATCTGGCTGGGGCGGTTACCCCAGTTTATATGCCAATCGCCTCTGCATACTTTCATAGGTGCCTTTATGATTGTATAATTATAGACTAAACTAATATAATAATAGGTTACTACCTATTATTATACTGATGCAGACCATTATTCTGAGTTAAAAATCGTTGGAATTTTTTTCAACAATCACATTTCCTTTTCTGCAATTTTTCATTTTTCTGACTGTCACAGTTTTCTACAATACAGCAATGTAATTAAATGGTCGTGATTTAAATAGATCAGCTGTTTTTATGCGCGCGGAACGCAGAGTTCATTAATTGAGTGCGATGTATTGGTAGCAATCCATTGCGTACCGCGTTATAATGTTAATCTACATTACATTTAAATCTTGCGTTTTTTTATTAATTGAAGTTTGCGTCGTGATAAGTACTTATAAAAAGACGTCTTGCTAAAGTTTTCGGTACGCCGTCCCTTACACCCAGTATTAGTAGCTTGGCTCTGTCTCTGTTGTACCAAACCTCCATGAGCAGCAGTTACCGTTAAATGACCTGGTGTCTCATCTAGCATGCTAACTATAACATCTAATAACCTATTGGATATTATATTTAGTATATCCAAACTGAGCACTGTTTGTAATTTATCTACAGACTAAGCGAGGTAAGAAAGACGATGACATGGGTACACAAGACGACGGCGCAGTAGATGGCGACACCGCTGCTCCGGTCAAGAAAAAAAAGAAGAGATCTAAAGGTGCCATCGCTGCTAACCCCGAAGTATTCAATGGAGATTTTGATGCCAATGATTGTATAGGTGAGCTTACCGATCGATCTAATTTCTTGACTCGAAAAATAACGAGGCGAGAAATTTTTAACGTCATTTCTGATTTCTTCTATAAGATATTCGATAAGATATTCGTCGGCCTCGATGGCGTAGTGGTTAGTGTAACCGACTGCCACGCCTGAGGTCGCGGGTTCGATTCCCGCACAAGTCAAACATTTGTGTGTATGAACATGGATGTTTGTCTTGGACTGGGTGTTTCTATGTATAATATATTATGTATGTATTTACAAAAAAAAAGTATATATGTAGGTATGTTTATCCATTGTCTAGTACCCATAGTACAAGCTCTGCTTAGTTTGGGCTAGATGGTGTTGTGTGTATGTGGTAGAATATTATATTATTATTATCTATGTATGGTAATAATCATGTAATTTCATCATATTGAAACACATTACAAATCTATACTATCTATACTAATATTATAAATGGCGGCCTCGATGGCGTAGTGGTTAGTGTAACCGACTGCCACGCCTGAGGTCGCGGGTTCAATTCCCGCACAAGACAAACATCCACGTTCATAACGTGGATGTTTGTCTTGGTCTGGGTGTTTCTATATATAATATGTATGTATTTACAAAAAAAAGTATGTATGTATGTTTATCCATTGTCTAGTACCCATAGTATAAGCTATGCTTAGTTTGGGCTAGATAGTGTTGTGTGTATGTGATAGAATATTATATTATATTATATAAAGCTAACGAGTTTGTTTGTTTGTTTGAACGCGCTAATCTCAGGAACTACTGGTCCGATTTGAAAAATTCTTTCAGTGTTAGATAGCCTATTTATCGAGGAAGGCTATAGGCTACATAATATCACGCGACGACCCTCGGGCCGGTGCCGTAATCATAAACGCGGGTGAAACCGCGGGCACATCTATAAATAATAATATAGCTTTTATTTCTATTATCAGATCCATTTTTCGAGCGGTTGGCGGCGACGCAGGGAGATGTAACGTCGTCGAACAGAGCGTTCAACGCGACGTTGCCCATACACGACAAAACTTTAGCTTTGATATTGAGGTAAAGCTTCATCAATATTAACCTCCGAGTCTTCTTTGAAGAAGTTAATGAAAACACTATGTGGGTCTGTGTGTCTGTCTGTTAGTGACAGGCATAACTTCGGAACCACTGATGAACCACCGATTGACTTGTAACTTCGTGTGCAGACATCTCGGGGTCATACCTCGGTCGAGTTTGAATATGGGCCCTGTGGGTCAAAAGACCCCCGAGATATAGGAGGCACATATTTTAAATGGAAAAATATTGACTTGTAACTTGTTGTGCAGACACCTTGGGGTCATACCTCGGTCGAGTTTGAATATGGGCCCTGTGGGTCAAAAGACCTCTGAGATATAGGGGTAATTTCTTTTTATTACTTTTACATTTAAGACAAAGAGAAAATCCTAAATCCTGGGTTTTACACCCATCTCGTTTTCTATGATATAGTCTGCTTGTATTCCATGCTATTATTTGGCATAACTAATACAACTAGCGGTCGCCTAGTGCTCGAAATTCGACCAAAGTTTGCCTGTAAGATATTGCTGATATATGTATGTCATTATATATTGATATATGTAACCATAGTTACGCGCTTCGACTGCGTGTGTCAAATGCATGGTTGTGTGCGTGTAGTGCTTTGACATTTGGTGATTTGACGATTTGACGCTTGGGACATTTACGGGTCGCGCAACTTGTCGCTAGTCGACGCTCTGCGAGTGTCGACACGCGCGACTTTCGTGTCCCTCGACAGTCGCCGGACAGGCTCTGAGTGGTGAGAACGTGTGTCGCTTTGTGCACCACGGCATCATGCTGTGGAGCAATAGCGTAAACGTGGAGGAATTATTCATTATTCAAAAGAAATGTATTCGAATTCTTGCAGAAATAGATAATACGCAGAGTTGCAAACCATATTTTGTTAAACTAAATATACTAACATTCGCCTCAATATATATACTTGATATTTGTACCTTTGTGTATAAAAACATCCATACCTTCTCTACAAAACATGATGTCCACGATATCATCATCAGGCTATAATAGTCCACTGCTGGACATAGCCCTCCCCCAAAGAGCGCCATAGCGCCCTGTCCACGATATAAACACTCGCAATAAAGATAGACTACACTTACCACCATCCCGAATAAAGATATTAAATGAAAGTCCTTACTACATGGCAGTAAAAATATACAATAAGTTGCCTAAAACTATAAAAGATGCCATTACCCTACCTTCATTTAACAAGCAAATCAGAACCAATTTAATGAATGCCTGCTATTATTCAATTACAGAATTCTTAGAAAATAAATAAAAATTAATAAAACACTGAACATAAACACCTAAATAAATGCGATGACGATCCGCAACCTCGACTAAGACCCTATAAAAACAATATAATAAATAAGCTAAATATAATAAATAAACATTTAATAAAGAAAAAACATAATTGTGATGTTAGAAATTTATTTGATTTGTAAGCGTATGTATGTAATTATATTGTGCAATAATAAAATATCAGACTTTGTATAAACTTATAATATTATATAGATGTAAGTACTAAGTAATATTAATTATAATTGTTAGTAGAAAATAATTTTTAAATATTCGTTTATTATAATAATATTGCAATGCTTGTAAAAGGCACTAAGTTCTAAGCACTATAATTTTACTAAACACCTTATGTATCTACACTTAGTTCGCAATAAACACTTTGACGTTGTGTTCTGAAAATGGCAGTAGTGAGGTCCAACGAGAATACATACTACTTCCTCGGGCGACATACTGATCATGACTGGCCAATGTGAACGAGTCATATGTCCCGGGACATTGTCCCACAACTTTTGCAGAGACAACTACGTGAATATCGAGCGATAAGTATCTGCGACATGTCGCCTAGTGAAACTGCGGCTTTAATATAAATTAGTGTGGGAGTGCTTGTATTATTTGTGTAACTTTAAATATTGCATTACAGAACGGACGACCGATTCTTGGACGAAATAAAGGAGAATATTCCAGAAGATATAGACTTATCAGAGCGCATCACTATAGCATCGAAGTTATTACCGGCGTTCACTGAGAACGATCAGATATGTGAGCCATTCACTGGCTTTTCTATTGCCAACTGGGATCCTGATACTGAGGACACGTAAGTTATTATAAATATTATGTTTGTGAAAGAGAAATTGTCTGTTCCGTAGATCAAACTAAGATTAGGCAGTGAAATGCTCGAGCATGCTCGAGCACGTTCTTTGCTGCCACTCACACTTAGCGTAAAAGACGCACGTCTGCTCTAACAGTTACACGTATGCTCGAACACGTTCTTTGCTGCCACTCACACTTAGCGTAAAAGACGCACGTCTGCTCTAACAGTTACACGTATGCTCGAACACGTTCTTTGCTGCCACTCACACTTAGCGTAAAAGACGCACGTCTGCTCTAACAGTTACACGTATGCTCGAACACGTTCTTTGCTGCCACTCACACTTAGCGTAAAAGACGCACGTCTGCTCTAACAGTTACACGTATGCTCGAACACGTTCTTTGCTGCCACTCACACTTAGCGTAAAAGACGCACGTCTGCTCTAACAGTTACACGTATGCTCGAACACGTTCTTTGCTGCCACTCACACTTAGCGTAAAAGACGCACGTCTGCTCTAACAGTTACACGTATGCTCGAACAGTCTCTCGGATATATTTGCGGTTTTTCAGTGCAGTGCATTAAATAATTTCTCTTCGTAAATTTTTAATATGTTTCACTAAGGGCCGAATTTTCAATCACCAGATAAACAGACGAATAACTACTCTACGAATAAATTTATTCGGCTGTTTATTACTCTGATAAAGGAGCCCAGCTTTTTCAATAGTAATTTATTCCCTAGATAGCTTTTCAACCAAATAATGAACCCGAAGCGTCACTAACTTCAGAGAGGTGAAACAAATATATCGGTTAAACGAATTAAACGAACGTTAGAAGAGGACAGAATATTTAATTCTGTCAAACGAGTGTCTTTGCTGTAACTCGTAGTATTCTCGCATCTGTTTGTTATTTGAATGTGTTGTTTTTAATTTTGTGAGTTTTTTGTGCACGATGTGCGTTTTTTGTGCACGATGTGCGTTTTTTGTGCACGATGTGCGTTTTTATACTGTTCTTGTGTTTGTTCTTGAGTACTTTGTATTTCGTTACGGTTTCTAGGTAATTTTATGAATGTATGAGGCAAAGGTGCAACAGCATATGTAGCTTTCTTATTTTTATTTATTTTAGCATATTTATACCCGTCATAACTTCTAAAAGAAAGATCCGATTCGAATAATTTATAGTGGAATTTATATGTACATAATCAATCTTAATTATCAAACCATATAATTAATATCATGACACCAATATCACCACTATTAAATTCCACCCGTGTTTGAACTTAATAATTTGAACAAAAACGGTTATTGTGACTTAACTATAATCTTATCTTATGTGGGAGCCAGTCAGTGCAGACCGGCGACACTTCGACCCAGTGGGATCTTTTGTGTCGACACTCTCCCAATAACGACTGCCATAGATGTTCATGGCAGCCGGGACCAACGACTTAACGTGCTCTCCGGGGCACGGAGCAGGCGATAATAATTGTCAATCAATACGCACATAATTTCAAAAAGTCATATAACTTCCGAAAGTCAGAGGTGCGCGACGTGGGTTCGAATCCGAGACCCTCTGCATTGCAGTCTGTTGGTCTTCCCACTGAGCTATCGCTGCTCACCAAACTATAATAGTTAGGTACATACCATCGCGGACTGTTTTGTGAGTAATGATGAGCACTACAAATATATGGTACACTAATTTTATGTATCATCAATAGTTTTCGCAGCGCACGCAATAAAATTACTTTTAAAGGCAACATTTCGAGAGCTTGGGTAACATTATCGTAATTTAGTTAGGAAACACTACATTTTTGAAAATAAGATATTGCCTATGTAACTCGGTGATAATATAGCTTTCTAATAGTGAAAGAATTTTTAAAATCAGTTATGTATTTTTTGAGTTAAATCTAACTTAACCAAAGCTTCGACGTCAATAAACAGTCGTACAAGTCTTTAAGTTTATTCCCAAGTTAAGGTAGTTATTTGCCGAATAAAGCCTATCCGACAGTTGAAAAATTCAAAATTACGCCATCCACAGAATAAACACTACCTGCCTGTTTATCTGAACATTGAAAAATCGGCCCTTAGCTAAGCTTGTTGTTCGACGTGTTTAAAAATGTTCGCATAGTCGCGAGCAGGATGTTCGAATACGCGCCGCTGTCCGCTGGACAAGAATATACTTGTATTCGATTTTGAGTCCTATTTGAATGGGATAAAGTTAATACTTTATTGATATTTTAAAAGCATTGCTCTTTTTTAATTTTTCGTAACCCTTTAGGACTGTGACCGGTAGACGACAAATAGGTTTTAACTGAAATATAGGTGGCGAAGGTGGTGATTTGACACTAATATGAAAACGTCTTGTTCAATTATGATCTTTATCTTTATGATGTAACTGTAAATTAAATTATTCGAGACTAGCTTTTGCCCGCGGCTCGGCCCGCGTTAATTTAGAATTTGACAATCAATTCGGCTTGTACTCTGCTTGTAATAATATAATTCAATCATGATTCGAAAGACACGTGGCGCCATCTATTATCATAAGAACGTTATTGTTGTTTTCCTCGGAAACAGTAATTTTTTTTGGGATGAAAGGTAGCCTATGTCCGTTTCTGTACACCTGACAATGTGTATGCAAAATTTTAGAATGATCGGTTCAGTGGTTTAGGCGTGAAAATGTTACAAACAAATTTTTGCTTTTATAATATTAGTTAGGATTAGGATTTATGGTGTCAAATAGAATAAATATGACAACATTCGTCGCCATTTTTATAATTACACCAGCGACCCGCCCCGGCTTCGCACGGTTAGCACAAAACATTAACAAATTATACATCTAAACCTTCCTCATGAATCACTCTGTCTATTGGTGAAAACCGCATGAAAATCCGTTAAGTAGTTATTGAGTTTATCGCGAACAGACAGACAGATGCAGCGGGAAACTTTGTTTTATAACATGTAAAGAAAAGGAGGCGTCGACTGCTTTTAAACGACTAGCTTTCAAACGATTTTTGTTGTCAGGAATATGGACGAAAACCATTTCGCGGTTCGAAAAATCTTGAATATATATATTTTATTTTTTGTTTTCTATTGAGCAATCCCATTTGGTTGGACTGATATCGCAAGTAAATAATAAAATTATTATTTTTTGTTTACAGTGACAATAGGGTAAACAACTGGGTGGAAGAAAACAGACTAAATCTGTCGCAACAAGCGCTTGCCTTCGATGTTAACGCTGAAGTTGAGCCCATACCTCAAGATGAACCGAATAATGATCTGTTTGGTAAGTTGGTGTTCAGCCGTGTCTGCCTTCCTAGCGCAACGGTAGTGAATGTCACTGCTGTGCTCGAGGTCTTGGGTTCGGAACCCGAGTCGGACTAAAACTAAGTTATTAACCTCGTGAGTCTTCTTCGAAGAGATTAATGAAAACACTATGTGTGTCTGTCTGTTAGTGACAAATTGATGTTATTGACAGGCATAACTTCGGAACCACTGGACCGATTGTCTTGTAACTTGGTGTGCAGACACCTTGGGGTCATACCTTCGTCAAGTTTGAATATGGGCCCTGTGGGTCAAAAGACTCCCGAGATATAGGGGTCACATATTTAAATGGAAAAATATTGACTTGTAACTTGGTGTGCAGGCACTTTGGGGTCATACCTCGGTCGAGTTTGAATATGGGCCCTGTGAATTAAAAGACTCCACGAGATATAGGGGTCACAAGGTCACATATATTTTAAATGCTTTTACATTTAAGACCTTTTAATTTGGTGTGCAGATACCTTGGAGTCATACCTCGGTCGAGTTTGAATATGGGCCCTGTGGGTCAAAAGACCCCCGAGATATAGGGGTTACAAGGTCACATGATGTACATTTAAGACGAAGAGGTTGAATCCAGGGTTTTTACACCCATCTCCTTGGGTTTTCTGTTAAGAAATCTCAATAGCAGCCTGGAGTTAGGTTAGCCGTGCTAGGCACCCCCGTAACTCGGAAAGCACGTAAAGCCGTTGGTCCTGCGCCAGATCTCTCTCCGGTCGTGTCGGATCACCGTCCCATCGGATCATGAGAGTTAGGGAACAGAGAGTGCACTTGTGTTTGCGCTCACACTTCTGCATTATAATTTCTCCTGTGCAGATGGTCAGTCTCCGTTACAATTGGTCGCCGTGACTGAAATTCGTTCTGGAGGACATTAATCAGTCGTGTGTGAATTAGTGATGTGACTGAAGTCCAATTTTACCATTCAAGTAACTCGAACTGTTTTACGGTTTTACACTCGAGTCACTTGGAACTCGAGTAGTTTTCATGTGACTCGATAACTCGTTAAATTTGAGTTATCTTCTGTTGTGTCAAACTTAAGAAATTATATACAGTTAAAAATACAGAAGAAAGTCGTTCTTATTTCTTTCGCAACTTTCCGCAACGCACGCGTACGTTTAACGTGTTCTCCGAGGCATGGAGCAGCCGATAATTGTCAATCAATACGCACATAATTTCGAAAAGTCATATAACTTCCGAAAGTCAGAGGTGCGCAACGTGGGTTCGAACCCGAGACCCTCTGCATTGTAGTCTGTTGGTCTCCCCACTGAGTTAATCTAATATATACACAAATTATTTATATTTTTCTCAACTATAATATAATACGTATGTATGTATGCATGTATCTATATATATTTGTATATATTTTATTTAGATTATAAAATATGTTTATTGGTTTGTATATTTGTACCTATTATGTAATATATCGTTTTTATTATGATATTCTTTAGTATAATAATATGCTTAGTATATCTTCTTTATATATATAATTCTACTGTACGTGTGTATGTGACTAAACTCCTCCTAAACGGCTGGACCGATTTTGATGAAACTTTTTGTGTGTTAAAGTGGATTCGAGAATGGTTTAGACATGTTTTTTTTTCTCTTGTGTACGACAAGGTCTGTGGGACAGCTAGTGTAAATGTATATTTCATGCTAATGTATGGCACCTACTACTTTTTATCTCTGCATCACCCAATGGTTGACTGGTAGATAATAAAAAACAAAGAAAAACTTAACCTAATCTACATTTACGTGAGCGAAGCCGCTGGTATAATCTAGTCTATTTATGTTTACAGAGGACGAGCCGCTCGGTGGTATAGAGAGTGAGGAGGAAGCGGACGTGGCCGTGGCGGCGTGCGTGGCGCGTGTAGGCGCCACCGGAGTGCTCGCGCGCCTCACCGACATGCGGCCCGCCGCCAATGTAGACACGCGCCTCGAATATTCTTACTGTGGAGCTATTGTGGCCGCCTGGGCAGGACCCTCGCATTGGCGGCTTAAGAACAACAGAGGTACTAAACACTCGTCATTCTTCTCATTCTCAATCCCATACACAACAAGTCAGACCTATTCATTTGTATTTTGAGTGAATTTAACAGATTAGTACTAGCGGTTATTTGCTGTAATCCTTACTAATATTATAAATGCGAAAGTAACTCTGTCTGTCTGTCTGTCGGTCTGTCTGTCTGTCTGTCAGTTACATTTTCACGCTCAATCCGTTGAACGAATTTTGATGAAATTTGGAATGGAGATAGCCTGAGACCCTGGGAAGGACATAGGCTATATAACATCACGCTACGGCTCACGCGAGCGTCGCAGTAACCACAAATACCACTGACGCGGGTGAGACCGCGGGCACAGCTAGTAATTAAATAAAATTGAACAATTGTTAAGCTATAAGTTATATTGTTTTTGTTGGTTGGCTTTACTGTCTCATTAGGTTTTTATCCTGTATAAATTTGATTAAATAACGAACGGAACGGGAACGGGCGTCGCGAACGGCGGTGCAGCGGGCGAGGCGACAATACACGCGACACAGTTTGCTCGCCACGGGCAGTTGCGTTGCTGCCGCGACCAGTATAAACTGAGAGCGAGATGTCTTTATCAACGTTGTCTCGACGACATTGTTTGGAGAGTAGTCGTTTTTTTAATTCAAGATATAATGTTTGGAAGAGATTGTGGAGTATGATTTGAATAAAAATCGGGGTATAGACGTAAAATTCTACAAGAAATACGAACAATACAAACTATATCCAGAAAACTTCCAAATAGCCGGTCTAGCTAATATTTCTGCAATAAAAGTTTCTGTGTTCATTATTTGAAATGAAATGAAAAGTTTTTTATTTTTGTACCATCATGACATGCATCATCAATTATAGAATGCGGGTATAAAAAAAAGTAAATAAAAATATGGAAGTAAAAAGAAATTTTAAAAACAATTAAAATGTTTATGTGCAGATGCACGTCCTATCCGACGGCACAAAAACAACGGTGATGCGCTCAGCATAATGCTGTGGCACTTGCATTGCTGCAAGCACTACACAGCGCTGATTTTCAGCGAACACCACAATTATTGACGTTTGGTCCGCCAATAGTGCACTCAAAATAAAGAAATAAATAATACATAAATAGATAGCCACGAAAGAAAATATGGCATAATATATACTATTTTATTAAAAGAATACATTGAAAAAGTAGGTAATAGGTAAGTAAGTATAAAGTATTTCACGGCGAATACAATTAAACTATTTTGGTTCTCATACTATTCGCCGCGTCTACTGCACGCACCGTGGCATGCGCTGTATTGTTTCATACATTTGTTTCTGTCACTCGCCGTTCCGCCAGACTACGGACGATTCGCTCGGCAAGTCTCACCGGTCGTCCCGCCGATCGCCGCTACGCGTGGCATGCCCAGTACTTTGCCACACATATGTTTTAGTCGCAATACGTCTCGCCGTTCGCTCAGCGCGAATTTTCGCTGCAGCGAATGTCCCGTGACCAAGCCGTAAAGTAGTTTAATTTCAATGAATAACATTCGCGTAAACATAAAACAATATTAAGTAATTAGTATCTCATGTTTTGTGTCTTGTGATAATCGAAAGCTTAACATTTGATATACTGTTGGGCTCGAATCGAGAAATCTTGAAAGACGAAATCTGTTCGGCATTGACTTTTGACAAAAATAAATGCAGGTCATATTATTAAAATTAGGTCAAATTAAAAGATTCTACAATTCTTCAACTTTGAAAATTTCCATAACGCACTCTTAATAAAACAAAGACCTATCTGAGTGTTTTGGATCAAGCAAATTTCAACTCTGTTTCAATTACTTAACCCAAATATAATATTAGAATTTATAGTCACACAGTTAGAGTTCAAATTACCTTACTTCCAAATTTCGACTTAAGTCGCTGTTTTATTAAGAGTGCGATAATTTTGTACAAAAAAATCTTGGGTGTCGAGAAATAACTTCTCGTATACCTATTGTAAAATTTTAATTTGAATTTAATCGTGCAGTCGCGCTGTTCTTTAAAATATTACTTCCACTTATACTTTGCATTTTATTTTCATGAAGTTTTTCTGTATCAAACTAATTTTCTATTTATAATTATGTTCATTTATTGCAGCTTCTAAAATGTCGGAACGCACACAATCTACGGGCGGGCGTCTAACGATCGAAGGAAAGAAGCCAGCTCGTACGAAACGTCAGCTAGACTTCCAAGGAGCCGGGATGGCGTTCGACTGTAGAGCTGATCCTGTCGGAGAGTACGAGCCCACACAGCCGGCGAAGATCATGATCAGTAGAAAGACATTAGCTACTGGTCATACGTGGAACGAAACGAACTTTAAGACTCCCATCGATAGGTGAGTTATCAATCATTCCATCGGAGTCCACGCCATGATACCGTGTTCTTATGCATCTTGGTCACCTTCTGCAGGTAGGAGTTATTAGTTCTACCTGGATCACAATACTAGTCCAAATGGTTATATTTATTTTTATACCGGGATTTCTAGATTGAACTCGACAATTCTTATATCAACTTAATGGTTGCTCGACTGCAGAAATCCCTTTCGATGATTTCGATACGACCAAAATAGGCTGTCAACCATCTCCTTGTATCTGGGTGCTCTTCGCGTCCGTTTATTAATCTTTGTGAAGTTCCCCGCGTCACAGAGATTATTCCTTAGCCTTTTATCCAAACAATAGTAATGCATGCCATTACTATTCAATTTTGTCCTTATGTTCTATATTGTCTACAGAAAACCTTAATTTGCTGATGTTTATGGTATTAATTTACAGGTTATTTACACAATTGCAAAGTTAACACATCACAATTGACTTTTTTTACTTGCCACTGTACACTTTTCACTGTAACTGCTTCAAACTATGTGGTATTTTCGCTTCCGTTCGCTCCAATTAATTCTTGACCGCTTACCACTGTAAATTGGCCTTCCCCTTTTATACGCGGTTAAAACGTTTCTGGGGATTTCTAGAAACGTCACACTCGGTATGTAAACAGTACGAAGATTCGAGAACGTGCTAGCGTTCTCTCTACTCTTCGCGTATCGACAAGCTACGTAGTTCCGTAAGACGTCAATAGATGGCGCTGTAATAAATTATTAGACGGAACTGCTGAGTTTTCCCCACAGTGCCGATAGATGGCAATAGTTCAAATAAAATATAATATAACTACACTATGGTATTAAGTAATACACATGAAATAATAGTTTTATGTAATGTAAATTAAATACTAACTAATATTATATATGCAAAAGTAAGTTTGTTTGTTTGATTGTTACGCTTTAACTCTTCTTCTCCTTAGCCTTTATTATTCTCAAGTCACTTGGAATCGGCATTCAAGTCTTTAACGCTTTGACTACTCGACCGATTATCAAAAAATTTGGCGTACATGTCAGGGGTACACAAAAGGACATAGGGGACCTTTCATCCAGAAATAAGTACTGTTATTAACTTAACCTAACCTACATTTACGCGAGCGAAGCCGCGGGCAAAATCTAGTAAATAAATATAATATTTCAGAGGTCTAGACGAGTCGCACTTCCGCAAGCTATTCCTGCGCCGCAACGTGATGATGATGCGCAAACGTGAGCTGGAGCTGAGCAAGCAGCCGGAGCCCGAGCCCGTCACCGTGGAGGAGGCGCGGGACTACGACTATAACAACGAGAACGACGCTTCGTATTGTCCGAATAATATACCGGTAAGAGTACATTTATCTATACATACATACATACATACATAGATTCACGCCTGTTTCCCAGAGGGGTAAGCAGAGACTACGGATTTCCATTTTATATACTAATATTATAAAGCTAAAGAGTTTGTTTGGTTGAACGCGCTAATCTCACGAACTACTAGATCGAATTGAAAAGATACTTTAGAGTTGGATAGCCCATTTATCGAGGAAAGCTTATAGGCGTCACGCTTCCACGCTTTCCATTTTTGAATTATTTTAAAATATTTGCAATTAAATTATTCTTATTCTATTCTTATTAACAATATATCAGAAATGGTGCGTCCTATGCAAAAAATAACGAAATTTTGACTCCCTTCATAACCATTAAGATCGTATCAGGAACTAGCATCTGACCCGCCCCTTTTTTCTTGTTCTTTTTTTGTTTATAAAGAAGTGTTTATGATCAAGGATTAAAGTTTTCACTTCTATCGGCAATCCCCAAAGACTGCCACAATATTTTTTTATTTCAGTAAACGACATAGGGTACCTTTATCACCCTAATGTACACTTCGCGAGCAACGCCGCGCGCAAAATCTAGTCAATTATAATTGTAGTCCTTTTACTTTGTCATCTTAGTAAAAGGTCTTTCTACTTCTGCTAAACCATTATTTATTGTGATTGATTGTGTCTGAACGGTGTATGGTTTGTATTTGCAGGATGGTGACGATTGGGGTAACGAAGATGCGATGGCAGCAGGCGAGCTGCACGAACAAGTAAAAGCTGCCGAACCTGAAGAGATTGGAGACATGTTGGAACCACCCACTAAGGTTTGTTTATAATTTAGATACTAGAGTAGAAGAGTTAGTTTGTTTTGTTGTTTGAACACGTTACTCTCTGTGACTGGCAGTTGGATTGAAAACCTTCTTGAAGCAGGTTATTACTTACATAACATCAAGCTATAAGACACGAGAGTAGTTGTGAAATGAAATAGCATTCTCCCTAGCCTTTATTATTCCCAAGTCACTTTGGGGTCGGCTTTCTAGTCTAACCGGATTTGACTGGATATCAGTTTTTACACAGAGCGACTGCCACCTGACCTCCGCAACCCGAAGGCTAACGATATCCTAATGCTAGACCAGTGTCAGGATATTAGAGGGCACTGACTTCCCAATAACGACTGCCATAGATGTTCATGGCAGCAGAGTACAGTTGTAGCAGTATCTTCTGTTTGCATAGCTACTCTGTTTCTACAATTGACATCCAATGGAATTTAAAATAATAGCATCAAGTAATTTACATTTTTGCTTACTTCGCATGTCAACCGCGGCTGCTTTATCTCTTACTATTCAGATCGACAAAAAGCACTTCTAAATCAACAGAAAACACACACACACACAAACCCTCACACAACATACACACACACTTACCGCACGCATACAAACATATGATATTTATTTATTCACTTAAAATATATATTTGTCATTTATTCAATACTAGTTTTCACCCGCGGCTTCGCCCGCATAAATGTAGGTTAGGTTTGCAACAGTTATTTTTTCTGGATGAAAGGTACCCTATGTCCTATTCTGTACCCCTGACAACATGTATGCAAAATTTCATGTTGATCGGTTGAGTAGTTAAGGCGTGAAAGCGTAACAAACAAACAAACAAACTCATTTTCGCATTTATTATATTAGTTAGGATTTAGATAGCCATAAACTTAGATATTAATAAATAGTTGATATTTGGAAACCACTAATCAACAGAAAAAAACTCTTAACTCTTGTAATATTATATTTATAGACATAGATAGGTATAAATAAATATTATAATATGTATTATATACTTAGAAAATAAGATTTGTTAAGCTAGTTTGAACCGATTCGAGCATATATAATTATGATTAAAGCAAAAATTGTAAATCGTAGCAGGCACCCACAGGACAGGCTTGCCTAGTGTGAGGCCGCCGGATATATAGTAATGTTTTTTTTTATTGTAAATAAATATTTTTCTATTTCTATTTTCTTATCTTATCTATTTAGACAATCTCGTAACGTCAACGTCACGTTTATCGAAGTCACAGCCACATCTCCTATTCAGTATCACAAGATACTTAAATTGAGGAGGCTTTAGGAGCTGTCTCGCTAAACGAACTTGTGCTCGAGGAAAATTGAGAAAATGTTTAGCAATTTAGGAGAAAAAGAGACCATGAGATGTAAAATGAACACAATTTAATTATATTTAACACCAACCAAATTGGATTACAAAAGACAATCTTGGGGAGTGGCTTCCTCGCGACACGTAGATTCAAGGCAGTGAGAGAGAGACACTTAACCTAAGGCCAGACAAGGGTCGAGAAAAACGTCCACCGCGTGCCTTCCTTATATCTGTTCAACGCGAGCTAGCCCGCGCAGAGTGCGGCTAAGTAGGGGACGCGCCGGCACACGTCGATCGCGTGAAAATTCTATTTGTGTAATGTTTATAACCCATTGCCATGTTCGAGTAACAAAAAAGCATAGAACCTATGAGAAGACCTGCTTTCTTGCCAGGTCTTCTCATAAGTCTCCCTTATGTTGCAATCACTTTTTTAATCTTCATGTTATCTTTGTTCCCAGGTCGCCAAAATCTTCATTCCATACGCGATGCGAGCGAAAAAGGTCGACATGAAGCAACTCAAACACTGCACTTGGAAAATGCTTACTGAGAAGACACCTGAAGGTGAAAAGGAAGATGTTACACCCAGTACATTCTTTTCTATCTACACAAGACTGCCCAACAAGTTATCGACCAACATGCGAGAATCACTCAGTGTCCCTCTAGCTTTACTCGCGGTACTCCATCTAGCGAATGAGAAGGGACTAATACTAGAAAAACGTGCAGACCTCAAAGACATCGGTATAATAGGCCTCATTAAATAATTTGTATGTATAATTTGTTAAGGTTTTTAGTAAGTATATTAGTTACAACGAATAGAGCTTTCTTCAAGTAACTGTAAAATGAGATAAAGTTTTTTAACATAGATTGTTTGTTTATGTAAAATTAATTGTAATTTTTATACGATTTTAATATATTGAAGTTATATTTTCTGTACGTTTGACTTCAAGCAGTAGCAACATATACAGGTGTCCCAGAATACGTGAATCAAATTGTAACGGGAGAATCTTTCAAATCAGCTAAATAAAAAAATGAAAAAATTATGACCTTTGTGTAAAAATATCTCAACTTGTTTTTAGCTTTACTAATCCTTCCTAATATTATAAATTCGAAAGTAACTCTGTCTGTCTGTTACCTTTTCGTGGCTTAACCACTCAAACGATTTAGATGAAATTTGGTACAGATATAGTTTAAAACCTGGGGAAGGACATAGGCTACTTTTTATTGATGTAGGTACCACGCGGGCGGAGCCGCGCGCAATAGCTAGTTAATATCTAATATAGGTTAGTTTATTGTTTTAAATACAATATTAAAGTAAAAGAACAGGAGTTTATTTACCGTTTAAATACTGTCACTATCCAGAAAACTTTTCCTGCACGCGAAGACACCAACACTTTCGTCACAGTTTTTTTCGCAACCGACGTTTAAAACAACAATCGGTATCATAAACGATCACAATGTTGCCAGGAAGGCAGGGAAAAATTAGTAGATTTGGTCTTGTGTAAGATATCAAATTCACCGTGACGAAACCGGATTTTCCGGTACTATGGTTTTCGTAGGACAACATTAAAATAATGATATTTCTTAAAATAACTATAAATTTATCACGTAACGACTGAAAATACACTCTTAGACATACAGAGACTATGTTTAACATTTAAACATACCCAAAGACTAATACTCCACAAGTGAGATGTATTTAAAATCTCTGAGAGCACCGTGGGACACACGAAATCGTGACCTGTCTATATTGCTTTTTTTTTTAATATAAAAATATGTATTCGCTTTTATGGTAGGTACTTTTTAATCTAATTCGATTTTGAAACATTTACCTAAATTATAGGTATAAAATTTCACTTCCACATGTGCCATATAAAAAAATAAAATAAAAATGTTTGAAGTCGTGGGATAGTCCGATTTTGCTAAGGTCACTTTTTGTGAAAAACATCCAAATACAACAATAATGATTACTAAATCAATTGAACCGTTAGTTTAAGCAGTCGTTTATTTGTTTAATATGTGGTAATGTAAAAAGTCACATCAAGATTGTTTACCTTTAGTTAAATACCTAACCAAATGAAATATAGATTTAGTGCAAAAAAGTGCCCCCATTAATTATATTTTAAGGGTAACGACAATAACTAGTTTTACTGATATTGTCTTTGTAGCATTTACTTATTTTAAATTACCTTATATAATTTCACGCGAGGTCTCGATATATATTAGTTGATAATCGTCAAAACGAATTTGACAAAATATATTAAACCCATTAATTTGTTAATTAATAATAATATAATATTCTATCACATACACACAACACCATCTAGCCCAAACTAAGCAGAGCTTGTACTATGGGTACTAGACAATGGATAAACATCATTATATAATTGTATTTAATTTTTTGTAAAATACATACTTATTATACATAGAAACACCCAGACCAAGCCAATCATCCATGTTCATGCACACAAATATTTGTCTTGTGCGGGAATCGAACCCGCGACCTCAGGCGTGGCAGTCGGTTACACTAACCACTACGCCATCGAGGTTTACATTATTTTAATATGAAGTATGTTGATACTGCTTGAATTCTCGTTGATCACTGCCTGTTACTTTACTATCTAGTAACAGTCAAAACCTCTAAATTCACTTTTAATGCATGGCACATCAAGATGTAACGTCACCATATATTTGTATATTCGTCACCAGTGCCGGATACTGTAAATATTGATTTCATATATTTTATAATGTTTTTTTTCAACATAGGACTATGAGTAATTGCCATAGAAACATTGTATAGATGTTTTCGTAATAATATATTTATTTATTCAGACAAAGTCCATAATGTTAGTAACAATTGTGTTGTAATAATATCTTTATTTTTCTACGTATTTTTGTAAATGTACAATAAAAAGTTCTACATAATATTTGTTTTATTTATGATTTTGTTGTTGTGATTAATTTACCTATACAAGCGCGTGATGTGTGTGACTCTTCATGCATTCTTCATCTTCTTCATTGAGTTATTAAGTAGGCACCTAGGTACTACGTACTAGAGGAGACATCTCAAGTACATTTTTTTGTGTGTTACTGCAGCAAAATGTGCTTTAGAGAGGTGAGTGAGAGTATAACAAATAATTAGTTCATCCTGAAGAGTAATTTGTTCACTAATAGCAAAATTTGTTCAAGTTGTATTGTATTTTATTCTGAATCTAACTGTATTAGGTTGCTTTATAAAAGTTAATCCAAATCATGGTTGCCTACATTTTAGATGTAAATTTTGAACGTGAGTGGTGAGTGACAGAGATGCGTTGCGCGTTCTATAGATCAAATACTGTATTCAATGCAGATTAAGTATTAACAACAATATCAAATTATTTTCACACACATATATGTATTTCTTAATAAGTTACATAGGTAATTATGTTTTTTTTTTTATTCATACAAAAATTTATCAATAAAATATATCAGTAAAAATGTTGTGTGCTTGAGAGGTGAGAGTTAGTCTAAGATCCGGTATAAGAATACCCTCATCAGTTATTTATCAGTGATAAGAAATAAATTATAGATAATATACTACACATAGACATTGCGAATAGGTTGCCTAGTTAAATTGCGTACGGATGATATTAAATAATTAAATTTATTAAATCTACTTTACTTACTAGTTATTTAAAAAAATCGTACTCTAGTACCAGGCAACCTATTCGCAATATGTATGAATTGTCGGCCTCGATATATAAATCTAATCAGGTTTAAAACAAAATTGTAATATGTAATCATAAGTATTTTACTTAAAAATAAAGCTAAAACCATGACTGCTATTTTTTTTTGTACAGGCGCTACGTACAAAATTATGAGTAATACTTTTTCGTTGTGTAAAAAAGTAAGGAAGTTTTAATGTAGATTTATACATAGAAAATGGAAGAACAATAAAGGTAAAAGTATTTAATTGATATTACGTTTGATTTTAACCATCCTATCTATAAAAATCGTTGTGGCCGGGCCATAGATTAGTATACCTGTTATAGATGGGTAACTCTAGCCTCGCTCGAGGTCTGCATAAGTGCTGCCGCCAAGTATCACTATCATGAACTAAACTGAAGACGTCAAACAAAGCAACCTATACATACATAAGTGTATATACGTATAGACATCTGCATTATTCCTTAAGAATTTTTATAGTAATTTATATGCTACCTATATTTGTATGCATACAAATATAGGGAGCATATTAATCAAATTACAAAATGGGATTATATGGATAAGGAACATGAAAAAAATAAACAAATATGATGTGTATATTTTTTATTTTCTCTTGTGTTATACAATAACTAGATGTTCCCGCGGTTTCACCCGCGTTTATCGTTACTGCGCCGCCCCCGTGGGTCGTAGCGTGATGTTATATAGCCTTCCTCGATAAATAGGCTATCCAACACTAAAAGAATTTTTCAAATCGAACCAGCAGTAATCACGCAGAATAAACCAGGAGAAACATCGTTTGTACTATGTCTGTAATGGGTAATTATTTTGCTGCGATGTTATTTTAAAACTGCTATATCGCCTAAGATATTCATTGAAATCGAATGATGTAAAGGGCAATTTTGTTTTAAATTAAATACTTGTGATGAATAACGTATTTATTTGGATAAGGATTAATATCATGTTTATAAAAATACCTTCGCAAATAATGCATTATTTTAGAACAAATTTTGTTAGCATAAAAATGGTTATAGTGAGCCAACCTTAAAAGATAGACATATGCTGTCGCGGACTTTTTTTAGAACTTTTAAAGGGGAACAATTATGTCATACATGATTTTTGCGAAACTTTAACTGTTTACGCAGCGCACGTAGCGGAAGCTCTCAAAAGGAAAAAATACTCTCCGATTTTGAAACATTCTTCATTGGTGCTCCGCTCCTATTGATCTTAGCGTGATGATATATAGCCTATAGCCTTCCTCGATAAATGGGCTATCTAACACTGAAAGAATTTATCAGATCGGGCCAGTAGTTCCTGAGATTAGCGCGTTCAAGTAAACAAACAAACAAACTCTTCAGCTTTATAATATTAGTATAGATTATGTGCTGCGACTTTAATAGCATCATCACAGTTCCAAAAAGTGGTCATACCAGTGAGTACTTGGTTTACACCGTTACACCAGTTTGTACAGCACTTGTTGAAGGGCACTCAGCGACAGGTACTTCAGCAGTCTGTGTCTCAAGATGCTTGAGGCCACATCTCCGCTCATCTGAAATGTATAGAAAACTTATTTTAATTTGTGCTTAGATATAGTTTTAATATCAGTAATACTGATATCAAAAAGCCAGTTTTTTTTTAATAATTGAACTTGACCATTTAGTATCTTAAATAAATTAGCCCAGGTGTTGGTAATATACTAAGTAACAGATAAATGTCTCTTAAGTGCTCAATTAACGTAGGCACACATCATGAAATATATACAGGATTTATACATCATTTGATATGCTTCTATTTCAAAGTACACTGTACATTGTACAGAAAATCACCATACCCACATTAGTTGTTAAAAATTATTTGTATTAATTTGGTTGAAGTACCTATCTGTTTGTATGCTTTAACTGTAAGCTGTTGATGGCTGGTATATTCATTAAAATGTATGCTAAAATGACTCTGTGTACTATTTTCAATAATATTACAAAAAATAATACTATAATTACCGTCTTCAAGCTTCACCAAACATCCTGGTACACAACATGATCTTTGAGTCATGGTGACAAAATTGACCAAATTCACCACAAAATATAAGCCTTTAGCGTTTTTAGGTACTCTCGATGCCTGGCCGGAGGAACTAATTTCAACTCAAACTTACAAGTTACTAGGTTGTAGAAAAACCACAAAAACACAGAAAACAAGAAATTAACAAAATTTGTGACGCTTATTCATTTAACGAAAATTTTCTTGTTAGAATCCATAGATTATACACAAAGTGTTGTTAGATGATCTCACTATTTCTACTAAATCTTATTCAGTAAAATATTTTAATCTGCATTGATATTACCTGTTTAGCTCTATTGTACTTTTACATGGTATTATTACTGAGATATATTCTTTATACAAATTATCATCTTCATTGATTTAAGTTGTTGTAGACTAAAAGAAAATATCCTACTGGATTTTTACTTTGCCACACTAAAGTAGACAAGACCACAGCAAAATTTTGTAATATCGCCATCTATTGAAAACTATATAGTAACACAATTAAACACAATTATTTCATGATACTGCTACTAGAGGCGCGCGTGTCGAAAAACGTATCCGTACATTTGTTCGTAGATACCACACCATGGGCCGGGCTGCGGCGTACACGTAGCAGCCCGGCCACTTTGTTAAGTATATTACGAATTATCCTTTGAGGTACACAAATAAAATCTTCTAAGTACATTAAATACACCTGAAGTACATTACTTTTACATCACTTGCGATAACGAAAGCGATTGTGGCCGGGCCAGAACGGAACACGTGTTTTCTCGCCGGCGGTCGGACTACTGCATTATATTTGTCCGTAGAAGACAGCCCAGGTTTACTTTGTTGCTTTTATATTTAGTACCAAATTTATGTAGTACGGCATCGAATAAGTACCCTCACACACTGCTTACCCAAAGTAAAAGTAGTAATATTACTACCTTTTGCCCAGTAAGTTTCAGAGTCGCACACCTAAACCACATCCCACCTAAAGATGTAGACAGACTGACATCAGTCTAAAAATAATGAAGAGTGCAGGTTAGGTTTTTAGAATAAAATGAAAATACAAATATACGCATTTACATAACTTTATTAAAAAAAAAACGAAACGTCCTTCTACAGGCCATCTCCTGCATCTTAAATGATTACTAACAAAATTATGACCTGCCGCCAATCAAGGCTTAGCATCTGTATAAACGACTATGAATATATGATAGAAAATTGTGAAGGGAATGTGTAATTACAATAATTATGTATGTACACTAATTATCCTCTCCTGCCAAATCAAATGTAAGCATTCAATTGGCTACTTTTAATACTAAGGTGAGCTTTGCTTCAGCAACAGACGCCAATATCATGCAAAAAAAAACAACTTAAAATACAAATATTGAGTATTTATAAAAAACAAAAAAAAATTGCCACAAATAATTTTGGATGAAAACGTTTGTTCTTTGACGCTTAGGTCTCGTTTAGTTTTTAAATCATAATGAAACCTTTTTTCATATAATAACTTGTCATTTATAAACTAATCATACGAACAACGTCCAACATAAATAAAGTCAAACTGTCAATCACAAACATACACCAAAACTCAACTGTAAAATTTATCTTTCATATACTTTTGATACAAGAATATATTTATTTTGCAGTTTATAAACCATTACGCACTGCTTCGACCATACTCTGCAAAATATAAGTTATATGTGTTACAATCAAGGAACGAAATCAAAACATTTGGGAAATCGAATAATCATATTATATCTTGTGAGGGCACCTGATATCGTGTGTTGTATTACAACTACGTGTCTCTATCTAAACTGTGATACCTATACGTCAACCTGTTTGGTGTGATTTATATCACTCGACTCTACCGAGATGATTTTAATCTTGAACGTTGCTGATATACATATTTAAAGAAATGTTATGGTAATTGATTTGATATAACATTTATGTTACGATCCTACCAAACAAAAATTATAAATTTCTGTATATACTATACATAAATTGCCAGCGACCTCACGTTTCGCTGATGCTCCGATTTCGTTCTTCAACCGCAACAAATCTATATAATATAACATCTAACCTCATAAGTATATTGCTATCATCTAGTATATAGATTCATATAATACAATTAACTTTTTCGTGTTGGTATTTGCCTCACTGAGAATACGATTCATAATAGTTGTATTTTACAACATCTTAAATTTAATGAGCTGTCTATGTTTTAGTATCAATCTCTTCTGTCACTTTATCTGTAGAATTTTCTGTAATCTTGTCTGCGGCTTTTTCATCAGTTCCTGCAGTTTTTTCTACCTTATCTGTAGACTCTTTAACCTTTTCTATAGAATTCTCTGTATTTTCTGTAACATTTTCTACAGAATTCTCCATAATTTCTGTAACCCTTTCTATTGAATTTTCTGTAATATTTGTGGCTTTTTCTACAGGCTTCTCCACAGTTTTTGCAACATTTTCCACGGGCTTCTCTGCAGTTTCTATAATTCTCTCTACAGGCGTTGCCGCAATTTCTGTAATCTCCGCAGATTTTTCTACAGGTTCTGAAGCTTTCGCTACTGGTTTTTCAATAGGTTCTGGTTTTTTCTCTACGTTTTGTTTGGCAGTTTCTGTAACCTTTTCAACTGAATTTGCCGTAATATTTGTGGCCTTTTCTACAGGCTTTTCCACAGTTTCTGAAACATTTTCAACAGGCTTCTCTGCAGTTACTGTAATTTTTTCTACAGGATGTTCTGCAATTTCTGTAATCTCTGCAGGTTCCGAAGCTTTCTCTGCTGGTATTTCAATAGGTTCTGGTTTTTTCTCTACGTTTTCTTCGGCTGTTTCTAATACGGTTTCCGATTGCTTTTCCGTCTCTGTAACTTTTTTAGTTGGTTCCGAGGCTACTGTCTCGGCCACTTTTACTGACGTATCTACAGTTTCTTTCTTATCTGTTACCTTTTCTACGGGTTTTTCATCTTCTGCAGGTGTGTCTGTGACCTCCTCTGCCTGTTCCTTAGTTTCTACTACTTCTTCAATAGGCTGTTCTACAGAGACATCTGCTTTTGCTGTGGGCACTGAAGGAGATACATCGCCGCTAATGTATCCTGTATCCGTATTTATAGATTCTTTGGATTCATCACGCTCAGGAGACTTTGTCGTCGTCTCATTCGTAATTTCAGATGAAGCTGTTGATATGTTTTTTTCAGGACTTAGTGGCGACTCAGTTTTCTCTGTTTCTGGAGTCAATTGATTAGTTTTACTTTCAAAAGATTTGTTCTCGATGACTGTGTGGTTGCTATCCATACTTTCGTCTAAATCAGCTTGTGATGTATTAAGATCAGTTTGTTCACTTGCTACTTCATCCGATTGCTTTTCTACAGTTTCACTCACATTTTCACTTGTGATGGTAGTAATAAAGTCTTTGCCGTCAACCAACAGTTTTACAAGAATAGGCTCCTTAGTGCTATCTAAAAATTCAATTTGGAATGTCGTATCTTCTATAGTTAGCTCGTCAAGTTTATTTTTGCCAATCTCATTTAATGCACTGTCACCGAATGTACCGGCTAGACGGCAGCATTTAGCCAACGGTTCTATTACAGCTAGGTCTTCGGGCAATTGCCTGAATTCCTCGCATTTAGCTTTATTACCGTAGTCAATGAACTGCACGTGATAGCCTACGTCACAAAATTCTAATATTTTCGCTCTGTACCATTGCTCATCCTCTGCCCAGAAAGCAGCACAGATTGAACCAACTTTTAGTTCGGAAGCTGCCTCAAATTCGGCACAATCGTTCATTTTAACGGTTACTTTATCGAGATCAGACGTAGCGTCATCTAAGTGTACGTAAAATTCTTCAAGACTGTTAACAAAGCAGATTTTGCCGTTGCTAAGCAAGTCTTGTCCGACCGGGGCCGGTCTCTCATTTGGTAATTCTTCACACAGACCAACTAGCTCCTCAGTAACGGATTTACCTTCAAGGTACAACTCTACAATAGAAATATCACCAGAAGCAATGAACTGAACGTTAAATATAGTAGCTCCCTCTGCGGCTAACTCGTTAAACTTAATCTCAGATTTACGCGACCAAGATTTAATATCACGGGGTTTCTGTAAGGCACATTTTCTCGAAAGGGCGGGTTTTGTCTTTAATTCATCTGGAAGACTTCGTAATTCGCTTGCTATGGACGCATTACCGTAATCCATGAAGAGAACTTCAGTTCCCTCGGAACCGTCCACTATAACTTGAGCTCTGTACCACGCACCGTCTTCAGGGTATTTAGCCGCACAAATAACACCTTCTTCCTTTTCGTTCAGTTCTGGGAAGTTCTCAGCGTCAACCATAGCGGCTTCCATAGTTTGGAGCTCAGGGGCGGCTGTTTCTAACTGAATCCAGAACTCGGAAGGTGAGTTAACATGGCTAGCGAAGCAAGATGGTAAATCTCCGCAGTCGGTATCCTCGGATCTTGTGGCATGGCCCTCGGATACTAATTTGTCAGTTAGATTCTGACCATTGACGAAGATGTCGACGTAAGTAGTGACGTCTTTTAGGACAATCAAGGCGTCTACAGGCGCTGACAAGTCACCGACCAGTTGTGTGAAGTAATCAGACGCGGGCTCTGACCATTGTCCTGTTCCTGTAGGCACAGCGTTCACGCTAGACTTGATCGCGTACCGGTCTATTGCCTTCAAATGGTCGGGCGACACCTTTATTAAGCCAGGCTGGTTGTCTAACACATCTGTATTACCGTAGTCAATGAAGCGAACTGTGGTAATATCGGAGTCTGAATCAAGAATCTCAGCACGATACCACTGATCATCAGCTAAATATTTGGCGATGCATAATGTACCTAATTCGCGATTCTCGATATCGGTGTAAGTGTCGGCATTGGCTTGTAGCTCTGCTTGGATTTCCTCGATCTTATTGACTTTATCGACCATTTGCAGCCAGAAATGTCCTGGAGTATCGATGTGGCTGATATAAACTTGAGTGCAGCCCTCTGGCAAGGATATCGGTTCGACTTCCTGAGTCTCTACCTTTTCTTCCTCAGTTGGTGTTATGCGGGGCGTGGCTAATTTCTCGTTGACCAATTTCATAGATAAATCCACACCGTCTAGATGTAGGCTTGCGAGCCATGCATCTGTGCCGAACGCTAATGTTACTTGGACTTCCTTCTCATCAGTCCATTCCTTCAATTTAGCAAGAGCGTCGTCTTGCAAGGCGACAAGACCTAAGCTAGCAACCAAAGCTAGCGTACAAGGTTCAAAGAACTTGGGGTCGAGTGTTTTGAGAGATTCCATAGGAACAGTTTCTGCGTTACCATAATCGGGATATTGGACTTTGACTTCTTTCTCTTCGACACTGAGGATGATGGCACGGTACCAGTTGCCGTCGGCAGACTTCGCCACACATATACCGTCGACTTCAAAGCGTGTTAAAGTTTCTGGCGTTCCTGTCGAAGAAGAATTTTTTAAATATGTTGTAAAAAGACAGTCAACTCCGGCAAAACTAGCGATCGTGAAGAGTCGTAGATCTTTCTAGTAATGGCTAGTATAATGATACTACCGACCTGAATACTTTCCAAACACAAGCATTTTAGCTCAACTAGAGTGGTCGACAAGAATATTAATCATAATCAATTTTAAACCCAATTTGCCTATAATCTTTTTAAAAACTATCTTAAATTATGAAGATAGTTTTCTAGTCGCTTTAATTTCAATGAATAATTATTCCATACTTAAAAAAATCCCTTTACCGTTGAAGTATGTTAGATTATAGAGTTGAGGCCTATTCCACTTGGACCTACAATTGACACACTCTAAAATGTCAAACAGGAGGTTGGATGGAGACACGGATTTTGGCGGCAGATAAGTATATAAATTGCCGATAATCATATAGATATATACTAATATTATAAAGCTGCTATTCTTAGGAAAGACTGGTTCGAATTGAAAAATGATTTTAATGTTAGATATTTATCGGGGAAGGCTATAAATGATATAACATCACGCTACGACCAATAGGAGCGGAGATTCAATGAAAAATGTTGCAAAAATGGGGAAAATTCTCTTATGTGACGCAGACAAAGTGGCGCGGGTTAGTTAGTATTTTATAAATCCAAGATGGCGTACAAGGATCGGCAACGTACCTTCTTCATAGAACTTGTAGAGATCATCAAGTAACTGCGCGATTCTGTCGCTATCGCTGGACTTCTGCAGGTAGAACTCGTTGAGGTTCTCGATGTGCGAGATGTATGCGAGGCCGAAGTTGTAGTTGAAGACGGCGCGCATGCACAGCTGCACCACCTCGTCGTACGCGCCCTCGTCGGGCTCGAACAGCGGGACCTTCTGTCCCGTCACCGGGTCGTACAGGGTGGAGACCAAGCTGGAATATATTTGTACGTGTAAATATACTATTATAACTGTTATGTCAAATAAATATATGATATTACTTTACACTTTATACATTATGCTCAGAAGGGTTAAAAAGAGAAGTATAGGCTACCAGGGAATGGCTGGATCCTAAACTGCAATAGCCTACACACAAGACTAGAATTTTAAACTTAATTACCATTCCTGTTACAGGGTTGGCAGGACTCAGCTGGTCCTCTCTTAAATATGCCTATGTATAAAATAATTTATTACAATTATGTTTCATAAGCTGTTTAGGTGCCGTCTAATTTGGAAATGTGACTAATGGGCACAGTTTGACACTCAGTGTTGATAATGGAAATTGCTGACAAAACTCAATACTATTTACTATAATGGTATTAATTTTTGTCTGTCGATCGATGGGCAGACAGAATATGCTGCTTATGTTTATGCATGTCGCCTATTAAAACAATTTATATAGTCATCAAAGTCATACTATTATAAATGTTAAATGTAGCTTGTTAACAAAACTTATTAGATTTATCTATATCTAATAACTAGATGTTCCCGCGGTTTCACCCGCGTTTAACGTTACTGCGCCACTCCCGTGGGTCATAACGTGATGTTATATAGCCTATAGCCTTCCTCGTTAAATAAGCTATCGAAAACTGAAAGAATTTTTCAAATCGAAGCAGTAGTTCCTGAGATTAGCGCGTTCAAACAAACAAACAAACTCTTCAGGTTTATAATATTAGTATAAATTAGTATAGATATGAAACAAATGTGATAAATTACTCACCGCCACCACCTGTATAAGGACCAATGATTGGAGTTAATACTGGCTTAATATGGTGGCTACATATGCTTCACATAACTACGTTTAAAAATATGTACAAGCTACGTAAAATACAGAGCAATTATCTATATATATATAGGAAGATGTCCTGACTGACTGACTGACTTAAGAGACAACGCACAGCCTAATCCGCTGGTCGTAGGAACTTGAAATTTGGAGAGCATGTGTGTTTTAATTTGTAGGGGTGTACTAAGAAAGGATTTTTTGAAATTCCACCCCTAAGCGGGTGAAATAGGAGGGGTGAAGTTTATATGGAATTTGCTCATTTCTGGACTTATAAGTATAAAAATAGGTATAAAAGTTATTGATTATAATTGAAAATGACTTGTATAATATAATATTCTATCACATACACACAACACCATCTAGCCCAAACTAAGCAGAGCTTGTACTTTGGATACTAGACAATGGATAAACATACCTAAATATATAAATTTTTTTTTGTAAATACATACATATTAAACATAGAAACACCCAGACCAAGACAAACATCCATATTCATGCACACAAATGTTTGACTTGTGCGGGAATCGAACCCGCGACCTCAGGCGTGGCAGTCGGTTACACTAACCACTACGCCACCGAGGCCGACTTATCTGTTTAGCAGTAGCAGTCAATCACAATAGCTTTCCAATTACGTCTGGCTTTTCAAAAATTGACAGGTAAAAAAAGATTTGCATTGTGCATCATATTTACCTAATTCCTTCCACATTGTTGATGTATATGATGACTTTGTTGCCGGTCAGTCTCTCCTTAAGTTCTTCGATAGACATTAGCGTTTTAGATTCAGCTGTGTAGTTGTTCAGACAGCACTCCAAAGATTGATAGTAGTAGACGCTCAATTCCGTCGGTAGAATCATGAGCTGGAAGAGACAGAATAAAAAGTAAGTATGAAATCAAAATAAGATAAGTAAGTAATACAACCAAACTACAATAATAATTGTTCCTAAATAAAAACGGTAACTAAAGAAAATACTTTAATTTATTGTATTGTAGGTATGGTTATTTTAAAATAATTATCTTTATTGATTCAAACAAAATGAACCATTTAAAGTTGTTTATTCTGTTCGTTATGGTAATCGAGTATATATTTCATGCGATTTATAAGAAAAGAGCATGATTTTAACTTAAACTATGTTTTACTTAACACACAGTATCTTTAATCCTTACTATCCTTACTAATATTATAAATTCGAAAGTAACTCTGTCTGTCTGTTACCTTTTCATGGCTAAAGCACTGAACCGATTTAGATGAAATTTGACATAGATATAGTTTAAAACCTGGGGAAGGACATAGGCTACTTTTTATTGATGTGGGTACCACGCGGGCGGAGCTGCGCGCAAAAGCTAGTCATGTATAAACCTACAATACATATTGAGCATTACTCTTGTTAAGCTATAATCTATACTAATATTACAAAGAGGAAAGTTTTGACTTTTTGTTTGTTGTAACGATTTAACTCAAAAACTACTGAACCGATTTAAAAAATTCTTTCACCATTAGAAAGCAATATTATCACCGAATAACATAGGCTATATTTAATTTTTTAAAGTACTGTTACAAGCATAACCTAACCTACTTTTATGCGAGCGAAGACGCGGGCAAAAGCTAGTCGTTTATAACAAAATATATTGAGCATTTCTCTCTTAAAACTGTAATATTATGTATAACACACACTGGGTATCTAGTAAATTAAAGTTGGTCTTTTTCAGTTACTTACATTTTCCAAAGTGGTAACGATCGAGTTCCCGTAGTCAGGAAGAGTGGCTTTGATGTTAGCTACGTCGGATACATCGTCGAGTACGGCGCGGTAAATTTTACCCTCGTGTTTCAATGTGCAGTGGATACCGTCCGTGAGTGTGTCGGCGCTCAATGGTGTCAGCTGTTTGTAACAAATGTCGATTATTATTGAATCAGCTCGCTTTTGAAAATTATATTCGGAGAAAGTTATATTCGGGAGTGATCCCACATGTCCAGGTCTAAAATGTGTAATCATGGTCTAAGTTTTATGAGACAACTCCCACACTAAGCTCAAGTTTCGACGGACTTTACAAACAAGGGAATTAACGGACACAAAGTACATCCAAGCGCAAAACAATAATTTCTGGATCATACAAGTAATTGTCCCGTGTAAGACTCGAACTCACAAGACTCAACTCGGCTACAGCCGCGAGGTGACCATTCTCGTTGCATCTATGTAGTCAAATTAAAGGTGGAAACATACTTACATGTCGTGGCGTGTCGTGACGCGCCAGAAGCAATTTCACAGAACGCGTCGCGACACGACACGACATGCGAATATGTCCCTAACCATATTAAATGTGTGAAACCGATATGCTTCTGGCGCGTCACGACACACCACGACACATAAGTATGTTTCCACCTTAAGTCTTTTTTGGCTAAGTTTGTCTCCCTATCAAAATGGGCACGTTAAATGGTTTGCTAAAAATGCCAGCTGCAAATAAGACTACTAGCAAAATAGTTTCGCTGCGAATAGGATTGTTAACGAAATCCTACGTATTGGGATTGCCCGAAGTTTATTTCTATGAGATCATAATCATTCTTACTTTGTTGGTGTCAAAGTTAGCGATAGCACTTTCTACAAGCATCGCCTTATCCAAGTCGAGCTGAACGTGGAACTTCTCGAAAGAGTGGACGTGAGTCACGCGGCATAGAATCTGTTGGCCTACGATGATCGTTAGATCTATGGCTTCGTCTGAAAACAATGCATAGGTACTATGCGTTAATTGTGTTGCAACAGATAAGTTTAAAATGGATTTTATATTATGCACAGTTTAATTATTGTAACAAAGTATTTAACTAACTCAATCGTAGGACTGCCTATATCATCATATGTCAGAGCTTCGTATAAAATAGTCACATTTTACTGGATTGGTTTCCTATAAGACCATACGTTTCTTGGTATCTCTACTAAGTGTGCCAGCAAAAAGGAATCTTGACAAACCTTTCAATGTTACGGACGACTGATGCTCAGATAACTTAGCGAGCTCCTTCTCCACCAACATGTCAGAAACACTAACGCCATTATTCCACAGCGATACTTTATACTGATCTTCGATATTCTCTTGGAACACGCACTGGTATCTAGGCGCATTGAAACACAAGTCTATCTCAGGATTCGCTTTCCATTCGCCTTCTATCGGTACAACTCCCATTAAAGAACAATGTATTGCCATTTTGGGCAATTCCACCAGCTGTTTATCCATTTGCCAAATGTCTTTAGCATCTACAAGTTGTTTATTCCCGAAGTCCACGTACCGAACTATGAACTTCGAGAATGGTTGGACAGAGACTATCGTTGCTCGATATAAGACCCCGTCAACCGGGTATCGAGCTAATACTGAACCGCCTACTGGCACTTCACCGCTGTAAGACTTCACGCCTTTGTACAGCTCGGGTATTTTATGCATCATCTCCAAGAATTTCGGCTGGAGAGACAATATTTGGGTGTAGAAGCTTTCTGGTGATATTATCCAGGTGACGGAAACTTCGTGTTGAGCGCCTGTTTCCACTGTCGGTTCTGTGAACGGAGTGTCCAAGGGTAGTGGTTCGGATAACTCTTTGTATTGGACTTGGGTGAACATGCTTCGAGATTTGTATGGTGGTGCGCGTCCCACGCGCTCGCCTCTGCTGTCCTGAGACTTGTAGCTTTTCTCTGAACGTTTATCGTCGAAGGATCTCTCAGCGCGGTCTCTTGGGGTAAAGTTGCTGCGCGGTGGTCTGTCGTTATGGAATTCTCTCTTCTGGTTCCAGTTTTCTTTCTTGTCTCCCCAGTTGTCGCGTCTGTCGCCGCGGTTGTCGCGGTTTTCTCGATTGTCACGACCCTCGCGGTTGTAACGACCCTCACGATTGTCACGACCCTCACGGTTGTCACGACCCTCACGGTTGTCACGACCCTCACGGTTGTCACGACCCTCACGGTTGTCACGACCCTCACGGTTGTCACGACCGTCTCTGTTGTCACGGTTCTCGCGATTGTCACGACGTTCCGATCGATCGAACCGTTCTCTACCAGACTTGTTACCCCAGTCGTCTGACTGTTTCTCTTCCCGATCATCATGCTGGTTGTGATATCTTTCCCTGTAAACATTTATGTGCGATTAGAAAAGCATATTACGATGCCAATATATTATGTGATTTCATATTAGACAGTGCTAGTCAAAAGTGAAGCATATAAATTAGTTAATAAATTAAATGTGATAACAATTTGATTAAACATTAACTCATTTAATATGCTTTGTTACAATATTCGTATATGTACACCACACCAAGCATGTATTAGGAACTTATGACTGCGCCGAGCGTAAGACAGATAATGACAGAGCTCGTGCGGCGCATATTCAAATCGGCGCGCGGCCGCCATCGTAAAATTGTATGGAGGATTTGAAGTGCTTTTTTGATAAATATTTATCTTTATTGTCAACCAATAACTTAAATATTTGGGACGGACAAATTGTAATATAACTATTTATGTTTCGTTTAAGCTGTAAAATAGAATAGATTTCTACTGATATAATCTAAAAATCACGTAACACGAGCTTACGTTTTTGCATTTTTCGTGGCAATTTACGTAATTTTGTAGGCGAAAATATTAATAATTTTAAGTTTTTTACACGGAGTAATTGTAAACACATTCATTTTTATAGTAAATATATTTGTATTAAACAAAAAGTGTTGATTTTATTCACTTAACTGTGACCGCCTTGTTTTGGGACATTTCGCTCGGCGCAGTCTTAAGAACTATACAGTAGGTTAAGCCTATAAAATGAATTCGATGAAACGTGACAGAGGTAACAAAAAAGTGCTGAAATGAGTACATTATAAAAACATAAGTAAGACGAACTCGGTGCAATGGAATGTTATAAACAGGGGCGATGCAGAGATATGCAACGTATTGAGAATGCTCGATACAACATGTGCGACGCGAACCAAGCGTGACAAGCAAATAGGGCGTAACAACAAGAATAACTATTCAACTATTAATGCTTTACTTTATTATTGTTCATTAATACTAACGCTTAGTTTCTGAAAAGCAACTTCAGCAAAAACATAGTTAATAGACGCTCAAACGCATGTCAAGTGGTCTCATTGGCTGCCTGAATTGGACGTACTTTCTGAAAATCGTTCCAACCCACAAAGTTAACATTTTGAGATAATCGTGATTGAAGTTCAATCCCGTATTGCTTCTTCATACATTTGGGTTGGGCTACTAAGTCATGATTTCATATTTAGAGTGATAGTAGAGCTACCAAATTTTTCCAACTAGTAAATAGTAACCCCGTGACTAATTTGCTAATAATAACTCGGTTTTGACCCGAGTGTGGGTTGGAATGTTTTTCAGAAAGTACGTCCAATTAGCAACTGCCAATCAAATCACTTGACTCTGAAACGTCGTTGATTAGATTCTCAGAAACCGCGTGTTTATACACTATACCAGATTTGTCAGAGAGGACTGCTTTAAAAAAAGTAATTAAAATACCCGTCATAAAGCCAAATTTGCAGAGACAATAAACGTAAATATCCTTATTTAAAGGAAAATTACCATTATAGTATTTAAAAGTTTAATAGTTCTACAAAATAACGAGTACTTTAATAGCCTTCTAATTTAGTGTTTTGCCGACTAATCTAATATATTCACACGATACCAACAATCTGGTAGAAAACTTAATCAGAATTAATCAAATCAAAACACATTACTCAATCATCCAGAACAATTCACACACGAACAAGCATAAGAAATGTGCGTCTTAGTTTACATCGATAAAGCATTAAAGTTGATTTGACAGAAAGCGTAAAAAAGACAGCGTCTTCGATAGGCGTGTGATGTGCTCGTTACATACACCACAGTACCGTTTCAATCTGTCCTGTACTGACGCGCCTTTGGAATTCTGAGCGTCCATAGACGCAGCTTCTGCCGCCTGCCTTAGCCTTTTGCCGACCCCACTGCCATCTTTCTTCCAATTGGGCTTTGGTCCAGACTTATCGTGGTGTTCCCTAGGTTTCCGTCTGTCGAACCATTTGAACCGTTTAAAAAAGAACCGGCTTGGTTACATCGTATTGGAGAAAGTTGCGTTCATGAATTGTAATGCGTTCAGTTTTTTCTGGGCGTTACGTGATTCGGATTTCGTGCACGAATATTGAAGTTGTAATGTTTGATAACAGTGTTCCTTTAAACGTTTCTTGTTTGTAGTAAACGTGTGTTTGGAATATCTCTTTATTGATTGAAAGTAAACTAATATTTTAGGGTTTTAAAGAGTTTTATTGAAGGAAAACACAAAACTTTAAAGTTTAAACCCGAGGGTAGGTTTTAAGAAAAAGAAATCGCGATAAAACCCGAAAACAGTAGTTTTATTTCAATGTAGGTATAATATTCGCATATATGTAAGCAGACATTATACTTTTCAGAATAAAAAGCGTCTCACCTCAAAAAATAACGTCTTAACATTTTTGAACACAAATATTATACACGAATCAAGGCAGTACTGAACACGATTTAACAAGGACTATCAGTCGTTCGTTTCAAGTTTAAAATAATAATGTTTTGTCAAGTCATCAGAGATATCAGAGTGTCGTTTTACAAGTACACATCTACTGTTTGCAATTGTAATGTTTTTTAAAGTAACAAGGCTGTTTCTGTGTAATGGAGACTAACCGTGCCCCACGGTTTCACCCGCTCTGCTGTAGTGTGATGCTGGAGAGTTCATAAACCTTGCTCAATAATTAGGCTACAAAATGCAAAAATATTTTTAATACTGACTGTTAGTTCAAGAGATTAGCCTATTCACACAAACAATCTGTTTATCTTTATAATATTAGTATAGTTACGATTGGAAATTCTTTGGAGTATACTGGATAAAAGTATAACTCCAGAACAATGGGTTAGAGAAAATACTGCATGGATTTTGTTGCAGATCTAACAGTTCGGTATCTTCGAGTTAAATAAATAATAGTTTAAAAAAACTAAAACAAACACGCTTTATTAAAAAAAAAAAACTAAAAATTTGAAAATAATTTAATAATTTTAATGTAAAAAAGCGTGGGGCGGCGGTTATCAAAATATCTTAGAAAGCACCCCACGCTTTTTTACATTAAAATTATTAAATTATTTTCAAATTTTTAGTTTTGTTTTTTTAATAAAGCGTGTTTTTCCAACTATTATTTATTACCAATTTTTTTTAAAATTATTGTATTGTCATCGGTCCTCGATAAGTCTCCAACGTTTAAATGAATTCTGACCGTTTGAAGTGGGTCAAAATCGAGCTCAAAGGAGTCGGTTACATACAGACAAACATACAAGTGAAACTAATAAAAGCGTGTTAATAAAAAATCTCGGATTGTTTCTCTAGCATATCTCACACTGTTATTATTTTTCTCGCAGATAAGACTAAGATAGCACGAGAATTGCTACTAAATATCTTCGTGTAGGACACCCATAAGTTGTAACTTAATAAGTACCTACTCTTCGCTATTGACGACTATAGTCATCCTACTAAATTGCTCTATCTCTGTCACTCTGCCGACAGAGCGACAGGGATAGAGCAATCAAGTGTAGTACCGGGATTTACTCATACGAATCGTTTATTATGATAGACAAGCCATTCACAGTCAACCTGATCTGCCGCGTGATTTATCGAGTTTATATCACGCTAGCTTTTGCCCGCGACTTCGCTTGCGTTGGATTAGGTTAGTAACTAAAAGTACTTTCTAACGGTGAGAGAATTTAAAAATCGGCTGATTAGTTTTTGAGTTAAATTCTTACAAACAAATAAAAATCAAATCTTTCCTCTTTATAGTATTAGTATAGATAACCACGTTAATTTAGTAGAAGTGTGTCAGGATCGTAGCAAATGGAAATCCGTAGTCTCTGCCTACCCCTCTCGGAAACAGGCGTCAATCTATGTATGTATGTATGTTAATTTAGTAAACTTAATTTCAATACATTTCTTTTCGTTACACATATAAGAAAACATTTTAAACAGATTTATGAAATGAAACCTTTTACATACAAGTTAACCTACATTTAAGTTAACCTTATTGTAAATAATTTATAAACTTCAATATAGTCTTCTTAAAATAATAAATATATCTCCAGCGGTCTACGTAGGAGAAAGGACCTCCTACGAGGATTCGTGTACTTAAGACTGGTCGCCGTGACCAGAATCCAGTTTGTGAAGACATTATAATTATTATTATTTAGCTCGCATCGCAAGCCAATATTTTCTGCGCCTCCTTATCTACCAACCTAGGGCTCTGATATTTTCAATAGATTAACATAATATTAACACGATAATATATCTTTTAATATTAACACGATAATATATCTTTTAATATTAACACGATAATATATCTTTTAATATTAACACGATAATATATCTTTTATGTGGCAGAGGTGCCAACAGTCTGCCTAAAGCAGTAACCCCTGCTCAAAGACACCGCTGATTACACTGCAGAAGTTTAGGCAAAATAACTAAGCATATGTCTACTGTAAAGGAAAAGGTTTCTACATTTCATTTATATGCACAAAAACATCAACAGCGATAACCTAGTAGGCATACGGATGGATTGCGTCGAAGAGATCGTCAAGTTCGATCTCCTGAAAAACATCACTGCCTTTAAAAGGCTTTAACGGCGAAAAACATCATGAGGAAACCTGGATATCTGGAAGTTCTCTATGTTCTCAAAAATGGGTAAAGCCTATTAAATAATAAAAAAATTAAAATTAAAACAAAAACACTAGTCACTGGTCCAGCGACTAAGGCTGTACCTTTCTCGTACTGAGGAGAGACATGACCAGTAGGCCTACCATGAAAGACATTTATTTTAAAAGTCACCTGTATTTCTGTACGTAACCTCTTGACTATCCGAAACCCTTTCATGAAGCAGTTCGAACAACAGAATATTTATTTCGAAGGAAAGAAAGCCGTAGAAACTTTACTGTACGTTTCTTTTTTCGTTCGGCCCGTAGTTTCAGTTAGACATTTTCATGGTAGGCTTACAGTAGTAGGACAGTTGATAAATAGGGCAGATATTATAGATGACGGTAAGTGAGGTGCCCACATACCTTTCTCTGGGCCCATCTCTGTTGTCCCTGTAATTGTTCTGTCTGGGGGGTGGTTGTTGGAAGGTAGGCTGCGGGGTCTCTTCCCATTCATCGTCACCGGCTGTCACTGGTGGTGGCGCGTTGTTCTCACGAGGTCTTGGAGGCCCGCCGCGTCTGGTGGAATAACCATTTCATTTTATTTGTGTTTTTTAACAACTTGGAAGATGTCCGTTGCCTTATTTGAAGACTGTCTTTACAAACTTTCGAACAACGGACACACAACACCCAGATTCGCAAGTAAGTATTTGTGGATGTCACAATTCTTGTCCCGTGTGTGCGATCGAACCCACTTGAAACAGTGATGAAGCGACCACTCAAACCATTACGACGTCCGTGGAGTCAAACGTATTATATCTAATCAAACGAAGTATATTTCCAACGATCATATTATGATTAAAATAGTACAATATATTGTCTTCTATTTACGCGAATGTTATTCATTGAAATTAAACTACTATATACAGATTTTATTGCGTTGTTTATTTGACACTTTAATACAAAATTTTGAAGTTTAGTCTCCCCGTGACCATGGCTGCTGAAAAGCAACCGAAACATCGGGGAAAGTGTAAATATAAATAGTATAGTAATAGTATAAATAGTTTTAATAGTTTCAATAATTTAATTAGCTTAAAAATTAGTAGAGTTTAATAGTAATAGTAGTGTAACAGTTTTCAAAATTTTGTAATAAAGTGTCAAATAAACAACGCGATAAAATTCGTATATAGTAGTTTAATTTCAAAAATAGTACAATTTGAATTGTAATAGGTTTTAAGACTTCAGCAATACAGCCTTGATAACTTAACGATTGCATTAAGCTGTCATTTGATAATTTATTTCTGAATTGTTTAAAGTTTAGCTTATTATTGTTGTACCATTATTGGTAATTGGAAATTTATGGTCAGCCTTCAGAGAGCATTCGCTTACGCCATTTATAATAAGAATAATAATATAGTCAAGGGCTTGATGCGGAAGGCAATGCTGCTAGATATGACAGGTACCTGTCTCTGGAATCTTAACCACCGGCAGCTTAGAGCTCTGTATCTGGTGGCGGTGGGCCCTTATCCTAACTAATATTATAAAAGCGAAAATGAGTTTGTTTGTTTGTTACCTTTTCACGCCTAAACCACTGAACCGATCATTCTGAAATTTTGCATATACGTTGACAGGTGTACAGAAACGGACATAGGCTACATTTCATCCCGAAAAAAAAATACTGTTCCCGAGGAAAACAATAATAACGTTCCTATGATAATAGATGGCAGTTCAATACCTTGTTATTTAAAAAACTGCCTCCGTGGCGCAGCGGTAGTGAATGCGACTGCTGTGCATGAGGTCTCAGGTTCGAATCCTGGGTCGGGCCAACAAAAAGTTAGGAAAAAGTTAAGCCCGAAGTTAGGAAGTTGGCGGTGTTAGAGATCCCCGTGCCTCGGAAAGCACGTAAAGCCGTTGGTTCTGCGCCTGATCTCTCTCAGGCCGTATCGGATTACCGTCCCATCAGATTATGAGAGTTAAGGAACAGAGACTGCACATGTGTTTGCGCACACGCTTGTGCACTATAATATCTCCTGCGCAAATGGCCAATCTTCATTCAGATTGACCGCCGTGACCGAAATTCGGTTTGGAGGACATTATTATTGTTATTTAAAAAAAAACGCGTAGAACAAAAAAGCAATTGTCAATTGTTTAGGGAAATCCCCTGACATCCTTTCCGCTTTCAAGCATAGACAAGTAGGGTTGCCAGATATTTTCAATTTAGAACCTACTGAATTTTACAAAAAGCATACATGAAGTAAATGAATAAATATTACTGACGTCATCGCTATGAAATCCTTCCCGTCTCGCATGTCATTAAAAATATATTCGCCCATCCTCTTTGTCCGTATATCACATAAGTAACTGAACGACCCCATACAAAATTAACTTTGTTCAAATTTAAAAGTAAAACGAAAAGAGACTGAGACTGCATCATACACCATGGTTTGTTATGTTTAATTTATTTACAATTACTACTGTATCTGTTGTTTACCAAATAAATAAAAAAATAAATGAAACCTAAATAGTTTAATAATTTAAATATTAATAAAGTTTAACAGTAGTAGTGTAAGATCCAAAATTATGTAATAAAAGTGTTAAATAAACGTGATAAAATCCGTATAAAGTTCAGATAGTTAATTTAAAAAAAAATTATAATTGCTTGAAGCACTTTACTTAAAAGTACCGAGAACACGTCACGAGTATTACACAAATACTATATCTAATATAACTTCTAAGATATTACGTAAATAATGCGCATAATATATTATTACACATCATTCGCGACTCAATTACGGTACAATAAGAATAAATTAAATTCTAGATTGAGTGAATAAGCAACATTAAAACAACTAATTGCTACATTTACAATTTTAAACAACGTTGCATGTAAAACTGCACTCGTATTTTTTAAATTATAATTGCGATATAATGCGGTCGAGATCAATTCTAGCAATGCATACAATCTTTTTACGTCGTTTGATGAGCAAATGGCAACCATCCAAATGAAATTGATGAGGTATTGTGACGCTTCTTTCATTGCAATTTCTTGATGAAATTTCAAGAATAAGAACACCTATCACAGTCTCAATCATCATCATCATCATCATCATTTCAGCCTATTGCAGTCCACTGCTGGACATAAGCCTCCCCCAGGGTGCGCCACAAGGCCTGATCTCCCGTTTTCGCCATCCAGTCACCTCCAGCCACCACATAAAATGGTAAAAATAATATAAAATTGATATCACAGTCTCAATGTATGATATCAATTTTATATGGAAGATAATGATCATTGCGTCACTTAAATACTATAAGGAAATGCTTTGGCTTGAGTTCATTTTATATCTTAGTTGATTATTTTTCAAAGTTTTAAGCACAGGCCGCTCGCGTTAATGACATGAAAATGTGTGTGTAATTTGGCTAACGCATCCGAAACCCACACAAATATTTTAAAGTGGAACAATTATTTTATAACAATCATTAGAATGCATACCCGCTGCTAAAATAATCATTTTGAAATCGCTTACGCTTTACTCATAACTATTTATATAGACATATTAATTACTTATAAAATATTAGAGGCTATTTAACCTGTACCTTATATCGCAAGCACGCCATCCATATCAAAATTCTACCACACACATTGTTGTTCATAACAGCAAAAATCAGTTTTTGGTTCATTAGCCAAGACATGAAGTCTTAACCAATCAAACAAAACTGTTTTTTTATCACATGAAGATCTTGCACAGCCATCAGTACACAGTGCTGATGTTATATTATAGCGATGCACGCACATAACGTCTATAACTGACTACAGTTATAACAGCTTGATAGAATCATATTTCAATTAACTTTAAACTATCAAATTACACATTACACCACTGTAAACAGGATTAACACAGACGTGTACATTAATAATCTTCTTATAATCTAGCTCTCATACATAGGGCAAAGCCGGTTTAATCATAAACTACTCAATACCTAAGATAATTTATTGAGGCATCAAATTTTTAAATACCCACTTAGATTTTATAAAATAAACGCATTGCAACCTTTTAAAACATCCACAAATGCAGCTTTATAACATATAATAGAACTGAACTCACCTATCGCCTCGATCTGTTCTACCGCCAAACTTTTCGCTGTGCCTTCCCGGTCCAGATCTATCGAATCCACTTTCCTTGTTGTCCCTAAACACAAAACGATGCACACATTAAAAACCAATATCATAACATACTCCACACACACTATAACACACGATTAGTAGTTCTAAACTAATAAATTAGGAGCGAATAACGTTTACCTATACATATTTGTTGCTAGACTGGTTTAGACTAAACTTGTGAGTTCAAGGAACGCAGATGAAGGTCAAACTGTCCATGAGTCAGTTCTCTATTATTACCAACTTTTTGTTGGAAAATAAAAACAGTTACGTGTATTTCGCTGGGTTCGCGATGACAGCGCCAACTAGCGGTTACAATTACGGCGGACTTTTAAATGTCAAATGGCTGGCTGTCATTACGAAGAGTAAGTAAACAAAACAATAATTTCAATGAAATATCGTAATGTACATATATTCTATTCGATCATGTAAATCTATAGTGTCGATAATATCGTTGACCTTTTTAATTTCCTGTCTAAAATGGCACAATCAATACATTTCAGGTAATACACACGGACTTTCTCATGGCTGACTTCACGACAAGTAAGTAAAGAAATAAACAAATTTAATCGAATAACGCATTTCATATACATATATTGCAGACGATCATGTATGACTGTAGTGTCGTTAATAATGCAGACTTTTTGTGTATTTTCAGTTAAATATGGCCAAAAACTGAATTCCGAGCAACCACCTACCATCCTAAGATGTGAGAGCTTTTTGCCTGAAATCCGCATCAAGCAGCGTGCGGTTAGGCGTGAGCTCGAACTCCTGGACATTCACAAGTCAAGTGGGCTTGACAGCATCCCTGCAGTGGTACTTAAAACGTGCGCCTCTGAGTTGACCCCTGTTTTAACGCGCCTATACCATCTTTCCTACAATTCCAACAGGGTTCCATCTCCGTGGAACGTCGCTCATGTTCACCCGATCCCGAAAAGGGGTGACCGGCCGGATCCTTCAAACTATAGGCCGATAGCGATTACTTCCTTGCTCTCCAAAGTTATGGAGCGTTTAATAAACCGTCTTCTGCTGCGGTACCTGGAAGATCATCAGCTGATTAGTGACCGCCAGTATGGATTTCGGCATGGTCGTTCAGCTGGTGATCTTCTAGCGTACCTCACACACCGCTGGGCGGAGGCTTTAGAGGGAAGGGGAGAGGCTCTGGCCATTAGCCTCGATATCGCTAAGGCATTTGACAGGGTCTGGCATAGGGCCCTTCTATCGAAGCTACCATCTTATGGAATCCCGAGGTCAACTGGATTGCCAGCTTTCTGGATGGTCGGAGCATTACAGCCGTCGTTGATGGCTGCAGCTCCGAAACCAAAACCATTAACGCTGGTGTTCCTCAAAACTCGGTGCTCTCCCCAACGCTGTTCATCCTGCATATCAATGACTTGTTACTTGTTGCCAATCGAGAACATACATTGCTATGCGGATGACAGCACGGGTGATGCGCGTTATACCAGCTATCAGAATGTCCCTCAGAGCATGATACAGGAAAGACGAACACAACTTGTGTCTGAAGTCGAGGACTCTCTTGGGCGGGCCTCCGAATGAGGTGAACAGAACTTAGTTCGATTGAACGCCTCGAAGACACAAGTGTGCGCGTTTACTGCCAAGGAGAAACCCTTTTATCATGGCGCCACAGTTCCAAGGAGTTACTCTCCGTATCTTCGAAAGTATTGGGCTCCTCGGCGTGGAAATCTCGAATAAAGTCCTTTTTAGGAGTCACTTAGAGGACAAAGCTAAATTAGCGAGCAAAAAGGTGGGTGTACTGAACAAAGCGAGGCGGTACTTCACACCAGGTCAACGTCTTGTGCTTTACAAAGTACAGGTCCGGCCGCACGTGGAGTACTGCTGACATCTCTGGGCAGGGGTCCCCAAATACCAGCTCGACCCATTTGACTAGGAAGTTATTAAACATTTATCATCGACGATTCGAACTGCCCGTCGTTGTAGGTACAAAAACGGGCAGTTCGAATCGTTGATGATCCCAATCTCACGGGTAGATTGGAGTCGTTGGAGCAACGGATAGACTTTGGGTCTCTCTGCGTGTTCTACAGACTCTTTCACTGGGAGTGCTCTGAAGAACTGTTTGATTTGGTACCAGCCGCCCCTTTCTATCACCGTACCACTCGACAACAAAACAGGGTTCATCCATATCACCTGGAAGCGTTCAAATCCAAGACGGTACGCTTTCAGCGATCATTTCTCCCACGTACGTGTAAGCTCTGGAATGAACTGCCTGCTTCGGTGTTTCCCGAGCGCTTATGATATGTCCTTCTTCAAACGAGATTTAAAGAGAGTTCTTCTTTCACGGTAGGCAGCGGCTTTGCTGTGTCCTGACATTGCTGAAGTCCATGAGCAGCGGTTACCACTTTTCATCAGGTGGGCCACTTGCTCGTCTGCCATTTGGGCAATAAAAAAAAATTTAAAAAACAATCGCACACGATATCGCTTTCTAACCACAAACAACAATAAAAGGAAAACAATTGAATTGAAAATGGCTCAACATGTGCAAGATGTAAAAAAAATCAAATGTGAAGATCATATGAGCCACACCATTGAAGCTCGTATAATTCGTCAAACTTCAGTGATATCGACGCCATACAAAACATTGAATGTAAGCGGATTTTATTCTGTTTTTGCAATCTTTGACGTAGTACATACATACTATGATCCATTTCAATGTAGTAATGTAATAGAAAGTAAAGAAATAATTTATTTTTTACAGATTGATTCTAGTCGTTATGTTACGAGTGGAAAACGTGATTATGTGTACAATGAGTGGCAGGTGTAAACATATTACGGCTCTAATATACTACAATTACATTATATATTATAGAATAGATTAAAATGGCAAAAACAGTAATCACAAATTCTAATATATATATATTAGAATTTGTGATTACTGTTTTTGCCATTTTCAGGTTTACAACAGGTTTCGTGATGCATTTCGCTAGTAAAAAGTTACGGTTGGTCTGCCAAAAGTTCCTTTTTTGGCCACGGTGCGCGCTGCGATCGATTCGTGGTTCTCCCACCTCCTACTTCGCACCCAGCGAATAGTCGGTGTAGAATTTGTTGAAATTGTTATCGCTTGCCATGTTTCAAAGGCAACTGGTGTAATCTTTGATAGTTAGTCAGATTTTTGAAGTCTTCTTTAACGCAGAAAACTTCTTTAGCGCATTGAGCACTTCTTGGGTGAATAAAAATCATGGAACTCGCGTCATCGTCACGCTTCACGCTTTATTATTTTTTTTACAATACTAACAATATCTCAGAAATGGGTGCGTCCTACGCAAAAAATAACGAAATTTGAACCCTCTTAATAACACCTAAGAGAGTATCAGGAACTAGCATCCGACTCATCCCTGATTTTTTTTTGTTTATAAGGAAGTGTTTATGATCAAGGATTAAAGTTTTCACTTCTATCTAGTCCCCAAAATCTGTCCCAATTTTTTTTATTGTATCAAGTTAAATGATTCATTCATTGACACAAATGTTATAATATTTACATGTGTTTTTCTTATTCTCTAATGTTTATGTTTAGAAGACAATCTCGCGGTTTTCATTGTTGTATTATATTGTAAGCAAAAACCGGTATAATATATAAAATTGTAATAAACATTTAATCAGAGCGCGATAAATTCCGTAATAGTGCAATTATTCATTTTTTATTTTATTATTTATCTGTATTAATTAGTCTGTGGTCTACTTTAATTTCTGTTGTGTTTGTGCTTTTCTTGCATTTAAAAACAGCATCAAATGATTATTTATTTTCCTTCTCCTGTCTAATAGAAATAATATATCTGTGACTTTATATGTTAGATGAGAACTTTTATGTGTTTTGTTGATTCTGTGCAGACATTTTTCCACTTACCTATATACTTTTAGTAAACAACTTGTGTATTTGTTTTATATTATTGTATTCAAATTCTTGTTGTATTAGGGACATCAATTGCATCAACAATTACCCATCGACCTTAATATCGCAAAAATGTTGTGATTAAAGATAATTCGGGTTAATTTATGTATAACTAGCTGTTACCTGCGACTTCGCCCGCGTAGATTTTAACTAAAAAGTGTTTGTCTCCGCGGAACCCTATTTTTTTTCTATAATCAAAGTAGCCTGTGTTACTCCTTATAACATCAGCTATCTGCTAGTGAAAGTCCCGTCAAAATCGGTTCAGCCGTTTCGGGAATTACCCGGAACAAACAGACAGACAGACAAAAATTTTAAAGATAGATATTTTCGTATAGGTACCTTATATACTTTCATATTCATTAGATAAAAAGCTGTTATTTTGACATTACAAACAGACACTTCAATTTTATTTATTTGTATTGTATAGATGTAGGTAAGCCAATATGTGGGGAACAACGCCAAACTCTTAAATATTTACTGACCACACGGTTCAGCAAAGGCATGAAAAATGTAAGTTACAATCTTAAATAACCTACCTCATACTTAACATTAGGAAATTATATCTATTATACCGTTATTTGTAAGCTATGTTTTGAAAATTACGTTATAAAAGCGAACCTTTCTCTACCTACAGCAGATGAAAGTTAATGTTTTTTACGCGTCGCCTTGTGGCTTAAATATCTATCTAAACGGAATGATACGATATTGAGTGCCACCCTACTATTTTCAACTAAAATAAACCTATAATATTTGTAAACTTTATTTCCTAGAATAATTACTTGCGCGGTCTTATATTATATCGTCGTATAATTACTATCTTATAAGAAACTAGCTTTTGCGTGCGGCTCCGCCCGCGTGGTACCTACATGAATAAAAAGTAGCCTATGTCCTTCGCCAGGTTTTAAACTATATCTGTACCAAATTTCGTCTAAATCGGTTGAGTGGTTTAGCCGTGAAAAGGTAACAGACAGACAGAGTTACTTTCGAATTTATAATATTAGTAAGGAAGTAAGGATTAGTAAGGATATGTTTATTCTTCTCACACTAATAAGGGACCCAGCAGTTAAAAAGTTTATAAACAGCTGTGCTATATTCGACTATGTATGTCTAAGTAACTAGTTATTTGACCTGAATCGAAAATAAGTAACTGATATTTTTATCTAGAAAATGTAAAAACAATTAGCTATGTAGAATTTTCAGATATTATACCTGTGCCCGACATTAAACTTTGCACACAAGCTGACATTAGTATTTACGCAACTGAATAAGAAAGGAGACTACGAGGCAGTCTAGTGATTCAAACAGACAAAAAAGTAATAGTCGTAAACAATTTGACGGTTGTCAGCACAGTTACTGAGGCGGTGTCACGCGAGCTTTCCAAAATCACTTCTGTCGCGATTGCTTTTACTACAAAAAGTATTAGGAAATTTACTTTGTCTGCTTAAAATACTGAAATATGACAAACACGCGATAATAATAATTTACGTCTATCCGTCTATTCACTGCTAGTCATCGTATTGATTAATTAATGATAAATGTTTTATTAGCATACAATGTATTTATGCAGTTAACCATAGAATTACTCATCAATTATAATAATTATGATGTCTCGTAATCTCGTTATTATTGTAGGTACTAATGATAATCCTAAAGCAAACGGAAACTGGTCTATCGGTCTAAAAAAATAATAAACTATAATACGTATCATCCTTGTATATAAATTGTCCCACAGCTGAACACGGGCATTTTCTCAGTGTGAGAAGGGTTAGGCTATAGTTCACCACGCCCTCCGTCTCCCCTCTGGGGTGGGGGGGGGGTCAGTTGGGATTTCTTTTAGTGGTGACCTTAGGGTAGGTCTTGTCGTGTAGTGCCCTGCCGTTTCATACGGGCGGCGGGCCGAAACCCCGGCGGGGTCGCGACCGCATGTGCAAGTGATTCACGCGGCCCCGCCGATAGTGGTTTTGTCGAGGAACACCGTGGTAGGTTTAGTCGGTATTCCGGAAGGTCCAATATTATTTCAACATCTTTCTTTACCCCGCCGAGTCCGACATAATCCTCTCTGCCCGCCCCCGCGGAGGGGTATGCGTCAATGCATTAGGTAACCCAAGAAAAAAAAAAATATTTCGCTGCGCCCAGTTCACTGCCTGACACGGATTTTATCGCGTTGTTTATTTAACACTTTGTTACATAATTTTGAAACTTATACACTACTACTATTGAACTCTCATACTTTTTAAGCAAATTAAATTATTAAAATTATTTATAATTAAGTTTACACTTTCCACCACGTTTCTGTTACTTTCAGCAGCCATGTTCACGGGAAGACGTATAATATCATAAAATCCGTATAAATATAAAGCAGTTTAATTTCAACGAATAACATTCGCGTGAACGTAAGACAATATTCAGAAATCTTTTTTTTATTGTTTGGAGAAAGGCCGAGTTAACAGTAACCTAAAATTACGTTAGCCGACGACGAGCAAGCATAATACTGTGATGAGATTAAATAAATGAAGCAAGAGATATGCCAGCATCACAGCAAGTGGAAAGCCGTCTCCGACTACCTCTCCGAGAAACAGTCGTGATAATCTATACTAATATTATAAAACTGAAGAGTTTGTTTGTTTGAACGCGCTAATCTCTGGAACTACTGGTTCGATTTAAAAAAATATTTTAGTGTTGGATAGCCTATTTATCGAGAAATAATATAGGTTATATAACATCACGCTACGACCCACGGGGGCGGCGCAGTACCAATAAACGCGGGTGAAACCGCGGTAACATCTAGTATGGTATAAAGTTGTTTAGAAATCTCTATTCATTAACTGAATAGTATAAAACATGTCATCTGGATATACAAAATTAAATAATTATGATGGAAGTTATATTATTGTCGACTAAGGGCGCTTTCAATTTAGACAGTTGGTGCCGGACTGCTGCAGTCCGGGTATCGTACTGCGCACGGGCGGTTATCATTTTTCATGCAAAATGAATCGACGCAAGGTCATGCGAGAGCAGTGCGGCGCACGTCCGTTGGCGGAACGGCAAAAATACATCTTTGCGTCGAGTCATTTTGTATGAAAAATCATAATCGCCCGTGCGCAGTACGATACCCGGACTGCAGCAGTCCGGCACCAACTGTCTAAATTGAAAGCGCCCTAACATTTCGCGTCAATAAGTAATCCATTTTCGAATACATAGGTTAGAATCTCGGCTAGAAGAAAATATGTGTGATCGCTAGATACTTGTTATACTTTGCTAGGAAAAGCTTCACGGATCAATAGTCAAATAGCTGAAATTTCGACCTCTTCATTACTGAAAAGAAAATACTTCTGATACTCGATCTTTAACCATCGGACTTTTATTTATACAATTGACTGTACGGATGACGTAGTGGTTTGGGTGGTCACCTCGTCGCTATCAATGCGCCGAGTGTTGTAAGTTCTAATCCCACACGGGACAAAACTGTGTGTCACCTACAAATGATTGTTCCAAGTCTGGAAGTTCTTTGTGTCCGCTGTTTGAATCTTTGTAAAGACCTCCACGAAACAGGAATTATTTCTAGTGCGGGAGATGAGTTAAAAAGAAAGCAACAAAACAGTATCTTTATTTTAAACAGTTGGATGTTGATTCAAGTTCGTATCTATATTCAATAACAACACAATAAGATAAAATGCGATGTTTGATTTGTCAATGATTGATGATGTATGTAAATATGTTATTGAGAAAACATTAAGACTTCAAGCGAAGTAAACCATATGACGGTCTCTTCATTTGGAACTATCAGTATAGATTACGCGCACCTGTGACTTTCGGAAGTTATATGACTTTTCGAAATTATGTGCGTATTGATTAACAATTATCGCCTGCTCCGTGCCTCGGAAAGCACTTTAAGCCGTTGGTCCCAGCTGCCATAAATATCTATGACAGTCGTTATTGGGAGAGTGTCGACACAAAAGATCCCACTGGGTCGAAGTGTCGCCGGTCTGCAATGACTGGTCCCCACATAAGATAAGATAAGATCAGTATAGATTAAGTAGCTCAATCGGATCGAAAATTTCAACTAAATAACCCTGTTTGTAATATTGTCTTCTGTTTACGCGAATGTTATTTATTGAAATTAAACTACTATATACGGATTTTATCGCGTTGTTTATTTGACACTTTATTACAAAGTGTCTGCGTACACAGAAACACCCATGATTAAATTATGTTCGGGTACTTTGAAATAACTACACTGGAACATTGAGACAACTACCATCTTAGTCTCCCCGTGACCATGGCTGCTGAAAAGCAACCGAAACGCCGAGGAAAGTGTGAACATAAATATAAATAGTATAATAGTATAGTAATAGTATAAATAGTTTTAATAGTTTCAATAATTTAATTAGCTTAAAAATTAGTAAAGTTTACAGCTAACATTTATTACATACATACATAGATTCACGCCCGTTTCCCACAGAGGTAGGCAGAGACTACGGATTTCCATTTGCTACAATCCTGACACACTTCTCTGGCTTCATTCACTTTCATCACATTCCTCATACACGCCCGTCGATTCAAGGTGCTCTTAAACTGACCTTTTCCAGAACGCCTCCGATCTGATCGAGAAACGTTCGCCTAGGTTTTCCTCTTGCGACTGTTCCTTTCACACGAGCCTTATAAACTTTCTTAGTCAGTCTTTCGTCGTTCATTCTTTCTACATGCCCAAACCAGCTTAACATACCCTTTTCTATTCTTGTCACTATATCCACTTTCATGCTGCAGCTCTCTCTAATCACACTATTTCTTATTCTATCTTTCAGAGTCACACCACATATGCTTCTCAACGCTCTCATTCCTACAGCATTTATTCTGCTCTCATGCTTCTTTTGCCATACCCAACTTTCACTTCCATACATAAGTGTGGGCACTAATAGTCCTCTATGAACAGCCAAACGTGCCTTTTCGGATACATTTAGACTGTTCATAAAAGCGTGTAGAGCTCTATTCACTTTGTTGCCAGCAATCGTTCTCCTTTCAATATCTACTTCATGTTTACCATCCCTTGTAAACAAAGTACCCAAATAAAGGTACAAGCTCTTTCACTTGCTCCACTTTTTCTCCATCATTCATAATTTTACACATCGTCACGCACTCTTCCTTTTCAAATACTATTACTTTCGTCTTACTTATATTTATTTTCATTCCTTTACTCTCAAAAGCACCAATCATAATAGTTACCATCGCCTGCAACTCTTCCGTTGATGACGCAAGTATTACTTGGTCACCGGCATAAAGAAGACATTTGACAAGTAACTCATTCATTAGTTAATAAAATTAAAAATTAGATTAAATTAAAATTTATTAGGTTCCCTTAATAAACAATACTGAACAGTGCAGTCATGGAGGCACCTCGGTAGGTCACAATTTGTCGACGTCGCAGATCGTCCTACTTCAGACTGGCTTTTCTTCGTTAATAATCTAACATTCTACCTTAGCGTGGCAAATACATAATTATGTCTTCTCCCTAGCCTTTATTATTCCCAAGTCACTCGGGGTCGGCTTTCTAGTCTAACCGGATTTGACTGGATATCAGTTTTTACACGGAGCGACTGCCATCTGACCTCCGCAACCCGAAGGCTAACGATACCTTAAGGCTAGACCAGTGTCAGGATATTAGAGAGTACTGACTTCGCAATAACGACTGCCATAGATGTTCATGGCAGCCGGGACCGAAGGCTTAACGTGTTCTCCGAGGCACGGAGCGTGGCAAATACATAGTTCAAATAAATTATAATATACTAAATGTAAACTCATTAATATTGCATGTTTAAACTACCGTTTATTTTGTGTGCAGTTCTACTAAACTGTTAAAACATTTAACGCTCATTTTACGCAATGTAGGTTATTTTCAGCTTCGTTTATTTTGTACCTCAAGAATACTTCATCGTGCTCTAATTACTCAACGTGAGATACCGCGGTTGTTCTAATAATACGCATTTGAACAATTATCTTAACGCCAGTAAGTAGAATATCACAGCATATCGCTAAAGGACTTTTTTATACCATTAAGTTGACATACAAGCATACGCTGGAACAGTCGCAAGAGGAAAACCTAGGCGAACGTTTCTCGATCAGATCGGAGGCGTTCTGGATAAAGGCCAGGTTAAGAGCTCCTTGAACCGACGGGCGTGTATGAGGAATGTGATGAAAGTGAATGAAGCCAGAGAAGTGTGTCAGGATCGTAGCAAATGGAAATCCGTAGTCTCTGCCTACCCCTCTGGGAAACAGGCGTGAATCTATTGTATGTATGTATGTACAAGCATACGGCCAGACGGGTGCCAAGCAGTTACTGGAGCTTACTACTCCAGGGTTGTCGACTAAGTAAAAGGTTTATACGCTGTTCTTGAAGTTCAGCTTTATGGGAAGGGTATGACAGAGGAAAGGTTTTTTTCTATTTTATGTGTAAAAAAGACAACTCCCACACTAGGAATATTTCCTGTGTCGCGGGCGACTTTACAAATAATTTTTAAATTTTTTTATTCTAATTTTTATTTAGGGGCTTTTACATTTAAAAGGTATGTCAGCCGCATCATACCCTTATTTAAAATATCGACACCCTATTAACTAATTATGCATGAAGTTCTTCTAGCTTCGAGTCAGGCTTCGTTAATATGCTATAAAAACTACCAATGTCAGACTTTACAAACATTCAAACAACAGACACGAAGAACACCTAGACTCAGCGGCAGTGTCGAGACGACCACTTAGACCACTATTTACGCCATCCATGTAGTTATGCCAGAGGTTCCCAGACTTTTTTTCTCATAGATCACTTTCAAAATTTAACTTTTTCCGGGGGACCCCCGCAGCTAAACAAGATCGTGCAAGTAAAAAAATTTGAACAAATCTCTATGGGCTGATCGTTTCCTTTTTCTTTTTTTTTAGAAATTCTCGGTATGAACCTACTTACCACACGATAGGCGAGCTGTACTTTCTATTTTTTTAGAATATATGATATGTAAGTTTAAGTTTTTACAAGTAACAGTCACTGAGCTTGTGGAACAGTCGGTGAAGACAAGCCAACATTTTAGTTCTTCACTATCGAAAGCAAATAAATTTTCGTGGATCCCCGCTTACAAATTGTGCACCCCATTTTTTTGTCACGCCAACGTAGACCCCCGCCGAGTCTCCCGTGGACCTCTGGGGGTCCACCTGGACCACTTTAGGAACTAATGAGTTATACTATAACATAAACGTCCGGGGAAGGAAATTCTCTGAAACCGCTTGATGCGCGACGATTTTGATTCTAATTTGTGAGAGTGAGCGTCTTGGCGCGAATATGTGATAATAAAATGTACGTAGGTGTAGGAGAATCCCTCATAAGGCTTATGCAGTAGTGCATCACACAGACATACATGGTCGTATGTAACATTTTCACGACTAATGCTGTGACCTGCTTTTGTCGAAATTTGGAGATAGCTCCCGATTTCAGAAATTTTACAAAATTTCTGAAAGCGAGGGCCACAGGCCTCTTTTCAGTGTGATATCAGCCCCATCTTAAACTGGCCCACTGCATATCTTTAAGTAATTAGAAGCACACCAATTATAACATTTTATTTATTTTAATTTTATATTGTTTTATTTGGGAAAAAAAAAACCGATACAATTTGAAAATCTATACTAACATTATAAAGCTGAAGAGTTTGTTTGTTTGAACGCGCTAATCTCAGAAACTATAGGTCCCAATTGAAAAATTATTTTATTTTTGAATAGAATAAATAAATAAATTGAATTGAATAGAATAATAAATAAGACCGACTAAACCTACCACGGTGTTCCTTCTCACAATCTATGGCCGGGACGACTCGTATTATGCGTAAGGCATATCTATCACTCGCGCGTTCATTCACAATTCACGAACATTAAAACGACAAACAAAAAACACCCAGATTCGGAACAACTATTTGAGGATCACACATTTTTTTGTCCCGTGCGTGGATCGAACCAACGACACTTGGCGCGGCTGCATTGGCGAGACGGCCGCTTAAACCACTATGCCATCCGTGCCGTCAAAAATTACGTTTATTTTATTTATTTATTTATTTTATTTTCAAATTTAGAAAACTTACAGCTAGTTAACAGTATAAGTAGGATAATATGATTAAGCTATGGCCAATTACAAGCTTTCACATCTAACAATAGTACTTACTTACGTAGATTTACTTCTCGACTACAAAAATTATATACTGTAGTACTGCTTACCTTCCACGGAAGCTGCCGCCGCGTTGTGGGAAGTCCTCGGTGCCTTCCTTCGGAAATCTCTTGTCATCCTTGAAGCTCTTCTCCCTTCGGAAACTCTTCCTTTTACCATCGTCCGACACGCTCTCCGGAGAACTAAAGCTTTCTGGTGCATCTTTACGTACTGGCGTTGTTGCTTTTATCTGTGTACAATAACAAAATATGCACTGTTATAGAAAATATCTGAGTGCTAGATACACAGTCTTGTCGTAACAGAGGTCTGTTGCAACGAAACTGAATCCTAATAATTTATTATTATTAATTACTAAATAATCCTTAGTTTTACAATAGGTTAGTAGTGACTCACGATTTCTTATTATTCAAGTCAAAACTACTAATACTAATACTTAAAAGGATACCTCCCATCCCTAGATATAAATAGGTACTTATGTAAGTGATATCGAAATAAAACATTTTTAACTTTTTAAGTTTAAAAGCTGCTCAAAAATAAAATATAAGACACGTTTTTAAATCTGATAAGCGATTATCACACGGCACCGCGCACCGCCGCGGTAGGCGGTGAAGCGGATCTCATGTCGCATTGGCCTCTAATAATTCCGTTGATGCCTAACACACTTACACCGTTGTTAAGCAGCGATAGCTCAGTGGGGAGACCAACAGACCGCAATGCAGAGAATCTCGGGTTCGAACCCACGTTGCGCACCTCTGACTTTCGGAAGTTATATGACTTTTCGAAATTATGTGCGTATTGATTGACAATTATCGCCTGCTTCGTGCCTCGGAGAGCACGTTAAGCTGTCGGTCCCGGCTGCCATGAACATCTATGGTAGTCGTTATTAGGAGAGTGTCGACACAAAAGATCCCACTGGGTCGAAGTGTCGCCGGTATGCACTGACTGGCCTCCACATAAGATAAGATACACCGTTGTTGCAAAAACGGGTAAAAATTCTCTTATGTGACGCAGACGAAGTTGTGCGAGTCAGCTAGTAAATAGATAACTTTGCCTACCTGACTCGAAACTATAGCGGCGTGCGTTCATACAGGCTATATAGCCATAGGATTAATTATAATCCAATGCTTATATTAAGACAAGAGTTAATCGGTCGCCGAACTTGAGATGTTGGACGCAAGTGTTTTATCTCGGCCATATTACGGTCCGCCAAAGGATTAACCGGTAATCCAAGTAATATATAAAGGTACATAGAATCATGCAGCTCTTGGGAAGAGTTCCTTTCTTTATTTAAGTTTTATATAACAAAATAGTAATATCGGAATGTTTGTGGTGCGACTTTGTCTGTCCTTTCATCAGTGAATTTGTTTAACTCAGCAATCATTTAAAATTTTGGAATACTTAGTTATTTATATAGTCTATAGTATATCATCATTAAATTTTGCATACACATTGTCAGGAGTACAGAAAAGGATAGAGTATCTTTCATCTAGAAAAAAGTGCTGTTCCCGAACAAGTGAAGACGCGAGCCAAAGCTAGTACTTTATAAACAAAACTATTCTCGTTGTTTAACTTGATACCTACAGATCTCTCAATAACTTACGACCACCTACAAAATTATATTTCCATTCCGTTGCACGTTGGTCTTATAAGTCTTGTGTACCTACTCATATTTACCACAGAAGTGTCGGTAATAAATAAACTTAAAAAACACGTTGCTCTTTTTTTATTTATTTCTCTTTTTTTAGGGAGCTTTGTCATTTAGTGATAATGTCGCCCCCATAACAAAAATCTTATTAATTTGTATTTACTATTGGGTATTGACTACATTACATAACATTATTTATTGTCCTATACTACTGATCCAATATATATAACACACAACACAATATCTTAGCCGCTTCTGACAACGGAGAGCCCCAACTTCAAATCCTCCAGCAAACACCGTTTGTCTCTCATGTATATTCCGGTCACATACCATCAACACATGGTATATGTTATCAATCACCTCACAAACCATACAATTGGGGGAGGTTCTTATACCCATCAAGAATGTAAACTTATTGCATGGGATGTGACCAGAACGCATCCTTAACAAAGCTACTATACTCTCCTCTGACTTGCGATTCGAACCATAGGGAACGAAGTGGTTCAGCTTATAAGCTTTTATACCAAATTCCTTTAGACCTTGATCTTTTGTTAAAATATTCAGCTTCAGTTCTCTGCACACTTTTTGACATGACTAACCCACTTTTGAGTATAACGGTATACATGAATCTGTATACCTTCGTAAGATGCTCGTTACGTTGCCCTTTAACACAGCAAAAACGAATACATACTTGAACATTTAAATAGAATGACAGCTCATTCATTTTCAAAAAGTTCAAACGCATAACACTTACAAAGCTAACTTTGACTCACGTATCTTAAAATGGTCGCCATTGCGATAAGGTCCCACATTCAATCAGCTGTGTAAACATTATCCTGTATTATTAACATGCCGTGTAATGTAGTTAAACTTTAAATTGTTTCTTTTTTTTTTAAACGACTTAGGTGGCAAACAAGCATACGGCCCACCTGATGGTAAGTGGTCACCGTAGCCTATGGACGCATGCAACACCAGAGGCATCACTTGCGCGTTGCCGACCCTTTAGGAAAGGAAGTGGGAAGGAGAAGAGAGAAGAAGAGGAAAGAGAGTGAATGGGCCTCCGGCACTCTCACTCACCGAACGAAACACAGCAGTAGGAATACTGGTATTTCACGTCGATATTCTGTGAGAGGGTAGTCCTTCCCCGGTCGAGCCGGCACATTCATGCTGAAATCAGCAAGGCTTTGATGGTAAAGTAGGGCCTTATTATTGATTATGCGGTTGGTGCTTGCATATATCGGTAGAAATATTACGAGTCTAGATGTTCTTAACAACTATACATAAACACATGCCTGTAAAGCCGCGAAAGGCTCCAGCTATTTAGTTTTATAAAAGAACTATATGTTCCCGCGGTATCACTCGCGTTTATCGTTACTGCGCGCACCCCGTGGGTCGTAGCGTGATGTTATATAGCCTATTGTCTTCCTCGATAAACGAGCTATCCAACATTTAAGAATTTTTCAATTTGGACCAGTAGTTCCTGAGATTAGTGCGTTCAAACAAACAAACAAACTCTTCAGCTTTATAGTATTAGTATAGATAACACAACAAACGGTATCAAAACTAACGACCTCACGATCGGTCGCACGCAAAAGCGACATAATAATATACCACAAAATGTACGACAACATTTTTACGTATAGTCTTATAAATAATGGCAAACTTGAAATAGGTTTGCTAATAATCCCTAAGAACCTCTCCTCCCTTGTCTTCGTTCCGGTGATTCTATGTCCTTACAAAAACTGCATTTTATGATTATACTAGACCTGCGACTTCATCCGCGTAGATTTTAACTAAAAAGTGTTTGTCTCCGCAGAACTCTATTTTTTGTCTAAAATCAAAGTACCCTAAGTTACTCCTTATAACATCAGCTATCTACCAGTGAAAGTCCCGTCAGAATCGGTTCAGCTGTTTCGGAGATTAGCCGGAACAAACAGACAGACAGACAAAAATTTGAAAAATATTGTTTTCGTATAGGTACCTTACCTATATACTTTCATATGCATTAGATAAAAAGCTGTTATTTTGACATTACAAACAGACACTTCAATTTTATTTATTTGTATAGATGTATAGATTCAGCAGAGTTCAACATAAAACACGCACACAATAAACCCAACAGTGCGCAAACGCATTGTTCTCGGTTTGATTTCTTTGCTCAAGTAAGTCATGGCCTTTCCGATAATAAATCATTATAAATCAGGCAATGTTTACGTTTATGAGTTATTGATTATTTTAAGTGCATTATAACGTTAAAATTTCGTGTTTGTTAATGATAGCTATCGATTTTATTATATAGATCTACAGTAAATTATTGTACTCATATAGGATACCAAACGGGCACCAAATGAATATTTTTAGTGAAAGTGCTCTATGTATAACATTTTCCCACTTCATCTAAGGTGGTCTTAAACTTTTGGCTTGCAGTGTACATAGGCTCACGTCTATTTTCCAGAAGGACTACTAGAAAACAGACGAATAGTTTAGCACTGGAAAGCTAAATCCTGCCTACGCAGGGTATGGCTGTCCACTCCAGCAGTGGATGCCCAGTAGATGAGAATACTTTAGCAAGCCAGGTAAATATCTGAGAATTTTCTAAGAGAAAAACACTATAAAACTCATAAAACTACGCACTGCAGCAATTGGATCCAAGATCTTACGATTACTTGGACGTACTTCCTGAAAAACGTTCCAACCCACACTCGGGTCAAAATCGAGTTATTATTAGCAAATTAGTCACGGGTTACTATTTACTAGCTGGAAAAATTTGGTAGCTCTACTATCACTCTAAATATGAAATCAAGACATAGTAGCCCAACCCACATGTATGAAGAAGCAATACGGGATTGAACTTCAATCACGATTATCTCAAAATGTTAACTTTGTGGGTTGGAACGTTTTCAGAAAGTACGTCCACTTGTAAGCACAAGCACAAAATTTTGCTATATAATAAACTAGATGTTCCCGCGGTTTCACCCGCGTTTATCGTTACTGCGTCGCCCCCGTGGGTCGTAGCGTGATGTTATATAGCTTATAGCCTTCCTCGATAAATAGGCTATCCAACACTAAAAGAATTTTTCAAATCGAACCAGTAGTTCCTGAGATTAGCGCGTTCAAACAAACAAACTCTTCAGCTTTATAATATTAGTATAGATAACGAGGTTTATCATACTTCTGGTGACGCCAGGCGACCAACGAGGCAGTTTAATCCTTACTAATATTATAAATTTGAAAGTAACTCTGTCTGTCTGTCTATCTGTCTGTTACCTTTTCACGGCTAAATCACTCAACCGATTTAGATGAAATTTGGTACAGATATAGTTTAAAACCTGGGGAAGGACATAGGCTACTTTTTTTATGTAGGTACCACGCGGGTGAAGCCGCGCGCAAAAGCTAGTATTCTATATAATAGACGAATATCTACAAATTAGCCGTAATCACGTACGAATGTATAGACATGGGACTTTATAACACGAACACACGCACTTCGATAGAAAAATCGTACTCATCATCTAGACAAGTATATATTTTTATTGTAGTTATATCAATTACAACTAATCATGAGATTTATAGTTGCCTATGACATGTTGATAGTCGATATAGATTATCGCGAGATCGTAGGGTGGTCAGTTATACTTTTTTTATGTTATGAGAACAATAAAGTACTTATATCAAAGTTATATACTACTAGCTTTTGCCCGCGGCTTCGCTCGCGTTAATTTAGAATTTGACAATCAATTCGGGTTGTACTCTGCTTATAATAATATAATTCAATCATGATTCGAAAGACACGTGACGCCTTCTATTATCATGAGAACGTTATTATTGTTTTCCTCGAGAACAGTACTTTTTTTTGGGATGAAAGGTTGCCTATGTCCGTTTCTGTACACCTGTCAACGTATATGCAAAATTTCAGGATGATCGGTCCAGTGGTTTAGGCGTGAAAAGGTAACAAACAAACTCATTTTCGCTTTTATAATATTAGGATAGGAAGGAAGGAGGATAGGAAGTTAGGATTAGGATTAATTTGCCTGAGGTTTTGCGCCCGTTAATCTACTTTTATCAATAAACTTCTATCCTTCAGAAACAATACCTTTTTCTGGATAAAAAGTACCATATGTCCTTTACGGCGGGTAAAATCATGATCATCAGTGGAGTAGTTAAGTCGTGAAAGCGTAAAAAACAAACTCACATTTATTGCATTAATAATATTAGTAAGGATTTTAAAAAAAGACTGCGTTTGTAGCGCATCGGTAGTGAACACGACCGCTGTGGCTGTCGTTTGATTCCTGAGTTCGTCAGTGTTATTGGGATATTGTCATGAAATCTGTAATACCATGAAGTTTGAAACTGTACAATGGAATTGCCTCCTATTATGTAGAATTTAAAATAGCGTTCGTAATTTGTCTGTAATACATTATTGACTAGCCTTTTGATAATATAGGCGTTAGAGTGTGTATGTGTGTATAATGTTAGCGGTCAATTATTAGGTTCCAGGTTGTTTTTAGGTCGGGTACTGTTATTGAGTTTTACCTTTAGGAACTTCTCAGTAGATGTACGAGTATACACCCTGGTAATGTATCTGGTATTGTCAATAGGTTCATCCTTTATTACATGAGTACTAAAGACCAATTTACCTACGCCTCCCTCTTTGAGAATTCTAACTAATATTAGACGTACTTTCTGAAAAACGTTCCAACCCACACTCGGGTTAAAATCGAGTTATTATTAGCAAATTAGTCACGGGGTTACTATTTACTAGCTGGAAAAATTTGGTAGCTCTACTATCAGTCTAAATATGAAATCATGACTTAGTAGCCCAACCCACATGTATGAAGAAGCAATACGGGATTGAACTTCAATCACGATTATCTCAAAATGTTAACTTTGTGGGTTGGAACCTTTTTCAGAAAGTATTATTATAAATGCGAGTGTGAGTTTTTTGTTTGTTACGCTTTCACACCCTAAATACTCGACTGATCATCATGAAATTTTGCATACACATTGTCAAGAGTACATAAAAGCAGAAAAGAAAATATACCATTCGTCCATAAAAACAAATCTATTAGACAATATATTTCTTACTCATTTAAACCAACTTCCGTACCAAGGAATAATTCCTGTATCGCTAGGTATACAAATATTTAAACAATGGACACAAAGACTATCCCGACTCGAAACAACAATTAATGCAATATTCTTAATTTCCTTTTAAATTCGTGCGCATTAAAATCACATACAAAATATTCATTATAATAATTAAAATCATGGATAATATTCCACACGCAGAGGCAAAGTTTAATATAAAATACTATAAATGCAAAACTTGTATAAATGTATTAACATCAGCGATACAATAGACTATTTGATGATTCAAATTATTGATTATAAATTATGTAAATGCAACAAATGACTCATGCAAAGTGAAACTATTAGATTTCAATTTGAGCCAAGTTTTATTACAGCTGCAACATAGACATGAGTCAAGCTATTATATACTTTCTCTATAATCGCTGACCGAAGCATTGTCTGACAAATTCCTTTTTTTTTGTGTGTTTATTACACACCATTCACTTTTGCATTTACGATTTTATAATACAGTGGAGTGTCAATGAACTTAAAATAATAAACATATTATAACCTTATGCCACATGTTACTATGAATTAGAGCAGCGATAGCTCAGTGGGGAGACCAACAGACTGCAATGCAGAGGGTCTCAGGTTCGAACCCACATCGCGCACCTCTGACTTTCGGAAGTTATTCGACCATTGTTGATCAAACTAGCTTTTGAAAGGTTTTTGTTTTCTAAATTAAAGGTATATCTATATATCCTTTTGCAAAATTTCATGATGATCGATTGAGTAGCTAAGGTTTGAAAGCATAACAAACTCGCTTTCGCATTTATTATAATATTAGTTACGGATATGGTTTCTAGATTTAAACTTGTATTTTAGTTAAATATAGTCTCTAAATTTAAATTGAGTATAGATTTTATAAACACTAACAGAAGCGCACAACTGCCAATGGTTTTTTTAAGTGTCTTCAGATGCAAGCTATTGCACTTTGATTTATCCTTATGAAACTTTAAAATCTATTCAGTCAATCTATCAAGAAAATATAATAACCAGAAAAATACTTGTATCATTAAAGTTATAACACATTATAGCCCATTGTGGATTAGGAGTACCAGGAACCTACGTTAATCTGCATTTTATAATATAAATTGTTATAGTTCAAGGTAAACCACTTGTCATTTAATACTGGCTCTTATTGATGAACAAAGGAATTTAATTGTCTTATCAAATGCTGTACTATAATTAAGTACATTACCTACAATTGCATGCATAATAACTATAATGCTGAAATACAAAATCTCTTTGTTTCAAATAACAGTTTAAAAAAGAATGAGCTATAAGTGGATCAAGTGCAATTCTTGCAAGTCAACAAAACTTTATTAGGTATAGATAAACAATGTTACAAAATTGAGGTTACTGTACTCACCTCATGTGAACTCCTTGGTTGCGACAACTGAGTCATCCTTCTTGCTACATCTAGGGGTGGAGTAACAGTTTCATCGATTAGCGATACAACCATGGTGCTGGATAAAATGCCTACTATGTGGGCAGTTAATGTCTTTTCAAGAGCAAGCATTTCCAGTTGATTTGAAGTTTTAGTTTCCACTGGCCTGTTTTCATAGCCCTAGAAAAAAACTATATTAAAAAAGAAAATACACAGACATTTTTATGATTTGAAAGGTTGTTGCCATACCTTTAAGGCACACTTTAGAGCCTGTGCTGGGAGCCTGACGAGTTCTGGAGTAATAGTTCTCAAGTCTGATACATCAACTTCTTGTTCATTACCATAGTCTACATAAGCCACAACTACTCTTTTCCCTTTAGTGTCTCTAACTCTCGCTCTATACCAGTTATTGTCATCTGGAAAGCGGGCACAGCATGCTGCACCAACAGGCAGCTCACCAGGTGAAGAGCTATTCTCACAGTGCTTCCTAACAGCCTCCATGACAGCATTCAACTCATCAATTTTATCAGAGAGCTGCACATAGAATTTAATACAGCTGTCTACATAGGAGACTAGAACAGACTGCTTAGAGCCCAAATGTAGCATGTCCATCCACTTAAATTGAAGCTTATCTTTCATATTAGCCATGAGCAACTCAAACACATTCTTGTTGTCTAAGCATAACTCACCATACTGTATCAATGGAGGCCCTTCTGGTGCCACAACTTTCAGTGTCATGACTTTTCCATTGACTAGTTGCTTAAATGCTTCATTCAAATGTGGACCTTTCTCCAATTTCTTTACACCTGACAGGCAGAACCGCATTGCAAATACATTTGGTTTCACAAATTCATCTGGTATATCAAAAATATCATAATATGATACCATTTCTGTGTCACCAAAATCAACAAAGAATAGCTTGCACTGAGATCCGGAGAGGTTCATAACAATAGCTCTGCATATGATGCGGTCACCTGACATACGGCCAAGACATACAGTACCAATCATAGGTGGTTCTGTCAAACTGCTGTGCGGTCTCTTATTGATATCGTCCATCATATCCTGAAGCTTCTTAGCATCACTTACAAGCTGTACTGCAAACAATTCTGGACCTTCTTCAGCAAATGACACAAAGACTTTGTGTTGTGAGTTTACTTCTAGTAGTCTGCTCTTGTATGTTGTGGACTTTTTAGGTGATACAGGTTTATTCGCCGCTGGTGTGGAGGGTGGTGTTGAAGCTACTGAAGCATTTACATTGGCCTGTTGGGGCTGACGCACTGGGGCTCTAAGATTGCTAGCATTTCTAGATGCCTTATTGCTTACTATGCGTTGCCCCATCAGAGCTGTTGCTCCAGGTATACTTCCATTAAAAGGTATAGCTACATTTTGATGTTGTAATCTCATAGCTGATGCAGGATTAGATGGAAAGTTCTGATTAATTAAAAATGGTACATGTTCCGGAAAAGATTGCTCTACTGGACTAATAAAATTTGGCTGCCAGTGAGGAGCTACTTGGTTATCGGAAGATAATTGAAGAAGTAGAACCTCTTGTTTGGTAGTAGGTACAGCTACACCAAATCGGATGCTGACAAGATGAGTAGACAAGTCTGTTCCTTTAAACTGAATGGAGATAATAGGTAATGTACGAGTTCGTACCTCAACAGTCGCAAGGTATTCAGCGTAACACAGTAGACTCTGAAGTTTCAGTAATAGTGGTTCTTCCCATCTGCCATTCGTGTTCATAACTCCAGATAAGTAGTAATCTGTGGCTTGGCCACTTAGCTGCAGAAACATCGGATCATATTTGTCGAAAAATCTTATAGCGCTCAGCGAAATGATATCTTTATTCCCGTAGTCAATGAAGTGCACACCAACCAGGCCGGTGCTCAAGCTTGTAGTATTTATGATTTTAGCTCTGTAATATGTGCCATCTTTATATTTCGCGGCACATATAATACCTTCATGGATAGCGGCCGGTGCAACCGCTCCAATGCCTTGTTCTAATTTTTCGCGGGCTGCTTCGAATAAACTCTCAATCATCAAGGAAGATTGGTGATCGATTTGACCACTTATTTTCAGGAAGTGACCCTCACCGTCTACGTGGGTCACAAATAGACGAAAAGGGCGATGATTTTCTGATGGCAAAGCCATTGTTAAAGAAAGGATTTATTCGGTAGAAACTACTATAGTACGACTCACGTAAGTTTTCTTATTAGAAACAGGAATACAAAACTCAAGTATAATTTATAGCATCGCACTTTCGCTAAACTTATTTATAAAAAACACAGCCAGCTTTCTTTTCCGTTTACGTTACGTTTTCAATAAACATGGCGTCTGCCGCCTTGTAACAATTTGTAAGTTAACCATTTTGAAAATAGAGATGCCAAAACTATTATGACTTTGCAATATTATCGATAATTTCTTGAATGGAAATAGTTGAGTAATGGTATCGCAAAAGTCAATCGACATGTCGTAGACAAACTAATAGTATAACTACAAACGCTCATCGTCCAGAGTAGACGCCCAAACATTGAAAATCTTCAAAACGACAAAACATTTAATAGTTAATCTATCTGTTTCGTTGAATAAACGCAGTGTCGCGTTTATTAAGGAAAACAGATTTTTAGCGTTTATTAAATGTAACGTGTCTTTTTGCCACTACTACAGTAAAGGAGTTTCAATTTGTATTACTACAAGTTAGATGTGATTGCATTTACTGCATTTGTTGCTTTGTGTGTTTACTAATAAATAATATATTGTTTGCAGTGTAAATTATCTTCATCATCTCAGCCGAAAGACGTCCTCTGCTGAACATAGGCCTACCCAAGGTTTTCCAAACAGGCCGGTATATTTTATATTTAACTAGGGTCTCGCCCCGGCTTCGCACGTGTAGTAGAACATCGGTGTCGCATCAGCTTGCTGCGTTGAGCATATGCATTAGATTTAAATGTAACAAAAAACTCTCCGTTTCTTCCCCTCCCTTCTCTGAAGAACACTCCACTGGTGATACGTGACAGCCTCTCCATCTTAGGTATGGATCTTTGCCACTCCCTTAATCAGAAAACCTATATCGAGAGCGTCATTAAGCAAGCTTCGCGAAAACTCGGAGTTCTGAACAGGGTGAGGCGGTTCTTCACGCCTGGGCAACTGTGCCTATTGTATAAGGCACAAGTGCGCCCTTGCGTGGAGTACTGTTCTCATCTTTGGGATGGCTCCGCGCAGTACTTGCTGGACGCTCTCAACCGGTTACAGCGGCGGGCTGTCCGTATCATCGGAGATCCAGAGGTCACGAGTTCACTGGAACCTCTGCAACTCCGTAGGGACATTGCCTCATTGGCATGTTTCTACAGAATATACCACGGGGAGTGCTCTGAAGAGTTATTCCACCTTATTCCGCCCTCCCCTTTCCTATCCAGAACAACGCGTGCTGGGCTCAGATGCCATCCTTACACGGTAGAGTCGATTAGAGCGCGTACCAAAAAGTTTGGGTCCTCATACCTCTGCCGAACGATCAAGGCATGGAATTCTCTGCCAAAGCACGTGTTTCCTTCTTCCTTCAATCCTGGGTCCTTTAAGCGGGGCGTGAAAAAGCATCTTCTCAGGCCGTCAAAGTAGAGACCTCAACATCGCCTTGGCTATTGTGGGGGCGGTGTGGAGGCCACTGCTCTTAGATCACACGACTGCTTACCATCAGGTGGAGTGTGATCATTTTGACGAGCAAAATAAAAAAAAATAAAACAAAACATAATATGTCCACAATTAAATACTACGCTGCGCGGGGATGGTTACATCAAGTGAGTCTGGTCGGTGTGAGACAGTTAGAATTTATTTTCTCGCACGTTTGATTTATTAGCGATATCTCGTAAGATATTAAAGGACTATCATAATGTGCATGAAATGCTTAAAGTAACTAACGTATTTATACAATTTGATAAGGATAAATACTGCCTCCGTTTAAACAGCTTTTCAATTAACACATCATTTGTGAACATTTTTTAGAAGTGTGAATGTGTATATTAAGACCTCGTTAAAAGATAGACAAAAAAGTCCACAATGGACTTTTATGTAGACCTATACAAGAGGAACAATCTTAAAATATATTGTTTTGTTATATCTCAAAGTGATTAGACAGCGTTTTTAATTAAAGTTCCTAGTCGTTTTGTTTGTCCTCTACATATTCACTTTAATTTACACGAAATTTTCATGAATTATACACCTAAACCTTCCTCATGAATCACCCTGATTAGTGAAAGCCGCATAAAAATCCGTTCTGTAGTTTTTGAGTTTATCGTGAACAGGTAGACATACAGACGCGGCAGGAGACTTTGTTTTACAATATGTAGTGATTTAAAAAGGTCCAGTATAGAAGCAAATCGACAAATGTTGTATCCACAGACATATAAGACCTATTTCAATTAACACACACTCCACTATAACATGAGAGATATCAGAGCAACAGTGATCAAAACGTGATGATTCTTTATCTTCACCAAGAATACCTACAAAATTTTATGTCGTAGGTAGTTGCTTGTGTTTGTTTAATACAAGCAACTACCTACGACATAAAATACAGCACAGTGCCCTGTGCGTGAGCGTGTTGATCTTCTCACCTCGTGCCACGTGTTCGAAGTAAAATAAAGCCAACATTAGGCAAGACGAGTTTCACCCACATTTACCTTGGCTCGATTCACCTACCTCTCAAGCCTTCAACTTCTCGACGTTGGATCGCCGATATATGGCCAGCATCGTATAACATTTTTCAGTTACTCTATGGATGAAGATTCATAGTAGGTACCTATGAAGCTTACAGAATAGCTGAAACGTGCTATAAGTAATCATGTGTTTATGTAATTAAAATTGACATTTGTTGTCAAATGTCAATGTTGTCATCAGTCTGCCAAATATTATTTTCTGTTCTTTAATTTTGTAAATACTACCGAGTATTATCATATGTAATTTCTGTTCAGACTCTGTATAGTTATTCGCCATATGTGTTTAGAAGGACACATAATATATATTCCGCAAGATGATTGAAACTTGTTCGAAAAGATGCATGTTATTTGGAACCGTCTGTTTAGGAGTGTAAGTAGATCCCGATCGAATTAGTCCATGAAATTATATCTATGGCATCATGCAAACGTACACGAACCTATTTACTTCCTCCTTTAGCCCTAGAGAACTTTTAGAGTCCACATTGTTATACTCCACCGAGCTCTGACTCATTGATTTGGATTGTAACTATGAGTTTACCATATTTTGTTTAATTAGTACGTAATATGATGTTAATTTGGTTTCAGAATGACGATAGTAGTGTTGATATTAGAATCTCACTTAGCAGACTCTTTATCTGGAAGCCATAGAATGAAGAACAAGACTTTTCCTACAGAGAATAACTCAACATGTTGGCAGCATCAACCTTATACTATAATTAGTGAATGCCACCCTTGTTCAGGTATGCAATACATAATATTCGTCGGCCTCGATGGCGTAGTGGTCAGTGTAACCGACTGCCACGCCTGAGGTTGCGGGTTCGATTCCCGCACAAGTCAAACATTTGTGTGCATGAACATGAATGTTTGTCTTGGTCTGGGTGTTTCTATGTATTTATAAAAAAAGAAGTATATATGTATGTTTATCCATTGTCTAGTACCCATAGTACAAGGTTTGCTTAGTTTGGGCTAGATGGTGTTGTGTATATGTGATAGAATATTATTATAATAATAAAAGAAGTATTTTTTTTTATTTAAAGTCTTGGCCAGTGCTTGGACCTTGAGGTCTAGACACAACAACTTTATTATTATGTCTAGTATTCGGCTAATCAAGGACCTAAGTTTCAAGTTCCATACATATAATATAATATTTTAAGACATAATACTATTCTGGGCATTTAATAATTATAGGATATCTTTATATATATAATTCTTCTGTACGTGTGTTGACAGTGAACTCCTCCTAAACGGCTGGACCGATTTGAATGAAACTTTGTGTGTGTTGAAGTCGATTCGAAGATGGTTTAGATATGCCTTTTTTTTTCTCTTTTTTGCTCCTGTAAAAAAGAGAAAAAAAGCTGTCCCGACAGACGTTGTCCTCAACGTCTGTCGGGACAACTAGTATTATATAAAAAGCTGAGCCACTGATATTATTATGTGTTTCAAGACATTGAAGAATCAAAAGTTGTGCAAAGCAGATTTCACTGTTATAAAACAGAACTTTGCCTTTTCCATATATCCTATCGATGATATCCTTTGCATTTCAGTAATGTATGTATTACAAACAAAGGCATTGAAAATCAAAGATAATCAAAATTTGAATTATTTTTGATATAAATATTACAATGATACCACTCAAACTCAATCATTAAAAACGCAAACAAAAAAATTTGTTTGCATTTTAAAATGATGTATGAATTATTGCAACAAAAAATTTTAATTATGCCTTTCATTGCCTTCCAGATTTCGAAATAAGAAGTAAGAGCATAGGAGTGTGTATACACACAAGCTTCAAAGAAATATTAAAATGTGAAAACGGTGAAACAGTTACAAGAAGGTGACTAAATTATATTAAATAAACAAGTTTTAGGTACTTGCTCACTAGGGATCATGCCGTTTGAGGAAAATTACAAATGCATAATTAAGGGACACAAGATAAAACCAGATTAGAATGGTAATTTGTGTATTACACAAATAATTGACACACAGGTGAAGGTGGTTCTGCATTGAGTGTAGTGTATGTTGATACCCAAATAACATGTGATGTGAAGGCAGCAGTAAAATGTCTGTTTATTATAAAAAGCAACACAGCGATAATAGAAAGAAAGCTATTTTAAAGAAAATTACACAAGTTCTTTAAAAATCTATCCCTTTCTTATATTATTGACAAAAATCACACTATGGCTGATTTTTGTACATTAACCTCTCTATGATTGGAATTGCACACCTTATTAAAAACCTATTGTCTCTCTGTTAGGATGCTGCTGTCACTTAATAAGTTAATAGCCAAATGTTTAATCTATTTTGTTTATTTCTCTTTCAGCTGTGACAGAGTGGCTTACTTAGATGAGAGAGCATACTGGAAGTTCACAATATGGTCATTTGTGATTGGTGCAACCTCATCACTAGCTGTCATGTTGCGATTGCGAATTCTTAATTACCGAGCGAAACTAAGAGCGAGACAAGTTCTTAGCAATGGTTCCATTAATTAAACAGTAGAATATTTAGTTAGTTATCATGCAAATCATCAAATGGACAAATAATACATTATTATCATATCTTTAGACATTTACACCTAGTTTCTAACAGCAACAACCAATCAAGTCATTGAACATAAGTTGATGATTAGCCTTTTAAAAACTGTGTGGTGCCTCTGTGAATATCTATTTTCATTAAGGCAGATGTAGAAAGCTCATTTAAATGAAAACATTAATACTTTTGAACATGACATGTGTGTCTTCAGAATAAATAAGTAAGACATTCTTAAGTCAGCACTTGTAACATCATATAAGTAAATTGACTTTGTCATAACACGATTTTACCATCATAAGACTTTTTTTATTGTTCATTTTTAAAAGCGCACCAAATTGTTGACAGGTTTAGCATAAGTAACAATAATGTCATCATCATATAAGTCTTTATATTTTGTAGGTTTAATTTGCCATAGTGACATGTTCATGCAGCATACCTTGTTGTCTGCCGAAAATAGGTATTAATCTTAAAATATAAGTACAAGAGATTTTATCTTATTTGTTCATTTTTATTTATTTAACAATATTCAGTTAATGATATTTGTCCGTCACTGTAAAGGAGCTTAGTCCTAATGATGATAATAATTTAAAATAACTTTAAAGGCTGGTGATTTAATTTGCCAAAATGTATTATAAAATGAAAATGATAATCATTGTATATAAAAGTGCCTAACATCCCAAGTCCTTAAGATTAATAAACAGATTAGTAGCAAATAGTCAACTTCGACTTGAGGAACCGTTTGTGTATTTACAAATGGGACCATTTTTGTGTAAGATAATTTGTATAAAGGAGACTTTGCATAAGCAGAAGTGTCTACAATCCGAATTTTTGATTTTGACTATTTGCAACTAATCTAATGAGACTGTATGTAAAGTAATACCTACATTTAAATTTCTAAATATTCGTTATGATATAAATAGTCAATGTAATATCTGTTTAATAAATTATTTATTACAACAAAAGTATTTTCAACAGCTCACTTATAACTTTTACATTAACACTGTTCCCCAATAACCGATAACATTGCTTCATTGATATATTTGGAGGGAAACTGTAGTCTTCTGGGAATGCCATCAACATCAATACCTCTCTTGGTGTAAAATATCTAAGTTTTAATTCTTTCAATGACTCAACAAACTCACTGCTACCAACTTCAAATAAGTTTGCCTTGTTGTAAGACATTTTCACTACCTCTGGGCTGTTTTCAGTGAAGACTGATCCCATACCTTCAATGTAATGGGTATAGGCTTTTGTAAAACAATTGGACCTATTAGAATCTCTATGACAGATATCCAATATATTGCCGCATTTCAATTTCTTATCAGGAATTAAGAAGCTTTCATGAACATTATCTTCTAATATAGCATCTAAGTCATGTGGTGTACCATAGTCAGTAGGAAGCTTAGTAATCTGGAAAATAGAGAAAATATTCATCTTAAATTCAGAACTGGTACTACAATGGTACAATAGCAATGCAAATAGTTTTCCCTTTATAAGTTTAGTGATGTTTAACTGCTTATTTTTAAACAAATTTAATTCCAGACTAATCATGTAAACTTAGGGTCAGATAAAGATATGGCACACTTCCATAGTGTGCAAAAATTGCAGTGGGGCAAATAAATCTACTATTTAAAGGTTATTTTTTATTTCTTACAGAATAGGACACAGATTTGCATATGCCCAGGGCCTGTGAATGATATTTAATGTGATACATAAATGTATCCATTCACACCTTGAAAATGTAGTAGATAACATACTACTATCCTGATGTATCTGCTTATTATTAATTTTTTAAGCATAGAAGTACTTACTATTTCATCTTTCCTTTTAAAGGGCCAAATCAAATTATTTCTTCTAGCAATACAGTAATACCTAAGTCTAGAATTAGGTACTCCAACTGTAGAGGGGCAGAGTAAAAACTCTTGATAGTCAAAACTACATTCTTTCAACTTTTCTATGAACAAGTTTCTTACAGTTGAAATTTCAAAACCTTTTACATTTTCCATAAGAATATATTCAATACAATCCAATTGCTTAAGAATTTCAATAAGATATAAAAATGAGTTAGTTCTTGGGTCATTATGATCTAGATATTTTCCATTTCTTGTAAACGGTTGGCATGGAGGTGACATCAGTATTGTGTCAGCATTTAACTTTTTTATTTCTTGTGCCGTTATTGATTGTATGTTTCGGTTAAGTAAGTTTATGTCTGGAAAATTGTGTTGATAGACAGAATTTGCCACTGTGTTTATGTCCACTGCTGCTATTACCTCACCTGGCAAACCAGATTCTGAAAAATATGAATCTTATATAAATTACTTATATTTATTTAATGTTAGGCTAAAAATATCATAAAAACAAAATTAATATAAGAAATAATATTATTGAGTCTTTTTCAAAAGTGATTCAAGTTTTTATATTTAAAACCCTCTACATCATGGGTAACTTCATAAATATTGAAACAAATACTCGGAAACCACTTGTACTACCCATGCAGCACTAAGTAAATAACTGTTTGTTAGGTCACCAGTTAGTACCTACTGTACCTAAAAAACATACATCCTTATTTATAAAACACTCAGTAACACACTAAAGAATATACCAATGGTTTACTGATTAAATCTTATTTCATATATGTAGTGAATATTTAAATTGTTTTACTCAAGGGTTCTTGCTTGGTTTTGAGTGCCCATCAAAGCATAAACATTACTAATGAGTCAGTATATAACGTTTCATACTTATGTATAATTATAGAGACTCATTGTAACAGTACAAAGGTGAAGAAGTTGTAAAAACGGTGCTGTAAGAGTGATTTGCTACTTGTCTTATTGTCTAGTATTAACTACATGCATGGCTTGATACACTACAAAATGCCAAGTTTAATAGCTCTTAATCTTGTCTCTGATACATAAATGTGAATTCCAGATGTATATTCAATTGTCTACAAAGTTTAAACAGGAGAAAATAATATTAAATATTACATAGTAAACATACCATTCCATGCGCAATGCATGCCTCCAATGCCGCTGTACAACTCTAAGATTTTATGAGACATTACTATTTTTAGTTAGCATTCAATGCTTTATTCTGCCACGCATACCAATACCTAATATACCATGTTTACATTAATTTAACTTACAGGTTAAATTTATTGTCAATTTTGACAATGACCATGTTATACAGTTTAGTAATTAGTGATGCTCATATACGATTCCAATTCGATACCTATTGTTGAATTACCTATAAAGCCATAGATATAGTCTATTATGCAGACGTATTATACAATAACATTAGTTCGGTCTATCATTCTATGAAAATTAAACTTGTTAAAGCCGTATATGATGTATACGGCTTATCTGAACATTTTGCTACTTCATAGCAGTAGCGGATTCAATAATTGCAAAAAGCATGCTTTGTACATATGTATAAGTATCTAAGTCACCGTTATTTCCTATTTTTAATGACTTTATGTTGTCACCTTTAGAAAACCTGCGGGCGGAATAGACACAAAATAAGTAAATATCTTATGATCTTTGGCCAACAAATCAACGAATTATGACGTCATTCGTCTTAGTATCGTATAATTAATAAATATATTAATATTGTTTCTTTTTAAAATCGATTTTTAATATCGGTATCGATATGTTACATCTAGTCTAAAACTATAAAACGCAATTACGTTTCGTTTTCAATTTCCACTTTTCTTTATTACGGAAACTGAATTATTATGAAAACGAAGTCTTTTTTAATAGTAAAAACACAAACAACACATAATGCAAACAAATTGTTTAATGCTTTTGTTATCTACATCATTATACTTATTTTTTTAAACTTAGTTACTGTAAAATCGCAACTCTGTTGCAAAACCGATTAAAAAAGTCAGTCATGGCGGATCTAAAGAACGGGAAGGACGTGTCAAACGTCGGCGAGGGTGACACTGTTTCGAAAGATGTTGTTTATCTTGAAGAAACATTCTACATTCTTTCTAAGAAGAATTCAGTGTTTCGTGTTCAGCTTACGTCTAAAGGTTTGTCCTTAACTAAAGAAACAGATGGCAATTCAAAGGAGCAAACGATACTGCTACGCGATATCATTGGTAGTAAATGCATGAGGAGCAAGAGGCGTCGAGCTGGTGCCGGCTCATGCGTCTGCAGTTCTTTGGTCGGTAATCATCAGCTGAAAGTGGTTGACGAGAACAGTGGCGACCTCGATGAGAACGATATCAGTGCCTACCTGTACATATATGCCTACATCCTGAAACGCAGTCGCCGAACCTTGAAAAGAGAGAGGACTACAATAACATTGCGTTTCAGATCTTTCGATAAATATGAGGATAACAACAGGGAAGCGCAAAAATGGAGAACCACTATCAAATGTTTGATAGCCTGTCAGCCGATTACGTACTCGCCGCCGACAAACGATAAGAAATTACTTATCCTTCTAAATCCGAAATCAGGGCCAGGCAAAGCTAGAGAGATATTTCAGACAAAAGTAGTCCCAATATTGCAGGAGTCCGAGGTACCTTATGACCTCCATGTTACGAAATATGCACAGTATGCGCGTGAGTTTGTTCGTACGCGAAATGTGTACGGTTGGCGCGCAATTGTGGCTATTGGAGGTGATGGGGTGCTGTTCGAAGTGTTGAATGGCATGTTCGAGCGGCTGGATTGGCAGCAGGCTCTATCGGAAGTGCCACTCGCAATATTGCCATGTGGCTCTGGCAATGGTCTAGCAAGGACAGTCTGCCATTTATACAAGTAAGTACATCTTAAATGAGAATTATTTATTTCTTAATATGTTTTAACATTGTAAGATTCTGAATGGTTTGCAATGCAACATATTTTTATCATTAGCCGCATTTGTGTCCAACATTGTATTATTATTTGACTTTATGATCAATAACATATAAAATTTTGCATGGTATGAATCATTGAGGTGGACTCAACAAGACTAATGAACAACAATTTCATAAATTAAAGTGGAGTGGTGTGTCTTCATACAGTTTATTGACCTTGCTTTTGAAAAAGGTAAACCTCTGAAACATAATATATTCAAATCATTGGTGTTTTGATAATTGGTTATTAATTTAAAATATATAATTTACTAAATTGTATGGTCTTATCTTTCATTGTTTCAATGTTAATAATAGCTAAAGATAAGTATAGATGCAGATTGATAGATTGATAGATTGATTAGTGGTTGTTTGTTTTTTAATAGTAGAAATAGGTATACAATCTATTTAGAGCTGCATTTTGCTGGCCACACTCTTTATTTTTGTTATTATAAGCTTAATTTTATTCCATTTTACCTCTATGCTGACACAAGTAAATGACTAGGTATAATACCTACCTATAATGACATTCAGACCACACACCTCTCCTAAGGATTTGAGTATAAATAAAACTTAAAATGAATATGGTCATTATTTTCAGAGTTTTAAAATATTATTTTTAATTTCATAAAATATAAACAAGTTTTATGATTAGTCTATAATTTAATGTACTTAGTCTATTCCTACCCTCAGTGTAGACCTTTCTCTATTATGAGTTATTTAATCATTGATAATTAATTTTCCATATGGCCTGTTAGTATATTTTCTAGAAATCAGCAATTGCATGACAAGAAATCATTGTTGCTTAATTATGTTGTGGATACCATTACCCAACATTTTTTAATATCATGCTATAGTGGAGCAACTTTTTGCTTAAACCAGTTTAATTTTTTTTTATTTTATACTAATAACTGTTTTGTACCAGAAATTAGGGTGTGACTGACCAGTTTTAAAAATGCAATATAATTGTTTATGCATAATCTTTAATGATATTTAAAATTGATGATTTAATGTAAACATAATATTATTAAATCTAAATAGTTCATACTTAAATTAAACTAAATTACTGGCACAAGGCAGGTATTTACAGATATAAGAAATGAGGACTCTTCAAAATAAATTACAGCCTAAATTCTAACACTTATTTATCATATAAGTACCAGAAAATATACTAAAATATTTTAAGATACATATTTGCCTACTCAAATCAACATATTAATTAATCATCTACTAATCACATGATAAACTAATTAAACAACTATTATCAATTATTATCTAAAAGAATTATTCCTTATTATGATTGTTATTAAAATAATAATGAAATATCAATTAGGTTCTCGTTAGAATTTAATTGATATTTACACTATTTTGAATCTAATAACACAATATTTAGTGTCTATCCATCTTATAAGATTTGGAGACTGTTCTGACACTGTACATTACCTACAAGATTACGCTATATAATAAATAACATTTTTACTTAACTGCTTAATGTAAATACATAAAACAATAGACAAATGCAGACATACACTGTTTTAATATTTGAAAACAAGACATACAATATAGAAAAATGTTTACAATGAAGCATAGTCTGCAATAACACTCATAAAACTATTTTTATTACACAAGCATGCTTCCAGAATGCACGCTGAGAGACAAATTGTCATAAAATGTTGGATATACGCCCAATAGAGACAGAAATCGTGATGCAATTTTTGACAATAAACGTCTTATGACGCGTTTGTCACTAAACATTTTGGCGCGCAAACAGATATTACAAAAATAAAATAGCTAAGTAGTTTTAATACAAAGAAGATTATAACATGTTGGCCTTAAACTTATTATTTGGACTAAAATTCGATGTGAAACTTCACTTGTGTTCCATTAAAAAGCCTGTTTGGCATAAGGTTAGCAACTCAGTTCTTTATACAAAAATAAAAGAAAGTTCATAAAGCTTTTATGATTTACAACTATGTAGGGCATTCACATCGAACAATATTGAGAACAATGGCACACATTGCGATGTTTAAATATGATCGAATGCAATGCAATGCAAAAGACATAGTTAAATAAACTTATGATAGGTACTCAAAAGCCGATGTGAATCGTTGCCCGCAAAATTAAATGTAGATTCGTAATCTCGTAATTATTTATTGTAAACCATAGAAGCCTAAATCAATGCTAGACAAAATATTTGTAGTACTAACAGATACTTTGTCTGTTTTTTATAGTTTACTGCTAAACCGCTGAACCGATAAGTGTCGAATTTAATACGTGTAGCATGAAAACTTCGGCAAGACATGAAAGTAACGCGAAATTGCGGATAGTAGACCAGTTAAAGAGATGAATAAGAAAGTCTATCCATCCATCATTTTGTTCCATCTTTACGTTAAAAGTGAGTTACGTTAAAACCTAAGGTTAGCCAATATTCGGGCTTTTACAGTAATAGATATACCTTAATAAAAGACGTGTAGCATAGGTAAATTAATAAAAGGAAAACATCCCTATTATAGCATTTCATGATAATAGCTTTTAAAATACGCATAATACACCACGTAGGCGGCACTCGGTGCTGGCGGCTGTTTGTGACTATATGAATAAGTAAACAGAATAAGCAAAAAAAAAAATTACTATAGACGACCTTATCGGTATTCAATCGATCCGATCTTTGACATTCAACCTTCGGACGGACAGGATAAGTGCGTCATTGTAGCCGCTGAAATAAGATCGTTATTATTATCTGTTTCACTGCAGGACTAGACGCAGACATTAGCGTAAATAAGAGAGAGAAAGTGCTGTCTCTATCCTGAAATTGTCTGTTGCCCTTACTAGGATGTTAATAATGAACTCAAAATTCTACGGTTGTTTGTTGGCCATTTCTATTTACGGGCAGCTCTGAAAAACAATCCTAAATACACCAATACATGCATGCATACTTGATGTCTTGCAGTCCAGTTGCCTGCATTTTTTTTCATGCAAAAATGTTGGAAAATGTATGTGGCCTTTTTATGATAATCATGGCCTTTAGACATTCGCAATATCAATGGTATAAATCGCGTGTTGCCAGTCCTGCAAAAAGTAGTCGATACTTCAGGGCGACGGCCTGCGTTCTTGTTGTAGCGTTTTAATGAGCTCTGACAACATTATTCAACTTAACGGTACGCGGTACAAGATTATATGCTGCGATCTTCTGAATATTAGACTCTCCAGTTTGCTCTGAGCTTCCATTTTAAACTGCCGTTGCTGATTGCTATTTGTGTTCCATGTTATATAGCTTATTATATTATCAAGATGCAATCGCAATAGCAGAGATAACATGCGCACGTTTGATATGGAGGAAACTTAAAGTTGAAATGAAAGAATGTGATGTGTTTTTGCGTAGGACGCACCAATTCTGAGATATTGGTGCCAATTCTGTTGTACAAAATTCTCTAAGCTTAACTAAAAATCACAAAAATTTAGTTTAGTCCTCTCAATTGACATTTCGTATTCTGAAATCGGTAAAAGGGACAGGACTAAAAAAAAATTTTGTGATTTTTAGTTAAGTTTAGATAATTTTGTGACAACAGAATTGGGACCTTTGTTAATACTCTAAAAAAAAATCGTGGAAGTGTGACGATGACGCGAGCGATTCCATGTTTTTTGTTCACCTAAGAAGTATTTAACGCGCCTAAAGAAGTTTTCGTTTCAATAACCTCTGCATCTTTTACTTACCGAGGAAAACGTATTAAAGTTGTTTGTTTTGTAAGAATTTGATATTGACTCCGAATAATTGGTATCTACCAATCTGCCACTCGTAACTCTTTTACGTAACGTACTTTTACCATCACTATTCCATAAATAACATCCATAGATTTTCTCTTGCTCTTTGCCCTTTGAAGCAGTATAATTGATCGTTCACGTCGCCGTCGTAGTGGATTAAAACTGCGCCGAGCGCTACGTATAATAAAATTCGCCGAGCGTAAGACGCGGTTCGACTGAATGACAGAGCTCGATATTCAAATCGGCGCGCGGCCGCCATAGTAATTTTTTGATAAATAAGTATCTTTATTGTCAACCAATAACTTAAATATTTGGGACGGACAAATTGTAATATAACTATTTATATTTCGTTTAAGCTGTAAAATAGGATAGATTTCTACTGTTATAATCTAAAAATCACTTAATACGAGCTTACGTTTTTGCATTTTTGGTGCAAATTTGCGTAATTTTGTATGCGAAACTATTATTTAAAGTTTTTAACACGGAGTAATTGTAAACACATTCATGGTTATTCTAAATATATATTTTATATTTGTATTAAACAAAAAGTGTTGAGTTTATCAACTTAACTGTGACCGCCTGTTTTGGCACATTGCGCTCGGCGCAGTCTTAAGTCGTCGCCACACCACTGCCCCTACGCCGAGTGTTGTCCCTTCGAATCCCACACGGTACAAAAAAATGTGTGATCCACAAATTATTGTTCCGAATCTGGGTATTCTTTGTGACCGTTGTTTGAATGTTTGTCCGTCCCGTGCAACACACGAATTATTTCTTAAGCGGGAGTTGTATTTTCACGGCATACACCCGTTTCATTCGTCAAGGTATAACATCGTAGACAGTATGTAAACAGCGGCCTTATGTGGCGTGTGACGATGTTGCCCACCTTCACTCGTAATATCAATTATCCAAAAAGTGCATCTAGGTATAAAGATGTCTTACAGCGTAGCTCTTTGATGTTGAACTTGCAGGTCATAGATATAGTGTTCTGGTAAATAAATTCAGTTATGTCAATTAATTATACTCAACCTACATGAGTATACTGCAAAAATTAAACAGAGTTGTACTTGGTGATAAAATGTGTTCTTATCTTTTAATATCACTTACCGTGACTTCGTCCGCGTGAAATACAATTTGCTCACGACTTCAATTACGTGGGTCAAATTTCCGGTTCTAGGAAATCTAATATATACTAATACTAGCTTTTGCGCGCGGCTCCGCCCGCGTGGTACCTACATCAATAAAAAGTAGCCTATGTCCTTCCCCATGTTTTAAACTATATCTGTACCAAATTTCATCTAAATTGGTTGAGTAGTTTAGCCGTGAAAAGGTAACAGACAGACAGACAGAGTTACTTTCGAATTTATAATATTAGTAAGGAAGTAAGGATTATAAAGCTAAAGAGTTTGTTTGGTTGAACGCGCTAATCTCAGGAACTACTGGTACGATTTGAAAAATTCTTTTCGTTTTGGATAGCCTATCTATCGAGGAAGGCTATAGGCTATATAACATCACGCTACGACCCACGGGGGCGGCGCAGTAACGATAAACGCGAGTGAAACCGGGGGTACATCTAGTATATTATACTAATATTATAAAGCTGAAAAGTTTGTTTGTTTGAACGCGCTAATCTCAGGAACTACTGGTCCGAATTGAAAAATTATTTTTGTGTTGGATAGCTCATTTATTGAGGAAGGCTGTAGGCTATATAACATCACGCTACGACCCACGGGGGCGGCGCAGTAATAATAAACGCAGATGAAACTGCGGGCACATCTAGTTCTAGATAGATCGTGGATTACATTCTACAACGAACCCTAAGTTAACATACTGTAAAAACCGCTTTATGCAGTGGTCCGACCGCCGGCGAGAAAACGACTATCGGCGATTTTCTCTCTCAAGAATCGCACAATTAAACGACCACCGCACCGTGTAAACGAAAGAGATGCATAGGTATATTAAAAGTTGCTCTCTGACTGTTCACACTGCCGGCGACGACACGCTTTACTAGTTTTGTCGCTGAGCGACAAGAGCTTTCAAAAATAAACTCGCTCAGCGATACTCGTTCAGCGATGCTCGGTCGCTTCATCATTTCTTTTCATGATAATCATGATCATTTCTAAACAGTGCGGCTTTGAAAGTAGACGTATGGATATCAACAAATCATTGCAACTCTCATTGTTGTCTAGTTCAGACGACGATGATGATGTATTTTACGATAGTCTTGTGTAGTGGCAGCGCCAACTCTGTAAAAAAACGGAAGAAAATGAGAGGGAAAAAAAGACGATTTTAGATGCAAAATTTGTGGTGGCGCGCGCAGGTTTGCGCAGGACTGAGCGCCCGCGGGCGAGTGGCGCGAGTAATCGCACACTCGCTTATAGCCCGGCGACAAAACTATCGAAACTACACACTCGCTTCCCGCTGATTGTCAACTCGTTTATAGTTTCTAGTTCTACTAGTTTCTCGTTCATCGTCGGCGGTCGGACCACTGCCTAAAAATCAGTATGAATAGTTTTACATGATACCGAAACAAACAGACGGGTCATAAATAATTATTTTGGGATCAGACCTTACCAAATATTCGAAACCAATTAATAATATAATTTATCAGTTTGTGATGTAGCGAGAACTTGACACCCGGATAAAGATAAATTTGCGTATTAAAAGCATTTTCCTGTTTTCGCCTCCTGCAAGAGTGCAAAATGTTGTCTCCATTAACGAAATTATTAATCTTAAGATAAAACATATTTTTATTTTTTAATCTTAATAAAGATTGGATTTGATTGATTATACATTCGGCCTTAAAGAAAAGTAATTTTAGGCATTTTAAATGTATCTTTATCTAGCTACTACTTGCTGCCTACGTGTACTGTACTGTAACAAACGATTTTTATATCTTTACTAGATGTTCCCGCGGTTTCACCCGCGTTTATCGTTACTGTGTCGCCCCTGTGGGCCGTAGCGTGATGTTATATAGCCTATAGCCTTCCTCGATAAATGAGCTTTTCAACACTAAAAGAATTTTTCAAATCGAACCAGTAGTTCCTGAGATTAGCGCGTTCAAACAAACAAATAAACTCTTCAGCTTTATAATATTAGTATAGATTCAAACAAAACATAAATAACAATACTTCTATAGCATACATCTGTAATCTATTAACATTTTTATTTCAGTGCCAACTTTATAATGTTGGAAGTTAAGACAATAAGTAATCCTGAAGCTAGCTGTTATCATAAATGTCATCAAAATAGATCCAGCAATTTAAAAGCGTAATTAATATTGTTTGCGTGCTAATCTATGGAGATATGTCATTTTCGAACGGCGACCATAAACAATATTTTTAATTGTGATGTCATGCGTAGAAGTCATTGTGAACCAATTATTTTCGTAATAGTCGACATTAAATGTATGTAGTGCGAATAAAAAATTGGTATTATTGTTGTATAATCGTTCAGCTGGAATAAGAAACTTGTTTTCTAAATTTCATTAAACATACTTCTTGCTTTGTTGGTCTCGGATTTAAAGCAACGCTTGCGGTGTCTCGATCGTTCTACAGCTTATTTTTATTTTTTTTAATTTTGCTCGTCAAAATGACCACACTCCACCTGATGGTAAGACTTGGACTTAAAACATAACTTACGAAATATAGATGTGTTTCATCTCTGCCTACTCATTCGTAGATATGATACACTTTAGTTAAGCTTAAAGACGTAGGTATGGGTCTCTATGTATTATCTTTTGTTAATTGTACACCATTTTTGTTTGTTGACAAGTAAGAAAACATTAACTATAAAACCTCTCCTACTAATTATAAAGAGGAAAGATTTGACTTTTTGTTTGTTTGTTTCCAAGGGTTTAACTCAAAAACTATTCAACCGATTTGAAAATTTATTTCGCCATTAGAAAGCTTTATTATCACCGAGTAACATAGGCTATATTATACGCGAGCGTAGCCGAAGTAAATAAATAGTTTGTCACCAGGCGCGTAGTATACTTGTTTGCCTCCTTAACAGTATAAAAAGGTTCACACAAATGACTTATTATCAGGTTATAATATGCTTAGTTAACTAATATTATAAATACCGATATGATTGTTTGTTTGTTACGTTTTTGTACGCCTACCAACGCCAACTACTTGACCGATTATCGTGCAATTTTGTGTTTTAGGGGTACAGGAAAGGACATAGAGTACCTTTCATCCAAAAATGTACTATTCCCGAACGAGTAAGGCCGCCGGCCGCGGGAAGAAGCTAGTTTATCATAAAATATTATGGTTATGTTTTTGTTTAACCTTTTTTTTTTAACGTACAATGGACCTCCCGGAATACCGACTAAACCTACCACGGTGTTCCTCAACAAACCACTGTCGACGGGGCCGCGCGAATCATTTTCACATGCAGTCGCGACCCCGCCGAGGTTACGGCCCGCCGTATGAAACGGCAGGCCACTACACAAAAGATCTACCCGCTGGTACCTTCTACATATTCCCTACTGTCCCCCCTCTAGAGGGGAGACGGACTCGACACAGAGGCGCGCGTGGGAACACGCACGCCGCCTCTCGGACCTGGTGCTGAACGGATGGCGGGCAGGCCCACAAAGCCCGCCACCCCCAGGTTTTTGTTTAACCTAACCTAACCTAACACTCTCTAGACCGAATAGTCTGATAATAAAAGTTTTAAATTTGAAGTTTGAATTTAACCTGTCTCAATAAAATAGTTAAGTATAGGGTAAATGAGCAATAGTTAAGCTAATAGTGTGCTATTAGCGTTCTGGCTGATAATGACACTTATATTCTAACAGTTTCGTGACAACGATCGCCTTCGCCGATAAAACGAAATTAATAACAATAATAATATATTTGTAATACGCATAAGATAACGAAATCGATAGCAATGAAGATGCGTATCGAAATGAAACTTTTGATTTGTCAACAAACAACCTCATCACAATGTCTTATTTTTGTTTAACTGCAAAACATTCTACTTTTAGTATTAGTCCATAAATAAAGAGTAAATGAAAGTTTGTTGTTGTTTAGATTTTTGTTACTGAATCACGCGTAAATCGTTGAAAAAATTTATATGAAGCACATATCTGAGGAACAATTTTATATGAAAAATGTCTTTATGATAAGTTTTCGGGATTGATACAGGATTTCTTTTAGGTATGAATTCAGGTGGGATTTACATAATTTCAAGGCTAGGAAGTAGTAGTTATTGAATGTAATTTTTCACTTTTAACCTGTCAACTCAAAATCAGACATAATTAAAAACCTAATTGTGTCTGGCCGCCGCGCGCAGATGTGCCGCTATGACTCAACAGGTTAAGGGCGCCAATCTTCAAAATGATGATTTTGATGCAAAATCTGTTTAAAAATTTTGCTTTGAAGACAAAACAAGCATACTTATTTTTCGATCGACGCGAGACAGCAAAAGTGACTCTACTATAAGAAATAGACTTACTTTCGCTGTTCTTTTGAGTATCCGAGTTACTTTCGCTGTTACGAATTTATAATACATTCTCACTGTTTGTCGCTTGTTTGTTTTCACGGCTTTGTGACATTTTCACAGTTAATCCGCTGAACGAATTGCCATGAAACTCTGTATTAAACTCTGAGAAACGAGATTGGCTACCGAAAATAAATAGGAACGATGGCTAGGTAGGTAACAACTAGTATGGAATTTTCTCCTCATATTTTAGGTAATGCGGGTAACCTAAGACAGGTCTGTGTGGGAAACCTTGGGGGAGGCCTACGTCCAGCAGTAGACGTCTTTCGGCTGAGATGATGATGATTTTAGGTAATCAAATTTGGTGTATATGAGGAATGTGATGAAAGTGAATGAAGCCAGAGAAGTGTGTCAGGATCGTAGCAAATGGAAATCCGTAGTCTCTGCCTACCCCTCTGGGAAACAGGCGTGAATCTATGTATGTATGTATGTATAAATTTGCCTAAAGAACAAAACAATCGTGTTATTATAATTATCATTACTGATGCTTTAATCGCAGGTTCGTAACAGTCGCTATGCATACTAAGAATGAACAAAGATATTGTAACGTATTATGTATGCTATTGATAAATGATGTATAACTTTTGTTTTGATAAAACGATAACCACATGGATCTTATAATACACTTGAAATATTTCCGGCACATTTGAAGTACGTAGGAGTAAATATTAACGCACATGTTACATTCATGTAATATGCGGACCGGGTCTCTTTGCAAGCGTAGCGAGCCCCGTACGGACTCCGTTTATTTCTTTAATATTTGAATTGGAAACTTCTTTAGGCGCGTTGAGCACTTCTTGGGTGAACAAAAATCATAGAACTCGCGTCATCGTCACGCTTCGTCTTCGTCACGCTTCCACGCTATCCATTTTTGAATTATTTTAGAATTAACAATATCTCAGAAATGGTTCGTCCTACGCAAAAAATAACGAAATTTTGACTCCCTTAATAATATCTAAGAGAGTATCGGGAATGAGACGCACCACCTTTTTTTTTTGTTTTCTTTTTTTGTTTATGAAGAAGTGTTTATGATCAAGGATTAAAGAGTTCTCACTTCTATCGGCAGTCTCCAAACACGGCCCCATTTTTTTTTTAGATAGCCTGCCTCCGCGCTCCTCTCAAGTATTAATTCCTGTATCGCGGGGAACTTTACAAACATTCAAACAACAGGCACAAAGAACATTCAGATCCGAGATAACCATTTATGGATAACACAAATTCCGTGTGGGATTTGTATCCATAACACTCGGCGCAATGGCAATACGTCATACGTGCAGTCAGATTAACTCTATCTTTTTTTTTGTGGCAGGCAAAGTTTATTTTAGTTAAAGTTTTAGTTGGACTCCGTTCCGCTTGACTATTTCTCGGTCATTACTCTTTTGCAGTGGAAACAGAGCTTTACTTCTAATATATGATAACAGTCACATATTTAATATGTCATGGATAACTATATAACTTGTTTTGTGCGAAATAAATGAATACGTAACTTTCCAATTGCATTGTGACTTTATTCTGGTCTAGCAATTTTTTATCTGGTTGAATAACTGATGACTTGCATGTCTGCGTTTGATCTCGCGTACTAGATAATGGAATTTTTGACTGCACGAATGGAAATGCTACGATCATTGCGCCGAGTGTTGTGGGTTCGAATCCTACACGGGACAAAACTTTGTGTAATCAACAAATGGTTGTTCCGTGTCTGGAAGTTCTTTGTGTTCGTTGTTTGATTGTTTGTAAAGTCACCCGTGACACAGGAATTATTACTAGTGCGGAGTTGTCTTTTTAAAGAAATAGTTATATAAAGTGGTGTTCCCTCCATAGAAGCCTAGAAGACTGGCTTGCACTAAGATACAATTTTTCATAATTTGTCGGCTTTTAATAAGAATGTAACATTACTTAAACCGTTTATTAATAGAGTTCGCTTCTTTTTTTATTTTTTTTTATTGCCATTGGTGGCATACGAGCAAGTGGCCCACCTGATGGAAAGTGGCAACCGCTGCTCGTGGACTTCAGCAATGTCAGGACACAGTAAAGTCGCTGCCTACCGTGAAAGAACTCTCTTTAAACCTCGTTTGAAGAAGGACATATCTTTAGGCTTTTCGTATTGGTATTTATTTTAACTACATTAAAATAGGCTTGGCCTCCTATGGCCGCGTGTGTCTAAGCACACCACTGATTATGTGAAGATAGGTACAATGTATCACTGTTTATTATATAGCGATGAGTAAAAGCCATTTTTTGTTATTCGTATCGTGAATCGTTATCTTTAACACAGTCTCACGCCTTTTTCTCTGAAAAGATAGAGATAGCGTATTGCACCTACATTTCGCCAGCTGTTCTTAGTTACCACGTAATACTATGGCGGTCCTATTGCCGTCTGCCGGTCACAGTTCAAAACCTTGTAGAAGACGTAGTAGCGGTCTACTAAGAATTTCGTAACTGAAAGCCCCAATAGCACTTTCCGGTCCCGGGTATCGAACCCTCGACCTCATTTATAGTAATCGCATTAACTAGGTACAGCTGCGCCACCTAATCATATTTTATTTTTGACTAGCTGACCCGCGCAACTTCGTCTGCTTCATATAAGAGAATTTCCCCCGTTTTTGCAACATTTTTCATTGCTGCTTCGCTCCTATTGTTCGTAGCGTGACGTTATAAGCCTATAGCCTTCCTCGATAAATAGCCTATCCAACACTAAAAGAATTTTGCAATTCGGACCATTAGTTCCTGAGATTAGCGCGTACAAACAAACAAACTTTTTAGCTTTATAATATTAGTATAGACGATCTTCTGTTTTCAATAATGAATCTATGAATGGGATGCCAAGAACTTGGTCGAGTTCAACGCCAAGAAGACCCAGGCATGTCCGTTGTCAACAAAAAAGTCTCCGTTCCTTCCCCTCCCTTCTCTGAAGAACACTCCACTGGTAATACGTGACAGCCTCTCCATCTTAGGTATGGATCTTTGCCGCTCCCTTAATCAGAAAACCTATATCGAGAGCGTCATTAAGCAAGCTTCGCGAAAACTCGGAGTTCTGAACAGGGTGAGGCGGTTCTTCACGCCTGGGCAACTGTGCCTATTGTATAAGGCACAAGTGCACCCTTGCGTGGAGTACTGTTCTCATCTTTGGGATGGCTCCGCGCAGTACTTGCTGGATGCTCTCGACCGGTTACAGCGGCAGGCTGTCCGTATCATCGGAGATCCAGAGGTCACGAGTTCACTGGAACCTCTGCAACTCCTTAGGGACATTGCCTCATTGGCATGTTTCTACAGAATATACCACGGGGAGTGCTCTGAAGAGTTATTCCACCTTATCCCGCCCTCCCCTTTCCTATCCAGAACAACGCGTGCTGGGCTGAGATGCCATCCTTACACGGTAGAGTCGATTAGAGCGCGTACCAAAAAGTTTGGGTCCTCATACCTCTGCCGAACGACCAAGGCATGGAATTCTCTGCCAAGGCACGTGTTTCCTTCTTCCTTCAATCCTGGGTACTTTAAGCGGGGCGTGAAAAAGCATCTTCTCAGGCCGTCAAAGTAGAGACCTCAACATCGCCTCGGCTACTGTGGGGGCGGTGTGGAGGCCACTGCTCTTAGACCACACGACTGCTTACCATTAGGTGGAGTGTGGTCATTTTGAGGAGCAAAAAAATATATATATTTATAAATTTAATTGGATTAGTCTTACACAGTTAAAGTATCAGCTTTATATTTCCTGGCACATTCGACTTTGTACCTTAGTATTTTTAACATGCACTTTATACATTTTAAGAGATAAGCGCGCCCACTCTTTGAAATCCTTTCTAGAAATTATATTATTCGCAATACGAATGCAGGTATAATTTAAACGTTATAATAATAATAATAGTATTTTTTTTATTTTTGCTTCAAATGTAATACACAAAGACATTACATAATATAAATTAGACCAATGCACATTTCACCCGTAATACAGGTACATGTTTTGTAAGAGAAGGGATTTTGTAATTTTTACAGGCTCAATCTTACTCAAAATTCAAAATTTATTGCTTTCCTCACTCCTTTAGTAACCTACTAAAGAAGTGAGGAAACCTACTCCTCCTTACCTCCTTTAGTAACCTACCAGATTTTGCGCGTAAATGGGTTTGTTCCGCATTCGTCCCTCATGTTTCGTCCCAAACGTAGATATACGCATTCGTCCCAAAATTGTTCCTTATATGCCCCTAAATTTAAGTAAATATTTATTTCTTAATATAATTCCTGTTTCGTCTCAAATTATGTTCCTTTTCTGTCCCTGTTTTTGTTGTGTGGAGAATTTTGTTGTACCGTCAGAAGACATTTTAAAAAACCTCGTTGATCTCTCGGCAAAACTTTGGGCTGATGATTGCATCACATCACGAGCCTGACAATGAAAAGATTTAAAATAAGTAATTTTAACCATGTCTAGTTTTGCTAACCCTATACACAAAATTGTAGGACGATAAAGGAATAATTTAAACAGAGTGGCGACTGGCGAATGAGGAACAATTTGGAACGTGGGACGTAATGAAGGGGCAAATGCGGAACAAACCCGTAAATGTTAGGGTAAGATCCTGAGAAGTACCTTTAAAGCCGTATTTTTGTGAACAAATTTTCAAATGTTGATTATCTAGAAATGCTTGAATTATTGTCTAATATCTCTCTCTCTCTTCTAAACTTTGGCACACGTCATATTAAACTTATATATTCAGTTTGTTGTTGTTAAAGTTCAGATATTATTAATCAAACATATACATAATATTTAGATTAGGTATAAGTCATCCTCATAAACAACAAGTAATCTGAGATCGTTGTTTGCAACGGAAGTATAGACAATGGTGTATTTATTTCACACGTTTAAATCATTGCGGAAAAATAATACATTTATCATGGTCATATTTTATATAAGTTAATAGAATTAAAAATATAAATTATGTATCTACTAATTATATTATTTTATGATCATTGTCTGCATCTGCACGTTGCGCAGTGGCGGAGTGGTTTTAAAACCGACATCTCGTCATTATTAATACGGCGGGAGCAGCTAGTTCGGTCTAAGTCAAAAATCGATCAAGCGTTGGACTCGAACACCAAGGTTTCCGTACCATCTTACAAGAGTCCGACTCGCACTTCACCGGTTTTACCTATTTGTTGTTATAGCGACACTAGAAATATACACTTTGTGAAAAGTTCAACTCTACCTATTACGGTTCATGAGATACAGCACGTTGACAGACAGACAGACGGATAGCGGAGGCTCAGTAATAGGGTCACCCTTTGTGTACAGGAACTTAAAAACTGCTGGTTCGACTGCATTTTATATTTCACTAGCTGTGCCCGCGGTTTTAAACGCGTTAATGATTACTGGGCCGCCCCCGTGGGTCGTAGCGTGATGTTATATAGCCTATAACCTTCCTCGGTAGATAGGCTATCCGACAATAAATTAATTTTTCAATTCGAACCAGTAGTTCCTGAGATTAGCGCGTTCAACCGAACAAACAAACTCTTCAGCTTTATAATATTAGTATACATAGTTTATAAGTATTTTAAATTTATGTACTTTACGTGTCTATTGCTTCAATGACATTGATAAAATAGAACACAGACAAAAGATTATTTTTATATTAAGTACCTCATTTGTTAATACTTGTAGGTACAGTCAGCAATGCAAGTCGATACACAGTTGCGAGATTTCGATTGCTTTTATCTTTCAAGTTATAAAGAAAGTGAAATTGTATCGTAGTTTAATAATACAAAAGAATAATTTACTTTTATTTATAAAGTACTTTTACAATGTTAAATGTTCAGCTTCTTATGTTGTTGTCTGTACATACTGTTACTTGCATAGTAATGATGTACAATTTGTATTCGAAATAATTATATTCGAATGTGTTGATAGCACTATACATATGCTAAAGTTACGTACGTTGCGCCGTTGACCCGGAAACTTGACTAAGTCAAATAAAACATTAATAGAGATACAGAGAACAGATTTATATGTTTTATTAATTATATACATATACTAGTGACCCTCCCCAGCTTAGCCCAGCTAGTACAAAACCTTAGCAAATTATACATCAAACCTTCCTTATGAATCACTCTGTCTATCAGTGAAAATTGCATGAAAATCCGTTCAGTAGTTTTTGAGATTATCGCGAACAGACAGATCAACGCGGCGCCAGGAACTTTGTTTTATAATAATGATGTAGTGATGAATGATGATTAGATTAGTAGCGATAGTAGGGAGACTGTTAGATACGTGGCCATCTCGAGTTCGATCCCAAGCCCTACTTATGATTTTTCGAAATTATGTGCGTATTTAATGGTAAAATTTTAGCTTGCTTTGACAGCTAGAGAATTTATTTATACATTGTAACGAAACTTGTATGAAATTAAACTACTATATACGGATTTTATCGCGTTGTTTATTTGACACTTAAACAACGCAATAAAATCCGTATATAGTAGTTTAATTTCAATGAATAACATTCGCGTAAACAGAAGACAATATTATGAAACTTGTATGTCTGAGAATTCTCCATAATGTTCTCGAAGATGTGTGAAGTCAGCTAACCCGCACTATGCTAGCGTGGTGGACTGTGGCCTAACCCTTCTCACACTAAGGTGCCACACCCGGATCCCATATCAAGAAACAAGTCGTTTTAACTACGGACAATTAATATCTGACACATATTCTATAAAAAACATGATTATAATTGTTTGTGGCTAAAACGACTAGTTTTTTAATATAGGACCCGGGTTTAAGAAACGATCCGTGCCCAGCAATAGGACGGTTTATGTGCAGGGTTGATTATTATTATATTTATTATTAATATTATTATCTATACATTCTTGAATAAATAAATAATAAATTGTGTCAAATTCATGCAATTTCGTATATACGTTTGCAGGGATACAGAATAGGACATTGGATACTATTTATCCAGAAAAAAGTACTGTTCTAGAGGGATAGAAAATTATCGATAAAATCTAGATTAATACAAGTGGTTATACATTGTTTTATAGAATTTCGTTTTACATAATTTTTTTCTCATTTTATCATTTCATAAATAAATTCAACTTAATGATATTTTTATTTTTGAAGTGAAAATTTCTTTAGCGGCGTTGTGCACTTTTTTGTGATGGGTAAAAAATTTTAAACTCGCGTCAGGACACGTGACCTGATCGAAAATTCGTAAGACGGAGGGAGAATTGTCATGTTTGTGTAAGATAGCGCAATAAATTAATATTGTATTTTACTACATAAATGATAGTACTTTTATACTGATAATTAAAGCAATTCGTGCAAAATTATTCCCTAATCATTCCAAAATATCAAAAATGCATGTTAATATTCAAGTTTTCACTTCTGCAGGCACTCCCAGAGTGCAACCAGTTGTTTTTTTTGTTTTCGTTATTCTTATCATAGAAAAACAAATCAAATATTCTTTATCCTCATATTGTTTAGTTAATTTTTTTTGTTTGTTTGTATAAATACATCATTTGTTTCTAGCACTTGCCAGCCGCTGCCGCGGCACGGTCGCTTTGCTCGCTCGGCTCGTGCATTATATGGTCGCAGTTCTAACCTAACCTACTATTAATTGTAACTAGCGGTCGCCTAGTGCTCGAAATTCGACCAACTGACATATATTATGTCATGTCATTATACTCCTATATTGATATATGTAACCATATTTACGCGCTTCGACTGCGTGTGTCAAATGCATGGTTGTGTGCGTGTAATGTTTTTTCATTAATTTAATGTATTTATTATACATATTTTATATAAATATTAGCATTCGTCACTTCTTCTCTGTATAAACTATAAGTGTGCGAAATTTCATACTCCTCCGTCCGCCCAATTTTCGTAAAAAGGGATCCAAAGTTTTCGCTTCACGTATTAATATATAGATAAAATACCATGGAAAATTCAAACCAACATTTGTTAAAAATCATTCTACCGTTTGATAATTTCATTAAATAACAAAAAATATTTAAACATTTATTGAATTGTGTTTCGATGAAATATGTTTCATTGAAGCCAATAGTCGTTGAAACAATAATATTCGAAATAACTACAAGGACCAAATACTATATGAAACATTTTCTGCGAAACGAATTTCTATGAAACTGTCTGCGAATGAAGGGAACACCAATACGAGTGAAGTCGCAGGCAAAATTGTTTCATATTTTGGCCGCGTCGTACCATTACGCGACATTAGTTTATTTGTCTTTGTAAGGCATGAGTAAGCAGTACAATAGAATGGAATACTCGGAGTTCATAGTGCCAGATGACATCACTTCACTAGTAGTAACGATAGTCTGTTTTGATTAAAGTTTATAACATAACTACGTCAATGTATAAATTGTCTAGCAAGATGGTAATTCCATACAGATAAAAGCAACGATGATTCATTTTTATTTAGTTGGTATAATATTTTCTTAGATGTTGATATTAGTCGGGTCTTATTCTCTCCTTCGGTCTCCCCGTGACACTGGCTGCTGAAAAGCAACCGGAACATGTAAACCTAAATCTAAATAGTTTAATAAATTTAAATGGTAGTTAATTTAAACTTTATAAGTTTAATATTTTGAAAATTATGTGTAAATCCTATCTAATATTATAAATGCGAATGTGAGTTTGTTTGTTTGTTTATTGCATACCACGCTTTAACTTCTCGACCGATCAGCTGTAAAGCTGTTTAGTTTCAGCGTGTCTTATTGTCATTACTACTACAGGTATTAAAATTGACTGTCCAGATGGCTTAGTGGATAAGTTGCGAGTCTTGTCGGTTCGTTCTTCACAGGAGACAGAAATTTATGTGACTCATAACAATTTTTTTTATGCTATAATATGGCAAACAAGCATACGGCCCACTTGATGATAAGTGGTCACCGTAGCCTATGGGCGCCTGCAATACCAGAGGCATCACTTGCGCGTTGTCGACTCTTTAGAAAAGGAAGTGGGAAGGAGAAGGAGCGGAAAGAGGGAAAGAGGGTGATTGGGCCTCCGGCACTCTCATTCACCGAACGAAACACAACAGTAGGAATACTGGTATTTCACGTCGATATTCTGTGAGAGGGTAGTCCTTCCCCGGTCGAGCCGGGCCATTCATGCTGAAGTCAGCGAGGCTCTACTACTCATTGTTCCAAGTCTGGGTGTTCGTTTTGTCTGTTGTTTGATTGTTTATAAAGATCCCCGCGACTCTAGATTTATTCCCAGTTCGGGAAGGTGTCTTTATACAAGCAAGAAAAGAAATAGTTAATACCTAAAAGTTCTAAAGCTTTTTGTTTAACCTATTGAGTCGCAGTGGCACATCGGCGACCAGCCAAAAGCAATAGGTTTTGAATTATGGCTAGCATTCCAAGAATTGACAGGTTAATTATAGAAACTTCCTGTCTGATTCTTAAAATATATTTGATTTAGATACCTAATTTGTTTTCTTTAGATAGTCATCAGCATACTAATAACTCAAATCATTTTATATGATTTTTGTTAATTGATACTTAATTAAGTTCATTAGCAGCATAATTAAATAGCTAAGTTCAAATCAAGCTAACGAATACCATCGGCTTATAATTCTTTCGGTTGAATTGCCCAATTTTGCTTGCATTAACCATTTTAATGCACCAGTGATCTTAATAATCGGAACGAATTGCGGCCATGTTTTTTATAGACATACTAGCTTTGCTTGCGGCTTCGCTCGCGTAAAATATAGCCTATGTTACTCGGGATAATAAAGCTTTCTAATACTAAAGAATTTTTTTTAATTGGTGGAGCAGTATTTGTGTTAAACCCTTACAAACAAACAAAAATAAAATCTTTTCTCTTTATAATATTAGTTTCACAATATACAGGTTGTCCGGTAATTAATGGATAACCTTGAAATGTCTTATAGTAGATAGCTGATAGCCGTTCAGAAAATAGAAGAAAAATAAATAAAAAATAATAAAAAATAGCTAGTCATACTTTTGACTGTCTATCTATTAGCATAAAACAACAAAAACCGATGGAATTCATTCATTTATGGTCGTAGTGTACAAGAAAGTTAAAAAATTTGTTAATTAAAAAAAAACATATCTCGGGTAGTAGTTCGGATAGATTTGTTTTTCATATTTTTTCTGAACGCCTATCAGTTCTACTATAAGACATTTCAAGGTTATCCATTAATTATTACCGGACACCCCGTAAAATCGCTTTAAATCCGGCTGTGATTCTCATAATTCAATGTGATGTTTACTTACTTATTTATACTCATAAATATTTATAATCAATGCGAGAATCGTTGTGTTTTTCCACTATGTTTTTACGGCTAATAGTTTACCAAAGTTGGTATTGAGATAGTTGAGTGTATGCGACTGCGCTGCATGATGTTTTGTGTTGGATTTCCTTATCAGTAGCAGCACAGAGTGCGGAATTGTGCCCGGTAAACAGCAACAGGCTCGTCCCCGGTTACATAGAATCAGAAATAGGTTCCTGAGATTAGCGCGTTCAAACAAACAAACAAATAAACTCTTCAGCTTTATAGTATTAGTATAGATATACAGGGGTATAACCCTGCCGATCTCACCAGGATATAAGCGTGAGACTATGTCAGTATATTGCGTATATTTTAAATACATAATTACCCTAATTTGTTAACTATAGTCAAGGTTCCGGAAAATACACACAATTACGGTTATTTAGTAATAGTTTACTGGTTGTGAATCAACACGAAACAATAACTAACTAGGTTATCTACTAATGTATACATACTTGTTAGTGTGTAGACGTAATTACGGCCACGCCAGTACACTACAGGTCAACATAGACCTCGGTGCTGTTGGTGCATTTGTACTCAGTTTTGATGAATGCTAATTGGTGCATTTTTAATTATAGCCCTTGATAGTACTACTTGCGGTTGCGGTTTTAATTGTGTACCACAGTGGCTGCGTCCGTATAAAAGCCAATAGCACGTGTATTCGAAATGTAGTTTTTGAATTTTGTTTACGTCAAAGATTCTTGCAACAATAAATAATTTAATAATTTTAATGTAAATAAGCTTGGGGTGCTTTCTAAGATATTTTGATAACCCCCACCCCATGCCTTTTTACATTAAAATTATAAAATTATTTTCTACTTTTTAAGCGTGTTGTTTAGTTTTTAAGCTATTATTTTTTTAATATTTTATTATATATTTTTTTATTCTTCTTATTATTATTATTTTTGCATTTTTTTTCTAAATTATTGTATTGTCATCGGTCCTCGATAAGTGTGCAATGTTTCAAATTAAGCCGTCCGTTTTAAGAGGTGAAAATCACGATCAAAGATTCCGTTACATAGATTCATAGATACAAACCAAGCTAATAAAAGCGTGTTAAAAATGGTTGCACTGTCGAAAACTCTGGTGTCTAATAAGTAGCCTTAGATTAAGTACTCCTACATGTAGCTATGATTAATTGATTACAGTAGGTAATGTGTAAAAGAGAAAATAAAATTATCGAAATATACAATTACCAATTACCCAGTAAGAAAACTGAGACAAAACATCGCATCTTCTGTCGTATATGCTGTGCCGGTGTTTCACTTGGCGTCTTTTTAAAGTTTGCCAAACACGAGTCGGTTTCATCATATTATTTTGACATTATAAAACAATTGCGTCAATTATTGTGATAGCTTTGGAGTATTTATGAGAAATTCAAGTCATTAGTTGTGTTTAGTGTAACCTCATATGATAGTATTACGATGGTACTACATTACAAAAACTATTTATGTTTCAGACGCGGCCACGCTATGCCTCTATCTAAAGGTTTTTTGTTTAAAGTAATAATAATAACAAAGTAATATTAAAGTTTATAAAAATATTTACAATTAGACGGTGATAACCTAAAACCTTGAAAATGGTCTGACTTCACAATAATTAATATGTTGTAAATAAAATGGCTAGACCTTTAAGATTCTTCCGCCAAAAGTCTTCCGCTCATTGCGGGTCGAGGTCGTATTATGACACGGAAACTTCGAGCAAATTGTTACGAGAAAGTATTTCTTTGGCAACTATTTTGTTTGCTACATTAAATAAAAATATGAGACGACTAGATGTGCCCGCGGTTTCACCCGCGTTTATCGTTATTGCGCCGTCCCCGTGGGTCGTAGCGTGATGTTATATAGCCTATAGCCTTCCTCGATAAATAGGAAATCCAACACTAAAATAATTTTTCAAATCGAACCAGTAGTAATCACGCAGAATAAACCAGGAGAAACATGGTTTGTACTATGTCTGTAATGGGTAATTATTTTGCTGCGATGTTATTTTAAAACTGCCATATCCCTTAAGATATTCATTGAAATCGAATGAATGAATTGTAAACACATTAATTGTTACGGTAAATGTATATTTTATATTTGTATTAAACAAAAAGTGTTGATTTTATCAACTTAACTGTGACTGCCTGTTTTGGCACATTTCGCTCGGCGCAGTCTTAAATGTTAAAATCTCGCATTCGTAGAATGCAGGTGTCTGCCATTATTTATTACTTTAGTACCCTCTTGGTACCTGCATTGCCGTTTAAACTTGCATTACATACATACGTGTACTCTACTGCAGCATACTGCACACACAGGGACATATCCCTGGGGTAGGCAGAGGTTACCTCATCTAAGTTTTGCCACTCGAGCCTATTGCCATCTACTGTCTAGTTCCAACCATAATGCTCTCGAAAATATGTTAGCAGACACACTATATCTTTGTTCAATCTAGAAATCAGACCCGGAACTTAAAAAAACGTAAGAAAAACCAAGGACCGCATTCTACTAATGTGACAAATATTGTAGGAGTCAGTTAGTTTTCCTACACTCGAAGATACATATATGTAAGTTGTTGGAGTACACAAAAAGAACCACAAGTTACGTTTAAATGTTATATTGTTAAAAGTTAAAGTAAAATGTTTACAAGTTAATTAAAGTGTGATCTTTCTCACGGCAAGTTTTATAGTTATAGATGTACTCTAATGTTATTATGAATTACATCATTATATATCGCAGCAATATGAGATAAATTGCAACGCTCTTGTGTGCCCATTTTAGTATTGCTGCGTCGACAGAATAAGTATGTACGGTAATGAAACCGTACAAATATTATACTTTGATAAAATTACAATCAGCGTATTGACACGTCTAATAAAAATTGTAAAATCTTTCTAATCTATATCCGAACTGTTATCAGTGCGCGCTCAGATTACGCGATGGATACAAAGGTTTACAGCAGGTGTGTTGAAGCACTCATAATACGTATACATACATTAATAATTATCTTATAAGTAAAGCACGTGATTATTAATCTGTGTTGCGAAATTAATATAATCCCGGATTGGTCGTTTGTAATATTCAAGTTGTGTAATTAATTATCTCTGTATTGCTCAACTACTATTTAGAGCGATTTCGTTCGGGGCTCTTTAAGGAAAATCTTTGTTTTGGTTTTGCAATGGATCAATCCATTGCAAAACCAAATTTATCCATATCAGTTCAGCGGTGTAGCCGTGATAATGTAACAAACGATAGGCGTTACTTTCGTTCCGCATATTTGACCTATGGTTATAAATAGGGTTGATGTTAGTATATAAACTTAATAAAACTTTAAACTTGGCGATTAAAAAGAGTGGCCATGAATTTCTTGCCCGTTCTTCTCATGAGCCCTACACCCTTGCTTTGCTGAACGTGGCAGTAAATGTAAATTCATATAAAAAATTTAGTGTAACTTTGACATTCATAAGTGTTACCTTGTAACCTAACTTGAATAAATTTATTTCTGATTTTGATTTGATTTAAAGCCTTAGTCCTCTGTGAGATAGTTCTAAATCTCAAACCAGTGGGTTACGTCAAAGTTTCAGGCCGATTGTTCGTGCTATTCGTTCATATTCATTCCGAGATTTGTCTTGGATTTCGGCACGTACCGTTTTGATCGCCCTTAACCCTAACATAAAGTGGTCTGGACAACGAAGTAGTGTCACTTCGAATGAAATAAATCCGGAGAATTGGAAATGGTAGGCCTAGATTTTCACGGTAGGCCTATAGTTTCTCAGAAGATTATAGGAATCGTTTAACATACATGATTATCTTACTCTGAACTAATCGTTCATAGCTTATGACAGACGGGCTGAATTATATTAGGTAATCTTTCAGGCAAGTTGGTGTAGTGTACTCACACTTATCTGCAAAACGAATCTGGTTCAGTTAAAACACTTCGCCAAAGTATTCATTCTTTCTCTTTTCCTCTATCGTAATTCTTCTTTTAGTAGGTACTTGTGTGTATTTCTTCCATTCAAATTGCAAATAGCATGCCTTTGAAATATATAATACTTAACTTTTTTTGAAGAAACATTCGCTACAACGAATATAAAAGTAATGATTTAAGGACTATGATCGAGGACACGATCCTGTTATTTTCCTCTTATGGTTAACGAAAGTTAATAATTCAATAATTTTATTTTCTGCTTGTCAAAATAACAGGTCGTCCATATGTAGCAGGCAAAGTATATAATATAATTATATGCAAATTATTCAATTCTAATTTTAGCAATTATACGTTTCCGTAACCAAAGAACCGTATTTCGACGTTTTGAGTTTCTCGACCGGAAAAATTATGTTTTGTAAAAATTACTTACGAAACACTATTGAAGTACTTACATATTCATAACAGAATATTATTAACTAGATGTTCCCGCGGTTTCACCCGCGCGTTTATCGTTACTGCGCCGGCCCCGTGGGTCGTAGCGTGATGTTATATAGCCTATAGCCTTTCTCGATAAATAAGCTATCCAACACTAAAATAATTTTTCAAATCGAACCAGCAGTTCCTGAGATTACCGCGTTCAAACAAACAAACAAACTCTTCAGCTTTATAATATTAGTAGACTAGATGTTCCCGCGGTTTCACCCGCGTTTATCGTTACTGCGCCGCCCTCGTGGGTCGTAGCGTGATGTTATATAGCCTATAGCCTTCCTCGATAAATGGGCTATCTAACACTGCAATAATTTTTCAAATCGGGCCTGTAGTTCCTGAGATTAGCGCGTTCAAGTAAACAAACAAACAAACAAACTCTTCAGCTTTATAATATTAGTATAGATATAGATTTTGATCCTAAACGTTTTTCAGATCTATCTATGTGTAGCCTGCCGCGTATAATTGGCTTTTTTTGTGCTTTGTACATATATTTATTTCTGTGAAGCAAAAAAGACGAACATCTTTTGCTATGAATTTAAGAACAAAAATATAAATATTTCGAACAGTCATCACAGTTTTGCGTGAACCGAAGATATAATGCCAGCACGGTGAGTTAAGTGGTCACTTCGAAGCTATCAATACTCGGCGCTTTCGTTATTGTACTAAAGCGACGCGTATTGCAGTATAGTCTCCGTATGTGACGATGCTGTGTGATTCATAGATAATTGTACCGAGTGTGTTTATTATTAAAATGATCTTGCTGACTGCCGCGACAAAACAGATGCGTCTAGTGCGTAAGTTCATTCTCGACAAAGTGGTACTACAACAAAACTTGTTTGTTCCAATTACCATATTAGTTTATGTTTAATTATTCTTTTAGTTTGAAACGAGGCTAAAGAAAACTAGTTAGTTTTAATGACGTAGTATGTATGAGGAAATACATAATGGATTATGTCAATTTATCGTTAATCACCTTAGAAGCCTATCAGTAATGATTTTTTCGGGCGGATGTTCGTAGCCATCAAAAAACAATAAGATTGTTGGAATATAATTATATATTTTCCTTTTAGGTTAGCAAGGAACAAATATACACTTAAAAGAAAAAAACAATTTTTATTTCCAAGTGCATAACGTCTTTGTTTATTTGGCTAAAATCCGCCAGCGATCCCAACTGGCAAAACAAAAACAAGTTGACCGTGGTAATACTTACGGAGAGATGTTTTACTGCTTATTTTTGATATACATATATATAAATACTCTTTTATATATTACCTATTTAATCATTAACGATTGCCACAATCGTTAAAGTTCGTTCAAGGAGACAATAAATATACATATTACATAGGTAAAAGTAACAACATAATGTCAAATAAGTAAAATTAAATGTCACAATTTGAAGACTATAATAAGAAAAATCATAAACAATAATAAGTTTATAGATAATTTTTCTTAGTAAGTACGTGAGTGTGTTTGTTGATATGTTCTGCTTATACGCAGAAACGGAGACAACAGATGAGTTTGTTGTTATTGGCCGGAGAGTAATATTGGCTACTTTTCATCCCGAAAAACCGGACGGTGCCTGTGGAATAGACTTTTAGTACGAATGGCGCTTTATTGGTACTATAGGTATATTCCACAGGCTACAGTTAAAGCTAGCATCATCATCATCATCACTACATATTATAAAACAAAGTCCCCTGCCGTGTCTGTTCGCGATAAACTCATAAGCTACTGGACGGATTTTCATGCGGCTTCCTCCAATAGACACAGTGATTCATAAGGAAGTTTTAGGTGTATAATTCAAAGCCAGGGTGGGTCGCTAGTATATAAATAAACTACTATATATAAATATATAAACTATTTATAAACTACTCACATTGACATCATCTGTTTAGCAACTTATCTTTTAGTTTTGCCTCATATAACCATAATAGTGACTAATGACTCAATCTAAATATTATTTATGTAAAAATTCGCATTTTTTTGGGAAACTATTATTACGTAAATCTAGATAACGATACCAAAATTGTGAACGAAAAGATTTACGGTAACATATTATAGTGTCTGTTTTTAGGTGTAGTTACCGTATTTAATTCTCACAAGACTGTTAAAATCTCGATTTGGATAAAACCAGTTCGAGACTGCGCCATCTACATCCGTAATATGTAGGTTAACTCAGGGAAAACCCAATCCGAGAGTTGTGCGAATGGGTTTCTTGACCTGTATATCAGTCCAACGATGAGATCTGCGCTAGCGCATTTATGAGAACAGAGTTAAGAGTTCACTACCATCAGGCAGTGTGGATTAAATTTGGGAGTCATTAGTGCCAATTCTGTTGTCACAAAATTCTCTAAACTTAACTAAAAATCACAAAAAATTTTTTTTGTCCTCTCACTTTTAGCGATTTCAGAATACGAAATGTCATTTGAGAGGACTAAACTAAATTTTAGTGATTTTTAATTAAGCTTAGATAATTTTGTGACAACAGAATTGGCACCATTATAAAGGTATGCTTAATATTAACTTAAGCTTACGCGAATGAAACTACTTTATCTCTACTTTTTCGTAGTAAATAGAAATCCGTAGTCTCTGCCTACCCCTCTGGAAAACAGGCGTGAATCTATGTATTTATGTATGAAACTACTTTATACGGCTTTTAACGCGTTGTTTATTTGTCTCCTTCATTAAACTTTACACTTAGTTATTAACAAGTGAGAAACGCCAATGAATTGCCGTAAATCTTAGAGTTCGAAAAAATAGTATCACGTGACATTGGTCAGAGATCAAAGGTCATAGTCATTTCGGGGTATATCGACTATGCTGAGTCGAATGGCGTTGACCGCGAGTCTCTACCTCTTGCGGTTTTTTAATTGAAAGTTGTATAACAGACAGACGGACAAAGCTGTTGTATAAGAGATTTTCGAACTCTAAAACTATTAAGATCAAAATTTTCACTTTCCCCGATATGGTAAGGTATGCATTTTAAGTCAAAACTCTTCAAGTTTCTCTATGTTGAAAATTTCAAATACTAAGGCAATTTTATATTATAATACTTTATATTATTACTAGTTTTCAGCCGCGGATTTGCTCGCGTAAATGTAGGTTAGGTTAGGTTTGCAACAGTTCTTTTTTCTGGATGAAAGGTACCCTATGTCCTATTCTGTACCCCTGACAACATGTATGCAAAATTTCATGTTGATCGGTTGAGTAGTTAAGGCGTGAAAGCGTAACAAACAAACAAACTCATTTTCGCATTTATAATTTTAGTAAACTAATAAGGATAAGGATTATATATTTTAAGTAAAATTTAAGCATCTGTATTTACATAGCATGATGAGAAGGTATTGTGATGTCCTTCATTGATACGATCGCGATCCATAGTTTCTTATATCGATAATGTTCTACTTAATATCGTGTTTTTATCGCACATGTCCTAATATGATGTCACAATTCACACATAATGTTTCAATGAAGATGTATGGTATATATTAATAATATAATAATAATAATATTCTACCACATACACACAACACCATCTAGCCCAAACTAAGCAGAGCTTGTACTATGGGTACTAGACAATGGATAAACATACATATATACTTATTTTTTTGTAAATACATACATATTATACATAGAAACACCCAGACCAAGACAAACACCCATGTTCATGCACACAAATGTTTGACTTGTGCGGGAAGGTCATGTTTAGAAAACATTATCGTCATACCTTATTTTACTGAAACATGTGGCTATAATAATATATTGGCTGGCAATGACAGCTCTATTATAGAACTAGATTTTACCCGCGGCTTCGGTCACGTAAATGTAGATTAAGTAGGTTTAGGGTTGCCAACTTTTTGCCAAAAAAAAACGTATAAAATGGTTTGAATAGGAAAAAAATTAAGAATTTGGAAGAAAAAAAAGTATTTTTAAAATTTTATATTTTTATTTCTTTAAAACGTATTTTTGTGTGCTTTTAGCACATGTTAACAATTTTTGCTATCTTTAAATTTTCCAAGCTTGTTTGACAATTTAAATTTCAATAAATAAACAATTCGTTTTTAATAAAATTTATTAACGCTTTATTTCTTTCTTCTTGCCACTTTAGATTCATCACTGAAAAAAGTAAGTAAAAGCATCACAGTAAAAGTTGGAAATAAAGTATTTTCATATACTTTATTTGTATGCAAAAGTATAAAGTATAATTACCAAAAATAAAGGAGAATACGTTATTATAAAGTATGGTTGGCAACCCTTAGTAGGTTAGTAACAGTAGATATTTTTTTCTGGATAACTGTACCCTATGTCCTTTTCTGTTCCCGTGACAACGTGTATGCGAAATTTCATGCTGATCAGTCGAGTAAGGCGTGAAAGCGTTACAAACAAACTCACATTCGCATTTATAATATAATATATATAATATTAGTTAGGATATACTTAAGTATTTTGTACTTATAAACTAACCTAAATGTAGCAACAGTTTTTGTTTAGTACAAATACAAAATATACATTTACTATAACAATTAATGTGTTTACAATTACTCAGTGTAAAAAACTTAAGATAATTAATATTTTTGCCTACAAAATTAGGTAATTTGCACGAAAATGCAAAAACGTATGCTCGTGTTACGTGATTTTTAGATTATAACAGTAGAAATCTATCCTATTTTACAGCTTAAACGAAACATAAATAGTTATATTACAATTTAAGTTATTGGTTGACAATAAATATGCATATTTATCAAAATAGCACATCAAATTCTCCATAAAATTTTAATGGCGGCTGCGCGCCGATTTGAATATGCGCCGCACGAGCTCCGCCGTTATGTGTCTTACGCTCACCGCAGTCTTAAATTTTTTTGGCAGTTATATACTCAGCATGCTTTTTTAGGGTTTCGTACCGATATTGTAAAAGCGGAAACCTTATGGGTGCGACTTTGCCTCTGACTGTTATAAATGCTTATTTTTTTTTTTTTATAATAATATAATATTCTACCACATACACACAACACCATCTAGCCCAAACTAAGCAGAGCTTGTACTATGGGTACTAGACAATGGACAAACATACATATATACTTTTTTTTTTGTAAATACATACATATTATACATAGAAACACCCAGACCAAGACAAACATCCATGTTCATGCACACAAATGTTTGACTCGTGCGGGAATCGAACCCGCGACCTCAGGCGTGGCAGTCAGTTACACTAACTACTACGCCATCGAGGCCGACAGACACAGGTAGTCGCTAATTATGATGTAAGAAATCAATGTCATCTATACAAATAAATAAAATTAAAGTGTCTGTTTGTAATGTCAAAATAACAGCTCTTTACCTTATGCATATGAAAGTATATAAAAGATCTACCTATATAAAAAAATCTACTCTTAAAATTTTTGTCTGTCTGTTTGTTCTGGCTAATCTCTGAAACGGCTGGTCCGATTTTAACGGGATATTCACTGGCAGATAGCTGATGTTACAAGGAGTATCTTAGGCTGCTTTTATTTTAGAAAAATGTCTGCGAACTAAACAAACACTTTTTTCTTAAATTCCACGCGGTCAAAGTCACGGGTAACAGCTAGTCGATAATAATTTATTTATTTGTGTCATCAATATTCTTTAACAGCTCTTGTACGCCCACAAAATGTTATTGATATGAAATCATCAAATGTGCTATATTATAATATGACATATTATTACATACAAATCATACCTATTAAACAAAAGTAGTATTATCAAGTGTTGATGACGAAACATAATTATTATTGTGATTACTTTGAGTGCTCTTATGTAAAGCTAGCCAGTGGAACCAATACCTTAATGTATGAATAACTAGCTTTTGCGTGCAGCTCCGCTCGCGTGGTACCTACATCAATAAAAAGTAGCCTATGTCCTTTCCCAGGTTTTAAACTACATATGTGCCAAATTTCATCTAAATCGGTTGAGTGGTTTAGACAGATAGATAGACAGAAAGAGTTACTTTCGAGTTTATAATATTACTAAGGATAAAGATAGATTTGATAAAAAAACGAGATGCGTGTAAAAACCCAGGATTCAACCTCTTCGTCTTAAATGTAAAAGTAATGAAAAGAAATGGCTCCTATATCTCGGGGGTCTTTTGACCCACAGGGCCTATATTCAAAATTGACCGAGGTATGACCCCAAGGTGTCTGCACACCAAGTTACAAGGTCTTAAATGTAAAAGCATTTAAAATACATGTGACCTTGTGACCCCTATATCTCGGGGGTCTTTTGACCCACAGGGCCCATATTCAAATTCGACCGGGGTATGACCCCAAGGTGTCTACACACCAAATTACAAGTCAATCGGTCCAGTGGTTCCGGAGTTATGCCTGTCACTAACAGACAGACACACAGACCCATATAGTGTTTTCATTAACCTCTTCGAAGAAGATCAGAGGTTTTAATAATAAACACATAAAGGAAGTTTTTATATCAAGTGTAGTGGTACAACACTATAAAGCAATATTATATGAGCGTACATCGAGTTATTCGAGCTTACTAATGCTACTATTTCTAAGGTCGCGCGTCGGTGCGTTTTAAAAAATAATTAATTAATTACGCACCGTTCGTCTTTTGAATATGTACTCATCGTGTTGCAAGAACAATGAAATAATTGTCTGTTCCACACGTTGTTATCGAAATGTTACCTTCTTAGTCTATGCTAAGCTCTTAATCGAATTTAACCAATGTTGGAGCCGGTGCCAATCCATTATTCTGCTTTAACAAACTGTTGCTGTGAAATGTTGTTTTATTTTTTTGATTAATTTTATTATCTTTTTGTCGTCGTCGTTGCTGTTATTGTTTGTTTGTCACCTGTATTTAAGATATTTGAGATTCGATTGGGAGTTTAATAAGGACTAAAGTGATAAAAATAATGATCACTTTTAGAAAGTTCATATTGCAAAATATTTACGTGATTTTTGTGACGTAATAATGATATTATCATTTTCAGTTACGTTTACGCCCCAGCTTTTAAACTATCTGTAACGGTATATGTAAATATTTATTTATATTTTGTTATATACCTATCTAGTTTATTAAAGGGCTCATGTGTAAAAACGCACACATAATACACACGGAAATAGAGATTACATAATAAAAATTACAGCGCGCATAATAATAAGCATCGAACTAAAAAAGAAACGTAAGAAAATGTGCTTCCGATTTTATACGCGCGAAAGACGTTATCCAACACATTTTCAAATTGACATTTTGTATTGTTTTTTTGTCAAGCGATTCGAATTAAGCATTTTAACCCCAACTTAGTTTAGTACATTAGTAGAAGATGGTGATTAGAGTGTTCATGTTTTCACTATACATAACATAATAATATGTATAGATACTATGTGCGTCACTTGTAAGGCTTGAGTGAGTAGCAAGTCATTGACATTATTATAACGATAATAAATACCTATTGATTGCCCGACGTTTCGACCGTCTTGCATCGACCGTGGTCACGGGTTGACTGGACAGCGGCGGCAGGAAGTGCCGGTTTCGGCAACTACCCTCACTTGGTCATTATTATTTTATCATTATATTAAGTATGTATACAAATCGCTATAGTCTAAAACATTTATAATCACAACTAATTCGTACTGATTACGCGGAATATGTGACAGTGCAGTTACTCACTTCGGTATTCCCTTGTTCACTTCAAGTTTCGATTGATATTATTATCAACATTGGACGCCCGGTCTCAAACCAGAAACGGAGTTTGTTATGCTTTCACGGCTTAATTCCTCGATTCGCAAATACATTGTCAGCGGTACAAAAAAGGACATAGACCTTTCACTCAGAAAAAAGTACTATTCTCGAGAAATATAAATGTTTTGACATGATCTAAATCAGAGGTTCCCAGATTTTTTTCTCATAGACCACCTTTTTTTTGTTAGTAATTCTCTACCGAAAAATCGGTAGGTTCGAGACCAGTGGTACTAATGTGGAATATGCAAGTTATTACAAGTAACAGTCGCTGAGCTTCTTAAAATATTATCTGCCTACATTGATAGGTGAAGTCAAGCCTACATTTTAGTTCTTCACTATCGAAAGCAAAGAAATTTTCGTGGACCCCCGCTTACGAATTGTGAATCCACATTTTTTTGTCACGCCAACGTATACCTCCGTCAAGTCTCCCGTGGACCCCTGGGGGTCCACCTGGACCACTTTGGGAACTAATGATCTAGATTAACGCAAGGAATGCCGCGGGCAAAATTTAGTAATGGAATATGTGTGCTATTCCATATTTGCAAAGTTTTTTAATTTACAAGTCGGCATATAAACACCGGCGTCTACGCTAGACGCAATGCTTTCTTTATTTAGATATGGTTAATATTGATTAATTAAATAGTAATAGGGCGATTCTTTCTCGCTTATGCTAGTATCTTTGTTTTGTTTTTGGTTATTGGTTAACCGACAAGCAAGTATCTTCTCCCAGCATAATTTCGTCAAAAATGTCCCGGTTTTTCGTGTGCTCTTACTTCTGTTTTTTTGTACGTACTGTAGCCTTGACTTCTTGATTCTGCCAATACTTCAGGAATATAGGCATATGTATATGCATTTATACATAGTGACGGCCTCGATTGCGTAGTGGTTAGTGTAACCGACTGCCACGTCTGAGGTCGCGGGTTCGATTCCCGCACAGTCAATCATTTCTGTGCATGAACATGGATGTTTGTCTTGGTCTGGGTGTTTCTATGTATAATATGTATCTATTTACAAAAAAAAAGTATATATGTATGTTTGTCCATTGTCTAGTATCCATAGTACAAGCTCTGCTTAGTTTGGGCTAGATGGTGTTGTGTGTATGTGGTAGAATATTATTATTATTATAGTTAGTCCCGAGCGCTATGATATGTCCTTCTTCAAACGAGGTTTAAAGAGAGTTCTTCTTTCACGGTAGGCAGTGGCTTTGCTATGTCCTGACATTGCTGAAGTCCATGAGCAGCGGTTACCACTTTCCATCAGGTGGGCCACTTGCTCGTCTGACAACAAAGGCAAAAAAATATATATATATTTTTACCTCCACATGGACTATGGAATCCATATGTAGGTATGTCCCTTAAGGTTACTGCAATGTCAACTTCTTTAATTAAAATATTAAACGATTTACCTTCTATTGTGGTTAGCACAATTGCAGGATAGTGGGAATAATGCGGTAGGTACCTATTAAAAGCACGCATGACTTGTAAATATTGCATCATAAATAAGAATGCAAATTGAGACCAACCTTTAACATACTTACATACCTACTCTTGTCTATACATAGCGCATCCCCAGTGCAATTAAGGCGTATTACGTCCATTGTTTTTATTGCAGATTCAAATAGTGCAAATAAATATAGAGCGTACTTCTTTTTAAAAGGCCGGCAACGCACTTGTAACTCCTCTGGTGTTGCAGGTGTCCATGGGTGGCGTTGATCGCTTACCATCAGGCGATCCGTCTGCTCGTTTGCCCCATAATCTATAAAAAAAAACATGTTCAAAATTATATTCATTGTGTTTTGACAGAAAATAAAGGCTTTACACAAAAAGAAAGTGTCGTGTCGTAATAAGTTTGCGATATATCCACCACAGGATAAGCAGAGGTAGGTATAATTATATAATACTAAATGTGCCCACGATTTCACCCGCGTGTATGATCACTGTGCCGCCCCTGTGGGTCGTAACGTGATGTTATATAGCCTATAGCCTTCATCGATAAATAGGCTATCCAACACTAAAAGAATTTTCAAATCGAACTAGTAGTTCCTGAGATTAGCGCGTTCAAACAAACACACAAACAAACTCTTCAGCTTTATAATATTAGTATAGATTACACCTATGATAGGGCTGGGCTACCTATTGCCATTTATCGAGCTTATTACTCTGATCCCATTCTGTTATTAAAATTTTAATATCAAAAGCCTACTAACACTTCAACCGACCGCAGGCTCAGGGATTCACGAGGCAGCCTCGTCAGTAGGGGTAGTAGTTTTCTTATTTTCTTTTTATATTCACTATAGCCTTAAATTATTATCATTACTTCTAAAGAAAGAAATAATTTGTACTGCTTTTTATATATAAGTATTTCAACCCTATTGATTCGCCGGTGTGCCGCACACCGGCGACCAGACACAATAGATTTTGCAGCGCCAGAATTGCCGAAGATAACCCAATAGCCAGATATTCTGATAGGAAATCTCTCTAAAAGTATTAGTTTGTAAAACACAGCAGAATAAGTCCTCTTCTCTTTTATGTTTATCTATACTAATATTATAAAGCTGAAGAGTTTGTTTGTTTGTTTGATTGAACGTGCTAATCTCAGGAACTACTGGTTCGAATTGAAAAATTATTTTTTTGTTGGATAGCTTATTTATCGAGGAAGGTTATAGGCTATATAACATCATGCTACGACCCACAGGGGCGGCGCAGTAATCATAAACGCGGGTGAAACAGCGGGCACATCTAGTTGGGTATATTTGTGACTTATAGAAAACAGATGGCTTAGACCAATTAGAACCTTTTAAAATTTTGTAGTCCGAGGACTCTCTGAATATAGACTTTACCTTTGAGTATAAAATTAAATCATTACATTCATTACTCAGTAATGATTTAATTTGATACTCAACGGGTCACAATCCAATTATTTTCTAAGGTGAAATAAGTTTAATTTCCCTACGTTTCGGTCCAATAGCACCGACCGTGGTCATGCATGGGTTAACTTTAAGATAGGGAAATCGAATCACTCAGTTTATTTGCATTAAAATGGTTTCATAGTATATACGTACGTGCAAGCTCTGGAATGAACTGCCAGCTTCGGTGTTTCCCGAGCGCTATGATATGTCCTTCTTCAAACGAGGTTTAAAGAGAGTACTTCTTTCACGGTAGGCAGCAACTTTGCTGTGTCGTGACATTGCTGAAGTCCATGAGCAGCGGTTACCACTTTCCATCAGGTGGGCCACTTGCTCGTCTGCCAACAAAGGCAATAAAAAAAAAATAGAAAGCCGTAGACAGCCTTACCCCTCCGGGAAACGTATTTTATACCCCATGTAATACGTTACCATGTCAATCAGATCGAATAGCATATTTCGTGCTATAACTGCAGACATATTGCACTGAAACGCGTAATAAAAGCATAATGTTGTATATAATTTATTTTATAAGTATTACCCATGCTAAGGTTTGTCAAGGTTGCAGATTCATAGTATGTTTCAAGGATTATCTATTTTCTCATTTATCTATACTAATATTATAAAGCTGAAGAGTTTGTTTGTTTGGTTGAGCGCGCTAGTCTCGGGAACTACTTGTCCGAATTGAAAAATTCTTTTCCGGAGGCCCAACCCTCCCTCCTTACTCCTCTCTCTTTAGGTGGGGGCTTTAAATGGAACGCAACGCACTTGTGACTCCTCTCGTGTTGCGGGTGTCCATGGGCGGCAGTCATCGCTTCCGTCTGCTCGTTTGCGTCCTATACCATATAAAAAATATATATATCCTAACTAATATTATAAAAGCGAAAATGAGTTTGTTTGTTACCTTTTCACGCGTAAACCACTGAACCGATCATCCTGAAATTTTGCATATACGTTGTCAGGTGTACAGAAACGGACATAGGCTACCTTTCATCCCGAAAAAAATTACTGTTCCCGAGGAAAACAACAATAACGTTCTTATGATAACAGGTGGCGCCACGTGTCTTTCGAATCATGATTGAATTATATTATTACAAGCAGAGTATGACCCGAATTGATTGTCAAATTCTAAATTAACGCGAGCGAAGCCGCGGGCAAAAGCTAGTATTTTATAAATACGATCTGATTTTCTTTGTTTATTTGCTACGCTTTAATTACTCGATCAAGCATCATGCAATTTCGTATACATGTTGTCGGGGGAACAGAAAAGGACATAGGATACCTTCCAGGGATAAAGTACTGTGGCCAAGGTAAAGAAGTTTATTGATAAAATCCGCATTACAGCGAGCGAAGCAAAATACTTACATCTCAAAAACTAACAGTTTTTACTGGCGTGTCATAAACATTTAAACCAGTTGTCGTAATTACAGTAGCCATTAAGAAATGCATTTAACATAGAGAAACATTAAGGTGCCCTTGAGTTTTGTCGATAAGAGGCATTGCATTATATTAACGTTGCACCGGATTGGTCTCACCGTATACAAAATTATACACGGTCATGCATGAACTTAAACATATTGTTTATATAACGTTTTATCAATAATTCGATGTCACACTTGACCACTATACTTAATAAGTGTATACTTAGTTAATTTGTATTTAAGGCTTTTTAAAATAACTCGTATTGGATGCTTTTTTGATAACTGGCTATGCACTCCGATGACTGGAGATTAAAAGGTCACTGCATTGCTTCTTTCGGTCGTAGCGTGATGTTGTATATAGCCTATTGTTATATATATATTAATAATTCTGCCTATAACAGGTTCTTACATTGTATTTACTCCATAATCGGAAACTTGCAGTTTTGTATTTGTAATATTTTCTGTAATATTTTGGTAAATAAAAAGTTATTATTATTATTATTATTATTATAATAAAGAGGAAAGATTTGATTTTAGTTTGTTTGTTTTTATGGATTTAAATCAAAAACTTGTTAACCTATTTTAAAAATCACCAATCACCAAGTAACATAGGCCATATTTTAATTAAAAGGAACGTACTGTTACTAGGTAACAATGAATGTGTTTACAATTACTTCGTGTAAAAAATTTAAAATAATATTTTCGCTTTTTTTGTGATTTTTAGATTATAACAGTAGAAATCTATCCTATTTTAAAGCTTAAACGAAACATAAATAGTTATATTACAATTTGTCCGTCCCAAATATTTAAGTTATTGGTTGGACTGGATTGGTTATTGGACAATAAAGATACATATTTATCAAAAAAGCACTTCAAATCCTCCATACAATATTACTATGGCGGCCGCGCGTCGATTTGAATATGCGCCGCACGAGATCTGTCATTACCTGTCTAACGCTCGGCACATCTCGTTTTGTCTGAATCATTATAATATTATGTAGTATATCAAGTCTTAGCATACCTACCAGACATAATTAAAAATCGGGATTAAATATAATGACCACGAAAAATAGTAATTGCGCAGCAAAATATGCTTACTAAAATATATCATAACGAGCACCTATACGTCTCAAATCACTGCAATCCGTCTCGGAAGGGTTAGGTTCCTTGTTAACCCTACCTAAAAACAAAAGCCCCGCGAAGCGGGGCTCCGTCGACTTATTTTTTATATCTCTTTAAATATATTTTGCTGTACAATTTGGTGATCATTTACTAATTTTGACTGTTATATTTTACTATAATATCTAGTGATAAGTTAAACATAAGCCTTAAAAATCTATTGTGTCTGGCCACTGCGACTTAATGTTAATAACCTACACTTTGTAGGTAAAAGGAGAGTTCATATTTCGTGTAGTCCACTATTGAATTTCGGTCGTATTAGAAGTATCTTACAGTAATTTTCCACCATCAAAGTATTCAAATTAAAGAATAAGACGAAGTCAAAAAAAGACTAACATGTCTGCCTCCATTGTTTACCAGATAACCTTTCCTACGCTAAGAATGGAAGAATACAAGAACTAAACAATAATGTATCTGCTCAAAATCTTGAAATAAAAAAACTATCTGTCTGTATGCTTGGCTGACCGTCAGCCTGATGTAAACGGTTACGTTAAGGACATTAGTGTCACCTGCAATATGAGTTTATGCAGGTGTCAGTCACATCAATAGGTAGGGTGATCGCCAGTGCCGAATTTTAAGGCTTGGAGGCATAGCAACTAAGAAATGAAACCCTCAAATCTCTACTAAAAGAATTCAAGTATAGTAACTTTAGTGAAATTGTCTGTGGAGGCAATATTATGTAGCGGCCTAGAACTGAAGCCTTCGTCGTCCTTGGCCTAAATCCTGGGTGACGCGAGGCTCCTTAAAAGGAAATACGCTCATCAAAAGATTTATAGAAAATTTATTTAACAGATTTATTGTCGTCGCGCTGGGCCCGAACAAAATATCAATCTCTATATAGATTCGATAGAGTTCGGACTGACTATATCTTTGGAATCATCATCTCGTATTCCTCTGTTTTCCTCGCTGAAACTAACCCGAATTAAATTATTTTTCATATGCAATATGAAAAAGAAATTTACTATGTCTGCATGTGTTTTTTATTATTTTCGTTATATTTATTTTGCTGGATTTTCTAAAAATGGTGGTTTTTAAAACTAGATAATTTGCTCTGCATTTTCTAGTTTTTGAAAGTTTCTTGTCCTTATTATAATTGAAGTATAACAAAAGGAAAGCATAAGGACATGGCAATATAAGATATATACCTACTTGTTTCTAGTTATCTATATAAAAAAGACAATGTTCATACTAGAAATAATACTGGGTTTTTACACTCATCACTCGACACATTGGCAGTGTCGAGGCGAACAATTAAATCACACTACGCCATCCGTACAGTCAAGATACAGATCTTCATAATATTTTTTGTTTTACTGTAGTCTTTATTTTAAGAAAAACAAGGGATATGTTTATATCAGAGGTTCCCAGTCTTTTTTTCTCATAGAGTATTTTAAAAATTTTGCTGGTTCCGGTGGACCTCCTGTAGCTACCATTTCTACCATATTCCTTGGCATTTATATTTGATTTGATCAATTCTATACGGGCTGACCTTTTTTATTTTTTTTTAAATTCTCGGTACTGAACTTACTCACGGTAGGCGGCATGACCTTCTTTTTTGTTTTAGTAATTCCCTACCGAAACATCGGTAGGTTCGAGACCACTGCTACTGAATATGGAATATGCAAGTTTTCAAATAACAGTCGCTGAGCTTCTTAAAATATTAGCAACATTTTAGTTCTTCACCATCGAAAGCAAGTAGATTTTCGTGGACCTCCGCTTGCGAATTGTGAACCCCCATTTTTATTGTCACGCCAACGCAGACCCCCGTCGAGTCTCCCGTCAATCCTTGGGGGTCCACCTGGACCACTTTGGGAACTAAAGGTTTATATGGACGAAATGCTGCATTTCCTTTCAAACAACTATGTCAAACTAAATATTGTTTCTTTTTTACTTACATTAGACACACGTGATCACCGGTCGTATATAACTCGTGACCATTTTGCTTATACCTAACCAACAATCTTGCTTTAATGAGCAGCTGTAAGTAAAAACACTCGTTAATATATAATGATAGGTACGTATGACCACACCGGTATTACTGATGTTAGTATTTTTCTTTTATTTGTGTAACATGAACACGAACGAATTGAAGGAAATTGTTTTATTGATTTAAGTATTGGATTTACTTTTGAATTTTATAAAAGAGGTAAGGTGAAACTTAAGACTGATATCCTAACTAATATTATAAATGTGAATGTGAGTTTGTTTGTTTGTTACGCTTTCACACCTTAACTACTCGACAGATCATGAAATTTTATATATTACTAGCTGTGCCCGCGGTTTCACCCGCGTTTATGATTACTGCGCAGCTCCCGTGGGTCGTAGTGTGATGTTATATAGCCTATAGCCTTCGTCGATAAATAGGCTATCCAATACTACAATATTTTTTCTATTCGGACCAGTAGTTCCTGAGATTACCGCGTTCAAGCAAACAAACTCTTCAGCTTTATAATATTAGTATAGATGAGTAGTTACTTCTGTATCAATTTTAATTACAGTTTGATAATAATAGTAGCGGCAACGAGCTAGTGAATTACTCTGCAAGCCGGCATGCCTATAGATGGATGCTTTCAGAGTAATCAATTTATAAGTTCAACCTATGATGTGATATCCTTCTAGGATTTGATGCCTTACCACCATCTCTTGAAGTCTTGTCATACACATACACGGGAATGAGACAGCGTGTTGCAGAGATACCGTTGTCTGCCTCATAACAATTGACTTAAGCCTTAACCCATTCACAGTCCCGTGATAGACACAATAGAAAATCAATTGTTATGTACCATATGTGGTTTATCGGACAGGGAACGTGTTAAGCATTGGCCATACCTATGTATGCCCTATGCTTATTTACTACCGTACGTAGGTCTAAAAAAGAATACATTTCCGTGTGTAAAGAATTACGGAACATATAGGTATAATAATGACCGGACAATAATATCCAATTACATGGTTCATGACCAAGAATGGTCCTTAGAGAGACTTATTATAAAGTATGATATACCTATCAGGGTCACTCTACGCCTGCGTCATAGTATTAAGTTTAACTAGCTTTTGCCAGCGACAGGGTTCGCAAGAACTTATGTTACTATGTGATTTTTCTTCTATACCGATGGAATATAGAAAAATCTAGGCAATAGTTGTTAGTGACTATATATTATTATATAACCTATTTATTATTACTAGCGGTCGCCTAGTGCTCGAAATTCGACCAAAGATTGCCTGTAACATATTGCTGATATATGTGATTATATATTGGTATATGTAACCATAGTTACGCGCTTCGACTGCGTGTGTCAAATGCATGGTTGTGCACGTGTAGTTTTTTCATTAATTTAATGTATTTTTAGGCATAATTTAAAAAAAAAATTAGTGTTCGTCACTTCTTCTCTGTATAAACTATAAATGTGCGAAATTTCATACTCCTCCGTCCGCCCAATTTTCGTAAAAAGGGATCCAAAGTTTTCGCTTCACGTATTAATATATAGATTATTATTTTCAGCCTGTATTGTCCCACTGCAGGGCAAAGGCCTCCCTCCCGCTTTTCCACATATCCCTACATATTAACTTACTACAGGAGAGACTGGTGCAAACTAGCGCATAATCACCTATTTCCATAAAATTAAATTTGAGCTCTCTTTTTAATAATCTATGTCTAACATAATAGGCAATAAAGCAATTTAAAAGCAAAAATCCTATTTATTACCTAGTAACTTTTGCTCGCGGTTTCGCTCGTTCGGAAATAGTAGATACTTTTTTTAGATTAAAGTATCCTATGTCCTTTTCTGACAAAGTGTAGGTATACGAAATTTTTAATCGGTTGAATAGTTATGGTGTAAAGGGGAGAAAACAGACTCACATTCCCATTTATAATATTTATTTATTTATTTCTCTATTTATTATTTATATATTCATTACACATTTTTATAATTGGCAGCGGCTTCCACACTAAGCTCGAGGCTTGTATCGCGGTAACCACACGTTATACATTAGTCGCTTAGCATCTAGAATATGCAGACACTATATATATCAGTTAGGATACCGTAGAAATGTTTCTCGACCAGATCGGAGGCGTTCTGGACAAAGGCCAGGTTAAGAACTCCTTGAACCGACGGGCGTGTATGAGGAATGTGATGAAAGTGAATGAAGCCAGAGAAGTGTGTCAGGATCGTAGCAAATGGAAATCCGTAGTCTCTGCCTACCCCTCTGGGAAACAGGCGTGAATCTATGTATGTATGTATGTAGAAATTTTGGCAAATCCGACTATATTCCTTGTTTACATAGTAAAGGGAACAAATTCTGCTTTCTGGGTTTCGTTCGTTGATGACTCAATCACTCTTTAAGTATATGTATATTGTCTGCCTTATACTATTATGTTTGATTAAGATAATTGCTGACGATATACTTCACAAACATTAAAGCAACAGTCACTAAGATAGCCGGAGACGTGGCACGGACTTGTTTTCGTTCCGTGCATCCAGTACTAATGTAGTACCGGTAAGGCGACCGACTTAAACCTTTGTACCTAAACTACCTGCCATGTCCTTGCGGTTGAATATTAAAAAGGACAACTTGTTTTGCCTCCATATTTGCCTTTTATACTCGTATTTTATATTTTGTTTTTGCCAATTACCAATGACATTCAACACTATAGATATGTCGCTTCCATAGTAATGGGCATCAAAATTTTGAATCAATCTTTATTAATAGAGCGTAGCTATCATTCTAATCTATATATTAATACGTGAATTAAAATCTTTGTACCCCTTTTTACTTACTTACTTTTTTGGGTGGATTGGAATGATTATATACTATTTATATTATAATATATTTACGTATATGTAATAAAGAAAAAAAAAGAAAACAAAGTAGCAAGCTTAGGAATATCGTCAATTAAAGAGTATAGTTAAGTAAATAATAATTTGTTTGAAAAATATGGGTAAATTAACCTGTATAGATCGAAATCTAAATGAAATGTGATTATAAGGTACAGTTCTGGACAATAAAACCTTAATAACTATCAAACTTAAAATGTAAATCAATTATGGTCCAATTTCGACCACTACGCGACCGCTAGTATTTTTAAATAATAAAGACAGTTACGCCACTATGAATAATTCCTGTGTCACGAGGGACTGTAAACACATTTAAACAACGGACACAAGGAATACCTACTCGGAACAACTATTTGGAGATCACACAAATTTTTGTACTATGAGGGAATCGAACTCGTCGCAGGCGAGGTGACCAATTAAACGACTATGCCATTCGTGAAGTCACTTTTTATTATGCTACTAGATGTTCCCGCGGTTTCACCCGCGTTTATCGTTACTGCGCCGCCCCCGTGGGTCGTAGCGTGATGTTATATAGCCTATAGCCTTTCTCGATAAATAGGCTATCCAACACTAAAAGAATTTTTCAAATCGAACCAGTAGTAATCACGCAGAATAAAACAGGAGAAACATTGTTTGTACTATGTCTGTAATGGGTAATTATTTCGCTGCAATGTTATTTTAAAACTGCGAAAGATATTCATTGAAATCGAATGATGTAAAGGGCAATTTCGTTTTAAATTAAATACTTGTGATGAATAACGTATTTATTTGGATAAGGATTAATATCATGTTTATAATAATACCTTCGCAAATAATGCATTATTTTAGAACAAATTTCGTTAGCATAAAAATGGTTATAGTGAGCCAACCTTTAAAAAATAGACATATGCTGTCGCGGACTTTTTTTTAGAACTTTTAAAGGGGAACAATTCTGTCATACATGATTTTTGCGAAACTTTAACTGTTTACGCAGCGCACGCAGCGGAAGCTCTCAAAAGGAAAAAATACCCTCCGATTTTGAAACATTCTTCATTGGTGCTCAGCTCCTATTGATCTTAGCGTGATGAAATATAGCCTATAGCCTTCCTCGATAAATGAGCTATCTAACACTGAAAGAATTTTTCAAATCGGACCAGTAGTTCCTGAGATTAGCGCGTTCAAGCAAACAAACAAACTCTTCAGCTGTATAATATTAGTATAGATATACTTTTCAGTTCCACTTTAACCCATTCAATGCGCCGGACGCCGATCGGTGTCTTATTTTTTCATACTCAGATTCGGCGGACACCGATCGGCGTCATGTATAGTTGTTTTATATTTTACCCAAATTTAAAGATATTATATTAATAAAACAACAAATGTGTTTGGAATTTACTAATGAAATGCCTGATACGAATAGTTTTTAGATATTTTGGTTTTTTTTATTTCATCAAGTGCGGCTGACGCCGATCGGCGTTTACGTTAAATATGAGCCGATTCTGGCTAGTGAAAGCAAATTTTGCTTTGTAAGGGATCTTGTTGAACCAACATTCATTTCATCATTACTATGGAAGCAATACATAGTTAATCAATTTTCTTTTTTAACACGTGATAAACTTAATTCATCTTGCATAGTTTTCATCTGTTAAATTGATTCTGTGGTTGTTAGTTTTATGATGTTCTAATTGATTAGATTGAGATGGATACATACGTGGCACGACAAACGTGGATAAGAAATGAGCTATACTATACTTTAATGGTGTATGATGTGACACTTTGAAAAGTTCTACATCAAGTATTAGTATTATATTTAAAAATAATAGTTAATGTGATAACTACTGGACATCCAAGTTAATAAATAAATGAATGAATGAATACTTAGAAACTTTGATCAAACATGACTTTGACTGACAAAATGGGAGATCTGACGTTACAACCACAAAACAGATAATTACAGACGGCTTTGTGGCATTCATTTACGTGCAGTGTGCCAGTTTGTTGGCCAAATGCAGAGCTGACATTTTTTAATTTCGTGGTGTGGTGGAGAATGCTTCGAGGCGTGTATTAATCATGGATATGAAAGGCTATGACAGCAGGCACAGGTCTAAGACAGTGTGGATAAGTTTATAAGAAAATTAAAGTTTGATTGTTGCTGCAAAGTATCTTAGCAAGATCGTCCCCACTCGCTGAAGTAATATAGTAATTGTGTTTGAATGTAAATCCATACTCTCAACACTTTGTAAGTTGAAGTAAACTTTTGGATATTCTCATTGCCTTTTGTTTCTTTCTTGATTTTTAATCACTAAGCTTACTTAATTGTGCATGCTGTGACCGCCTTAAAGGTTACGAAACTGACATAAGTCTCATATTATACAGTAATCGCTGGTGGTTCTAAATCGATACTAATATTATAAAGCTGAAGAGTTTGTTTGTTTGAACGCGCTAATCTCAGGAACTACTGGTTCGATTTGAAAAATTATTTTAGTGTTGCATAACCTATTTATCGAGGAAGGCTATAGGCTATATAACATCACGCTACGACCCACGGGGGCGGCGCAGTAACGATAAAAGCGTGTGAAACCGCGGGAATATATAGTAAATAAATAAAATACGCTTATAGTCAGAGGAGTAGGCAGAGATGTATTATTTCCATATTCTATTGCCGTCTATCGGGCACCTGTGCCACATCTGCCATTATACTCAATCTATACTAATATTATAAAACTGAAGAGTTTGTTTGATTGAACGCGCTAATCTCAGGAACTACTGGTTCGAATTGAAAAAATATTTTTAGTTTAGTGTTGGATAGCCCATTTATCGAGGTAAGCTATAGGCTATTACGCAACGACCAATTCGAGAGGAGCACCAATGTAAAATGTTATAAAAGCGGGGTAAATTATCTTACGTGAAGGAGTAATAATTTATTATTTGTTACATACTTACCAATCCTTTACTGCGCAGCGGTGGTGAAAAATGGCGAACATAACAGCTAAATTAATATTGTAATATTATTTTTCTTTTTTGTGTGTCAAGCTGTCAATCACCCATAAAACATTTTGTATGGTTCCTTTACAAATAAAGAAGCCGTAATTTCTGTGTTTGCTTGTATGTTTAAGTATTTTGTGTAACTGATTTAAATTCAGTTTTATTCCGAAATCTACATGATATTATCTTAGTATTTATAATGTATAGACGCAAAATTGTAAGCAATTCCACAAGGCTTTGTGAACAATTGTCTTGTGGCAGTGACTGCGAACGTTTAAATCAAACTCTATACTCAAGAAAAGAGCTTGATTCTTATGGCGCAATTATACTTGGTCGTTAGCCCGTTATATAGGCTATATAACATCACACTATGACCCACGCAGGCGGCGCAGTAACGATAAACGCGGGTGAAACCGCGGGAACATCTAGTAATATATAAAAGTACATTTTACGGTTACGTAGCAGCTGAGCTTCGTAAAGTTAGTACCTACTTAGTATTGTAGCGTTTATACGATTGAAAATTTATATCATTATTTGTTGATAACCGTCTTTTATACCTTAATTTTGTTTAATAACTTATCTACAATTTATTTACAACCATTCTATATTAAGTAATAATAAAATTATCATTTGGGCTAATTTCGAAACATAATTAACATAAAGTTTTGTTTCTTTCCAGTGAACCATACATACCACAGAACTTAACGGGAATCACAATGGGCATAGTAAAAGGCAGAGCGGCTCCAATGGACGTCGTCCGAATTGAAACTAAAACTAAAGTAAGTACGCTCGCTTCATATGTTGTGATGCAACATGGCGCGTTGTCTCTCAGGTGGATATGTTACGTTACAATGTTCAATTGAGCACGTCCGTCACAACAAACAACGAGTGCTCGTCGCGGATACAATTAGCCCCGCGTTCATTCTAACTGCTCTGTTGATATTTACACTATTATCTTATAACTTAACACCGCTCCAGCGCTAATCTATTGTGTCTGCGCAAAGACTCTTTTAACACAATGACTGTTACAATGTCCGCTTTGTCATTCAATAATTATTAATCTTTTCTGTCGCAGATTATGTTTTCGTTTCTATCCGTCGGCTGGGGCCTACTAGCAGACATCGATATTGAAAGCGAAAGGTTACGAGCCATCGGCGGTCAAAGATTCGCCGTTTGGGCAGTCGCCAGACTCGTCGGCCTGAGGACGTACAAAGGTGTCGTGAGTTACGCGAAAATTAAGGATGTGAGCAATCTGCCTAAACCAAAGCAACCGCTAGCCCTCAGTCATAGCATCAGCCAGGACGGCGCGCTCGACTCCCCCGATGCGGAAGCGTTTATTGATTGCGAAGAACATTCTGAAGTGTTTACGAACGCAGTTAACGGAAAACAACATCAAAGAGTTGATTCGTGGTACTCTGTCAATTCTCGAAGGAGCGCATTTTTCAGTACACGCGGCTCGGAGTACCATAGCGTGACGAGTAGCGGTTCAGAAATGCGGTCGCCCGTCCACACCTGTATGCACGGACCGGCTTCTCACCTACCGTCGCTCATGTCCCAGTTACCGTCGCATTGGGTTCACGAGGAAGGCGAATTCATCATGGTCCACGTATCATATCAGTCCTACATCGGCGAGGACTTCTTGTTCGCACCGCGCGCACAGCTCTCCGACGGCGTCATATGGATGTTGATCATTAAAGCAGGCATATCACGATCTCAGCTTCTGACGTTCCTACTCGGCGTAAGTGAGGGCGCACACGTTGAAATGAATAATGAGTTCATTAAAATGGTTCCTGTAAGTGCGTTTAGAATAGTTCCGGAGGGGTCCAACGGTTACATAACCGTCGACGGCGAGGTCGTAGAGTACGGACCCATCCAGGCTGAAATATTCCCCAATATAGTTAATTTATTAGTTCCAGAAATGAAATAACATCAAATTTCAAATAATAAGTATAATTATAAAATGACTGATATAATTTAAACCATAACCGAGCCGATGCAAGTGCAATAAATGGAGTACATAATATTTCAAGCAAAGGTATATAAGATATGGTTGTGTAAGAAATGAAATCTAAATTATTTAATACTTACAAACGTTACTATGAGGTGGCAGTTAAGTTGGATCATTCCAAGAATGTTGTGATTTATGTTAATACAATATATTATTTAAATTGGTTCAATAACTAAAAATGTGATATAATTTTGTAAGTGAATTAAAAAGCTTAATGTGTGCAAATAGCAGCTAGTCGGGGCTTACACGGAACGAATCAGTGCCAAATGTTTGCACTATAAAACATTCACTTTGTATTATAATAAGGAATTGATTATTACACTTTTTGCTCAAGTGTAGAGCAATTGTTTGCACATGGATTCCTATAAAGAATATATTATTTCAACAATCGCGCTAGTTATAAATATTATGTAATAATAAATGTATTATCTAATATTACATAGCATATAGCTCAAAGCAAGTTATATATTCTTATTATATAATACTTTACTTTTTATTAGCATTTATATTGTTAAAGAGACCACACTTTACACTCTCTGGATTATATTCAGATTCATGAATGTTTTAGAAAATCATTTATGTGTTTTTACTTTTACATATTCACATGAGGTGAATGTTTATAAAATAGTAAGTAATAGAAATGTTATTGCATGCATTATACTGAACTTTATGAAAATATAGAATGATTCATCAACTTTTACATTTTATTATTGTATAAGCTTGCCATATATTGTAACTGGAAATAATTTTACTTGCCTTACGTTAATGAGTATGGTGATTAGGAAAATTGGGGCAACTATATAATTACCTGTATGTTTATTTATTAAATGATGTCTAAAAGAGATCGGGACTGCTGGTATAACTTAATATAATTTATTTAGCAGTATTAATTATTAAAACAATTATTTTTTTCTGTGATAATAACTACTCTGCCATATTTCCAATTGAAAGTTCCAATGTTGTACTGTTTGAAATTATTACTGTATAATGGCAACCCCATGTGAGTCTGGAACGAAAGTTAAAATAAAACTATGTGATAATTGCTGTATACTTTCGAAACATTGCAATCTAGATTTTTTGTTTTTGTCTGTTTCAAGACATAATGTACAAAGATAAATATGTTGTCTATAGAGTTTAGAAACTGTTACGGATTAAGGATTTGTTGTATTCCATATACATAGCACTATATCAATAAAGATAGTAAGTTTTCCAAACACTTTTTTGTTGTTGTGTGATGCACAAACTTATTCTTGTTGTAGGTACTACTATCATACAAATGATGCATAGGATGTCGATTTCATATCAATTCAACACAAGTAAAAAAGCCACTAGATAATATTATATTCAGTATGCATTAGAGGTCATATTTGTGTGTTTCCTTTAGTTTTGTTGTGTTTAGTAGAAATCATCCAAAAAACTACTTTAGATGACATATACAAGACAATGTAAGCCTTTTACAATATTAGTTGAACTGGCACCAGTTTGTGCAAGTTCAGGGGTTCTATGCATTATTATCTTATGCCACATGTGTCTGTATATATCTTTAAAATACTTAATTTAGTATTTTGTTTGTGTTGCTGGATTATAAATCTTTTATATAAACATTCCATGGTTGTAAGTGTAAGTGTCTTGGGGCTTTTTAATACTTATTAATTAAGCAAATTTAATCATTATAGATGTTAAAATACAGTTGCATATTAGCAAATTTTGAAGTGTATTATTGTGAATAAAAGTTATATAATTTTCAATTTTATGAAACTGTTGTCAATAAATTATAAATAAAAAGTTGGTGTTTGTATTGAAACAATAAATGCAGATCAGATATAATCATTTTATTTTATTCTATAATTCATAGTGAACTAAATTATTAAAACACTTACCAACTAAACATTTGCTTGACTTATTTCAAACATACAATATAATATATATTTGTGATCCAAATGCATTACAAATAAAACAGTTTGTAGTTATCTAATTAATTAAATCTTAGATGCCAACTTTAAATTCATTAACCATCACTCAAATTATAAACAAAGTTTACGTTGGACATTGATAATAGTATTAATTCTTTTTAATCTTATCAATAAAATTTCTCAAGTTATCAAAAACATTATCATGTCTAAAATATTATCTAAAACATTAAAACTGAGCTCTTAATATTAGACAGTTTTATCCTAAAACAGTCTTAATAATTTGTAAATGACAATACCACTTATCTCAATTTGAGAGAATCCAGGCTATCAAGTAAGTTTTGTACCTCAGAGTCAACCTGTTCACGAGTACTGACTCTCTCTAATCTTTGACGCACAGATTCTAAATCCCCAGCATCAGCTTTTTGTATTTGTAAATATTTACACATCATTTTGACAACTAAGCATATTTCTCCAATAAGTTGCTTTGTCTCTTCAAAGCTTCCAGCCACACTAGGTCGCATTTGAATAAGTTTCAGTTTGCTCTGCGCTAATTGTATGGGGTTGCGACCATTCTTGTCATGCGAGCTTACATCAGTACCAGCATCGAGCAACTCTATGACAACAGGAATATGGTTGGTACAAGCTGCAAGGTGAAGTGGTGTATTACCCAAAGTATCCTTGATGTTCGGATTGGCGCCGTGTCTTAGTAGCGATCTAACAACTTCTACGTAACCGCGACAGGCAGCTAGGTGCAGTGGACTTCTTTTATGTTCATCTGACGAATTTGGGTCAGCCCCTGATGACAGTAGCTTCTCCACAAGCTCAATATTGTTTGTTGAGGCAGCAAAACGCAGTTTATGGTTTCTCGAAGAACAAATAGTACCTCCATATCTATATTTCAGTCTGCAGTGTCTAGCTTTTGTAGAACACTTAATTTTGCCAACATGATCGTGTGGCTCACTTAAAAACTCGACAGGCATTGGTTGGCCAGCAAGATTAATTGGTATAGCAGGTGGACTGAATTCTAAAATGCACTGAGAGTGATCAAATATTGGATTATCGCTGCTCTCATTACTTGTATCTACTCCAGAATCAGTCATGGTATTTCCTGGTAATGAACTGATGAAACCAAGTTTACAACTGATAAATCAATTAAACAAAGACTTCTGTACGTAGTTAGTGTGTTACTTACGTATAATAAGCACACTTCTATTAAAATTGTTATTGTAATATGGGGATAAAAGAAGAAAGTTATCTAGATACTTGTTTGGCGAAGAGCTGTCATTCATTTTATTTCATTTCTCTTTTACATCCATTCTTTTTTCTTATATTGCAACACCTGACCTAAATGTCAGATACCATAGACAACAACTCGGATTGTCTTCAAAAAATATTTATCAGCCACATTTCTGAAACACGTTGAACTGAAGTGAAGCTCAGTAACCCTTGCTGCTCTTACAAAATCAAGAAAGGAACGCATCCTTCAATGACAGGTGGCTAGTTGACAGCGTATTCGGCCTCGGAAGAAATTTCGAACGTTATTTTTACCAACAATACTGCGTAAATCACATACAAAAACATGCAACAATTAACAGTATTCATGGTGAGTTACTGAAACAGATGTTGAGATTTGAAGCTATTCTGTCGTCTGTGATTATGTTCTTAACCTCTAACATTTTGCCGATAGGATATCGAAAGTTCACGTTCTTACATCGACGAGCTGTATTCGTCGGATCCACAGAGAATAGTGGAAGCCTTAGTGATGTTGAAGAACTCAGTGATAGGCAGCAATAGACAGAAAAGCTCAGTAATACAACAAGGAGTAGTGCCGCGTCTCCTGCAGTTGATGTCTGATGACACTCTTGATCCTAACATAAAACTCGAAGCGACCATCACAATTGGTAATGTATTATTTACAAATGTATTGCTTTATCGTTTGTTACTGCTGGAGGAAACAGATATACTTAGTTTCTGAGTACCTATGCAGTTGTTAAGCTACTTTGAAAGTGGGTTAAGTGTCTACACAAGTAGTTTACCTCAAGATACTATTCATCAATGCTGTTAGCAAGAGTTTGATGCTAGTAAATTATATATAATATTCTTATAACCATGTGATTTTATTTACATTTAAGTTTTTCATTCTAACCAGGTTCATTAGCAAAAGGCACACCTGAAAATGTAAGATCTTTAGTCGAACAAGGTGCAGCAACAGCCTTAGTAGACCTTCTGAAATCAGCACCATTAGGCACTAAAGTAGCGGAAGCAGGATTATGTGCTTTACGGAGTGTATTTATGCATCCACCTGCACCAGTATCAGCACTACCCGCAGACATGAGCTTGTTGACGAGACTGACACGTAAGTAGATGGCTCAATTCTTTTGTACATATTCTTAATCATGGAAATACAATTCCTAGGTATTCATTTGTAGGCAGACTTCCAGGAAAATAATAAATAAACAGTGTGTGTGTAATGTTTACAACTTTATTATTATGTAGAGTGTGTTGCCTGAACAGTGCAATTCAATGCAAAATTGATTAGGCTACCTATTCTAAAGAATACTATGTATATAATCAAAACGTACCTAGAAAGTCTTAAAGACATTTAAATATGTAGTGCTGCACATTTCTGTATACATGTGGGGATTAAGTGATGTGGGATTCAGACATATTTAAAGTTACATTCTAAAGTGATACTTTGGCATTGTTTTAAGTTAGATGATACCTCATACATATATAGTTTTACACCTATATCCTTTAAGAGATAGGCTTAGGTGTATTAAATATCATCAAGCTATGGTTAGGGGCCACGTAATAGGTGACAAGCCTATCGGCGTCTTCAGGGCAGTTCCAGTCTGTGCTCGACCTGGTAATTCAATCTTAAACTTCATGTGCAGCAGCTGCATTTATGACCTCTGTGCCTACAAAGCAGTCATAATAAAATTGATACAAATGTATAAAATTAGTAAATATCTAGAGAATGAGTAATAATGCATATTGACTTAGTTGCTGTTACAATAAGCAAATGAGCAGAATAGAAGCTGATTCTTTAAAAAAATGGTTCAATGTTCTTGGCAAATGCTTGCTTTAATATTACGTAATGATTATGTACCTAAATAATAATTATGTTGTTGTGAATTTTATGTGTTTAGAATGGAATTTTTCTAACTTATCCGCCCTTGAACTCTGCAATCATGATCTTAGAAATAAGAGTTCAGTATTACAATTGAAATCCAGGTGGAGAGTTGACAGATAGACTACTGCAGATTTCGAGTTTATAAAGATGATTTTCAAAGCAATAGGTATTAAAAAATCTACTTTTAATATCACTTACTTTTCTAGCAAATGCAAAAAAGATTGCCATATCCTACAGATATGTTGGATTTTTATATGGGATTAAATATAATGACCGCCAAAAATAGTAATTGCACACCAAAAATGCTTACTAAAATATATCATAACGAGCGCCTATATGCCTCAAATCACTGCATTTCGTCTCGGACGGGTTAGGTTATGTTAGGTTCCTTCTTAAACCCACCCAAAAATAGACTTATTTTGATCTCTTTGCTGTGCAATTAATATTTTTGGTATTAAAATGCGGTTTTAATTTTGGTGATCATTTTCTATTTTTGGTGATCATTTACTACTTTTGACTTTTATATTTTACTATATCTGGTGATAAATTAAACATAAGTCTTTTTATATTGCAATAGTTTTTCTACAATGTTTTCATAATATAGAAATGTAAAAACTATCAGTTACTTCCGCATTTATACATTAAGGGCCTGTCCTACCACCTCCAAATAGCATTTATCTATAAGATAAAAATTTCGCCATTTCTTTTTTTGACCCAACAAGAGCTGTTGTGAAACTGGCCATAAGTATGGATTATTCAATTCAGAAGCTTGATGATCAAAGTGATCTTAGAAGTAATAGCACTGTATAGTACCATAATATAGTTACTATGTAATTAATTTTACATAAGATGTGCAGTGCTACACTAACAAATGATGTGAAGTATATAAATATGAATGAGTTCAGTAATGTCATAGACCAATATGCAAAGTGAACCTTCAAGTATTTGTACATGTTGAGGATGTAGTCTGTGATTGACACTAAATAGCTTTGTTTATGCACTCATGTTTGTAGCCTATTGTTACGTATTAGGGTTGATTCCCAGGTTATGCAAAGTGTTATGAGGCTTTTATGGTAGAAAATAGGCTGGGTATTGACCAGGAATATGATATGCAATTACATAAGACCAAAAATATAGCTTGAAAAGTGTGGGTGTCAACTATTTATATGTCTGCCTGCCCATTTATTGATATATACAGACGTAAGTCTAGAATATAATAATAATAGTATAATATTCTATCACATACACACAATATCATCTAGCCCAAACTAAGCAGAGCTTATACTATGGGTACTAGAAAATGAATAAACATACATAATATATACTTTTTTTTGTAAATACTTACATATTATACATAGAAACATCCAGACCAAGACAAACATCCATGTCCATGCACACAAATGTTTGACTTGTGCGGGAATCGGACCCGCGACCTCAGGCGTGGCAGTCGGTTACACTAACCACTACACCATCAAGGCCGACAATATTTTATTTTATTCTCAACTGTTTACATGTCTGTTTGCCCATTTATCGATATATACAGACGTAAGTCTATGTATGTACGACCGAAAATCATCTATTCTACAGACTACAAGGTGGTTTAATAGTTTGAGAATTTTTTTTATCATACCGACACTGGCTCTTAATCTTAATGTAATATTTTAATTGAAAAGAAGATATCAATGAGCTTCCATGTTTCAGGTTTAAAGCTTAGCTTGGAACAACATTTTTATGACTTGCTGATTTGCCAAGTTTGGGTGTCCTTGCCTAATTAATTTTATTATATTATGAGAAAAATCATTTTGGATGTTTATAACATATTTAATGTTTCAAAATTATATGATCTTGGATTCGAATGCCAATGTTCTGTTATGACTAAATATATTGGAATTAAGATTTAAGGACACTTTCATAACTTTATCTTTTTTTATGCGGCTGATGCAGATTGCGATGGTAACCATTTTTCTTTGTCGATATCTAACTATAAATTAGTGTATGTTCTTCTACTATACACATAAATAACCTTGTTTTGAGATCTAATAATTGGACCGTGTTGTGCAGAAATGATCCAGAGGTTCTTTTTTAATTTATCTAAAAGTATGAAGATCTTTTGAATAAACATCAAGTAATGCAAAATTCTATATTCCATTCTTTATAAAACTATATGCATATATCTATATGATGTAGTAGCATAATAGTCACAAGAAAAATGAAATTATGTTATTATTATAACTTTTATTTATGTTTTTGTGGATTGGATCATTTCTGCACAACACGGTCCAATTGATCATGACATTTGATTTATATAAAACTATCAATACTAATATTCGAATACATATAAATTGATTCGAAACATAAACAGCTAAATGGTACCTGTTATATAAATAAAAGTTGCATGCTGAGCTTAGTAAGTTAAATGAAAAAAAATAGCTATAGTTCCATGTTTTTCTCAGAAATAGCCTGCGACGGTTCATCGACAGCCCGCACATGTGTGGTCCGGATCCTATCCATCTGGTGTTGTGGCACACCGGAACAGGAGGCGCTGTGTGCCGCGGGGGCCTGTGAAGCGGCCGCTGCGCTAATGGCGTCTGCCCCTCCAGCAGCACCCGCGTTACCAGCCTTAGACCTCCTTGCCAACATGTGCTTTGAAAACGCTAACGTGTCACAGGTTGCGTTGAACACGAGGTGAGTATCATATTCGTTTAACAAACATTTGTACTTGCATATTGTAATTAAATAATCAATCAAATGTCCATGATAAATACATTTAAATAATGGTCAATCTTTTGAATAATTCTATTGCAATGAAGATTCGATTAAATCCAATTATTAATCGATAAGTTCACATCACTAGTTTGTCTTTAATTACAGTATGCACGCGTGTATGTGTGACTGCGTCTGTTATCGGGCGTTCTATTATTCTGTGTTATGTTTGAGAGTCTAGGTGGCGCAACGGTAGTGATTGCGACTCCTATGTATGAAGTAGACCTCACCAGAACCCTAGAGGGTTCGATAAAGTGTCATTGTAATTTTCTGTCAAGAACTTGTCATTAGATAGCACAGGGTCAGATATCAATAGGCTTAGGTCGCAGCAGACTTATACAACACCGCTCCCACACGGCAAAATAATGTTAATAGAAATTTGAGCTTTAGGGCGTCCTCTGTAGACAATTTATATTGGTATAACAAATTAGTAAACAGCTCGCTGTAAGCGAGCTTACCGCCATCGTACCACTCGATAGTTGAAGCCACGCTTACCGTGCCTTTCAAGCGGGCGGGCTGCGCGATGTACGCACGCAGACTGCTCGCTTGACACATGGAGCAACGAAGAGACTTTGGGTCTCTCTGCGTGTTCTACCGACTCTTTCACGGGGAGTGCTCTGAAGAACTTGTTTGATTTGGTACCAGCGGCCCCTTTCTATCACCGTACACTCAACACCGAAGCAGGGTTCATCCATATCACCTGGAAGCGTTCAATTCTAAGACGGTACGCTTTCAGCGATCATTTCTCCCACGTACGTGCAAGCTCTGGAATGAACTGCCAGCTTTGGTGTTTCCCGAGCGCTATGATATGTCATTCTTCAAACGAGGTTTAAAGAGAGTTCTTCTTTCACGGTAGGCAGCGGCTTTGCTGTGTCCTGACATTGCTGAAGTCCATGAGCAGCGGTTACCACTTTCCATCAGGTGGGCCACTTGCTCGTCTGCCACCAATGGCAATAAAAAAATTAAAAAAACATACAATACATGCGCGGGGACAGCTAGTCGACTGCTGCCTGTAAGCGCGTGGACAACTGGTTGTCTGCTAGCTGTCGGTGCGTGGACAGCGGGTAGTGGCCTCTCCGTTTGGCTTAGCTGTGCGAGAGCGGTGTTGTATAAGTCGGCTGCGACCTTTACCCTCCAAGTGTATTTCCTATGTTTGTGGGATTTAAACTACACTAGGCGAAATGAGAGTGTATGGCTTACCTCTTTACAGATATAAACAAGAGATTTTTTTCGAAAAGGCATCTCCCGCACTAGGAATAATTCCTGTGTCGCGGGCGACCTTACAAACATTCAAACAATGGACACAAGGAACACCTAGACTCAGGACAATTATTTGTGGATGCTTGAAATTTTAAGTACAATGTAATTTTTGGATAATCCAATAACGAAATATTTTAGACTAGCTTTTGCCCGCGGCTTCGCTCGCGTTAATTTAGAATTTGACAATGAATTCGGGTTGTATTCTGCTTGTAATAATATAATTCAATCATGATTCGAAAGAAACGTGGCGCCATCTATTATCATAAGAACGTTATTATTGTTTTCCTCGGGAACAGTAATTTTTTCGGGATGAAAGGTAGCCTTTGTCCGTTTCTGTACATCTGTCAAGGCTGGAAAATTTCCGGATGATCGGTTCAGTGGTTTAGGCGTGAAAAGGTAACAAACAAACTCATTTTCGCTTTTATAATATTATTAGTTAGGATTGTAAGAGTTATGTAAACTTTTGTTGTAATAATAAACATGATTGAAAGATTATTCATAAACTTGTTCATCTTGTAGGTGCAGTTCAATGTGCTGACATGTCGTATATAAACATTGATTGCGTCACTGTTGTTTATTACATCAACATTGAAACTATGTGTATATCATTAATATATTAATAAGATGTATATAATATAATAATCGATATCGATAAAGTACTGAACATGACCTAATGGGCAGGGTTAATATACTTCAGCGGTATAGTCATGAAGACATGACAGATAGATAAAGTTACTATATCTATACTAATATTATAAAGCTGAAGCTGTTTGTTTGTTTGTTTGAACGCGCTAATCTATAATAAGAAAATCACCATGCTCAGCGTACCTACCAGTGGGATAGTTATTAATAATAACTATTCCACTGGTACGCTAAGCATGGTGGTTTTCTTATTATAAGAAGAGTTAGCAGTGCGAGTCACATTTTGATAACATTATGTTTAACTTGCATACAAACAGGAATTCGCACAATGTTTTCATACACTGTTAAAGAGACCAATAATTAACTATTTAATACGCATATATAACAACAAAATGTCAAATATGCGTGCTATAAGATCGAAATCATAAACTTTGCGAGGCACTCTAATGCTTTCGCGAAGAACAACTTAAAAAAAAGAACTGCTATCGATTTCATTCGATACGAAACATGCATTGAAAATAACTGAATGGTTTTAATTAGATTTGCATCAATTGTGACATTGAATCGACTTTGTCAGTGTATCGGCTGCCAAGAAAACTAAACGTTTTAAATAACTATACTATTGGATAAATAGTAGTGTTGAACAAGAAGTTTATTAATTGCGGCATTGATTTGATGACTTTCGGTTGACTGAATTGATTGGTCTGTGTCTGCATACTGATTTATGGATCGATATTTTTCTACTTTATAATCGGTTTCACCCGCGTTTATCGTTACTGCGCCTCTCTCGTGGGTCGTAGCGTGATGTTATATAGCATATAGCCTTCCTCGATATATAGGCTATCCAACACTAAAATAATTTTTCATATCGACCAGTACTGAGATTAGCGCGTTCAAACAAACAAACAAACGAACAAACTCTTCAGATTTATAATATTAGTATAGATTGAAGGCCCATGTCGCAGCGACGACGGTGTAGAGTGTAACTTACTAACTTTATTACAAGTATGAGTTTAACTAACGTTGTACTATGCGATTCAAATAAGAATAGGCATGAACCCGCGCCATATTGTGAAGTCATAGCTGTAAAATCTAACAAAATAGGTAGGGTCAGTAAAACAGATATTTTTAAAATAATATTTATTTTTAATCTGAATCTCGTAGTTCTTCGATTCTGCCCATACCACTGCTTGAGCAATCATCATCTTCAATTCAAAAATATTTTACTGACTGTTATTTAAAAGAAAATATTAATGTTGTTACCTGTGTTTATAACAAAACTGAAATTATCATCGTCTTCTATAAACTCTCGTTGCCGGTATTCATTTTCGATACGAGTCACAGAGTTACTTTATTTAAACAAAAAATCATAGACAATATCAGTTATTCATAGTTATTTTACCTCTGACGGCACTCAAATTTTCAAGAAAATGATGTAGGTGTTCATTGTTCCTTAAAAAAACGCATAATAATATAGTCATAATTACGCAAATTATTTTTTGTTCACTTATAAAACGACAAATAATATTTACGCAAATTATTTTTTTTTGCTCTCTGTAGTTTTCTAGTAATATTTGACAGATAGAAGTCATTGACACTCCTATTCTTATTTGAAACGCATAGTAATCATCAGGCTTATGAGTGGCTAAGTAAATATAGTCATACTTCTCCATGCCTCGGAGACAATGTATATCTGTGCTTCTAATTATCTTGAACATCAATGGGAAAAACCTTCAAATATTCTGACATCTGCTTTGATTTCTGCGACGCATCGGGCAAGCGGTAGTTTATATACTGGCTGATATTATTATCTATACTAATATTATTATCTATACTAATATTATTATAAAGACAAATGGTATGATTTTTGTTTTGTTTTGTTATGGTTTAAATCAAAAACGACTAGACCGATTTTAAAAATTATTTTGTCTTTAGATAGCTGTATTATCACCGCGTAACATTGGCTATATTTTCCCACTAGCTGTTACTTGCGACTTCGTCCGCGTAGATTTTAACTAAAAAGTGTTTTTCTCCGCAGAACCCTATTTTTTTTCTAAAATCAAAGTAGCCTAAGTTACTCCTTATAACATCAGCTATCTGCTAGTAAAAGTCCCATCAAAATCGGTTCAGCCGTTTCGGAGATTAGCCGGAACAAACAGACAGACAGACAAAAATTTAAAAAATATATTTTTTCGTATAGGTACCTTATATACTTTCATATGCATTAGATAAAAAGCTGTTATTTTGACATTACAAATAGACACTTCAATTTTATTTATTTGTATAGATTAAAAAAGTACTGTTACTAACATAATCTAATCTATATTTACGCGAGCGAATCCGCGGGAAATAGCTAGTTATTTATATAACAGAAAAGTAAACCCTTTGAGAAAGATATGTTAATACCGGGCATGATCGCGTTAATATAAATCATGCAACACGAAATTGTATAAGTGTTTTCCCTATAAGGTTTCCAAGAACCTGCATATTAATTCATGTATGACTACTTACTAGGTACTAATTTCTCCACAGGCACGGCGACAAAACGATACCCGAGCTCCTAATGTCTCTTGTGTCTCGTGACAAGCCACTACTGGTCGCGATGGGTGCCGCGAGATGTCTCACCTTTCTGCATCGAGCGGGCGCACTAACGGCGGATGACAACAGGTGACTAAACTGTCATACATTGGTTATTTCTTTTAGTTGTAACGGTTGAAGCCGTGACATAAGCTAGCGGCAGTGAGATCCTGGGTCTAGTTGTCGAGTTGGACAAAGTAACATAGATTCACGCCTGTTTCCCAGAGGGGTAGGCAGAGACTACGGATTTCTATTTGCTACGATCCTGACACACTTCTCATAATTAATTACTCCATTAAATTGGATAATAATATCACAAGTGTATAACTCTTGTAATAGGTGTACTATGCAGTGAAAGTTTTTCGACTATCACTGTAGCTATTCGTTTATCTCTTCTGTAACGTAATGATAGCTCAGACCAACTGTACTGCAGGTCAAGCTGGGTTATCAACGTGTATTGAAACAAATTATACAAACAAATGCACTTGTCTCACACGAGTCAATAACAGTATTTCTAGCGTAACCGACCCTAGACCTTAGATATTACATACATAGATTATTAACAATCCGGGTGTTACCCGGATTGTTAAAGGTTAGCCTTTAACAAACCGGGTGTTAATTTATAAGAAAAGTCATGACAGAATCATATCATTGTCATTGGTTATAATAACATCAGATTTCCGAAATAAAATCAACGCTATCAAAATGTCATGTCAAGTGATATTATTGGCTGACTGAATTATTATTATTATTTTCTGTCTGATGATTCATATCACCAGACTGAAAATAGACCATACAGCAATTTCAGAAAAAAGCTGTGTGTTCGCGTCTAATATACGAGGGGCGTTCAATGTATTCTCGGTATCGGGGTGATATACTAATGATGAGGGTAATTAAATTATCTCATTAGTTAAAGACACTCTTTGAGCGTATAAATATAAAATTTTATTTAATTGTCATTATTAGTATTCAAGATATCATTACGAAAAGGCAACTACGATGACCGATGCGACAATGTTGAAAAAATCGAGCATCGCGCTGTTATAAAATTCCTTACAAAACAAGGAAAGACTCAAAAAGTTATTCACCAAGAAATTGTGGCTGTTTACCAAGATTCTGCTTCTTCATTATCTACTATTCAAAAGTGGTCTAGTGTATTTAGATGCGGTAGAGAGAGTATTGAAGACGACCTCCGTGGTTTTGGGATTCTAAGGGTATCTTACTGATTGAGTACACAAAAAAGGGTCAAAGTATTACTGCCGCATCTTACGCGAACATCCTACGTAATTTAAAGGAGGCAGTAAAAGAAAAAAGACATGGAAAATTGACCGCAGGTGCTTCTTCACGACAACGCGCCGGTATACACAGGGCGCCTTGCTAAGGCTGCTGTGCGGGAATGCGGATTTGAAGAAATCAATCATCCACCCTACAGCCTAGACCTGGCCCCTAGTGATTACTTTCTGTTACCAAACCTTAAGAAAGATGTTCGAGGTAACCGTTTTTCCGACGATGAAGAGTTAAGGGCGGCAATTGATGAACACAAGGAAGAAAAATATTTTTAGAGGGTATTGAAAAGTTACTTTCCTGCTCTAATAAGTGTATTGAGGTGATGGGGGACTACATCGAAAAATATTTTTTTTTTCAGAAGTTTCTGATTATTCTTTCATGCCTGTACCGAGAATACATTGAACTCTCCTCGTAAGTCTAACTAAAAACTACTTCATTGAAAGCAAATTCTGAAAACCCGAATTAGTTGCCTTTTGCTATTCTTTGTGCAAAGCAAAGGTTGTGTGGGATGGGACGAGGTATCACTGTTCTTTTTTTAGGGTTTACATAGATAAATACACTCTATGAAACGGTTCCTTTGATACAGCCGGCTGACAGACAGAGGTTTGATAAACAGCGGAGGCTTAGTAATAGGATCCAGTACCTAGGCACCCAGAGGGTGACCACTGACCGCTGTCTGTCTGTCTCTCGGCCGTAATAGGTAGAAAGATGAAATTTTATGATAAAAACCGGTCATGTGCAAGACCGAATAGCATGTGACCGGATTTTTTATATTAACTTTAGTCATGGGATTATTTTTTTATATTTCAGAGTGGTGTTCGGCGCGTTACCATGTTTAGCTCGCTTGTGCACGAAGGAGATGCCAGAGGACATCCGGGCGACGGCCGCGGAGGCACTAGCTTACTTGGCAGAGGTATGCTCTTCACTTCATTCATGTAAGACTTATTACTCATGAGGGATTTAGAGAGGTGAACAGGGGGAAACTTGCGGTTAGGGTAGAAACTGCAACAGTTGTTTGTTTGCCAGTTTCTTTTTAACATGGAGGTTAACTACATGTAAAATTTATTATTAAGGAGATATCCTGTATTATGAGAAGACAACCAAAAAAATGTAGCTTGACATGTTAGTTTTCATGGAAAAGAAAAAAAAATACAAAAATATTGTTTTTTTTTTTTTAAATTCTTTTTTGTTCTTCTATGATAAAGATATTAAATAAAATGTATCATTAGTTGATTGTCTACATTGTTAGCTTTCAAATGAGATATCTTTCGTCTTCCTAGGAAGTCTACATCGATAGCAATGATTAAAACAGTAGAGGCGCCCTAGCTTCGACGTAAAAAAAAAAAAACCATATTTCACCACACTTAAGACTCCGACGCTGGTAAACAGATATTGTATACAAATCATTTACAGGTAGACACATCACTTCAAAGGCTAGCGGCGATATCGAACCATCTAATGACGTCATTAGCAGATATTGTCAACTGTCCGTCCGCAGCCGCTAAACAAGGCGCGTTCAAATGCTTCGCGTCTCTCGGCGCTAATGATGAGGATATCAGGAAGAGAATCATTGAGACACACGGACTAATGGTGCACGTCATCAATGGCATGAATAATCCTGAACCTTTGGTGAGTGGGTTACTAAATAGTGTAGTTAGATATAGTAAATTGAGCTTTATTGCTATACTGTAATACAGGTCAAATTACAATGTCTTTTTGAATCTGCCACAGATGTGAAGAATTTAAACCTATTTACGTATGTGACCTAAATATGCCACCTTGAAAATATACAAAAATTTTCGTTACTTACGATCTTTAATATACGTTTGTGGAGGAGTGAGGTAAGCTCTGCTTAGTTTGGGCTAGATGGTGTTGTGTGTATGTGGTAGAATATTATTATATTATGTTTCTCTTTCACGGGTATATTCCTAATACGTTAGGAAAATACCCGGCCCTTTGGGAGGCTTACACGGAGACATGGGTCCTACGTGAAGAGGCCCTTCGAGAGTTTTAATCAAAGGTGGGATGGAACACCTACAGCGGCACTAGCCGCAGCAGGCGTAGGACTATTGCTACGTATGGATTCTAATATATGGGCTATGGGGATGGGTGTTTGATGGACTGGTATATTGGTAACTATGGATGATAAAACGGCGTCTGCCCTGAATACTCTAATAGCATCAATCGAGTGGACAGACGGTGACTCGCCAACTCATTAGATGGCCCCCCTGAAAAGCCACGATAGGCATACAAGCCAGCAGCAGAGGGCAACAAATGTGCGAGCGGCTAGGGGTGTCGAGCGGTGCGGTGCCGGTTTCACCATCACGGGTCTCGTGAAAACGGAGACCCGGAGCGGTTTTTATTATATTATTATATTTTTCCAAAACAAAGAGTGAATGCTCTGATCAGGCTGGGTAATCGTGCCTGGCGCGTCGCAACTTACCGATTAAAACCTAAGTCGACGTTCAGACGCTGGCGTCCAGACTCAAGTCGGAAGCTTCAATCTTTATTGATGTACATACCTGGCGACTTCGATAGCACGATTTAAGATCTATCATGATGTAAAGTTCCTATTCTTCGCTTTGTCGCTAGTTTTATTTATTTATTTACTGACCATAAAACTTACGTCTACCTTTACAGGCAAGCCTAATGCGATAGAGTAGCTGAACTTAGACTATCTTATATCTAGTTCTTAATATTATGTGAAAAAGATTATATTTTGTTTCTAGGTAAGATTAGCAGCAGTCAGATGTCTACATTCGCTCTCAAGATCAGTACAACAGTTACGAACGACATTTCAGGTAAATACTAATAGACTTATGCCTCTATAAATATTTTTATCCCAGAAAGGGTGGGCCGACGAGTATCATACGTGCAATTCATCAGCTACGATTATAGGTGACATGTAATAGGCGAGCAAAGTTTAATTAACTACATGTTGTAATTAAGAATTTCATAATGAGAACAGCGATAGCTCAGTGGGAAGACCAACAGACTGCAATGCAGAGGGTCTCGGGTTCGAACCCACGTCGCGCACCTTTGACTTTTGGAAGTTATATGACTTTTCGAAATTATGTGCGTATTTGATTGACAATTATTATCGCCTGCTCCGTGCCTCAGAAAGCACGTTAAGCCGTTGGTCCCGGCTGCCATGAACATCTATGGCAGTCGTTATTGGGAGAGTGTCGATACAAAAGATCCCACTGGGTCGAAGTGTCGCCGGTCTGCACTGACTGGCCCCTACATAAGATAAGAAAGAATTTCATAATAGCCAATAAAACGTTACCGGTCAGGGAACTGAATCTGTAGGTCTACCACGAAAATGCTTTACCGAATCTTCGGACGAACGAAATATTAAGATTATACCTATCATGATGTTTCTTAGGATTTCTGTCTTTATAAGTGTAATTTTTCCGTTTTTTTCTACTTCACTGTAGAGTTTAGTGTCATCAAAATGTTGCCTCATGTGTTTCATGGTACTAGTAGTACCAACAATATGCACGGAACTTCGGCATTTACGTTTCATGGTAGGCCTGCTGGGTGGGTCCTCATGATCGGCAGAAGCCCAGAATTCTACCACATGGATGTCACACTATTTTGATTATATTTATGTATTCGTTCCAGGATCATGCAGTATGGAAGCCTCTTATGCAACTACTAAACGACACGCCCGGCACAGAGTTACTTACAGTAGCTTCGTCTACACTCTGCAATCTATTGCTAGAGTTCTCACCAGCCAAAGAGCCAATGTTGGATCAAGGTTGGTAATATTACAACAAATATTATATTGGTAGTGTGGTACGTGGTTTGATGTCCCTCCAACATAATGGAAAGATCCTCCGTTGATATCGGTAATGTTGTAAATGTTACTTGTGCGATTCAGGATTGTATGACGTAGTTTTAAGAGCTTATTGTATATAGCGCCATCTGTTGGTTGTAGGCTGAACTTCGTCTGTGCGGAGTCGCCACAGTAGTAGTTAGTATCCAAAAATCTTCCTGTGTGACAGGCTAAGCCTAGTGTAGGAAGCTTTGTGGATTCTGACAATAACAGGTTCTTCATATTATATATTATACTAATCATTAACTTATAATAATTGTAAGAACTTGTTTATTAACTTGTGAATGGTTAATAAACTTATTATTATTATTTGTTTTCTCGAAATGTGTAGCGATGTTTACACCAAGTGGAGTTCCTTAGAATGGTTCATTTAAGGGGCTATATTATTATTATGAAATGTTTGGCAAATGTAACATACATTCATAGCATAGTAATAAATTATTATTTGATTTTGTAGGTGCAGTTGAAATGTTATGCAATTTAACGAAAAGGCCCGAAGCTGCTTTAAGATTAAATGGAATATGGGCGCTTATGAATATGGCTTTTCAGGTAAGAACGTTACAAAATTACAGTCTTTTATATCATTATCCATATTTGTACACATCAACAAATTTGTCAGTTCTCCATAATGGTCTTAGAAATATGTGAAGTCTGCCAATCCCAAATAGCTATTGCAGTTCAGAACGGAGTAACTCAGCCATTCTTAAGTGTATGCTGTATGTCTAGCATGTGTAAATGACTATCTTACAGAAACTATGTCTAAAAGTCATTTTTGGTTCATAAGTATCTCTAAGCAAGGAACCATGTTGGTCTAAATGGAGCAATCTATTGCTATGTGAAGGAAGGAAAAGCCAACAAACACATTTGAATCATTATTAATTATTGTAAGCAGCGATAGCCTAGTGGGAAATCGATGGACTGCCACGCAAGGGTCTGAGTTCGAACCCAAGGCGCGCATCTCCGACTTTTCGAAGCTATGTGTGTATTAAATAGTTAATTATCGTTTGCTTTAACGGTGAAGGAAAACATCGTGAGGAAACCTGCATGTCTGAGAGTTCTATTATAATGTTTTCGAAGATATGTGAAGTCTGCCAAACCTCACTAGGCCAGCGTGCTGGAGTATGGCCTAACCATTCTTACACTGAGAAGAGACCTGTGCCCAGCAGTTTTATACAGGATTGATATTATTAGTATAAATTATTGTTTTCTATTGTAGGCCGAACAAAAGGTAAAGCAACGCATCCTTTGCTGCTTAGGCACCGAACAAATGTTTAGGTTGCTTGGTGACAGCGACACACGAGTGATTATGAAGACGCTGGGGTTACTAAGGAACTTGTTGTCCACCAGGCACCACATAGATGCCATCATGAGCGAATACTCGTCACAAGTTATGCAGGTACGCATGCATGTATATTTATTGATGTGGTTTAGATTTGAAAGATATATTATGATGTAGGTCTCGCGTCTATAGATTCAAGTTCATACTCTACAGTAAGGCGCCGGTCATACTGCGGGCGGTCAGCGGTCAGAGTGCCGAGTTCTGCGTTCCACGTTCACTGTGATGTATGCGGTGTCTTAGAATCGTACACACACAAAAGCAGTCAGATCGCGGCGGTCAAAACGAACGCACCTTCTGTCGGAGTTCCATTTTTTTTTTTCATAAGCGTAATTGAAAAGTTTATTGAATTAGTGCGAGACAAATGTACTGAACTTCAGATTTCTAGACCGCTCGCAGTGTAGGCAACTGTGAACGCTGAACGCAGAACACGACCGCAGAACGCAGACCGCCGGGGCAATGTGTTCGGCGCCTAAGCAACGCGTTATAGAAAAACCGTATCGGTTTGTTGATGTTGCATTTAAGTCTAAATTCGTACTGAACTCAGCAATATCTTAGTGGGAGACCGTTGGACTGCTACACAGAGGTCTCAAATTTGATCCCAAGGCACACATCTGACTTTTTGAGGTTATGTGCGCATTAAATACTTAATTATTGCTTGCTTAAACGGTGAATGAAAACATCGTGAGGAAACCTGCATGTCTGAGAGTTCTCCATAATGTTCTCGAAGATATATGAAGTCTACCAACCCGCACTAGGCCAGCGTGGTGGAGTATGGCCTAACCCTTCTCACATTGAGAAGAGGCCCGTGCCCAGCAGTGGGACAGTTTAATACAGGACTGATATTAATATTATAAACGGTGAAAACCGTGAGTTATAATATATTTATTATTTGTGTTTAACCTTCTTACACAATTAAACTTTTAAATTAAACCTTGTGAGATGAGTAATTTTACATACACCTAAAAATACTTGCACAACTGTGTTTTTTAAATTAGATATGTTTACGAAATTCGATATTCGTTTGCGTACTACAAAGCCAGACACAATACGCAGATACATTTCAAACTTTAAGCTTCAAACTCTTAACATTCTTTTATTTCATCGATGGTTAAAATCTAATTTATGGACGCTTCACATCCCGTTTCCACTATGTTATTTCTAATCACGATGTGCTCTTATAAATAATTTATTTCATGTAATTAATTAAAAGGTATAATAACACAGGTCTGCAATGGTTTTCCTCTCTGAGATCTGATTAACGTTTTCTATAGTTTCTAATGTGCTGATTACGAGAAAAATAATAAAAAAATTCTATCACGTCAGGATTCTTTGATATTGAATATTTAAGATTTTAACTAAAAATGTCTGAGCGCATACATTTTAAAATCTATAAAACGTCACTTAATTACTTCAGCTTAATTTTTATTGCATTTAATTAGTTTAAGACGACATAGAAATGAATGCAAATCAGTAATTTGTTAATTACTACATAATAAGTGTAAGTAATTCGCATTAACCATTTCGAAAACGGGTCATTTTGGCTTCATTTAGTAATGAGCTCATTAATACACGATGTTTAGGTGATATTGCCTAATTGTTGTTAATGTTGTTCAAAAAGGGTATAATGAAGAAAACAAAAGGTTTTTTTTGTATAAGTACCTACTCTGAATTAGAAAACTAACAGTCGAAGTGCGCATCTTGCAACCTAAACTTTAAAATGTCGTCGCGAAGTTGTTTAAACTCTTCGAATTGTTTTTGTTATATTTGCGGGAAATTCATGGTGATAAAACAACGAAACAACATTACAGACTATGTGAAAAATATTTACAAAAGTTATTTTGGACATTCTATAAGTAACCAAGACAAAACTTGGACACCTCAAAAAGTTTGTTCGACTTGTTTACTTGAACTTCGCAAGTGGTCAAAAGGACAGAAAAATAGCTTCAAAATCGTTTCGCCCATGCTATGGAGAGAGCCTAACAACCATGTTGAAGATTGCTACTTTTGTTGTTGTGACATAACTGGATACAATTCTAAAAATAAAAGTGACATAAGCTATCCAAATGTGTCATCAGTTACGCCTGCAGTTTTCGGAGATTCAGAAATGGTGCAGCCCCCGTATCCAGCTATACAAATTGAAGATTCTGCTAATGATACAAATGAACAGAATGCATCCCAATCTGATCCTGTATTTCAAGTAGATTCTAACGAGTGTCAGCTCTTTTCACAGTCAGATTTAAACGACTTGACAAGAGATTTGAATCTCCCCAAAGATGCAGCTGAGCTCCTCGGATCACGATTAAAAGAAAGAAATATGCTTGCACCTGGTACTTCATTTTCATGGTACCGTCACAGAGAAAAAGATTTCCTTCCATTCTTCGCTGAAGATCATGATTTGGTGTACTGTAAAGATATTCCTGGCTTGATGAAAATGTTCGACATTGAATACAATCCTAAGGAGTGGAGATTGTTTATTGACTCCTCAAAAAGAAGTTTAAAAGCAGTCCTTCTACATAATGGGAATACATATGCCTCACTACCTGTTGCACATTCTGTCCATTTAAAGGAATGTTATGAAAATTTGGAAAAGCTTTTAGCTACTATAGCTTACGAACATCACGGCTGGATGGTGTGTGGAGACTTGAAAATCATAAGCATGCTACTCGGCCAACAAGGTGGTTATACAAAATACCCGTGCTTTCTTTGCGAATGGGATAGCCGGGATAAACAACATCATTGGACCAAAAAGGAATGGCCTCCAAGAACTGAACTAACCCCAGGAATCAAAAACGTGCTTAAACAGAGTTTGGTTCCCAGAGAAAAAGTTTTACTGCCGCCTTTACACATCAAATTGGGTATAATGAAGCAGTTTGTGAAGGCTTTAAATAAAGATGGGGAAGGTTTCAAATATCTGCATTCAGTTTTTCCATCTTTATCAGATGCTAAGTTAAAAGAAGGAATTTTTGTCGGCCCTGATATAAGAAAATTGATGTCGGAGGAAAAATTTGATCAAAAACTCAATGATGTCGAGTTACAAGCGTGGAAATCATTTAAGGAAGTGGTAAAAAACTTTTTGGGGAACAATAAAAGCTCGGACTATAAAGAAATAGTAGCCAAAATGATAACGAATTTTGGTGTAATGGGTTGTAATATGAGCGTTAAACTTCATTTTCTGAATTCGCACATTGATTACTTCCCAGAAAATCTAGGAGCCGTTAGCGAAGAACAAGGTGAAAGATTTCACCAAGATTTAAAAGAGCTTGAAGTCCGGTATCAAGGAAGATGGAATGTCAGCATGATGGCGGACTATTGTTGGTTGTTGAAGCGTGATGATCCAAACCGGAAATATAAGCGAAAATCGCACAACAGAAGCTTCCAGGAAAAAAGGACCAGGTTCCACAAATAAAATTTAAGTGTATTTTAACCCAGCAATAAGTTGTTATTACGTGTTAATAGTTTTTTAAGTTAAAAATTAAGTACTTTTTTAAATATATAATTTTTTAAGTGAAAACTTGTCTTTTTTCTCAATTTTCTATCTGTAGCTTTTTTGAAAAATCAGGAGGTGATGGAGAAAAACTAAGTACATATTCGTAATCAGCGCATCAAAATACTCCAGAATCAGCTATCAAATTCCAGAGAGGAAGTTATGACCTTCATTTTGCAGGCCTGTGTAATAATTGACATTTTATTTTATCGTCAGTATAATTAATTTTCACCAGGCAGTGATAGTGGTGCTAGAAGGCTCATATCCAGCGGAAGTCAAGGAGCAGGCGCTGTGTATCCTCGGCAATATTGGCGATGGAGAAAAGGCGAAAGATCTCATCATGGCCAATGAAGATGTGCTTAGAAAACTAGTTGATTATCTGGTAAGTTCTTTTTAAACTACTAAAGTGGCAAACAGGCTTAGGGTGTTACCAGACCAATCGATCGATCGTAGGTCGACGGCATCGATCAATGGTAGAATAGATTAGTCGACGTCGATCGATAGTTTCTACTAGATCGATCGACGTCAACTAATCCATTCTACCATCGATCAATCGTCGATCGACGATCGATCGATTGGTCTGGTAACACCCTTACGGCCCACGTGATAGTAAGTGGTCACCATGGCCTATAGATGCCTGCAACATCAGAGGCATCACTTGCGCGTGTCTGACCCTGTCTTTAAACACCCTTTTCGAAGAACCTCATACTGTAGTCTTGTGGGAAAACCTCAGCAGGGAGCTCATTCCACAACCTGAGCGTCTGCGGGGAAAAATTCCTTTGGAATCGCTTGGTGCAGCACCAATTAGGTTATAAGATGTGAGAATAAAATCCCGGCGATGGTGAGCGGTGCGATGATAAAAATTAGCTGAGGGCATCATTCAAACAACTCCTCAGAACACAATCCATTATATAAACGGTAGAACACATAAAGGAAGGCAAAGTTTCATCTGAGACTTAGTGAGTCAGTACCGCCTGTAAGTTTGGGCTCATCGACAATTCTCAAGGCTCGTTTCTGTACCGCGTCAAAAGGATCAAGCTGGTATTTTCATGTTTCTGCTCAGAGATAACTGCAGTACTCCATGTGAGGCCGGACTTGCGACTTATATAGAAGCAGTCTTTGCCCCGCAGTGAAGTACCGCTTAACTCTATTGAGCACACCTAGCTTTTTAGACGCCAGCTTGACCTTACTCACTAAATTACTTCGGTACTGTACATCACTTGAAATGTCCAGGCCAAGGATTCCAATATTCTTCGAGATGGTGAAAGACGTGTTCTGGAGTTGTGGAGACACAGTGTATGGGATTTGCTTAGCAGTGAACGCGCAGGCTTGTGTCTTAGCTGGGTTCAACACGACTAAATTTAGTCTTCTTCATTTGGATACTCTATCCAGAGTATTCCCGATTGCAGACACAGGCCGTTCGCGGCTTTCCTCCACTGTGGACCGAGGCATATTAGCGCGGCCCGTGTAATAAGTAGCGCCAGTACTGTCATCAGCATAGCAATGAATGCCATCAATTGACAACATATAATTGACATGCAGCAGGAACAGCGTCGGGTACAACACAGAGCCTTGCGGGACGCCAGTATTTATGACCATGCGGTTAGAGTTATCATCGTCAACCACAGTTTGGATGCATCTGCCGGACAACATGCTGGCAATCCATTCGCATAATCCCTTGAGCAGTCCGTACGATGGTAACTTTGATAGAAGACCTTTGCGCCAGTCTCGATCAAAACCTTCGCCATATCCAAGCTGACAGTCACTGCCTCACCTTGGCTCTCAATGGCTAGTGTCCATCGTGCCCAAGTTTCAAAGTATAATGTTATTTTATATATTTTGGTACCATATCATAATGTTGATTAAGCATAATCATCGCCTACCTTTGGAAGATCGTCGTGATATATCCAATATTATATTTTTATTAACAATTATAAACAATAATATTGATGTTCCTGGGGTTCTGTCTAAAATTTGCTTTATAGGCCGATAAATTATAAAAACCCTTTGAGACCCTTCTAATTCTTCCTAATTATTTTATATTAAAAGATCATTCAATATCCATTGCTAATAATAAACCCATTGCATTTATGGGATCAACTGTGGATGGATACAACTCTTAGATGGCAGAACTGATGAATAAACTTGTCACTTCAGTACTTTCAGTAAATTAGTAAGGCATTTTATATTGTGATTGATTAGTGACTATTGATGAAAACGGTCATGTCTTGAAGGGTATGTTATATACTACTCAAAACAAAATAAGGGCCACTAAGATTTTTTGCTGTACCATGAAAACAAGAAGACATTAAATTGTTTATCTTATGTAACTACAAAATAATGTTATTGGTTATAATATAGGCTAACAATTGTTTAAAATAATGATCATGAATTGTTTTTTTAAGTTTATAATGAAATTGGCCATTTTGAATGAAGAACATGAACAAAAGAAATCACCGGAAAAGACAAAATACTGTTCTTGTCACTTTTGTTTCTTCTTTTTAGTAACGAGTATGTCCTCCTCTCTTAGCAATACACTCCTGAAGCCTCGTATGCATACTCTGGATCAAATTCCTCACGTTTTCATCTGGAATCTGCTCCCAGGCACGTTTTAAAGCGTCAATCAGCTGCTGTTGGTTGTAAACCTCTTGCTCATTCTCTCTAACCCTTCGTTTCAATTGGTCCCACAATTGCTCGATTGGATTTAAATCCGGACTGTTAGTTGGCCATGGTAATACCTCAATATGAGACCCTTCTAGGACAGTTTGGGTCGATCGAGCTGTGTGTGCACGGGCATTGTCTTGCATCAGGATGAATCCAGGCCCCACTCGCTGTGCAAATGGGATCACTTGAGGCCTGATGACGTCCTCGATGTAACGTTCTGCAGTTACGGTACCCGCATTTAAAATAGTGAGCTCGGTTTTACCGTGTAAACTAAATCCCACCCCAAACCATTACGTTGGGACCACCGAAACGGTCAACTTCGTGGATGCAGGACTCCGAAAACCGCTCGCCGCGTTGTCTCCACAACCTAACACGCCGATCATAATTAAAAACTTTTACTTTGCACTCGTCTGTAAAAAGCACCTTGCCCCAGTGATTAATCCCCCAGTTCAAATACTGACGGGAGAATCTTAAACGGTTTGCACGTTGAACCCTGGTCAGAGGAATTCGAACAACTCGTCGTCTTGACACTTGCTGGTCTTCGTGCAATCGATTACGTATAGTTTGATCACTGACACGGGTACCCGTTGTCAGCCGTAGGTGGTGTTGTAACTTACGGGCCGTTACTGTACGATCACGACGAGCACTTAGTTGGATGTACCGATCCTCGTGCGCCGTTGTTACACGAACTCTACCTGAACCGGGTCTCCTGGCAACACTGCCGGTCCCTTGGAAGCGATTCCATACATTTTGGACAGCTCTTCGAGAAAAACCCAACTGCAAACCCACGTAACGCTGAGAACGTCCTTCTTGAATCATAGTTATGGCTCTGGTTGCTGTAATTGTATCCATGTGCGTTCGTACTGGTGGCATGATTAACGCGAGATGATAAATGAATCAATTAAAATTGAAAAAGTAAAACTTTTGTCCTAAAATAACCGAAACAAGTTAAGAAGACAATCGAAGAAAAACATAAGAATAACATCCAATTTTTTTTTTCTTAAAATGATGGCCAATACTTTTCAAATTAGGAACACCAACACCCGCATAAAAGAGATCAAACACCAAAGAGTTCGTAATATCAATATAATGCTACTTATCAGTTACTTTCAGTTTACTAAAGTGCACTTAAATGTAAATAAACTAGTGGCCCTTATTTTGTTTTGAGTAGTATATAAATTTAAATAGAACTACCTCCTATGCTTGTTCCATTGGCTCAATTACAAATTGATGTGTAGTATGGTAAACTGGATATAACAAAAAGTGAGAATTCCAATTTTAAGTAATATGTGTGGTTTGCTTTCGAGGGATCAAATAAAGAATTATAAGATGCGTGCGTTAAAAATTGTAGGAGCTATTCAAAAAGGTAGAAAGGAATCTGAAGACGGTTTGGACCCCTGGAAAGATCGAGTAAAAATTTACAAAGGTAGTTGTGACGTGATTTTTAACTTATTAGATTATTGTCGAGTGTAAGCGTGAGAAGTGGTTCTGGCAAATAGTAATTCGATGGTATGTGCTTAGGCACATCCGGAGAGTAAGCTGCAAGAAGCGGCGCTGTTCGTGGCGGGGAACTTGGTGTGGCGCGGCGAGGCGGGCGCGGCGGCGCGCCAGGCGCGACTCGCCGAGCTCGGCGTGCTGCGCGCGCTGAAGTTGCTGCGCGCGCGCCACGACGCGCAGCACCTGCACGATAAGTTAGTATATCCTGTACGTTACATCGGGGCAGTGACCTGCAGGAGCTGACACCCACTGTGGCTCACTTCAATTACAGGTCAATGGTTGTTACTTTTCTTCGATGTAAGAAGTTTGAGCGTTATCATCATCTCAGCCGAAAAACGTCCACTGTTAGACATAGGTTTGCCACACAGACTGTTCTTGGATCGCCCGTATCCAACCGCTTCCTTCGAGCCTTACCCGGTCGTCGGTTCACCTTGTGGAGGGCCTACTCCTGCTGTGTCTTCCAGTGGCCGCTACTCCAGAACCTTTCTGCCTCAACTGCTATCGGTTCTGCGAACTCAAAGCAAACGCATCTCAACTCAAAACAACGAACGTACATTGTCGCTCAACTGTATATATATATCTCACGCACTGAAGAGCTGTAGCCATTGAGAAGGCCTTTCTATTAGCTTAAGTTTTATTGGCTAAGATCCTTCGCTCAGTCAAAGGCTTTCGATACATTAACTTCACCTTAGACAAAGTTAAGATCTTTGACCAGATACATATAAGAATTCCGGATTGTATTGGTTATAACTTTCTGTTTGAAAGATAGATCAAGACCTAGAGGTTATATGAGATATATAAAATGACAAGCAGTAAAATAAACGAAAGCGTTTTGCAAGGCTCCATTTTATGTCCGACATTGCTTTTGCTGCATAGCGATGATATGTTTGTTCAGTCGGCTGCATTCATTGTTTTGCAATAAATGACAATATTAATAAGATTAATTATACACGATACTTGACAGTTTGTTGAGTCTGTGAGGTCCATTCCTTTGTCATATATTGTCCTTGTCCTCGTGTATAACTTTTATTAACCTCTGATTCTTCTTCAGAGGCTAATGAAAACACTATGTGGGTCTGTGTGTCTGTCTGTTAGTGACAGGCATATTTCCGGAACCACTAGACCGATTGACTTGTAACTTGGTATGCAGGCACCTTAAGGTCATACCTTGGTCGATATGGGTCAAAAATCCCTGAGATATAGACATCACAAGGTCACATGTAGACAAAGAGGTTGAATCCAGGGTTTTTATTTATATTTAGCACCCTTACTAATACTATAAAAGCGAAAATGAGTTTGTTTGTTTATTACCTTTTCACGCCTAAACCACTGAACCGATCATCCTGAAATTTTGCATATACGTTGTCAGTACACCTGACAACGTATATGCATTGTCAGGTGTACAGAAACGGACAAAGGCTACCTCTCATCCCGAAAAAAAATACTGTTCCCGAGGAAAACAACAATAACGTTCTTATGATAATAGATGGCGCCACGTGTCTTTCGAATCATGATTGAATTATATTATTACAAGCGGAGTACAACCCGAATCGATTGTCAAATTCTAAATTAACGCGAGCGAAGCCGCGGGCAATAGCCAGTAAGAAATAATTGTTTAGTCTATTTATTTGATTTGTGTTGTCATAATATATTTGTTTGTTGCAGAGTAAAGACGGCACTGGCGCAGTTTAATGATTTCACATAATATCACAAGAGTCACAAACGTAAGCGCATGCGACGCAAGTGACTCTAGTAGTAATAGTAACGCTTTGTGATTCAGTCGAACGCGACAGTGAGTTATCCAGTCATAACAATATGATATTAACGTCTAGTTATGTAAGTATTTAATTAAAATATAAATTGTACATATAATAAGTTCACTTATTGTTATATCGATGAGGAGTGTTGTTCGATTTATTTATTTCTAATTAATCCTGTTGACGTCATTTCATTTAATCGTAATTAACGTTTTATTTATGACGAGTATCTCTCCCAAAGATTGGATACGCGTTTCTAACGAGACAGAGGTGCTAGTATCCCTCGCGTAATGTATATTTTTGAGACTAGCGAATGTAGTTAAACTACGTTAGTTTAAATTAGTTAGTTGTTGATATTATGTGCGTTTTATATGCGGTGTATATGAAATCATGTTTAGATAGCTACTGTCCGACAGTGGATGTCGTATATTTTCTTTCTGTGATAGTTTTTCCTATATTATTACCTAACGGTATGATTTTTGTGTTTGTTAATGTTATTATCTATTGTAAATAATCCGATTTAGTAGTTAGTTACCATCAGTGTTGCCAGATCTAACATTGAAAAATTATATTTAATGGTCTTGTAACATTTTACCAATGTATATTATTACTCAATTGACATGATAACCTGTATTTAGATCTGCAATCCACGGTCGGACATAATAAATGAATGAATTACGAGAAATGGTGAAGTACGAACACGTAACTGGCGTTATTTCTTATATATTTTGAAAATTTAATGATGTTGTACATAGTTATTTAGACAAGTGACATTGTTTCGTACTTTCGATCGGAATGAGTCTCATGTGAGTGGTGGTACATAAATGGTAGCTTTTGATAACGCAATGAATGTTTGTATGTATGTAGATAAATTTAACTTTATGGTATTCATACACTGGCTAGTTTTTGTTGCGGGACTTGAAATTGATATTCACAGTTTCAATTTTGCTTTTAAAATGGTTCGACGCTGCGGTTAAGCAAGAAACGCCATCATCCTAATTACAGATATTGGTGTTTTCATAGTTTGACAGCTTTAAGGGAAATCGTTTATGCCTTATACATTAAAAGAGGAAGGGAACATGCGCTGGCATTGTATCTCTAGCTTTTGACGACACTGCACTTGTTGAACTCAAGATATAATAATAACATACGCACAACACCATCTAATCCAAACTAAGCAAAGCTTGTACTATGGGTACTAGACAATGGATAAACATACATATATACTTTTTTTTGTAATTACATACATATTATACATAAAAACACCCAGACCAAGATAAATATCCATGACCAAGACAAACATTCATCTTCATGTACACAAATTTTTGACTTGTGCGGAAATCGAACCCGCGACCTTAGGCATGGCAGTCGGTTACGCTATCTACTACGCAATCGAGTCGTCAATATCTTGCTGATCTCGATGTTCCACACCACTGTGTTTAATTAAATCTTGTACTTGTCTTACCACTTGCTTTCTTATCGCCAATCATTCTAAAATAATAAGTATAATTCTTGTGTCTTGAGAACCCAGCGGTGTCTTATGTCCATAGTTGATGAAATTGTATCAAAATCGAAATAGTAAATAGTTTATTAATATAGGTCTCAAAGTAACAATGCAACAAAATTACAAAAGTTAAGCTTTATGTTAAATGATATAAATAAAATTAGCAACTCACTGACTTAGAATCTATGAGAACTGGCAAGAACTTCACTGGCTTAGAACCTATGAGATCTGGCAAGAAACTCACTCGCTTAGAACCTATGAGAACTAGTAAGAAACTCACTGGTTCAGAATATTTGAGAATTAACAAGAAACTCACTGGCTCGGTGCCTACGAGAATTTATTTATTTATTTATTTCTTCAAGGTACACCAACAACATTTTTATAAAATAATTAATATTACACATTTATTAACTGGGATACAGAGTAAAAACATCGCTTAAAGGTTGCACACGATACACAGTTTTCATCACATGATTTCTAAAGCAGAAAATAAAATTTAAAATTGCAATAAAAAATTAAAATTACATTAAATTAAATTAATTAAAAATTAAAATTACAATCAAAAAACTTAAAATTACATTAAATGAAATTAATAAAAAATTACACTACATTACATTGCCGATTAGATTACACAATATAAACAAACAAAAAAATAAAGAAACACTTTTATAAAAGAAACACAATATTCTCATTAATTTACATAAAATGAAAATTATATATTTAAATGTCAAATATGAAAATTGAAATATGTGGTATTCTGAAATATTCAAATAGTACAATTGCAATTAACAAGACACTCTGGCTTAGAACCCTTGAAAACTGACTTAGAACCTATGAGAATTGCCAAGTAACTAACCGCCATTCTATAAACCAGCTAGTGTACGAATGTCCTTACTTAAAACTAATCGCTTTTGGACTATATTTTAATAGTATATAATGTATCCGAGGCCAACGCTGTGCATACATCTTCCGATTAATATAATATTTATATATTTTTCATATGATCGGGCTTAAAAGTAAGCGAGTGATACGTAAAATGAAATGTATTGACTGCGTTTGAGTGTAAAACATTCAATAATTGATCTTAAGTTTAAGGTTTAAGGCCGTTTTAGTGTACCGAAAGTTATATGGTTTTACATCAATGAACAAGTAATATAGTCTTAGTTAAATTTTATTGGAATCATATTAATCTTGGTGTGTATTTATTAATAAATATATTTGACTGATAAATAACAGTACTATCATATTATATGTGTACTTTTCGAATGTCTATGGCGTCTAATTCGGGAAATTGGTTATTTGGAGCATTGGTTGCGGTAACCGGTATTCACAGGAAAACGGTTACCGCTTATTCGGAAGAAAACGGTTATCGCTTATTGAAATTAGGTTACCGCTTTAAAGACAGTATGTCGTTTCAATAATGTGTGCGCAGTGATTCTGATGTTACTTTTGAGTTGCATGTGTCTCTTTGGTTGCTTATACAGCGTGTGACAGTAAGGTGTGGTCATATCTTAAGGTTGTACGGAGGGGTCTGTGACTTATGTAAGTAAAATTTAAAAACTTATGAATGAGCTTAATACACATTATAAATACTTATACCGCGAATTTCTCAATTAGTAGAAATATTAACTTGTTATTATTAACTGAAGATTGGAAGATGCAATGGATATCTGTGGCCCGGATCAGACCGTTAATGTACAAAAGAAAATAATTCATAATCACTGATATTGAAATACAAATATATTACATTGTACTTAGAATAAAATTATGAAACATGAAAAAAAAAGGCAAAGCCTAAAATAAAAACATATCAGGCTAGACATCAAAAATTTTTCTTATTTTTACCGACTTCAAAATATGACCACATTTTCTAGTTACACCGTGTATATCAATGAACAATTACTTTGAAGCTATTCTAGAGAAGCTATATTGTACCTATAACATGACTGATATTTATATCGATAAGTCGTTTTAATCGCTGCATATGATTGGTATTTCTAAATTTGATTATAATGACTTATACAGCGAGATTTCAGACAGAGCGAATGTATGTGTTTTCTCATTCATGTATTTAAAAACTAGTATCGCCAAACATAAACTTCAAAATATAAAAACTAGATGTGCCTGCGGTTTCACCCGCGTTTATGCTTACTGCGCCGCCCCCGTAGGTCGTAGCGTGATGTTATATAGCCTATAACCTTCCTCGATAAATAAGCTATCCAACAAAAAAAGAATTTTTCAATTCGAACCAGTAGTTCCTGACATTAGCGCGTTCAAACAAGCAAACAAACAAACAAACTCTTTAGCTTTATCTATACTAATATTATAAAGCTGAAGAATTTGTTTGTTTGATTGAACGCGCTAATCTCAGGAACTACTGGTTCGAATTGAAAATTTCTTTTTTTGTTGGATAATTTATTTATCGAGGAAGGCTATAGGCTATATAACATCACGCTACGACCCACGGGAGAGGCGCAGTAACTATAAACGCGGGTGAAACCGCGGGCACATCTAGTAATATATAAAAATAAAAAATATAGTTACTAAACATTTTTCTTACGCTTGAACGCATGCTCATAAGTTATTACAGCATGTAAGCATTGCATAAACTACATTTGCCTATGAGCTAATTCTCTCCATGATACATTTAATAACATTGTATTTTTTTATGTACTTAGTTAAAATTCTTATTTATGTTTCTACTACAAATTTAATTTAGTCGACAAATGGATTTTAAACATTGTACATTTTAAGTTTAATGTTTCAAATATGCTAAAGTGTGTTCATAGTTTATGTGCAATGCAATGGATTTGCAAGAAAAATTCAATAGGTGATAGTTTTTATGATACCGTGGCACTGGCTGTTTCGTTGCCGAACGTTTTTTTTTGAAGTTCTTATTATAGTATTCCGATGTATACTACTTGTTAAGGCTCAAGGGTTAAATTTGGATGTTGTTCGTTCTCACCGGTATTTCATGGCCCTAACCTGTCAGTTAGACTGAAGAATTATTGTTTATATTGATGTATCTATGATATATAAATAGTGAATGTGAATAAAATCAAATTTACAAGGAAGTTTTGCTTCATTTTTAAACGACCGACATTTTGCGTCATTGCCCTTGATTAACCTATTGAGCTGCAGCGACACTCCGGCGGCCACGCACAATAGATTTTTAATTATTTAGTCTGGCATTCTAACAATTGACAGGTTAAAAGTAATGTAGAACAAAAGATCTCATAACATATATTAGTACAAGATTTTATTGATTACGAAATCATTCAATATTCATTAGCATGTTTGGATAAACTGAAATTAATTATACGTATCAATATTGATGTGTGGAAAATATCCTGACTACACCCATACACAGATAGGATAGAGTCCTTTTGAGCTAGGGTTGGGATTAGCCACGTTAACAAAAAGTTGTTTTTATTATTTTGTCATTCTGGTTTATTGGAATTTGACAATAAAACATTGACATTTCATTATGTTTAAGTGACATTTAGAATTTATTCTTTATTTGAATTAAATAATACCGCATCATTTTATTGGAGGGCATCTATTTTCCAGGAGTCAGTCGTTGACTTAGCAGTCTCTCTGCTAAGTCAACGACTACAGACACTGTACATTCTTATTCTTTCAAAAGCTTTATTCATGAATAACGTAAACGTATGTCACTATGAGCTATTTCTCGTACAGCTATGGGCACCATACAGACCCTTTGTGAGAGTTTAAGCGCTTAGAATAACGAAATATTTAAACCTTAGAATATACATAAACATAGATTTCTGATATTACCCACGGTCTATTGAACCGAGCATGAACAGTTTTTGCTACAGTAAACTAAAAGAAAGTTTGCTTTTTCTATTTAACTTCTAATAATCGTTTTTGATAATATATATGCCACCGTAAGGACCTTTGTCTTTTCATTTCAAATGAAAATGTTTCTGTCGTTATTACTAGATAAACTAAGTGTTAAAAATGTTCACACCTGCGCTAAGCTCACAGCTCATGCTTGGCAAGGTGCGCTCTATTTTATACACTAAGGTTAAAACAGTGCCAGATACATACACATTTTATCCTTGGAATAATCCTTACTAATATTATAAATGCGAAAGTAACTCTGTCTGTCTGTCGGTCTGTCTGTCTGTCTGTCTGTCTGTCTGTTACCTTTTCACGCTCAATCCGCTGAACCGATTTTGATGAAAATTGGAATGGAGATAGCCTGAGACCCTGGGAAGGACATAGGCTATATAACATCACGCTACGGCTCACGGGAGCGTCGCAGTAACCACAAATACCACTGACGCGGGTGAGACCGCGGGCACAGCTAGTAACGTATAAAACGTTCTAAAGTCAAAAACTGTTTGAATGACCATGTGAAGTGTGTTGGATTTATCATTTTCTAAAATGCTACAAATCGTAATTTGATCTGAACTTACATCGATTACGTGTCTTTGAATAGTACGTAGTAGGTTTACAGAAAAACAAAAATTATGATTTAAAAATAAATGTGTTGAATAAAGCCATTTATGGCTTAGTTTGCCTAGCTTCACATTGCTCACAGGTACTTAATATTCATGCGTTAATATTCTAAGTTGTCCAATAAGTAAAACAATATATGTGCATAAAGTGAAATCAATGTTATATATATTAAAGTCATGCATTAATGTGATGGATGAATATATTTATGAATTTGCTCATTTGCTGGCGTAATTTGTTTTGGTACTTTTTAGTGTTATAATGAATGTGAAAAATGAAAGTGCTTCTCTAATACATTTCATTTTGCTTTAATGTGCTAACAGCGGGTCTCGTACTTCTTTGTTTGCTAAATGGAATAAGAGACTAGTTGAGCAAGAACTGTAGGCAAAATTGTAAAAAAAAATTTGGTGCTTACCAGTAATGGTTGTTCCAAGTTTCGACTTTGAAAACCATGATTTCTATTCTTTTTGCTCTGGAAAAGTACACACAGCGACACATCAACCTAGACTATTTGGACTTAGAACTATTAGAAGTTGAACGCTGTGAATCGTGCGAGTGAGTTATATTTTTGTTATTTTGCGTCATTCACGCTGAACGGGACGCGACGCTCTATCCTTACCATTACATCGACACCACTATGCACAGTCCTTTCCGACAATTCTCTATTTTGTATGTAGCGTAGTTATGCGTATATAGGGTGTCTAATTTGATGAGTTGCCGTGTGCGCCATTCTAATTCGTTGATGCGCCTCGCTTTAACTCTATAGAAGGGTGCTTGTACGCTTAAGTGCGGTACTATAAAGCTAAAGTGCAATGGTATACCTAACTGTAAACGCGTAAACTCAACCCCACGTAAAAAGAGCTCCGGTTTACATACATTTTGTATGGCATCCGGAGCTCTTCTTATATGGCTCGAGTTATAAACGCTAAAGTGCGACGCTATTACGCCTTCCGTAAGACTATACGCTCAACTAGTAGGCAAACTTCGAATGTATTCCAGATAAACGATGCTAAAAATGTGTTCATTATTGCCAAGAACCGGCCTTTACCTCATAAATATTTTATTGAGAGTTCCTCTCAAATAATATTACTCTTAAGAATAAATATGGAATACATAGCGATTTAGCAAGCAAGCAAGCACTAGACGTCGTTTTTAAGTTTTCTTGAATTAAATTGTATCAAATTATGTTAAAACGACTGATAGATTAGGCATTCACGAGTAGATAAGTATGATTTCATTAATGTTTTGTACCATAACCCACCCTGTATAATTTTTTTTTGTGCTTAATTTATTGTATATAAATATTTCCTGTTGTACGATAAGCTACATTTTTTTATTTTTGCTCCTCGATTCTGAAATGTAATATTATATTATTTATGAAAAGTTACGTTTTTCATGTTAATATGAAGATTATGCTAAAAATACGTTGTTTTATTTTCAATTTGGCTCGTTAATTATATAGCTTGGAATTATGGTGGCAACACCCTAACGTCCTAACACAGTGGTAAATTTCCCACAGGCAGCGGCGGTAAAATATCAACAAAAGCGCCATCGGTTCCACTCCGCCTCTGCTGTCTGCATGGGTGCCGCCAGAATTACTTTCAGGGAGGTGCATCTGCATCTAAACATTACACTATTAATTGATATAAAATATAGAGTTATACATGTATATTATGTAGATAAATGTAATGTCAAATTCAAATAATATAATAATAATAATAACAAATTATACATTGTGCCCCTGGTGCTCTCCAGCACAGGCGTCATACCCAAACACCTTCTTCACTATTTACGACAGATAGAGCTACCCACCAACCTTTACATCACTATGCAGAAGGCCGCTATACTCAATACTTGCCGTATAGTTCGTAAGTTTTTGCAGGACGAGCCCCTTTTAATAAATAATGCCCCAAATGAACCCCACTTGGCCTAGACCCGTGGTTTTCATTAAATACCGAATTTTATTTCGAGAAAAAACAAATTAAACTAACCAAAATAGTAATAATATTTTACCACATACAAATAACACCATCTAGCCCAAACTAAGCAGAGCTTGTACTATGAGTACTAGACAATGGATAAACATATCAATGGATATCATATACAATGGATAGACATTTTGTAAATACTTTCATATTATACATAGAAACACCCAGACCAAGACAAACATCTATGTTCATGCACACAAATGTTTGCCTTGTGCGGGAATTGAACCCGCGACCTCAGGCGTGGCAGTCGGTTATACTAACCACTACGCCATCGAGGCCGAAATATTATATTGCGAGTATATTATTGAATGCATTTCGCGCATCGAAAAAGAAAACATTCTATGTGTGTATTTCTTTTCCTGACAGGGGGGGTGCGAGTGCACCCCCTTGCACCCTGCTGCCGGCGCCCATGGCTGTCTGTGTGTGGCTTTCATGTCACCACGGTAATGTATGCTTATGAAATGAAACCCGTTGCGGTATAAAGGTAGAGATGCCAGCTGGTTTAGCTCGACACTCGACTACTACATCTCCCTAGCCTTTATTATTCCCAAATCACTTGGGGTCGGCTTTCTAGTCTAACCGGATTTGACTGGATATCAGTTCTTACACGGAGCGACTGCCACCTGACCTCCGCAACCCGAAGGCTAACGATACCCTAAGGCTAGACCAGTGTCAGGATATTAGAGGGCACTAACTTCCGAATAACGACTGCCATAGATGTTCATGGCAGCCGGGACCGACGGCTTAACATGCTCTCCGAGGCACGAAGCCGACTACTACATAACAACAGAAAACAAGATTTTATTTATTTTGTGAAAGTGAAATTGTTGCAGTGCTAGTCATTCCTAACTCTTCTGATATGGCGAATAAATCCCACAGTAAAATGAGAACAGTTGGGAAATACATCAATATACTAGGCGATTGCAGGCCAGGCTGGCAGACCACACAATATAAATCTTCTAGAACATTACGGCGAATTCCTAACCTTTTGACCGCCACAGTCATATATATATATGTCACAGGCAATTTGTATGATTCTGCGTTTTACAAACGGCGTCATTCGTTTAAAAACGCTCGCTGTTTTGAAATATGCCGAAAGCAAAATGTAAATTACCTTGTCACTTTATAAAATGCCACAACATTTGATAGACAATTCAACAGCATAACGAGCACCGCCTCAAATCACTGCATTCCGTCTTGTAAGGGTTATGTTATGTTAGGTTCCTTCTTAAACCCAGCCAAAACTAGGAGCCGTCGACGGTCACTCTACTATAACAATCAAGGAGCGTTTTTAAACGGACGATGCCTTTGTAAAACGCGGAATCATCACGACGCCGTTTGTAAAACGTAGAATCATACACATTGCCTGCGATATATACATGACAAAGCAAAATGTGTCCAGCACGCCACAGCCACGACTAGATGAAATATTAACCTTTTGGACGCCATTGTCACATATAAGTGACAAACGAAATCTTGCCCTCAACGCCAACGTCACATATGTATGACAAAAAATACGTCGCACCTTAACATAAAAATAAACAATAAAACTAAATAAAACATTACTTTTGTAGTTAAATACATATCAGTGTCATGAGTAGGGTTTATTAGAAAATTTAAAACGAAATTAAAAACACAGTTGATATTCGATAAAGTTTTGGAATCCCTATTCTTCTGAAGGTCATTTTACAGAAAAAGTGGCTTGGCGTCGGGGGTACGGCGATGCGTTTATACTCTGGCGTTCAAAAGGTTAAAGGATGAAATCGTAGCTTGGCTTTTGTTTTTTTAACGTGGCGGTCAAAGGGTTAAATGTTTAGGCTTCCTTACGATGTTTCTATTCATCGTTAAAGCTAATGATAATTAACTATTTAATACGCACAAAACTTCGGCGTCAGAGGTGCCTGCAACAGGATAATATCTGAGACCTCAGTTCCCACGGTCTTCTCACCCGCCTATCGTTGTTTGTTTATTACCTACCTACAAATACAACCAAAATCATTTGTAAAACTTTGTCAAATAAACAGACACAGCGGATGCGGAATACCACGTAGGTACGTAAGTCATGCTGATCACACACAGTGATATAAACTTAATAAAAGCCGTGCATGCCGCAACTGTGTAACTTGGCCGAAGAAGCATTTTAAAGCTTGATCATATCCTGTTTTAAGGTCATAGCACACATATCACCTCGGAAAGGGATCGTCACCGTATCGCCATTCGCCTCGCCGTCAAACAGGCGTCAACCTTTTTTTTTTTTTTTTGGTACCCTGGAAAAATGCTTGATGCACTATCCGCCGGCTAGGGAACGGCACCGGCGGGGCGTGTGGGACTCCCCATTCTTGGTATACCCACTAAAAAACCTGGGGTGTTCCCTCTTTCACCCAATGGAGGGGCCTGTTGGGAGCTCTTAAAAGAATTGAGTCATCCATAGCAGGCCCCCCGTGTGGGTGCGGGCCGGGTCAAACGGATCCGACCACCTCACGTCCCCAGGGGAGAGCCTCACCGCTCTCCCCTTTCGACATTGGAAGGCGCGCGGGAACACCGCGCGCGCCCTCTCGGGGTTCTTAATTTGTGGGTGCAGGCCCCCCTGAGCCTTGCCACCCGGCACCCTTACGTGGGGGGCGAACAGGCGTCAACCTAACGTAACCAAAGCGAATTAGCAGCTTCAGTACGTCGACTCGGCTACGACTAGGCGACGCCGCGCTTACGCCACGCTCACCTAATGGATATTTTCTCACTTCTTCAATGATCCCGTTTCATCGTAATTTTTTGTTTGAAATCTAACCTACACATTCAATAAAATACGCGCGCAACACGACTGTTAGTTACTGTTGTCTTGTTAATGACAACATGTTTGGTAACAGTAGTACACGGAGAGACGTAAGCGCGGGGACGACGAGCCGTAAGCGCGAAGACTGCAAGCTTGTCCCGAGGCGAGGCGATTACGTTACGATTCCGATTAGTGTGCGTTGCAGTAGAGAGTTTCATACAAAGAATATCTACTGCACAGCTCGAGTTGATGCGGTGCCTTTATACGAACATTTGCCAACGGTCTACAGGGTTAAATGAAAAATACTAATAACGTTTTACCCTTGTCTTCTTTACTTCATACTTAAGACTGCGCCGAACGAAATGTACCAAAACAGGCGGTCACCGTTAGGTAAGTTGATAAAATCAACACTTTTTGTTTAATACAAATATAAAATATACATTTACCATAACAATGAATGTGTTTACAATTACTCCGTGTTAAAAACTTTAAATAATTAATTTTTTCGCCTAAAAATTATGTAAATTTGCACGAAAAATGCAAAAACGTAAGCTCGTATTAAGTGATTTCTAGATTATAACAGTAGAAATCTTTCCTATTTTACAGCTTAAACGAAACATAAATAGTTATATTACAATTTGTCCGTCCCAAATATTTAAGTTATTGGTTGTCAATAAAGATACATATTTATCAAAAAAGCACTTCAAATCCTCCATACAATTTAACTATGGCGGCCGCGCGCCAATTTGAATATCGAGCTCTGTCATTCAGTCCAATCGCGTCTTACGTTCGGCGCAGTCTTAACTACTTTTGCTGTTGCACTTTTCACAATACTAAATACATTTGACTGCACGGATGTCGTAGTGGTTTAAGTGGTTGCCTCACCGCTGCCACTACGCCGAATGTTGTGGGTTCGAAACCCACACGGGACAAACATTTGTGTGATCTATAGTTGTTCAAGGTCTGGATGATCTTTGTGTCCGGTGTTCGAATGTTTGTGAAGTCATGCGTGATACAGGTGTTATGAATACGATCTCATGACATCTGGTATGTCGTGAGATAACGAACTAACTAATGCATACACGTTGTTAGAGGTGCAGAAAAGGACATAAGGTTCTTTTTATACAGAAAAAAATATTATTTATGAGCGAAGCCACGGGCAAAAGCAAGTTAATATCTATTATGAATGTTAGAGCTTTTATATTTCTTGTTCACATCAAAAATAAAATGGTTAAAGAGGCTTTCTAATGGTAAAAGAATTGTTGCTATCGGTTCAGTAGTTTTGTTTCTTATATATTATATTCTAAACAAAATACAATACTTTTCTCTTCATCATCATCATCAGGCTATAATAGTCCACTGCTGGACATAGCCCTCCCCCAAAGAGCGCCATAGCGTCCTGTCTTCAGCTTGCCGCATCCAGCATCTGCCTGCAGTCTTTCGCAGATCGTCATCCCACCTGGTTGGAGGGCGTCCTACACTACGTTTGCCGAGTCGCGGTTTCCACTCAAGAACACGCTTGAGTGGAGAAAAAGTTTTAAAAGTTTCTCTTCATAATATTGTATAATCTCTATAATATTCACTTCGTCACTTGCTACGTACCAAGTGTTGTGGGTTCGGGAAGGGAGGGGATTGTCTTTTGATGTGAAACATCTATATTTAATTATTTATTATTTACAAACATGGTCGCAGCAGAAGACCAGCGCTAGTTTTTTCAAAACTAGCATTTTGCTGAGTTGCGGCCAATTTGCAGTACGATTTGTTTTTTCTTTTTTTGTAATTAACTGTGTCTGAAGTATGTAGTGCATAATCTGCTGCAAATAAATGTATTTTCTTTCTTTCTTTCTTTCTATAGCCGCACGTAAAACTGACTGCTGGCGTGGCGACGCGTCGCCACGCCACGCTTTATGATAGTATTTTACATAATGCCATATTAGTTCCTGTCGTAATCTGTTCTTTTATGCATATTACTTGTACAAAATAATTTCGATGTTTCACATCTGCCAGGCGTCCCGTGACGGTTCAGAATTTTTATTTTTAAATTATATTTTTGTATTAATATACATACTATACTTATCATAATCAGCGATAGCCTAGTCGGAGACAGATGGACTGTCTCGCAGAGGTGTCGAGTTTGATCTGAAACTATTCCTAAACTACTATTGTTATAAGAAACTAGGCACGATCATTATTATGTATAAAATTCAATTTAACATCACACAAAAGTTAATAATAGTTGGTTAATTATACATAGACTTTCGACTTCGCGTGCATTCATGTGTAGGTTTGAACGCGAAGTTGCAGGTAATAGCTAGAATTAAGTAATTTAGCTGGGTACCTAATAGCATGGTATTGAGGACACATAAACTACACTTTAATACAAAAGAAAGCATCAATGCATCTCGAACCTATATGAGTAAATGAGGTTAAAGAAAACTTATAAAACTTTGACTATTACTGAAGGGACAACAAAAGCAAAAATACCTGGAAAAGTTTCACGTAAACATCAGTAATACACTAGGAAAATATTTGTTTAGACGTAGAGCACAGTATATTATCTTACGTTTACGCGAATAGGTATTATACATAGATTGTAATAACAATATTTATACGGTTTTATAGCTTTAAAATCTCCTTGTAAAATGGCTACGAAAAAAAAACAAAACGTCGAGGAAAGTGTAAAATTAAATCTAAATCCTAACTTCCTAACTAATATTATAAAAGCGAAAATGAGTATGTTTGTTTGTTACCTTTTCACGCCTAAACCACTGAACCCATTATTCTGAAATTTTGCATATACATTGTCAGGTGTATAAAAACGAACATAGGCTAACTTTCATCCCGAAAAAAATTACTGTTCCCGATTTTTTTCTTTCTTATGATAATAGATGGCGCCACGCGTCTTTCGGATCATGATTGAATTATATTATTATACAAGCAGAGTACAACCCGAATTGATTGTCATATTCTTTTTTATATTTTTATATTTTTTATTTTGCTCGTCAAAATGACCACACTCCACCTGATGTTAAGCAGTCGTGTGGTCTAAGAGCAGTGGCCTCCACATCGCACCCACAGTAGCCGAGGCGATGTTGAGGTCTCTACTTTGACGGCCTGAGAAGATGCTTTTTCACGCCCCGCTTAAAGAACCCAGGATTGAAGGAAGAAGGAAACACGTGCCTTGGCAGATAATTCCATGCCTTGGTCGTTCGGCAGAGATATGAGGATCCAAACTTTTTGGTACGCGCTCTAATCGACTCTACCGTGTAAGGATGGCATCTGAGCCCAGCACGCGTTGTTCTGGATAGGAAAGGGGAGGGCGGGATAAGGTGGAATAACTCTTCAGAGCACTCCCCGTGGTATATTCTGTAGAAACATGCCAATGAGGCAATGTCCCTACGGAGTTGCAGAGGTTCCAGTGAACTCGTGACCTCTGGATCTCCGATGATACGGACAGCCCGCCGCTGTAACCGGTCGAGAGCGTCCAGCAAGTACTGCGCGGAGCCATCCCAAAGAACGAAGCTTGCTTAATGACGCTCTCGATATAGGTTTTCTGATTAAGGGAGCGGCAAAGATCCATACCTAAGATGGAGAGACTGTCACGTATCACCAGTGGAGTGTTCTTCAGAGAAGGGAGGGGAAGGAACGGAGACTTTTTTGTTGAGAAGAAGAAGTTCTAAATTAACGCAAGCGAAGCCGCGGGCAAAAGCTAGTAGTTTTATCATTTAAATAACTTGAATAAAAGTAAACAGTAACTGTAGTAACAGTGTTTATAATAGTAGTTTAAAGTTACATAACTATGTAATAATAGTATTCTTGAAAAATAAACAAACGTGATAAAATCCGTATAAAGTAATTTAATTTCAATATATAGGTATTATACAGTATTAATCCTTACTAATATTATAAATGCGAAAGTAACTCTGTCTGTCTGTCAGTCTGTCTGTCTGTTACCTTTTCACGCTCAATCCGCTGAATCGATTTAGATGAAATTGGGAACGGAGATAGCCTGAGACCCTGGGAAGGGCATAGGCTATATAACATCACGCTAGGGCTTACGGGAGTGGCGCAGTACCCATAAATACCACCGACGCGGGTGAGACCGCGGGCACAGCTAGTATTATATAACAAATAAAATTGCACCTGCAAGCACAAAAAAGCAAAGTACATTTTATCGACTCTGGTAACCTCAACTTTTATCAAAACATACTAAAAATATACTACAACAAAATACACCGAGTTTAGACCATAACAATGATCCTAAACTCCCATTAACCCTCTGTAACGGACTGTTACAATATTTTTCCACTACACCGATAATGGCCAATCAATACGGGACGGTAGGCCACGTACTCCTACGGATGTAGGAAGCTATCGTCACGTATTATCTAGCAAAGCCCGGCACGGCCCGTCCTACCAACACACCTACGTTTACGAGTAGATACCCGTATTGGACGTATTATGCACGCACAGGTAAAGTTTATTTTATGTACGAATGACTCAGTATATGGAGGGATGTTGTTCATGTTTTTATATCCTTATTAATATCATAAACGCGAAAGTTTGTATGGATGTATGGATGTTTGTTACTTTTTCACGTAAAAACTACTGGACCGATCGCGATGAAACTTGGTATGTAAATAGCTGGAGACCTGGATTCACACATAGGCTACTTTTTATCCGTTTCCCACGGGAACGGGACTTACGCGGGTGAAACCGCGGGGTAAAACTAGTATAGAATAATATTACGTGCAACTTTTTTATGACCGCGGTGTTAGTGTATTCATAAAGACGATGGCATGAGGCTAAATTATAAGTTTACTTTATATGACTTTTTAGCGCATAGGATCATCTGATTGCACGACTGAAATCAAGAATTAAAACGTTGCATTGGCGCCTTTTTGACACGCTAGTTAATTAACTTTGTGGTCGGATTTACTTGTAAATCATTAATTGATGAAAGTAGACGTTTTGTCATCCGGCTAAATTAATGCATTTATATCTAAATAACCTATACCTATATGGCGGTCTCGATGGCGTAGTGGTTAGGGTAACCGATTGCCACGCCTGAGGTCGCCGCGGGTTCGATTCCCGCAGAAGTTAAACATTTGAGTGCATGAACATGGATGTTTGTCTTGGTCTGGGTATTTCTATGTATAATATGTCTGTATTTACAAAAAAAAAAGTATATATATGTACATTTATCCATTGTCCAGTACCCATAGTACAAGCTCTGCTTAGTTTGGGCTAGATAGTGTTGTGTGTATGTGATAGGATATTATTATTATTATTATATTATAATTTTTGTAAGTCAGTTGCGTATAAGTGCAAGAATCTGGCCGGACATAGCCTTCACTTACAAGCATATAGGTACTTGCATAATTTTATGCAAGGCATTGATCGGCAACAATCTTTACTAATATTATAAAGCTGAAGAGTTTGTTTGTTTGTTTGAACGCGCTAATCTCAGGAACCACTGGTTCGATTAGAAAAAATATTTTTGTGTGGGATAGCTCATTTATCGAGGAATCTATATAACATCACGCTACGACCCACGGGGGCGCTGCAGTAATCATAAACGCGGGTAAAGCCGTTGGTCCTGCGCCTGATCTCTCTCCGGTCGTGTCGGATTATCCGTCCCATCGGATAACGAGGGTTAGGGAACAGAGATTGCACTTGTGTTTGGGCACATACTTGTGCACTATAATATCTCCTGCGCAGATGGCCAGTCTCCGTTAAGACTGGCCGCCGTGACCGAAAATTCGGTCTGGACGACATTATTATAGACTAGATGTTGCCGCGGTTTCACCCGCGTTTATCGTGACTGCGCCATCCCCGTGGGTCGTAGCTTGATGTTGTATAACCTATAGCCTTCCTCGATAAATAGTTTATCCAACACTAAAATATTTTTTCAATTCGAACCAGCAGTTCCTGAGATTAGCGCGTTCAAACAAACAAACAAACTCTTCAGCTTTATAATATTAGTATAGATATGACATTACATGTAACCCAAACATTCAGTAAGTTCAATACTGCATTTCTTAACCTTTGTCATTGACTGTACGGACGGTGCAGTGTTATAAGCGGTCGCCTCGCCATTGCCTCTACCGAGTGTTGTGGGTTCGATCCCCATACGGGATAAAAATGTTGTGATCAAGAAATATTTGTTCCAAGTCCATTGTACGTTGTGTCCATGGTTTCAATGTTTGTAAGTCTCTTGCGATACAGGATTTAAATACAGAATGAGAGCTAACTTTAAAAAAATAAGAGTTCGGCTCGATATTATTATTTATGGAGTTCAACATTTTATCAGTCTTGTATCTTGCTGCTCTTGTATGAAGGCCGACGTGTTCAAAAGCCCTCGAATCCCCGAGCGACACTGGCACAATAGCGATCACAAACTTGTTCAAAGTTGGCTGCATGTGCGATCGCTAAAGGTCACGAAGCACGCAAGGTTAAGGATAGATCTCAAATAGATGAGCTTAGGGAAACTTAGATTGAGCCGAGTTAAGGTCTTGATGGGTAGGTAAAACTATATTAATATAATAATATTCTATCTCATACACACAACACCATCTAGCCCAAACTAAGCAGAGCTTGTACTATGGGTACTAGACAATGGATAAACATACATATATACTTCTTTTTTACGTAAATGCATACTTATTATACATAGAAACACCCAGACCAAGACAAACATCCATGTTCATGCACACAAATGTTTGACTTGTGCGTTTATTGAATGTGTATTGTAAATACAGCGTGTAAAGTATCTGGTATACCACTTATGCTATAGTGCAAGAGAGTCGAGGTTCCCAAGAGAAATAACAATTTTATTTGTTACTAGATGTTTCCGCGGTTTCACCCGCGTTTATCGTTACTGCGCCGCCCTCGTGGGTCGTAGCGTGATGTTATATAGCCTATAGCCCTCCTCGATAAATAAGCTATCCAACACTAAAATAATTTTTCAAATCGAACCAGTAGTTCCTGAGATTAACGCGTTCAAACAAACAAACTCTTCAACTTTATAATATTAGATATAACTTACATTGCAACGAAACATTTTATTCGAATAAAAATAAAAAGTTCAGATCAATAGTACCTAATTTAAACGGACGAGAGTGCATTAAGTAGGTATGTAATCGAAGCAAGAAAAATATGCCAGGTTTGTAGTTTCTCGATACATACTGCTCCGAGAAAGAAGTTATAGTACCTACACATGCCTATGCATAAAAACTGCTTCTAAACACAATCGCAGCAATCCACTAAAAGAATCCATTTCACAGCGCTCAATAGTAATACAACTGTCTGTTTACAAAAGGCAGACTCATTCCTAAAAGACTGGTTTTACTGCAAAAGAAAATGCAGCTCAAAATGCAATTACCGATCCCTTTGACAGCGCATCGTCACTCACTTTACAAACGGCAACAAGCCAAGTGTTTGGGGGATATAGTTGTCACGTCTGCTCTTTTCTGAACTGTAGGTACAAATACTTAAATATCGATGTTTAGTGTTAAGAGTACTGACAGTGCATTATTATACTTATAGAAAGTATTGTTAGGCCGTCTAATAAGGATACGCTCAATAGTTTTTTACTAATCTAGGCGTGAATTTTATTTTTTTTATTTTTTCAGTAGGTACAAAAACAGATAACAGATTAGCATATACAAATAATAGTCTTAATAGTACACAATGAGTAAATCTGATATCCAGTTACATTTGTACACAACATTTGCAATATACAGTAGATACACACGTGTAAGTTTACATTAGCTTAAATTGTTAAATAACTAACACAAGAATAAAAAAAAAGAAAGGCTATATAATAAATCATAATATTGTCTTCTGTTTACGCGAATGTTATTCATTGAAATTAAACTACTATATACGGATTTTATCGCGTTGTTTATTTGACACTGTTACAACATTTTTTGAAAAACTGTTACACTACTATAATCACTATTAAACTTTACAAATTTTTAAGCTATTTAAATTATTGAAACTATTAAAACTATTTATACTATTACTATACTATTTAGATTTATTTTTACACTTTCCCCGACGTTTCGGTTGCTTTTCAGCAGCCATGGTCACGGGGAGACTAAGATGGTAAGTACTACCGAAACGTCGGGGAAAGTGTAAAAATAAATCTAAATAGTATAATAGTATAGTAATAGTATAAATAGTTTTAATAGTTTCAATAATTTAAATAGCTTAAAAATTTGTAAAGTTTAATAGTGATTATAGTAGTGTAACAGTTTTTCAAAAAATGTTGTAACAGTGTCAAATAAAGAACGCGATAAAATCCGTATATAGTAGTTTAATTAAAGAAAAAAAGAAATACATGATTGTGTACCTACACTAAAAGTCACGGTTTGTTATAGTTCAACAGAAAAGATTTAAATGTGCTGAATTTTACGTGAAAAATATCTGTTTGACAAAATAATGTAAAAGCTATTTAAGATTATTGTTTCGCAATAACGCAAATGTTCCACGGTAAAATAAAATATTTTAATGGACTTATTTACAAAGAGTTTTCGCCTCGGGCATACAGGTGGATGCCGCGACTGAAATATATCTAACATGAGATAAAAATATATGTACAATGTACATACCTATTGATCTTTTTAGAACAAAAAATAATATAAATAGATTTCCAAAATAACTAACGGATTACCGGGATTAAGCCTTCCAAATAATAATGTACCTAATATCCTACCCACGTGCTAAACATCTATATCTATTCAGTGATTCGTTAATACACAATCATAACAAAAAAAAACTACAAACAGCCAAATATCTATAGTTTTAATAGTTACATTACTAATACGATTTTGATAATGTTGTCTTAACTACTTTCTGCGTAAATAGGAACACAAATGATTAAATTATGTTCAGGTACTTTGAAATAACTACATAAGTGTAGACAACTACTATCTTAGTCTCCCCGTGACCATGGCTGCTGCAAAGCAACCGTTGAAACGTCGGGGAAAAGTGTAGACTTGAATATAAATAGTTTTAATTAATTTAAATAGCTTAAATTGTAGTAAATTTCAATAATAGTAGTGTTAAAGTTCAAAATTATGTAATAAAAATGATTTATAAGATGCCGTAAAAGTATGTGCTTTGATCTATACAAATAAATAAAATTGAAGTGTCTGTTTGTAATGTCAAAATAACAGCTTTTTATCTAATTTAAATGAAAGTATATAAGGTACCTATACGAAAAAATATATTTTTAAAATTTTTGTCTGTCTGTCTGTCTATTTGTTCCGGCTAATCTCTGAAACGGCTGAACCGATTTTGACGGGACTTTCACTGGCAGATAGCTGATGCTATAAGAAGTAACTTAGGCTACTTTGATTTTAGAAAAAAGTAGGGTTCCGCGGAGACAAACACTTTTTAGTTAAAATCTATGCGAACGAAGTCGCAGTTATCACCTAGTTTGAAATATAAGTAAAGTGCCTATCGCAAAATGTTGGCTACTTCGAGTTAGGTTTTGCGATATTTCAGTTGCACGTTATATGGGTACGTAAGCAAGTAGTTATGATTCTGCCTTTGACGGTACAGACTCTGGGCAAGTCTCGTGACGGTACTCCGTGTAATGACATCCGGCCATCCACTCCCGTCTTCTGTGGAAGCTTTGTAGTTATTATGGACTATGAAATAATCCTTTGACCACTACGACAATATATTTATAAGAATTTAGAGTTATATTTTGTTATTTATATTTCTTTCTTTTACCGGGTTTGCCTCGATTTGCAAAGGAAGTGGATTGTTGAAATACGTTAGAACCTTGTTCGTATATTAAGAGGTGTTTCAGCTACAGACAGTTAAATTTTAACATATTTTTCATAGAATACTAATTAACTTTCCGTAAGTATAACGACTCGTTTCCTGTATAGGAATTGAGCCTAGATTAAACAACATTACTATTATCATATTTTTAGGTGAGCAATGGTTCACAAAACATTTTTTTTAAAGGCCGCTCTCGCTGTATTTGTAAATCCTGTGTCGCGGGGACTTTACAAACATTCAAACAACGGACACAAAGAACACCCAGACTTGGAACAACCATTTGTGAATCACACAAAGTTTTGTCCCGTGTGGGATCCGAACCCACAACACTCGGCGCAGTTGCAGTGGCGAGGCGACCACTTAAACCACTACGCCACCTGTGCAGTAATTAATAGAATTGATCGCGTTCTTTAAAGTTACAAGCGGTCGCCTAGTGGTCGAAATTCGACCATAATTGATTTAAATTTTGAGTTTGATAGTTATTAAGGTTTTATTGTCTAGAACTATATCCCTATATTCACATTTCATTTAGATTTCGATCGTTAATTTACCTATCTTTGTCAAACAAATTATTACATTAATATATGTAACCATAGTTACGAAGAATAGTACCAAATCAGCCGAACAATGCCGAAATACTACGAACGCGATTCGACTGCTTGTGTCAAATGCATGGTTGTGTGCGTGTCGTGTTTTTTTATTAATTTGATGTATTTGTGATGCATATTTTATATAAATATTAGGATTCGCCCCTCCTTCTCCGTATAAACTTTAACTGTGCCAAATTTCATATTCCACCGTCCGCGCAATTTTCGTAAAAGGGTTACAAAGTTTTTGCTTCACGTACAGATAATAGCTGTAGTTAATATCAAATCGAATGTCTATTACGCTAGATAGTCCCACTTTTTATTGTATACTAGCAGTCCCACAAGGTTCCATTCCGTTTATGTTTGCTACTCCAGTAACTCGTATCATAAGGATGTATTCCATCTGCCGGGGCTGCAGGATGAATGCGCGAGTGATCCCTGCGCCACGGCCATAGATTGTGAGAAGGAACACCCTGGTAGATTTAGTCGGTATTACCGGGATATCTCCATCCTTTCCCAGGTGAGTCCGACATAACCCCTCCGCCCACCCTTGCGGAGGGGTATGTGACAATGCATTCCCCCACGTTAAAAAAAAATAGACTACATAATGCAAAAGGAATTTCAAATCGGACTAGTAGTTTCAGAGATTATATCTAAGACACATTAAATAGAGAAAAAAAGAAAGAAAGTGTATTTATTCATAAAACACATCAAATATGAGTATGAGTAGTAGAGCCTCGCTGATTTCAGCATGAATGGGTCGGCTCGACCGGGGAAGGACTACCCTCTCACAGAATATCGACGTGGAATAGCAGTAGTCCTACTGTTGTGTTTCGTTCGGTGAGTGAGAGTACCGGAGGCCCAATCACCCCCTTTGCCCTATCCCGCTCCCTTTCCTTCCCACGTCCTTTCCTAAAGGGTCGGCAACGCGCAAGTGATGCCTCTGGTGTTGAAGGAGTCCATAGGCTACGGTGACCACTTATCATCAGGTGGGCCGTATGCTTGCTTGCCACCTTAGTTTTATAAATAAAAAAAATAAAAAAAGTGTACAGCAATAAATACTTCCGCCACTTAGCATACGCAGACTTAGATCACGAATCATTAAGTTGTAAAGGTTCACAATATTATACTTTTAAACAAACACACACATTCGATAATAAGAAAAATAAATCAAATTTAAACAATTACATTTTATTTTTGCATCCAAACTTACAAACTGTAACTCTTTATAATATTAGTGTCGATTTACACTTTTGATCTTTGTCTATTAATTACTAATGTCCCAGATGAAACATTTACATCGATCGAGTGCAAAATTTAAATGTAGCTTGCAAGATAACAGTTTTCTCCGTGTTCAGCATCCCAGTAGCAACTCGGCACTAATTTTAAAACGTAATTGCGCGAAATTGAATTCGTCTGACCATTTCCTAGTCGGCAGTCTTCGTCGTATCCGTAGAACTAACATTGATTTTATGCATTAAAGCGATGGCGGTGCTATGTAACATTATGTTAACGTTCTCTGTGAGCCATTAGTTCTGAATATTGGCTATCTAGAGGCCGTAGGGAAGTGGAAGCCACAAATAAACTATCTACGTGGTCAGATAAGCTGGAGCGGTCAGTTAGTTATATGACGGCTTCTGGACTATATTTCCAGTAAGAAATTTCCGTAGAAATCTCTTGTTATATAGAACTCCGTGCCACACTCATTTTAGAGTGAATAGCTTTCTGCCTAGAGTACCTATTAATTGAATTTAACAAATTGAATGTTGACAGTCGTTTTGATCTCGTTACTACTAGTAAATATTCTGCCAGATGCTGTTTAATCAAGTTTTTTATTGATATTATAAATTTATGAATATTGGATACTACTACTGGCTCTTTCTTGTAAATCCATTTGTTAAGTACAATTTTTTGTTTTTCTTTTCTTTTATAACTAAATGTGCTTAGGCTGTCGTATAATCAAGTTGTGAACTAACTGTGGAAGCTTGTTATTGTCATTTATTGATTGTATTTATATAACTACTTGTATGTAGCTGTAAGCTCCCGTAATAAAATAAAACAAATAAAATAAAATATATAGTAATATCAGCACTGTATATGAACTGTCTCACTACAGTACTGGGCAGATGCCTCTTCTCAGTGTGAGAAGGATTAGGCCATAGTCTACCACGCTGGCTCAGTGCGGGTTGGCAGACTTCACAAATCTTCGAGAACATTATGTAAAACTCTCAGTCATGCTGGTTCCCTCACGATGTTTTCCTCCACCGTTAAAGTGGGAGATAATTAAATATGTGATAAATTGGCGTATTTAGTTATTTTACAGGGAGAGCCTGACCCATAAACAGCGATGAGTTATATGAAAAACACTAAATAACTTTTCACCCGTGTCTTCTATACACCATACTTAATGGCCTATGTATATAAAAGGATCTTTCCTAACTGAAGCACCATTTCATTCTTCCTGATCCCATTTCATACATATTCTTAAGACATTTCTCTTAGACGGAATGTGCTATGATATCTTATTTCAACTCTCATTCACAAAATGTATTATGTGTCAAGCCCGACTTTTCTTCTAAGTAGTAAATTTAAGTTGTTTGATAACGTATCTTAAATCATATACTTAGTAAGTAATATATCGCCTGAAACACAGGTCTAACCTAGTTCAGGCAAGTAGCTTATAATAATTTAAAGATGTTTAATTATCCTTTCTTGACATAACAGATTACTATAATTATTATATTGGTTATAAACTAGTTTATTAAGGCATTGAATTATTGTTAGATATTAAGATTTAATTTGAAGTCGATTTAAGTCCACTATTGTACAAACTCTTTTCTTTTTTTTAGCCTAATAAATTTTATTATTATTATTATAGAGAGAGAATGTGTATGATTTTATGGAAATTTCATTAATTTGTTCACCGTAAAAAACTACAATAAATTTCGAGAAGCTTTTTGTAGATCCCAGTAGATTAGGCCAGAGATGTTTATGTAAAAAAGTAAAATCAAATTATGAACAGAATTAAAAAATGATGAACTCACTTTATTATGATTGATGCAAACTCTTGGGATAAGACAATTTTTTGTATAAATAAGTTATATTAAAATACTAGCTGTTACCTGCGACTTCGTCCGCGTAGATTTTAACTAAAAAGTGTTTGTCGCCGCGGAACCCAACTACATTTCTCTGCCCAAGTTACTTAAATGGCGTAGTTTTTATAGTGTAAAGCTAGATAATAGCATGGCTTACTCAAAAACAACATTTAAATGTGCGTCGTTAGATTACACGCTGTCAAAGAATGCGTAACAAAAATAAAGATTCACAGCTCCTCCCCCGTAGGTGATAGCGTGATAATATGTAGCCTATATGTTGACCCGACCTGTAATATTCATGCAAAATTTCAAGTAAATCCATGCAGTACTTTTTGAGTTTAGCCCGGACATACATACAGACAAACAGACAAAAATTCTAAAACCTATATTTTTGGCTTCGATGTCGATTGTAGATCACGCCCCAAGTATTCTTTTAAAAAAATATTCAATGTACAGTTTTGACTTTCCTACGATTTTATTATATGTATAGATTTTAGAGCTACACCTTTAGATTATTTAGAAATATTAACATAACCTTAATGAGGCGCTCATAGCCAGTTGCACGCATTGATCGGTAGACGATTAGCGAGGTTAAGCAACGTTGGGTGCGGTCAGTCTATAGATGGGTGACCGCTTAGTGCTATTTCATCTGAGCGTCTGCGTGCTTCGGAGGGCACGTAAAATGTCGGTCTCGGTTGTTGTCAAATGGACAGCAGTCGTTAATCCATGTCAGAGGCCAACGGGCGGCTTGAACAACTCTTGACAACAAGTTGGCCACTAACCACACGAAAAGAAAGAAGAAAGACCTTAACAAAATTGGTTGAATAATCCTAACTAATATTATAAAACTGAAAATGAGTTTGTTTGTTTGTTTGTTACCTTTTCACGCCTAAACCACTAAACCGATCATCCTGAAAGTTTGCATATACGTTGTCAGGTGTACAGAAACAAACAGGCTACCTTTCATCCCGAAAAAAATTACTGTTCCCGAGGAAAACAACAAAAACGTTCTTATGATAATAGATGGCGCCACGTTTCTTTCGAATTATGATTGAATTATATTATTACAAGCAGAGTACATCAGAATTGATTGTCAAATTCTAAATTAACGCGAGCGAAGCCGCGGGCAAAAGCTAGTATTATTATAAATGCGGATGTGAGTTTGTCTGTTACGCTTTCACGCCTTAATTACACGACCGATAATCATAAAATTTGGTAGACACGTTATCAGGTATACAAAAAAGGACAAAAGGTACCTTTCATCCATAAAAAGTATTGTTCCCAAACGAGTGCAGCCTCGGGCAAAAGCCAGCCTTCTATATAGTTAAAATCTTATAACTAACTTAGATTTTAGACCTAAACGAGATGGGTATGAAAACCCAGGATGCAACCTCTTCGTCTTAAATGTAAAAGTAATGAAAAGAAATGATCCCTATATCTCGGGGGTCTTTTGACTCACGGGGCCCATATTCAAACTCGACCGAGGTTATGACTACAAGATGTATGCACACCAAGTTACAAGTCAATGTTTTGCCATTAAAACACTTGACCGTCACTGGAAGCTTTATATTGAGATAGCATATCCGTTTCCGTCGATTTCCTACCAGTTTTAGCACCTATTTTGACTTCATTTCCTGTGCTCAGTAGCGACACCTGGAGTTCGCGCGCCATTTTGTTTTGTAAAATGCGTCGGGCGACTTTTGCTTCATTGGCGTTTCGTATTCCGTCGAAACAACTTGTTAGCAGCAACTGTCCCAAGGATCGTTGCAATAGTATAAAATATAAAATAAAATTTATATTGAAATAAGAAATAAAAATCTGTTCGTAAGTACCGACAGTTTAAATAGTGTTCGTTACAAAAGTGAGTGTGGAGACAAATTGTAAGAAATATTACATATTTTGACCTAAAAATTAATTAGTAATGACTATTATATTTAACGGGTTTTCCGTTCGGGTCACTACTTATAGTTTAAAATACCAGTAGTTAGTACCTACCTACCTTTTTGTTGTGGAAGTTAAAGTTTCTGATTATATTTGTTTTTATTTGTGTATTTTGTGTAATCTAACATGAATCACCGGATAGGAATAGATTGTGAAAATAACTCGAACGCTGAGCCACTAGCTGTGGCTGGGCCGAGTAATGCGTACAAGCGGAAACGAAGTCCCAGCAGTAGTAGCAGCAGTAGCAGCTCTTCAAGTGCATCATGCACCTCGGATAAAAGGCGGTCCCGTCAATCTCACAGAAAGAAAAGTAAGCGCGCCCGACGTTCGGACAAGATGATAGAAAAGCTATTTAAGGAAGTGGGTGAGCTCCGCAAATATGTTTTCTCAAATAATATTCAGTCTGTTTGCCATGACAACGTGTCAATTTGTTCTGACGTTAGTGGAGAACTATATGAAAACAATGTGACTAGCGATCAGTATCCTGGGGACGAATGTCAAAATTCCAACCCCGCTTTTATATTTAATATTGAAACCAAGCTGAAGGAACCATCAGTTCCAAAAACTTCTGACAGCTATCTAAAAATGTTACTAGACGTTCAGCGCTTAGGTAGTACGAATTGGTCAGATGTGAGATATACCGAAACACAAAAATTATATAATCATACGCCAGGCTTCATTGACCTAGAGACAAATGATGAAGTAAAAAGTTATGATACAGTACGTCACCTGGCTCATGCAGAAAAGTCGTATGCTGCTTTAACATACTGCATTTTAAAACAAAAAGAATCCTTGCAGGATAGTATTTGTAAGCTTCTTTCTTGGGCTAAAAATACAGATGTAAATTTTAATAACCTGAATGGCAAAGTTGATGAATTATTTCAAAAGGGCGAGTTCAATAAGATCTCTTCAGATTTGTTGCAAATAGTTTGCGGCCATCGAGCCGAAGCTATAGAAATGAGACGAGAGACCATAACTAACCAGATTCGAGATCCTTTAGTAAAATCATCCTTAAATAAGATACCGCCATCATCAATTTACATTTTTGATCCTACCCCTTTTACATCAGTTTTGGAAAAGGCTGGTGGCGTACGTAAAGTTTTTTGGCCTGCAAAGTCCAGTACTAATTCTCAAACAAAATGCAGTCAGTCTAATCGCCGCCCCTCACGGGGGCAAGGCGTATATAAACCAGCAGTTCCATCGCGTGGAACTCAATATACTTTTCATGAACCAGGCTTACCAATGTACATGCATACCTGCAGTGACCCACCCTCGCGGGGTGGATATCAATATGCCAACTACACGTACAAAAATCAAGCTAAACACTCAAACTATCAGTACGATGATTACAACACCGTTGGCAGAGGTTCATTTCACAACCGAGGCTCGCGGCCCAACCATGGAGGAAATAACCGAGGACGCTCCAACGTTCCTTCAAGAGGTTCTAGAGGAACCCAAAAAAGAGATATACAACAGTGACTCGAAACATTTTCAAGCAGGTCAATTGGCACACTACCAGTCTCGGTGGAAAGAAATGGGAGCACTAGAAATAATATTAAAATTAATTCAAGGGTATCGCATACCTTTTTTCCAAAAACCTCCGCTTGTTTACCCAAATGTAATAAAAAGCTCCTTTCAAACCCCAATTTCAGAAGAAATGTCTGCAATTGTAGACAAAATGAAATTACAGGGCATTCTAAAAGTTGCACAACTGTCGCCGAGCTTTATTTCCCCTCTATTTTTGGTGCCAAAACCCGACGGATCAGCCCGTCCAATCTTCAATCTAAAAGCATTAAACGACTTTGTGAAAACAGAACCATTCCACTTAATAAACATGTTTCGCATTCCCAACTTCCTGCAACCACGAGACTGGATGTGCAAAATCGATCTATATCAAGCCTACTTTCATTTGAAAATAGCAAAGTCACACAGGCGTTTCCTACGCATAATATACAAACAAGAGCTTTTGGAGATGACTTGTCTTCCGTTCGGTCTAAGCACGGCCCCCAAAACGTTTTCTATACTCACCAATTGGGTGGCTCAAATATTACGAGAAAGGTGGAATGTACGAATCATTGTTTACCTCGACGATTATCTGATAGTGCATCAAAACAAACACATACTTCGCGATCATGCCCAGCTCACAGTAAAAACATTACAGAGTCTAGGGTGACAAATAAACTTCGAAAAATCGATACTTTCTCCCCAAAAGAGCATAACTTATTTGGGTGTTCTTTGGAACCCTTGGGACAATCTGAAATCCCTACCAAAAGAAAAGACTGTTACAATAATCAAAAAGGTAACTCGAGTCCTAGATCAAAGAAATATCACTGTAAAAGAGATACAGAAGATAACAGGACTCCTGAACTTTGCAAGCTTTGTTGTCCCTCGAGGACGGCTCAATCGTCGGCAATTGTTACCACGAACTGAACTGGTGGATTCAGAATTGCCAGTCATCAACACCTCTACATTATCCTCCTCCGATGCATTTCCTGACAACAGACGCATCGAACCAAGGTTGGGGGGCACAATTGGACAATTTGTCCCTTTCAGGGACTTGGTCGCAAAAAGAACGAACATTGCATTGCAACCAAAAAGAGATGTTGGCCATATTACACGTTCTCCAGAGACAGGCCCATCTACTGCGAAACAGCTGTATCCTCATTCAGTGCGACAACAGAACAGCTGTCACTTACCTACGGAAGGAAGGAGGTACGAAATCCTTACCCTTAATAGAAATCACTTACCAAATATTGAATTTATTAGATCATCATCAAATTCACTTCACCATACACCACCTCCCAGGCAAGTACAACAATCATGCCGATCACTTGTCGCGTTATCGCTAACCTCCAGAATGGCATCTAAAATCAGCCTGTGTAGAAATGGTGTTTGCAAAGTGGGGAACCCCTGTGATAGATCTGTTTGCCTCTGCGACAGCTCACGTAGTATACAATTACGCATCGCGAGACCTGAAAGATCGTCGAGCCCTATTTCACGACGCGTTCAGTGTTCCATGGAACTACCCGCTCGCGTGGGTGTTTCCACCACCGTTCCTTGTCCCGAAAATCCTGATACACCTAAATCAGGCAACGGGTATATTTTTAATAGTAGTACCTCATTGGGAGAAAGTATTCTGGCGCGCGGACCTCAAAGCAAGGGCTCTAGCAGCGCCGTTAACTCTGAGAGATCTGCAGAAAATGCTAGTCGAGACGTCGACAAGACACCCGCCACCACAGGTCGAGAACCTCGTCCTCGAGGTATGGAGATGTGGGGGTGGTCCGAGGCAATAGAAACATGGAACACTGAACAGCTATCACTACTAAAAACTTCCTGGCGAAAATCTACTTTAAAGACCTACGAAGTGGCATGGAAACGTTGGCCTTCATGGTGTAGGTCTAAAAATATTGACATGAAAAATCCCACTGGTTCTCAGTTAACACAATTTTTATCAGATTTATATTTAATTAATAAGTTATCGTATAATACAATACTTCTACATAAATCTGTGGCTTCCACATTGTGTAATGTTGAAACCTCAAGTCATTTGAGTTCACACGTTTTTGTGAAGCATATTTTGAAATCCATTTCTTTACAAAATCCAAAAGCTTCCAAACCACCGATCTGGGATGTTAGTAAATTAATTTTATTTTTAACCAACTATAACATAGACGTAAATAATATTTTTCAAACATCACGGCATACTGCAATTTTGTTATTGCTATGCTCAGGTAGACGTGTACATGACATGACACTACTTAGAATCGATTCTGACCATTATATAAAGTCTGTAGATAATATAATATTTTGGCCTCAATTCGGCTCAAAAACTGACTGCAGTAATTACAGACAGTCTGGATGGAAACTACTGTTTAATGCCAATAACCGTAACCTAAATCCTATTTTCTGGATAGAAAGAACAATAAAGTTATTAAATGAAGGACGTAATGCTGCAAAATGCTTTAATCTGTTTATTACAGTTCGGGGTGTGGCTAAACCCGCCTCACGCACGGTGATAGCAGGCTGGATAAAAACGTTATTCAAAGAAGCTGATATTACAGCTTCGCCTGGAAGTACTCGATCAACTGTAGCTTCAAAAAGTTGGCTCGATAATCATCCCCTTGATGAAATCCTATCTCGTGGAAATTGGCAATCGGCCAATACATTCCAAAACCTTTACAGACGAGAAATACTACGAACTCATGATGATTCTGGTTCAAATGTCACACAGTTATTTAATCCGATAAATTAGCCTATTTAAATTCATAATTAAAGGTTATGATTTAATTTCTTGGTAAAAATAAATGATTGTAATATACCAATTGTTATTTATTATGTCCTATATTATCACATTGGCGTTAATTAATTATAGTGGCGTCACCAGGCGATAACAAACAGACTCTCAATATAAAGCTTCCAGTGACGGTCAAGTGTTTTAATAGCAGCGTTTTACCTGAAAGAAAACGCATATTAAAATACTTACCTCACTGGAAGCTTTCACTTTATTTCTGCCTGGTAAATTCGAGCCAATGAAGCAAAAGTCGCCCGACGCATTTTACGAAACAAAATGGCGCGCGAACGCCAGGTGTCGCCACTGAGCACAGGAAATGAAGTCAAAATAGGTGCTAAAACTGGTAGGAAATCGACGGAAACGGATATGCTATCTCAATATAAAGCTTCCAGTGAGGTAAGTATTTTAATATGCGTTTTCTTTCAGGTAAAACGCTGCTATTTAAAATACACGTGATCTTGTGACCCCTATATCTCGGGGGTCTTTTTACCCACAGGGCCCATATTCAAACTCGACCGAGGTATGACTCCAAGGTCTGCACACCAAGTTACAAGTTAATCGTTTCAGTGGTTCCGGAGTTATGCCTGTCACTAACAGACAGATACACAGACGCACATAGTGTTTTCATTAAACTCTTCGAAGAAGACTCAGAAGTTAATAATTGCATAATCGATTTAAATGCAAGGAATATAATTAGATCACAGGTAAAATCACATACAGTAGATAGCGTTGCCGAGCCTCCTAACTGCATTACAGAGTACATTAGTTAAGTACATAGTACATAGCTTAAGTGCCATGTATCCAACGTAATGTAATGTGCATAAGATAAACAGACCCGCTGTAGAGTTAATTAATCCATTATTGAATGGAATTTACTACTCAGTTAGAAACATGTACATAATTATATGATGGATGCCATTAAAGGGTGAACTCAGTTAATTAGAATAGGTAATATTGTCTTCTGTTTACGCAAGAAGCAAACCACAGCTAGAATTCATGATACTTTGAGCTCATTCTGCGCAAATAGAAACTCCCATGATTAAATTATGTTCGGGTACTTTGAAATAACTACACTGGAACATTGAGACAACTACCATCTTAGTCTCCCCGTGACCATGGCTGCTGAAAAGCAACCGAAACGTCGGGGAAAGTGTAAATATAAATAGTATAATAGTATTGTAATAGTATAAATAGTTTTAATAGTTTTAATAATTTAATTAGTTTAAAAATTAGTAAAGTTTAAAAGTAATAGTAGTGTTACAGTTTTCAAAATTTTGTAATAAAGTGTCAAATAAACAACGCGATAAAATCCGTATATAGTAGTTTAATTTAATAGAATAGATAATCTTGTTATTAGTGTTTGTCTCGATAATGTTATTTAGATAAGCTTATGTTTATATGAAAGACTAAAGTATCTTTCTTTCAGGCCTTGGTTTTCCATTCAACTACAAAGTGCACGAATGCCGTAATGCCGGATGGCTTAAGTGATTGCCTTCTTTACGTCGGAGTGTTGTGGGTTCGGATCTTAGACGAAACAAAAGCTTATTACTGCAATCTATATTGGCTGTACCGTCTTCAGAGGCTGCTAGAAAGATGTGTGATGTGATAGCAGTACTTAATTTGTAATTTTTTTTATTTTCTTTTTAACATGTAGCTGTTAGTATACTGAAGAGCATTTACGTAAAAATGATTTAACTTATGTTAAAAGGTATGATGGGGTTAATATGTCTGGTTTAGATAAAAACCACGAAATAAATAATAATAAAAAAAAAACAAATCTCATACGAGACAAAAAATGTGTTACATTATCTATACAAATAAATAAAATTGAAGTGTCTGTTTGTAATGTCAAAATAACAGCTTTTTATCTAATGCATATGAAAGTATATAAGGTAACTATACGAAAACATCTATTTTAAAACTTTTTTCTGTCGGTCTGTCTGTCTGTTTGTTCCGTCTAATCTACGAAACGGCTGAACCGATTTTGACGGAACTTTCACTGGCAGATAGCTGATGTTATAAGGAGTAACTTAGGCTACTTTGATTTTAGAAAAAAAAAATAGGGTTCCGCGGAAACAAACACTTTTTAGTTAAAATCTAAGCGGACGAAGTCGCAGGTAACAGCTAGTTCATAATAATAACAAGTTACAAAAATTATTCTTAAGTAATTCTTGTATTGCAAGTGGCTCTACAATTAAGTATCCAACAATTCCTTATCTCTGCCTCTCCTAATGAGTCTTGTAATTGTTATGGCTTTACAAATATATCTTTAAAATGAATAACAATCACTTTTAAGACTACTCTTGTACCCAACAACATTTCATCTGAACGGGGTATCGAATCCGAGGCCGTAACTTGTCAAGTCTTAGAATGCCAGATATAATCAAAAATCTATTGTATCTAGCCGCCGGTGTGTCGCTGCGACTCAATAAGTTAAAATCGCACGCAAATATAAGCACAATATGTTACTCCTCGCTCCATTCTAACAACGCTTCTTTTATTTTATACAAATCCCGTCACTGCAGCCATCAACAGCCATAAGCTCCTTTAAGCACAAAATCTACAATATTTTTATACTAGATGAAGCAAGCAAGCTTTACAGCGGGTTTAGAGCACGTTAATGGAGTTCTCAGGTGACTCTAAGCTGACTAACGAGTGATGCACAGTCAGTAGAGCTCCCTGTAATGTGTACATTTGAACGAGCCAGGTTTTACCAGAACAGCGCTTTGTGTACCGCATTAGCCTGAGAGATTGCAATGGAATTAGATTATAGAACTTATTTAGCGTTACAAGCTACTGTATGCGGTAGCTGGAAATTTGATATTCTTTTTAAATATTTTAGATAAGGACTACTTATCTATGGAAATAATGTTGAATATTTGAATTAAGAATTTTCGGGAGATGTTCGTTAATAAATCATAAGTGTTCATGTACTGTGCCATGATTTTATTCACGTGAAGCACTTATTTAGAGCCATTGAGTTATTAAGTACCTACCTACGTACTAAAGGCACATATCAAGTACTTTTTTTGGTAATACGTGTCAGAGTGCACGCTCTCTACGTCACGAGGCCTGACAAGGTGGTTACTGGAACGATACTGTTGAGTACAATATTAATTAAGTAGTAGCGGTATACACATGGTAGCACGTTTTAAATATAAAAAAATTGCAAACATGTTGTTGCAATAATTGGCTAATGCTAGGTTCCTATATTAAGAAACGGCTCTTTTTAGCTACGCATAGTTACATATTTTTCCTAGAACATATGTCAAAAAATAAATGTCCGTAGGTAAAGCAACTCGTAGTTACTGAGGATGCACTCTAACTCGTCTTGCATAAGAGACTGGAGATCCTGTCTAGACAGGAGAAGAGATCTCCAGTCTCTGATGTATTTGTACGTAGCAAATTTTAAATTAATATTTTGAGCTTTCGAGGTGATGCTAGTCTATACGGTAAGTAGGAATCATTTTAAATATTTGAATTACGAATTTTCGCAAGATGTTCGTTAATAAATCATGATTAATTTCACTTAAAACCTTATTTAAAGTTTTAGATGCAATGATCATATAATTCTAGTATATGCAGTAAGTAGAAATTATTTCGAATATTTGAATTAGGAATTCACGCGAGATGTTCGTTAATAAATAATGGCTTACTTTACTTAGCTAGAGTCAATGTGCACTTGTGTAAATATGTTGAAAGGTAGAATAGTATCTAGGAAAATGACGTCATTGGCTTTTTTGAAGTTCGTTTAAAGGATAAGGGTAGTGTGACTTGCGCATAGATTGAAACGTGTTATTATTATAAAAATAATTTAAAGTACAGTTTTAGTAAATTTTACTATTGTAATCCAGTTAGGATCCTAATCCTAACCAATACTATAAAAGTGAAAATGAGTTTGTTTGTTTGTTTGTTACCTTTTCACGCCTAAACCACTGAACGGATCATTCTAAAATTTCGCATATACGTTGTCAGGTGTACAGAAACGGACATAGGCTACCTTTCATCCCGAAAAAATTTGCTGTTTCCGAGGACAACAACAAAAATAATAATAGATGGCGCCACGTTTCTTTCGAATCATGATTGAAATATATTATTACAAGCAAAGTACAACCCGAATTGATTGTCAAGTTCTAAATTAACGCGAGCGAAGCCGCAGGGAAAAGCTAGTATCATAATAAAAACGATATATTACATAATATATACAAACCAATAAACATATTTTATAATCTAAACAAAATATATACAAATATATATATATATATGCATGCATACATACATACATACGTATTACATTATAGTTAAGAGGAATTTGATAAACTGTCAATGAGGAGAGCACGTACTTTCACCTTGAAAGTGTTACGGTTTGTGGATGTCCTAACTTCATCAGGGAGCGCATTCCATAGTAAAACGGACTGAACGAGGAACGAAGGATGTAGGAAACCAGATGTATGGGAGGGAGGGAGGAAGTAAAAGGAGGTTATTGGAAGAACGAAGATTTATATCGTGATTGGCACATAGGTATTGGAAAAAGCAGGTTAAATAAATGGGGGCTTTTGGTGAGGTTAGCATAGAAAATAATGTTGTAAAGCCACGGAAACTACGGCGTTGACGATTGGGTAACCATTTTAAAGTGGATCTATGACATAAAATATGATCATTTTTTAAAGACAACTACTACGCACTAGTCCAAACAATGGATGAAAATGAATGGAACAAAAATTCAAACAATGGATAATAATAATATATAATAATATTCTACCACATACACACAACACCATCTAGCCCAAACTAAGCAGAGCTTGTACTATGGGTACTAGACAATGGATAAACATACATATATACTTTTTTTTTTTGTAAATACATACATATTATACATAGAAACACCCAGACCAAGACAAACATCCATGTTCATGCACACAAATGTTTGACTTGTGCGGGAATCGAACCCGCGACCTCAGGCGTGGCAGTCGGTTACACTAACCACTACGCCACCGAGGCCGACACACAATGGACACAAAGAAATTACAGACTCATTCACATTAACTTAATGTTTAGTATTTTTATCTATTTTTCATATTAATATCGTCATAACAGACAACGTTCACGCTTCTAACTACATCAATTTGTCATTCAATTTCCATTTTTTTATAAATTAGCAGCTTTGTGATTTATTGCAAGTAACAAAAAACACTCCGTCATAACTTTTCAAAGATTCTCCAACTAATGTTTATGAAGGCGGTGTAACGGCGAATCCACAATGGCTGCAGAAACGGTATATTATCGTCTAACAATATTTTTAACGAGCTATAATGGTTTAAGTTGGCTAATGCCTTCAACTTTACTAATGGTTTCCCTCGTCCCAGTTCTACAGATTTTTTCTATAAAACAGCGGCGAGTTCGTGTATTATTTTCGTTTTATTTTTCCAATTCGTTCGCTAAACTTATTCTGTAGCATATTTTTACGCTGTTGGCTTTCTATAGAATTTGGCCTAACCCTTCTCACAGTGAGAAGAGGCTCGTGCCCAGCAGTGGGACAGTTTAATACAGGGCTGATATTATTAACCTCTGAGTCTTCTTCGAAGAGGTTAATGAAAACACTTTGTGGGTCTGTGTGTCTGTCTGTTAGTGCCAGACATACCTCCAGAACCATTGGACCGATTGACTTGTAACTTGGTGTGCAGATACCTTGGGGTCATACCTCGGTCAAGTTTGAATTTGAGCCCTGTGGGTCAAAAGACCCCCGAGATATAGGGGTCTGTTTGGGTCTCAAGTAATAGAAGGAAATTTGTGCTATAGCTGTCTATCTGGTATCAATCAAGACTGCATTTAGCTACAGACTAATTTCTTAGATGAAAAAGCATTGCCTAACCTGTAAACAAAAAGATTGGCAGCAAACGAAAGTGCAAATAGATGCGATCGAGGCAATAATAAACAAAACATAATTATGTTACGATTAAAATAAACAAGCTTTTATAAAGGATTTAATTTTATCTCCGTAATATGTCATTGATATCAGCAGATAAAATTAAATGACGGGCTTAAATACTCCCAATAAAGCGCCCCCCATCGGTATTTATAGCTCGCTCCGTTTTATTGAATAATTATTTTCAAAAACAGATACATGAGGAATGATAAGAAGCTATTGGCATTTGGCACGTGTTTCCAATATGGTCGTAAATAAAAGGTATATGAGATTGTTTATGGCTATGATTTGATTTTGAATATAGAAGGGCTTTGTTTGTATCAAAGAGTACAATGTTTCTATGTATTTTCTTTATTATTTTTATTGTATTTGAAAAACACGAGCGAATTTACGTATATGGCTACATTTAGTTTTAGTAGGTCAACGTTAAAGCAAGTACCTAAATAAATGATGTTGTTTTAAGTGTATGCGAATGTTACTAGAATTACATTACTACGAAAATACGGATTTTATAGCGGTTTGTTAAATAATGGCTGTTTTCATAACATTAATTATTTAAATTGACAATTTGTCCGAAGTTTCGTGGTGTGGTTGTTTTTTAAGCAGCAAGTAAACGATGGTGGATTGACGCTGATAGTAATCTGAAAGTGTTCTTGTTAATAAATTCTTCTGGTGAGTTTCGATGGTAAGTAAAAGCTGCATACTAACTTCGGAAATTCCAAACTATTCCGTGCCATAGTTATCAGAAAGACTAGATTCCTTTGTATGATATTAAGGTGGAAAACGAGCATACGGATGGTCGATGGTAAGTGGTTACAGAATCATGATCGCTTGCATACCAGCGATATCCAATGTCGAACCTACAGCAAAGGATAATATTGACTTACGTAAACGCGCAATTCATTTAATTAAACTACTTTATATTATCGCTGCTTAAAACACTACAGTTATATAATTTTGGCAGTTTTAAACTAATGAAACAATTAAAACACACACACGTTCCCTGACGTTGCTGTTGCCATGATCATAAAGAAGCAATGATCGCAGAGAAAGTTAGATGGTGGTCTTATTGTCTTGAAGTGTAGTTTTTCCAGGTTGCCAAACATAATTTAATAAGATAAATATGAGTAAAGAAAATTCATATACATTTAATTATTCGTGTTCCTATGTACGCAGAATGAGCTTTTAATATCTATCTTCGCTTGACACAATGGAGCCAAATAAAACTCGTAGACTCTTTAAACTGACTATAATAAACGTATTTAAAATGCAACAATTTCATGTACGTGTCGCGTCGGTAGCAGAATTGGAATGACAAACAAGTTTTAAGTAGTAGTTATTAAGTTAGAACGCCTGATCATTTTAAAAGGCAATCGGACGCACATTAGTATACGTCGTAGTAAATAATCAGGCCTTGAGCCTGAACAATATCATTAAATCTAACTGTGCTTTGCTTCTTTTTGAGTTTGACGAACTGAAGCTCTGGTTCCTAAGCTGGTGGTACATATTGTTATTATCTTTAGTTTTTTATAGTCAGTAGTATATGGCATAATGGCTGTAACACCTTGTTAATCCGAGTTGTAAAATACTGAAATTATATTTAACTGGTGATTTAAAAGAGTGGTCGTGAGTTTCTTGCAGGTTTCTTCTCAGAAGCTCTACCCTTTGCCTGAATCTAGCAACTAACCTAAATGTAGCTTCAGTAACTTAGTAAACTCACTAACCTATATACTTTGACGTTTATAAGTGTTATTTTGTGACCTAAATGAATAAATGATTTTTGACTTTGACTTTGATTTACCAATCATCTTCTCTATTGAAAATAGGATATTTCTGGATTTCAATAGCCTTGCAAAGCATCTTTGATAGGAATCTTTGCGAGTATTTGTGGTTTGTCAAATCTCAAGAAGTGGTTGGTCGTCTGTTGCACATGTTAACAGACAGCAGACTTCATCAAGCGTTGGTGTTGTACAGACTACAAACAAGATAAGGTACCAGGCACGCACACTATAACATTATGTCGGTCTGTAAAACTATCTGTTCTGAACAGGGTGAGGCGGTTCTTCACGCCTGGGCAACTGTGCCTATTGTATAAGGCACAAGTGCGCCCTTGCGTGGAGTACTGTTCTCATCTTTGGGATGGCTCCGCGCAGTACTTGCTGGACGCTCTCGACCGGTTACAGCGGCGGGCTGTCCGTATCATCGGAGATCCAGAGGTCACGAGTTCACTGGAACCTCTGCAACTCCGTAGACACATTGCCTCATTGGCATGTTTCTACAGAATATACCACGGGGAGTGCTCTGAAGAGTTATTCCACCTTATCCCGCCCTCCCCTTTCCTATCCAGAACAACGCGTGCTGGGCTCAGATGCCATCCTTACACGGTAGAGTCGATTAGAGCGCGTACCAAAAAGTTTGGGTCCTCATATCTCTGCCGAACGACCAAGGCATGGAATTCTCTGCCAAGGCACGTGTTTCCTTCTTCCTTCAATCCTGGGTTCTTTAAGCGGGGCGTGAAAAAGCATCTTCTCAGGCCGTCAAAGTAGAGACCTCAACATCGCCTCGGCTACTGTGGGGGCGATGTGGAGGCCACTGCTCTTAGACCACACGACTGCTTACCATCAGGTGGAGTGTGGTCATTTTGACGAGCAAAAAAAAAAAAAAAAAAATCCCCCACGCATGCACACATATACGGTACCGCTACGCACTCATAACCAAAGCAGCAGCCAGCGCACACACACACACGTAATCAATGATGCACAAACTAGCTTCCATGGCTGAATGGCTGAATCATGGCGACAGGCGGCAACGTGTGAGGGTTCATATTGAAAGTGGACCGACTAGTAATATGCAATCCAACAAGAGACTAATTAGAATAGGGCTATCTCGAAACACTACTAAGGGCTTCCAAACCACAGTTGTTTATTTTGTTCTTGCCAAAAATGAGAACATCATCAATGTAGCCAAATACGCATTATTAAGGATAACTTGAAAACGAATGGTCAGATCATGATAAAAATTAAATGGGACTAAATGGAAAGCACCAGCATTCAAATAAAAAGAATATCACCAAAATTGGTTCATAAACGACGAAGTTATCTGTGAACACACATAAAAAAATATATATATATATATACGGTCGAATTGAGAAATCTCCTCCTTTTTTGAAGTCGGTTAAAAACCTCCTCCTTTTTTGAAGTCGGTTAAAAACCTCCTGCTTTTTTGAAGTCGGTTAAAAAAGGCTACATACTAATATACGTTAAGAAAGCTCGCATTTTCTGTGTGGAATATACATTGTTCAAATGCTATTTAGAAGAAATAACAAGACGTGAAAAAGCACGTAAATAATATATATTTTACTACCCATCTTATTTGTACGGATATTACGCGTCTTTCCTGGTAAACGTATGAGATATCTGGGATAAAATGTATTTCATACAGAGTGTAAGAGACCTTTCGGTTATGTATTTGACGCCTTCGGCGCCAGTGTATCATTTTCGCACACTTGTTTATACAATGTGTATCAAAAATGATACACCGTGCCTGCGAATTCCGTTACAAATGTTTTTGAAACAAAAAGAAAACACCACTAAAAGCTATAATATTATGTGTATCACAAATGATACACATGGCTCTGGAGATATGAGAACACACAAAAGTATTTGGTAGGTCAGTGTATCATTTTTGATACACACACTGAAAAAGCTGAAAAAAGAAGGGAAAAGGAAGAGGGAAGTATAACACACATTTATACAACAAATCAAACCATATAAACAAAAAAAAATACAAAAAAGTGTGATTTTGGAAATCATGCTTGGCGCCGAACGTGTTAAGTGTCGTCATATTACATATTGTATGAATATAGTTACTTAGGCTACGAAAATATACACACACTAGCTTTTGCTACACTTTTTTTTTTTTTACACGGTGTGCCAACTCGCTGCCTTGAATGGTGGGTGAGTCGCTGGAACTGAAACTACATCAGCGACCCACCCAGCAGTGTCCAACACAACACGGACCACGACTTCTGGGTTCCTAGGTTATGTTAGTAACAGTACTTTTTTTAAATAAAATAAAGCCTATTTTACTCGTTGATGATATAGGTTTCTAATGATGAAAGAATTTTTATAATCGGTTGAGTAGTTTTTGAGTTAAATCCTTACAAACAAACAGAAGATCAAATCTTTCCTCTTCGTAATAATAGTATTGATATGTTGCCTGTCCAGAAATTGTTTGTGGCAGCACGAATCTTTGCTGTTATTGCAATCGTTCTCTATCTAATGTGTGAGCTCACTCTTCTTAGTGTGGACTCTTTTTCGCACAATCTAAGTGGTGAGAGTTCATCTCAGATTTAAATCTTTGTTGTTATTTGCAATCGCTCTGTATCTAATCTGTGAGCTCGCTCTTTCCGTGTAAACTACATGTAACATAAGTACGTTATCTGTGATTTAAATCTTTGCTGTTATCGCTACCTATCGTAACTACTACAGCGTATACATTCTCTCTCAACATTTTTCCTTGACAACATTTTGCCTTCACAATATTCGAGGCACTCAGCACGTTATTGTTCTAGGACGTGATGTGTTCACGCGTGTAAATCTCGCAGAGTGGGCAGCGGCCCAGGTGATGTCCTCGTCACGATGCGCGGTCACGCACCCTGCAACCATTTACATATCTAGTGATGACAATATTCACTGTGGCATAGTGCGGCTTGAGGTTTGAAACGCTCGAATTATGGTAAACAATGTTACTGCATAGCACCTTAGTTTATTTACTACTGTCAATAAATGTGTGAATTATGTAGGTTACATCTACTCGTATCTTGACTTCCAGAGTAAATATTTGGAACAAATATTTTAAAGTCTACCGCCACTTGGATTATTTTTTTATTTTTTTCATGTGGTTAGTGGCCAACCTGTTGTCAAAAGATGTTAAAGCCCCCTGTAGGCCTCTGACGTCTCAATCCTCGAAGAACTAGGTATAAAACAACGTCTTTCTTCCATCGTTCAAGGTCGTATTCTCACTTTCTTTGGACATATTACATGTCGAGAGGACACGTCTGTGGAGCGACTCGTGGTTCAGGCCAAAATTGAGGGCACGAGGGCGCGCGGTAGATTACCAATGCGCTAGACCGACCAAGTTAAAACTGCACTAAATGGTCCACTCCACGAATGCACGAGGCAAGCAACAGTACGAGAGGAATGGCGGCGAATTGTGAAGCTTGCCACCACCCCTGTCATGACGATCACGACCACTCTGCCAAGAGTGTGACGACAGAGAAGAGAAGGCCTCTGACATGGCTTAACGACTGCTATCGATTTGACAACAACCGGGACCGAAATTTTACGTGCCCTCCGAAGCACGGAGACGCCTACCCATCTATAGACTGACCGCATCCAACGTTGCTTAACCTCGCTAATCGTTTACCGATCAGTGAGTGCAACTGGCTATGAGCGCCTCATGGCCTCACTTAGATAATAATTTGTAAAGTCCGCAAATATAGGTGTTCCAACTTTGGGTATTCTGCCAACGTTTAAATGTTTGTAGAGTATCCTGTACAAGAATTAATAGATGTGCGGGATATGTTTTTGAGAAAATGGATAAGAATTGTGTTCATTGTCGGTTCCACAGAAAGACACGCAGTGATAGTGGTAATTAGCTCTCAGTATTTGATACATTTGTACTACCAATGTCTAATTAAACTAACATAAGTATGTACAAGTGACGGGACCTTCCCTTCGCAACTCCCTTTTGATCCAAATCCCCTTGGCATTGCATGCTTCCGTAGCAATATACCTTCAGGAAAATACAACTATTAAAAAAAAGTTAGTTATTTATTACCAAATAGATAATGCAAAATACAATGTACCATTGACATCCAAACCTGTACTTAAAGAGCCAATATATATAAGGATTGCCGTTAAATAATTTAAAAATAGTTACCTAAATCATAATTTAACGCAAACTTCAGCACTTAATAAAGTAAAACTAATAAAAAAGCCAAGAAAAGAAATGTAGAAATTAAATAAAACAATACAAGATGAAAATAAGTGCAAATGTGGAGAGTGTGTATGTGATGATGATAGAATGTGGCGAAAAGAAATAAATTTATCGCTAAGGCACAAGATACATTTGTTGTATAACCAATAGTCACGTACAAGCAATTTCTCTTACTCAAGAAAATTATCTATCAAACTTTATTAAAAGAGTTTCAAATATAAAAATGTTTTGAAAAGTTGTGCGGGAGCTTAACATCAATTTCTTGTGAGAAATTCGCAATCTCCAGTAAAACTGTGTACCAGCTTAGGTCACGTTCAGGAAATATTCGGGACGTATGTGCCTACGTGATGGCTAACATATTGGAAAGCTCCGCCAACTAAAATATTAGAATTTACCAATGTAGGTTATTTTAAGAGAAATGTTCGCGTCCGCTGCGAAGATGCTCGAGCTAAGATTTTAGACTTGGCCCAGTTTCTTTAAGTTATCTGGGCTCTTTTTGCAATCGTAGTGATTGGTTAAATATTGGTTTATAGGTAGAGAATATCTTGTTACGGTCTGCATGGTTTGTAATAGATAGAATCTTGCTATGACGTGGTTAAACATTCACAATGTTTCGTCTTTTGATTTATATTTTATTTCGTTATTAACGAGGCAATGGAATACGACAATATACTGTCTAAAATCAATAAAATGTAATATATTCTCGAATCTAAGCCATATTTTACTAAACCCTATTTCCCCCTTCCCGCTCCTTATCCATCCCACTTCCTTTTCTAAAGGGTCGGCAACGCGCAAGTAATACCTCTGGTGTTGCAGGCATCCATAGGCTACGGTGACCATTTACCATCAGGTGGGCCGTATGCTTGTTTGCCACCTTAGATGTATAAAAAAAAATACATATATACCCGAATTCGGGAATATAACTCTGATAGAGAAGATAGAGGCAGGAGGGTGTAATAAACACATTTTACCAGCAAACATTTTTAGTCCCACGTAAAAGAGAACGAGCCTGTTGGCGTCTACCAGGCACTGTTTCAGACTTTGTGCCGCAACTGAGAATCTCATAAAAGAAAAACCTAATAACAGATTGTTCGGCTCGGGTATCAAACCCGAGACCTCTCGCATAGCAGTCGCATTTACTACCGCTGTGTCACCCAGGCTGTGAGCAATTTATACATACTAGCGGTCGCCTAGTGTTCGAAATTCGACCAAAATTTGCCTGTAAGATATTGCTGATATATGTCATGTATATTGATATATGTAACCATAGTTACGCGCTTCGACTGCGTGTGTCAAATGCATCGTTGTATGCGTGTAGTGTTTTTTCACTAATTTAATATATTTCCAATGCATATTTTATATAAATATTAGGATTCGCCGCTCCTTCTCCATATAAACTTTAACTGTGCCAAATTTCATACTCCTCCGTCCGCGCAATTTTCGTAAAAAGGGGTACAAAGTTTTTGCTTCACGTATTAATATATTGATATAGTGGAATATCTCTATACATATAAATATGAGCGCTGTAAACAAACGCCAACAATTTCTTGTTTAGAAAATCATCGCGCTAAATAAAATAACCAACACAACATAAATTATTCTCTTTTTAGTCGACCGTCGACATAAATAATGTCCACAGTTTCTCCAAAAAGGCCGGTGATAGTCCCCGATTTGTTATACCTTGGCTGAAGTGAATCACAAGCAGATGGTATACCTAACATCTTGGTAGCGTGCCTCTTCTGATGCAATAACTCAGAACGAAAAACAACGCCCGGACGAGGTGTAATGGTCCATCAACGAGATAAAAGACATTCACTTCAATTTACTGTACGCAAATTCTCTACAAACTCTTTTTGACGTATCCACGGCATCTTTCACTTTATTTTGTACATTGTAGTTAGAGTAACAAAATGTATGTTTAAATGTAAGTAAAGGAATAAAACGCGCGATGGATAACGTCGTGATTTTAAAATGCGTGTTTCTTTTTGCACTTTGTTTCGTACATTGCGTAGTTTGAATATAGAAATTTTCGGTCTAAGTTCAGTAAAGGAACAAATGGCGTGATGGAAAGCGTCGTGGTATAAAACGCGATTCTTTAAGTAGTAAGAGTTGTTTTTTAAGCATACATTTTTTCAGACAACTTAGTATTGTTGATGTTTAAGTTATGGGTCAAAAGATTCTTGTATGTTTTGTAATGATTGTGCTATCTTTAGATTTGTTGAGTGTTTGTTTTAGTGAATTAGTTAGAGTTGCTTTAAAAGGATCCTGTAGTTTCGGTATCTTATCTTATCTTGTGTGTGGGGGCCAGTCAGTATAGACCGGCGACACTTCGACTCAGTGGGATCTTTTGTGTCGGCCCCAAGATTTATCCTATAGCTATCTCCTTATGAATGTACTGCATTAGCCGCAGTGTACAATTCAGAGGGAGAAGCCTGAAGTCTTCAGGGTTTGGATATGCCAATCTCATCAGACCCATCCTAAGTCCAGCCAACGCGTCGCATTCACACAGTAGGTGCGATATGGACTCGTCCTGTTCACCACAGGCTCTGCAGATCGAATTGTGTGCCAATCTCAATCTGCACAGGAAGTCGTTGGTGCCAAAATGGCCAGTGAACGCTGCTGTGAGCAGGCGCATTTGGCTCTTGCTATACCCGCAGAACTTCCGGGTGAAGCCTGTGGTTCCGTTTGCAATGAATAATTTCTTGGAGTGTTCCAGATCCCTAAGGGCCATTCACTCTAGCCTAGTTTCGGTAAATAGATACAATATATTTTTATGTTCGTATTTCACATAGTTAAGTCATAGTTAAGCCTGAGGTCGCGGGTTCGATTCCCGCACAAGTCAAACATTTGTGTGCATGAACATGGATGTTTGTCTTGGTCTGGGTATTTCTATGTATAATATGTATGTATTTACAAAAAAAAAGTATATATGTATGTTTATCCATTGTCTAGTACCCATAGTATAAGTTATGCTTAGTTTGGGCTAGATGGTGTTGTGTGTATGTGATAGAATATTATTATTATTAATTAAAAAACTCGACGAAATTAAAGTAGGCAAATACGAGTTGAGCTCTTGTAATGAGCACTAAATATTGTTTTGATAGTTCCACGAGCCGACTTATCATTTATTATTCATCATCATCATCATCATCATGAGGCTATCACTGCTGGACATAGCCCTACCCCAAAGAGCGCTATAGCGCCCTGTCTTCAGCTTATGTGTGTATGTATTAGTCTGTAGTCTGTTATTCAATAAAAAAATAAAAAAAATATATTATTTATTATTGTCAACACATAATTGCTAAAAGCAAGCTCTTTTACTCCAAAAATGTATGAGGTATTTATTTTCATAGAAAATGATGTTTGAAACATAACCACGACCATTCGTCATTCTTCTTTAAACAATTGTTAATTAGAATAGACTAAAGCCATAAAATCCGTATAACGTACCTTTGACACCCGCTTGACATTATTTTGGAGCACGCTATATTTAAAACGCTTGGATAGGAAACAAACTTTTTAAATACAGGATATATTTAAAATTATAGCAATTCAAGTATGTCAGTGGTATCTACAAAGGCAATACCAATACAACAGTTATGTTGTCTAACCAATAGTGCTAGCTGTCACACACTTGATACGAATATCTCGAGCGACGAATGTAATAATATTAGGTATTCAAACCGAGTACGACGCCAAGCGCAGGCAGCACCGCCAGTAAGACAATATAAGTCTAGATACACATGGATTCTATGCAATCCAATCTTGTTCAATCTTATAGCGGCCCACCTCGACTTCACCCAGGTTGAACATACATAGCAAAAAAAACATATATAGCCTATATATATATATATATATAAGGTCTTACATGTACGTGAATGTAATACATTGACATACATACATACATTGAACTACTTTAAAAATTTAATATTAAAACACTTATAACATAATTTTAAAACTATTAAACAACTACTATTTAAGCTTTATCAAACCAAGTTTCATCAAAACTGGTTTAATTGTTTAGCCGTTAAATAGCAACAAACAGTCTCTTTTGATTTAATATTTGAACATGTATACCAAGAACGGTTCTATGCAATACAAACACAAATCATATCAACTTTGAATCCCTGTATGATTTAAAGGTGGATTATCACATTCATAAGCCCACACCTTCATCACACGAACCCCATGCCATATTGTACTAGGATTATAACGGGTTCGATGTCCAGTTGGGGTGCACTAAACCCTTTCTCGATGTGCCGCTGATTATGTAAATAGGCGACCGTTTACCATAAAAAGTTGCCTTTATAGATTTTAATATTGAACGCCTGTTACTCCATAATTCCCTATAATGTTGGATAATTAAGTCGGTGAAAAGATTTATGTGTTGTAGTCAGTTTGTAGGCATTTTTGCATACAAATAGTTTTATTAACATGTTTTACTGAAATGTTAATTTGGTAAATATGTGAAAATTAAGTCGCCGTTTTGGGTTACTGGTTCGCTTCGCGCATAGGAAGGCAGAAAGAAAGAAATGTTTATTGCTATACAGCTGGGCACAATGTGTATAAAGATATAAAGAAATAACGAAAATAATTATAATAAAAAAGGAAGAAATAAAAAACACAAAATAATCTTGACATGTGTCCCACAGCTGCAGCAATCAGGACTCCAGTTCAGCATTTGCCTTATTCAGAAAAAGATTGATTGAGTCTAGAGTTGGTATGTCTGATATTTGTAAGGATGAATTAAATTAGTGAGTGATACATTTCACAGAACGCGTCGCGACACGACACGACATGCAAATATGTCCCTAACCATATTAAATGTGTGAAACCGATATGCTTCTGGCGCGTCACGACACACCACGACACATAAGTATGTTTCCACCTTAAGGCAGTGGTCCGACCGCCAACGATGAATGAGAAACGAGTAGAACTAGAAACTATAAACGAGTTGACGATCAGCGGGAAGCGAGTGTGTAGTTTCGATAGTTTTGTCGCCGGGCTATAAACGAGTGTGCAAGTGCGACGAGCAATTACTCGCGCTACTCGCCCGCGGTCGCTCAGTCCTGTGCAAACCTGCGCGCGCGACGAGCGAGCATCGCTGAACGAGTATTGCTGAGCGAGTTTATTTTTGAAAGCTCTTGTCGCTCAGCGACAAAACTAGTAAAGCGAGTCGTCGCCGGCAGTGTGAACAGTCAGAGAGCAACTTTTAATATATGCATCTCTTTCGTTTACACGGAATGTATATTAATTGTGCGTTTTGAGAGAGAAAATCGCCAATAGTTAGTCGTTTTCTCGCCGGCGTTCGGACCACTGCATAAAGCATTAACCTAAAGTGGCACAGTGTAGTTAAAAATCGAGAGGCGTAAATCAGTAGCGCAGAGTAGTTGCATATCGCGGGGCGTGGAGGTACAGAGCACTTTTCCGCTCCGCTAGCGCACTCTAGCGAACTAAAAATAGGTTACACACGCCACCTGGAACGGACCGATAGGCTACAGTTTTATGTGTCAGCTGGGAAATATACTAGTTTCTTTGTGATCGTGGACTTTTTATTAATATTCGATCATTACAGAACGTTGTCTTGGTTTATTTTTATAAGAAGGTTGAATAGAAAAAGTATTGAGCCCGTAGTTAAATGTTTTCTTATTTTTAAGTGATCAATTTTTGATGAAATCTTCAAGCTTACTCGGAATTATAATTAATAACCGCGCACATAGTTATCAATTTTCAGATCATTCGAATGCGGGAATCAATATTTCAATCAGCCGATTTTTCCGATTACAATCGCACATTTTATTTATTAATTTAATCAAACTTATATCTAACAATACAAGAAAAACGTAATGTTATAGACAAGCTTATATCTAAGACAAATATTCGATAAATCAAAACATTAGGTACATTTCTAAAATATCTATCAGTATGTTTGTCAATGAATAAAAGTAATTAATGGAGACTGAAGTTTCTTGTAGCTTAATATTCCGCGTCTCTCCCTTCAGTGAACTCCGAAGACAGGTTTGAGGAGCTCAAATGAAAAATTGTAAAAGTTCTGAAGCACCCGCATTGAGGTCTCAACGGCCATCAACGGGAATTAATAACACGTCATCATGTTAAAAAATGTTTTGTTCAAGCAGACATTATAGTCTTCATACAAAACCTGAAATTAGCATTTATTGATACATTATATTTTAATATTAGTTTTATATTCAATTAAAATGGCAAACATAAATACGGCCTTATCGTAAGTTGACAGATTGTATTACCTCGCAATGTTATTAAGTGGTTTGGTAAAGTCTTATTTCTGTTAGGAATATTTCAGCACACAGCAGATGACCAGATTTATGACATTATGGTCGCGCCCAACCAATACCTATACTTTAAAGTAAAGCACAGATACCAAAATTTTGGACTCTGCTGACCTAATACAGGCTTGTGAATTAAAAGATAAAATCGTAAATAGTGATTGTATAATGTGCTACGCTTATGCTGCGCTGATGCTACGCTGGTTCTACTCTGGTGCTAGGCTGATTCTACGCTGATGCTAAGCTGCTGCAACGCTGCTGCTACGCTCCTGCTACGCGAAACGGTCTTCATCGCTTTCGTACTCCGCTAGGATTCGGCTACGCAACTACGCGACTATTGCACTGTGTCACTTGTAACTTAAAAATATCACTTAACGGCACCATCTCCTTCTAAGTAATAATGTCATGATGCATAAAATTAAAAATAATTTATTCGTCATTAATCAAATTACAAGACAAAAAGTGGTTGATTAAGTAAATGCTCATTTTAAATTATATTAAAATAGTGCAAAGTGATTCTGACCACGTTTATTATGCTAGTATAGACTTATTCGATCTAAGAATATTTCCTAACAATTAAAACATTGAAGTTAAACTATATCGATTTTTATCATGATATATTTAAAAAAGACTATAATTATATACATTATTAGATTTTGGCCACGGTTTCACTTGCATAAGTGTATGATTTGTTAATTTTCTATCCGTTCATTAAAGGAAACTTATATCCTTTTCTGTACCTCTGACAACGGGTATGCACAATCTCATGATGATAAGTCAAGTAGTTGAGGCGTAAAAGCGTAACAAACAAACTTAAATTCTCATTCATAGTATTTGTTAGGATTAGGATTTTTATTACTTTAGTAGTAAATATGATCTAACGAATTTTTTTTTAACGTTTCGGTTGCGTTTCAGTAGCCAAGTTTATTTTATAGTTTAACAATCGCGTATACGTAAGACAATATTAGCTGAAACATTTTTATTAAGTGCATGCTATGTCGACCTCAATGTTGTAGTGGTCAGTGTAACCGACTGCCACGTGTGAGGTCGCGGGTTTGGATCCCGCACAAGTCAAACATTTGTGTGCATGAACATGGATGTTTGTCTTGGTCTGGATGTGTCTATGTATAATATGTATGTATTTCCATAAAAGAAAGTATATGTATGTTTATCCATTGTCTAGTACCCATAGTACAAGCTTTGCTTAGCAAACTAAAAAGGCCCAAAGGCTAGATGGTGTTGTGTGTATGTGGTCGAATATTATTATATTATTGTTATCATCGATCAAATATACCATAGATGCACGATCGTCGCTCGAAAACCGGCCCCAACAAAACTGTGCATAAATAAGTCGTATGCGCTATATTATGCACCTGTCCCACTCACTCTTGCGTGCGCTGCCCGTAAACGAGAGTGAATCGACACCACTACTACGGTGGAGACCGTACCATATACTTAGTACGCTTGCGTATCGCGAGTAACACACTTAGGACGCTTTACATTGACGCGTTTTAACTAAACTATTACAAAATATTTCTCAGTGGGCGTTCAATGGTTACTCCGGTTTATTTCCTGGATTGCATAATAAATGCAGACACTTATAAGTAAGTAGTACTGGTCAGTGCCACATATTGACGCGGTTTTTGTATGAGAATGTGCATCTATGGTATATTTGATCGAAGATTGTTATTATGTAAATTTTACTTCTAGCTATGTAGAATTAAAATGATTTCATGAAAAAATCAGCAACTTAAACGCCCGCTTGCAATCCCGGCTCCACCCACTTAAGCTTAAGTGTTGGATGAAAGTTTGCGGAGAGAAAGAGTGCTGGTGTATCGATGAGGGTACATTATCGAGCTCCGCCGCCGCGCTCGCTCTAAACTGGGACAGTAATCTCGTTACTGGGTCGAGAACAGAATATGTTACCGACCTGAGATCTTACCAGCGAGAAAATATAAATAATATGTAATCTCTAGTTATATACATGAGAATCTTTTGTTGCTACTGATGTTGTTCGTACATAAGTAGTCTGTCTAGTAGTCCAGTTTCCGTAATGGACGACGATAGCCACAGTTATATTATGTATTGTATTGTTATTTAAGAGTACGTTCGAGAGGGCTGAAGTTAGATTTCCGAGTGGGACAAAGTGCGATTTTTTTTTTGTAGTAACAAGGAATAGTTCTAAGTAGTCAAATAGCGAGCAGCGATAGCTCAGTGGGGAGACCAACAGACTGCAATGCAGAGGGTCTCGGGTTCGAACCCACGTCACGCACCTCTGACTTTCGGAAAGTTATATGACTTTTCGAAATTATGTGCGTATTGATTGACAATTTATCGCCTGCTCCGTGCCTCGGAGAGTACGTTAAGCCATCGGTCCCGGCTGCCATGAACATCTATGGCCAGTCGTTACTGGGAGAGTGTCGACACAAAAGATCGCACTGGGTCGAAGTGTCGCCGGTCTGCACTGAATGACCCCCACATAAGATAAGATAAGTAGTCAAGTAGGCCGTAGTTATTTAAGTGATCGTCTTGCTACTGCCAGCTTTTTACAATATTTGATTGATCCGCTTACAGCTTTTCTGTATCTGAGTATTCGTTGCATCTGTTTCTTTAATACTTGTAAAGTCACTGGGAATTAATTCCGTGTCGTGACACGGTATTAGTGCCCACTGCGGGCGCTACCTCTCAAAACTTTTTAGCATAATACATATCCTAATCCTTATAAAAGCGAAAATATTATAAAAGCGAAAATGAGTTTGTTTGTTCGTTACCTTTTCACGGCTAAATCACTGAACCGATCATCCTGAAATTTTGCATATACGTTGTCAAGTGTACAGAAACGGACATAGGCTACTTTTCATCCCGAAAAAAATTACTGTTCCCGAGGAAAACAACAGTAACTTTCGTATGATAATAGATGGCGCCACGTGTCTCTCGAATCATGATTGAATTATATTATTAACAAGCAGAGTACAACACGAATTGATTGTCAAATTCTAAATTAACGCGAGCGGAGCCGCGGGCAAAAGCTAGTATAATTTATATATACAGTAATTATTATTTTATATTATATATAATAATGAATTTGAGAAAATTATGACTAGTACTAGCAGTGGAAAATAACTAGAAATTATTTTTGGGAAAACGTTAAAGGAAAATATCATATACACACATATATACATTTTTACACATCTATCTTGAGATTTATTCATATACTTATTAACATATATAGGATATAGTCTCACGTTCTATTTCTAAATAAGTGGGTGGTCAAAGGTGTATTACGAGTATACTTATTTTGCCAAACTTCTTGGCAGTATATGATTAGGTATAAATGAGACAAAGTTGTAGTATAGTCTAGTTATAATTATCCAAAGGTGCATCTTATATACTAACGACTACGTGTTGATCACGGATAGTAGAAACATTTAATAGATATTGAACGTGCGATAAAGATCATAAGATTGCGATGTAGATTGTAGATACAGCACAAAGATATTGTACCGTAACAGTACACCCCCCTTTAAAAAAAAAAATATTATTATGGTAATAGTGTTTACAATATAAATTTGACCTAGACCTTACTAGTTATTTGCTGATGTATATAAATAATAATGCTATTGTACGCGGTGGAATTTGATGACGCCTGACCTAGACCTTACTAGTTATTTGTTGATGTATATAAATAATAATGCTATTGTACGCGGTGGAATTTGATGACGCCTGTTGTGGTGTGATTTGCTGACGTATGTAATTTTGACTTAGCTGTTGCACGAGTGTTTATTATTTTTTTCCGTTAAACTCTTCATTCTTCTGTCCAGTGTTTTCATTATGCCGTAAAGTAGGATCACGCCGATTGTTAAAATAATCTGTCCCATTGCAACATTTCTTGTCCACCGTAAGTCCTCCTGGATCAGGTTACGGAGTTTGTCCGCTTCATTTTGATTGAGGCAACTGTCCGTATTGTATGTTATCTGGTCCTTAGAACTTTGATTTCCCATTTTAGATGTCTTGTTGTTACGAGTAGTTGTGAATTAATGGTATATGTTAAGATCTATGTTAATATATATACGAATAGCTTGCTTATATCAGCGATTTTTTATAGACGTACTACTGGCTTTACTTTACGTCCCGATCGTGTAGTGTACGTGTGTGAATGTCTGTAGAAATCCTTTGAATCTGGCACGTAGTTTGATTCGTCATTGATCATGAATGCTGGTTTCAATCTATCAATTGATATCACTGTCTCTTTATCCCTAATTCTAATGCAAAATGTTTTATCTGTTTTACTAATTACTGGGTAGGGTCCTTCATACGGCGGTGTCAGGGCTTTCTTAATTCTATCACACCGAACAAATACGTGTGAGCATTCTTTGAGTTCGGGATGCACAAATATAGCTTGGTTGTGGTTTTTTCTTTTCGGAATTGATGTCATTTGTGTGATGTCCTTTTGAATTTGTTTTACAAACTCTTCGTACGTTGATAACTGTGCTGCTGATGACTCAAAAAATCCTCCAGGGAGTCGTATTGGCGTTCCATATGTCATCTCTGCTGAACTATAACCTGTGTCTTCTCGCAAGCTACTCCGCAACCCGAGTAAAACTGTTGGAATTTCTTTTAACCAATTTTCGTTGGATTCTCTTGTCATTAACGCCACCTTTAAAGTTCTATGAAATCTCTCTATCATTCCATTGGATTGCGGATGATAAGGTGTTGTCCTAATTTTATGTATTCCCAAAAATTGTGAGAGTGACTCAAATATTCTTGATTCAAACTGTCGGCCTTGATCCGTAGTAATGCGCAATGGACATCCAAAACGAGTAATCCATCCTTCGAAAAGTGTCTTGGCTACTGTTTCTGCAGTTATATCTTCTACCGGAAATATTTCGGGCCATGACGTACAACGATCTATGATTGTGATTAAATATCTCTTCCCTTGTGAAATCGGAAGTGGTCCGACGATGTCAATATGTAAATGTTCAAAACGTTGCGCTGTCATAAATGTACCAGGAGGTGATATCGTATGTCGTTGTATTTTTGATTTTTGGCAGGCTATACATGATCTACACCAATTATTGATATCTTTGTTCATATACGGCCATAAATACCTTTGGGTTATCATTTTTCTCGTAGTTCTTTTTCCTGGATGGCTCATACCATGAATGGTATCGAAAATTTGTTTGCGAAATTGCTTTGGTAAGTAGGGGCGGCTTTTTCCAGTAGACGTGTCGCAGGTGATGTTTATTGTGGAACCCGGAAGCGTAATGTTTTTGAATTTTAATCTTTTATTGTCACGTAATTTACTTAGTTCATTATCTGTTGATTGACATTTTTCCAATTCAGCGTAATCGATAGGTGATGGCACGTATATTTCCTCTATTCGAGATAAGGCATCGGCGGTAATATTGTCACGTCCGCTTATGTGTTGAATGTTGGTACTGTATTGTGAAATGAAATCTAACTGCCGGACCCGTCGCGGTGTATCGTTTGATGATGGTTTTTGGGAGAATGCGTATGTCAAAGGTCGGTGATCCGTAAATATTGTAAATTCTCTTCCCTCGATTAATCTGTGAAAATGTTTGACGGCCATGTATATTCCTAACAGCTCTCTGTCAAACGTAGAATATTTTTGTTGAGTTTCGCTCAATTTTTGTGAAAAAAAACCTAATGGTTCCCAATTGCGTCCGGATTTTTGTTGTAAAACTCCACCAACGCAAGTAGCACTAGCGTCGGTCATGAGCGCTAGTGATGCGTTGCGGGAAGGATGCGCTGTTAACACTGCGTTTTTCATGCTTTCCTTGCATTTTTCGTAAGCTTTGTCTGCTTCCGTTGTCCAAGGAACAGGTGAATTATCGTTCTTTTTTGAACCATGTAGATATTCGTTTAAAATTCTTTGATTTTCCGCTGCGCGTGGAATATTACTTCTGTAGAAATTGACCATGCCCAAAAATCGTCTTAATTCTTGAATTGTTTTCGGTTTGGGAAATTCCATGATTGCTTTGTAATTTTCTTCGGTAGGTTGTATTCCTTGGCTCGTTATATGATAACCTAAGAAATCTATTTCCCTTCTGAGAAATTCGCATTTTTCGAGATTAATGGTTATTCCATTCTCGTGTAAACGTTTGAAAACCGTTTCTAAATGCTGATAATGCAAATCTTCGTTGTCCGATGCGATGAGACAGTCGTCTACAAATATAAATACGAAGTTTAAATCTCTAAATAAGGAATCCATGAATCGTTGAAATGTTTGTGCCGCATTGCGTAATCCGAAAGGCATTCTTAAGTACTCAAAAAGTCCGAAAGGTGTGATGATGGCTGTTTTTTCTATATCTTTAACAGGAATACAGTGGTATGCTTTGCGTATATCTATCTTGCTTAGTATCTTCTTATTTTCTAATATGTATGTAAAGTCAGTTAATCTTGGTAGTGGGTATTTGTCCGGTACTGTCGTGCTATTGAGCATTCGATAGTCTCCGCACGGTCTCCATTCGCCATTTTTCTTTTTTACCATATGTAATGGGCTTGCCCATGGGCTATCTGACGGTCGGCAAATTCCGAGCTCTATCATATTTTGAAATTCCTTTTTGGCTATGTCGTATTTTTCTGGAGGTAATGGTCTTGCCCGAGCTGCGACGGGTGGTCCTGTAGTGATAATGTGGTGTTCAATCTTATGTTTGGGCGCATTGCGTAGAGAGGACTCTTTCGTGATGTCTTCGTATTTGTTTAAAAGTTGCGTAATACGTGAATTCGTTCCCACTGCGATAGTACGAATTGTTTGTTGTGTCGCTTTTTCTGAAGTTACATGCGTTGTCAGCTCTGTAACTTTGTCGATAAGTTTGCGACCTGCTATGTCGACTAATAGTTTATAGTGCTCTAGAAAATCTGCTCCAATTATTGGTTGTGTAACATCGGCGATTATAAAATTCCATTTATAACATCGTTGTAGTCCTAAATTCAAGGTAAGCGTCTTCTCGCCGTAAGTCCTAATTTTAGTCCCATTTGCAGCGTATAGTGTGTATTGTTCATTTTGTAAAATTGAATATCTCTGTTGCTTGCTAATGACTGAAATATTTGCGCCCGTGTCAATCAAAAACTTCATACCACTTTTTCGGTCGGTAATGGTGAGGCGATTGGATGGGTGGATTGCACAGAGTTTCGCCGTTGTCTGTGCTCTTATTCGTTTCCCTGGTTCCGTACGTAAGTCATTGGTTTCCAACCGCATGGTTTAATGCAGTTCCTTGCATATTTTCCGAATCTTTCGTGGTAGTAACAAAATCGATTTGCTCCTCTATAGTTTGTTCTCGGCCTCATAATCGGGAATTGTTGACGTTTCTTGAAATGATTGTGCGTGCTGGGTCGATAGCCATATTGACCTTGCTGAATTGCGTCAATATCTATCTGTAATTTTGCTAGCTGGGCTAAAATGCATGCTGTATTGTTGTCGTTTGAAGTGTCGTTGCTAACAGCTGATATTTCGGTTACTTTTGAATTCATTATTATTTTGTCTGCAATTTGGCTCAGTTTGTCAATTTCCATGTCTTCCGTAACTGCTAGAACCGTAGTAACTGATGTTGGTAAAAGCCTGAACCATAGTAGTTTAATTGTTTCGTCACTGATTTTTCCTCTCCCGAGGACTCGCATTTGACGTAATAACTGCGAAGGTTTTTGTTCACCGAGTTCTGTCTCTGATATTAATTTTTGAAACTGTCGCTGTTCTGTTTCTTCGTAACAATCAATTAAACGTTCCTTGATGTTTTTATATTTATCTGTAGTCGGTGGTGAAGTGATTAGGTCACTAACTTGTAGTATTTCTTCCTTGGATAATTTTGCTATTACTGTACAGTATTTGTATTCGTCTCCTTGCTTCTGTGGTGCTAATATGGCTTCTAGTTGCGTGAACCATAATCTTGGTTGGTCTTTCCAAAATTCCGGAATGCGAGATAAAACCGAGGTGCCAGCAGCTACTTCAAGTGTTCCTTGCTGATTTATGTTCGCCTTGCATGGTGATTGTGCCATGTTTCTTGCTGCGTATTCGTTCGTCGGGGTCACCAATTTGCCAAACTTCTTGGCAGTATATGATTAGGTATAAATGAGACAAAGTTGTAGTATAGTCTAGTTATAATTATCCAAAGGTGCATCTTATATACTAACGACTACGTGTTGATCACGGATAGTAGAAACATTTAATAGATATTGAACGTGCGATAAAGATCATAAGATTGCGATGTAGATTGTAGATACAGCACAAAGATATTGTACTGTAACACTTATAATTACTACTTTATTACATAAAAGCAATATTCTCTCCGATCCGGTCGAGATGAATAAAACCTTGAAGTTAAGCATGGCTGTGAGCCAATATGAAAGTATTTGACGTTGCCAATACTAACCGCATCATAATGATTGACCTTGATACCTTTTCTTGATACTGTGGCCTTCCCAACTATCTCTGGCAAGAGCACATCAGATTGTAGGTATATTTTTCGCACAGACGTACACACACACTTGCTTCCTAGATATTAATATTATACTAGCTGTCCCACGCGGTTGCACCCACGTTTATGATTACCGCTCCACTTCTGTGGCGTTATATACCTCCCTGAAGATATGGACTATTAAATGCAAAAATAATTCTCGAATTCGGCTGGTAGTTCCAGAGATTAGCGCATTCAAACACAAAAACAAACACACTGTTTAGCTTTATTATGGTATAATATCGATTGATAAACAGCCTAGCAATATAGTAAGTATATAGAAATACATTATGAATTGCTAGTTTCTTTCATCTTGACATAAATACGTCTTTTCTGCGTTATTAATTTTACCACTCTTATCTCCGACTCTGTAGTACGTCAGTATCACATCTGAGTACCTAGTGCGAGGTTGTTTTACGTTAACGCGATTGACACGTTTATGACGTTCGGCGCTCCGATTGGCCCGATCCTAGCTTTTAACCAATCAGAGAACCAAACGCTGTAAACGTCTCGATCGCGTTAACGTAAATACAACTTGCACTAGGCACCCAGAAATAGTAAGCTGATATTTGTAAAAACATTGTAATGTTTTATATATTATAATATCAGTCTTGTATTAAACTGTCCCACTACTGGGTACGAGCCTCTTCTCACTGTGAGAAGGGTTAGGCCATAGTCCACCACATTGGCCCAGTGCGGGTTGGCAGACTTCACATATCTTATGGAGAACTTTCAGACGTCTGTCAGAGAGTTTTCAGTTTCCTCGTGATATTTTCTTCACCAGAATGTTTTATACTTCAGAGCGAACTACACAGGGGCATAGTCAGAAGGTAGGCAAGTTATGATGGAGCAAGATCCAATTATAGCGCGTACCTTGCTTTCTCTTAATATATACAAATTGTGCATTCAAGACTATAATTTGCAAGATCTCGACAACATCATATGTCTCTGTCTAATTGTCGTTGAAAAACAACCATGCTCGTTAGCACTGTACTACTCACAGTATCTAAGTAGTAGCTGACAAAGATATACTCTCTCTCTATCACACTGTCTCCCTCTTGCACATGCAACGATAATGCTTTAAGAGTTGGTGGTAGAGCTCCAATTAATTTTAATCATCATCATCATCATCATCATCAGGCTATAATAGTCCACTGCTGGACATAGCCCTCCCCCAAAGAGCGCCATAGCGCCCTGTCTTCAGCTTGCCGCATCCAGCATCTGCCTGCAGTCTTCCGCAGATCGTCATCCCACCTGGTCAGAGGGCGTCCTACACTACGTTCTTCTCGTCATCCATACCGCAATGCTTGAAAACGAAAGTTTTCAACCAGTGCGTGCTACCCGTCATGACCTACGGAGCCGAGACATGGACACTCACGGTACGGTTGGTCCACCAGTTCAAAGTCGCTAAGCGAGCTATGGAGAGAGCTATGCTCGGAGTTTCTCTGAAGGATAGGATTCGTAACGAATACATCCGACAGAGAACCAAAGTCATCGACATAGCCCAGAGAATTAGCAAGCTGAAGTGGCAGTGGGCTGGCCATATCGCGCGAAGAACAGACAACCGCTGGGGTAAGCGTGTTCTTGAGTGGAGACCGCGATTAATTTTAATACGAGAATAAAAATATTTGGAAAACGGTTTTCTCGTTAATAATGACTTTAATAAGCTTAATTTTATTTTCACACAGGTGCGAGACAATCGCACCTGTCTTTCCAAAGCAGTAAGCAGAGGTTAATGACATTAACATTTCGCTAGTCTAGTTGGGAATCAATGATATCATTTTTGCCAGTCTGATGGTTTAGCATTGCTCAAAAACTGCTGAACGAAATAACCCTTTCCAACCGGCTCAATACGAGCGTGACAATCGATAAAAAAAAATCTGCATTAAAATTAAATTTGTTTTTGTGAACGCAACCGCCCTCGCACGATCGTGTTGATATATGCGCTTATTTAAAAAAATACAAGGACACGTTTCGACTCGTCAGTCTCCGGAGAACCGCTGTTAAAGATGGCCTTGCATTTTGGGCGAGGATCACGCTTACGTAAGTATATTTATTTCACCTTTTTTCATAATATAATAATAGTTTTTGGTTTTTAAAGTTGAGAAGATATACCAATCAGTACGATGGTGCAATTTTTATAGTAATAACATAGCATATAAAAAGTGATTTTTATAGTTTCGTAGCATTAGAATTCTAATTAAAATCTAATTGTATTCCGAACTATAAAACCGGGTGTTGTCCTCGCGTACGAAATCTCGAATATAAGTTAGTATTTTGTAATGATAAAAAGTGACCACACTTTTTATCATTATTTTATTTTATTTTTGTTCTATATTCACTTTACTTTTTGTGTTTTAGTTTCTCTACATTATGTAAAGTTTCTATTTTACTGAAGGGTTACTAAAATGTCTATTTTAGGAAGAGCATTAAGGTCTGAAATACTTCTGTATTTCTTCTATTTTCTTAGTTTAATTTAATCTTGTTCGGACACAGATGTCTTATTCATTCTAGATTAAGCCAAAAATGTAACCAAAATATAATTGTTGTATGTACATGTTTCTTGGAAATAAACAATTATTATTATATTATTATTTCTTAAGATTTGGGAATCCAACCCGAAACCACATGCATAACAATTACACACGCATTTACTACCGCTACACCTCGGAGCACATAATCATTATAATATAATATCATAATAATAACTCAAACTAAAGAATAACGCAGTACAAATAAGATAAAATACACAATAGAGATTCAAACTCATTTGTATCTTGAATCACGTTCTGCAATGGACAGGTTTATCGGCTGTGTGACCATTGTTGGCAACTCAAAGCGAAGGCGATACCATCTCGGTTTAGACTATAATTCAGTACAAAGTTGTGCGCTGATAATGCTTATAAATAAGATATTTTATCAGGTGGGCGAGACTGTAATCTGAAGGCTAATTCTCGTAATTAAAACTGTTTCAAATGGAGTCCGATCTTGTCTCAGTGTCATAAATATCACAAATGGTATTCTCTTAAATTAAAATAAACGTTAGTAAATATCACTATAGTCTTCTTCTCCCTAGCCTTTATTATTCCCTAGTCACTTGGGGTCGCTTTCTAGTCTAACCAGATTTGACTGGATATCAGTTTTTACACGGAGCGACTGCCATCTGACCTCCGCAACCCGAAGGCTAACGATACCCTAAGGCTGGACCAATGTCAGGATATTAGAGGGCACTAACTTCCCAATAACGACTGCCATAGATGTTCATGGCAGCCGGGATCGACGGCTTAACGTGCTCTTCGAGGCACGGAGCAGGCGATAATTGTTAATCAATACGCACATAATTTCGAAAGTCATATAACTTCCGAAAGTTAGAGGTGCGCGACGTGGGTTCGAACCCAAGACCCTCTGCATTGCAGTCTGTTGGTCTCCCCACTGAGCTATCGCAGCTAAATAAAAATACCAATATAGTATTCTTAAAAAATTAAAATAAACATCAATTGGATCGCTATTTTGAAAATTTTATAAGGAGAATTGGCCCTCTGAGCGTGAAACGAACGTATCACAGGCCTCCGCCTGGTAGCAGTAGCGGCGGCAATGTGCTATTTGTATTTTTTCTGCAGAACTATAATTTTGTAAATCTTACCATATAAAATGCGAATGTAACTCTATTTAATTTATTTTCATTATTAAACTATGATTTTGATGGTATAACGACAGCTTGGCAGCCACGAGTAAGCAAGATACGTTAAAGCAAATCCATTTGAGCTATATGAATACGTAAACTCCGATTGATGATGATATCTGTTACGCTAACTTTGGCCCACAATTTTCATAATGGAGATATATGACTATGATTTGGATAGCGTCCTTGGGCTAAAGTACCAAAAAGCATTATTATAGTGTACTGATTTTGCTACAAAGATGGATAAAAGTTATTTTATTTATTTATTTACTGAAGTATAGGACATATCCCTGCGATAACAGTGCCGTCACGAAGGCAACGTATCCTCTAATATAGTGCTGAATGACAGCACTGAAACGCTCTCTACAGAAGCAGCGCTTCCGTTTTACGAAGTTAAAAAAATATCCGAACGTCCCTGCTTTCACTATATCTCTTTTAATTTTACGTTCATCATAATTATTAAGGCATCGTTATTCTAGATAAAACTAATTTTGTATTTCGAATACACACAGAACATTTTGTATTGCTAGGTTTAAAACTTATCCACCGTATCTAACCTCAATGAGAAAGGTTTTAGTCAAATATTTATATATGGAACGAGTAACAACAGAACTCAGGTCAGGACAATTCGGGAACGAGGCTTTTATGGCTCAACGTATTCAACAGGAAAAGGAAATGCTTTGAGGCTTCTAAAGCGGGTTAATTTAAATAATTCCGAGCGGTAGAGGGCGCTGGGAACGGAATGGTACATAATTAGGTTTAATAAAAATTATAGCCCAGTTCCGAGTGTACTTCGTTACGATTTGTTGTGAACACAGCAATTTCAGTTAGGACTTAAATGGTTGATTTTATTTTTGGTTTGAAGTGTTACTTTGATGTTATATTTTTTTTATAAAGAACGCAATAGTGAAGAGGCTCTTTCTATTTACTTGTACCTATCTACCGGTCTTGCGAAAAATATTTCATTTGCATTTTCTTGGAATTTAGAAAAAAAGTGCCCATTGAACGGCTAATGACATATTGCTGTTATAAATTTTGGACGCATAGTATCTGTATTTAATTCATTTAAAATCTGAGTGATTTGGGTAAATTCGTTGGCATAGAGATATTTTGAACGTTTTATATACTTTTGTTTTATTATTATATTTATTTAAAGACAGCTCTGGCATATAGGTGTTATGTCTTTGTTGAAGGGGACTTTACAAGCACCAAAGCTGCGGCAGTTTTGATGCTTGTGGAACAAGGAACAATAGGAACTCGATATAAATATTTATGCACTGCAAAAATAAGTCCTGACTGAAGATGGAATCCTCCACACTCAGAGGATTGGACGACATGACCACTTTAATTATTATTATGCAATCCATGCATTCAAAGCATATTCAAAATAAAAATATATGTAAAGGAAAACATAAAATTACCAACTTTTGTTTACTAAGCTTTACGCAAAATGCGATTACTTGGCGCAAGTTTTTACTGTCTAACAGTCGAGCTAAAATTTAAAAAATCTGCTTACGATCAGAGATAGGGTAGATTCCCCATTATCAAATAGAACTTTAATCCTGGCTTCCATTTTCCTTAAGCCACATCTTCTTCTCCCTAGCCTTTATTATTCCCAAATCACTTGGGTTCGGCTTTCTAGTCTAATCGGATTTGACTGGATATCAGTTTCTACACGGAGCGGCTGCCACCTGACCTCCGCAACCTGAAGGCTAACGATACCCTAAGGCTAGACCAATGTCAGGATATTAGAAGGCACTAACTTCCCAATAACGACTGCCATAGATGTTCTTGGCAGCCGGGACCGATGGCTTAACGTGCTCTCCGAGGCACGGAGTACGCGATAATTGTCACTCAATATGCACATAATTTCGAAAAGTCATAACTTCCGAAGTTAAAGGTGCGCGACGTGGGTTCGAACCCCAGACCCTCTGCATTGCAGTCTGTTGGTCTCCCCACTGAGCTATCGCATTATTTCATCACTATATCATCTTAAGTAATATTATAAATGTGAATGTGAGTTCATTTATTTTTAAATTTTCACGGTTTAGGTACTCGACCGATCATCATGATATTTCGCATATACGTTGTACTGGGGTACAGAAAAGAATATAGTGTTTCATCCTACTTTCCTTTCCATCCGGAAAAAGTACTGTTCTGGAGTGAAACCGCAGGCAAAAGCTAGTAGCTATAAATAAAAGGGATTAAATATAATGATCATCAAAAATACTAATTGGTCAGCAAATATTGCACAGCATAACGAGCATCTATACGCCTCAAATCACTGCATTCCGTCTCCGAAGTGTTAGGTTATGTTAGGTACCTTTTTTTAAACCCACCCAAAAATAGGAGCCCCGCTTGGCGGGGCTCCTATTTTCGATTATTGTCGACTTAGTTTCTTTCTTTTTATTTTTTTATTTTGCTCGTCAAAATGACCACACTCCACCTGATGGTAAGCAGTCGTGTGGTCTAAGAGCAGTGGCCTCCACATCGCCCCCGCAGTAGCTGAGGCGATGTTGAGGTCTCTACTTTGACGGCCTGAGAAGATGCTTTTTCACGCCCCGCTTAAAGAACCCAGGATTGAAGGAAGAAGAAAACACGTGCCTTGGCAGAGAATTCCATGCCTTTAGTTTGATCTCTTTAAAGTTTGCTGGCCATGAGTAGCTGATCAATTAGCTATTTCTGCTCACAGATTATATTTTTCTGCTCACAAAAATACCAATACTATGCTAACCAATACTATGCTAAAGATATAGTAAATCTTTCTATCGAGCGCACTGTTGAACTATCCTGTGTGGAATTAGAGCAACATGTCATAGTTTGTGTATACCGACCACCGCAAAGTGATTTTAGTGTATTTGAAACCGTAATAGAGGATATTTTAAAACGCTTGAGTTCTAGTAATAGGCATATAGTAGTGTGTGGTGATTTTAATGTTAATTTACTTGAGCAGTCAGCTGTCTCTTTAAGACTTATTAGTTTATTTAGATCATTTAATTTACAGCATTTATTTTCTGAACCCACTAGGATCACTTCACATTCTGCTACCTGCTTAGATAATGTATTTTGCGACTGCCAATTTCTAAATAGGGCCATATTGAGTGAACTTACATCTGACCACTGTGGGCAAAAGGTAGTATTTCCTGTGAGTACAATTCATAAAGAGAATAAGGTCACATGTAGACCGATGACATCTAATCGCTTAAAGGAATTTAATGATAACATAAGTCTCAAAGTTGTCAATATGGACCTTTCTCTGGATAATCCAGACGAACTATATGAGTCTTTACTTAACATAATTACTTTAGAATATAATAATATTTTTAAATGTAAGACCTTTAGTCAGAATAATAGGATTAAGTTTTGTGACTGGGCAACATCTGGGATATATAAAAGTAGAGCAAAGCTATATGAATTATATGGTATGAAACAATACAATTTCGATCCAAATTTTATTCAATATGTTAAAAATTATTCAAAATTATTTAAAAAGACTTGTGCCACTGCCAAGTCCCTTTACCTAAAAACTAAAATTCAAAAATCTAATAATAAAATTAAAACTACATGGAACATTATTAACAATGAAACAGGTCGCAGCAAGGTGCGTGATAATAAATTTGAACTGAATATAAATAATAGCGTAATTTCAAATAATTTGGAAGTAGCCGATACATTCAATAACTACTTCGCAAAAATACCTTTAAACATAACTAGTACCCTTAGGTCTTGCCCAGCTCGAGCAGAATACTTAGTTAGGTGCAACGTGGAAGAGTGCAAGATACTATTTAGTTTTGAGCGTGTACATCCGTATGATATAATTAAAGTATTTAAGTCGCTTAATTCAAAAAAATCAGCTGACTTCTGGGGTATTTCGGTAAAATTAGTTGAAAGTATTATTGTTAATATAGCGCCACACCTAGCCGCAATATTCAACGGATGCATTGATGTGGGCATTTTTCCAAACCTAATGAAATGTAGTAAAATAATACCTTTATTTAAAAATGGTTGCAAAAGTGACCCCAGTAATTTTAGGCCGATTTCAATATTACCTGCTATTAGTAAAATATTTGAGAAGATTATATTACAGCAATTAGAGAGCCACTTCAGTGTAAACAATTTATTTCATGCAGATCAATATGGTTTTAGGAAGGGCCGTTCTACGATAGATGCGGGTGTTACGCTTTTAAAACATATATTCAGTGCCTGGGAGAATTCGCATGATGTCATTGGCGTATTCTGTGATCTCTCTAAAGCCTTTGACTGCGTTGACCATCAAACGCTGTTGCGAAAACTCAGGCATTATGGCATCCGAGATACTGCACTTGACCTAGTTGATTCCTACCTAAGCGATAGACTACAACACGTTGATATCAACGGAAGTAGATCTTCTGGATTACCAGTCACAATGGGCGTGCCACAGGGCTCGATTTTGGGACCCTTTCTGTTTTTAGTGTACGTAAACGATTTGCCGTTCTTTGTTCAGCATTTGTGTGACATTGTTTTATTCGCGGATGACACATCCCTTATTTTTAAGGTAAACCGAAAAGCACCAAATTTACGTGCTGTTAATGATTCACTCGCGGAAGTCCTGGACTGGTTTACGGCGAATAATTTACTACTTAACTCTACAAAAACTAAATGTATCAAGTTTACATTGCCAAACGTAAAGAGTCCTAACGTGAATATAATTTTAAATGATGAAATTATTACTTTAGTTCAATCAACAGTCTTTTTAGGATTAACTTTAGATCATAAAGTTCAGTGGGGCGCTCAAATATCGTGTCTTGTAGGGAAACTTAGCTCAGCCGCATACGCAATTCGGAAAGTAAGACAGCTTACTGATATAGATACTGCAAGACTAGTATATTTTAGTTACTTTCATAGTGTCATGTCCTACGGTATATTATTGTGGGGCAAGGCAGCTGATATTGAGACAATTTTTATTCTTCAAAAGCGTGCAGTACGTAGCATTTATAATTTAGGACCACGAGTTTCCCTGAAAGATCGATTTAAAGAAATTGGCATACTTACTGTTGCGTCGCAATATATATTTGCTAACATTATGTTTATTAAACATAACATTTACTTATATAATAAGAATAGTGATATCCATAACGTAAACACTAGAAATAAGCATAAGTTAGTAGGCCCATATCATCGTTTACATAAAGTTCACAATACATTTGCGGGACTCGGTATACGTTTTTTTAATAAATTACCTATTACTATAATTAATTTACCATTGTTTAAATTTAAAAACGCCATTAAAAAACAACTTATTCGGAAGGGTTATTATTCAGTCAACGACTACTTAAATGACAAAAACTCATGGAGCTAGTTGCTTGTTGCATACAGGATTCAAAGATCTGTATTACTTATAAGTCAATTTAAGCCTTTGCATAGTCACAAAGTGTAAGTGTATGCGCCATCATGCCATCTTACTGTCTATTTTAGATTTATATTAAATAATATATCTTAGCTCAAATTATTTCCTCTCTATAATATTATTAAGTTATTATCTTTAGTTTTTTATAGTCAGTAGTATATGGCATAATGGCTGTAACACCTTGTTAATCTGAGTTGTAAAATACTGAAATTATATTTAACTGGCGATTTAAAAGAGTGGCCGTGAGTTTCTTGCAGGTTTCTTCTCATAGGCTCTACCCTTTGCCTGAACCTAGCAACTAACCTAAATGTAGCTTCAGTAACTTAGTAAACTCACTAACCTATATACTTTGACCTTCATAAGTGTTACTTTGTGACCTAAATGAATAAATGATTTTTGACTTTGACTTTGACTTTAACCATTTAAATAACACCCTAAATAAAATAATGTAAAGACATGTGACATTTGATTTGATTTATTTATTATGGAAATCCGTAGTCTCTGCCTGCCCCTCTGGGAAACAGGCGTGAATCTATGTATGTATGTATGTAAAGACATTTGATAATCCTGCCTTTTCTATAGGTACTAAGGGCTACTGGCCATTAAATACGTTACAAGTTTGTTTACTTTTTTTTTGCTCAAAGGCAGTACTCGTGGCTTGCGGCGAGGCACACCACAGCCCCGTCATTAAAATTAAATACCTTTTGGGACGAAACTCGTTTGTTCTCATAGAATATTCTACTGCAATTTGTTAACATCTAGACTTCGCAATGGTTTAATCTAGCCCCTGTTCTGAAACGATTGGATTACACAGTCAAAATGTGTCCAACTTTGGTTAATTTTCTTGTTACGGAAGTTCGGATGGGTTAGTTTCTATGTAGATGAAAAAAGGAGAGCTTTGTTAGCGTTTGTAATAGAAGGGTTGAATGCTAAATGTTTTCTTTTTATTCTGTTTTAGAGACGAGGAAATGTTGTTTACATTTGAGTTATAGGATGCGATTCTGTTAAAGTTTTATTTCGCACCCAAATGTATTTTTGATAATCATTTATTTTGGTTACAATAGCAGACTAATATATTCTGTGAATTTCGAAGTGATTTTGATAGTGGCTTTAACACTGAAGAGATTTTACTGAAATGCATGGCAACAAAGCAATCCTTTATTAATATGGAGTTAGCGGTTCTTTATACGGATTGAATATGTCGTACGACCTTACTTATATGTTGCTAACTATAAAGAAAAGGAATTACAGATGAGATAAAAGGAAAGGAATAAGCGTGGTAGATATGAGTGCCTTTAAATCTCTTACTCACCGGTGCAGAGATACATACAGAAAACTGGCATACCATTGCTAATACCATTACTATTATTGTCTTCTGTTTACGCGAATGTTATTCATTGAAATTAAACTACTATATACGGATTTTATCTCGTTGTTTATTTGACATTTTATTACAAAAATTTGAAAACTGTTACACTACTATTACTATTAAACTTTAACTTTCCCCGACGTTTTGGTTGCTTTTCAGCAGCCATGGTCACGGGGAGACTATGATGGCAGTTGTCTCAATGTTCCAGTGTAGTTATTTCAAAGTACCCGAACATAATTTAATCATGGGTGTTTCTATTTACGCAGAATGAGCTCAAAGTATCATGAAGTCTAGCTGTGGTTTGCTTCACCTTGGGTTTGACTATTTGAATTACTGGATCTCAAGCTGGTGGTACATTCCATTGGGATCCAGTAATTCAAATAGTCAAAGCCAAGAAGAAGCAAACCACAGCTAGACTTCATGATACTTTGAGCTCATTCTACGTAAATAGAAACACCCATGATTAAATTATGTTCGGGTACTTTGAAATAACTACACTGGAACATTGAGACAACTGCCATCTTAGTCTCCCCGTGACCATGGCCGCTGTAAAGTAACCGAAACGTCAGGGAAAGTGTAAACACAAATATAAATAGTATAATAGTATAGTAATAGTATAAATAGTTTCAATAATTTAATTAGCTTAAAAATTTGTAAAGTTTAATAGTAATAGTATTGTAACAGTTTTCAAAATTTTGTAATAAAGTGTCAAATAAATAACGCGATAAAATCCGTATATAGTAGTTTAATTTCCACATTACTATTCTTACTTACGCCAGGTGAGTGAGAGTGCCGGAGGCCCAATCACCTCCTTTCCCCCATCCCACTCCTTCTCCTTCCCACATCCTTTCCTAAAGGGTCGGCAACGCGCAAGTGATGTCTCTGGTGTCGCAGGCGTCCATAGGCTACGGTGACCACTTACCATCAGGTGGGCCGTAAGCTTGTTTACCACTTTAGTTGAAAAATAAAACAAAATTTTGTCCCGTGTGGGATTCGAACCCACAACACTCGGCGCAGTAGGAGTGCGAGGCGACCACTTCAACCACTACGCCATCCGTATAGTCAGTGCATCATATTGATAGTACTATTCGATTTAATTCCATCGTGATGATCTGAACTCGCACTGAGTGACCCAACAACATTGGTCCATTCTAGATTGAGTAGTGCCCGTCATCATGGAGAATTGGGCCACATCTAAATTTAATAAAGCTCGCTTCCACCACTGAGAATAAATTTCATTAAAAAATTTATTCCAGTAGGGTGACCCCATATTTTTAATACTGAATTTCACAATGTAAAACTTAGATAGTAGCAATTTTTCTTAGTAATTGTGAACCTGTCTCGACATATTAGGAGAGAAAAACAAAGTGTTCTTTAAACATTACCTTTTTGTTATTTATAATAGATTTTTTTATTTAAATATTCATTTATCTCCTGGCCAGAGATCGGATCCTGGTGTTCAGATTCAATGATTTTTCCTTTTGTTTGGATTTCGGTTTTTGGAGTCATTAACCTGTCAAGTCTTCGATTGCCAGGCGTAATTAAAAACTTTGTGGGCCACGGTGTGCCGCTGCGACTCAATAAGTTAATAACATTTGCATGTCAGTGGTTTCATCTTTAACCTAAAACTGGGCCGTTTAATAAGACTATTTTCATTATTATTATTATGGAAAGTGGTAAAACATGAATACACATGTTTTACCACTGTAATCAATAAATAAATAATAATTATTATTATTACTATTAATCAAAGTTACAGCGCTGTATACAGTAGAATTATATTCGGTTGAATTGGCAACATTATCCATGAGTGCATATCTTGACCACGCAAAATAGATATCGCATTGTGCACAACCGTATTATGATATCATTTTAATAGGTTTTGCTCTCGTTTAACCAATTGTTCCAATTGGAGAACAAGTCGTACTGTCAGCCCAAGGACAAACACCACATGGCCCCTTCCTTCAAACTAATAGTACGCCCATCTATTCAAGAAATGTTGCAGCCCTACTTACTACAAGAAAACAACACAACCTTGTTTGACTGCGATATTTTGTTCGGCAATCGTCCCTAGTCACCACTGACCTGCTACAGTTTGAGCGAATTCCTACGTTTGCTACTACTTGTTAGTATAAAAAGAAAATTGGGGCAGTCTTTGGGGACTGCCGATAGAAGTGAAAACTTTAATCCTTGATCATAAACACTTCTTTATAAACCAAAAATAATTCAAAAATGAAAAGCGTGCATTTGACACACGCAGTCCAAGTGCGTAACTATGGTTACATATATCAATTTATAATGATATATATCAGCAATGTTGTTGGTAGAATTTCGAGAACTAGGCGACTGCTAGTATTCTAAAATAATTCAAAAATGGAAAGCTTGGAAGCGTGACGATGATGAAGCGTGACCATGACGAAGCGTGACGATGACACGAGTTTTATGATTTTTGTTTACCCAAGAAGTGTTTAACGCGTCTAAAGAAGTTTTCACTTCAAAAACTGTCCTGTATTTCGTAAGTAAATAATAGAGTGCCTACTCTCTTTGGCGGGTGCTCGTCGGTCGACGCTGCGTCGTACAATTTTTATAGCTGTGTTGGTCACTGACGTTTCACTTCCGTACCTCGCCAACTTTATTCCATGATAAGTCTGATTATGAAACGCTCTCTACAGAAGCAGCGCTTCCGTTTTACGAAGTTAAAAAAATATCCGAACGTCCCTGCTTTTACTATATCTCTTTTAATTTTACGTTCATCATAATTATTAAGGCATCGTTATTCTAGATAAAACCAATTTTGTATTTCGAATACACACAGAACATTTTGTATTGCTAGGTTTAAAACTTATCCACCGTATCTAACCTCAATGAGAAAGGTTTTAGTCAAATATTTATATATGTGTCGACGAGTCAAGATTCGTTTCCGGACGCAAGCGTGACGTCACTACCGAGTCGTGCTTGGACGCGACCGTTGGAGCGGGCGGGCATTCTATACTCGGAGCTCGCACCGAGCGGACGTGTTTGTTTGGACGCGTTTGTTTATTGTGAATTTATTTAAATAAACGTTATTAAATCGTTTCTTCGTGATTGTTATTGCTCGAGGCTACCCGTCATGTCGGCATCCGACGAAAGTACGCGCCCACTGAGTCCTGTGGCCGAGCTGTCTGTGACATCAGAAGTGGGATCACCTCGAGCACAACGAAGAAAGGAAAATGTGCAATTACCACAGTGTAGCGAAGACTTGTTGAGAAAGATGTTCGAGCTTCAGAATAGTAACATGCTGAGCCTGATTGAAGCTATTAAACAACCGTGAGTCGTATTTGTTTTGTCTTGATTCTGGTGCTGAATGTGCCCTTATCAAGGAGTGTATCGCAAATAAGTTTTCTGGTAAGCCAGTGAATAATGTTGTGAAATTAACGGAAATAGATCCGCATAACGTGTACAGCACATTGCAAATTTTGTTTCGGATAATTATTGGCAATTTCAAATTAGAAATTTTATTCCATGTGGTACCTGATAGCTATCTTAAAGATGACATTCTAGTTGGGAGAGAAGTTTTGTCACAGGATTTTAGTGTTAGTATGTCATCTGATAGTGTGATTTTGACATACCGTAAGAGTGTTTTGACGTGTGAGAAATCTGGCGAGAGTGCAAGGTTAGATTTTGATTACATTGATACCGATATACCCTCAGAATTCAAACCTCAGTTGACAGGTATTTTAAAGAAATTTTCGAATTCTTTTTCCCGTGGTGTAGCTACGTCTCGCGTCAAGACAGGTCGACTTGAAATTCGTTTGATTGACCCTACGAAAACAGTACAGCGTCGCCTGTATCGTCTTGGTGCAAATGAACGGCAGGTTGTACGTGACAAGATTAAAGAGTTATTAGAGGCAGGGGTAATTAGGCCTAGTTGTTCTCCTTTTTCTAGTCCCGTACTGTTGGTAAAGAAAAAGGATGGTTCGGATCGTATGTGCGTAGACTACCGAGAGTTGAACGAGAACACTGTGGCTGACAGATACCCGCTTCCATTGATCGAGGATCAAGTTGCCAGATTAGGTGGGGCAAAATGGTATACCTGTTTGGATGCTACAAGTGGTTATCATCAAATTCCCGTTGACCCCTCATCGATAGAGAAGACGGCGTTTGTCACACCCGATGGCCAATGGGAATATTTGACCATGCCGTTTGGTTTAAAAAACGCTACGTCGGTATATCAGCGAGCGGTCATGCAGGCGTTGGGAGAGATAGGCTATAGCTTTGTTGTTGCCTATGTCGATGACTTGTTGATTCTAGCGTCAGATGTAGAGCAAGCTTTAGAACGCTTTCGTCTTGTTCTAAAAGTTTTAACCAAGGCAGGATTTTATTGAATCTAGACAAGTGTGCGTTTTTAAAACGTCGTGTTGAATATCTGGGTTTTATTGTCGAGGATGGTAGAGTTATGCCAAATCCCAAAAAGATAGAGGCCTTAACTGGGCTACCACCCCCGAGTACAGTTACACAGCTAAGACAGTTTATGGGTTTAGCCTCCTATTTCCGACAATTTATTCATCAGTTTTCGAAAATCATGGCTCCATTGTTTAAGATGACAAGTGGCAAAGGCAGTGTAATCCAATGGCAACCCACTCATGAGCTAATTAGACAGCAAATTATAACTCATTTGACTTCACAACCTGTGTTAATGATTTTTGATCCGGATCTGCCGATAGAAATTCACACCAATGCCAGCGCGGATGGATATGGGGCTGTATTCATTCAGAAGGTTAATGACAAGCAGCACCCGGTTGCTTACTATAGTCGTCGTACGTCTTCCCCCGAGTCTAGGTATCATTCCTATGAACTCGAGACTTTGGCAGTGGTTAATGCAGTCAAGCATTTTAGACATTATCTCCAGGGTCGTAAGTTCACCGTAGTTACCGACTGCAATTCCGTCAAAGCCACGAAAAATAAGACCGAACTCTCACCGAGAGTTCACAGGTGGTGGGCTTATCTCCAAGCGTTCGACTTTGATATTGTTTATAGGGAAGGATCTAGGATGAAACACGTAGATTGTCTTTCACGCAATCCCAGAACTCCATCTGAGACAATGCAACGTGTAGAGCAGAAACATGTCAACATAGCCGAGCTCTCTAATGACTGGCTTCGAGTAGAGCAGGAAAGAGATTCTGAAATTCAGAAGATACTGTCGGATCATCAAAATGAAATTTTGTCTGAGGATATTAGAAAGACGTATGAGATTAGGTCAGGAATTCTCTATCGTAAAGTACAGAGAAATGGTAGAAATCGATGCCTACCTATTGTTCCACGAGCATTTAGGTGGTCGGTAATAAACAATGTTCACGAGTCGATAATGCATCTGGGTTGGGAGAAAACTCTCGAAAAGACTTACGAGCATTACTGGTTCGAGGGCATGTCTAAGTTTGTACGCAAGTTCGTCGAGAATTGTATTACCTGCAAAATCTCAAAGCCAAGCTCGGGTAGAGTTCAAGCAGAGCTTCATCCAATTCCCAAAGTGGGTATCCCATGGCACACAGTGCACATAGATGCAACTGGAAAGCTGAGTGGTAAAAATGATGTCAAGGAATACGTTTTTGTCCTAATAGATGCCTTTACCAAGTTCGTCTTACTTTTTCACTCTCTTAACATCGATAGTAAGAGTAGCATTAGAGCCCTAGAGTCCAACGTGGCTTTGTTTGGTGCCCCTGTTCGTGTGATAGCTGATCAAGGCAGGTGTTTTGCGAGTAGAGAGTTTGATGGCTATTGTGCGAATAGAAACATTCAGTTGCACCTCATTGCCACAGGAGGTAGTCGAGCTAATGGGCAAGTGGAGAGGGTGATGAGTACCTTAAAGAGCATGCTAACAGCGGTGGAATCAAGTAAAGACCGTTCGTGGCAAGATGCGTTAGGTGAGGTTCAGTTGGCGATGAACTCAACCGTGAATCGTGTCACTAAAGCCAGCCCGTTGGAATTAATGATCGGTAAAGTAGCTAGACCTTTGGGGTTGATGACCGTAACTGACGATTTAGTTAGTGAATTTGACCTGGATGCGATACGGGAACATGCAGCTCAGAATATTAAGCGAACTGCTGTGTATGATAAGGGTCGATTTGATAAAAATAAGGCAGAGGTTTGCCATTTTCATGTGGGTGACTATGTTCTTATAGAAAATGAAGAGAGGAACCAAACCAAGTTGGATCCCAAGTTCAAGGGCCCATTCAAAATATTAGAGGTTCTTGATAACGACAGGTATCTCTTAAAATCTTTGAATTCCAAGAGAACATACAAGTACCCACACGATAGAGTACGGAGGATACCAAACCATGAGGTACCAGTTGAATTTGATGTGGTAACAAGTGCAGACGAAGAAAATGGTGATCATAGCAGTGATTAACCATCCTATGAGCATTGTAGTACATTAGAATTAGTGAGAATTTGTTTGAGTTATCCTCGTTTACGTTGGAGCGTTAACGAGATGAGCCGTGGGTGCGGTAGCATGATGCACTATCCTCGTTTGCGTTGGTGCGTAAACGAGATGAGTCGTTGGTGCGGCGGCATGATACACTATCCTCGTTTACGTTGGTGCGTAAACGAGATGAGTCGTTGGTGCGGCGGCATGATACACTATCCTCGTTTACGTTGGTGCGTAAACGAGATGAGTCGTTGGTGCGACGTCATGCTTTAGTGATTACCCTTGTTTTCGTTGGTGCGAAAATGAGATGAGCCGATTCTGCGGCGCTAATGAGTACTGGTGTTCATTTTCCTGTAATTGAACTTGATGATAACGTTTGATTAATTTGTAAAGATGGGTATCGTTCTGTGAAATCTGATTAAAGCTGATGCATAATTTGAGTTTCAATACACATACGTAGTCGTACGTACGATAGGGATATGGTCAGAATAGCCGAACAAAATGCTGGGTTAATTTTGTGCTTGCAGATTGCACACACGAGGACGTGTGAGTCGTCAGCGATGGCCGTGTCAACGAGTCAAGATTCGTTTCCGGACGCAAGCGTGACGTCACTACCGAGTCGTGCTTGGACGCGACCGTTGGAGCGGGCGGGCATTCTATACTCGGAGCTCGCACCGAGCGGACGTGTTTGTTCGGACGCGTTTGTTTATTGTGAATTTATTTAAATAAACGTTATTAAATCGTTTCTTCGTGATTGTTATTGCTCGAGGCTACCCGTCATGTCGGCATCCGACGAAAGTACGCGCCCACTGAGTCCTGTGGCCGAGCTGTCTGCGACATATGGAACGAGTAACAACAGAACTCAGGTCAGGACAATTCGGGAACGAGGCTTTTATGGCTCAACGTATTCAACAGGAAAAGGAAATGCTTTGAGGCTTCTAAAGCGGGTTAATTTAAATAATTCCGAGCGGTAGAGGGCGCTGGGAACGGAATGGTACATAATTAGGTTTAATAAAAATTATAGCCCAGTTCCGAGTGTACTTCGTTACGATTTGTTGTGAACACAGCAATTTCAGTTAGGACTTAAATGGTTGATTTTATTTTTGGTTTGAAGTGTTACTTTGATGTTATATTTTTTTTACAAAGAACGCAATAGTGAAGAGGCTCTTTCTATTTACTTGTACCTATCTACCGGTCTTGCGAAAAATATTTCATTTGCATTTTCTTGGAATTTAGAAAAAAAGTGCCCATTGAACGGCTAATGACATATTGCTGTTATAAATTTTGGACGCATAGTATCTTTATTTAATTCATTTAAAATCTGAGTGATTTGGGTAAATTCGTTGGCATAGAGATATTTTGAACGTTTTATATACTTTTGTTTTATTATTATATTTATTTAAAGACAGCTCTGGCATATAGGTGTTACGTCTGTGTTGAAGGGGACTTTACAAGCACCAAAGCTGCGGCAGTTTTGATGCTTGTGGAACAAGGAACAATAGGAACTCGATATAAATATTTATGCACTGCAAAAATAAGTCCTGACTGAAGATGGAATCCTCCACACTCAGAGGATTGGACGACATGACTACTTTAATTATTATTATGCAATCCATGCATTCAAAGCATATTCAAAATAAAAATATATGTAAAGGAAAACATAAAATTACCAACTTTTGTTTACTAAGCTTTACGCAAAATGCGATTACTTGGCGCAAGTTTTTACTGTCTAACAGTCGAGCTAAAATTTAAAAAATCTGCTTACGATCAGGGATAGGGTAGATTCCCCATTATCAAATAGAACTTTAATCCTCGCTTCCATTTTCCTTAAGCGACATCTTCTTCTGCCTAGCCTTTATTATTCCCAAATCACTTGGGTTCGGCTTTCTAGTCTAATCGGATTTGACTGGATATCAGTTTCTACACGGAGCGGCTGCCACCTGACCTCCGCAACCTGAAGGCTAACGATACCCTAAGGCTAGACCAATGTCAGGATATTAGAAGGCACTAACTTCCCAATAACGACTGCCATAGATGTTCATGGCAGCCGGGACCGATGACTTAACGTGCTCTCCGAGGCACGGAGCACGCGATAATTGTCACTCAATATGCACATAATTTCGAAAAGTCATAACTTCCGAAGTTAAAGGTGCGCGACGTGGGTTCGAACCCCAGACCCTCTGCATTGCAGTCTGTTGGTCTCCCCACTGAGCTATCGCATTATTTCATCACTATATCATTTTAAGTAATATTATAAATGTGAATGTGAGTTCATTTATTTTTACATTTTCACGGTTTAGGTACTCGACCGATCATCATGATATTTCGCATATACGTTGTACTGGGGTACAGAAAAGAATATAGTGTTTCATCCTACCTTCCTTTCCATCCGGAAAAAGTACTGTTCTGAGTGAAACCGCAGGCAAAAGCTAGTAGCTATAAATAAAAGGGATTAAATATAATGATCATCAAAAATACTAATTGGTCAGCAAATATTGCACAGCATAACGAGCATCTATACGCCTCAAATCACTGCATTCCGTCTCCGAAGTGTTAGGTTATGTTAGGTACCTTTTTTTAAACCCACCCAAAAATAGGAGCCCCGCTTGGCGGGGCTCCTATTTTCGATTATTGTTGACTTAGTTTATATTTTTTTATTTTTTTTATTTTGCTCGTCAAAATGACCACACTCCACCTGATGGTAAGCAGTCGTGTGGTCTAAGAGCAGTGGCCTCCACATCGCCCCCACAGTAGCTGAGGCGATGTTGAGGTCTCTACTTTGACGGCCTGAGAAGATGCTTTTTCACGCACCGCTTAAAGAACCCAGGATTGAAGGAAGAAGAAAACACGTGCCTTGGCAGAGAATTCCATGCCTTTAGTTTGATCTCTTTAAAGTTTGCTAGCCATGAGTAGCTGATCAATTAGCTATTTCTGCTCACAGATTATATTTTTCTGCTCACAAAAATACCAATACTATGCTAACCATTTAAATAACACCCTAAATAAAATAATGTAAAGACATGTGACATTTGATTTGATTTATTTATTATGGAAATCCGTAGTCTCTGCCTGCCCCTCTGGGAAACAGGCGTGAATCTATGTATGTATGTATGTAAAGACATTTGATAATCCTGCCTTTTCTATAGGTACTAAGGGCTACTGGCCATTAAATACGTTACAAGTTTGTTTACTTTTTTTTGCTCAAAGGCAGTACTCGTGGCTTGCGGCGAGGCACACCACAGCCCCGTCATTAAAATTAAATACGTTTTGGGACGAAACTCGTTTGTTCTCATAGAATATTCTACTGGAATTTGTTAACATCTAGACTTCGCAATGGTTTAATCTAGCCCCTGTTCTGAAACGATTGGATTACACAGTCAAAATGTGTCCAACTTTGGTTAATTTTCTTGTTACGGAAGTTCGGATGGGTTAGTTTCTATGTAGATGAAAAAAGGAGAGCTGTTTTGCTTGCGTTTGTAATAGAAGGGTTGAATGCTAAATGTTTTCTTTTAATTCTGTTTTAGAGACGAGGAAATGTTGTTTACATTTGAGTTATAGGATGCGATTCTGTTAAAGTTTTATTTCGCACCCAAATGTATTTTTGATAATCATTTATTTTGGTTACAATAGCAGACTAATATATTCTGTGAATTTCGAAGTGATTTTGATAGTGGCTTTAACACTGAAGAGATTTTACTGAAATGCATGGCAACAAAGCAATCCTTTATTAATATGGAGTTAGCGGTGCTTTATACGGATTGAATATATCGTACGACCTTACTTATACATATGTTGCTAACTATAAAGAAAAGGAATTACAGATGAGATAAAAGGAAAGGAATAAGCGTGGTAGATATCAGTGCCTTTAAATCTCTTACTCACCGGTGCAGAGATACGTACAGAAAACTGGCATACCATTGTTAATACCATTACTATTATTGTCTCCTATTTACGCGAATGTTATTCATTAAAATTAAACTACTATATACGCAAGTGATCTGGTGTCGCAGGCGTCCATAGGCTACGGTGACCACTTACCATCAGGTGGGCCGTAAGCTTGTTTACCACTTTAGTTGAAAAAAAAAAACAAAATTTTGTCCCGTGTGGGATTCGAACCCACAACACTCGGCGCAGTAGGAGTGTGAGGCGACCACTTCAACCACTACGCCATCCGTATAGTCAGTGCATCATATTGATAGTACTATTCGATTTAATTCCATCGTGATGATCTGAACTCGCACTGAGTGACCCAACAACATTGGTCCATTCTAGATTGAGTAGTGCCCGTCATCATGGAGAATTGGGCCACATCTAAATTTAATAAAGCTCGCTTCCACCACTGAGAATAAATTTCATTAAAAAATTTATTCCAGTAGGGTGACCCCATATTTTTAATACTGAATTTCACAATGTAAAACTTAGATAGTAGCAATTTTTCTTAGTAATTGTGAACCTGTCTCGACATATTAGGAGAGAAAAACAAAGTGTTCTTTAAACATTACCTTTTTGTTATTTATAATAGATTTTTTTATTTAAATATTCATTTATCTCCTGGCCAGGGATCGGATCCTGGTGTTCAGATTCAATGATTTTTCATTTTGTTTGAATTTCGGTTTTTGGAGTCATTAACCTGTCAAGTCTTCGATTGCCAGGCGTAATTAAAAACTTTTGTGGGCCACGGTGTGCCGCTGCGACTCAATAAGTTAATAACATTTGCATGTCAGTGGTTTCATCTTTAACCTAAAACTGGGCCTTTTAATAAGACTATTTTCATTATTATTATTATTATGGAAAGTGGTAAAACATGAATACACATGTTTTACCACTGTAATCAATAAATAAATAATAATTATTATTATTACTATTAATCAAAGTTACAGCGCTGTATACAGTAGAATTATATTCGGTTGAATTGGCAACATTATCCATGAGTGCATATCTTGACCACGCAAAATAGATATCGCATTGTGCACAACCGTATTATGATATCATTTTAATAGGTTTTGCTCTCGTTTAACCAATTGTTCCAATTGGAGAACAAGTCGTACTGTCAGCCCAAGGACAAACACCACATGGCCCCTTCCTTCAAACTAATAGTACGCCCATCTATTCAAGAAATGTTGCAGCCCTACTTACTACAAGAAAACAACACAACCTTGTTTGACTGCGATATTTTGTTCGGCAATCGTCCCTAGTCACCACTGACCTGCTACAGTTTGAGCGAATTCCTACGTTTGCTACTACTTGTTAGTATAAAAAGAAAATTGGGGCAGTCTTTGGGGACTGCCGATAGAAGTGAAAACTTTAATCCTTGATCATAAACACTTCTTTATAAACCAAAAATAATTCAAAAATGAAAAGCGTGCATTTGACACACGCAGTCCAAGTGCGTCAGTGCAACTATGGTTACATATATCAATTTATAATTATATATATCAGCAATGTTGTTGGTAGAATTTCGAGCACTAGGCGACTGCTAGTATTCTAAAATAATTCAAAAATGGAAAGCTTGGAAGCGTGACGATGACGAAGCGTGACCATGACGAAGCGTGACGATGACACGAGTTTTATGATTTTTGTTTACCCAAGAAGTGCTTAACGCGCCTAAAGAAGTTTTCACTTCAAAAACTGTCCTGTATTTCGTAAGTAAATAATAGAGTGCCTACTCTCTTTGGCGGGTGCTCGTCGGTCGACGCTGCGTCGTACAATTTTTATAGCTGTGTTGGTCACTGACGTTTCACTTCCGTACCTCGACAACTTTATTCCATGATAAGTCTGATTATGGAAACTGTAAACTTAAAATGTTATCCTTTTATAGTGGAATGCATAATTATGCTGAATATTTAATTTGCTTCATATTTTTATATAAACATATTCAGCAGGCAAGATTTAAAAGACCTTTTTTAGTTTTGAAATGAAAACTTTAGGCGCGTTGGGTTAACAAAAATCATAGAACTCGCGTCATCGTCACGCTTCCACGCTGTCCATTTTTGGATTATTTTAGAATATTAACAATATTTCAGAAATGGTGCGTCCTACGTAAAAAATTACGAAATTTTGACCCCCTTAACAACCTTCAAGAATCCGACTCGCCCCTGCTTTTTTTTCTTTTTATTATTTTTATTATAAAGAAGTGTTTATGATCAAGGATTAATGTTTTCACTTTTTTTTTTTTTGTTAGTCATTTATTGCACTGGCAGTCGTTATTGCTGTGTCACGGGGCTTTACAAACATTGAAATAACTAATACAAAGAACTCTCACACATGGAACAAATATTTGTGGATCACAATTGGCCCGTTTAGGGTTCGAACACTACTGGGCAACGGCGAGGTGATTCCTTAAACCACTACACCATCCGTGCTGTCAATTAAAATTGCCTCGTTAGTCCTGAAGCAAAGTGGCCACTTGATGCTAAAACTACGGTGCGGTGTTTAGTGCTCAGTCGCTGTAGCAAGCTACCAAATAGCATCGAAATGACGAATTGCTCATATTAAAAAAAATATCATTATTTTTTAAATATATATTTTTTTTAAATTAAACTACTATATACGGATTTTATCGCGTTGTTTATTTGACACTTTATTACAAAATTTTGAAAAACTGTTACACTACTGTTACTATTAAACTTTACTAATTTTTAAGCTAATTAACTTATTGAAACTATTAAAACTATTTATACTATTACTGTACTATTATACTATTTATATTTATGTTTACACTTTCCCCAACGTTTCGGTTGCTTATCAGCAGTAATTTTTTTTTATGCAACTGTGGTTGCAAACAAGCATTCAGCCAACCTGATGGTAAGTGGTCACCGTAGCCTATGGACGCCTGCAACACCAGAGGCATCACTTGCGCGTTGCCGACCCTTTAGGAAAGGAACTGGGAAGGAGAAGGAGCGAGATGGGGAAAGGGGAAATTGGGCCTCCGGCACTCTCACTCACCGAACGAATCAAAATAGTAAGAATACTGCTATTTCACGTCGATTCTTATTCTGTGAGAGAGTAGTCCTTCCCCGGTCGAGCCGGCCCATTCATGCTGAAATCAGCGAGGCTATATTTCTATATATGGACGAGAAAAGACTTACTAAGAAAGTTTATAAGGCTAGTGTGAATGGAACAGTCGGAAGGTGAAGACCTAGGTGAACACTTTCTTGATCAGGTCGGAGACGTTCTAGATAAAGGCCAGGTTAAGAGCACCTTAAACCGACGAGCATGTATGGGGAATCTTATGAAAGTGAATGAAGCCAGAGAAGTGTGTCAGGATCGTAGCAAATGGAAATCCGTAGTCTCTGCCTACCCCTCTGGGAACCAGGCGTGAATCTATGTATGTATGTATCATTATTTTGTATGGAGTACAACTTGCTAGGCGCTAGTACAAGTTAGTTATATTGACAAAATTGCTTGAGGTTTGAGTTGTAAAACATATTTAACAGTGGTATGTCGTATATTGTAAGTCAAAATAATAGTAACGTACAAGAACAAATTACCACGCAGAAATCCGCGCTGGCGCAACCTGAAAATAGGCTCGTCTGTGATATTGTGGGGATCGACTTCAATTTTTGGGGCTAGTGTTATTGGGTTTGTCTGTTAACTAATAAATACGCACATATTTTCGGTAGTAGAGCCAAGCTGGTTACAGCAGGAATGGGCCGGCTCGACCGGGGAAGTACTACCCTCTCACAGAAAATCGACGCGAAACAACAGTGTTTCACTGCTGTGTTTCGTTCGGTGAATGAGAGCGCCGGAGGCCTAAGCATGAGGTGACGATTCTCGCAGATTATGAGGGACCTGCAGAGTATCCGTAGAGTCATTGTTTGGGTGGCGCGAGTCGACCCGGCGGTCAGGGAGAGCCGTAGAAACGGTGCTCTGCTGGCCGCCCGTGGTATAGTCCAGAGGCCCAACCGAGTCTAACCAACTAGGTTGGCTGCCTTATCATGCCGCGCATAATCTCGAGGTGGTTCGTCGTGCCGGATGGTGACCGGAGGGTGGGTCCCGGCGACCACTTTCGGGAGGGTACGGGGGTCCTTCCGTCCGTCGGATCGGCTATCGCCATACCATACAGTTATATGACAAAACTTGCTCTGCGCCTTGCCCCACTTTGCTGCGAGAATAGCCGCCTCTTTTTTTTCACGTTTCCCCTTCCTTTCACTCTATGGCAGTACGAACAAAGCATTGTCGTTCAAACAGCAGCCAATCGCCGTAACCCCACTGCTGCTTCCTGTGTCGTGGAGTTTATTAACATCAGAGGACTCCACGCTAACCTTAATGCCGTCCATCACCACCTGGAGACGGCTCGGCCGGCAATGCTTTTTCTAATGGAGACACAAATACGCCGTCCTGCAGACACGAACTACCTGCAATATCCCGGCTACGTGCTAGAGGAGTGTTTCCTCGCGAAAGCCGGGGTATGCTTGTTTGTTAGGGCGGATATTTGCTGAGTCAGGCGGCAGACGACGCGCAGGAGCGGTTTCCGAACGCTGAGTTGGTGTTCTTGGGAGATTTCAATGCCCACCATGAGACCTGGTTGGGTTCTCCCAAAACAGACCACGCGGGACGAACTGCCCATGCGTTCGCTCTCACGCATGACCTGTCTCAACTGGTACTCCAGCCCACTCGGATACCAGACATTGCAGGTCAGGCGCCCTCTCTGCTCGATCTGCTGCTGACGAGTAACCCGAACCGGTACAATGTGTCGATTCGTGCTCCTCTGGGCACCTCAGACCACTGTCTGGTTTGTGCCACAGCTGTTGTTGTTACGCCCCCACGACCCGAGGAGGCAAGACGACGACTGTGGCACTACTCGTCGGCAGACTGGGATGGAATGCGGGAGTACTTCGCATCCATCCCTTGGGCTCAACGCTGCTTTGAGAACAGGGATCCATCAGAGAGCGCTACTGCTGTCGCTGGTGAAATCATCCTGGGTATGGAATATTATATTCCATACAGTGATGTCACGAGCGGCGGCAGGAAAAGGCCCTGGTTCGGTCGTGAATGCGCTGATGCTGTTGAACGCAAACAGACAGCGTACCGCGCTTGGACTAGGGCTCGCACTCTCCACGACCCTAATGTGGATCGCCTGAAGGCAGCGTTCAACTAAGCCACAAAGGTCTGCAAGAGGGCATACTTAAGAGCGGATGCCCAGCGCGTCGCACGGTTCGGCCAGGAACTCATGGCGCATCCTACGGGTAGTCGTAGCTATTAGCGCCTGGCCAAAGCCGTGCAGTCCAACTTCTGCCAGACCTTGCTGCCCCCTCTGAGGTATCCGAATGGATCACTGGCTCATCGGCCGCAGGAGAAAGCAGATCTGCTTGCAAATCTCTTTGCGGCCAACTCCCGAATCGATGACTGCGGTTCGCAGCCGCCTAACATTGCCAACTGCGGCTACACCATGCCTGATATTTGTATCAGGCAACGAACCGTTCGTGCGATACTGCAGTCTCTCGATGTTCGGAAAGCCAGTGGACCTGACGGCATCCCAGCTGTGGTCCTTAAAAAATGTGCAGCGGAGTTGTCTCCCACGCTTACGCGCCTATATCGGACGTCTTACGCCGCAGGCATTGTGCCTGAGGCTTGGAAGGAGGCGAACGTTCAACCGATTCCCAAAAAGGGGGACCGTTCCGAGCCAAGCAACTATCGACCCATAGCTATCACCTCGGTGCTCTCCAAGGTGTTCGAGCGGATTATAAACACCCAAATTGTCCGCTACCTGGAGGATCAGTCGTTGATCAATGATCGCCAATACGGCTTTCGGTCTAAACGATCAACGGGTGATCTTCTAGCGTTCGTCACGCACCTCTGGGGTGAGGCTATGGACAAGCACGGCGAGTCTTTGGCTATCAGCCTTGACATAGCCAAAGCTTTCGATAGAGTCTGGCACCGGTCTCTTCTTTCCAAGCTTCCGGCCTATGGCTTGCCCCCTCAACTGTGCACCTGGATTGCAAGTTTCCTGCAGAAGCGTCGTATTCGGGTCCTTTGCGACGGTCGCGCTTCCAAATTTATGCAGGTCAATGCAGGAGTGCCTCAGGATTCTGTCTTATCCCCTACGCTCTTTCTTCTGCATATCAATGATATGTTGAATCTCGGCAACATACATTGTTATGCGGACGACAGTACCGTGCATGGGCGATATCTCGGACATCCTGGGGCCATTCAGGCTGAGGTTGAGGGGAAAAGGCAGAATCTTGTCGTTGAACTTGACCAGAGCTTGGACCGCATCTATGAATGGGGTGCCAAGAACTTGGTCGAGTTCAACGCCAAGAAGACCCAGGCATGCGCGTTCTCAACAAAAAAGTCTCCATTCCTTCCCCTCCCTTCTCTGAAGAACACTCCACTGGTGATACGTGACAGCCTCTCCATCTTAGGTATGGATCTTTGCCGTTCCCTTAATCAGAAAACCTATATCGAGAGCGTCATTAAGCAAGCTTCGCGAAAATTCGTAGTTCTGAACAGGGTGAGGCGGTTCTTAACGCCTGGGCAACTGTGCCTATTGTATAAGGCACAAGTGCGCCCTTGCGTGGAGTACTGTTCTCATCTTTGGGATGGCTCCGCGCAGTACTTGCTGGACGCTCTCGACCGGTTACAGCGGCGGGCTGTCCGTATCATCGGAGATCCAGAGGTCACGAGTTCACTGGAACCTCTGCAACTCCGTAGGGACATTGCCTCATTGGCATGTTTCTACAGAATATACCACGGGGAGTGCTCTGAAGAGTTATTCCACCTTATTCCGCCCTCCCCTTTCCTATCCAGAACAACGCGTGCTGGGCTCAGATGCCATCCTTACACGGTAGAGTCGATTAGAGCGCGTACCAAAAAGTTTGGGTCCTCATACCTCTGCCGAACGACCAAGGCATGGAATTCTCTGCCAAGGCACGTGTTTCCTTCTTCCTTCAATCCTGGGTTCTTTAAGCGGGGCGTGAAAAAGCATCTTCTCAGGCCGTCAAAGTAGAGACCTCAACATCGCCTCGGCTACTGTGGGGGCGATGTGGAGGTCACTGCTCTTAGACCACACGACTGCTTACCATTAGGTGGAGTGTGGTCATTTTGACGAGCAAAAAAAAAAAAAAAAACATTACTCCAAAAAGTCTGAGCGTGCCTAGTCGAGACCTAGCTATCACTGCTAAAAACGCTAGGCGCTTAATACTTAGATATTAATTGAAACTTTATAATGGTTCATGACCTTAAACTTCATTACAGTTTCAGTATAAAGGATAAGGCCGGGACTCCACCAAAGCAGATATGTGTGCGGTGTGCGGTGTGCTGTGCGAGAAGAGATGTTTTTCAGCTCAGGGGACTCCACTAAAGCGGAGATGTGTGCGGTGTGCAGTGTGCTGTGCGAGAAGAGATGTTTTTCAGCAAGCAATATGGCCGACCGGCGCGCGCGCGGGGCTCTTCGGGTTGCTGGCGGGCGAGAGGGGGGAGGATGACATCGCTCACTGCACGCCGCTCACATCTCTCGTGTCCACTGCGCGTCGTCCGCGCACAGCTCACATCTCCGCTTCCATCGCGCCATACAAATATTACACATCTACGCACAGCGATCTCCACTGAAGCTGAGCGGAGAGGAGATGTGTCAATAACACAATTCTATTGGTTGTTTAAAAAACATCTCCTCTCCGCTCGTCTCGTCTCCGCTTTGGTGGAGTCCCGGCCTAAGTTATAGGTCTTCTTAGTAGTCCACGTGCTAAGAGCCTTAACATTTAAATCTGTTAAGTTAGATAGTCTTAACTTAAGTCTAAGATACTTCAAAACTTGGAAGGTTTAATATCGACCGAGCTAATTTGTTGGTAAGGTGCGGTGCCAAGAACTATCGTAAGTTAGTAGTGTTACGTGTTGAGATGGTGGTCTAATTAAATTGCAAAAGTCTATATTACCGCTTTAAGCCTAATACTAATAAAAGGCTAATACTGTTTAAACTGACATTCTTTACAGTAGTCTTCTTCTTAACTCTTCTTCGCGTTGGAATCTTCGAAAATAGCTCGAACGGGGTTTCGTAGTAGAGCCTCGCTGATTTCAGCATGTATAGCCCAACAGAGACCAACAGACTGCAATGCAGAGGGTTTCGAGTTCGAACCTATGTCGCGCACCTCTAACTTTCGGAAGTTATACGACTTTTCGAAATTATGTGCGTATTGACTGACAAATTATCACTTGCTCCGTGCCTCAGAGAGCACGTTAAGCCATCGATTCCGGCTGCCATGAACATCTATGGTAGTCGTTATTGGGAAGTCGGTGCCCTCTAATATCCTGACACTGGTCTAGCCTTAGGATATCATTAGCCTTCGGGCTGCGGAGGTCAGATGACAGTCGCTCCTTGTAAAAACTGATATCCAGTCAAATCTGGTTAGACTAGAAAGCCGACCCCAAGTGACTTGGGAATAATAAAGGCTAGGGAGAAGAGAATATTAGTTAGGAAGTTAGGATATAATAGCAGTACGTACTAGGTGTTAGTAGGTATATTGTCCCGAGATGACTAGAGTGGTCAGTATTGATTGAATGACTCGCTCGGACGTTTCATATGCCTGCATCCCTCGACGCTTCCCCACTAGACCATCCTGTAAGGCTTTAAACGGCAACGATACAGTCTTGATACTTTATATAATAAAAATATATTGAACACTAGCTTTTGCCCGCGACTTCGCTTGCGTTAATTTAGAATTTGACAATCAATTCGGGTTGTACTCTGCTTGTAATAATATAATTCAATCATGATTCGAAAGAAACGTGGCGCCATCTATTATCTTAAGAACGTTTTTGTTGTTTTCCTCAAGAACAGTAATTCTTTTCGGAATGAAAGGTAGCCTATGACGTTTCTGTACACCTGACAACGTATATGCTAAATTTCGGGATGATCGGTTCAGTGGTTTAGGCGTGAAAGGGTTACAAACAAACAAACAAACTCATTTTCGCTTTTATAATATTAGTTAGGATTAGGATTTATATATGACTAGTAAATTAAATACGTTGCTGCACGAGAGTCTTTCTCTCGTGAAGCAACGTATTCAATTTACTAGTCATATAAATGTTCGAGAGACAAATTAAATATGTAATAATAATAATATAAAGATTTATTTTCTTAATTTGGCACAAAAATATAATAACAGCGTCCAAACACGATATTTATTATGTACGATAAACTCTGGTACCCAGAATAAGATTCAACTTGTGTTTAGGGTACCAATTTTATAGTTTCCTATTTATTCTCTGTCTTGTCAATGTTTCGAAAAAGCCTTATTCCTTGTTTACATCTTTAACGGAAGCTCTATACTTATAATCTAATATTTAAGCTTTCTAGATCTAGGGTTTGGCTGGATGTTAATAATTGAAGAGTTCTCTTCATTTTATTTATATACATTGATTAATAGAGATAAATGTCAGGATAAATATTAGCTAAGGAACCTCCTAACTACTTGTAGGCACACAAGCCCGAAACCATTAATATCAAAATTTAAACGAATGGTAACAATATAAAACCTTCAAGAAAAGAGCGTACGCCTTTTTAAAAGGCTGCCAACGCATTTGTAATTCCTCTGGTGTTGCGGATGTCCATGGGCGGCGGTAATCGCTTACCACCAGGCGATCCGTCTGCAAGTTTGCCTCCTATCTCATAAAAATAAAAACAAATAAAACACAAGTGGCATCTAAATTTTTCTTTAAACTGTAACATATAATTATAATGCTCTGAGTTAACCAAATAAATAAATAAATCAAAACATGTCAATACTTCGTCTAGTATCAAATAGTTTCAATCGCAGTACAAAGTGCATCTATTTTGGTGATGGTAGTGGATTATAGGATTGGAATCCAGATTGATTATTGGAATTTGCAATCGCTTTATTCAAGTTGACATCGTGCACGGACGAACGGTAATACTGGTCACGGAGGCCGATATTCAAGCGAGAGTTAGGCAATACCGGCTTGTGTTTGGTATAAGATAGCTATATGTTTACCTATATAAATATTATATATTGTTATTAAAGTTAAAATTCCAACATCTTACACTTATATCCTCCACCTCTATTTGTCGGCCTCGATGGCGTAGTGGTTAGTGTAACCGACTGCCACGCCCGAGGTCGCGGGTTCGATTCCCGCACAAGTCAAACATTTGTGTGCATGAAATCGTAGCAAATGGAAATCCGTAGTCTCTGCCTACCCCTCTGGGAAACAGGCGTGAATCTATGTATGTATGTATGCATTTATTTTAAAACACTTTTATTACATAATTTTGAAACCCTAACACTACTATTATTGAACTTTACAACAATTTAAGCTAGTTAGATTAATTAAAACTATTTATATTTAAGTTTACACTTTGCCCTGACGTTTCGGTTGCTTTACAGCAGCCATGTTCACGGGGAGACTAAGATGGTAGTTACGTAACAGTTAGTAACACCTGACCATGTTACACCGGCTGTGGTCACAAGCTGACCACTTCTCAATCACACTCAGCTTGTGACCACGGCCGGTGTAACCTGGTCGAAACGTTATGCATGATCGCGTTAATACCCGTTACGTATTATATATAGTGTTAGGAATCGGATGTGAAACAGCTTAAAAAAATAACAGACGCACTTTAACCTTTAAATAATCATTGACTTATTCAAGAAATGCATTAACAAATAAAGTAAAAAATAAAATTGATATCACCCAACAGCGATCACACAGCACGTCCGTTCCGTCCGCCGCTCGATGTCAAAGTGAGTCATTGTTTTTTTTTTTTTTTTGTGTGTGCTAGTTGTTGGCCTCAGATGGCCTTTACAACTTTACGCGGACTGTGGGTGAGCGCAAGAAGGCTCCCAACCCGTGTGAGTCATTGCGCGCCGAGCGCGCTTTTATAGCACGCTCGATCGGATGATTCGTGACGTTACTTGTTTACGTCGCATCCCGCTACTAACAATAGGTATATCATGCAACGCGAAAGTTTAAAAGTTATTATAAGGCAATATTATCTTTTATGTAAATTTGGTAGGTATGAGAATAGGTCGTAAAGTATATTTCATACCGCTTGGTAAAAACTTAATTTATATGGCAAAACAACGTTTGCCGGATCAGCTAGTAGATGTATAATGAAGTATATACTGCACTGACTGGTTTAAATTGTCGCCTTGCCATCGGTACTCCGTCGAATGTTGTAGGTTCAATCCTACACGGAACAAAAATTTGTGTGATCCATTAGTTGATTTGAGTCTAGGTGTTCTGTGTCCGTTGTTTGAATGTTTGTAAAGTCCCTCGCGACACAGGAATTATTACTTAAAGGCTGAGCTGTCTTTTTAAAAACAAAATAAATGTCAGATCAAGTTATTATTTCCAAACGCAATAAGGTAAAAGATTTAATTGGTTTTTAAATTCTTAGTAGACGTACAGAGCCTTGGAGTATGTTCATTAAATGGCGACCTCGCCCTCTAGTATGTGGAACTAAGGTGGATGTAATGCACTTTTGATTAATTATTTTTTTTAATTCCAAAATCTCGACACTAAAATGTTATGACAAAGTGATACGAAAATATCGTAGAAAGCAATCTTAAAAAATGCTTTTCATAGGGTGCCTCCCTACGTACTACAAATACTTTTACAAGATGGAGCAGTCTGCACAAGGTGTATACCAAAAATCACAAAAAAAGAATTAATTAATTTAAAAAGAAAACTGAAATGGCGGCTGTAACAGAATTTTAACGTGTAATAATTAAAATAAAATCTTAACTAAATATAAGAATTTAAAAATATAAAGCTTTGGTAAAGTTCACTTAAATGCCAGAATTAAAATAAAAGAAAATATCTTAATTAAAGTAAGTACTAAGTAATTATTCAGTGAAATTTGCTCGCTAAAATACCTTCAATAAAATGACGTCACAAAAGTAGAAAGAACGAAAATAATTCAAAAGATCTTCGGCAACGGCGACATTCTAAGGGTTTCTGGCTCTCTCTCCGTTTACAACAGCAAGTGTTCAACTCTTCAACAAAATTAATTACTTCCTATTGTACAACAAAGTTTTGATGACGTAATCGTAACATTAACATTTTGTTCTACATCAAATTGTATCTTACAACCTACGCAGGCAATTACCAGCTTTATTTTAAAAGCATAAGGACTAGAACAAAATAACGTCCAAACACAAGCAATAGATACCTGGCTAAAGTAAATAAATATTTGAGCTTTGAATTATATTATTATACAATAGATTATACACTCTATTTTTTACTCGTTTAAGTGTTAAATTGCTTGGTTTGTAATTGTTACAATGATCATTATGGACCTATTTACAGTTACCGTCCTTCCGAAATTAAATTCCAGTTTTCACTATCTGTTCGCTTGTTCTATGAAACGTTAATTATATTAACATAACGTGACCGAAATGTAATTCCACCTTGTAAATATTATTATAATTTGGTAATACATTTAAAGTAGGTTCATTATCTCTTTGTTCCAGTGGCATAAGTAAAACGTTCACTATCGATCGTGAGGATTTAAGTTCGATGTCAGGTAGGAGAACAATTTATTTGAATTTCCAGGCTTACGCCTTTTAGTCAAGCCACGATCATGATCGATTCAAGTCGGTCGAAACGTCGGACTTTTTAAATTCTTAAGACCTGTTGTCTAATATTGTATGACGTTTTATATGAGACCTAAGGACAGCTGAAGAAATGTGAGAATTCGATAGGCTCTACCAACCCTTTTGAGGACACAGGCGTGAGTTTATCGTTCATAAAACTATCAGAAAATTTACCACATATTGACTCCTTATACAAGTATCTATAACAGTATCTTAGCATAGTATATTATCAGCAATGTCCTTAAACTTAGCACAATGTCCTCTAGCATTGCCTATTGACCTTCAGATCCTGTCTTTAGTTAGGTAAACAGAAAGCACCTTGCTATCGATTACACTGTCCGCCTGGTTGGCGCCCCAACAATTTCGGAGATACAAACTAGGATTAGTAAATGGCCCGGTTTCTGCGAATGTCTCTCGCCAAGATATTTTGGAGTTGTTCTTCGTAAAGGATATTAGATTTAGTTTTCTCGTTGATACTTTTACCTTACGACAAAATTCTATGAATATTTATTTTTGGAGGATAGTAGGTACAGTATGTTGCTATCGAGCGGCTGTATGGCTTCTAAACGGGCAATGTTTTTACTAAAATATGTAACTGTAATAGTTTATACTATAGCCTGGCAAGCTCAAAAACAATTGAATGTATGGGAACTAAAATACATTTTGGATGACAAAAATATGTATTAATCTGTATCCTAACTAATATTATAAACGCGAATGTGAATTTGTTTGTTTGTTCCGCTTCTATGCCTTAGCTACTCAACCAAATATCATGAAATCTCGCAATTTCGATCGAAAAGTTTATAGGGTACCTGTCATCCAGGAAAAGTACAATTCCCGAGAGATAGAAAATTTACATAAACTGAATTTATATATGTATGTTTATCCATTGCCTAGTATCCATAGTACAAGCTCTGCTTAGTTTGGGCTAGATGGTGTTGTGTGTATGTGGTAGAATATTATTATATTATATAATATATATTTACGCGAGCGGAGCTGCGGGCAATATTTAGTTTTATGATAAGGCTATTATTGCCAGCCAGTATATAGCAGCTTTAAATTACAATAAAAAGCCATTTTGAAGCCCTTATATACATAACTAGATGTTCCCGCGGTTTCACCCGCGTTTATCGTTACTGCGCCGCCCCCCCGTCGGTCATAGCGTGATGTTATATAGCCTATAGCCTTCCTCGAAAAATAGGCTATCCAACACTACAAGAATTTTTCAAATCGAACTAGTAGTTCCCGAGATTAGCGCCTTCAAACCAACAAACAAACTCTTCAGCTTTATAATATTAGTATATAGATAGCTGACCCGCGCAACTTTTTCTGCGTCACATAAGAGAAAGAGAGTGGGTCGTAGGCACCTATAATACAATTTTAAAAAAGCTGAAACTTTCTTTGTTAAATCCACGAACCACATAAGAACCATTGAACAAAATTTTATAAATATACCTACTTTAAAATCACGCAGAATAAACCAGGAGAAACATCGTTTGTATGTCTGTAATGGGTAATTATTTTGCTGCGATGTTATTTTAAAACTCCGATATCTCCTAAGATATTCATTGAAATCGAATGATATACAGGTCAATTTTGTTTTAAATTAAATACTTGTGATGAATAACGTATTTACTTGGATAAGGATTAATATCATGTTTATAAAAATACCTTCGCAAATAATGCATTGTTTTAAAACAAATGTGGTTAGCATAAAAATGGTTATAGTGAGCCAACCTTAAAAGATAGATATATGCTGTCGTGGACTTTTTTTTAGAACTTTTAAAGGGGAACAATTCTGTCATACATGATTTTTGCGAAACTTTAACTGTTTACGCAGCGCACGAAGCGGAAGCTCTCAAAAGGAAAAAAAACCCTCCGAATTTGAAACATTCTTCATTGGTGCTGCGCTCCTATTAATCTTAGCGTGATGATATATAGCCTATAGCCTTCCTCAATAAATGGTCTATCTAACACTGAAATAATTTTTCAAATCGGACCAGTAGTTCCTGAGATTAGCGCGTTCAAGCAAACAAACAAACAAACTCTTCAGCTTTATAATATTAAGTATAGATATATGTTGCTTTAATTAAAGTGTTAATCTAGAATATTATTTGTATATTTGATCCTCTTTAAGATGCTAGTTATTACGACACGGGAACAAAGCCGTGATCAAAAGCTAGTGTATCATAATTATTATTGTGAAAATTAATTTCTAGACTTGTAAATATCTCGGCAAGTGTTACAGACAGAGATTTTACCAAGAAGTTTGTACGAAAATTGATAATTACTGCAAAACTATGTAGACAAATTATTTCAGCCTGAATAATTTAAAATATTAACTAGTAAGGTTTCTACGAGTATACATATGTCTATGATGGCCCTACTATTTGAATGATATGCTTTGTTTATATCGAAAGCAGAGTACTGCTGCAAAATCACCAGTGCTTTGGGTGGCCCTATACAAATGGGTTAGTGAGCTACTCTGTATAGAGCAGCCTTTATTTAAAACAACAAATCTTCACCTGAATTTATATACCATATTTTTTGTTCTTGTGATAAGTGGCAAGTTAGCAGACGGATTGCCTGATGGTAAGCGATTACCACCGCCCATGGACACCCGCAACCCCAGAGGAGCTACAAGTGCGTTGCCGGCCTTTTAAAAAGGAGTACGCTCTTTTCTTGAAGGTTTGTAGGTCGTATTGGTCCGGAAATACCGCAGGCGACAGTTCATTCCACAGTTTAGTTGTGCAAGGTAGAAAATTTCTGGAAAAACGCACAGTAGTGGACTGCCAGCCATCTAAATGATGGGATGGAAATTCTGTCGCGTAGGACGATGGCGAAAAGAGGTGGCAGGGATCAGTCCGAACAATTCCTCAGAGCACTCCCCATAGTAAAAGTGAAAGAAGATGCATAGCGAGGCTACATCTCTACGCAGTGCCAAGGTGTCTAGCCGATTTGAAACAACCTGGCAGTCGACGATTCGAGTCGCTCTTCGTTGAATGCGGTCCAGAGGGAGAAGCTGGTACTGTGGTGCCCCTGCCCAAAGATGAGAACAGTATTCCATGTGAGGCCGAACCTGCGCCTTGTAAAGTAATAGGCGGTGGGCCGGCGTGAAATACTGTCTCGATCTGTTGAGCACGCCAAGCTTTTTCGAAGCGAATTTAGCCTTACTCTCTAAATGGACGCGCAGATTTGTGTCATTGTGGGGTTAAATCGGACCAAATTAAGTTTTATATAATCTATATACTCGTATATAAAACTCTTCCGTTACTGAGTGACTGACAGACTACGCACAGCCGAAACTACTGAACGCAAGAAGCTGAAATTTAGCATGTATGTTCCTTGGGTACTGTAGGGGTGCACTAAGAAGGGATTTCTCAAAATTCCCACGGGATTAGGAAGAAATGGATAAATAAAAAAACATGTGCGGGCGTAGCTGCGGGCATCCTCTAGTTTAGATATATATAACTATAAAAATTGTCAGTGAAATCCCTTTAAAAATCTGTCTAGTAACAATGTAACTCACACCAAATCTGCTCTGAAGTTAAAACACATATCACAAACCGCAATATCGCCAAAAAGACTTACTTAACGCATTGAATATTTTCCATACTTTTATCCCTCATTCACAAATCCGGTGCAGGTTCAACCGCGTTCAATGCAAAATACACACATTATACATTAAAATGTATTCACGAGTCGCGAACTCGACGCGGCGGGTAGAATAATAAAATTGCTTTTCTGTCTACCCACAAGCCTAGTGGGTATACGAGACAATGGTGGTCCAACAGAATGAACGCGCTTGATTTTTTGAAAGGTGTATGGGGTATAAATAAAGGTAGTCTATGATTTGAAAATGTATTATGCCAGAGTTAGACACTTTTACAACGGATCAGCAGAACAAAGCAACGTATAGGTATATAGCAAAGCAGTGCACAGCAGCAAGCATAGTGGATAAGCTTGGGGAAGACCTTCACTTAACAATGTGATGACAGCATAGGCTAATAAATATCCTAACTAATATTATTTCTATTTTTATTTTTTTTAATTTTCTTTATTTGGAATAACAAACAATTACACAGTAGGTAATACATAATATATGTAGTAATCTTAAAATAACAACTGCGTAATCGACTACGTTATTCACAGAATACATAGTAAGGCATATATAAGTAGCCGTACAAACTTACTTAAATTAAACACATAAATAAAATAAAATCATAAAAGGAATAGGTAGTAAAAATAAAGTTTAAAACAACGAAGCTTCTACAAAACAAAGGAAAATAAAAGTCGATACTTTATACCACATACAATATTTTTGAGCATTAAGAGCTTAATACGGATGTATCAAGTCTTTGGTTGTTTTTAAAGCAAGATTGCGAAACTGTCCAGGTGACATGGAAAACAAGTCTAAGTCCAAAAAGTACTTATTATAATTGCTTGTGAGGCGTCGCAACGGAGCTCGTAGGCCCGCGTTAGTACGACATCTGGTTATAGCAAATAAGGGCTGAATACGAGCAGCGCGCCTATGAGCTGTCCTAGGAACTAAGTAACATATTTTGTTGTATACATCCGAGCAATCATATTTATTATTACAAAGATCGTACAAAAGCATAATCTCGAGAAATATTCGCCGACTTGTTAAGTAGGGCAGATCATATGTCCTAAGTAAATCCACATAATTTAAAGATACCCGAAAACAGCGATAGTGCATAGCCTTTAGAAACTTTTTTTGGACTTTCTCTATTTCAAGCGAGTATTTATTATAGTGAGGGCTCCAAACTGCAACTGCATACTCTAATTGTGATCTTATTAGTGACTTAAATAAATGTAGGAAGGTCGTTGGGCGTATGAACTCGGTGGTTGACCTCATAACAAAACCATACATTCGCCAAGCATTGCTAACAATAGCATCTATGTGTGTATCTAGATGGAGTTTGTCGTCCAATAGAACACCGAGATCCCGCACTGTACTAACTCGATTTAGATATGAGTTGTTTAAACAGTAAGGGTAGTTAACTATGATTTTATTTTTGGTAAAACTTAAACAACAGCACTTGGAGATGTTAAGTTGTAATTTGTTATGATTACAATACTCTGTTAAGCGGTTAAGGTCATCTTGAAATGCATAGCAGTCATTGTAATCTTTTATTATCCTAAATTATAAATGTAAATGTGAGTTTTTTGTTTGTTACACTTCAACTGCTCTACCAATCATCATGAAATTTTGCATACATGTTGTTCGGGAACAGAAAAGGCAAAATATTTTTCGTTTGATGAAAATACTTTTCCAGGAAATAAGAAAACATCAAAATAAGAAGATACAATAAATTTCGAGAATAAGAATGAAGAATAAGATGTAACCAACTGCCACGCCTGAGGTCGCGGGTTCGATTCCCGCACAAGTCAAATATTTGTGTGCATGGACATGGATGCTTGTCTTGGTCTGGGTGTTTCTATGTATAATATGTATGTATTTACAAACAAAAAGTATTTATGTATGTTTATCCATTGTCTAGTACCCATATTTCAAGCTCTGCTTAGTTTGGGCTAGATGATGTTGTGTGTATGTGATAAAATATATTATTATGTTAGGGCTCAGAATCTTGATGTAGCTACACCTACTATTTCATACTGTCTTGGTGCCCTTGGTGGCAGTGGATGCGATTCCTGTGCACTATGTCCTTTTCAGTACCCCTGACATCATGTATGCGAAATTTCATGTTGATCGGTCCAGTAGTCAAAGCGTAAAAGCGTAACAAACAAACTCACACTCGCATTTATAATATTAGTTGTGATTTAGAATGCTCGTTGCAGCTCGAAGAATTTGTAATTGCTTCTTTCGTTGAACACGATTCAAGTTATCCTTCTTTTAGTTCTCAATTTGTCTCGTAAAATGCAATTTAATGAAAATATTTGCTACAGAGCTGAGCTGAAAGCTCATTGTTAGCGCTATTATTTTCTTCGTAAACGTCGCATCGGTAAGAAGAGTCATCGTTACCGGCTATCCCAATAAGGGTGGTTTCTTACTGTCTGTAATGGCCCTGTTTGCCAGTAGGTAGTGTAGTCTGCGGATCATAAGATTCCAGGTAAAAATTCAAGTCAGACAGACAAGTTAAGGGGTTTGTTTGTTTGTTTGCTAAGAACTTCTCTGTTGTAACCCAGAGTTAAGAGGAAGATTGCAATCCTAACTAATATTATAAATGCGAAAATGAGTTTGTTTGTTTGTTACGCTTTCACGCCTTAACTACTCAACCGATCAACATGAAATTTTGCATACACGTTGCTAGGAGTACAGAATAGGACATAGGGTACCTTTCATCTAGAAAAAATAACTGTTGCAAACCTAACCTAACCTACATTTACGCGAGCGAAGCAAGCGGGTGAAAACTAGTATAATAATAATATAATATTCTATCATATACACACAACACCATCTAGCCCAAACTAAGCAGAGCTTGTACTATGGACACTAGACAATGGATAAACATACATATACACTTCTTTTTTTGTAAACACATACATATTATACATAGAAACACCCAGACCTAGACATACATCCATGTTCATGCACACAAATGTTTAACTTGTGCGGGAATCGAACCCACGACCTCATGTGTGGCAGTCGGTTACACTAACCACTACGCCATCGAGGCCGACAAAGCCAGTTTAGCCAGTGTAGTGATTAGTCTATCATATGATTACTCTCTCTAATTGTGTCGTGAGTACTGTGCCGAGCACTAGATAGTGAGGCAATAGCGTGTACTTGAGCTTGCGCTCACTCTTATGCGCTATAATATTTCCTGTGAGGATCCGTTAAGATTGGCCGTGAACATATTGGGTTTGTAGGATATATGTGACACTGTTGAATTATGTTTGTGTTTTGCAGGTATTATAATATTACTATTACCTATATGAACCCAGTTTTTGTTTCAATGTAGTTTCGCTCTCATTCTCTCTCTCTTAAAGATTACTTATTACTTGAGTGTTTTATGAGTGATAAGTACACAATATTGTAAGCTTGGCTATTAAAAAAAGAGTAGTATTTAACTGCACAGCAAAAAAATAATAATTGCACAGCAAAATATGCTTACCAAAAATACTAATTGCACACCAAAATCTATATATTAATACGTGAAGCGAAAACTTTGGATCCCTTTTTACGAAAATTGGGCGGACGGAGGAGTATGAAATTTCGCACACTTATAGTTTATACAGAGAAGAAGTGACGAATGCTAATATTTATATAAAATATGCATTAGAAATACATTAAATTAATGAAAAAACACTACACGCATACAACCATGCATTTGACACACGCAGTCGAATCGCGTAACTATGGTTACATATATCAATATACTAGATGTTCCCGCGGTTTCACCCGCGTTTATCGTTACTGCGCCGCCCCCGTGGGTCGTAACGTGATGTTATATAGCCTATAGCCTTCCTCGATAAATAGGCTATCCAACACTAAAAGAATTTTTCAAATAGAACCAGTAGTAATCACGCAGAATAAACCAGGAGAAACATCGTTTGTACTATGTCTGTAATGGGTAATTATTTTGCTGCGATGTTATTTTAAAACTGCTATATCTCCTAAGATATTCATTGAAATCGAATGATGTAAAGGGCAATTTTGTTTTAAATTAAATACTTGTGATGAATAAATATAATATTTATTTGGATAAGGATTAATATCATGTTTATAAAAATACCTTCGCAAATAATGCATTATTTTAGAACAAATTTCGTTAGCATAAAAATGGTTATAGTGAGCCAACCTTAAAAGATAGACATATGCTGTCGCGGACTTTGTTTTTAGAACTTTTAAAGGGGAACAATTCTGTCATACATGATTTTTGCGAAACTTTAACTGTTTACGCAGCGCACGCAGCGGAAGCTCTCAAAAGGAAAAAATACTCTCCGATTTTGAAACATTCTTCATTGGTGCTCCGCTCCTATTGATCTTAGCGTGATGATATATAGCCTATAGCCTTCCTCGATAAATGGGCTATCTAACACTAAAAGAATTTTTCAAATCGGGCCAGTAGTTCCTGAGATTAGCGCGTTCAAGTAAACAAACAAACAAACAAACTCTTCAGCTTTATAATATTAGTATAGATAATGACATAATTATATCAGCAATATCTTACAGACAAACATTGGTCGAATTTCGAGCACTAGGCGACCGCTAGTATATTTAAAGAGATCAAACTAAGTCGACGGAGCACCGCTTCGCGGGGCTCCTCTTTTTGGGTGGGTTGAAGAAGGAACCTAACATAACCTAACACTTCCGAGACGGAATGCAGTGATTTGAGGCGTATAGGTGCTCGTTATGATATATTTTAGTAAGCATATTTTGCTGCGCAATTAGTATATTTGGTGGTCATTATATTTAATCCCTTAAAAAAAGGAGTGGCCGTATGTTTCTTACCTGTTCTTCTCATTACTTCTTCGCCCTTGCTTGCTTAGATCAATCTATTCGTGAATTAGAATAATTTTATTAATGTCATATCATGCTCACAAGTGGTTAAGCAAGCATTTATAATATGCTGCCAGGCTCTGTACTTTTAATTAATCTGACATCCACTTTTTTCTTGGCATATCTTGCAGTTTTAAGCAATCGATATTGTATAAGAATACATTAGCCATGGTAAACATTTGTATTAAGTACGCACAGTGTGACATCACCTTATATTTCTTCCATAGGAATAAATACAGCTCAAACACTTCACGAGTCTTCCAGCTGCAGTAAAGAGAGTAATAAAATCAGCTTCTAAAAACATCTGTTGTTTATAAAACTGAAAGAAAACATTTCTAGAAATTGTATCTTAGAGTAGTTCGCGATATAATAGAGCTTAAAAGGAAATAAATGCTCTTTGTTTTTATGTCTGAACAACAACAGAACGGAGCTTGTTCTTTGTGATTAATTCATAGAATTGAATTGTTCAGTATATATACAGCCTCACGCCAGATTCCTGGAGGGGTTGGCAGAGACTAATTATCGCTTGCTACGATTCTGCCATACCTTTGTTGCTTCACTCACTTTTGTAAAATTCTTTATGCATGGTCGTCTTTGATGTGGTCAGCGAGTATTCGAATATTTATGTATAAGAGAATATTTTACAAAGAATATGGACAAAACAACTCTGTTTTACTATTTTAGGAAATAATTTGCTGCGCTCTATGTAGAAAGTAGGTATTTGAAAGTATTATTTACACATGTCAATTTTAATTAATGTTTCATTAAAAGTAGAAATTGTCAGACTCGATGCGTTATGGACTGTTGTCTACCGCTGTGAGTCGTGAAGTCCCGGGTTCGAATCTCAGATCGGGTTACCAAAACATTATCGAGTTTTAGTCAAGACATAGGAATATCTTTGCTAAAATTCAGCATCATCATCATCATCGATCCAGAGTTTGGTGGTTTCGTGTTCGTGCCTCGGTAAGCACGTAAAGCTGTTGGTCCTGTATCTGATCTTTCTCCAGTCTTATCGGATTTTGTCCCATCAGGCTATGAGAGCCCGTGCATAAAGACCACGACCACTCTGCCAAGAGTGTGACGACAGAGAAGAAGAACCCTACCTATGTCCAGCAGTGGATGTCCACTGCTGGACATAGGTAGGGTTCTTCTTCTTTCGGCTGAGATGATGTGTTGTGGGTTTGATTCCCACACGTAAAAAACATTTGTGTGATCGGCAAATACATAGTTGTTCTGAGTTTGGGCGTTATTTGTTACCGTTGTTGTAATCTTTGTAAAGACACAGCGACACTGAAACTGTTTCTAGTGCGGAATTTATCTTTTTCACAGAAAGGAGAACAATCTGATAAGTAGTAATAAGACTGTTTTAGCCATCGTATCGCGCAATGTCTGCTTTTATGCGCCAGTGTGTACATACGTACAAGGGTCAGACTAATATGAGAGGGAATACTTTTAGTCTGTGATTTCCAACGTCTATTTACTATATAAGTAAAACCACTGCGCCAAAGAGGCAGTAAACAGCGCATTTGTGTAAATATAATTATTCCATTATTATTTATCCAGATATAAAACTAAATCAACCGCTAATGATCCAAACGCAAATAAAACGAGCAATTACAAAAAATTTACGTTTAAAATGAATATTAACTTTTATTACAATCAAAACGGAATGAAAGTAAATTCCGCATGAATGCCGGAGGGACGTGAAAACGAGAGACGAAATAAATGGTAATTAATTTTATGCTTCTGTAGGCCTGTGTCTACTTACATTTTGACATATGAATATCTCTTTTAAGGACGCGTTTACACTGCCTTTCTCGAAAGCTTCCATGCTAAATATATTATTATTCTTGAAATTTAACTACTTTAGACGGAACACGGTCTCTGACACCGAAACGTCGAGGAAAGTGTTAACTTAAATTTACATAGTTTTAATCATTTAAATAGCTTAAATAGGTAGTAGTAAAGTTTAGCAATAGTATTGTGAATGTTTTAAAATTATATAAAAATGGATTAAAACAAACAACGGGATAAAATCTGTATAAAGTAGATTAATTTGAATGTATAACATTAGGATAAATGTAAGAATATTATACATTATTATTTTCTTAAAATGACAGACATGTTCTGTGTTATTTAACCTATTGAGTGGCAGCGACACACCGGCGGCCAGACACAATAGGTTTTAAATTTTTCCTGGCATTTTAAACCATTGACAGGTTAACGGACACCACGTTCACTTAGAATCAGAACAATTATTTGTGGATCACAATAACAATTGTTTCGTGTGAGATTTAAACCCACAATATTTAGCGCGACGGCAGCGATAAGGTTACCGCTTACCCGCTGCGCCTTCCGGGCAGTCATTTACAGTCTAATGTCTTATCCCCGAAATCCCTACTGGGATAAAACAGGTAAATAGATATGTTTGAGTTCCTACGTAGAGCGACCTTACTGCCGTCTACTGGGCACAGTTCAGGAGTGCTACTAGTAATAGTCTACTGAGAATTTCTAGAAAGTAAAAACCTATAAAACTTTGTTGGACCAGTTCTTCTTTCTTCTTTTTCGTGTGGTCATGGTCAACCTGTTGTCAAGAGTTGTTCAAGCCGCCCGTAGGCCTCTGACATGGTTTAACGACTGCTGTCAATTTGACAACAACCGAGACCGACTTTTTACGTGCCCTCCGAAGCACGGGGACGCTCAGATGAAATACCACTAAGCGGTCACCCATCTATAGACTGACCGCAGTGAGTGCCACTGGATATGACCATGGACCAGTGTATTGAATTAGAGGCTTCACGCACAACAGTCTCTATTTAACTTTTGATCACCTATAGTTTAGGGATTCACGTAGTAGGGAAGTCTACAGCTGGCTACCAGGCACAGTTTTTGACAACTAAAATTCTGGGTAATTTTGGTACGTATATATGTATATAGGTATAGTTGTTCAGTCGAAGGATATTCGAATACAATTGTGCACAGTACCTACTTATATGGTTTTTAAAGATACAGCGTGCGTTCTTATGTATCTTGTTGTCAACACATTCTAATATGCAGGCATTTAGTGCCGGAGGCCCAATCACCCCTTTCCTCTTTCCCGCTCCTTCTGCTTCCCACTTCCTTTCCTAAAGGGTCGGCAACGCGCAAGTGATGCCTCTGGTGTTCACCATCCTCTGGTGTTCCATCACACACAAGGAAGTGGGAAGGAGAAGGAGCGGGAAGGGGTAGAGGGTGATTGGGCCTCCGGCTCACTCACCAAACGAAACACAGCAGTAGGAGTACTGCTATTTCACGTCGATATTCTGTGAGAGGGTAGTCCTTTCCCGGTCGAGCCGGCCCATTCATACTGAAATCAGCGAGGCTCTACTACTCCTCATCTTTATCGTTTTCATCCTAATGTGTAGTATCCCTAAGCTGCGTGTAGCGAATTCGTCCGAAAGTTTGTTTAATAAGGCCTCGTCAGACACGCGCTGTCATCAGCAAGCCACAGTAAACCACTCGTTAGCCCGGATGTGTGTGCACCGCCTCACATGTATACTTATGTGCTCACCGTGGCTCGGTTAATTTAATAAAACGGTACGCTACCTATTCGGCGATCATCTCTGCGATTCAGTTTCGAGTGAATACGTCGGTTTTATTATTAATGTTCAAAGTATTCGGCTGATGCTGTCAATGTTCTGTGAAACAAATCAGTTATAGAAAATACATGAAGCTTGACTTTTTTGTATAATTTATTATTGGTATTAAGGGTAATCAGCTATCGCTGCCACGGTCTCCTGTTAGGCTATCGCATAGTGTGAGACCGTTGGACTGCAATGCAAAGGCTTCAAGTTCGATCTCAAGGCACGCACCGCTGATTATTGGAGGTAACGTCCGTATTTAAAAAGAGTAAGGGATTAGAGATGGTCGGTTTATGAGCCTCAGGATCTTACCGGGTGAAACGCAGTTTAAGAGTTACTACTACTACGCCCGCTTCGTGTAAGTGGGTGGTAGTTCTTCAGGCGAATCACTGCAACAAACTACACTTGGAGTGAGAAGTGTATGACAACCACGTAGGCTATGTTTTAGGTAGCGCGTAAAATAGGCGACTTTATTGTCATCTACCTGACACAGTTACAAACTCTGAGCTGGTACTAAGAATTTCTCACCAGAAAAATCTAATAAGACTGTATATTTACATTATTAATTTTAAAACGAATTAATCTAATATATATTTACAAACGTATTAAAAAAGGTAACATAATTACAAAAATACAAATAATTATACTACTAAATATTTACAAAAAAGGTTTAGGAATCGTATAATTCTTCAGCATCGCTGTCAACTGGTAACATGCCCAGAAGACTGGCTCATGATGAATCAGCATTGCCTTTCAACGTGGCAATGAAAGGCAATGCTGATTCTTTGGGTCAAAAAAGAGCAGCCTTCTGAACACGCGAAACGTCGATCAGGCGTTTTGCGATCTCCCTGTACAAAATACGAGCGCTCGGACCGCATGAACCTAGGGTTTCCACCCCAAATGGCCCAAAATTGAAATTTTCGACTATTTGCGCCGTTTGAGGCTGCAGCAGCAGCGCCGGTACATCCTGCATGCTCGGAAGATGTGATGGCGCAAGGGTGTCAACGCACGTTGCGTCCCACACCAAAGGCCTGCCCATCTTCCAAGACAACAATGACATTCTGTCCGGTCTCTTCCTATCGTCGCGTACCAAGCCATTGGTTTCAAGTACAGCTGGAACGCCAGCAGTGACAAGAGCACGACGTATTATGTCATTAAGATTAGCATGGCGAGAAATTCGACCAGCGCCTCTGCTGCAAGAGAGTCCATGGTATCCGAGGCTATCGACAGCTTCTCCACAGTGTAAGTATAGGAAAAGTAAGATAAGTTATAAGACTGTCCAATCTAGGAATCGAACCCCAGAACTCACGCAGAACAGTCGCATTCACTACCGCTACTCTACTAAGGTAGTCATTGTCATCGTGCCAAATGTAACTACACCTCATTGTCAGCGAGCCAAAGAGCCGTGCCTTAGACTAATATATCTCTTCTGATGTCCGGTTATAAAATACGAAACTAATTGTTTGTCTTGTTGCCTCTTGTACATACGTTTGAATCTTGCTTTATTATAAGTTTCAGGGTACTTACCTGGTAAGCAGCATTCTTTAGGGTAAAAAGAGATAATTACCACTCGTCACTGCAATAAATTTCATCTATTTTACTTGGAAGCGTTCCTATCTAGCACAGCTCGTGTTAAGCAATCCTTTCTGCCACTTATATGTAGGCTCTGGAATGAATTATTTGCGGCGGTGTTTTATAAGCACTATGATATATCCTCTTTTGAACGTTGTTAAAAGAGTATTGCAATCACGGTAGGTAGCGGTTTGGCTGTGTGTATCCCTTCTTCTTCTTTTCGTGTGGTTAGTGGCCAACCTGTTGTCAAGAGTTGTTCAAACCCGGAGGCCTCTGACATGGCTTAAAGACTGCTGTCAATTTGACAACAACCGAGACCGACTTTTTACGTGCCATCCGAAGCACGGAGACGCTCAGATGAAATACTACTAAACGGTCACCCATCTATAGACTGACCGCACTCAACGTTGCTTAACCTCGCTAATTGTTTACCGATCAGTGAGTGCAACTGGCTATGAACGAGCGGTATTTTTTATTGCCCCTTATTATTTACGACATTAACCCATTTAATGCGGCGGACGCCGATCGGCGTCTTATTTTTTCATACTCAGATTCGGAGGACGCCGATCGGCGTCATATATAGTTGTTTTATATTTTACCCAAATTTAAAGATATTATATTAATAAAACAACAAATGTGTTTGGAATTTACTAATGAAATGCCTGATATGAGTAGTTTTTAGATATTTTGGTTCAAGAAATGTCGAGTTTTCTTACTCTGGTGCGGAAAACGCCAATCGGCGTCTTTTTCTCATCGTCTCAACTATTGATTTATAAAATGTCGTATTACCATAAGTAGTCTGTAATAAACATTAGTTATGTTTTGTTTATAATTATCAATGTACTGTTATATTCATTGTTCATCTTTATTCACAATTAATTGCACTTTTCAAACTGTAAAAAGCTTTTTAAAGCATGTGTATATACTTGTTTTTATTAATATACGACTATATGTGTATATTTTTCTAACTTCCTTTATTACAACACGAAACGACGAACTGTTTAAATTACATATCATGATTTTTTCAACTATAGTCAATGTTTGCCGCTAAATAGGTATAATAAATAATCATTGTTTGTCTTAGTCTGGGTGTTTCTATGTATAATATGTAGGTATTTACAAAAAAAAAATATATGTATGTTTATCCATTGTCTAACACCCATAGTACAAGCTCTGCTTAGTTTGGGCTAGATGGTGTTGTGTGTATGTGGTAGAATATATATAATATACATGTTTATGAAATGAAAACATAAAATGGTTTGCAACCTCAGATAATATGCGGAGTTATCAACTATATCAATTTTTATGCTTTAAAAAGGATGTTGATAAGATGAGAGAGCACAAAAGAAACATTTATCAAATAAAGACAAATTACTCACCATTTATATCCATACTCGAAAAAGGAAAACCGCAGATATTCCTTTTCTCAAATTTCTTTCAACAAATCTTTGCGAATCTTACATAAAAGTGTTATTGCAACAATTATGCATTACTGGAGATTTCTCATGGATTTGAAATTAATAAATTCAAATTCAAGATGCTGAAAACGCCGATTGGCGTCTTTTTTTTATTTCATCAAGTGCGGCTACCGCCGATCGGCGTTTACGTTAAATATAAGCCGATTCTGGCTAGTTAAAGCAAAATTTGTTGCCCATAGCTATGGGCCTTATCAGAAGGTTCAAGGTCAATCAGAGAGCGATGGAGAGAGTTATGCTTGGGGTTTCTCTGCGGGATGAATCAGAAATGTGGGGATCTGCAGGCAAACTAAAGTTGCCGACATAGCTCTCCGAATAGCCAAGCTGAAGTGGCAGTGGCTAGCGCACATAGCTCGCAGAACCGATGGCCGTTGGGACAGAAAGGTTCTGGAGTGGCGGCCATGCACCGGAAAACACAGCAGGTGTAGGCCCACACAAGGTGGACCGACGACCTGCTAAGGACCGATTGGATGGGGGTGGCCCAAGACCAGTCTGTGTGGAAAACCTTGCGGGAGGCCTATGTCCAGGAGTGGCTTTCCGTTAAGATGATGATGATATTTTTCATACCATAAGGATAGACGTATACAATTAAAAAGATCCACTTTTATCTCAAGTGTAAGTGTTTGTTAGGGAAACAGAAAAGGAATTAAGATATTATGTCCTATTCTGTTTCCCTGACAACGTATGTATATGCGATGTTTCCGGATAATCGGTCGAGTAGTTAAGGCGTGAAAGCAAAACACATAAACATACAAATAAACAAACTTACATTCTCATTTATAATATTAGTTAGGATTAGGAATAAGACGCACTTACTAATTTCTAAGTTTATTTGGATTTCGTTTTTGATTTGTCTTCTTGAAGATTTTGCTTCATCACAGCATACACTTTGCCTTTGTGTGCTACTTCGTTATTAATGTATCCATCTATAGTAAAAAGTGTTCTGACATACAATGAAGTATATGTAAACGGTATAAATGGCCAATTTGGAAACCTGAGAACTATATTTGTCCAATTGTTAGGGCCCTGAAACATATATTACTTATATTTACATTTGATTACATACAAATATATCTCTAGCTATATCCACGGAGAGGTAATAATAATATCAGCCCTGTATTAAACTGTACCACTGCTGGGCATGGGCTTCTTCTCAGTGTGAGAATGGTTAGATTAGACCAGAGGTTACCAGACTTTTTTTTTCATAGACCAATTTCAAAATTTAGCTGGTTCCGGTGGACCCCTTGAGGCTAAACAAGTTCATGCAACTGAAAATTTTTATCAAATCTCTACGGGCTGACCTATTTTAATTTTTTTAGAAATTCTCGGAGCTGAGCTTGCCGAACAGGTCGGTGAAGTCAAGCCAACATTTTAGTTCTTCACTATCGAAAGCAAATAAATTTTCGTGGATCCCCGCTTACGAATTGTGCACCCCCATTTTTTTGTCACGCCAACGTAGACCCCGTCGAGTCTCCCGTGGACCCCTAGGGGTCCACCTGGACCACTTTGGGAACTAATGGATTAGACCATAGTCCACCACGCTGGCCCAGTACGGGTTGGCGGACTTCACACATCTTCGAAAAAATTATGTAGAACTCTCAGATATGCCGGTTTCCTTACGATGTTTCCCTTCACGGTTAAAGCGAGAGATAATTAACTATTAAATACGCATATAACTTTCGAAAAGTTAGAGATCTAACTCAAGACCTCTGCGTGGCAGTCCAATGGTCACCCACTGGGCTATCGCTGCTTCAGGAGCGGCTACGGAATGGTAAACAGATTTGTAAAATATCTACACTTTTCCAACCGCCACGTAATAAGTAACAAGCCTATTGTCATCGATAGTTCCACATTCTTTATTGAGAATGTCTTGATAGAAACATACAATACAATTTTGCTTTTCCCGGGCTTCGAACCTGAGACATCGTGCACAATAATCGTATTGACTACCGTTGCGCTAGTCATCTTTCTAAATAAAAATGGCCCCAAGTAGGGAATAGGGAACGAGCCCATTGCCATCTATCGACAGATCTACACACGGTGCTCCTGTGACTTTCTTGACAGAAGCATCTAATAATACATTTTTTGGTCCGGGTATCGAACCTGAGACAGTCGCATTGACTACCGTCAACCGCCAGTGAGGCAGTCATCTTTCTAAATACTTATATTTTAACAAATTTTCTTACCGCAGGCATAGGACAAACATAGTTCTTGGGTAAGTTTTCTTTAAATATTTTTCCAAAATATGGATCCTTGTTGATTGCATCACATGTGCGCAACCCAAATTGCACCGGAGTCAGGACTTCACGGCCAGATATAACCTCATATAAAGTAAATTTAAACTGAAAATGAAATGTATAATATGCATGTTTAATTTTTATAAATCTTTTCTTTCTTTTTAATTCTTTGTTAAAAAGACATCTAGCGCATTAAGAATAATTCCTGTGACGCGAGGGCTTTATAAAAAACGGACACAAAGAACACCGACATTTGGAACAAGCATTGGTGGGGCACACGAGGCACACGAGGCACACAATTTTTTGTCACGTGTGGGATTCGAACCACTACGCTATCCGTGCAGCCAATAAATATAATATATTGTTACTATTTGTAGTATTAATTTATTCGAACTAAATGGAACGGGACTGGTGGGACCCATAAGACTAATGTCGATTGCTATTCAAACTCTCAGTATGTTTTGAAATATTCAAAGAAACGATTCTAGAAAATAACGTGTTTGAAAATTTGTGGGTCGATTATATTATATTACAGATAACGAGTCAGTTATGAGTATATTGAGGGGATTTTTAATATAAATACAATTTAAAATAAATTAGGTACAAATACAATAGAAGCTGATTTTCGAAATTTTATTCTTGTGTTTTGAGATTGAGCTATAGCTCAATCTCAAAACTTCCTCCTCTTTTTGAATCTGTTTAGAAAATTTCCTCCACTTTTTGAATATGTTTTTAGATTTGAAAAATCTCAATTAGTTTTTAAGATATTTGCAAAAAACGAAAACCCTTGTTTTTTTTTAGTTAATTTTTTATAACTTTTGCAATTTTTGCAAGCGGAAATTGAATTTTTTCAAAAATCATCTACATGCCATTCCGAATCGAATGACACCTAGTTCATATTTTTCCGAGGTTGCTGAAAAAAGTTGACCAGAACAGCACTTGTTGACTATACTAATAGGTGCTCGTTATGATATATTTTAGTACGCATATTTTGCTGCGTAATTAGTATTTTTGGTGGTCATTATATTTAATCCCATTTTTTACCTACCGTTAAATTATTTCCTAGAGGATACTTAAGGTCCTGGTACAGATTAAATACATATGGACTTCGACGACCTGCTCTTCTTAAAGTGTAAGTGTAATAGTTATAATATTTCTTGTTGAAGTAAGTAAGCTCTGTTTTCTCAAAAGTAACGTTGAACATCTGTAACAGATCCAATATTAAAATGAATTGTTTGGTGGCCACGTCTTTGCCGCACTAAGATTTAAAATAAAAACATTGAACGGTAATCAACGTCGTCATGACAGCTTTTTGAGTAAAAGGCAACTCCCGCACGCTTCATTCATTGTGTATCGCAGGGAAACTTACAAACATTAAAACAACGGACACTAAGAACACCGAGACTCGAAATAACCATTTGTGGATCACACGATATTTTTTGTCCAGCGTGGGGATCGAACTCACTCGACGCATTGGCAGTGGCGCGGCGACCACTTTATCCACGACGCTAGATGTGTAGTCTCTTACTCTTTCTCCAACTAATATTAATAGTAAGTAATAAAATAATAGACATAATATTAGGTTCATCTCTTTCGAAGTAATATGTTTCTGTTAAAAAAGACAATTCTCGCACTATCTTATCTTATCTTATGTGGGGGCCAGTCAGTTCAAACCGGCGACACTTCGACCCAGTGGGATCTTTTGTGTCGACACTCTCCCAATATCGACTGCCATAGATGTTCATGGCAGCCGGGACCAACGGCTTAACGTGCTTTCCGAGGCACGGAGCAGGCGATAATTGTTAATCAATACGTACATAATTTCGAAAAGTCATATAACTTACGAAAGTCAGAGGTGCGCGACGTGGGTTCGAACTCGAGACCCTCTGCATTGCAGTCTGTTGGTCTCCCCACTGAGCTATCGCTGCTCTTTTATTCTCGCACTAAGTATAATGCCTGTCGTGGGAGACTATACAAACGTTCAAACAACAAAGACCAACCGCAAATGAAATGAAATGAAAAATGAAAAAGTGTTTATTCACTGTTTAAAACATGTTACAATAATTTAATACTTCTGCCAAACTACACAGCAGATTGTTGGCAGATGCAGGTCCCAGATCCTTAAATTATTTATCTTACATAATTAACATCCATAATTACTATAATGATCACATACATATTACAAAGAATTCTCGGTACCTATCATGTTTGCACTTATAACATTTAGTAGAAATTTTTTTGTTTTATATTGGAACGACCGTTTTGAAACCGAAGTACTTTTAATGTCTGCGGGCAAACTATTAAATATAGTTGGAACTAAATATTTATTACATCTTTGCCCATAATAATTATTACAAGTGGGCACCTCAAACGTCTTACAATGTTTTGCACCCTCGAGGCCTTAGCTGTACATTCCTGATTTTTTACTTTTGGTGGCAGTAATGATCCAATGCTACTAATAGCGCTACCCTCTCATGCACCATATGTCTACTTACACTTTGACTCAGAGTAACTATTTTTATCTATTACATATTGTATAGAAATCTTAAGAATGAGACGCACAAAGCCATATAAAGCCAGGACGGATCGCTAGTATATGATTAACTATAGACTCACCAAGCCATATGCACACAAGTAAAACAGAATGATTATAATTTTCATCATATTTCAATGAAATGATTTCATACAGTAAAGGTTAAAGGCACTAAATCACGTATGTAGATAAGTTCTATCGAAGCGACTAATAATGATATGAATTAAACAGCATTCATGTGTGGTATAAATAAAAAATAAATAATAGTAATGTTTTTTTTGCTATTGTGAAACCGGATAGGATTTAGATGACATTATTATTCGTGATGATTACTAAATAATATAAATGCTACCTATAGATTAGGTAGTTGTTTCTGTATAAATAAATACATAATTGAAATTAAACTACTATATACGGACCCCGTGACCATGGCTGCTGAAAAGCAACCGAAACGTCGGGGAAAGTGTAAACACAAATATAAATAGTATAATAGTATTGTAATAGTTTTAATAGTTTCAATAATTTAATTAGCTTAAAAATTAGTAAAGTTTAATAGTAATAGTAGTGTAACAGTTTTCAAAATTTTGTAATAAAGTGTCAAATAAACAACGCGATAAAATCCGTATATAGTAGTTTAATTTCAATGAATAACATTCGCGTAAACAGAAGACAACATTAAATACATAATTGTCAACAATTATTAATGATTTTACAATGAGCATTATCTATAGCTATACTGATATCCTTACTAATATTATAAATGCGAATGTGAGTTTATTTGTTTGTTAGGTTTTTACGCCTTAATTACTCGATACATTATGAGTAGTAGAGCCTCGATGATTTCAGGATGAATGGGCAGGCTCGACCGGGGAAGGACTACCCTCACAGAATATCAACGTGAAATAGCATTATTCCTACTGTTGTGTTTCGTTCGGTAAGTGAGAGTGCCGGAGGCCCAATCACCCTCTTTCCCTCTTCCCGCTCCTTCTCCTTCCCACTTCCTTTCCTAAAGGGTCGGCAACGCGCAAGTGATGCCTCTGGTGTTGCAGGCGTCCATAGGCTACGGTGAGCACTTACCATCAGGTGGGCCGTATGCTTGTTTGCCACCTTCGACGGAAAAAAAAACATCATCATGAAATTTCGCATACATGTTGTCTGGGATATAGAATAAGACATAGGATGCCTTCCAGCCAGAAAAAGAGTACTGTTACTAATATTTTTTTTACGTGTGGGAATGCATTGACTCTTACTACTCCGCGGGGACGGGCGGAGGGGTTATGTCGAACTCATTGGGGTAAAAAAAAGATGGTAATGATGATAGTGGACCTTCCGGTAATACCGACTAAACTTACCACGGTGTTCCTCGACAAAACCGTAATCGACGGGACCGCGCGAATCACTTTCACATGCGGTTGCGACCCCGCTGAGGTTTCGGTCCGACGGCGACGTATAAAACGGCAGACCACTACACAAAGAGATCTTTAGGTACTACTTACTTTTAAAAAGCCCTATTGTCTCACTCCTTGAGGAGAGACGGACACGACACAGAGGCGTGCGTGGGAACACGCATGACGCCTCTCGGACCTGGTGCTGATCGGGTGACGGGCTGGCCCACGAAGCCAGCCCAGGTCAAATCCCAGGGTGGCTGGAGGTCATCTCGCGCCTTTCGGCGCCCGGCTCTGCGGTTGGAGATAGGGTTTAAACGCTCCCTCTTCCGCTCCGCCATCTCCTTGGTGGGAATGAGTTCCTCACAGGAGGCGATGGTGTTCCACGACCTCTCACTCAGAACCATGAACAACAATAGCGTAACAATATAACAACAAAAAAAAATTGTATTTTGAAAAGAAGTACAGTACTAGGAACAGAGTTAGGTACAAAGTTATATTATTTAATTTTATTCAGTTTCATAATAATGGTCGATTTAAAAAAATGTGTAATCCATTTGGTAGGTAGTATATCCAGAAGTACCTAACATAGGCTATATAACATTACACCACGAGCCACGTGAGTGGCGTACTAATCATAAATATGGGTGAAACCGCGGCGGACAGCTAGTAGTAGTAGCTAGTAGTAGCATAAAACCGCCATCACATAGACACTACCTGAAAATTTAGCTTGGGATTTCATTTCAAATTTAAACCACTTAAAGAATCAGCTTTGCCATTCAACGAGGCAATGCTGCCAGTCTTCTGGGCACTATCCCAGTCGACAGTGATGCAGAGGTATTTTACAACACTGCCTAAATCTGCCATTTTATTTTCATATTCATTGTCATTTATTTTGTGCCATTCCTTTTTATTTTGTTTTACATATAACTAGTTAGGTTTGTTAATATTAGTTAAGTTGTATATTATGATACATGTTCCCGCGGTTTCACACGCGTTTATCGTTACAGCGCCGCCCCCGTGCGTTGTAGCGTGATGTTATCTAGCCAGCCTTCCTTTATAAATAGGCTATCCAACACTAAAATATTTTTTTAAATCGAACCAGTATTTCCTGAGATTAGCACGTCCAAACAAACAAACAAACTCTTCAGCTTGTTACGAGTGCAGAAAGCCTCGTAAGCTAAATAACGTTCCCACGAGAACCGCGGGACTGGAGGAGACGTGACACCCCGTTTACGTCATATTAATGTAAAGTTCAGGAAGTCTTAAGCCTAACTTTGGCGGGACCACTCTTGTGTTAAAAGTTCATATTCTGTAAAGTGAACGTTTCGTGGACATTTTACGTAAACATTTTTATGAACATTTCGTCAGAATTTTATGTAATCAAAATTTTTACATTTTCAATATACTTTTTACATACATACATACATACATAGATTCACGCCTGTTTCCCAGAGGGGTAGGCAGAGACTACGGATTTCCATTTGCTACGATCCTGACACACTTCTCTGGCTTCATTCACTTTCATCACATTCCTCATACACGCCCGTCGGTTCAAGGAGCTCTTAACCTGGCCTTTGTCCAGGACGCCTCCGATCTGGTCGAGAAACGTTCGCCTAGGTTTTCCTCTTGCGACTGTTCCATTCACACTAGCCTTATAAACTTTCTTAGTCAGTCTTTCCTCGTCCATTCTTTCTACATGTCCAAACCAGCTTAACATACCCTTTTCTATACTTGTAACTATATCCACTTTCATGCCGCATCTCTCTCTAATCACACTATTTCTTATTCTATCTTTCAGAGTCACACCACATATGCTTCTCAACGCTCTCATTTCTACAGCATTTATTCTGCTCTCATGCTTCTTTTGCCATACCCAACTTTCACTTCCATACATAAGTGTGGGCACTAATAGTCCTCTATGAACAGCCAAACGTGCCTTTTCGGATACATTTCGACTGTTCATAAAAGTGCGTAGGGCTCCATTCACTTTGTTGCCAGCAATCGTTCTCCTTTCAATATCTCCGTCATGTTTACCATCCCTTGTAAACAAAGTACCCAAATATACAAACTCTTTCACTTGCTCCACTTTTTCTCCATCAATCATAATATTACACATCGTCACGCACTCTTCCTTTTCAAATACCATTACTTTCGTCTTGCTTACATTTATTTTCATTCCTTTACTCTCAAAAGCACCATGCATAATAGTTACCATCGCCTGCAACTCTTCCGCCGATGACGCAAGTATTACTTGGTCATCGGCATAAAGAAGACATTTGACAAGTAACTCATTCATTCTTAATCCCCATTCTCAATCTTTTAAATCTTTCAAACAATTGTCCATGTATAGGTTAAACAGCCAAGGTGACGCTACACATCCTTGTCTAACACCTTTATCGATGCTAAACCACTCTGTGTAGGTCCCATTTATCCTAACACAAGCTCTGGAATCATCATAAAGAGATTTCAGAGCTCGCGTGAGGTTGCTATCCACTCCATACATGGACAATGCCGACCAAAGTTCATTCCTCACCAATTTATCATAAGCCTTTTCCAGATCCACGAATGCGCAATAGACCTTTTGACCTTTGGCCAAAACTTTTTCGGCTATGCTCCGTAAGGAAAAGACCTGACCCGTACATCCCATACCCTTTCGAAATCCCGTTTGTGCATCCCATATTTTCTTGTCGGTTACTTTCACAATCCTTTCAATTAACACTTTTGCATACAATTTACCGACGACGCTGAGCAAGCTAATGCCTCTATAGCTTTTGCACTCTTGCTGTGAGCCTTTTCCCTTGTATAAAGGTACTATGACGGCTTTGCACTAATCACTTGGTACACGGCCGGTATTCCAGCACAAGTTAAAAAGGCGGCACAACTGAGTTGCTATAAGACCCTGTCCAGCTGTCAGCATTTCGACTGTAATCTTATCATACCCACCAGCCTTTCCTAATTTCATGCTTTTCAATGCTTTCATTATTTCATCCATACTAATAGGGCTTTCATCACTGCTATCATTATCATTCATTTCGAAACTTTGCCCTTGCCATTCCTCTCTTTCAAATAAACTCAAAATATTCCTTCCATCTCTTCAGTACGCTCTTTTCTTCATTCTGTAAACTTCCATTCTTATCTCTGATTGATTTCAGCTCTGTGGTTACGGTTTTGCCTCGAACCGACCGAATGGATTTCCAGAAGAACTTTGCGTTGGTCCGGAAATCTTCAGATAATCTTCTATCAAACTCTTCTTTCAATTCCTCTTTTTTCCTTTTAATTACATCTTTCACTACCTTATTCATTCTTATTACTTTTTATTACTATAAATACTAGTTTAATTGCTTCCCGATAGCGCCCAACGTAATTGGCGCAGTCGTGGTTAGCTCGGGACTTAAAAGTGTAGTCGTGTGTGACCTCGAATCGGACACCATCGAATTTCACCCTGAGCTAAGAACCTACCGGAGGCGTATCGAGGAGCAGCCGCTGACCTACTATCGGTTAGAGCAGAGTTCGAGACATCCAAAAATTGATGAGTCGAAATTCTCCGGCAATGGTATTCAAGTAAGTGCATTAATCCTTTTTATTAGTTGCTATAATCATTTTTAATAAGCAGTGATACTATAACTTTCACCATTTTTCACCCAAAGGGGTCTAGAGATTCGTCCCCTTCAAGGGATTCAAGGCGAACGCAATTACGAGCAGCGTTAAACGACGCTCGACGTAACTTAGATTTAAACATGGACGGCAGTACAGCAAGCTCGTCTGCCTCCACCGTCGGCACAAGCCAATTCAATAAAATTGATCAAATTTGTAGATCATTAAAATTAGTTCCACAATTCGATGGCAACCCACATGTCCTTACAAGATTCTTAAAATTATGTGATGAACTCGTTGCCACATTTGTTAGCCCAACAACAGGCAATGAACTTATTAATCTTTCTCTAATTAATGGAATTTTGAACAAAATTACTGGTAGCGCGGCACGCACATTGGCCACTAACGGCATACCAAGTGATTGGAATGGCATAAGGTCTACTTTAGTGAACAGCTTTTCAGATCACAGAGACGTGGCTTCGTTATATACTGATTTATCTTTGCTAACGCAGGGAAGTGACACACTACAGATATTCTACGAAAGAGTCCAAAATTTACTGTGTACCATAATGACATATGTCGAATTGCACAAAACTATAAGCACTACTATAGAGGCCAAAAGAACATTGTATAAAAACTGGCTCTACAGACTTATTTAAAAGGTTTATCAGAACCATTGGGTTCTAGAATAAGGTGTATGAGACCTGAAACCCTTGAAAAAGCCCTTGAGTACGCTCAAGAAGAAGCAAATGTAATATATCTTCAAAATAAAAATCGATACCTACCTATTAAAAAGAATTTTCAGAACTTTAATGATCATTCCTCATTCTTCTCGTTCAAATCAGAATTCTAATACATACGTACCACCGAACACTGTACAAACCTTACAAACATATTCGAAACCGCAGATTCAATCACCTCACCACACATCGCAATACAGACAACACTACATACGGCCTTCAAGAACACAACAAATGTTTAAGGATCCCCCCGCTAACGTGTCAGTCGGATTTAAAATTCCACCACAGCAAAAATCCCATAATAATTACCCGAGACCTATGAGTGGTATAAGCCACCCGGTCGCTCGTACTTTACCGCCTACTCATTTAAACGGACGACGCGAAAATTATGTACCGAACAAGAACGTACCGATAGTTAAAGAACTGAATATTAACGAATCTTATAATGATAATTACTACAATGATAACGGTCAAACGCCGATAACAATTTCAGATGTAACGTATTGTGACGATCCTGATAATACCATCATGGAACCTAATTTTGGCCTTGAAAATTTGGACGTTTCGGATGACCCAAATTTTTGCCCAGATTTGAAGAATACTGCCCCCGAATATAATTAAATTTACAGAGTAAACATCATTTACCATACATCCAAATTAATAATCCACCCTTAAAACTTCTGATTGACACGGGTGCAAATGAGTCATTTCTTAGCCCGGAAGCAAATGAAAAATTTTACGTACATACCTCACTGGATTATGTTCCATTTTTAGTTACGAATACACATATTACTACGCAGAACTACTATTCCATTACCATACCTTGCTTTACGGAATTTAACGACAGTACTCCAATGAAATTATACATATATAAATTTCATAATTTTTTCGACAGTCTTATAGGTTGTAATCAGTTAAAAAAATGGAATGCTAAAATTTACCATGCTGCTCACTTATTAGAGATTAAATTGGCTAGAATACCTATTATGTTATACCAACCCGAAAGTTCGAAATGTAATGAAATAACTATTTCTGCCCATACAGCTCAATTTATTACTGTTCCAATTAATATAAGTCATGGTGATATTTACGTAGAAGAACAATCGATTTCCGATTGTTTTATTAGTGAATGTCTGTCCACAGCCAAAAATTATCATACTATTGTCCAAATTTCAAACCCTAGGGATAACGATGTTATTATTCCCATTCTCAGTCCGATACGCGCACAGATGTACAACGAGCAAACGATGCCAGTGAAACATTATACCACTAGTACGGACGATAACAGGATTCATAAGGTCTTATCTAATTTGCGCACAGAGCATTTAAACGCAGAGGAGTCACTCAATTTACATACACTTTGCAAAGAATATCACGACGTATTTTACCTTGAAAATGAGCCGTTAACTTTCACAAACGACGTCACACATCGTATACATACAAGTGACGATATACCTGTATATAGTAGAAGTTATCGGTATCCGTATATACATAGATCAGAGGTACAAAATCAAATAAAAACTATGCTTGATCAGGGAATTATTCGCCCTTCATCGTCTCCATGGAACGCTCCAGTGTGGATCGTACCTAAAAAGTGTGATCGCATCTGGTAAGACGAAGTGGCGTGTAGTCATTGACTTCCGACAACTGAATGCGAAAACAATCGACGACAAGTACCCGATCCCGAACATTAGTGACATATTGGATAAACTGGGTAGATGCTTATATTTTACGACCTTGGACTTAAAATCCGGATTTTACCAAGTGGAATTAAACCCGGGTGATATTTCTAAAACGGCTTTTAGTGTAGAGAAAGGGCATTACGAATTTCTAAGAATGCCCATGGGCTTAAAAAATGCTCCATCCACGTTTCAGCGTGTGATGGACAATGTCCTCCGGGGATTACCTAACTGTATTACATATGTTGATGATATATGTATTATGTTACTCTACTAGTTTATAGGAGCATATAGTTAATTTGCGCGCCATTTTTGAACGACTCAGAAATTCCAACCTAAAAATTCAAATGGACAAGTCGGAATTTTTCAAACATGAGACACCATATCTAGGCATTAAACCCAACCCGGATAAAATATCGGCAATCCTAAATTATCCACTTCCGAAAACTCCTAAACAGATTAAATCATTTTTAGGTCTTCTAGGTTACTACCGCCGTTTTATACCAGATTTTGCACATGTCACCAAGCCCTTTACTTGTTGCCTAAAAAAAGGTGCGAAAATTAGTCTAACTTCCGAATACATAAATTGTTTTAACCATTGCAGAACTCTACTAACGAACGACCCTATTTTAATATACCCAGATTTCAGTAAGGAGTTTGTCATAACTACGGACGCATCTAATGTAGCAATAGGCGCTATACTGTCGCAAGGCCCTAAAGGCGCTGACAAGCCCATAGCCTACGCATCAAGAATCCTAAACGACAGCGAGATTAATTATAGTACGCATGAAAAAGAGCTTCTCGCGATAGTATGGGCTACCAAATATTTCAGGCCATACATATTCGGTAGAAAAATCAAAATTATTACAGATCATAAACCATTAATGTGGCTTATGAATCTCAAAGAGCCCGGGTCGCGTCTTACAAGATGGAAACTCAAATTAGCAGAATACGATTATACTATTATTCATAAAAAAGGTAAGTCCAATACTAACGCAGACGCTCTGTCACGCATAGAACTAAATTACAATGAAAACATGTCGTTATTCGTTAATCAGTCCGCTCAGTCAGATTCATCAACTATAACCGCCCCAGGTAGCCCAGTATATTCCTCATCATCTACTCTTACCGCTCATTCAGATTGCAATATCGAATCCCAAAACGCGCAAGAAAACCCAGACCCTCCGTCTGCAGAAACCATTCACAGTAGCCATGAAAACCCGATCCTAGAGATACCTATAACAGAAGAACCTTTGAATAAATTTAAAAGACAACTAATTTTAAACATAAAAAATAGTAATATAAGCAATAAACCGCATATAACAGAACTCTTTACGTCTTACCAAAGAATTTCGGTGGATATACATGAGGATAACCTTGAATTGAACCTTATTAACTCTCTAAAAACTCATATTAAAGATTTCAAAACTCTGACAGCGATTTTGGTCAAACCAACAGAAAAGATGTTATCTATAATTCCTATTTTACAAAAAAGTTTTATAAACGGCTCCATAAAACTAATTTTGGTAAAAACTAATGATATTAGCGATCAACCTACTCAGAATCAGATAATTAAAAACTATCACGACGGAAAAACAAATCACCGCGGGATTAATGAAACTTATTTATCGTTATCGCAGCGTTATTTCTGGCCCAAGATGAAAGCCGATATCACAAAATTTATAAATGAGTGCCGTACATGTAGTCAAGCAAAATACGATCGTAATCCCGTGCGCCCACAATTTAAAGTCGTACCCCTACCAATCAAACCGCTTGAATTAGCACACGCAGATGTACTAACGATTGAGCACGATAAGTATTTAACAATAGTAGATTCTTTTTCCAAATACGCACAACCTTATTTCCTACCAGATTGCACTGCCCCTAGTATAGTAAAAGCTCTATTAAACTATAGTTCACATCATGGTTTTCCCTTAAATTTGACAACAGATCAGGGCACAGAATTCAGTAACCAAGTCGTAACAGAATTCCTACGATTACATAAAATACAGCACCACATGACCAGTGCATAGGCACCGAACGAGAACGGCATTGTAGAACGTTTCCATAATACTCTACTAGAACATTTACGGCTATTAAAACTACAGCATATGCACGATCCAGTACGCACTCTAATACAATATGCCTTAATAGGTTATAATAGCTCTATACACAGTCTAACTAAATGTAGACCATTTGATTTGATATCCGGCCATTTTGACCCTCGCGAACCCATAGACTTAAATATGACGGACCGATATCTTCAAAGTTATATTCAAGAACATCGTAGTAAAATGGACACAGTTTATAAAATTATTCATGACTCTGCAATGTCTCAACGTGAAGCAATAATGACGCGTCGTAACGCTAGTAGGGAAGAGGTTTTAGATTGCGAAACGAATCAGAAAATATTTGTGACAAACCCCGCAGCCGATAGACAAAAATTAGCACCCCGTTTTATTCATGATCGCGTAGTTACTAATTTACCTATACACGTTTACACCGCAAAGAGCCGCGGCCCAGTAGCAAAATCACGATTAAAAAGACCTACCAAAAATTAAAAACCGAATGTATATCTATTGTTACAGGTACTTTTTAATACTCCACGGCATTCTGGTTAATGCTCAAGACATACAACTTGATAGCCTAGATAATGGACCCGGCATATTACCATTTAATCTTGGACCTACAAAAATTATTTCCCATTTTCATACGTTTTTACAAGAAATTGACCTTGACAGAATTGAGTCACATGTGAATACTATCAAGTCTACACTCACCGACACTACATATAAATTATCCAAAGTTGAACACACTCTATTCAATCATCAGATTAAACACCTTTTTGATAAATTAAATAAAATTTTAGTGCAGCTAGACACATTTAGACCAACCAGATTTAAAAGAGGTTTGCTTGACCCATTAGGCACAATTATTAAAAGTATTACAGGGAATTTGGATAACGATGACGCCTTGAAATTCGAAAATGCCTTGCAAATTTTGAATAAAAATGATCAAAGTTTATCGCAGACATTTAATAATCATATAACCTTGTACAAAGAAATGACCATTCAGCAGAACCGTGCTCTATGGTATATTTACACACAAAATAATCATAAAGACTTAACCCTTCATCTTCTGCATGTGACATAATTTACCAACTTTAGGTACACTTGGCAATGTTAAGCAGCAATATTCTCGAGTAGACGCCTGACACGTGTCAATCTGTCCAAGTCATAGCTAAGACTGTATCGTGTCATTTCTGCAAGGTATTTACCACAGCACGTGTGAAAGCTTCAAGTGTTTCTTGCGTTGAAAATGTTTACTTTAAAGTGGTCATATGTTTAAGACTTTGACTTTCTAATCTGATTGACTTTCGTAATTACACAGAAAATTATGCTTTTAACTATACTACATAGCTATATGTTTTAGGTACTAAAGGATAGTATCATCTAATGGGAACATTCCAGACAGCCTCGCTTATTTCAGAATGAATGGGCCGGCTCGACCGGGGAAGTGACGTGAAATAGTCGTGTTCCTACTGTTATGTTTCGTTGGGTGAGTGAGAGTGCCGGAGGCCCAATCAGCCTCCTTCCCCCTTCCCGCTCCTTCTTCCCACTTCCTTTTTTCCTAAAGAGTTGGCAACGCGCAAGTGATGCCTCTGGTATTGTACGCGTCTATAGGCTACGGTCACCACTTACGATCAGGTGGGCCGTATGCTTGTGGCAAACAAGGTTACGGCCTCAGTAGAATAAAAAAGACAAAAAAAAACTGTGTTATTGCTGAAAAAATTTTTACAGCAAAACTGCGATTACGCACTTGATAACTGAACTTTATAATATCAGCCCCGTATTAAACGGGCCTCTTCTTAGTGTGAGAAGGGTTAGGCCATAGTCCACTACGCTGACCTAGTGCGGGTTGGGAGGCTTCACATATCTTCGAGAACATTATGGAGAACTCTCAGACATGCAGGTTTCCTCATGATATTTTCCTTCACCGTTAAAGCAAGCGATAATTAACTATTTAATACGCATATAACTTCGAAAAGTCAGAGATGCGCGCCTTGGGATCGAACTCGAGACCTCTGTGTGGCAGTCCAACGGTTTCCCACTAGGCTATCGCTGCTTCAAATTAAACTTTAGTCTACAAAAACACATACGCAAATGCCACGGTTTATGCTAAAAAGAAATGTATATTTTCATAATGTCCTCCAGACCGAATTTCGGCCACGGTGGCTAGCCATCTACGCAGGAGATATTATAGTGCACAAGTGTGTGCGCAAACACAAGTGCACTCTCTGTTCCCTAACTCTTATGATCCGATGGAACGGTAATCCGACACAACCGGAAAGACATCGGGCGCAGGACCAAAGGCTTTACGTGCTTTCCGAGGCACGGGGGTGTCTACCACCGCCAACTTTCTAACTCCTGGCTGCTATTGAGATTTTTTAACAGAAAAACCCAATAACTTTTTGTTGGCCCGACTCGGGATTCGAACCCGAGACTTCACGCACAGCAGTCTCATTCACTACCGCTGCTTTCATAATATTTATATAAAACATGAGTATATATTTCAGTATCTACAAACTCTTTATTACCACAAAATAGGTAAAACCATCAATCAGTACCTAAAGAAAGAGCCCCATAAACTTCCTCTTTGGTAGTACCACAACCAAAATTCGGCAAATCATTAACCACAACAACATTTTACTGTTCGCTTAATGATAAAGTTGTAGCTGAGATCCTCCTTACGTGACTGGCGAGGGGGAAACGTCCCTCAAATGTCACGCAAACACGCGTCACGTGAGAGGCACTCAGTCACAAAGCACTGTCATTGAATAATGGCGTCGTACCCGAAATACAATCAGCTAATTTTCTCAATGGTGTTGAACAGATTTGTAGGAGTTAATATACATACTTCAACAGATGGATCGTGTGTTTGTTTTCATGTCATACTTGGTCTTAAGGCTATATCCCTGAAGTAGAGCAGAGTTATATTACAACCATAAATTGTTAGCGATATTTTTTTAATTAGGGTCGTGCCTATTGCTGTCTGCTATAAATAGTATCATACTTCGTGCTGCTATAGACAATTTTATTTGTAGCAAAAATCCCAATAATGCTTTAGAAGGGTATTGAGCATGAGATCTCATGCGGATCCACCTATCCTCAAATGTAAGAAATCTGGCATTGTTGAATCTTCTTGGCCAATTGGAATTGTCAGATATAATAAATTTAAAATACCTTGCGTACCTACGTCATAAACATCTTTAACACGAAATATAAATTGCCTACATACTCTCTGATTTACATTCTTAAGCTGGTGTATATACTTATATATCAATCTTTAAAAAGAGTTTTTTGGAGGAACCTAACTCAGTTTTTGTAGGAGTTTGTGAAGATATTTTGTTACTCGATCACACGTAAACCGCACGGCTTCTTAACAAAACTTGACACACAAATAGACCATACTAATATTGTATATAATGTAATACAGTATGATATATAAATATTTTTTTTGAAGACTTCTCTCGCACTTGCATTTTGTAGTACTTGTGTCGCTGGGGGTCTATACAAACATTCAAACAACGGACACAAAGAACACGTACTTAAACGAATTTGTATTATACTTTTTATCCCGATATGCTTTTTCGTTGAATTCACGCGAGCAAAATCGCGGGCTATAGCAAATAATTTAATCAATATAAGCCAATTGAATTTAATACATGTTGTATTAAATTCAATATATTTTCAATCTGCCATTGAGTATTTTAAATGAAATAAACTAGCTTTCGTTATTTCAACAGAAAACAGTTTCTCGATACAATATTTATTTAAAAAATAAATAAATTCTTTTACACTACGAAACTTGGACGTCGAACCAATTGTATTGGTATTAAAGTTTGATCAAACTTCGAATTTCGTTTAAGCAAGAAAATTGCCTCCTTAAAACTAAAACTGGATTTCACTCGCAACCCTCCAATGATCGAGGTTGAAATAACGCGTGTACTCAAACTACTTGTGTTCGTAAGGGACTGGCATCAGTCATCGGAGGGTTACAGGGTTGCCACAACAAAGTTCTGAAGAGTTACGCTTGAATAATTTACATACATAAACGTATCCTTTATGTAACTTCTGGGATTTCATGTTAGTTCGACTTATTTATGTTCCAGTTTGCGTATTCTTGTTAACGTTTATAAGAAATCTTACACTTTATGGTGGCAGGTTGTGAATGGCTTTATTTTCAAGAAATAAGCTATTTTTCTTCTTCTTTCTTTTCGTGTGGTTAGTGGCCAACCTGTTGTCAAGAGTTGTTCAAGCCGCCCGTAAGCCATGGTTTAAAGACTGCTGTCAATTTGACAAAAACCGAGACCGACTTTTTACGTGTCCTCCGAAGCACGGAGACGCTCAGATGAAATACCACTAAGCGGTCACCTATCTATAGACTGACCGCACCCAACGTTGCTTGACCTCGCTAATCGTTTACCGATCAGTGAGTGCAACTGGCTATGAGCGCCTCAAGAAATAAGCTACAATTGGATCATTATTTCTTTTTTTTACAAATAAGAAATCCTGTGTCGCTGGGTACTTACAAATATTCAAACAACGAACACTTAGATTTGGAACCAACATTTGCAGATTGCACAAATGTTCGTTGGGCGCTAGTCTGATACAATCTGAGCGCCCCTACTTTGAACAGAGAGCTTGCAAAATGCCTGATCGATGCTACGCGAAATTAGATAGCTGGTCTTTCCTTGGCGCAAAGAATTAGCATTTTCATTCAAGGTGGTATTGCTGCCATCTTCTGGGCTTACCAGTTGAGAGCAAAATCTGACGAATTCTGCGACGCCTAAACCAGTTTTGTATATATTTAGTATTGTAAAATATCTTAACTCATAGTTTTTGTTTGTTATTAACTCAAAGTCAAAAATTATTTATTTACTTAGGTCACAAATTAACACTTATGAACGTCAAAAGGGTTAGTGAGTTTGTTACATTTACTGAATTTACATGTATGTTAGTTGCAAGGTTCAGGCAAAAGGTTGAGCCTATGAGAAGATACCTGCAAGAAACTCAAGGCCACTCTTTTAAATCACCATCAAATTATAATTTCAGTATTTTACAACTTAATTAAGTTTTGTACCCCTTGACCCCACTGCCAAGGGGCATAGGTACGATGCATCAGATCCATGTACTAATTATACAATTATATAAGCATCTTATCTGCTTCCGTTTGGGACGGATACTGATTATATAGTCCTTTTTGCGGTACAATTATGAAAATAATCCTTACTGATATTATAAATGCAATATTATGTCGGCCTCGATGGCTTAGTGGTTAGTGTAACCGACTGCTACGCCTGAGGTCGCGGGTTCGATTCCCACACAAGTCAAACATTAGTTTGTTTGAACATAGATGTTTGTCTTGGTCTGGGTGTTTCTATGTATAATATGTATCTATTTACAAAAAAAAAGTATATACGTATGTTTATCCATTGTCTCGTACCCATAGTACAAGCTCTGCTTAGTTTGGGCTAGATGGTGTTGTGTGTATGTGGTAGAATATTATTATTATTTGTTTCTCTTACACGGGTATATGCCTAATACCCTTTGGGAGGCTTACACGGAAACATGGGTCCAACGTGAAGAGGCCCTTCGAGAGTTTTAATCAAAGGTGGGATGGAACACCTACAGCGGCACTAGCCGCAGCAGGCGTAGGACTATTGCTACATATGGATTCTAATATATGGGCTATGGGTATGGGTGTTTGATGGACTGATAAATTAGTAACTATGGATGATAAAACGGCGTCTGCCCTGAATACTCTAATAGCATCAATCGAATGGACAGACGTATTATTATTATTATATGACTGTGTTTGTTTCGATTTTACACCTTAACTACTCAACCAATCATCATACAATTTCAATATTTCCATTCATTTTCTTCTACGCATACATACTACAATGCGACGACCCTCACTGATCACACGGTAGCTTGCCCATGGGAGCTATGGTATACCATACATATATATTCGTCCTGTACCTTGAGCCTCCTGCGAAGAGTCACAGGAACGATGCAACACGTCAATGTACTAATTAGATAAGCATCTTATGTTTCCATTTAGGACGAATACTAAATCATAAATCATAACATAAGTCTATATTTAAATTTTAATATTTACAATATTAAAATATTATAAATATTAAAATTTAAATATAGACTGTGTGATGTGCAAATAGAAACTACTCAATCAATAAGAGATCTTGGCGTCACATTAGATAGTAAGCTACACTTAGATCTGCACATCGATACTATAATAACTAAGGCGTTCAAGATGTACGAGTTTATTATGAGATCCTCCTCAAAATTTACTAGGCCAACTACTTTTCTCCATCTTTACAAAGCCTTGGTGAGGTCCCAGTTGGAATATGCTGTGCCAATTTGGAATCCTTTTTATGAAAAATACAAGCAAGGACTGGAGTCCGTTCAGAAAAAGTTTATGCGTACTATGTAATACAAATGTTTCCATAATTACCTATCATATGAACAACTATTAGAAAAATATAATATCTTAACACTTGAAAATAGACGTAAAGTGCTCGAATCAATGTTGCTTTACGACATTTGTAATAATAGATATGATTGCCCGTCTATAGTTAATCAAATTTGTTATAGAATACCTACTAGGACGCATTGCCATAACCCCTGTAAGCTATTCGCAACAGCCCGCTGTCGTACTAACGCAGGTAAACGTTCCACACTACACCGTATAGTTCATTCTTATAATATTAATTTCAACTCTGTAGATATTGCGGCGATTCGTCCTAGCACCTTTAAATGTGATATCATGAAGCTCCTAATATAGTTCTTATAGTTTTTATCATATTTGTTTAACGCTTAAAATATTGCAATATGTAAGCTGTGGTAAACGGTGTTGGTGACACAATTGTCAGCACCTTGTAAAAATGACTCCTTGTCTATATGTATTGCTGTCACTGTTTGTTTACCCAAATAAAGAGAAAATAAAAGAGAAAAAAAAAAACTTTATTTACAAGAATATGGTCAAGTATACAGATTGGTCGTTTTATAGAAATGTACAGCATATTCTGCCACATGTGGCGTGCAAAATACGTCTATACAAATAAATAAAATTGAAATGTCTGTTTGTAATGTCAAAATAACAGCTTTTTATGTAATGCATATGGAAGTATATAAGGTACCTCTACGAAAGCAAGTTTTAAAATTTTTGTCTGTCTGTCTGTTTGTTCCGGCTAATCTCCAAAATGGCTGAACCGATTTTGACGGGACTTTCACTGGCAGATAGCTGATGTTATAAGGAGTAACTTAGTCTACTTTGATTTTAGAAAAAAAAATAGCGTTCCGCGGAGACATACACCTTTCGAAGTCGCAGGTAACAGTTAGTATTATATAAAAAAAAAGAAAATAGCTGGTCCATTAAATTAACAATACATGGAAATGTCAAGTAATGCTTCATGCTTATGCCCATATACCTTGAAAATGTCATTTATTTGATAATAATAAATCAATCAATCAATCAGCCCACCGCAGTCCACTGCTGGACATAGGCCTCTCCAATTTTACGCCAATAAATAATAATAAATAGTACCTACTAATTGTATAATTATAAAACATGTCAATAATAAGTACTTAATGCATTTAGATCAAATAGATCCAGAGAAGAATGACGTACCTATTGCTTAATATTACACACATAAGAAGTGTCACGATTATTACAATACATAAGATTAATAGAAATTTAAATAAAAAAAAAATGATTGAATTTAAGTAATTGAAATTAAATCCTAATCCTAATTAATATAATAAAAGCGAAAATGAGTTTGTTTGTTTGTTACCTTTTCACGCCTAAACCACTGAACCGATCATCCTGAAATTTTGCATATACGTTGACAGGTGTACAGAAACGGACATAGGCTACCTTTCATCCCAAAACAAATTACTGGTCTCGAGGAAAACAATAATAACGTTCTTATGACAATAGATGGCGCCACGTGTCTTTCGAATCATGATTGAATTACATATATTATTACAAGCAGAGTACAACCCGAATTGATTGTCAAATTCTCAATTAAGGCGAGCGAAGCCGCGGGCAAAAGCTAGTAATATTATAAATGCGAATATGTGTTTATGTTACACTTTCATGCCTTAACTACTCGACTGTACATCATGAAATTTCACATACACATGTTGGGGGGCACAGAAAGGAACATAGGATACCTTTCATCAAGGAAAAGTACCGTTCCCGAGATTTTGTCCGCAGCTTCGTCCGCGTAAATATAGGAAGGGGTTAATAACACTACTTAATATTGTCTTCTGTTTACGCGAATGTTATTCATTCAACTGATTTTATCGCGTTGTTTATTTGACACTTTATTACAAAATTTTGAAAACTCTTACACTACTATTACTATAAAACTTTACTAATTTTTAAGCTAATTAACTTATTGAAACTATTAAAACTATTTATACTATTACTATACTATTATACTATTTATATTTATGTTTACACTTTCCCCGACGTTTCGGTAGCTTTTCAGCAGCCATGGCGTGACCAGACTCTAATAGTAACACTACTGTTTTCAGGATGATATTTAACCTACGAGTATGTCCATTATTCTACCCGTGACAACGTGTATACGAAATTGCATGATGAATTGATGATCAATCGAATAGTCAAAGCGTGTGAGCGAAACAAACAATCAAACTCTCATTCGCATTTATAATATTTGTTACGATTTTCGTATTTCGATAACCCTAGGTACGGTTAGGGATCCTTATGTGACGTGACGTTGGATGTACTGTGACGTGATCGATATGCGCCTGGCGTTGCCTCGGTCGCGGGTCCCGCGGGGCACTGGAACGAGATTAAATCACACTATAATGTATTGTCTACAACGGGCATATATATGCACGTTAGTAGATATATGGTTAGGCTGCAAGTAAATATTGCATCGCAAGCAGCGATTTACAAAGTACAATTATGATTTGACTAGATGTGCCCGCGGTTTCACCTGTGTTTATCGTTACTGCGCCGCCCTCGTGGGTCGTAGCGTGATGCTATATAGCCTATAGCCCTCCTCAATAAATAGGCTATCTAACACTAAAATAATTTTTCAAATCGAACCAGTAGTTCCTGAGATTAGCGCGTTCAAACAAACAAACAAATACTTTAGCTTTATAATATTAGTATAGATTTATTCTGAATTATTTTCTTTTTAAATAAACTCAAAGGTTTCGTCTCAGATTGCATCGTATTATCATCTAGTACATGTATTATATATACTCATATCTGTATTTCCCCAAAAAGGTAGGCTGACGAAACTGAAAAATTAATAAACTTTGACGTTGTAGGTGTCTTTTTGTTACCTAATTGACTAATTAATGTGTCTAACACTGCCAATTACAAAGTTCCGGGCTCCTACCAGAAATTACTTGTCAAAAACACCCCTTAACTTCATGTTGGCTCGAACCAGGATTCGAACACGGGACATCATGCACAGCAGCGCATTCACTACAAAGGATTAGTTTCGTCTACTGTGGCACTGTAAGCAAAAGCATCAACGCATCATCGCACCCGTAAACACAAACATAGGGCAATATATGATATCGTTTATAGAGAGGCGGGGCGGGCAGCGTGGCGATGCCCGCCGCTGCGCCCGCGGCGAGTCGCCAAGCCTGCGGCTTTCGCTGCGTTGCACGCGGTGGGCATCGCTGCCTCGCACGCGGCGGGCATCGCTGCGTCGCACGCGGCGGGCATCGCTGCGTCGCACGTGCGGGCATCGCTGCGTCGCACGTGCGGGCATCGCTGCGTCGCACGCGGCGGGCATCGCTGCATCGCACGCGGCGGGCATCGCTGCGTCGCACGCGGCGGGCATCGCTGCGTCGCACGCGGCGGGCATCGCTGCGTCGCACGCGGCGGGCATCGCTGCGTTGCACGCCGCGTGCGACGCGCGTAAAATCGCTTCTCCGTAAACGCACTCATACACCGCCATATGTTTGAATTCGTCTCCGTAAATGAGGCCTTAGCCTACTCCTAAGCCTAGCATTACGAGAAAGCATTCGACCGGCTACGAATATAGTACAAACGTAACATATAGGAATGCTCCACCACAAATGGTGTTCCTTCAACTCCCAAGAGCTTAGTTTGGGGATTAAATCACGCTTATGTATGTGTAGGATTATTGTACCAGTGCTATTTATAGCGGGCAATGTGTGTACTTTGTGTACATATCTTGTTTTCATAGTCGTTGCAATTGTACTAAACAATACATACGATTTACGTCAGGTATATATTATGTAGGAATCTCTCTTAATCCTTACTAATATTATAAATGCGGGTTTGTTTGTTACGCTTTCACGCCTTATCTTATCTTATCTTATGTGGGGGCCAGTCAGTGCAGACCGGCGACACTTCGACCCAGTGAGATCTTTTGTGTCGACATTCTCCCAATAACGACTGCCGTAGATGTTCATGGCAGCCGGGACCGACGGCTTAATGTGCTCTCCGAGGCACGGAGCAGGCGATAATTGTCAATAACGCACATAATTTCGATAAGTCATATAACTTCCGAAAGTCAGATGTGCGCGACGTGGGTTCGAACCCGAGACCCTCTGCATTGCAGTCTGTTGGACTCCCCACTGAGCTATCGCTGCTCTAACTAACTTTTACTTAACTAACTTTAACTTTCACGCCTTAAGGCGAGGATTTCCCAAAGTACAGTGTTATCTAGCGTGCTTAAACGCGTTTTATTTGTAAATAACATAGATTTAAATTCTGAAAAAAATATATGTTATTTTACAGCATTAGATCTTGATTTGTCGGGCATTCGAAACACGATTACTGACATTTTATACGATCGAAAAAAATCGTGAAGATAGGTCTGATTTAAGCATTTTTCGTGTTTTATTTGAGTTATATTGGGAATTGAATTTTCAAAAATATACCAAAAGAAAGGTCATGTAAAAACGGTTATTTGTCGGGCATCACAATATGCATTATATAATATACAAAAATATAATACCGAAAATATGTGATTTCTTACTAGCCACCGCGCTCGCTCTAGCGTCTTGCACTCCCGAGCGGGATGTAATGGGGACAGGACGTATCGCTAGTTTGCAGAGCGCACCGCAGAATTACAAATAATTTTATCGTCAGTTATGAATGTCATCACTTATTAATAAATATATTATATCTAGGTTTAGTTTGTAAATAGGTTTATAAATTTTTAGTAATAAGAGTGTATATAATTAGCATAGTTTTGAAAATATCGTTTTGATTATTGGACGAGATAACGGCCTTGATAACAACAGCATAGTTAGGTACCACTTCCAGTGCAAGTCCATTATTGATTTGTAGATGACGAGTGTAGAAATGGGCAATAAAATAAAAGAAAATCAAGGTTGTCACCTTTAGGCTAAACAAATGTTAAATGTAGGTTGCCTACCTATTATTTGAAAATTACTAAACACTACCTATCATATTTGTATAGGACTTGAATCATTATTTTATAGCATTATTATTATATTAGGTAGGTATACGGGAATAAAAATGTGAGATGTGCCTAAAAGCAATACGAGCGAATTTTATAGGTAGGTACCTGCCTACCTAAATAAATACAAATATTATCCGCAGTTATACCTGCGCGTTGTGGTATTTATGTTTACTGCACCACCCTCGTGGGTTGTAATGTTATTTGGTACTAGATGTTCCCGCGGTTTCACCCGCGTTTATCGTTACTGCGCCACCCCCGTGGGTCGTAGCGTGATGTTATATAGCCTATAGCCTTCCTCGATAAATAGGCTATTATGAGATTAGCGCGTTCAAACCAACAAACAAACAAACAAACTCTTCAGCTTTATAATATTAGTAAAGATAGCTGACCCGCGCAACTTCGTCTGCGTCACATAAGAGAGAGAGAGTGGGTCGTAGGCACCTATAATACAATTTTAAAGGAGCTGAATCTTTCTTTGTTAAATCCACGAACCACATAAGAACCATTGAACATCATTTTATAAATATACCTACAGTGCTAATTTAAAATCACGCAAAATAAACCAGGAGAAACATCGTTTGTATGTCTATAATGGGTAATTATTTTGCTGCGACGTTATTTTAAAACTGCTATATCTACTAAGATATTCATTGAAATCGAATGATGTAAAGGGCAATTTTGTTTTAAATTAAATACTTGTGATGAATAACGTATTTATTTGGATAAGGATTAATATCATGTTTATAATAATACCTTCGCAAATAATGCATTATTTTAGAACAAATTTGGTTAGCATAAAAAAGCTTATAGTGAGCCAAGCTTAAAAGATAGACATATGTTGTCATAGGCTTTTTTTTGAACTTTTAAAGGCGACCAATTCTGTCATACATGATTTTTGCGAAACTTTAACTGTTTACCCAGCGCACGTAGCAGAAGCTCTCAAAAGGAAAAAAACCCTCCGATTTTGAAACATTCTTCATTGGTGCTCCTCTCCTATTGATCTTAGCGTAATGATATATAGCCTATAGCCTTTCTCGATAAATGGGCTATCTAACACTGAAAGAATTTTTCAAGTCGGACCAGTAGTTCCTGAGATTAGCGCGTTCAAGCAAACAAACAAATAAACTCTTCAGCTCTCAAAGTTCTTCTTCAGCTCTTAAACTCTCAAAGTTTCGCAAAAATCATGTATTATAGAATTGTTCCCCTTTAAAAGTTCTAAATAAAGTCCGCGACAGCATATGTCTATCTTTTAAGGTTGGCTCACTATAACCTTTTTTATACTAACCAAATTTGTTCTAAAATAATGCATTATTTGTGAAGGTGTTTTTATAAACATGATATTAATCCTTATCCAGATAAATACATTATTCATCACAAGTAATTAATTTAAAACAAAATTGCCCTTTACATCATTCGATTTCAATGAATATCTTAGGAGATATCGCAGTTTTAAAATAACATCGCAGCTAACTAAGTATAACGAAGTCGCGGGTTAAAGTCAACGTTAGCCCAAAGTAACTATTCCACGCGGACGAAGTCGCGGGCAGAAGCTAGTATTCAATAATCCTATTGACTATTACCACACTATTACCAAACATGGAATACGGTTTGATTGTTATATTTACGTAGTTTTCATGGACACTTAATAATATTATTATCGTATTATCTATCACTATCACGCCTATGAAGAATGCACTAGTGTCACAGCTTAGAAATGTTCTACCCGAACCGAGTTTCAGTATCCCTCTACCCAAAAAAGGCATTGCAAGAAAGCAAATTAAGCTATTAACGTAAAAATTATAAGCAGTCAAAGTTCAAAAAAAGTTGACACGGCCGATAATTGGTGCCACCACCCTACCTACGTCACCGGCACTCGCGAGTAGCATAGCGCCCGACTCATCGTAATTATGGACGTCGGCGTACGCGCGAACCGGTGAAGCGGGGGGCCCCAAAACCTTTGAGCGCTCGGAAATCCTCGCCTTAACTACTTGACTGATCATCATGAAATTTTGCATACACCTTTTATCCAGAAAAGAGTACTGTTCCCGAGGTTAGAAAATCGACATAACTTAACATTAAGGCGAGGGAAGCCGCAGGCAAAATATAGTATTAGATAAGTCTAAATTCAGTAACTTTTATTAACTCGCCAACCAATAGTTTGACATTCATGGTATTACTTTCATGGTGACCTAAATGAATTATTGATTTTGGTTTGACTACGAACATCGAAATACTGTTCTAGGAAACTTGCTAGCCGCGAGAAATTAGCAGTAAATGTTCAACAGTAATAAATGAACGGCAGGCGTCCAAACACGATAAACTTGTTTCATGGAACTAACATCAATTACAATTAACACCCGCTATGAATATATCGTTACAACGCTCTATTTGGCACGTGTATTCTAACTAATGTTAACTAAAATAATAAATGCGAATGTAAGTTTGTTTGTTTGTGACACTTTCACGCCTTAATTACTCGACCGATCAACATGAAATTTCGCATACACGTTTTTAAGGAAACAGAGAAGGATCTTTCCTCCAGAAAAAAGTATTGTTACTAATCCATCCTAACCTATTCTACATTTATGCGAGCGAAGCCGCGGGCAAAATCTAGTAGTTTATATAAGGTAAATGAGTAAAAGTTATGTCTGTCCTGTCGTTTTAGAATTGCATTGTAAGTAAAGAAAGCATACGATAAAAAGAAAAGCTAAACAGCCTCGGAGTCCGTAAAAGGGAACCTCGTAATTATATGTGACTAGCTTTTGCGCGCGGCTTCGCCCGCATGGTACCTACATCAATAAAAAGCCTATAGCCTATACCCTTCCCCGTGTTTAAAACTATATCTGTACAAAATTTCATCCAATTCGGTTGAGTGGTTTAGCCGTGAAAAGGTAACAGAGAGACAGACAGACAGAAAGACAGACAGACGTAGTAAGGAAGTAAGGATGTTATACAGTATCAAGCTTTATTAATCGATAAATATTTTAAATACATACATTTCAGCATCTAGTCACTCATTGCTGTGACTCTTATGTTATCTAACGTTATATTAAGGATTCATATTAATTTAATCTACCCACTAATTCCAAATTATTTCATCTCTTTAATATTATAGTCAATAATATATGGTATAATGGTTGCAACAACTGGTTGATATGAGTTGTAAAATGCTAAAATTATTGTTAATGCAATTTCAAAGAGTTGACGTGAGTTCCTTGCAGCATCTCTCATAGCCAACACCTCACCCTTTTGTCTGAACCTAGCAACTAACTTAAATGAAACTTTAGCAACTTAGTAAACCCATTAACCAATAAATTTTGACGTTCATAAGTATTACTTTAAAACCTAAATGAATAAATGATTTTCAAAGGCAGGCCACTTCAGCTCAAAATGTTGCGTAAATGTTCAGAACATCAGATGTCTGTGTACTGTAGTGAGACCTAATCATAGATTGATTCATATGCCCTGTGGCAAATATTTGCGTTTGCGCTGATCCCGAGATTTCAGGTTGGATTCCTATGTCGGGCAAAAGGCTCCTGAATTTCTGATATTAAATTCTTAGTAGCAATGCGGAGTCTGGAAATATGTCCATTAGACGACAATAGACTCATTGTCTTATGTCTGTTAAAATGTCAACCCTGCTCTCCTATTTATTTATGGGTATGTATGTATGTATATCATCATCATCATCATCAACATGATGATGATGTATGTATATATCGCCCTCGATGGCGTAGTGGCTAGTGTAACCGACTGCCACGCATGAGGTCGCGGGCTCGATTCCCACACAAGTCAATTATTTTTTATTCTTTTATATACGTGTAAGGTGGCAAATAAGCATTACCAGATGGTAAGTGGTCACCGTAGCCTATGGACGCCTTCAACACCAGAGGCATCAGTTACGCGTTGCCGGCCCTTTAGGAAAGGAAGTGGGAAGGAGAAGGAGCGGGAAGGCGGAAAGAGGGTGATTGGGCCTCCGGCACACTCATTTGTGTCCATGAACATGGATGTTTGTCTTAGTCTGGGTGTTTCTATGTATAATATGTACGTATTTACAAAAAAAAATATATGTATGTTTATCCATTGTCTAGTACCCATAGTACAAGCTCTGCTTAGTTTGGGCTAGATGGTGTTGTATGTAATAATAATAATATTCTATCACATACACTATGATAGAATATTGTTATTATTACATAGACAACAATAAGTAGTTTTCGGGTGCTGATTCTTTCCACGTGTAAGCGTATGTCAAGTAAAAGTTTTCCGTTGTTATATCCGATAAAACTTGGTCATCGATAAAATAACATTTCAGTGAACTTCAGAGTAACATACCTTTGCACTTCACAATACAGAAACGCGAATGTTCGCAACTTTTTCAAAGTGTTCACTACAAGTACAACGGTTCAAGTTGTAGTTGACATCGTGTGTACGAGAAATACTGCTGGTATGGCCTGAGTTTATAAGCTTTACGAGAAATCTGATAAGTTCTTTCCTTTGAAATACAACTTGCACGGTAAGAAATACTTCGTGTTTGGCGGAACTCTATTCGTATATAATTTCATACCTGCTTTCTAGATGGATTAGCAGAGATGACAAATTTACTTCGTACTACTTTTAAACGAAACTATTTAAATATATACATATTTTCACTTTCTCCGATTTTTTAATTGCTTTTCGCCAGCCTTTGCCACGGGGAGACTACGGTGGTGGTCAACTCAAAGTAACATTCGCCTAAAAAGGTAATGCATTCGAATCACGTAAATAATCAAATTATTGGAACATATAATCAATATTCGCACAACTTTTATTCATAAACTAGCTGTTGCCTGCGACTTCGTCCGCGTAGATTTTAACTAAAAAGTGTTTGTCTCCGCGGAACCCTATTTTTTTCTAAAATCAATGTAGCTTAAGTTACTCCTTATAATATCAGCTATCTGCCAGTGAAAGTCCCATCAAAATCGGTTTAGCCGTTTCGGAGAGTAGCCGGAACAAACAGACAGATAGACAAAATTTAAAAAAAAATAATTTGATGATTTCGCATAGGCGAATATATTTTCATATGCATTAGATAAAAGCTGTTATTTTGACATTACACACAGACACTTCGATTTTATTTATTTGTATAGATGTATAGGTGTAATTTTCCTGTTCATTTAATTCTATATTACAAGAGAAGATTAGAACAAAGAGATAATAGAACGAACGAAATAAAAGCAGCTAAATGTACAGCTACCAACTTGTTCACATGTTTGCAAATATAGTGTTATTACTCTACTTCACTCACTAGTCCGTGTCTCGCTGATTAAAAAAGTTAATACACAAGTTGCGAATTAGTTCTAGTACTGCTAATATCTCCAACGAGGATTGCTAAATGGAAATATTTGTCGGAAACAGGACCTAGTTTGATAAATTGCTATTGCGTTCTTCACTGAATTAATCTAGATTAGACATTTGGTAGATAAAGTTCTAGATATTATCTATCCAACAATTATCCAATACTAACTTTTGCACACGGCTTCGCTCTCTTGGAAACATTATTATTTTCTGGATGAAAGGTATCCTATGTCCTTTCTTGTTCCCCTGAAAATGTGTATCCGAAATTTTATGTTGATCGATAGAGTAGTTAAGACGTGAAAGCGTAACAAACAAACTCACATTCACACAAATAAGCATAATTTATACGATACATTTTTTTTCTCTTTTTATCGATTAAGGTGCAAACGAGCAGACGGATCGCCTGATGGTAAGCGATTATCGCCGCCCATGGACACCTGCAACACCAGAGGAGTTACAAGTGCCTTGCCGGCCTTTTAAAAGGAGTACCTACGCTCTTTTCTTGAAGTGTTGAAGGTCGAATTGGTCTGGAAATACCGCAGGCGACAGCTCATTCCACAGTTTTGTTGTGCGAGGCAGAAAATTCCTGTAGAAACGCACAGTTGTGGACTGCCAACCATCTAAATTATGGGGATGAAAATGCTGTCGCGTAGGACGATGGCAAAGATCAGTCTGACAATTCCTCGGAGCACTCCCCATAGTACAAGCGATACATTTCCTTGATAATATTATTAGGCGGTGCTCGTTTTCTCTAAGAACAGTTTAATGAGTTGCGTTAGTTTGTTAAGAATGTCTCAACTTTACTTAGTTTTCATTTCCTTCCAGCTTATTATTTTAATATTTTACTATAAAATACCTTTCTTAGAACAATGCTTAAGCCTATTGAATAATTGTATTAAGGTATTGAAATTAAACAAACTTTATACGAATTTTATCGCGTTGTTTATTTTTTATAAAACACTATTATTACATAATTTTGAAACTTTAAACTACTATTGTTAAACACTTTTACTACCTAGTTACTGTTTACTTCAATTTAAGCTATTTAAATAATGCAACTATTTCGATTTAATTTTACACTTTTCCCGACGTTTCGGTTACTTTTCAGCAGCCATGGTCACGGGGAGAATCTGGCTCCGTGCAATCAGTGAATCGATCCCGAAATCTCATGCACGGTATATATATCACCGTTGCACCACCGGGATTGACAGCGAGATAGTCTTCTATCTATACTAATATTATGAAGAGTAAAGATTTTTGTTTGTTTGTAAGGATTCAACTCAAAAACTACTTAACCAATTTTAAAAATTATTTCATCATTAGAAAGCTATATTATCACTGAGTAACATAGGCTATATTTTATTTGAAAACGGTACTTTTACTAACATAACTTAACCTACTTTTACGCGAGGTAAGCCGCGGGCAAAACTAGTAAAATATAAATATGTCGGAGCGTCAAGAAAACAATCATTGGAATGTAACTTATTTCTGTAATTGGAGTTGAATAAAGCGCCATCTATTGGTTTGGTCCGGAATGACAAGCGTAAGCTTCAGTGAGGTCGCCATAGAGCCAATGTGTCAGTTGAAGTGACAGTTATAACTGTCAGTGTCATATTGACGTTATATAAGCGCCGGATACTCGTGCGCGGGCACATTCGGTTGACGAAGTCGCTGCGTTACGGATCAAATCAGAGATAATCACAGTAAACCTTTATTGTTTTATTTCTCTTGTATTTGCCTATTATTAGTATACGTACGAAGTATAATACCACGCCTATATTTTGTTGCTTCATCATGTCAAAAGCGAGTGTTGCTGTCCAAACTCTCAACAAATATAAAAACATAAATAAAAAGCCCCACCTGATATATAAACATACCTCGATCGATACTACAGTTATAAATATATCTATGCCGTACATACATAATATATACAAAAATACTACACAGAATATAATCCCTCTTGTATAAATAATTCCGTACTGTATTAATTCTTTCGGAAAAGTAGTAAGGCTTTCAAAACGATTGCTTTATCTAAAACGTGTACAAAGACGATGCGGGCTAGGGTGACAATAATGCATGGATTAACGTTTGATAGATTACTGCTCGGAGCGCAGTCAGTATAGCAGTGGACGAAATCCAAGGATTGAGGACGCCTGCTGCACTCTGTAAGGTGACAACGCTGTGGAAATATATTAGGAATTCTTTTATATTGTGTTTTAGTACTAGCATGGAAGTAATCAGACATAGGCTATAAGCCTGATGATCGCTTGCAATACAAGAGGTATTACTCACAAATTATTGATCGTAAAGGTGTGACGAATGAGACAGGGCTGTGTCAATTTGACTCAGTGGCAGAGCGCAATAACAGTATTACTATTCTTATGGTGGTTGCTTGTAAGAGAGTGGTAGTTCCAAGATCCACGGACACGCTGGGTTATTCGTACTACTACCAGATAATTGGCAAGCGTTTAACCGGTGCTTCGTGACAATTTTGTCTAGGAACACAACAGGATAACTCTCTTTAACATAGAAAAACCAACTGGAGAGCTAACTTCCATTACAGCTGGTTCACTTTAGTTCGGGTCGATGCCTCTATACGACTGACAAACTTATCAGATGCGATAGTCAGTATGAAGTTAGGTGCCTTTAAATCAAAATAAAATTAAAATAAAATCTATACTAATATTATAAAGCTGAAGAGTTTGTTTGTATGTTTGTTTGAACGCGCTAATCTCAGGAACTACTGGTTCGATTTGAAAAATTCTTTTAGTGTTAGATAGCCCATTTATCGAGGAAGGCTATAGGCTATATAACATCACGCTAAGACCCACGGGGGCGGCGCAGTAACGATAAACGCGGGTGAAACCGCGGGAACATCTAGTATAAGATAAAGTCATAAAAAAATAAAATAAACGTTTTTGTAGTTACGCTTAAATCCAGAAAAGATTTTCTATTGTCTACTTTCTATATAATAAAATAATGGCTATATTATAGCGCATTATTGCAATAAAATTAGTACTTTAAAGCCTTGCCTTTACAATATTTTATGCCCATTTCCAGCTGAAGTATAGTTTTGAAACTTGTTGGAATTTGCCAAAAAATAGTTTGCCAACTACAAAAAAGTTTACCAGTTTAGTATTGCCATAAAAAATGTAACTCTACGTCACAACCTCGCGAACTGAAAGCAGAAATTATTTATTCTGACGTAAAAAAATATATTCATCCGGGATATAGGTTACGTATCGGTTTCGACGCGTAAACCGTTAATGGAAGTAGGTCACTGCGGGGGCTGTGAGCTAGCTAATTGTTACAATCTATGACGTAAAACATGTGTTATATTTTAAAAATATAACGTGATTTGTTAGGTCACCACCTAGTTGCTTCCAGGGCACAAGTTTGCGAGTATGATATGGGCCGATCTTGGGGGTAGAATTTGTCTGTTACGAAATTCTCAGAAGCAGTACTAACAGCAGACTGACAATGTGACCGGTAGATGGCGATAGGCTCTCCTTCTATTATGATGAGATCCTCTTTCGAGAGTTAGCTTGTCCAGACACAATACTTTTTTTATGTTCGAATGTCAGCTATTGAAGAATTATATAAATCTCGCGACTTGTGGGTTTTGTACATTGCACCTAAAGTTATAGTTTTTGAAGCGAAAACTTCTTTAGACGCGTTGAGCACTTCTTGGGTGAACAAAAATCATGGAACTCGCGTCATCGTCACGCTTCCACGTTTTATTTTTTTGAGAATATTAACAATATCTCAGAAATGGTGCGTCCTACGCAAAAAATATCCCGTAAGAGAGTATCAGGTCAGTATCATAACTAGCATGCGAACCGTCACTTTTTTATTTTTATGAGTTATTAAAGTTTTCACTTCTATCGGCAGTCCCCAAAGACTGCCCCAATTTTTTTTATAACTATTAGGGGGTGTCAAATAGGCATGGTATACATATGTATAAATGTTTACAATAACAACTATGACTTGCGCATTGCTAAGCCCAGAAAATAAATTAAGTATCTTTAAATACGTTTCCTGGAGTCAGCTGGGGCTATTGAAAGGCAAGTATATAATAAGGTTATGCTGCGAGCCTTAGGCACTTTTGCTTATCGGGAGTTCTTTTACGCGCGTTTCCTGAAAGAGGGAGGTAATGCCTGGCTTAGTCCTACCGTCAACAAATAATAATTGAATGCGAATTGTATGAACCATGAACATATATGGCAGTCGTGATTGGGAAGTCAGTGCCGTCTAATATCCTGACACTGGTCTAGCCTTAAGGTATCGTTAGCCTTCGGGTTGCGGAGGTCAGGTGGTAGTCGCTCCGTGTAAAAACTGATATCCAGTCAAATCCGGTTAGACTAGAAAGCCGACCCCAAGTGACTTGGGAATAATAAAGGCTTGGGAAAAGAAGGAGGTACGTATATAAAGTATGTACGGTCTAAGTTCTAAAAACGAGCCTAGTTTCAACGCGTAATTTTAGTTGAAGAAACTAGTCTGTTCTAGATTAAGTCCACGTCGTATGTGTTGTGTGGTCACCGCATGTGAACGTCTCGAGATGTTATTTGCCGAATAGTCGGGTCTCGCGTGGCTCCAGTTACCTGCCCGTGGAAACATACCTGGTTGTATTTTGAACGCCTCTACTACACTACTTTTTGAGATTTGTTAGTCTTAAGACTGCGCCGAGCGTAAGACAGATAATGACAAGCTCGTGCCGCGCATATTCAAATCGGCGCGCAACCGCCATAGTAAAATTGTATGGAGGATTTGAAGTGATTTTTTGATAAATATGTATCTTTATTGTTAACCAATAACTTAAATATTTGGAACGGAAAAATTTTAATGTAACTATTTATGTTTCGTTTAAGCGGTAAAATAGCATAGATTTCTACTGTTATAATCTAAAATCACGTAACACGAGCTTACGTTTTTGCATTTTTCGTGCAAATTTACGTATTTTGTAGGCGAAAATAATAATTATTTTAAGTTTTTTTTATACGGAGTAATCGTAAACACATTCATTGTTATGGTAAATGTATATTTTATATATGTATTTAACAAAAAGTTTTGATTTTATTCACTTAACTGTGACCACCTGTATTGGCACATTTCGCTCGGCGCAGTCTTAAGAAAAACCTGCCGTGAAAATGTCCATCCGAAACTTTAGGTCGAAGAACTTACAATGAGGTTTCTCCTAATTTCCTTCTTTCTCAATGACATAACGTTGTTCTACTTAATAAATGGGTTTAGGAAAAGCTAAGAGGCTATGAAAATTTAGGATGAACTTCGGAATAAATGTATTTTATCATACGAACATTCAGTCCGAAACTTCGGTATTTACGTTTCATGATAGGCTTAGGGTAGTAGAACCATGTTATCTAATTTAAATGCGTCTAAAAATTTCTTCCATACTATTGTCAAAATCCAAGCAAAAATATAAGAAATAGCTTTAAGTTCTCTTGGCTTCTTAAGAGTCAAGTAAGCTTACTTTACTTAGTATGGACACTTTTTCATGCCATCAAAATATTGTAAGGGTGCCTTTGTATTTGAAATCTTTGTTTTTATGTATTGTGATTTGACAAAGAGGGATCTTTCAAAAATTCTTGTATATTTATGCTGCAGCGTTTCTTGACACAATATATTCCTGTGTATCACGTGACATGTTTGCAGCACTGCCGAACGAGCCAAGTCGTTCGGCGCAAACAACTTCTACACTCACCTCACATATAAAATATACCTCTTACTTTATTTCATCGTTTTATGTTCGCGCTAATATCTAACACTGATTGCCAATATACGATACATACTGATTAGTTTCTAGATTGGTCATTAAAGAGTTGATTTAATGTGAAAAGATCTGGTTATTGTGAACTCAATTACGTCTGCAATTGTAAGCAGGTGTACGTAGTTCGAAATACTACTGATCTTATAAATGTGAGTTTGTTTGTGACGCTTTCACGGCTTAACTAATCGACCGATCTATATGAAATTTCACATACACGATGTCAGAGGTATAGAAAAGGACATGTAGTACCCCATACATGCACTTTTCATTTAGAAAAAAGTGTTGTATCCTCGGCAACAGTACTATTTTTTTTTCATAGTCAAAATAAGCTTGTATTTATATAATAAGAATGTTTGGAGTTTTGTTGTGTTTAGACGGATTAACGAATTTAGTTTCAAATTGACACACAGATAGGCCATGTCTTGAATTAATATGTAAGATCCTTTTATCCCAGTATACATTCCGTGGCATATACGCGAGCGAAGCCGCGTTCATGAACTGGTAAGTAATACGGAGTGAACGTAAGATTATAAAAGCAATAATTAACTTTAGGTTAGCTCAGCGCAGGTGGGGAGATTAGAAACACTTAATACATCTATTTATAGCTACAGAATCTATTAGGTCTTTAAGTATGAAAAAATTATAATTTCGTAGTTTCTGTATAAAATGCAATACATTTCCATATTCATAATTAATATTCATTTTAATATATAGTGAACTGTAGTTATTATAAAATTTTAATCTCTAATTATATTTTGGGAATCCTAATCCTAACTAGTCCTAACTAATATTATAAAAGCGAAAATGAGTTTGTTTGTTTGTTACCTTTTCACGCCTAAACCACTGAACCGATCATCCTAAAATTTTGCATATACGTTGTCAGGTGTACAGAAACGGACATAGGCTACCTTTCATCCCGAAAAAAATACTGTTCCCGAGGAAAACAACAATAACGTTCTTATGATAATAGATGGCGCCACGTATCTCTCGAATCATGATTGAATTATATTATTATACAAGCAGAGTACAACCCTAATTGATTGTCAAATTCTAAATTAACGCGAGCGAAGCCGCGGGCAAAAGCTAGTAGACTATAAATCATTTATGCATAAGTGCCTTATGTTCAATCATAATTCCTGGGTGCGCTGTCTTGATTGGTTGGAGTGATATAAGTTTTACTTATAGGTAGTTTTTGGAAGCAACATAGAGTCCAGAGGTGTAGGTACACGTTACACGGCAATAGACTTCCTAAGTGGGTTTTTTTCTTTTTTTATACAATTAAGGTGGCAAACAAGCATACGACCCACCGGATGGTAAGTGCTTACCGTAGCCTATGGATGCTTGCAATACCAGAGGCATCACTTGCGAGGTGCCGACCCATTAGGAAAAAGAGGAAGTGGGAAGGAGAAGGAGCGGGAAGGGGGAAAAAGGGTGATTGGGCCTCCGGCACTCTCACTCACCAAATGAAACACAACAGTAGGAACACTGCTATTTCACGTCGATATTCTGCGAGAGGGTAGTGCTTCCCCGGTCGAGCCGGCCCATTGATGCTGAAATCAACGATCACATCTCGCAGAATATGGATGTATAGACACGAGCCTATATTATGTGTATGTAAAAACATCGTATGTATACAAAGCTTGGTATCGTACTGCATGTTTCTATTCGGAATGTTCTAACAGCGTTAGGTTAAGTTTTCCAGTACCTACATTCTCGATTCGGGTACCGAACACATCATGACCGGCAGTTTATTTTTTTATTTTATTTATTTAAAGTTACACCATCGACACATCACTATACAATTATAATTTAAAACAGTTAGAGAATGGTACAAGGTGAAATGCCTTTACACGTGTATACAACACTTACGATTAAAAACAAACATACATGGTTAATCAAAAAAGAAATTAAAAACGGAATAACATAATTCTAATAAGAAAGTAAAAATAATGATTTTGTTAAAATATTATAAAAAATAATCAATACATTATGATCCTAAAACAAAGTACATAATATATTAGGAACATAGTACCTGAATACAGAGAGTTCTAAACTTATCAATGTCTGCCATGTAAAAAATGTCGATATTGCTATTTTTTGAAGTAATATTATTATACGACCAGTTGTGCATTCCCTTCTTCTAATAGAACTAGTCCAATGAAATAAAATCTACATATGTATGTACGTATATTCATGCCTGTATATACAGACCTTCAGCGATATTCCCGAAGGTCTAGGTTTATTACTCACATGTTTTAGTCAGCTATATTTTAAGTCTCATGATATATGGAGCGAGCTTGTTACTTGTCCGTGACAGGGACTTCAAGTTTTTATTACATCACGCCATATTGTTATGTTGACGTCTGACGTCTGATGTCTGATGCTGGTAATATATACTATGTACCAAATTCTACATAATCTACATATTAATACTTGAAGATAAAATATTGTAGTTTTTGAGCATGTGGGAACATATGTTTATGTATACACATGATACTGCTTACCTGCCTATGTACGTTGCATGAAGTAAATGCACTTGCTCGGGCAGTCACGGGATTGTCGGGCTGCGAGCGGGTCGCATATTTTGTATAATTCTGTCAAGGACATCTTTTATTTCTAAATCCCCGAAACCCGTGACTCAACAAGTATATTGCGCGGATAGGTATGTGAGATTTGGGATACTTAGAATAGAATAGAACAGGTCTTTATTTGCTTAGAATGTAGGTACATAAAAATAGGTTAGTAAATGATATAACAGATCCATGTACATTCTGCCTTATTAGCATGCAAATATAATACAAAGTTAGTAGATGAAGATGACAAATGGGTTATAAAAATGTATCATCTAGGAAATCCTGCACAGAGTAGTAACATTTATCTACAAGTAATTCTGTAAAACATTTTTTAAATTTTAACAGTTGTTTAATTTGATTAGGAATTTTATTAAAGATAACAGGAGCCATACAGATCACACTTCTGTTTAGTAAGCTAGTTTTAAACACGCCCGTGCATAGTACGTTCTGATATTGTGATCTTAAAGCTGTACTTCGTTTTCTGGTTTCTGATATTGTTGCAAATAGACTTCTGTTTGTTATTACAAATATTGCCAATTCAAAAATATAGAGGCAAGTGAAAGTCAATAGTTTTTGAGACTTAAATATAGGTACGCAACTGTCAGTTATTTTGAGGCCAAATATAGCTCTCAAACAACGCTTCTGAGCCTTAAAAATGCTTTCACGTTCACTACAATAACCCCAAAATATTACACCAAATCTCAAGATAGACATTACAAGACCATGATAGGCCACTAATACTGTTGGCAAATTTACTTTTTTGGATAAATTATGTAACATAAACGCGGCTGTACTTAAACGTTTACATATATCTTCTGCTTGCGGCTTCCAAGTTAATCGGCTATCAATTAAAATTCCTAGAAACTTTGTACTGTTCACTTTTCTATAATTTGACCATTGTAGTTAATATCCATATCTCCTATAGATATTCGTTGGTGAAAGTGCATTGTTTTTGTTTTTTGTATATTGATAACTAGGTTATTATTGTCAAGCCACTTTATTAAACTACTGATTGAATTGTTTATGTCATCTAAATATGAGTCTTTATTGATACATGGAACAATTGAAGTGCTATCGTCTGCAAATAAAACCATAGGATTAGATATATACCGTGGCAGGTCATTAATATATAATTGATATGAAAAAGAGATTTGGACCGGCTTTTGATAGATGATAAAAAAGCGCGGATAATTGGTCGGATAGTCGGAACTGTTGTTGCACCGTTTGACTCTACAGATGACGTAGTGGTTTAAGTGGACACCTCGCCACTGCTACTGCGCCGAGTGTTGTGGGTTCGAATCCCAGAAGGAGAAATATTTGTGTGATCCACAAATGGTTGTTCCGAGTCTGGGTGTTGTTTGTGTCTGTTGTTTGAATGTTTGTAAGGTCCCCCGCGACACAGGAATTAATCATAGTGCAGGAGTTGTCTCTTAAAAAAAAATAATCTAAATATGTGCTGATCTCGGTGCCCATTTTTTGAAGTGAAAACTTCTTTAGCGGCGTTGTGTACTTTTTTTGTGATGGGTAAAAAATGTTAAACTCGCGTCAGGACACGTGACCTGATCGAAAATTCATAAGACGGAGGGAGAATTGTCATGTTTGTGTACGATAGCGCAATAAATGAATATTGTATTTTACCACATAAATTATAGTACTTTTATACTGATAATTAAAGCAATTCGTGCAAAATTATTCCCTAACCATTCCAAAATATCAAAAATGCTCAACGTTAATATTCAAGTTTTCACTTCTGCCGGCACTCCCGGAGTGCAACCCGTTGTGTTTTATTTTAAGTATATTGCACGGAGGAGTACCGCAGTTGCCATAGTTAATGTTTCTATAAAGAAGGCAAGCAGAAAAACGAAAGTAATCTCCTTATCAGATGTGAGCTTTTTTGTGTGTAAGGGTCATCATAAAAATTTCGCTTAATCATTATCAGAGGTACAGAAAAAGATACAGGGTAGTGAAAAGTAGTTTCCTCGACGGATAGAAATTTATTGACAAAATCTACATTAACGCAAGCGAAGCCGCGGGCAAAAGCCAGTAAGTCATATTTAAAAATTAGTAGTGGCTAACTTTTGAACATAACTTATTAATAGTAGTTTATGGTAGAATAAAGTAACTACGTGGACACAATAAACGCAACACGAGACCATATTGTAGTCCAAGATAAATGATCTATATAGATTACCGACAAACTCATATAGGCAACCAATGTAAGACTAATTAGACTCTTATTGCATTTCTTTCCCGGTGAATAAGAGTGACCTAAGGCTTACATGTATACCTTTCTCGTTTATTTACTTTTATATATTTTTTTCTACGGTTATCAACGCGCTACTGATATTCTTCGTATCGCATAGGCTACGATTACTGCTTACTATAAAGCGGGTAATATGATTGTCTGCCACGTTTGTTTTACAAAAGAACGTATTAAATAATATAATAATATTCTACCACATACACACAACACCATCTAGCCCAAACTAAGCAGAGCTTGTACTATGGATACTAGACAATGGATAAACATACTTATATACTTTTTCTTTTGTAAATACATACATATTATACATAGAAACACTCAGACCAAGACAAACATCCATGTTCATGCACACAAATGTTTGACTTGTGCGGCTTTGAACCCGCGACCTCAGGCGTGGCAGTCGATTACACTAACCACTACGCCATCGAAGCCGACAAAATGGTTATCTATACTTTAGTAAAGATTTGTTTGTCATAATAAAGCCTTGAAACTCGCGATATTAATCATTTTTATCCAGAAGTAACAGGCTTTAAAATATCATGGTAAGAATCACGAGCGAGAGCGGTCTAGTACTCAGAACCGTAGGTGAAACCGCGGTGACAGTCTATATAATGTTAATAAAAATGAAAGATTTCTATTTTTGTATTTTTGTTTGTAACGAATAAATTCAAAAACTACTTGATTCCATTAAAAACTAGTTTATCCAGAAGTAACATATAACATCATGCTACGAACCACGAGAGCGGAGCAGTTATAAAAACTGGGTAAAACCGCGGACTTAGCTAGTATTACTTAAAAAGGTTTCAGAAGTCATATGTAGAGTTTGTAAAGGTCCGCTACCTGTAATATTAGATACTCGATTCATAAAATATTATAGCCTTTGAGGCCGGTTTGTGCATTTTTTATTAGCTCCAATCTACGGATTTAATTTTTAGGGTTCCGTGGCCAAAGGATGCCAACAGAGGCCTTACCACTCTAAAAGTTTTGCTATCGCATGAGCGAGAACAGGACAAAGATATACGCTGTAATACACTCTCATTTTTACGTATGCTAAAGACGTCAGGTCTTTAATACTAAGCTTATATAAAAGATAAATTGTGATTAGCAATATGTGTGCTGAAACTTAAGATTCATCTATTGTAATTATGCTATAAGCAAGCATATGGATTTCATAGCTTTATCTGCTTTGCAGCAATATAATTGTATAACGAACTGTGATGACAAGATTTTAGATTTAGTATTAATGAGGAAACTATACAATCAATGTGATTGTATAGTTTCCTCAGCTTATCCAATCAGTAAAATTGATCCGTACCACCCGCCAGTTGACATAGTATTAAACATAAAGACTATCTCAAGCTTTAACTGTAAACCTCGCGTAGATCACAACTTTTATAAAGCAAATTATAACAATATTATTACTAGTCTGAAGAACGTGGATTGGTCGGCAAAATTTGATGGTTGTGACAATGTTAATGCTATGATACTAACCTTCTATGACGTAATTAATTCAGTTATCAATGAACATGTACCTAAACGCAAGCCCCGTAGAAAAAGTCATCCCATCTGGTTTACTCGTGACCTTATAAATATATTGAAAGAAAAAGAAAGGTTAAGATACAAATATCGTAAGTATAGTAATCCTAGAGATAGGCTGGAATACGAACACATTAGGAAAGTATGTGATAAACTGTTACAGGAATGTTACAAAAAATATGTTATTACTATAGAAAATAATCTTACGAAAAATCCCAAATTATTTTGGAATTTCATAAAAAATAAAAAATCACCATCATACTCTTTGCCTTCGGTTATGCATAGTGATAACGAGAAACACTCAGGCTCTGGTCCGGATATAGTTAACCTTTTCGCATCTCACTTCAGCGATATATACAAATGCGCCAAAAGTAGCACACGGCCTACTGTTAGTCCTAGTCCTGATAATTCACCTTGCAGAAAATTAGCCTATTTAAAATTCACCGAAAAAGAGATACTTTGCCAATTAAAACGTATAGATCCTAATAAGGGGGCTGGTACCGATGGTATTCCGCCTCTATTCATAAAAAGGTGTGCATCAACTCTTTCATACCCATTAAAAGAGATATTCAACAAATCCCTTAAAAGTGGTGTATTTCCCGATGAGTGGAAACGTGCACGTATAGTTCCCATCTTAAAGAAGGGCGATAACAGCAACGTTAAAAACTACCGACCCATATCTATCTTATCTTCCTTCTCTAAAGTTTTTGAACGTCTGATCTGTCCTGTATTAATAAATCACACAAAATTCCAACTTAGGGTAGAACAACATGGCTTTCAGCGGAACAAATCTGTCACGACTAATCTCGCTTCCTACGTAACTCCTATCATGGAAAGCATGGACAGAAATTTACAAATCGACTCTATCTACACTGACTTTGCCAGCGCTTTTGATCTTGTTAGTCATAAATTACTTATTAAGAAATTCTATAGTCAATATGGTATCTGTGACGACATGTTGAATTGGTTTGCATCATATTTGGAGAAGCGCGAGCAAGTTGTGGCATTTGGCGGCTTTGAATCTGAAAAATATATTGCATACTCTGGGGTGCCTCAAGGATCACATCTGGGACCGATCATGTTTTTATTATTTGTTAACGACATAGTTGATCAGATTCAACATAGTCAATGTTTTCTATTTGCGGATGACATGAAAATTTCGCGGCAAATTGACTCGTTAGCAGATATGGCGTTAATGCAAGCTGATTTAGATAGAATCAATCGATGGTGCTATTCTAACGGTATGATGCTTAATGTAGCAAAATGTCAGCACATACGTTTCACAAGAAAAAGAAAATATTGGAAACAAGATATCACATTAATAATGAAAGCATCGGCGTCGTTGCAGAAATGCGCGACTTGGGAGTGATTCTTGACTCTAAGTTGAGCTTCATACCACACTATGATAACATGATTAACAAAGCTGTTAAAATGTTGGGATTTATAAAACGCAGCACTAAAGACTTCAAGTCGGTAACCTCTAAAATAATTTTATTTAATGCCTTAGTACGAAGTGTGTTAGAGTTCGGAAGCGTTGTATGGAACCCACATTATGCAGTTCATTCGGACCGAATAGAATCATTACAAAGATCGTTCACAAGACACCTCGCGTTTCATGCGTCTGGTTTTAGCAGTAGATGCTCATATGATGATAGACTGTCATTCTTTAAGATGTGTACATTGCAACGACGTAGGCGCATGTTAGACTTAACGTTTCTACAGAACATTATTAAAGGCACTTCCGCTTGCCAAGATCTACTCGAGCGCATTCAAATAAATGTCCCCAATCTTAATGCTAGGAAAAAACCCATGACCTTTTTCAGAACCCCTTGGACTAGAACTAATTTGGGCATGCAGTCTCCGGTAACTAGACTAATATCAACGTATAACAGTTGGTGGAAACAGCTAGAACTTGATATTTTTCACGACCAACCCGCTCGCTTTAAGGCTAAAATATTAACTAGCAAATAAGCTTATTGTTCTTTAAAATGTAATTAAATCCTGTAAGTAAATTATTATTATTATTATTGTTATTATTTTTTCACTATTTTGACTTTAATTTAACTTTTATCTATTAATATATTTTGTTTTTTTACTGTTGATACTTCTAATTTAAATGCTGTGCATATCTGTAATTGATGTAAACACTAGATTTAAGATACTGGAATGTAAATTACAAATGTTCGTGTTTATGTTGTTGATGTGCCTTATAATAAATAAATAAATAAGCTTTCCTAAAATAAATAAAAACGTTGAAAATTCTTGGATATCCATAAAATATAAATATTAATCCTAACTAATATTATAAAAGTGAAAATGAGTTTGTTTGTTTGTTTGCTACCTTTTCACGCCTAAACCACTAAACCGATCATCCTGAAATTTTGCTTATACGTTGACAGGTGTACAGAAACGGACATGGCTAACTTTCATCCCGAAAAAAATTACTGTTCCCGAGTAAAACAACAATAACGTTCTTATGATAATAGATGGCGCCACGTGTCTTTCGAATCATGATTGAATTATATTATTACAAGCAGAGTACAACCCGAATTGATTGTCAAATTCTAAATTAACGCGAGCGAAGCCGCGGGCAAAAGCTAGTAAATAATAAAAACAGCCAGCTACGGAACAACTATATGTGGATCACACAATTTTTTGTCCCGTGTGGAGATCAAAGCCACAACACTTACCGCAATAGTAGTGGCGACACAACCACTTAGAAAGAAGGAGAAGAAGAGAAGGAGAAGAAGAGAAGGAGAAGAAGAGAAGGAGAAAAAGAGAAGGACAATACAAAAAAATCTCAATATACAGGAAGGACTTATCTACTAACCTAAACTTAAACAAATTAATTGAGAATTACAAAATAAGACAATTTATGTGCCCCGTAGTTGTTGCAAAAGATGTCTAGTTCAGCATTTGTCAGAATGCTAGGGTGGCGTTGTTTTTCAATTGGACCCTAAAGTGAATACACGGATGTCATACTAGTCAAGTTTTACAAATAAAACGCGTATTTTATTAGTGTAATGTAATAGTAATGTCCCCCAGAACGAATTTCGGTCACGGCCGCCAACCTTAACGGAGACTGGCTATCTGCGCAGGAGATATCATAGTGCACAAGTGTGTGCGCAAACACAAGTGCACAATGAACTCCACACTAGGTCAGGCCTGTCTCGTGGAGTTCGTCGTGGTGTTACCAGAACACTTAATACATTTTATTTTACATGCAAATCTATTATTATTGCAGTGCTATATTTAATGTTATATTACAATTACATAAACAATCTATGAGAAAAGGAAAGAATACAAGTTAATTTTTTTTCTGTTTTTTTGATTGTTTGTTATTTATGTTATTTGGTTTGTAAAATGAGTATGTACGTGAATGGGTATGTGTGTATGTGTTTGTGCGAGTGCGTGTGTGTGTGCTTGAGTGTGTGTAATGTTAAATAACTATGAAATCACTTTTATGTATCTGTATATCTCTGCCTTTCCCTTCGGGAATACAATCGTCAGTCTATGTATTTATGTTTCATTTTATATGTGGATTTTACAATTGACTGAAACCAAACAAATGTCCACAGACTTCGTGATATTTGCATCGAGTTCGGTATTCACGTCCCGTTTTAATATTCATACAGCCTGAATTTTATTCAATAAAAAAAGCTTTTATAAAGTAAAATAAATAAAATATTGGCTTTTTATTTGTAACTTGTATATTTGGTTGCGGTTGGTGTTAGGATGAGAGTATATGTATATATATAATTTTTTTTGAGTTTATTCAATACATTACTATTGATACAGATAAAAACTCCATATTTCTACTTAATTTTACGTTATAGGTATGTCCAGATGTCCCCAGCGACACAACAGTATAATTTTTACGTTAAAACTTTCCAATGCTACGTAAAGTAAATTAACGAATGACCACATCCTTTTACCTTTACCCTAACAATAATTTGTATGTCAACACGACGCGCGACGCCTCAATCTGGTACAATATCGGATACAGTGACGTACGATCCATCCATCGCTCACGGACTTAATTAAGCACACCTACAGCTCTGCCCTCTCCCTCAATGCATACGTCAACATGTGTCGCCGTGCGCCGGTACAAATTGCCCCCGGTAAGGTTCTATCACTCCTCCAGTGGAATAAAGGCGTAAGAAGAATATGCTAACTTTAGAGGAGAGCAAAAAAACTGTAATTATATAATAACTAGCTTTTGCCCGCGGCTTCGCTCACGTTAATTTTGAATTTGACAATCAATTCGGGTTGTACTCTGATTGTATAATAATATAATTTAATCATGATTCGGAAGACACGTGGCGCCATCTATTATCATAAGAACGTTATTGTTGTTTTCCTCGGGAACAGTAATTTTTTTCGGGATGAAAGGTTGAAAGGCTTATGTCCGTTTCTGTACACCTGACAACGTATATGCAAAATTTCAGGATGATCGGTTCAGTGGTTTAGGCGTGAAAAGGTAACAAAGAAACCAACTCATTATCGCTTTTATAATTAATTTTATTGTTCTAAATATCCACAATACATCACATAAATACAATAAAATAATTATTATATTGAACTGTCGTATAAGATTAAACTTGTGTTATGAGTACCAGCGTTCTGTTTGATCTGATATTTACTATAGGAAGTACTTTTATAATCTGTTTAATTTAGCAAAACAAAGACATAAGATTAAGTGTGTGTTTATTAAATTTTAAGTATTTAAGTAGGTTTATAGACATTTATGATTGAAAATATGAAAGTCATTATGACGTGATAAATGTTTTTTTTTGTATAAAGCCTTTATTTTTTCAAATCACAACGGAATAATTTAGCTTGTGTATCTATACTTGCACTACTCAACCTGCAATAAAAAAAAATTACGTAATTGTACTTACGCCTTTATTGCACTGCGGGTGCGATATATATAAGGCTGTGTAGATGTAAGTTTGTGGTGTTAGGAGGGTCAATCAATCAAATCAAAACAGGCTGTGCGGCTGAACTTGGACCTTTAACCGTTGGGGTGAACGGACGAGTATCGGTGTTTTTGTTGCAGTAATGAGTTGTGTTGAGTGAGATAAGGTTCCTCTATAATTGGATTTAACGTGCGTTTTGAGTGTTTTGAGTTGAATACTTATTATATACTTTATGATTTTTATACTAGCTATTGCCTACGTCTTCGTCCGTATGAACTACGTTTGTGACGTCATATTGTGCGACAGAACTCCAGTTCTATTTAATAGAAAAAGCTTAAATTTTAAGTTAAACGCCGAGCTATGAAAAGGTTAACAAAATTGATTTTGTGATTTTAACATAACATAGAAAGAAAGACACAGAAAATATCGAAAATCATAGTTTAATTAATAGTAGCATTAGGTTGTTTGTGTAGTAGAGCCTCACTGATTTCATCGTGAAAGGGCCGGCTCGACCGGGGAAGGACTACCCTCTCACAGAATATAGACGTGAAATAGCATTATTCCTACTGTTATGTTTCGTTCGGTGAGTGAGAGTGCCGGATGCCCAATCACCCTTTTCCCCCTTCCCGCTCCTTCTCCTTCCCACTTCCTTTCCTAAAGGGTCGGCAACGCGCAAGTGATGCCTCTGGTGTTGTAGGCGTCCATAGGCTACGGTGACCACTTACCATCAGGTGGGCCATATGCTTGTTTGCCACCTTAGCTGTATAAAAAAAGGGTTTTTAAGATGATTTCAACGCGATTGATCACAAGCAAAATGTTATTGACTTTTCCAGCAAAGAGTCTAAATGTGACCGTTAAAATGTAATTGACTCGCCTATGACGCCTACGTGGGTGTAATACACTGCGGAAGACAACTCCTGCGATTGTTATAATTGATGTTGTATGTATTGGGACTATACAAACATTATAACATTTGACACGACAAAACTTTTCCCATGTGGGAATCGAATGTATGACACTCGTTGCACTGGTAGTAGCGAGCAATCAATTAAACCATTACGACATCTGTGCAATCGGCTACGTATATATGTATGTAAAAACGCTAACATATAATTTTTTTTAAAATTTAACTTTCTCCAAAAAAGTACCTAAACAGTTACTATATAACAAAGCGTCTATGGTATAGTCACGGTCGACCTTTCGCTCGTAAACACGCTTCTCTATGGTATTCTGAGGCGAGAGGTGAGTCCCCTCATTACTTATGCAACGCTTCTATCTTTAAAATAACTTAGTTTATGGCTACCCATGGTCAGCGTATATACATAGCTATGCAAAAAGGCGGCTTTGGTAAGCTTTACAAATTGAAATACGTAGTTAAGGCGTGTTTTAGAATAATAATAAGGCCTTTCCAGGCGACATTTTGTAACTACAGCAGTGAATCTACAAATGTGCCCGAAAATAATATTAATCCTAACTAATATTATAAAAGCGAAAATGAGTTTGTTTGTTTGTTACCTTTTCACGCCTAAACCACTGAACCGATCATTCTAAATTTTGCATATACATTGTCAGGTGTACAGAAACGGACATAGACTACCTTTCATCCCGAAAAAAATTACTGTTCCCGAGGAAAATAACAAAAACGTTCTTATGATAATAGATGGCGCCACGTTTTTTTCGAATCATGATTGAATTATATTATCAAATTCTAAATTAACGCGAGCGAAGCCGCGGGCAAAAGCTAGTATAATATATAATTTATTTATGTTTAGTTAAAAATGATCAATTGTGCAATTGCATCTTAACCATCACATAAAGTACACTTATTGATATTTGCCCGAACTAGGTTAAGCCTGTGTTTCGAGCAAGAAAGTACTTCTATACTATTTTCAGTTCATTATATATAATAACTTTAATTATAAAGTAAAGGTAAGTAAACACTAAACGGCAACGTGGTAGGCCAAAACTTCGATAGCAAGAAGAATTAATTAATTACAGGAGAGACTGGTGATACCTAGCGCATAATAGGGATATGTGCAAAAGCGGGAGGGAGGCCTTTACCCTGCAGTGGGACAATACAGGCTGAAAATAAATAAAATATAAAATAAATAAGTAAACAAAATTAAAATAAGTTTAATATTGTTCTTCAAAACTAAATTTTATTTACAGATTGCAAGTAACTGCTAATAAACGTGTCAGCAAATGTAAACGTCACCACAGTGACTTAGGTCGTCAATATGTAGACGTCGTTAGTGTTGTGTGTCGAAATACCGACAGTGCGAATATAAATAATAGGGACCAAGTGAGGGTAGTTGCCGAACCCCGCACTTCTCGAAGGCGCCGCTGAGCTCAAATCAATCAACCCGTGACCACAATCGATGCAAGTCGGTCAAAATGTCGGGCTATCATAGGTATTTATTACCTTTCAAATACTTTACCGCAAGTAAGACCCGTTACCTAGCATTATATTAAGTAAATAACTGCTATATATGCCGATAAATCATAGCTGACGAAATGTGGTAGTGATACGCCTCTGCCTGCCCATTTTCATATAGACGTGAGTCTACGTATATACGTAGCATAATTGCATTCTCGTAGCTCTCCCATAGACCGCATATACGAGTATCCTAGAGCCCCGTAGCATTAAAATATATATACGTAGCACAATAGCATTCTCGTAGCTCGACCGTAGACCGCGTCTACGAATATCGTAGAGCCCCGTAGCAATAATAACTTGTAATAAATTCATCCATTCATGAAGCATCGCTTGCTTGTTTATTTAAAACTCTGTTATGAAACGCATTATGAATACAAATAGAGTTATAACATGGACGAAATTATTATCCATGAAAGAGATTTAAGAAAGTATGATTAAGTGCCTTTAGTTTAGTGTCGTTATTGAGAGGGCTTGCTGCACTACTGATCATGAAGTCGTCAGTTCGAGTCTCAGACGAAGTATTTGCCTATATCTCCTCTCACGTAGGATCTTAATATTACAGTATAGTGAGTATGTCTGTGGTACTACGAGAAGTCTGTAGGTTAGAGGTGTAGTTTTTAGGTAGTATTCTAACAAATATTATAAATGCAAATGTAAGTTTGTTTGTTTGTTATGCTTTCACGCATTTACTACACGATCGATCATCATGAAATTTCACTTAAACGTTGTCAAGCGAACAGAAAAGGACATAGGTTACCTTTCATCTAGAAAAAAGTAATGTTTAGTAACAGTACTTTTTTAGTACCCAACCTAACTTACATTTGAGCAAGCAAAGCCGCGGGCAAAATCCGATATAATATATTTGGTATTAACAATTGCCTCTTAATTTGTGAAAGTAGCCGCCAATGTTCAGATTAAAATAAAATAAAAATAAAATTGAGACAGTCTTTGGGGTTTGGCGATAGAAGTAAAAACTTTAATCCTTGATCATAAACACTTCTTTATAAACCAAAAAAAGGAAAAACCAAAAATAAAGGGGCGGGTCGGATGCTAGTTTCTGATACTCTCTTATTAAGGGGATCAAAACTTCATTATTTCTTGCGTAGGACGCACCATTTCTGAGATATTATTAATACTGTAAAATAATTCTAAAATGGAAAGCGTGAAAGCGTGACAATGACGCGAGTTCTGTGATTTTTAATCAGCCAAGATGTGCTCAACGCGCCTAAAGAAGTTTTCACTTCAAAAATTATTTTCGAAATGGGTGTTTGATGCACTTTAACTCTTTGCTACATTCAGGCGTGAAGCTATTAATGCAAATAAAGTCATAAACGAACGAAATGACTTTCCAGTACAAAGAATTAAGGGAGTATGATCTTAAGAGTATTTTATGGTACGTAAAAAACGACACAGCCAACTCGTAAAAGTTCGTGAAGCTTTTCAACTTAACCGACGAGGGAGATAACTGAGGCTGAATTGAGTTGTTAGAGATAATGATATTATATACATACATACATACATAGATTCACGCCTGTTTCCCAGAGGGGTAGGCAGAGACTACGGCTTTCCATTTGCTACGATCCTGACACACTTCTCTGGCTTCATTCACTTTCATCACATTCCTCATACACGCCCGTCGATTCAAGGAGCTCTTAACCTGGCCTTTGTCCAGAACGCCTCCGATCTGATCGAGAAACGTTCGCCTAGGTTTTCCTTTTACGACTGTTCCATTCACACTAGCCTTATAAACTTTCTTAGTCAGTCTTTCCTCGTCCATTCTTTCTACATGTCCAAACTAGCTTAACATACCCTTTTCTATTCTTGTAACTATATCCACTTCATGCCGCATCTCTCTCTAATCACACTATTTTTTATTCTATCTTTCAGAGTCACACCACATATGCTTCTCAACGCTCTCATTTCTACAGCATTTATTCTATACTAGCTGTGCCCGTGACTTCATCCGCGTGAAAATTTGTATAAAATGTTATATGTTTTAGGACAGAACTTCTGTGTAAACGATGTTAGATGTGGAACCATTGGGGACGTACACATACAGATTTTGGGGATTGCTAACGCGAGACAATGCGACATAGAGTTGGCCATGAGTCATGAGTAAAACATCCCGTACTGAGATCTACACCTGCAACGTGTAATCTCTGACCTTGCGCTTTATTTATTGTCATTGCATTACATAAACTTACTGGGAATTGAACGCGCTTAAAACTGAACGGATAATTATTTGGTATGATGTGGATTCTCTGAATAAAAACTATTTCACCGGCGCCACATCCTGTTAAATTTTCGGCTTCAATTAAGTTACGTTGCAAGATTTTTAGTTTAAGTCTAGTTCCGTTACAAAGCCTAGGTGGACTTAAATTTCTTAGCAAGATTATGGGAACGCCCACTTGTAAAGAAATTTTATGGGCTGGAAGACCAGGTGCGCGTCAAGAATTAAGAAACTCTACTGGATAGTTAGTAACGTCGTTTTCTGCTGTGACATTGTGAATAGACGTATATTCGACACTTTCACCGTTAATTTGCCTTAGCATCTCAGAATTAATAGCTGTTGCTTGGTCGTTTAGAGGCGCCAAAATTGTAAGTTGCAGCTTTTTTTTTTACTTTGTCTATGTATTGGCTATGTACTTGGGCTATATATTATGAAACGGTAGGCCACTAAACGAAAAGACCTACCCTAAGGTCACCACTAAAAGAAATCCCTACTGCCCCTCCCCCTACTAGAGGGGAGACGGACACGACACAGAGGCGCGCGTAGAAACACGCACGTCACCTCTCGGACCTGGTGCTAAACGGATGGCGGGCAGGCCCACAAAGCCCGCCACCCCCAGGTTTAACCTCAGGGTGGCTGGAGGTCGTCTTGCACCCTCCAGCGCCTGGCTCTGCGGTTGGGGAGAGGGTTTAACCACTCCCTCTACCGCTCCGCCGCCTCCTTGATGGAAATCACTTCCTCGGCAAGGCGACGGCATTCCACGACCTCTCGCTCCGGACCATAGATTGAACTACGGCCGGGAGCGAGAGGGCAACAAATCCGACTGCCGCGACCAACTCACGGCGCTGCGATGCCCAGGCGGGGCAAACCGCCAAAGTGTGCAGCGCCGTGTCCTCAACAACGTCGCGGCAGTCGCCGCAGTGGTGACAACTGGGCGTCTCTTGCCGGCGCATACGACACAGGAACTGGCCAAAACAACCGTGGCCAGTCATTACCTGTGTCAGCCGGAAGATGAGGGCGCCATGCCGCCTTTCCAGCCACTCCTCAAACACGGGACTTACCGCCACGATCGTGGCGTGCCCGATAGCCATGCAGCTGTCTGATTTATTGTATCTGTAGGTGACCCATATACTGATGAAATTAAAATTTGCAACGATGTAACCATACAACATAAACTATCTGATAAAATTACCTTATTTTCTGCTCGCTGCTCAAGAGTACCGTCTCCTATTTTAGAGTAAACCGATTTTAATGAAATAAAGACTAAATGTTACCCGACAATATTCTCTATAGTGTTCTTACTGAGTCTATCGTATTAACTTTGTACTTTAGGCGTGATGAAGTAACAAACAAACAGACAGACAGATTTTTCTAAAATGATTGAAATGTGTTCAGTTAATTATTCTGAGTCCCCTTAATTCATTTATTTCGCAATATTCTAAAATGTACAGACACGTGAAATTTAGAGTTTTATATTCCTATTGCCCAAAAAATACCAAAATCGAAGCGATTATTATCTCCATATACCGACTCGGTTTTGTATTAATCAGTCAATAGTTGTAAATAATAAAAGTTATAATAAACAAATTTTAGAAAATCGGATTACAACTTTTAATTACATTATATCTCTAGAACAAAGAGTGGTTGTTGAAAGCCAGCATGTCATACTACGGCGGAAAACCTTAATATCGCGATTAAAAAATGACGTCATTTGCACAGTGCCATCTATCGTGATAAGTATAAATCATTACGTCGGGTCTAGTACTAAACACATATTACTAACAAATTAGAGATGTCATTGTCAATTAGTAAATATTCAACATTGTCTTAGAATTCATTATTATTTATTATTATAACAAAAATTAAGAAATTTATATGCTATCCGTATTACTGGCTTTCTATATACGATCCTGATCTGTAATCACAATCTATGAACTTAAATTTAAGCAAATCTCAACCTTATTTGTAAACCATTACGGCGGATCTAGTACAGTACGATCACATCGCCTACATTAAAATTTAATTTGACTTCAAATGCTCATAACTTTTGATAGAGAGGACCGATTTTAATGAAATAAAGACTAAATGTTACTTGAGGATATTCTTTATAGTGTTCTTACTGAGTCTATCGTATTAACTTTGTACTTCAGGCGTGATGCGAGAACAAACAGACAGACAGACAGACAGACAGACTTTTAAAAAATGATTAAAATGTGTTTAGTTCATTATTCTGAGCCCCCCTAAATCAGTTATTTTGCAAAATTCTAAAATGTACAGACACGTGATATTTACAGTTAGTACGGACCAGAAATTCAAGAATCAGAATGTGATCTAGAATGACTTTAGACTTAGGTGTTTTTTGTTTGAGTTAATCTGTGCAATTGATTAAAGATATAAATCTGTGCCTTGTTTAACATCAGATGAGATCGGTATTGGCAATAATGACTGAGATTCCACTAGACCTACGACATTTAAGCACAGCGGATATTATAACGCTCTAGTTTGAAAGTAGCGATAATTTGTCCATCCTTCTTTTTTAGTCGATAGACTAATCGAATGGATAGCAGCGATAGCTCAATGGGGAGAATAACAGACTGCAATGCAGAGGGTCTCGGGTTCGAACCCACGTTCTAGTCTTAGGGTATCGTTTACCTTCGGGTTAAGCATGGCAGTCGTTCCTTATAAAAACTGATATCCAGTCAAATCCGGTTAGACTAGAAAGCCCACTCCAAGTGACTTGGGAATAATAAAAGGCTAAGGAGAAGAGACTTATCGAATGGGGCTGTTTGCTAATAGACTTAAAAATAATAACCAGCATAATATATAAGTATATACAATAAGTATATACAATAAGTATATACAATAAGTATATAATTATGTGTAACAAATATAAGACAGTTATTCTTTTTAAATAAGTGTTTTTTTTTTCTGTCTGTGGCAATAAGGTTATTCATACAATTTCCTTGAATCTGATAGCTCGCTAAATGTGGTCATACGCCTATATACTTCTCCTGGTGGATATAAACGTGAGACTATATACGTATATTGTACTTTCATGATAATAATATGTTCAAAACAAATGCAGACATCATTAATTGGTATTTACGTTTTTAATACTGATGGCGTATAAGGTAGGTAGGCATCTAATAGTAGAGCCTCGCTAATTTCAGCATGTATGGGCCGGCTCGACCGGGGAAGGACTACCCTCTCACAGAATATCAACATGAAATACCAGTATTCCTACTGTTGTGTTTCGTTCGCTGAGTGAGAGTGCCGGAGGCCCAATTACCCTCTTTCCCCTTCCCGCTCCTTCTCCTTCCCACTTCCTTTTTCTCCCAAAGGGTCGGCAACGCGCCAGTGATGCCTCTGGTGTTGCAAGCGTCCATAGGCTACGGTGACCACTTACTATCACGTGGCCGTATGCTTGTTTGCCACCTAAGTAGTATAAAAAAAAAAGGTAGGTCCTAAGGGTTATTTATTCGTGCGATACGTATACATAGAATTTACAAGAACACATTCATTGAGACACATCTACATCACACATCTACATTGAAACACACTACACACAAATCTCTCCATCCTTTTATAGGCTACATTACATTACATCACAGACAGACAAACACTTCATAAAAATAAAAAACGCCTTTTATACTTTAAAGATTAAAGTTATGTAGTAAGGGCTTTACCTTTATTTATATAAAAGAAAATACTTAAAAGATAAACGCAGCAACTTGAGGCAAGTATTCTCAACATACTCGAGTAAAGAGATGTTACGTCATTCGTCTCTGGCAATCAGGGTGAGTGCGCCAATCGTATGAGTTCAGCTTTGAACTGTGGGGTTGCTGATGAACCTATAGACAGGGCGTAGAACGCTTGTGGTTTTTAAATCGGCAGGTAAGGGGGAAATTGCGTATTGCGGAGTAGTTAATGCGGTTATGGAAGGCAAATAAGTGCAATTTATTTTATACTACATTTTACTCGCGGCTTTGTTCGCGTTTATGAATATTTTGTCAATAAATTTTTCTTCCTGGGGACCAGTGCTTTTTTCCTGGATGAAGTGTATCCAAGTCCATTTCTGTAACCCTGCAAATATGTATGAAAAATTTCATGATGATTAGTCGAGTAGTTAAGGCGTGAAAGTGTAACAAACAAACTCACATTCGCATTTATAATATTAATTAGTATATTAAGATTTATGTACTTTATGCTAAGGCAGAATAGCAAACCTGAAAACAATCCTTGAAGACGGTATGATTTGGTTTATCGAGGTCGCTTGTTTAAGTCCTGTTTCGGAAATTGTGTTTTTCCTCATGTTATAAAAACTCCTATGTACCTGTATGCCAACTACGGTTTTTTTGTTTTATCTAAATGAGGCTAGCCATACCCAGGCACATTTTCACACAAATATTCAATACTACGTAGAAAGACAAAATTGACGATATAAATCTAATAGTCTTGCCACCTATAACCCGCCGTGAACCACCGACATTTCCAGATTGAGCCAGTGCTGCTAGTGAGAATTTCCTTACACGAAAACATTTTACTCTCTCTGAGAATTGAACGTGAGTCCTCACTATCGCACATAAATATAAGCGCAAGCTTAGGGCAAGGGCGAGGAAGTTCCTTATTTAAAACCTTAAAGGCCTGCCTGCATTTTACAGCGTACTCAAAACTTGTTCAGTACACTTTAAATAACAGAGAAAACTCCGTCTTTTAAAAAAGTTTCCAGTAATCTTTAGTGACAATCAAACAATAAACCAGCAAAGCGCTCACTTCTGGTTTACTCCAATGAATTGACGTAAAACTGACGCTGCAATGAATAGCAATTATAAAACGAATATAAAAGAAAGAAAACTCGCTGAATTGAAGGGAGGAAAGTAGAAAAAAAGCTCGCTAAGTGCGTGAAGGGCTTCGTAAATGTAAGGTTCCGTAGCATCGGGTGGAAATAGTTGCTTCGTGGTGAATGTCGTGTTTTTATGCAGCCAACTATGTAAGTTGATTACATAGAAGAATAGTTTCTTATTACTTACTAGATTTTGGCCGCGGTTTCGCTCGCATAATTATAGGCTATGTCACATTTATATCCCTCGGAAACATAACTTTTTTGGATGAAATGGACTCTAGGGACATATAGTACCTTCCATCCAGAAAAGGTTATGTACCCATGACTTTTTTTTTTTGTTCTTTTTTTTTACGCCTAATGTGGCAAACAAGCATACGGCCCACATGATGGTAAGTAGTCACCGTAGCCTATGGACGCCTGCAACACCAGAATGTTGCATGATCGGGAACACTTGCGTGTTGCCGACCCTTTAGGAAAGGAAATGGGAAGGAGAAGGAGCGGGAGGGTGATCACCCTCTTTCCCCCTTCCCAATTAAGTAATTAAGGCGTAAAAGCGAAACAAACAAACAAACTTACATTCTCACTTATAATATTAGTAAGATTTGAGGTGAGGTTAGGCTAATGTACATAAATGTTACTATCAATAAACACATGTTAGGCTGATACAATAGCGAATTACGGGTAAACATAGTAGTACAATCAAGTTCTGTTTCATGTATTGACTTTTTCCTCGTATATATCTGTAATTTATTCCTTAACTTGCGAAATGCTCAAAGTAATATGAGTACTAGGGTTACATTAATATAACTACTTTTCGTAAAATCTCATATTTCTCTTGTAACGATTCATAAGAATATGACATGATAGGAAAAAATAGACTTACTTCGACATATGTATTTTCGAAGCGACATCAGCTAGTAGCCAGTTGCACTCACTGATGAGACGCTCATAGCCATTTGCACTCACTGATCAGTAAACGATTAGCGAGGTTAAGCAACGTTGGGTGCGGTCAGTCTATAGATGGGTGACCGCTTAGTGGTATTTCACCTAAGCGTCTCCGTGCTTCGGAGGGCATGTAAAAAGTCGGTCTCGACATTTGACAACAAATGTCAAATTGACAGCAGTCGTTAAGCCATGTCAGAGGCCTACGGGCGGCTTGAACAACTCTTGACAACAGGATGGCCACTAACCAAATGAAGAAAAAAATATCTTAATTTTGTAAAGACGCTCTTGCTCTCGACGCTCATTATGTTACTTTGTGACCTAAATGATAGATATATTTTGATATTAATATTTGATTTTAAAACTTGACATGATGTGTATAAGCCGCACATTAGAGCGAGTAACCATTAGTATACGTATGTAAGTTTATCCATTGTCTAGTACCCATAGTACAAGCTCTGCTTAGTTTGGGCTAGATGGTGTTGTGTGTATGTGGTAGAATATTATTATTATTATTTAACAAAGCACCCCTAAAAAATGCGTCAAAACGTATTAGGGAGGGTGTCGCGCGCTTGAAAATGATTGAGAGCTGATTGGAATGATTGACGCGGAGGTCCGGACGATTGCAATAGTCTGGCGAGCCTTCAGTATTGCCCGCGTGAACCGTGAGAGGGCGTCTGTGTACCTGTGATAGAGGGACAATAAAAGTAGCACTTTGTTTGTGTCGCGAATTGATGGGCCGTGCGATGGAAGTTGTTTATTTTTACGTTTAAAATTTGCTTTTTTATGTTTGGTTAGTTGTATCTTCTAAGTAATATAGTAAGGTTATGCTGTTTATCAATTGTTATATGTCGACCATATTTTAATTGGAAAATATTTTATCTTGCTGCATTGCTGTGACGTAAGACTTGCAATTGCGACTTCACTTCATTCATAGATCTACGTCAAGGACTAAAACCTTTTCCATATCTATATATTAATACGTGAAGCAAAAACTTTGTACCCCTTTTTACGAAAATTGCGCGAACGGAGGAGTATGAAATTTGGCACAATTAAAGTTTATATGGAGAAGGAGGGGCGAATCCTAATATTTTTATAAAATATGCATTAGAAACACATTAAAATAATGAAAAAACACTACACGCACACAACCATGCATTTGACACACGCAGTCAAACCGCGTTCGTAGTATTTCGACATTGTTCGTCTGACGTCGTACAATTCTTTGTAACTATGGTTACCTATACCTTATTTATATGTAATAGAGTAAAACAGAAAACACAAAGTAGCAAGCTCAGGAATTTTGGCCGAATTTTGACCACTAGGCGACCGATAGTATATTTAGTTATGTCAAATCACACATTCCTCCGTGCACTGATTATGCTTAAAACGGGTACAAAGTTTTATTTTTTATATTCCTTACTAGCTGTCCCGACAGACGTTGCCCTGTACAAAAGAGAAAAAAGAAAATAATAAGTAAACAATTCTCGAATCCACTTGAACACACACAAAAAGTTTCATCAAAATCGGTCCAGCCGTTTAGGAGGAGTTCAGACTCAGTACACACGTACAGTAGAATTATATATATATAAAGATTTGTGTTTGTCTTTAGGATACTGTGCGCAGCGATTCTACTATAGACGAAAGCAATAACGATGTTCGTGCCCAATGAGGGATGCCTTCGAACGAAGACACCACCGTTAGTTCGACGATATAAGTATAATATCTATATCGCATGTATAGTTATCACTGACAAGCTTTGATTATCTATACTAATATTATAAAGCTGAAGAATTTGTTTGTTTGTTTGGTTGAACGCGCTAATCTTAGAGTAGTAGAGCCTCGCTGATTTCAGCATGAATGGGCCGGCTTGACCGGGGAAGGACTACCCTCTCACAGAATATCAACGTGAAATAGCAGTATTCCTACTGTTGTGTTTCGGTCGGTGAGTGAGAGTGCCGGAGGCCCAATCACCCTCTTTACCCCTTCCCGCTTCTTCTCCTTCCCACTTCCTTTCCTAAAAGGTCGGCAACGCGCAGGTGATGCCTCTGGTGTCGCAGGCGTCCATAGGCTACGGTGACCACTTACCGTCACGTGGGCCGTAGGCTTGTTCGCCACCTTAGTAACATAAAAGAAACTACTGGTTCGAATTGACAAATTATTTTAGTGTTGGATAGCCTATTTACCGAGGAAGGCTATTGGCTATTTAACATCACGCTACGACTCACGGGAGCGGCGCAGTAACCATACACGCGAGTGAAACCGCGGGCACAGCTAGTATAGAACAGAAAAGACATTTAGTATAAATAACATAAAATTGCTGCCTATTTGTAAGTGTTATACACCTCTGCCTTCCCTCTCTAGATAAGACAGGTGACGTACACGTGAGTGTAATCCAAATTATTAGTAGGTACAGTTTTATATAAGAAACAAATGTTAGCTTATTTATATTTTGTTAGCTTAACTTATATTATATAATACAAAGATAATTAAGATAGCTTAAATATTAGTTATTAATCGACTAATATTATATTTGTAAGTCACTTAACCATCTTCCGGAAGTTAAAAGTAGTCATGAGTACAGTTTGTTAACTAGTTAGCGCCCTCTATCGTTATAGCGGAAGTAACCGAGAGATAGTGGGGTGACATCGCTCGAACGACAAGTCAATCGATCGTTGGCCGGCGAACAAGTAACAAGTACGTGTTAGCTGTTGTATCTTATTCTGAGAAATAAATTATTGTGATACAGTTATATACAATGTTTCACTTTTGGAACGGACAAATCCTACAAAAAGATAATACCAGCAAATAGCTTCGACATTTTCGCAAAATAAACTTCAAATGAACAATACGGCCACATAGTCACAACTGTCAAACTTGTGAATCCCGAACATTAACTATGTTCTCCTACTACGGGCAAGTGAGATATATTCGTAGGCTTCCGACTGTAACTATTGTCTCAATAGAAATAATATGTTTTAAGTAAGTTTAAACAAATATTAGTAAAGCAAACGATTAATTTATGTTATAAATCCTAACTAATATTATAAATGCGAATGTGAGTTTGTTTGTTTGTTATTTCACGCCCTTGACTACTCGACGAATCATCATAAAATTTTACATTCCTCGTTGTCACGAATACATAAATGAACATGGTACTTTTCATCCACGGAAAAACTGTTTATGAGGGATTCAAAATTAATTAACCTTACCATTTACGCGAGCGAAGCTGCGGGCAATAGCTATAATTTGATAAATATAGAATAATACTGGTAATACGATTGTTACAAATATAATAAAGGAGCTGAATTAAAATATATAGGAAACTCTTCTGAGGTGATTTTTCTTTTACATTCTTGAGGGAAATCAGTTGGCTAACTAATTTAAATAAGAAAACAGCACTGGAATATAACTTTGCAATCTAATTTTAGTTTAATCAACGTGTATGTTTGTATTTTTAAATGGGATTAAATATAATAACCACTAAAAATAGTAATTTCGCACCTATACGCCTCAAATCACTGCATTCCGTCTCGGAAGGGTTAGGTTGTGTTAGGTTCCATCTTAAACCCACCCAAAAATAGGAGCCCCGCTTCGCCCCATCGACTTAGTTTGATCTCTTTAAATATATTTTGCTGTGCAATTTGGTGATCATTTACTATTTTTGACTGTTATATTTTATTATATCTGGTGATAAGTTAAAAATAAGCCTTTTTAAATTATGATTTCATATCAAATGGTGTGCTACGGAAACTGATTTTAAAAGTTTTCTCGTAGATCTTACCGTATTGTACTTATTTTCATGGTCAGAAAACCAAATCGTTGAAAAATGTTATTTCAATGTATGTTTAAACAATGGTCAGTTAAAAGATTTTACTTATAAAAATTTTATGGAAGAATGTATAGGCTAATTTTGGGAGTCACTAAACTGTTCATATTGAAACTACGTACACACATAATTATCATAATCGGTCTCTTAGTTTAATTTTTAAGCTGACTCTTGTGTGTTGAGACTATTCGTTCACATGATAATTATTACTTTGACACACGAATAGGTGGTGCCAATATTGTTTCTTGATACTTGTTATAAACTTTTCTACCCCCTTTCCTCGTGCTTTTCACATTGGCTACGGTACTGCTTATCATTAACCAGCACACATGTGCTTTTTTGCATAAAGTGATGCTAAGAAAACAAACTATCTGGCTCGTCTTCTACTATCCAAACTAATATTATAAATGCGAATGTGAGATTGTTTTTGTTTATTACGCTTTCACGCCTTAACTACTCGACCGATAATCATGAAATTTCGCATACACGTTGTTCCGGGAACTGAAAAAGATATCAGGTACCTTTCAATCAGAAAAAAGTACTGTAACTAAACCTTTTCCTTTTTTTACTCAGCTACGTCGATCGACACCATGCGGTATCCTTGTATGACCCTGACCTGGCTCTCTGCGATCTACGCGTCATTTATCAAATCACCATTGATCGGATGACCCCAGTGTAGAGTCACCGGCAAGCAACCTAACCTACATTTCGAGTGAAGCCGCGGATAAAATCTGATCTGCAATAAAACAGTCGTTCTGTATCTATGTGCTCTGTGACAATACATATAAGCACAGTACACACGAGATCATTATTCATTATATTCTATTTCCATTACACTAATGTTAATATACGAGTACATGTACAGAGGTATTCTCCAGTACTTGCGATATTTCTCTGTCGACGAACTTTACGTGCATGCAACCAGTTTGCTTCTGTTCATAATAAATGTTGGCTCGAAATGCCAGCTTCGGAACAGTCGCTCTTAAAAACATCTAAGGATGGGACTAAATTAAAAAAGAAATCGATTTTGTTATAGTTTACTATTGGTTTTTGTGAATTCGATTAACAAAAAATTAAATTATTTGTTCTTTTCTTCACCAAAACTATAATTGGTAACATCGTATTTTTTTTGTGACTTCCTTGTATTTCAATAATCCAGACTAAAAGAACAATAAATCGATTCATAATGTACTGTCGATGACAAAAATCGATTAAAAAACATTATCTAAAAGTCGATTATGTTTCACATCACTACTCTTACTCAACAATTGCTCCTTTATATGTATAGTAAATTTATTTCCCCGCCGAAGTTCTACGTTACTCTTAAGGTATTTTAAAAATTCCGCCTTTATTTTCTCATGTTTTCTTTTAAAGTCTATCGTTTAAAGTTGTTGTTCGCGGGTTTGAAGTCTGAAGACTGTTTGATGAAAATATAACAGTGTATTAAAGGGAAAGAATTTATTAAAAATACCTTTGTAAACGAGTAACAAGAGTTAATATTTGTGTTTTAGAAAAGATAAAAGCATTTGGACATTCCATGACTTCAAAAAGATTTTTAGAGAGCAGAAATTTAAATTATATGCAACATTTTCATTATTTTATTCGTTGGTTTTGTTTGAATAACAACTTTATGATGTGTACCTAATGTCGCATCACTATCATTACACAATATAAAGCAAAGTCCCCTGCCGCGTCTGTCTGTCTGTTTGCGATAAACTCAAAAACTACTGAACGAATTTTCATGCAGTTTTCACCAATAGACAGAGACAAGGTTTAAATGTATAATTTGTTAAGGTTTTGTCCTTTCCGTACGAAACTGAGGCGGGTAGCTAGTTTGTGTGTAATCAAAAGAATTTGTAATCCTTTTATCTCACTTTCAATGTTACGTTTGTAACTGTGGTTTTGGATTATTTCGGTATATCAATGTCAAGATCTGACCAGTATATATTAGACATTCAGTATACATAAGTGAAGATATCCAGCTTAAAATTTAGTTTAATACTATTGACAGATAATTACGGATGAAACGGATTGGTGAATGCTTTTTATATTTGGCAAGTTTTAACACACTATTAAAAATATACGATAGGCAGCTCCGCTCGCGTAAGTGTAGGTTATGAGTTATGACAGTCCTTTTTTCCTGAATGAAAAGTAACTATGTCATTTTCTGTACGTTGTATGCGATATTTCATGATTATCGGTCGAGCAGTAAAGGCGTGAAAGCGAAACAAATACCTATTTCTCGTTTAAAATATTAGATTGTGATACACGATAACACAGGCAATACCAATATGGCATTAATATTGTCGAATTCACGTGACTGGCTGCGCTTAGCGCTCTTTATCACTTGACAAAAACATTATTATTAAATATTCTGTATTGTTGGAAATAATTCAAACCCCGAAAGGCAACACTGTGTCGACCTGTAAAAGAAGCAGCGCTCGCCGCGCTCGTTCACTTTTTCGTCAGCCATCGTAGCGTGCGGAAGCTCAGCCCGAATTTGTATATTTTGTTGGTTATTTTTAAATAGTTCATTGTTAATAAATTCTTTTTTTTAAATTTATTATTGTTTCTATTTATAACATCAGAAGTGGGATTCGAAGGCTGAAAAGCCGTTGGGCCGTATCTGGTTTTATAGAGGAATCGTAGCTTTTCTTAAAGCCTAGTTTAGTTGTTTGAAAAAAAATTCGAACGGAGTTTAGCTACGTGATGTCTGGCACCGCTCAGCGCAGTAAACGCAAAACTACCCGCGGTAAGCAAAACTGTTCTCCAAACCCGATGGAGGAGATTCTGAGACGGTTGCGCGCGTTGGAGGACCAGTCACGTGCTCCCGTGGCAACGCGAGCTACTTCGACGGCCGGCGCCGATCCTGACCATGTCATCGCGCTGCCTGACGCCACGCCACCGCCACCGACATCGGTGTCAGGGGCGCGTACTCCACTACGAGAGCTCGTGTCCGCAGAAATGGGGACGCCGTCACCGACGTCGCTCGCCAGCAACGTTGGATCAACTATTAACCGCTATAAGCCGTGCTCAGGTCAGATCCAACCATTATTTTGTCTCAGACTTTGATCCAAGTGTTCATGACTTCGACACGTGGTGTGGTGAAGTAGAAAAAGCCCGTATTTTGAACCATTGGGACGATCGAGAATGCCTTGCTCGCGTCGGACATTGTCTAAAGGGGAAAGCTCGCACCTGGCTTAGCCAATGGACGAGCAATATTCGTAAATGGTCCAATTTCAAATTAGAATTGAGTGCGTTGTGCCCACGTTCTGTCGATGTCGCGAACATTTTATATAACGTAATGCGAACCGAGTCTGATTAATACTCCACATACGCCGAGTATGCTCGTAAATCACTTTTAAAATTACGCATAGTTAAAGGGCTAAGCGATGAGTTGCTGACTGCTATTATTATACGTGGAATTACAGATCCACAGATTCGTGCTATGGCTATAAATGCTAAACTATCTTCTGATTCGATAGTGGAGTTTTTATCAAGCTTTGTTAAAACTTCAAACGCTAACAGTTATAATAGAAGGGTATACTCTAATCTTTCAAATCGATTAAACAAGTCTTCTAATCATAATCCGTTAAAGCGCCAACACGCTTCTAAAGATTTAAAAACTATTAAATGCTATCAGTGCAATCAATTTAGTCATAAGAGTTCTAATTGTTATAAACGACCTAATAATATAACCTCGAATAATCCTAGCAGTGATGAACAGGCTATCGCGTTACCGGCGACATCTCGTGCCGATACGTTAAAATGTACGTTTTGCAAAAAAGTAGGTCATTCTGAGAAAGATTGTTTTGCAAAGGAACGCACAAGATCACGGAATAAAAGTGGTGTTAATTTTTGTCGTGAACCTGCGGGTGGCTACAGAAATCGCGATGTGACAATTGCTGTAATTTCTGAGATACCGTTAGATGTATTAATAGATAGTGGTTCGTGTGTTTCCCTAATGTCAACAAATTTAGTAAAATATTTTCCATGTCAAATAAAGCCTACTACTCAGTTATTATGCGGCCTAGGTGGTTCAAAGGTTAAAGCGCGATCTTTTGTTACGTTACCCGTTGAGTTCAGCGACATAACTTTAGAAATAGATTTTTATATTGTAGACAGTAGTCATTTAAATGTACCCGTAATTATCGGCACTGACCAGTGATTGCCAACGTATAGTGCGTAGTGAGGAGATCGCGAATAGTGTTATGCAGGTAAATTCGATTTCGTTGTCTGATCAGGTAAAAACAACCGTTACTGGGTATGATAGGGAAAGGTTATTAGCTATTCTCGTTAAGTATTCCGAATACTTTTTGAGTATTACCGCGACCACAACAGTGAAAAATAGTGAGATGCATATTAAGTTAACAACTGATGTCCCCGTGTATTATAGGCCCTATAAGTTGTCGCATGACGAAAAGTTAAAAGTGCGCTCCATAGTTAGAGATTTGCTCGATAAGGGTATTATTCGTGAGTCCGATTCGGAGTACGCCAGTGCAATCTTACTAGTAAAAAAGAAAGATGGTTCTGATAGAATGGTGGTGGACTATCGTGCTCTGAATCGAATCACCGTCAAAACCAGACATCCTCTCCCTTTAATTAACGACTACATAGATAGATTGGGTAATGCGCGCTGGTTTAGTGCACTAGATATGGTCTCTGGTTTTCACCAACTTAGAGTGGCTGAGGAGTCCATTCACAAGACCGCATTCGTAACCCCCGAAGGCCACTATGAATACTGTAAAATGCCCTATGGCCTAGCGAATGCCCCTATTGTTTATCAGAAAACTATTTCCAAAACACTTAAATCCTTCATTGATGCTGGACAGGTCCTGGTATACATCGATGACGTGTTGTTACTGACCGACGGAATTGATGAGAACCTTGCTCTATTAGAATCTGTCATAAAAACCCTAACTGAAGCGGGTTTTTCTATTAATTTAAAGAAATGTACTTTTCTAACTAACGAAATAGAATACCTAGGTAGGATTATAAGTGACGGTCAGGTTAGACCGAGCGCCTATAAAATAGACGCGTTAGTTAAGTCACCGCGACCGAGTAATGTCAAACAGGTTCACCAATTTCTTGGGTTAGCGGGATATTTTCGAAGATATATCCCCAACTATGCGCTTAAAACTGCACACATTGCCGCTCTAACTAAAAAGAGTGTAAACTTTAATTGGAGTAATGAACACGAGAAAGCGCGTCAAGAGATAATTTCTCATTTAACTAACGAACCAGTTTTGGCAATATTCGATCCGGAGCTGCCAACTGAATTGCATACGGATGCGAGTTCTATAGGTTATGGTGGCATTCTTATGCAAGTACATAAGGACGATAGTAGACGCGTAGTTGCTTATTTTAGCAAGCTGACAGGTGGCGCGGAATCCAAATACCACAGCTATGAGCTGGAGACCCTCGCGGTAGTAAAGTCATTACAACATTTTAGACAATACCTAATTGGTAAACCTTTCAAGATTATCACAGATTGTAATGCTTTAAAAATGACCCAGCGTAAAAAGGATCTCCAACCCAGGGTTGCTAGGTGGTGGATGTATATGCAAGATTTCGACTTCGCGTTAGAATACCGTAAAGGCTGTCTCATGTCACACGTAGACTATTTGAGTAGGAATCCAGTCAATACTATTAATGTTGTTCAAAAACCGCAAAACTGGGCTCAGGTGGCGCCGGCAGGTGACGAGGAAACCTTAACGTTACGTGAAAAACTAAATAACGGTCAATTAGATGGCACACGTTATGTAAAACGTAATGATGTCTTGTATTATAAGTATGACGTCACGGGTGAGCAAGCGCGATTCTTATGTTATGTACCAAAGGCATTTCGATTAAGCTTGTTACGCGTCTTCCATGACGAACATGAACACATCGGCATAGACAAGACGGTTGATCTGATCTTGCGGCACTTTTGGTTTCCCGGTCTTAGACAATTTGTATCGAAATACATCACCCACTGCGTAGTATGCATCTCGCATAAGCAAGTTCCTCGCGCACCCTTACAACCAATATCTTCGTGGCAAAAGGCTCCGGTACCGTTCGATACATTACACGCTGATGTACTCGGACCCTTAAAGGAAAGTGATGGTCACAAACATGTCCTTATCATAGTTGACGCGTATACCAAATATTGTTTGCTACATGCTATCTCAAAACAAGACTGTAGTGAACTAAAACGCGTAATTACCCAAATTATTTCACTTTTTGGTACTTTCAAACGACTAGTGTGCGATAGGAGTCGTATGTTCGATAATCATGAATTTATTAATTGGATGACAAATTTTGGAATCGAGGTGCATTTCATCACTCCTGAAATGCATCAGGAAAACGATCAGGTTGAACGATACTGCCGCACTGTTTTGGACATGATAAGGGTTGAAGTAAATTATAATGAAAATGTTTGGTCGAAAGTCTTATGGAAGTTACAACTAGTTCTAAATGTCACCAAACATAAGACTACTTAATACTCTGCATTAAATCTTATTGGCACTGATTCTACTACACCACTAATAAATACCTTAATCAAAGATATTACTCATGTAGGCTCTAATCCAAATCGAGACGCGATACGCGAGATAAGATGGCAACGTGCGGAAGAACTTATTCGTGAAAATAAACATAACCAAGACTCTTATGTAAATAAAAATAGGAAACCGCCCAAAAAGTTTAATATTGATGACTTGGTCTATGTGATCAAGAGGTCTCAGAGTGCCGGAAAGCTCGATAGCTGTATGAGAGGCCCCTATAAGGTTACCAAGCTTTTTCCTAATGATCGATATGAGCTCCAGCTGTTAGCGGGTGCCTATGGAAAGACTAGTCAGGCAGCTGCTGGATATATGGTACTGTGGAAAGGCGAATGGACACCTGAAACCTGCGCTGCAATTTTTGAAGGTACTTATTGTACGATTTTGGTTTATATGTGTAGCACTGTTAGCTTTGGCTTGCATACTAGTCTTTCCCCATCCTTCAGTTAGATTATGTACCAAACTGGCATTATTTGTTGACTTTAGCCACGTAAACTGTTGTGTGTTCAGTGGAAGAGACCCGCGTAAGTCCTGAGTGCGCATGGCATTGGGTTGACCCTGACACTGTTGGGAAGGTATCGGGGGTGAGTCAGTAGCGCCGCTGACAACAGACCTGTTTAAATCCGACCCTTGACTATAGGTATCTGGGGTGACCTACAAGAGACTGATGTAAATCCTGTGTGCGCACGCTAGTACGCGCGGGGTATTCGGTTGCGTAGGAACAGACCTGTGTGAAGCCTATGTGACTTAAACGCTTGTTTATAGCTTTGATTACTTCTTTTGTTGATTTGTTTGGCTAATTGGTACATAATATGACACCTATATACGCCTGCTGAATTCATAAAACCTCTGGTAAATGTCGTTGATTATGTTTTTTTTTTTTAAATGTGTATATTCGCAGATGGCGATGAGGAGCAAGATACGCTGTACACAGAGGCAGCTGCCGGTCCATCCGCGACTTCCTGCTAAAGGCTTCGAGGACGTAGCCCCGTCAGGAGAAGGCCGTGTTGGAAATAATTCAAACCCCGAAAGGCAACACTGCGTCGATCTATAAAAGAAGCAGCGCTCGCCGCGCTCGTTCACTTTTTCGTCAGCCATCGTAGCATGCGGAAGCTCTGCCCGAATTTGTATATTTTGTTGGTTATTTTTAAATAGTTCATTGTTAATAAATTCTTTTTTTTAAATCTGTTCTATTTATAATAGTATAATAAAAGATATATTATTCCGCACTAACATAGACACAAATGAATCCAATTATTCTTGTATAATATAAACGAGGCAGCGATAGCTCAGTGGGGAGACCAACAGACTGTAATGCAGAGGGTCTCGGGTTCGAACCCACGTCGCGCACTTCTGACTTTCGTAAGTTATATGACTTTTCGAAATTATGTGCGCATTGATTGACAATTATTATCGCCTGCTCCGTGCCTCGGAGAGCACGTTAAGCCGTCGGTCCCGGCTGCCATGATCATCTATGGCAGTCGTTAGCGGGAAGTCAGTGCCCTCTAATATCCTGACACTGGTCTAGCCTTAGAGTATCGTTAGCCTTTGGCTTGCGGAAGTCAGATGGAAGTCGCTCCTTGTAAAAACTGATATCCAGTCAAATCCGGTTAGACTAGAAAGCCGACCCCAAGTGACTTGAGAATAATAAAGGCTAGGGAGAAGAAGATATTATTATGCACTAACAAAGACACAAATGAATTCAATTATTCTTGTATAATATAAATGAAGCAAAATCTTAACCATAAAATTGTCTTGATGGCGCAACATTAGTTCTCGGGTTGTCTTTCCGTGCCAAGCCAATGTTATTGGGTTTTTTTGTCAACAGATTCTGAGTAGCAGCACAACTATGTTCAAAAGAAGGCAATATGTTATAAACCTCCTTTTACTTAGGACCTAAGACTTATTTTTTTATACTACTAAGGTTGCAAACAAGCATACGGCCCACCTGATGGTAAGTGGTCACCGTAGCCTATGGATGTCTGCAACACCAGAGGCATCAATTTCGCGTTGCCGACCCTTTAGGAAAGGAAGTAAGAAGGAGATGGAGCGGGAAGAGGGAAAGAGTGTGATTGTGCCTCCGGCACTCTCACTCACCAAACGAAACATAACAGTAGTAATACTGCTATTTCACGTCGATATTCTGCGAGTGTAGCCCTTCCCCGGTCGAGCCGGCCCATTCATGCTGAAATTAGCGAGGCTCTACTACTCATATTATCATAGATTGCTATCAAAGTATGCGTGTAATATACCTTAAATTTCTCTTATGGGAATATAGGCGTGATACGATGCATGTAGCAGGAGTTCGTATCACGACGCAGGAGTCGAACCTGTGAACCTATGACCACGGCTAACGGAGCCGCCGAAACTCCAACTAAGCTACTCACGCCCTGCCTCATAAATAATCTTCCGCAGACACCAATTTGGTAATGCAGCCCGCGTCAAAAAAATCTTTCGTAGAGGCCTTAAAGCGGTTCACCTGAGAGACCAAACGTCAAACAAGAAATATGATGACGATACGCATCTCTTGGGGTTTATAGCTACATTTTATCTGCCGAATTCCTCTATACATAACAAAAAAGGATAACCAACTTTACCCCAAACAGAAAAGGTGTATTTCAGATTGGAGAGTCATCCAATAAAGGTGATACTAGAATTAGGTCGGAGCAACACAGGTGTGTGCATCTTTTGACATTTTGATAAATGGTTCCGTCTCGAATTTATGGTCGAAAACTCGCCGTCTATTATTTTTATTTATATTGATATTTTGGCGGATAATAAATAAAAAGTGATAAAGGTTATCTTGAAGGACCAGCACGCGCTATTGTTTGTCATTGTAACGTACAATTTATGGCAAAAATATGTGAATATAAGACGTGCTGCTTTGCGCGTTTGCGCTTCGTAGAATTTTATATTTTAAAAGAAAGACAGCACACTGTTTCGTGGGACTTTACAAACATTCAAACGACGGACACAAAGAACGTCCAAATCCGGCACAATCATTCGTGAATCAAAAATTGTTGTCCCTGACCTGACCCCTGCACAGTAGTTGCATTCACTACCACTGACACCACAGAGGCAGTCATACTAACAAAGTTGGCTCTCATGCAAAGAGCTCAAAAAGATTTGTATTTTTATATGTCGGCCTCAATGGCGTAATGGTCAGTGTAACTGACTGCCACGTCGCGGGTTCGATTCCCGCACAAGTCAAACATTTGTGTGCATGAACATGGATGTTTGTCTTGGTCTGAGTATTTCTATGTATAATATGTATGTAATTACAAAAAGAAATGTATATATGTATGTTTATCCATTGTCTAGTACCCATAGTACAAGCTCTACTTAGTTTGGGCTAGATGGTGTTGTGTGTATGTGATAGAATATTTATTTATGTTTATTTTGTCCCGGCTATCATATAAATAGGTGGTTTAAGACATGAGCCAAAGCCCAATTACAGTCCAGAGACAGTGATTACGAGGAGAAGATAGATGTCTTCTAGCCGTCGTCAGTGTCAAGCTGGTCTGACCAGATGCATCTTCACACTACGTCACTTATAAACATCAAGGTTACACTAACTGAACTATACTATGAATTTACATTTACCTGTTGTCAAAGTCGAAAATCTTTGATTCACTTAGGTCACAAAGTAACACTTATGAACGTCAAAAGGGTTAGTGAGTTTGTTACATTTACTGAATTTACATTTATGTTAGTTGCAAGGTTCAGGCAAAAGGTTGAGCCTATGAGAAGATACCTGCAAGAAACTCAAGGCCACTCTTTTAAATCACCATCAAATTATAATTTCAGTATTTTACAACTCATTTATGTACCAGGTATTGCAGTCATTATGCCATATATCACTGTCCATATAAAACTATCACTGTCCACATAAGGTAACTAAGCAAAACACTGGGATGTAACTAACAATAGGTAATATAAAAGCCTTGTTCGCTTTCCTATAACACAAAGAAAAACATGAAGCAAACTGACTGTGGCAACATGAACTAGACGGACAGTTTGAACAGGCAGTGTGTCTACAAAACTCTTGTTGAAACTGTTAGCTTCTATGTAACCTAACTTTTGCTGATGTAGGTACTACATCAATAAAAGGTAGATTATATAAACTGAATAGGGCAGTTGCCTATGTATGTTTGGTTTTGTACACCTTTATGTATATAAATCTTCTATGCGTGTGTTTGTAATTAAACTCCTCCTAAACGGCTGGACCAATTTTGATGAAATTTTTTGTGTGTGTTCAAGTGGATTTGAGAATGGTTTAGACCTGTTTTTTTTTTAGTTTGCAGGACAATGTCTCTCGGGACAGCTAGTAATTTATATAACTTTTGTACATAATTAAAATAAATATTTATGTAAAAACAGTCACAAAATCGGTTGCAAAATAAGGGAGTAATAAATATTTTAAAAGATATAAGAATAAGTGGGGCCATAGTGGGAATGATTGCGATCTCTCTTAGATAGCTGCGGTTAAACAGTGATGACGTCACAGTTTGTATCGTGCATCCTTTTTCCGTCATTTGACAATTATCGCTTCTACCTGATTTGAGAGGCTTGCTATCCTATTTACTTTAGATAACGTAGAAATAAGCAGCGATAGCCTACAGAGTGACTGTTGAACTATCACGCAGAGGTCTCAAGTTTGATTTCAAAGTGCACATCTTTTTTCGCTTCGCGGAGCTCCTATTTTTGGTTAGGTTTAAGAAGGAACCTAACATAAACTAACCTTTCCGAGACGGAATGCAGTGATTTGAGGGGTATAGGTGCTCGTTATGATATATTTTAGTAAGCATATTTTGCAGCACAATTACTTTTTTTGGTGGTCATTATATTTAATCCCATACTTATCATCAACAAGAATGAAAAGATCTTTAACAAAAATTTTCTCCAAACATGAAAGTAATTTAAAATCTTCAATACGTGAACAAATTTTATATCTTTTGAGCCATTATTGGCAATAACGTAGAGCCCAGACGATTCCAATCAAAAGATAACTCCGCCTATATCTGGGTAGAACCGGTTTTATCCGCTTTCAGGTCAATTAGATTACCTCGGCAGGTAGTTAACATATTTTCCAGGTATATAGACCTGTTATAGTTTAGAATAATAAATGGGATGAATTATGCTTAAACGGGATTTTAAACTGACAATATTTGTCTGCAATATGTCAAAGCCCGGCCATGTCAAAAACATTTAAATTCAGTATCAAACATCATATTTATTTGGGTTACCATATGCAAAATTTTAACATGTACTTATACTGAAATATGGTTGTGACAACCGGCCAGTAGATTGCAGTCACTCTTCTCCCTAGCCTTTATTATTCCCAAGCCACTTGGGGTCGGCTTTCTAGTCTGACCGGATTTGACTGGATATCAGTTTTTACACGAAGCAACTGCCATCTGACCTCCGCAACCCGAAGGCTAACGATACCCTAAGGCTAGACTAGTGCCAGGCTATTAGAGGGCACTGACTTCCTAATAACGACTGCCATAGATGTTTATGGCAGCCGGGACCAACGACTTAATGTCCTCTCTGAGGCACGGAGCAGGCGATAATTAGCAATCAATACGCACATAATTTCGAAAAGTCATATAACTTCCGAAAGTCAGAGGTGCGCGACGTGGGTTCGAACCCGAGACCCTTTGCATTGCAGTCTATTGGTCTCCCCACTGAGCTATCGCAGTCAAATTAAACATTAATACGTTTATTTACTGCAATACTACCTATTAGAAGCCTCTACTCTTTTGATAAGGCTATGGCGTACTACGTACGTCTCGGATTCATTCTCAAACATATTGTTATTAGGTTTTCAGAGTAAACATGTTCTGTAAATTGTGACACGTTTGTGAAGATGTTTTTATGTTTGTTACTCAATCACTTAAACCGGTGAACGGATTTGGATGAAACTTAGCACACATATAGATCATGTTTGCCATAGGATTTATTATTATTCCATTATACACATTTACATTATTAATTTTATATTTAAATTTGATTGTAATGTATATTGAATTTATTATTTAAAGTAATTCATACAAATTTATGTGACTGTAATACAAATGAAATTTACTGGATTTTGATATAATTTGATATAATTAAATTTTAAACTTAACTTTATATTGATATTTCTTTACTTTTAATATTTATCTTTGTTTCATAAGTAATATTATTTATATAATATTTAAAATGTAATGCATGCTGAATTCACCTGTAATTACTAATTAGTTATACAATTGGTTAGACTCAAAATGTTTCTCTTATGTGTATGTGATATTGTAGTAACTGTTGGTGAATCTTAATAAATAAATAAATACGTTACTGAGGGATTCACGTAGTTGAAGCAGCTGTCAAAAACTAGTAGTCAATAGAAGTACGATTCTCATCTAACAGGAAAACTATAATCTGAAGCTACTTCTTTGGGCAGCGCTTCCCTCTGGAGTTATAAATTCCCTTCTCATTGCAAGAACACAACATTATTTCTATTTCACAAGACGGTGTAAACCATTATGCAAGCTTAAGCTACGGTACCAGCTTATCATTAACTGAACCATTTTTAAACTTCACGATGAGCGCCTGCCATAAAACTAGCATGATTACATTACATTAACAAAAATCATTATAAACTCAAAAGCAGATTTCATCCAGAATTAAGCTCGGGATTCACGAGTCATCCTTACGTTAAGATTGAGTTTATGGTCCAAGTATGAGCGGGAAGCGACGCTGTCTACGAGATACTAACTACAAGGCAATAAATACAATAATTCTAGAAATGCTCTCAGCATTTTACAAACAAGCTCTGTCAGTTAATTACTTTGAAAATGAGGGACTGTATCATCATGTAATTATATAAAGTGATAAAGTATTATTATCTATACTAATATTATAAAGCTGAAGAGTTTGTTTGTTTGAACGCGCTAATCTCTGGAACTACACGTTCGAATTGAAAAATTCTTTTAGTGTTGGATAGCCCATTTATTGAGGAAGGCTATAGGCTATATAACATCACGCTACGACCGATAGGAACGGAGCAGCAATGAAAAATGTTGCATAAACAGGGAAAGTTGTCTTATATGAAGCAGAAGTTGCGCGGGTCAGCTTGTTACTTATAAGAGAACAAGATAGCACATTATTGAATGTAATAATGCTTTGTCTCGTTTTCTACCAAAAAATAATGCTATAAGAGACGATAGTACACGCGCTGCTTCTACGCTACTTGTGCGTATCCTATGCACTACTGTGAACAGCACTATTCTTTAGCAGTAGTTATAGCCAACGCATATTTTAGCTCCTAGCTCCTAAAGCAAGTAAAATCTTCCACACACAAAGCAAGTAAAACCTAATGACATGTAGACTCGTGATAAGCGAGATCCGATAGCACGTGTGGAAAGTGCATGGATTGCACACAATTTACAAGCCCTCCATGAATTGCATTATAAAATCACGCTGAAAACTGTCCGTGTATAATAATGAAATGATTTTAATAACGGCACATGTGATGTGTAGTCTCGATCAGCGATCTGAAAGCTTCCTATGCCCTATTTCCTTCTTATGCCGTACCATACAACTTTGGAATGGTCTTCCAGCACATGTGTTCCCTCCCTTCTACGACATTGGGTCCTTCAAACGTAGTGTGAAGAAGCATCTGGTTAGACCGGCTTGAAACTGACGACGGCTAGAAGACATCTATCTTCTCCTCGTCGTCACTGTCTCTGGACTGTAATCGGGCTTTCCATCAGGTCCGTTACAATCACATGGCCGCAACTATAAAAAAAAACAACGGGTTGCACTCCGGGAGTGCCGGCAGAAGTGAAAACTTGAATATTAACGTTGTGCATTTTTGATATTTTGGAATGGTTAGGGAATAATTTTGCACGAATTGCTTCAATTATCAGTATAAAAGTACTATCATTTAAGTGGTAAAATACAATATTCATTTATTGCGCTATCGTACACAAACATGACAATTCTCCCTCCGTCTTACGAATTTTCGATCAGGTCACGTGTCCTGACGCGAGTTTAACATTTTTTACCCATCACAGGTTTTTGGCGCTTGTCTATTACCAGTTATGAGTTCGGCTAGTATTTTTGAATAGGAATAAAGCATTATATGTATGTGTGTTTTTTTTGTATGCAATATTAGCTTAAGTTCAAGGAACAAGTCTTCCTAACTCTTTATTACTAATCATATGCAATATCTTAAGCAGCAAATTATTAGTAATTATAAAAATATACATACATACATACATACATACATAGATTCACGCCTGTTCCCCAGAGGGGTAGGCAGAGACTACAGATTACCATTTGCTACGATCCTAACACATTTCTCTGGCTTTATTCAGTTTCATCATATTCCTCATACACGCTCGTCGGTTCAAGGTGCTCTTAACCTGGCCTTTGCCCAGAACGCCTCCGATCTGATCGAGAAACATTCGCCTAGGTTTTCCTCTTGCGACTGTTCCATTCACACTAGCCTTACAAACTTTCTTAGTCAGTCTTATAAAAATATATACACGCTAAATGATAACAGGTCTGCCAATCCTACCTTTATTATGCAATCAATAGCTCGCTTAGTAAAGACGCCCTTGCTTTTATATTGGGCTGCAAACCAAAACGCCTCTACGCTTTATGCACGTAGCCGTCTAAGGGTTACGGCGTAGCTGGGCTACGGCGTAGACGATATAATTTAGTTATCTAAATGGAACAGATAATTTTTTGTTAAATGGTCTTACATTATAGTAATTATAATCCTTACTTCCTTACTAATATTATAAATTTGAAAGTAACTCTGTCTGTCTATCTGTCTGTCTGTCTGTTACCTTTTCACGGCTAAACCACTCAACCGATTTAGATGAAATTTGATACAGATATAATTTATAACCTGGGAAAGGACATAGGCTACTTTTTATTAATGTAGGTACCACGCGGGCGGAGCCGCGCGCTAAATATACAACATTCTACTTCATACTACAAAACTACCCCTTGAGTTCTGTGGCACAGTACTTACGTTTGCGCGCAATCATGAGATACCAGTTTCGATTCCAGATTTGGACAAAATGCTTATTTAAATTATTCGGTAAGAAAATTGTCAATAGCATCATGGAGTGTACGAATGTGCCCAATATGCGGCATAAGACAAGCCCTATATTCCGCGAACGTTTCTCGATCAGATTGGAGGCGTTCTGGACAAAGGCCAGGTTAAGAGCTCCTTGAACCGACAGGCGTGTATGAGGAATGTGATGATGTTAATGAAGCCAGAAAAGTGTGTCAGGATCGTAGCAAATGGAAGTCCGTAGTCTCTGCCTACCCCTCTGGGAAACAGGCGTGAATCTATGTATGTATGTATCTATTCTGTGAGACCTAGTATGTAGCCAGCGAAATATTCGTGCGTGTGTACCTCTCTTGATCCTTTCAGGATTATCTTCTCATCGTATAAACGTTACGTATTTTATATAAAACAAACACTAACGATAAAATCGCTCTGAGCATGTACTGCGACCCTTTAGTAGATAAACAGCCAGATACGAAACAAATACCTGCCGGTTACACAAACATTAGTTCCAAGAAGGGCCCGAAATTGCTACCTCTAACAACAAGGCTTTATTAACACTACAGGCCACTTATCACAAAATGTAACACGGCTAATATAAGAAGATGTATATAATGACTATATTTTGTACGCAATTCGTCACAAACTTATAAAGCAGCATTTCTCCTCTCATTGAAGAGATAGGCTGTGGGCTGATGTTGTATTGTCTTATGCAGTTGTCCGACCGCCGGCGAGAAAACGACTAACTATCGGCGATTTTCTCTCTCAAGAAACGCACAAATAATATACATTCCGTGTAAACGAAAAATATGCATATATTAAAAGTTGCTCGCTGACTGTTCACACTGCCGGCGACGACTCGCTTTACTAGTTTTGTCGCTGAGCGACAAGAGCTTTCAAAAATAAACTCGCTCAACGATACTCGTTCAGCGATGCTGGCTCGTCGCCGCGCGCAGGTTTGCACAGGACTGAGCGACCGCGGGCGAGTGGCGCGAGTAATCGCTCGTCGCACTTGCACACTCGCTTATAGCCCGGCGACAAAACTATCGAAACTAAACACTCGCTTCCCGCTGATCGTCAACTCATTTATAGTTTCTAGTTTTACTCGTTTCTCATTCATCGTTGGCGGTCGGACCACTGCCTTTCTTCACTCGCATTTGTTAAGCCTATACTAATATTATAAAGCTGAAGTGTTTGTTTGTTTGTTTGAACGCGCTAATTTCAGAAACGATTGATTCGAATTCAAAAATTCTTTTAATGTTGGATAGCCTATTTATCGAGGAAGGCTATAGGCTATATAACATCATGCTAATGTTGCAAAAACGGGGAAAATTCGCTTATATGAAGCAAACGAAGTTGCGCGGGTCAGTTATAATTAATAAACTCAAAACTACCGGATCGCTTTAAATATTATTTCACCATGAGAAAGCTACTATAACCAGAAATAACATAGACGCTATATAACATAACGAGTCACGGAAGCGGATCCATGGCATTCAATATGTTAATATTATTAAGTACGTAGTGTTACCCGCGACTTCGTCCGCATAGAATTTAACAAAATAAATTTAGTTTTATTTTCGCGGAACCCTATTAAGAAAAGACTGACTAAGAAAGTTTATAAGGCTAGTGTGAATGGAACAGTTTTTAAATTTATATACGATAATGGCTTGTTAATATGAGTTGTAGATTACTGATATTTTATTGTTGGTTTAACAGTTCACTTAATAAAAAATGTAAAGAATGTAACATAGATATATTCAACTGTAAACTGGAACCACTGAGACGGGTGCTTAGTCTTATTTTTTTCTCTAAGCATAGCTTTTAATTGATGTTTAGTTTTAATATTATGTAATGTTAATATGTAACCTTTATGTTCACATGTCTGATTAAGTATTTTATTACTTATTCGTGAAGACCTGTAATTGGCCTTTTGTGTCTTATTGTGTTTGTTTCTAAAGTTGTATGTGAATTACGACGGCTGTTGCCGGAGGATGCAAAAAAATGCAAAATTTACTTAGTACAAATTTATTACTTTAAAATTACAATTAATTATATTTAGATGCAAATCGACAATCGATCGATGTTGGATCAAAAGTGACGTGTCTTCAAGGGGCCGCGGTGTCCGGTGTTCGATGCCTCACGTTGTGCTGCGTCGGCGCCTCGTGTCCGTTGCCCTCACTAGGCTGCTATTGCGAAAGTACGTTGGGGAAACATGTATCAGCAGCTTTAGGGATAGGCACATATGTAACACCTCCCGCCGTAGATCAGCAACTATTTCGAAATCTTGATTAGCTGAGATGATGAAATATTGCTATGGCCAACTTTTATATCTCTCGGGTGCGTTGGCGCTATTTCCTGAATTTCAGCGTAGATACCAGTCGTTATAACGTCATTCGTTTCAACTTTTGGTGAGGATTGTTCTCGTCGCTTGCGGTACATTAGTACAATTGCAAGTACACTTGCACCGGATAGTATTAGGTACATCGGGATTGTAGTATGGTAGATACTGGATTCGATGTCGCTTCCGCTGAGTTGAACTGGTGTTTGTAGCATTAGCTTCGTTTTAATTGCGTGTAGGGTTTCCAAATCAATGGAGTTCAACAGGATAGGCGTTGAGCTTTTGGTTACGGGTTCTACAAATTGCGGCAATGCCATTATCTCTATGGCATATCCTTTGATGTGATCGTTTGAGTTTGCTATGGTGAAGTCAGGAGTTTCTATGTTACAGTTATGTGGAATGATAGCCAGAAAGCTGCCAGTCAGTATTTTATGGGTTTCTTGTCCACACGATATCTTCACCTTTGTAGGGTTGGGAAAGCTTATGGTGTAATGCTTTTCGTCGAGTTGTTCTACAGCTGCTGTGCTTAAGATGACAGACGTTGGCTTACAGGATGGTCGTATTTCTTGCTCGGTGATAAGATTTCGGATGCAATCTGATTCATCTCGCACGCGGTACATAGGTTTTGCTTCACATAGGTACAGTGAATTTACCTTCGGGCATTCAGCCTCTATGTACATAGAATCCTTCCCAGAAGTCGCAATAAAAGGTAGGGTTGGTATAAGGATTTTATCAAGTTTGTTAGGGACAATGGATAATTTATAAAGATTATAAATTGTAGGAAGGGCAATAGGCAGCTTAAAAACTATAATTATCTGATCATCTCTGTAAAAGTATCCTAGTTTAATTGCATCATAATAATCTCTAATTTCTAAATCAAGAACTTCATTTTGCGGATACAAAGCTCTCAGCTTATCTAATAATTTTCTTAATTCTATCATATCTATAACCGAATGCGGCGTGCTCGATGCACGTATAAAAGCTAAAGTGTATTCTAACCTGCGAAGCTCTTCAAATAAACTTTCTATGCTATCGCTTAAAATTACTAAGTACTGGGCCATATGGGCATGCTGTATAAGATCACGCCCTTTGGTCTCAATGATTTGATTAAGTACTTTACTAATTCTTTCTTGATTCCGCGTTATATTATTTAATAAATGATCATTCTGAGAAGCCCAGGTTTTAGTTAGGCTTACATGTTGGTTCATTTGCGATTCTAACTTATGTTCATTCTCCTGTAATATTTTAATTGCATTATTATATTTAATAGCATCGCTCTGGTCTAAGTTGCCTGTGATACTTTTGATAGCTGAGCCTAATCGATCAATAAGTCCTCTTTTATAACGACTATGTTCGAACGTTTGTAACTGTAAAGATACTTTAGTTAACTTTGACATGAGATAATTTATATGTGGTTCAAATATAAAATAGGTGTTATTATTTAATTTAAACCTTATTTCAGATAACTTTACTTTAGCTGTCTCAACATAAGATTGTATATTATTAAGATCTATATAATTAAGGAAGGAATGATAATGGGAAATAATTCGCGTTGTTCCTAAGTTAAAAGGGAGTAAGCCAGGACCGTTTTCTAAGGGATCAATCCTTACTTCTTGTCCTTGAGTCATTTGAAGTAGTAGCAACAGCAGAATCCTGTAACAACACGGGGTTCTTAGGGCTACGTTTTAAACGAGACTTTGCAACTGGACCACGTTTCTTTTTAGTATAAATATGTATAGGGAGATCGACGAGTACAGTATCCTGTGTGTAGCGAGGGGCAAGTTTTTGTCTATTGGCTAGGGGATTACGTATAAAGATTTGTTGATCTGGGGAGTATTCTTTTTCGGGTTCACGATCTCTATTCCTATTTTCAGTTAATTGAGTGCGATTATGTAAGGAAGTTTCGTTAGTTAATTCATAAACCTGAGTTAGTCTCTTCTTATGATCTATTAAATACTGCTGTAACAATTGTTCTGATAAGCTAATGTCTAACGAGTCGCGAGGGTCAAAATGACCAGTGATTAAGTCAATGGGTCTGCATTTGGTAAAACTGTGAATGCTATTGTTATATCCTAATATTGCATAGGGCATTAGATTTATGACAGATTCATTACGCCTTTCTAGTTTCAAAATTCTTAAATGTTCTAAAATTGTTAGGTGAAAACGTTCTACTATTCCGTTATCGTTAGGTGAATGTGCGAGTACTTTATGGTGCTGAATTTTATGAAGTCTTATAAATTCTGAAAATAGTGCATTAGTGAGTTCGGGGCCCTGATCGGTAATCATAGTGTAGGGTACGCCATGATGGGTGCAAAACATTAAAAGAGCTTGAACGACACTTAAAGCTGTACCATCTCGGAGATGATATGCTTGCGCATATTTAGAGAAGGCATCAACTAAGGTAAGGAACTTTTCATTTTGAGCTGTAAAAAGATCGAGATGTACAATTTCAAAAGGTTTAGTAGCGGAGGGACTACAGCAAATTTTTGTTTAATAGGGTTTCGGTCATACTTTGCTTGACCGCAAATAGTGCATTCATTTATATATCTATTTATATCGTCTTTCATATGAGGCCAATAATATCTATATGATAAAGATAAAAAGCATTCATTGATGCCACGATGGTTAGTTTTACCTTCGTGATAATTTTTAATAATTTCCTGTTGTCTTAAATAGTCCTTTACGTTCTCTACTTCTTTTTTTGTTAAAACCATATTCAAGGCAGAACATTTAAATTTATCTTGAATGATAGGGATTATTTGGTACATAGCCAATGGAGGATGAATAATCAAACCGGTTTTTACTTTAGGATTAACGTATTCTTTTACGGCGTTAATAACGTTGTCTTCGAGATTAGATTCTGATAACTGAATAACTGTTTTTGTGTGAGTCTCGAATGGCTTAGATACGGTCGTTTTTTAATATCGCCTACAACAACGAAACATATTTGACGATGGAATTTATTAAGGGGTTCATCTGATATCGGAATTTCTAATATAGGATTCTCAGCACTAGAATGAGCTGTTTCAGTAGAGGAACCAGTAACTGATGGTGGTTTTTCAGATGTGTTAACAAATACAGAATTAGCATCTTCGTGATTAATTTCTACACGGGACAAGGCATCTGCATTAGTATTCAGCTTACCCTGCTTATAGACAGTAGTGAAATCATATTCACTTAACTTTAATCACCAACGAGTTAAACGTGAATTTGGTTCTTTTAAATTCATAACCCACTGGAGTGGTTTATGATCTGTAACAATTTTGAATTTTCTACCGAATAAGTACGGGCGGAAATATTTAGTTGCCCATACAATCGCCAAAAGTTCCTTTTCTATTGTACTGTAATTGATTTCACTAGTGTTTAATGTTCGGGAAGCATACGCTATAGGTCTATCACTACCTACTTGTCCTTGTGAAAGAACGGCATCAATGGCAAGATTTGAGGCATCAGTTGTGAGAATAAAATCTTTGTTAAAATCAGGATACTGCAGGATTGGGTCATTCATTAAAAGGGTTTTACATTTCTCGAAACAGTTAATATAACTTGGATCGTTAATACTAATCTTAGAACCTTTTTTAAGACACTGAGTCATTGGTTTTGTTATGCGAGCGAAATCGGGAATAAATTTTCTATAATAGCCTAATAAGCCTAAAAATCGTTTTATTTCTGTGGGAGTTTTGGGCATAGGGAACTTCTGAATGGCGTCAATTTTATCCGGGTTAGATTTAATACCATCTTTACTAATAATATGACCGAAATATGCTGTCTCTAACTTAAGAAATTCAGATTTGTCCATTTGAATTTTGAAATTTGATTCTCGGAGTCTCTGGAATACTTTTTCTAGGTTAACCATATGTTCCTGGAGGCTGGTACTAAATATAACGATATCATCTAAATAAACCAGGCAGATGGTGTTCTGTAAGCCTCTGAGGACATTATCCATCACCCGCTGAAAAGTGGATGGCGAATTTTTAAGTCCCATCGGCATGCGTAAAAATTCAAAGTGTCCATGCTCTACTGTGAACGCGGTTTTAGAAATATCATCAGGACTCATCTCGACCTGGTAAAATCCACTTGCCAGGTCTAGCGTGCTGAAATATTCGCAATTGCCCAACTTGTCAAGGACATCTGATATGTTAGGTATGGGGTAACGGTCATCTAACGTTTTTTCGTTTAGTTTTCTGAAGTCTATTACTAGACGCCATTTAGTCTTTCCACTAGCATCTACCTTCTTGGGGACAACCCATATAGGGGAACTCCAAGCAGAATCTGAAGGTCGGATAATATTTTGCTCTAACATCTTGCTAATCTGTTTCTGAACCTCCAGCTTATGTATAAAGGGATACCTATAGCTTTTAGTATAAATTGGGACCTCGTCAGTTGTACGGATAGAATGTTTAATTTTATTTGTAAAGGTTAAGGGTTCGCCATCTATATAAAATACGTCGACATACTGTGCGCATAATGACTCTAAATTAGCTTTTTCCTCGGCATTCAAATGATCTGTGCGTAGTTGCGATAAAACTTGCTTAACGCGTTCGGCTAGTTGTTCGGTACGCGTGCACTGAATATTACACAATTCGGCTTTAACGGGTGGGTCCATTGAGAAAACTACGTCATGACACGTTGGATTTGTAACTTCTAATATACCACGGTTATTTTTTACGGTAGTGACACAATTATCTATTATACAGTTCGATATACATTGCTTCTCAATCATTACGTCACCATCGCGAGAATTAATGGGGACTCTAATTAATTTAGTTGAATTAGCCGGTATTATGTTTTCATACAAATTACAATTGCGAGAGTCATACATGTACAACGGATTGCTTGAATTACGCGTATTTAATAACCTATTCTTTAAATCAAGATTTGATTCTAATTTTTCTAATAGATCATAACCAATTATACCATCAAAGTAATCGTGAAATTTTAAAATACAAAGTGTTATGTCATCCGTCTCATTAAATTCCTTGAAGCATGGTAATGTTATAGTATAATCATTGCGAGTAGTAGCGTGAATATTTGTTACTTCGAAAGGGTCATAATTACATGGTATGTGTGATAAATATCGGTCAACAATCTCTGGACTTATAAATTACGAATTAGAACCTGTATCTACTAATAATTTAATAGGGGGATTAGCTATTTTTATATACGGCAATTGTCTTTGTGTTTGCAAGTTAATTTCTATTTTAACTTGTCTGATTTTGAAACTTTCTGATAATCCTTATCTTCAGTGGGCGCAATGTCCCCGACCTCCTCTACAGAGTAACCTTCCGTACACTGAGGCGGTTCGTATGAACTATTATAACATTCATATGGATAGTCGTACGCAGAACACTCATAATATTCCGGGGGGTAATAATCATTACAATAGTAATCATTATATGGATTATATTCATAATAAGATTCATCACAAAAATCATTAAAGTTAAGCTCTCTAGATTTAATGTAATTTGAAGGCGGCGGGTTGCCGGATTTCGACCAATCATGATATGTACGTTGCGGCAATGGCTTAGCTACGTAGTGGCTCACACCACTCATAGGTTGCGGGGCGTTACTAGTAGTAGGTTTGGGTCCGGGCGTTTTAAAAACTTGGCATTGAGGCTTATAATTAGGTGGGGGCGCGCTAAACATTTGTTGAATTCTAGAGGGTCCGCGAAACTGAGGGTTTTGTGGTCTCCATTGCGATGAAGGTTGTTGCATTTGGGACATGAACGCGCGCGACGGTCCAGGCATATTAAATGGTTTAGCGAGCATATTAAACGGTCGTTGGAATGGTGTAGGGGTTGGCATAAGGCCGTAAGAAAATTTCGGACTAACCTGATGTTGAGACTGCGACTTCCGGTCAGGCAGATGTTCGTTTCGCTGCTGCAAATACAAGGTGTTCATCTCCTCATGTACGAACTCTAAAGCTTGTTCAATTGTATCAGGCCGCATGCACCGAATGCGAGAACCCAATGGGTCGCGTAAACCGCGCAAGTATGACTGAAGTGTTAACTTTTTATATAAAGTGCGTTTTGATTCTATGGTACTCGCTATCGATTCATGAAGACTAATATAAGTCATAAGAGTACTAAAAATATTCTGACATTTTTCATAAAATTCCTGTGGAGTTAATGAGCCCTGCTTTAAAAGCGCCAAATCGTTATACAAGGACGTTTCATCCCGCTGATCCGCGAAGTTATTAATCAACGTGCTCCGAATAGCACTCCAACTCTCCGGGATACCGTTAGTGTTAATAGTACGTGCTGCCGGTCCAACACATTTATTTAAAATACCATTCAATAATGCTAAATTAGTTAACTCATTACCGGGTTCACTTTTCATATACTGCTCTACTAATTGATCGCGTAACTTTATAAATCGAGTTAATACGTTCGAGTTACCGTCGAATTCGGGAACCAGTCGTAGGGCCTTGTATATCTGATCTATTGAGTTACTAGGCGTCATGTTCGCGACGTGTGCTACACTACTATTTAATTCTAAATTTCTATTAGCGTCTAATAAATTATATCTATTTTCACTAAGCCTAGGTGACTGAGATTGCCTTGGATGGAAAATCTTGGTAGCTTATAGGAAACACTTAAGGATAAAAAGGAAGCGAGCTCTAGAATGATTCTAAAGTACTTACATAAATTCGACGATTTTGTACCTCTTTGCTGTATCGATTTCTGGATACTCCTCGTGGCTGCAGCACATGTAGGTTCTGGATAGCCGAAGGTCGTATTGATTCACTGACTCTACTGATCGAATTTACTCGACTATCCTACCGACTGCGCCAATTACGACGGCTGTTGCCAGAGGATGCAAAAAAATGCAAAATTTACTTAGTACAAATTGATTACTTTAAAATTACAATTAATTATATTTAGATGCAAATCGACAATCGATCGATGTTGGATCAAAAGTGACGTGTCTTCAAGGGGCCGCGATGTCCGGTGTTCGATGCCTCACGTTGTGCTGCGTCGGCGCCTCGTGTCCGGTGCCCTCACTAGGCTGCTATTGCGAAAGTACGTTGGGGAAACATGTATCAGCAGCTTTAGGGTTAGGCACATATGTAACATGTGCTGTTGGTCTTCCAAAGATAAATAAATAAACTCATTAGCCAACCGTTTGCACGTCAATATCCAGACTCTGTTTTTATTTTCATATCGTGATATGATAGCTAACAAGTTAATTAACTGTCAGATTTTCTTTCTCTGAAGTTAGGAACTAACATGAATGTAATTTTAGCAAACTTGCTTAACAATGTAACACGTATGTATTAGTTTGTGACTTAAATAAACGGATTACTCACTTAGATTCTTTGCGTAATTTTGATAGACATCGAAATTACACAACTTTATACGTGTTTTATCGCGTTGTTTATTATTCATATAATTTTTAATATTTTTTTTATACATCTAAGGTGGCAACCAAGCATACGGCCCACCTGATGGTAAGTGGTCACCGTAGCCTATGGACGCCTGCGACACCAGAGGCATCACTTGCGCGTTGCCGACCCTTTAGGAAAGGAAGTGGGAAGGAGAAGGAGCGGGATGGGGGCAAGGGGGTGATTGGGCCTCCGGCACTCTCACTCACCGAACGAATCACAACAGTAGGAATACTGCTATTTCACGTCGATATTCTGTGAGAGGGTAGTACTTTCCCGGTCGAGCCGGCCCGTTCATGCTGAAATCAGCGAGGCTCTACTACTATTGCTAAACACTTTTACTAGTTACTTCTATTTAAGCTATTGAAATTATAAACATAAAACATAAACATATCTTTATTTCTCTCACCACAATATTATGTTACATAATTGCTTATAATTATTACATAGCATTCGTTTATTGTGTGGAGACTGGTGCCTAAACTAGGCATTAGCCTGTATTTCAGGCCACCAGGCCTCCACCCCGGATTTATTTAATTTGCATATAAACAGTTCAGGGTAGTCTGTACTATGAGCCAGGTATGATGTTTTACTTAAAACTGTTTAGATTATTTTTTTTTATTTTTTTTTTTATACATATAATAATACATAATATATTCTATTCTATCACATACACACAACACCATCTAGCCCAAACTAAGCAGAGCTTGTACTATGGGTACTAGACAATGGATAAACATACATATATACTTTTTTTTTGTAAATACATACATATTATACATAGAAACACCCAGACCAAGACAAACATCCATGTTCATGCACACAAATGTTTGACTTGTGCGGGAATCGAACCCGCGACCTCAGGCGTGGCAGTCGGTTACACTAACCACTACGCCATCGAGGCGATTTAAGTTTACACTTTCCCCGACGTTTCGGCTGCTTTTCAGGAGCCATGTTCACGGGGAGACTAAGATGGTGGTTGTCTCAAGTGAGTGACATCGTTATTTTTTTTAAAACATACTGACCCTGCCTTCGGTATAATGATTGTGTCACGGAAGACATTACAAAAATTCAGACAACGGACACAAATATCACTCATATTCGGAACAATCATTGCACACATTTTTGTCCCGAGTGAAATTCGAACCCACACACTGGTAATGTTAACCACTTGCGAAATCGCGCCTAAACATGACCGACTAAAAACATAAAAAATTATGTCCCGGAATGAACAGACAGTCTATCCTAAGTACGCATAATTGAATACCTATGTTTTAAGAACATTTTTATATGGAACGAGGAAAATGATTTTATTGGAAGTGGAACATGGAACAATCTGATTTGTTAAATAAAAGATATTTTATTGAATCCGCATGAGTGCGATTGTGAATCAGGTTATGACGTAACATTTTTATGAACGCACATATAGGTGTGTTTGAATATTAGAATTATATTTAACTTGTATGAGGAACTGTGGATTGATGCCTTTTTGGGAATGTAAAACTTTAAATTATGTACTTACTAGCTTTTGCCCGCGGCTTCGCTCGCGTTAATTTAGAATTTGACAATCAATTCGGGTTGTACTCTACTTGTAATAATATAATTCAATTATGATTCGAAAGAAGCGTGGCGCCATCTATTATCATAAGAACGTTTTTGATGTTTTCCTCGGGAACAGTAATTTTTTTTGGGATGGAAGGTAGCCTATATCCGTTTCTGTACACCTGACAACGTATATGCAAAATTTCAGGATGATCTGTTCAGTGGTTTAGGCGTGAAAAGGTAACAAACAAACAAACTCATTTTCGCTTTTATAATATTAGTTAGGATTGGGATGTTATAAAAAATATACTCATAATAAAATAATAATAATGGTCTCCTGATCGATTTCGGCCACAGCGGCCAGTCTCAACGGAGACCAGCCAACTGCGCATGAGATATTATAGTGCACAAATGTGCGCGCAGACATAGGTTCAATCTCTGTTCCCACACTTTCTTATTCCGATGGGACGGGAATCCGACACGACCGGAGAGAGATAAGGCGCAGGACCGACGGCTTAACGTGCTTTCCGAGGCATGGAGAGGTCACAGAGTGTTTTCGTAAATGATCACCCATCTATGGACTGACCTCGGCAAGTATTACTTAACCTTGCAGATCAATTACTCTGAGCGGTTGTTACTTAGCCACGGACCCCTCAACTCATAATATAATGCACGCATGGCGTGGTGGCTTAAGTGGTCACCTCGCCATTGCCGTGTGTTATGGGTTCGATTCCCACATGTGGCAAAATATTGTGCGATCCACTAATGGTTGTTACTAAACTGGGTGTTCTTTGTGTCTCTTGTTTGAATGTTTGTAAGTCCCCCGTGAAACAGGAAATATTCCTAGTGCGTCAGTAGTCTTTTTAAACATAACTATAATATTATTGGATATCTGTGCTTTGCTATAGTAGGTTTATAACAAGTTATCTTATTATTCCTGATAAATAATTTCGAATAATACCTATTATAAATTAAACTTGCACAAATGGAATTAATTTCTGAATAACAATCAAATGTAAAAGAATTAACAGTCACATTGAGTCTAGACAATGCAGGGATACGAAATACCACGTGTCCTGCCTTCAAAACATATATAAACACCAACATTAAAACCTTATTACAAGTACATAAGGACTAAAATCGGAAATCACATTAGTTTATAGCAGCAAAGTTATATTTGCTAAGATAAGTTCCTTATTGTCGAGTCTACGTGACTTTTCTTAACGATGCCTTTCAGCCGGACTTGGGGTAGTGGTATTGAGAATCTAGGAGTGCCTATCGACATTTGCATCTTAGTATATTGCAGATTTTATTGCACTATAATGCTATTACTGAACAGAGAGTATACATAGACTCAAGCTTGTATATCCTCAATTAAGTGTAATACGCCATATTTTTCTAGTTAGGTTTGTGGTCCTTCGTATCATGGGGCGAGATATTTGTTGTCTACTATATACATTGCAAGACTCTGTGTTGCTGTTAAAAGTGTCCTAACACAGATATCAATAACACTCTGCCAGACCTGCGTATCGAATCTGGATTCAATATTTTCCGGGTCCACACTTGTCAATCAATAGGCACATAATTTCGAAAAGTCATATAACTTCCGAAAGTCAGAGGTGCACGACGTGGGTTCGAACCCGAGACCCTCTGCATTGCAGTCTGTTGGTCTCTCCACTGAGCCATCGCCACTGCCTATATACTACACAATATAGTCTTCTTCTAAAATACCTAACATTAAAGAATTAGGAAAATTTATACCTACCTACCCACAAGCGATAGCTAGCGATGCATCTAAGTGTCAACTGAATCCTACAAATACTTGATGGTACTCTAAACCTCCATTAAAATCATCTTCAGTCTAGCAGAAATCGGTTCGAACCGCGATCGTAGTCAAGTTCGTGTTTAAACGGATATTGCGCTGTTACAAAGTCAAGTCGTACGGGGTTGACCGCTTTTTAATGTAGAGTATTATTTCGAACTGCCTTGTCATCGCTTCAAATCTTCTCCAACCAGAACATACATAAACATAGTACCGTAACTTCTTATGACTTTAGCCCCGAGGGGTGACATTGGCCCTTAATTGGAAAAAGTTTGAACTTCCCACCAGACCACTAGCATACTCTTTGCTGAATAAATACACGTGGAAATCAATAGATAGCACTATAAACTGTCAGTAAAACAGCTTCTTCCAATTTAACAACTTTGCCAATTAAGGGCCAATGTCACCCCTCAAGGCTAAAGTCATACGAAGTTACCGGTACAGGTTTATTGGTAAATCAACGTATTCCTTGCAGGATATTATAGCAGAGTTAATATGTTACAAATTAAGCTACCAAAATGTTCTTCCAAAATTCAGTAGTTCTTCTCCATTTAAAAAGATAATTCACGCCCTAGGAATGAATTGTGTGTTGCGAAGGATCTTAACAAGCATTTAAACAACTGACATAAAAACATTTAGACTCGGTTTTCTTTTAATTTTTTTATTGCCATTGGTGGCAGACGAGCAAGTGGCCCACCTGATGGAAAGTGGTAACCGCTGCTCATGGACTTCAGCAATGTCAGGACACAGCAAAGCCGCTGCCTACCGTCAAAGAAGAACTCTCTTTAAACCTCGTTTATTTATTTATAATAGGTACACAGACAGGTTACAGTCTTAACATGGTAAGTAGTAATAGTGAACATATTATATAAACCGGACAGTAATCCTAAAGTAGTGTACACAATATGTACATATTAGAGCAGATTAGTCATGCAAAACAAAAAAACATTATTAAAATCTTAAATTCGTTAGCGTAGGATACAAGTGGATAATTGTAAGTAGGTTTTTACTTAATAACTGTAATTTTACATTGTAACTAGATTTGGAACTGTTCGGAACTAAGCACACCTGATACAATCTTTTTATATCTATTGAAATTTATGTCAAAAATGTCGACCTCTTTATTTATACGTGCTATTTTATTATAAGCTCTGCACATTCTTACTATTGGATTATAAAATGATGTATTATTTTTATATGCTCGAATTGCAAATATGTTAGGATTACGAGATCTATATGAAATATTAAAACTAAGAAAAGAAAGAAAGTAGTTTGAAGAAGGACATATCATAGCGCTCGGGAAACACCGAAGCAGGCAGTTCATTCCAGAGCTTGCACGTACGTGGGAGAAATGATCGCTGAAATGAATGTGGGATATGCAATTTTTTGTACTGTGTAGGGATCGAACAACACTCGGCACAGTGCTAATGGCGATGCAAGCATTTAAACCATTACGCCATCGGTGTAGTCCTCGAGATTCTTAAGATATTACGTTTTATAGATTTTTGTGCGGCAAATCTCAGTCTCAACCATTTGAAGCCTTTTAAAAGAGTAACACACGGCACAAATTAATTCGATTTTGTTGATACTAAAGCAGATATCTATAAATAATTAAAAGTTAAAAATACCAAACACTTTTACAATGGTCACTAATAATTTATATTTTTTTAATTCTCTATATATTCTGGATACTGCGATGTTCGTTAGAGCAAATCCTAGCCTATTGCCACGACTAGCGGACACAATTTCACGTGATAGACGTGATAACAGCAGGTTGCGGTTACACATGGCTAAAACTGCACTTATGCGTAGGAGTGTATTCTATGAGGCTCCAATCATTTATAACAATTTGCCAAAACGGTGGAAAGATATGAGCAATAATGCATTCAAAAGACAGTTGAAGGGTTTTTTGTAGCAAAAAGCATACTAAAATATAACTGAATTGCTCATTGATAAAATAATGTAAGCTGGACTAAATTTTCTGTATTTCTTTTATTTTCTGTTGTAATATGTATATTATTATAATTTTTGTTACTATGTATTTTTTATAATTTGAAATATTTGATTCGCTAATGAATTCAATTAAATACTAATGACGTATGCACGTCTGTGGGTGGAATGTGGCAGAACCTACATATAATCTGTGACAACTAAAATGTAAACTCATGTTCGCATTAATAAATGAATTTGAATTTGATTTTTACTTACAGATCGTATAAAATGTAGCCAATCAACATGTTTTCAATGCGATATTCTAAACTACCAAATATATTTTGACTGTAAATAAAAAAAAAATCTTTTAATTTTGAATATTTTAAATTTGTTACTATACGGCCTTTAAACTGACCAGAACTTATTGTAAATACGCTGAAACATGCCAGTAGCGAAGCAAGTTAAAATGCGTCTCTACCTACCGCCTTTGGAAGCAGTCGCGAGTATATATGTACATATATGTATTTACATATGTCGCAGGCAATTTATATAATTCCACGCTTTACAAACGGCGTCGTCCGTTTAAAAAAGCTCGCTGTTTTAAAATATGCCGAAGGCAAAGTGTCAATTGCCTTGTCATTTTATAATATGCCACAACATTTGATAGACAATTCAACAGCATAACGAGCATCTATACGCCTCAAATCACTGTATTCCGTCTCGGAAGGGTTAGGTTATGTTAGGTTCCTTCTTAAACCCACCCAATAATAGGAGCCCGTCGGCTCCGTCGACGGTCATCCTACTATAACAATCAACGAGCGTTTTTAAACGGACGACGCCGTTTATAAAACGCGGAATCATACAAATTGCCTGCGACATCACTATCAGCAAGAAAAAGTCGTTGACATTAATGACGTCAGAGGTTTTCAGGCGTTCGCCTCTTCAGCGTTTAATGGATATGATACTGTCGCCATCTAGTGGCCGTGACAAAGACTAACGACCTCTTAGACGAAACGCAACACTCGACTTAACAGAATAAATACGTCCCTCTTGTATGCTTTTACCGTTTAAGTGTGCTCTAAATGTATATAACTCCATGTGACTATGTACAATATTAATAACTAGCGGTCGCCTAGTGGTCAAAATTCGACCAAAATTCCTAAGCTTACTACTTTGTTTTCTGTTTTTCTCTATTACATATAAATAACTTTGTAACTATGGTGTAGGTAACCACAGTTACAAAGAATTGTACGACTTCAGACGAACAATGCCGAAATACTACGAACGCGATTCGACTGCGTGTGTCAAATGCAGGGTTGTGTGCGTGTAGTGTTTTTTCATTAATTTAATGTATTTCTAATGCATATTTTATAAAAATATTAGGATTCGCCCCTCCTTCTCCATATAAACTTTAACTGTACCAAATTTCATTCTCCTCCGTCCGCATAATTTTCGTAAAAAGGGGTACAAAGTTTTTGCTTCACGTATTAATATATAGATGCTAGCATGTTAGTATAAGCATAGATAAAGCGACGGTAGCCCAATGGATAAGGCTTTAGATTTGAGATCAAGAGGTCGCAAGTTCGAATCCTATCCATTGCACTACAAACGTGAACCCACTCCTAATACAAGCTTTGTAGCTTAGCTGGAGAAGTTACCAAAAATGCTAGTAATTTGCAACTCAATTGGTAATACGTTTTAATAAAAATGGTTGTTACTCTTTTAAAAGTCGATACAGTAGCAAGCAGCAAGCAGCAAGCCTTAATAAAAAACATAAAGGTTAATAACCTCATCAACCGTCACAATAACTAGAACATGAACAAAATATTGTTACCGTTTTCTATATATAAACTCTTTCGTCTCTGTACGCAACAATATCGATCCACAAAATTAAGCCCAATCAAAATTCATCTCACGAGAAATGTATGCAAAACGGTTGTAACTGGGGAGGTTGTATTCATAAGTTGTATTATTGTGGTTATTAGCCGATTTGTGGCTCGGCGATAGTCTACTCATTAAACTTTGACGGTCTGGCTAGCGAGCTTTGGGAGGTAAGCTATTGAGAGATGAGGGCTTTTAGTCAGTTGCAGCGTATATGTGCGTATGTGTGTGCGTGTTTATATGTGAGAGTGTGTGTGTTAGTGTAAAGCTTTAGTGTAATTTATTGATGTAGAATATTAAAAGGTGACTTAAGAGGTGTTTGCAACTAAACCTATTGTACAACATGATTTTAATTACGTCTGGTATTCTAAGACTGGACAGGTTAATCTTTTGGTAAGTAATTAATACCTACCAAAAGATTAACAGTAATATGCATATATATTCCATCGAAATGATTTCTGAAGTCTGCATATCAAGTGAGAGGTAGGCAGTAGATACATTTCCCCAGTATTGCTTTTAGTTTTGCCGTTTACTGTGTACTTTATCAGACTCAGTACTGATACTAAGAACACCACCAGAAAAGCTATTAACATTTCGCCAGATTTGGAAATCTGAACTGTATCCGATCAGCCGAAGGTATGAGCTTCAGCACGAATGGGCTAGCTCTACCGGAGTGATACCACGGCCTCACAGAGAACCGGCGTGAAATAGCGTTTGCGTTGTGTTTCGTCGAGTGAGTGAGGGTACCGGAGACCCAACCGTCCTCTCCCCCTTCTGGTGGCGACAAATTCAAGTGGAATGCAACGCACTTCTGACTCCTCTGGGGTTGCGGGTGTCCATGGGCGGCGGTAATCGCTTACCATCAGGCGATCCGTCTGCTCGTTTACGTCCTATACCATAAAAAAGAAAAAAAAGAAGAAAATTTAATGCCATAGGGCCTTCTCGTAATCTTAACACATCAAAATAGTTATACGAAATAATAGTGAGTAGATAGCCTAGTGGGAAACCGTTGGACTGCCACGCAGAGGTCTCGAGTTCGAACCCAAGGCGCGCATCTCTGACTTTTCGAAGTTAAATGCGTATTAAATAGCTGATTATCGCTTGCTTTAACGCTGAAGAAAAACATCGTAAGGAAACCTGCATGTCTGAGAGTTCTCCATAATGTTCTCGAAGATATGTGAAGTCTGCCAACCCGCACTAGGCCACCACGCTGGGGTAGTATATATATATGGGGTAGTATAGGGTTAGGCTATAGCCTAACCCTTCTCATAGTGAGAAGAGGCCCGTGCCCAGCAGTGGGACAGTTTAATACAGGGCTGATATTATTATTATATCAAGTAACAAAATTTTCGTTACGTCTTATCTGTAAGAGCCCCCACGTAGTCCCTTAATTAACAGCGCATTGAAAATTAATGTAGCGACGATCTCATAATGTTGAAGGCCTTGTAAAATCCATATAATTTCTATCCTCGCGTAGTAAGCAGGCGTGTGAGTATTCTATTTACATTATCGTATATCGCTGTAAATATTCTATTTACCTTTTCATGAGCTGTTTATTCAGAGAAAGGTATAAGTACACTTGAGTATGGGGTTACTATGGCAACGGGCATGCGAGGTCAAAGTTGTTTACACAAGCGATTGCTGAATTGTGAACGCATATATTAAAGGCTTCTGCATATAAGCGAGGGCGACCCGAATAAAAAATAACAAGGTTATGATGTCCTACCTACACGTACAACCCACGTTTCTATATCCTGAATAGGTAAGTAGGAGTTTATTAAAATCACATTTTGCCAAGTATCTTCTAAATAGTAATAAAGAGCAATCTCATTAGCCTTAAGAATTTTCTCTGACAGATGATCAAACCTTAAACTACAATTACTTACAAACATTTATATCTTGGGCTAAAGCAGTCTCAGTAAAATAATCCCTTTAATAACATTTCCGAATTTTTCTTACATGACAATATAAAAGTCTTATACATTTGCCCCTTTTTACAATTTAAAATATTTTCTATAGCTTCTATATCAAATTTGTCTGTGACTTTTAGGATTCTTCATATTCGCGATATCTACAATAGAACTCTAAAAATCACCTAGATACCTACATAGGTATTCCTCGAAGTTACTATTTAATTAAACTACATTATTATTTCCAAAAACAAAAGTTTCGAATATGGATTTACCTTTTTTTCATACCCAGACTCTTTATTAAGTGCCAGTAACATAGCTATTAAAACCTCTTTAGAATTAAATTATTACCAATAATGTAGAAAAATCAAAACCTTTTTTTTGCAAAGTAGTGTATATCTTCTTGAACGTCTAAGGGAAATACGTAAAAAATAATTAAAAATTCATTGTGCAAACAATACACAAACGGACAAATGTATGTGCGCTCGACACTTGACTCATTAACAAGTCAAGTGTGCAGCGGACATACATTTGTCGTCTTTTTTATTTTTATTTTTGATGACTCATTTTTGCGGACAGCGTATGTCCGCTCAACAGTTGACGGGAGCTCAAAATCTTGCCTCACTTGATGTTAAAATTAAACTAAAATAAAACTACAAGCATCTAAATTGCCGCTACTGTTGTGTGAAACGATGTCCTTACAAAGACCTGCAATGCGGCGTGTACACAACGATCTCAATATACTCTAATGAAATCCACTACTTCAAACAAGGCCACGCTAAATTCGGTCACAAAATTCTACCAGTATAGTTTTCGTTTAAGAGTTCTCAATGTAGAAAATGCTTTTATAAAAGACTTAATTTTGTCTTACTTTTTTCTGGACTCGAATTTTTGTTCTGTTTGTACCTAAGTTAGTTATTAGTGTCTAATATTATGTTTTTGTTAATTATATACTAGTTTTTCCTGCGGCATTGCTCGCGTAAATTTAGGTTAGATTAGTTACAGGTCCTTTACTCATTTGAAGGTATCCTATGTACTTTTCTGTTCCCGTGACGACGTGTATGCGAAAGTGTACGATGATTGGTTGAGTAGTTAAAGAGTGAAAGCGTAACAAACAAACTCATATAAGCATTTATAATATAAGTTAGGATTTATATCTATACTAATATTATAAAGCTGAAGAGTTTGTTTGTTTGAACGCGCTAATCTCAGGAACTACTGGTTCGAATTGAAAAATTATTTTAGTGTTGCATAGCTCATTTGTCGAGGAAGGCTTTAGGCTATATAACATCACGCTGAGCAGCGATAGCTCAGTGCGGAGACCAACAGACTGCAATGGAGAGGGTCTCGGGTTCGAACCCACGTCGCGCACCTCTGACTTTCGGAAGTTATATGACTTTTCGAAATTATGTGCGTATTGAATGACACTTATCGCCTGCTCCGTGCCTCGGAGAGCACGTTAAGCCGTTATTTTACCAACGTTTATGATTACTTCGCCGCCCCCGTGGGTCGTAGCGTGATGTTATCTTATCTTATCTTACGTGAGGGGCAGTCAGTGCAGATCGGCGACACTTCGACCCAGTGGTATCTTTCGTGTCGACACTCTCCCAATAACGACTGCCATAGATGTTCATGGCAGCCAAGATCGACGGCTTAACGTGCTCTCCGAGGCACGGAGCAGGCGATAATTGTCAATTAATACGCACATAATTTCGGAGTCATATAACTTCCGAAAGTCAGAGGTGCGCGACGTGGGTTCGAACCCGAGACCCTCTGCATTGCAGTCTGTTGGTCTCCCCACTGAGCTATTGCTGCTATAATATATTATATTATTATGTACTGGGCTGATATTATATGTACATTCCGTAAACGTGAACAAAACTCAACATAGCGGTGGATAATGCTTCTCTAAAAGTTAAAAGGAAATTGAATACGTGTTCAAAAGCTATCTCACTTTACCCGTATTGAATATTTTAAGTTGAACCGCTTAGAATTTCTTCGCTCAACTTGTGCGAGTGAGATAGGCCGATGCGGTACTCTTCTAATCTTCCTACATCTTGTTTTAATATTGTCTTACATTAATATTTGTTTAATAATATTCTATCATAAACACACAACACCATCTAGCCCAAACTAAGCAGAGCTTGTGCTATGGGTACTAGACAATGGATTAACATACATATATACTTTTTGTTTGTAAAAACATACATACTATATATAGAAACACCCAGACCAAGACAAACATTCATGTTCGTGCACACAAATGTTTGTCTTGTGCGGGAATCGAACCCGCGACCTCAGGCGTGGCAGTCGGTTACACTAACCACTACGCTATCGAGGCCGACAAAATGAATAAAGATATAATATTGTCTTCTGTTTACGTGAATATTATTCATTGAAATGAAACTACTATATACGGATTTTATTGCGTTGTTTATTTGACACTCTATTACATAATTTTGAACTATAATACTACTATTATTGAACTCTACTACAATTTAAGCTATTTAAATTAATAAAAACTATTTATATTTAAGTTTATATTTTACTCCGACGTTTCGGTTGCTTTACAGCAGCCATGGTCACGGGGAGACTGTCTTCTGTTCTAAAATAAACAACGCGTCAAAATCCGTGTAAAGTAGTTTTAATTTCAATTAATAAAGATATTTTGATTTGATTTGATTGCCGTTAAAATCTATCAACTACTCTACTTTAAACATAATCAGATCAGATCATACGCAACACTCCATGTTTCATCTAATTTCTGATACAAATTCCATCAAGCAACTGCAAAACACATAAATAAAATGCAAAAAGTGTTAGCACCAACAACGAAACGGGTCGTAACCCTCCGATGCATTGTAGTAAATATATAGTGCGAGATAAATAAAGTCGCCGACGACCGCAAGCAATCCACTGATTGAGAACGTGATGGCGGATGCAGGGGGCGTCTTACTGCGGCGATCGAACCGGGGAGGCTAAACATGTTAAATAAGTATTGTAGTATCCACATTTATAAACTCACTCGGCATGAAGTTAAGCGAGAACTACATAAATGGTTACAATCCCTCACATATGATAATACGGAAAGCATACTTATCATCCTATGTTAATATACACTCATACACAAAACTAGGTACACGCATATACACACACTTTACTTACTTTTATATATACATAACACATAACACACGCACACAAACATCCACAGTACTCACATAGCCCACACACACTAAACTCACCCAAACACACTGTCACACTCACTCTTCACTGTCAAGATACAGGATAAACTGTCTCTGAAATGTCGCGGTTGTATTTATCTGTTGAAATCGTAAAAAAATCTAACTCCTAAGATACAGGTCTGCGTACCTAGTTTAGGTGTTAGATAATTATTCACCAACTTTTGATCTTGATGTACAACGTGCTGTATTCATGTGCCTTTATTGTTTTGTGTCTTTTATGTACTAATAAACAATTAATATTATTATTATTGCGATGATCTTCCATTATGAAGGAATATTTCTGTTTTGTTTAGTGATAGTGAAGCTAGCAGAAATAACGGGATATATTTTTGTATTTATTTTTAGTTTCTTCGTTCTACAAACCTATACATACATAATATATTATTCAAGGTAACTAAAGGAATATTATATCCACATTTTGGTAGCTAGTTTCAGGAGCCACATAATTCATTTTTCATTTGACCTCTCTATACTTATATACGTACATTACTTTCTTTTTTGAAGTGAAAACTTCTTTTGGCGCGTTGAGCACTTCTTGGGTGAACAAAAATCATGGAACTCGCGTCATCGTCACCAAAAGCTTTCCATTTTTGAATTATTTTTGGTTTAATAATAATAATAATAATAATATTCTACCACATACACACAACACCATCTAGCCCAAACTAAGCAGAGCTTGTACTATGGGTACTAGACAATGGATAAACATACATACATATATAACTTTTTTTTTGTAAATACATACATATTATAATTTGGTTTATGATCAAGAATTAAAGTTTTCACTTCTATCGGCTGTCCCCAAAGACTGCCCCAATATTTTTTGATACGCTGTCACGCCTAAACTACTCAGCCGATTATCATGAAATTTTGCAAATACGTTGTCAGGGGAACAGAAAAGGACTAAACTCTATACTTGTATACTTATATACGTACATAATCTTTCACGCCTCTCACATCTGTTATATAAAAATATATAATGTTATGCTAAGCATTACAGACTACTTTGTTCGTTTAAAGAGACCTGTCGCATCGTATCGCGGTGAACCATATAGGCATGTTATTAACATACACAATTGACACAAAAGGAATAATTAACACCCAAACTAACAACAATCACATGGATCACACGAATAATTGTCTCGTATGGGAATCGAACCCTCAACACCAAGTGGGATGGCAGTAGCAATGCTTGCTCCAACCACTTGCCCACTGCATATTTATGTTTACTGCACCGCCCCTGTGAGTCGAAGCGTGATGTTATATAGCCTATAGCCTTCCTCAATAAATAGGCTACCCAACACTAAAATAAAATTTTTCAATTCGAAGCAATAGTTCCTGAGATTAGCGCGTTCCACCAAACAAACAAACAAATTTAAAATATTAGTATAGATGCGATATTCCATTTTGTACTAAGCTTTACTACTCTGATTGAAAACTATAAAAGTCTTATGCACAAGTATCTCCAATTCAATTTCCACTGAAGATATTTTTTGTAGTCCACATATATTTCTTCCGAGCCTGAATCAACCTCCCCCCCCTCATCATGGCGGCTTCTCGATATAGGATTTATTCCCCCGCGGCGGTGTTGTTTATTTGAAAAACGACTCCAGGAATCGACGATGCAATTCTTGAGCGCTCGAGCTTCTATAGCTCGTTTGGTCGAATTATCTTATTTGCATAATATTATTACGTTTTAGGTTATGGAAACTAAAGATAATATTTATATTTTTCTGTGATAACTAACTATTTAAAAAGTCATATTAAATAAATTTAAATTCATTAATTATCTTTTTAAAATTGGCAATATCGTGCTCTCCACCAGGAATGTGATGCTCTTGATTAGTCATATTAGAGAGTTAGTAAGCTTTTACTTAAAATCTCCTAAATTCTGGGAATTTACTTCTCTATATATTTAAACACTAGAAACTTGTCCACACTAGAAAATTGGTCTATAAAATGTAGAATAGTCCATTTTTGTCCCACGTGGAGATCAAACAACAACACTACATCACCCATGCAGTCATACAGTCAAACCTAATTACACTATTATTCATAATTACAGCTCTCAGTCATTCGTTCTATCGTAATTAATATTTAAATGAACGCTGTACGTAAACGCCAATTAAGTACAAATCAGTTTAAGTTGATAGGTAATTGCTACGTACAAATTATTGTGATTGTGTCAACAAGTTAACCCTGCCCGTGCTGTTGTCACATAATTGTGACAAAACGCAAAATTATTACTACTTTATTAATGCACAGACTCACTTCTATATACCTTTGGGGTAGGCAGAGATGTATTACACCAACATTTTGCAAACAATGTGTTAAGCCCTAGTACCATTAATATATTAATTTGTATGTTGTAAATAACGAATGAGAATAATAATATGTTGATGGCAATATTAAGCATATTTAATTTATCATTATTTGGCGTTTGTAATATAATATTATTCCATTGCTGCATGCTGAATATGATGATTGTATATTATATATTAACTCGTCTAATTGTATATTAATTTATAACATAGCCGTAAAAAACGGCTATGTTATGAATATGCTCCATAATAAAATAAAATAAATATATGATAAAATCCTACCTATAATAATTGTATATAATTATTATATAACTATTAAAAAAATTATACGATTTTGTCAACGTTCAACCCTACTCGTATCTTTGTCACATATTCGTGACATTCTGGAGCGATGTCACCTAGCTTTAATGATTCCTTAATTTTACTGTATAGAAGATTGCATTATAGTATTTTCTTAGAATAAGCTTAAAACCCTTATTCGCATATAATCGTAATAATGCTTTTTATTTATAAAAAAGTTGTATATTATGTCTTGAACCATTGCTAACTAATAACTAATATTTTAAATGCAAATGTGACATTGTTTGTTTGTTTGCTTACGCCTTAAACACGGCTAATTATCATGATATTTTGCATACACATTATCAGAACACAGAAAAAGACATAGGGGTACAAAAATACTGTCCCTGAGCGGAGCCGCGGGAAAAGCTACCTATTACATTATATGCTAAAAAAAAGATAATATTCTGTGAAGTTATTTGTCATCGTTCATTTTCTTTAATATGTCTATAATAATTAAAAGCTTGTTATAATAAAGAACGAAAATAAGGTCCCTGATCCCCATGTCAGGGGAATAAGCACAACACCCAGCGATGGAGGGTACTTAAAAAAAATATATTTCTATATTGATTCTCTTGCTCTATAAGCACCCAAATAATTTTCATATAAATCGGTTTCATGCGTTTCTCGTCAATGTTATGCCTGACGCTTTATTCTCCGACGTTGCCTACGTTTTATCTCTTGTTCTGCATAAAACAGGAGATTATAAAAATATTTTAGGATTTATAAGATTTTACGATATTATCCTCTGGTAATATAGTAAAATATAAATTGCCATATATATAATACACAGTTGATATCAAATACGCCCTTTCGAGAACGTTATTTTCGAAGTGAATTTTCCGTGTCACTAACCTGAACTGCAATCAAAATAGAAAATATTAAAAGTCAAGCAACTGACTTTTCAATTAGAGTTTCTAGGAAACCAGGATTAAATTTTAAATATTCAACGTTACCCACTAGAACAAAAGTTGAAACGTACATTAATGACTTTGTAACTCTAAGCTGCAGGAGAGCATTTCCTACTTAAATTAAGAAACAAACTATTTGAAAGTGGGCCATTGTACTGAGATATTGCACAGTGGGTCACGATGAACGTACACAGTGGGTGCACAGAGAATTAGTGAAATTAATGGGTTTTGTTCCGGCTACGATAGTGTTGCAGTTAATTACCTGCCGCCGCCGCAGGGTTGACGTAACTGATGGTCTTGCCAGCTTGCAAAATGGGAATTGTCTTTTTTCTTAAATGTTTTAATATGTATGTGACAGGTTCTTAATTAAAAATAAAATAGAAAATAGTGACAATTTTTGTAAAGTACAAACGAACTACCTATCCCTCGTACTATAATTTTTCTGTCTTATTCTGTTCCCCTGACAACGTGTATAGGAAATTTTATGATGATCGGTCGGGTAGTTAAGGCGTAAAAGCGTAACAAACAAACAAATTTATATTTGCATTTATAATATTGATTAGGATGATGAATATAATTTCATATTAAACGCAAGTAGTTGATAAATTGTAAGTCACTACGCGATAATGTCAGCAATAAACCTATGACAATAAATATTGAGCAAATATAGAATCGATAAAATATAGAAAATATGAAAATTTTACTGATATTAATTTTTCAAGATGCGATATATAATATACTGTCAATTTATATAACCCTAACAGGCTACTACAGGGAGTAGTTATAACCCACCTTGTTAAATACGATGATTTTTATTTTCTAAAACTTCATTCATACATGGATTACCGCCCATATCCTCAAAGGGGTAATCCCTGAATCTCTCTCTTACCCCACTAAGAAGCGATTCTAACATTTTGCTACTAAAATAAACTAAACAGTTCCTAAATAATACAGACTATTTTTAAATAACGTACCAGGCGTACGAAGCCTCGTAAGGCAGCAACATTTCTAAAAAGAAATAAAATATATGAACTGTGTGGTAGTGAATTCATTTATGAAATGGCAACACTTAACGCGATTACTGCTTTGTCCATGTTCGTGGACATGTTTAACTCGTTGCAGATGAGACCGTTACAAAACCACACTGTTTTTAAATTCTTTAGTTTCTATATTTGCAGGTTTAATTAAATAAAGTCCCTTTTATTTTACTAGTTTCTGCGGCTTTGCTCGAAACCCACGGAAAGGCTTAGCGGGATAAAATTGGCAATATTCCTATTTGGAAATCCATGGTCTATGAGCCAAGTTTCATCTACTTTTTTCCAACGGTTTTCACATGATTAAATAATAATATTATATTCAAAAGCTTCCACATTTATAATTTAACTAGTTAGCCGTCGGGAACAATCCTTGGATGATAGGTAGGTACTCTATGTACCAGGAATTAATAGAATACCTATCTGTTATGTAACTAGTAAAATTTTAATATGTACTATCGACTTCAGCGACGGATGACCACTCCTAAGGTTAAAATCGCATAGCAGGCCAACACTTGGTACCCGTACCCATGACACGCCCCTTTCTTTGATTGAGTTTTTTTACACTTTACATTTGTTTACTGATTCTAAGGCGATCAAACTCAACTGGTCAACATGTGCAAGCGAAAATTTTTCTGAAATGGTCATCCGTCGCTGAAGCCGATAGTACATATGTGATTGCACAATTTTCTGTTTTAAATTCTTTAGTTTCCATACTTGACAGTCTTGCTAGAGCAGAGGTTTCCAGTCATTTTTTCTCATAGACCACTTTTAAAATGTTGCTGGTTCCGGTGGGCCCCCTGCAGCTCCATTTCTACCATATTCCTTGGCATTCGTATTTATATTGATGAAGAATCAAACAAGTTCGAATAAATTTTCGTGGACCTTCGCTTACGAATTGTGAACCCCCATTTTTTTTGTCACGCCAACGTAGACCCTCGTGGAGTCTCCCGTGGACCCCTGGGGGTCTTTGGACTTTGGGAACTAAGGTGCTAGAGTAACAGAGATTTATACACACTTTAACATTTATTATAAGAGTAGGTTTCCAACATCAAAGTGTAAAGGTCCTAGTGGAAACCGTGATACAGGTATATCACGGCAAACACATGATAATTCAAACATTTTAAAAAACGTTTTACTTACTTCTCTGGCATTTATGCAGGTACTGTATGGGATTTCGTAAATTTCTTTACAGTTAAACATCGATTATATTAATGGAGCCTTAAAAAATGTAAAAAAAATAAGATGGACATGGACTTTCCGTAATCGATGGTGAAAGCTGTTTTAAAGATAACTTTTTTAAATATGTGATTACACAGACAAGTTTCGAGTTCCCGTGTTAGCACATCACTAGCCTTAGCCACAATAAAGCAAGGATTAAAACTCCGAATGACTTGCGGGCGCATTGTTGGAAATTTTACTTTTTGCTGTTCACTAATTAGTGTATTTTCTCGGACTTTCTGTCTTTTTTGAATAATTGCATAACAAGCGTTTTCTATTTATTTTGACAAAATTTTCTTTAAATTTGATGTTAATACATTATTTTCAAAATTATGAAGATTCAAACGTAGAGGCACAAGGTTTTCCAATTATCGGTCATTGGAACATAACAAATTATGTAAAAATCTTATTTGGAAAATATTTTTGTTTTATTTTGATACTAGCTTTTGCCCGCGGCTTCGCTCGCGTTAAATTAGAATTTGACAGTCAATTCTGTTTGTATTTTGCTTGTAATAATATAATTCAATCATGATTCGAAAGACACGTGGCGCCATCTATTATCATAAGAACGTTATTATTGTTTTCCTCGGAAACAGTAATTTTTTCGGGATGAAAGGTAGCCTATGTCGGTTTCTGTACACCTGTCAACGTATATGCAAAATTTCAGGATGATCGGTTCAGTGGTTTAGGCGTGAAAAGGTAACAAACAAGCAAACAAACTCATTTTCGCTTTTATAATATTAGTTAGGATTAGGATTAGGATTCTTATTTCTATAAATATACTTCTCTGTAATGAGGTATTCAGGTATTCAGTGGTACACTACATTTTGCCAGCTATGTATCTATATAGATCCCCCGTGATCGATGTGAGCCTCTTGCTGCACATTGAACGCAGTTTCAAACTACGTGCTGTGCCTGAGAACTTTCATTCTACCAAAACCCAGTAATCGAGCTAAACGGTAGTCGTGCATACAAGTTCACGCTACCAAACTGAGGAGGTAGCCAAAAGTCATAATGCAAATGTGAAAGTCTGTGAAGTTGTTTGAATGATTGAACTACTAACCTGCACAGTCACAGCGGCACACCGGTGGCCAAATACAATATATTTTTAATTACGTATTCTAGGATTTGACAGATTGATCACGCAAAATTTGGCACACACTTAGCCCATGTACTGAATTAACTCATAGGCTTTTTTCCAGGGATACGGTCCCGTGGGATTCATGCAAGTAAAACTGCGAGTAGGAACTAGTTAGTAAATAATGTACCTATTGCTTTTTCACTGTCGTCCTTTAAATAATATGAAGATTGGCAACCCTACTACCAGTGCTAAGAAGCTCGCTCTATTTGGATTACACATTTATTTGATGTTTTATTTTCATTGTCTTTTTATAGAAGTGGAATTTGTATTACAAATGTATGTAGTTAAGAGGCAAATAATTTTTATTATTTTTGCTTGGAGGTATTAGACTTGGTATCAAATCAAGACTCGTTCATCAGTTTAAGGCCTTTTGAGTATATATTGCTATTACTTCCTGTCCAATTTTGGTTCAGCTATCCTGGAGATTAGCGTACACAAACATACAGAAAAGTTTCTTTACGATTTGATCAAGACGGACAGGCAATACATATACATATACAGACATTTGTAACATTTTCTTTTTTTTTTTACAAAACAACTCACGCACTAAGAGTAATTCCTGTGTGGTGGGCAACTTTACAAACATTCAAACAACAGACACAAAGAACAGCCAGACTCGGCACGATAATTTGTGAATCACACAAATTTTTGTCCCGTATGGGATTCGAACCCACTACACTTGGCGCAGTTGCAGCGGCGAGACGACCACTTAAAACACTACACCAGTGAAGTTCATTTACAATCTATTAATACGGATTGATATTTAAGTCGTTTAGTGATTTGCTACTATCGTCGCGGAGTCCACCCGGACCTGCCACTAGTGTTTACTTAATTCCATTATGTATTACTAACATTAGTTTGTAAGCTCGCAATTTTACTAACAAATATGGATGTAATCTTAGGATGAATCTGAAATAAATGATTATTATTATTATTAAGTTTAACTTAACATTTGCATGAAATCACTATCGTTAATCGATTTTGAACAATTGTCTAAAGTCACTGACATTCTATTCAAAATTTATCAGACGTAGATATGGCTGAATATTTAAAACTTTCATCAGACGGAATACCTATTAAGCAATTTTCAATGGTGCTAATAAACGTGGATAATCTCATTGTTTCTCCAGACAACCGTCCAGGACTTGATCCAAATTCTATTATCTGTGTCTGTCCCTCCTTCGTGCTGATTAACCAGTAAAAATACGATGTAGCCCTTTGTCTGGATGAAGGGGAAATGTCTGAAAGGATTTGGACGATTTGAAGGACTTACATTATTGCTAATTTAGTACTAGTTAGTAATAAAAGTAAGTTATATTTATATATACAGGTTGTCCCAGAAGATGTGAATCAAATTGTAACGGGAGATTCCTTAAGTAAGGACCTTTCATTTGAAACACACAACATATATTTATTTTTTTACAAAATAAAAATATTATGTTGTGTTGTTGGTCAAACGTACAAGATTTTCTTTGGTGCAAAAAAAATTACTCCAAAATAATGCTGCGATTTCAAAACTACCTCAGTTTAAAAAAATCGTTCGTTATTTAACGAATCAATCCTTCACAAATAATAATAATGAAAAAATTAAAATTAGCCATAAACGAAGCAACTGTAGTTAAAAGTCTGAAAAAGACGTACTTTTTTAAAAAAATCGATTTTTTTATTTTAAACAAAAGTAATCATATTTTAAATTTTTTTTAGCTCATTTGAAATGTCCTTACCTAAGGAATCTCCCGTTACAATTTTATTCACATGTTCTGGGACACCTGTATATGTCTGCACGGATGGCGTAGTCGTTTAAGTAAGCACTACCGCTGCGCCAAGTGCTGTGGATTCGAGGAAACGTTGTACTCAGTATTCTTTGTGTCCATTATTCGAGTATTTGTTTTTTTTTTTTTTGCTCTTCAAAATGACCACACTCCACTTAAGTCTCCCGCGGCACATAAATTACTAAATAAATGTTTTACACGTCTGTGTGTAGTAAATCCCGTGCATAATATCTGGATGGATTAACAGAAAGTTTAACTGTGTAGATGACTAGTATATAAACTGGTATATAATTTTTATATTACGCAGGTATTTTGTCAGATCAGACAGTCTTAATACATTACTAATTAAAAAAAATAACATAGCAATAACTGGTGTCGTATAAGGGGCAATAAAAAGGACCGCCCGTTATTATTTACGACATTAATTCTATTGATATGTTATTTTTTTTATTAATAAAAAATTTTAATTTGCGTCGGGTGGTTAACATATGACTATCTGAAACCATTTCACAACAAAAAACGGTACATTAATTTCTCCAAAAACATAAATCTAATAAAAAAATATGGTCAGGGTTATACTATATCGCCAGTAGAATGCATGGTTAAAAGGAATTACACGATTTCAAAATCACCCTGTAGAACTCTCAGACATCTAAGTTTCCTCACGATGTTTTCCCTCAACTTTAATTAAAGCAAGCGATAGACTCTTTAAGTCCTCTTTATTCAGCAATGGAAATCTTTGAGCGATTTTCTTGCCAACACCTTAAAAGCCAAAAAGGCTAATTCAGGCTACTAACACCACCATCTTTAAAATTAATTTAAGCAGACTATATACGAATTTGCACTCCACCATAAAAAGTTCTGACAATTTAAAGCCACCATAAAAAAAACTTCGCAAATATCAAAGCAATCGTATACAAGAAGACGTTGAACTTTATCTTCGAGTTTATTTCCAAGGAAAATATACTTTTTAAAGCTTAATGGTCAATACACACCGAAGCCCGAGCTCAGGCCGCACCTCGGCCCGCCGAGCTGGCTTACCAGCACAAAGCCCTCTTTGTCGCTCGACCGTATATTGCCCATTCACAATTCCCAAGGATTGCTGGAAATGTAAGCGTCATACAAAACCGTGGAACAATGTTATTCGACTGACAGAAATGGTGAATGGAATAGAAAATTGTCCTTTTTGTATGTAAATAATGTTATTTAGGAAAGAAAAGACGATTTAATTACTTTTAGTTAAATAGTGTAGTGAATCACCGAGCTTGTTCTAAGGGTTTATTTTTATATTACCTACTTGCATCACATCAACTTCAATGTTTACTGCGAAGTGTCCCTACACGTCGTAACCTAAATATAATAATTATTTATTTATTTCCCTCTTCACAAAGGTTCACAACAATATACATAAGACATAGTTGATACAAAATAAATATTTATAGAATTATGAGCTTTTGTGAGAGACTGGAGTCCATACTAGGGAAACCCTGTGTTACGGATCACCAGGCCCTCACACAGAACAGAACTATAATAGTCGTCATACCTACAGGTACGACGACTATTATACGTTCTTTTGACGTTCATAAGTGTTACTTTGTGACCTAAATGAATAAATGATTTTTGACTTTTGACTATAATCCAAAATATAGTTATTCGAGTATTTATAAAATATAATCTAATAGAAGAGAAAATTGTATATTTATTATAGGAAAAAAAACAAGACTTAAATGTGTGTGTGAGTGTGTGTGAGTGTATGTATGTGTGTGTATTTCTGTGTGTGAGTGTGTGTTTGTGTTGCGTTCTGTGTATTTCAGATGATTAGGGTTTCATTAGGAAGGTACAAGAAGTAATTTTTCAGTATATTCGTAATCTAGCTTTTGTAGCCAGTTAAACCATATGTGTGTAATATATTTTGATAAACTCGGTAACTGATCTTGCAAACTTTTTATTAGCAGTAATTGTGGCTCAACAAACCCCACACCGTACTAACCCGTCAACTGTCGAGCGGACATACGTCTGTCCGCAAAAAAGAGTCATCAAAATAAAAAAAAACACGACAAACGTATGTCCGCTGCACACTTGACTCGTTAATGAGTCAAGTGTCGAGCGCACATACATTTGTCCGTTTGTGTATTGTTTGCACAATGAATTTTTATTTATTTTTTACGTATTTCCCCTAGACGTTCAAGAAGATAAGACAACTTCAAGAATTAGTATCAAGGAATCTTGGTACTTCATATATATAAAATGTTCTACTTTGTCCTGTTGTTTTTATCCATTTCTATTAGTAATTATTATCCTGAGAAATACATAACTTTTAATTTATGTAAATGTGTAACGCTTGAATATGTAATATAGTACACAGTTCTTCTAATTGGATTACTGAACTAGCTTTTCTTAAGTCTATAGCTTATGTATATATGCACTATGTCACACACGTTTCAATTTTTTACGTACAGATTTAATCCATTAATTTGTATCGAACCTTTGAGTACTGAATCTAAAAGCAAATCGACTAAAAACTAAAATTTGGATGCAATACCTGCGTAGCTGTGCCAGAGAAATCGCTAAAATAAAAAATATCACACAGAATGCGTTTAGTCGCCGTCGCGTAATCGAGCGCGACAAGTCTGTCGTTTTGACGGCATAATGCGATTGTGAACAAGAAATTACTCAAATCCATATCAGAGCTAGCCATATGTGTACTCAGCTGAAACTACGTTCAGACTGAGCTTGCGAAATTCCTCAGCATAAAATGAAATCTGTGTGCTATTTGTATGAATTTGAAAAACGAAAATTCTTTCCTGATATGAAAACCGTATTATTAAAGGGTGTTTAGCTAATAATAACATTGAATGATTCTATTAATATATAATCATAATATAATATTCTAACACATACACATAACACCATCTAGCCCAAACTAAGCAGAGCTTGTACTATGAGTACTAGAAAATGGGTAAACATATATATATATATATATATATACCTACTTTTTTTTTGTAAATTTATACATATTATACATGGAAACACCCAAACCAAGACAAACATCCATGTTCATGCACACAAATGTTTGACTCGTGCGGGAATCGAACACGAGACCTCAGGCGTGGCAGGCGGTTACACTAATCACTACGCCATCGAGGCCGACAATCTCAGATATGAGACGTCAAATCAAAGGCTTTACGTACTCAATCATTTATGTAAAGGTTATATAGGTCAGGACAGGTCAATGTACATTAAATAATAATGGCCTTGAAACCAAATACGAGCGTGGCAGCCAATCTTAACGTAGACTAGCCATCCGCGGGATGTATTATAGTGAGCAATCCTAGGTCCTTTCTCTATTGCCTTGTTATCATGGTCCGATAGGAGCGCAATCTGTAATGACCGCAGGAATGTTAGACATAGGACCAAAGGCTCTACATATTTTGAAATTAATTACAAATTATAACAAATTACATATTTACCAACGCAAGAAGGTGTTTGTTACTGCCAACTTTCTAATTCCGACAGCTATTGAGAATTTTTCAACAAAGATCTCGGAGACTTTTGTAACCCCGATCTGAGAATCGAACCTTAGACCTCATGCACAGCGGTGCCATTAACTGCGTCACGGATACAGTTGATGTACCTACCATCACATACATACATCATCCTCTAAAGTTCGACGAAAATTGTTGATGAAAAATTTACCGAAATTTTCATGCAGACCGACCACATGTTTATATATTTATGAGATATCCCCCGTACACAGGATCAGCTTCCAATATTTACAAGGCCACCTCGTCACTGTGCACGTAATTAATACATTTTTATGTCTCTCTATTTACTCGATGGGAGTATATCGTGTCTTTGGTTGTTTGCGGAGTCTGTTTACAAATGTCTAGACGTGGTACTTCTAAGATTGGCTTTATGTGTTATCTTTTATAGAATTAGATATCTAATACTCTTAGGTCTATTTCACCGGGGTACCATGGCGGTGCAACCAGTCGCGCCATCGTGGTGTCCATAAGCTACCAAACTAGACACCATACAGACACCAGAGTCGCCACATCACACTGAGACAGTATCAAAATGGACCTCGAACCAGTGCACGCGTGTTGCATACAATGAGGTAGGGCGTCACTGGCGGCCGGACTGGCGGCCAAGTGAGTGAGACACCATACAGCGCTATAGTAATTAGTGGTGGCGCGACCAGCGTGGCGGCGCGACCAGTAACATTCAGTGCACGCGTCTGAGCTGGTCGCGCCGCCAAATTGGTTGTGCAATCAAACGGACACCAGGTGAGTAACTCTCTATAGAGCTGTATACATTGTGTTGGTAGCGGCAACTGGTTGCGCCGCCATGGTGCCCCGGTGAAATATAGCCCTTATAGCACGATGAACTATCGCTTGCCCAGTATCAAGGTGGAAAATCCTGCGTCTAAATATTGATAAATAAGACGGTGAGTGAGAGAGCCGGAGGCCTAGTTAGCCCGATCCTTTTCCTATCCTTTCCTTTGTCCTTTCCCTCCTTCATTCCTTTTTAAAGGGCTGGCAACGCACTTGTAACTCCTTTGGGGTTGCGGGTGTCCATGGGCGGCGGTAATCGCTTACCATCAGGCGATCCGTCTGCTAGTTTGCCCGCTATGCCGTAAAAAAAAAAAACCTTTTATTTACAATTAATTCATGTTATTCCATAGTCTATCAGGTGTTAGAATACCAGACATCATTCAAAATCTATTGTGTCTAGCCACCGGTGTACCGTTCCGACTCAATAGGTTAAACAATACTTACTAACGAGTAAACAAGAAATTTAAGTAAAAAATAATAAAAGCAAGCAAAACTAATCGCACTATAATTTAATTGCCAAAAAAGCATGGTTCCTTTAAAAATTAAATTTACCTTTGTGTTATAGCCGGTTTTTTCATTATCAGATAATTTTTATCTGGCAGTATGTTTGACGCTTTGACAATTTTTGTACAGAAAATATTTCAAACTGCCACATTTATTCTTCAGATAAAGTTCTATGACGGTTGAAAAATCGGTCCATAACTAAATAAAACTAACTTTTGAATATTATCATCTCTATTTATTATTACAATCTGAACTTTATATTATAAATGCAAATGTGAGTTTGTTTGTTTGTTGCGCATTCACGCCTTAACTACTCGACCGATCATCATCAAAATTTGCATACACCGACAGAGCGACAGTTAAGTAGTATCCTTACTATAATATTATAAATGTAAATGAGAGTTTGTTTTGTTTATTATACTTTCACTCCTTAACGACTCAACAGATTATCATGAAATATAGGGTACCTTTCATCCAGAAAAAAGTTCAGTTACTGACCTGAACTAACCTTTAAGCCGCTGATAAAATCTAGCAGTATAATACTTACATAAGCATGGTCCTCACTAAGCCAATACTACTCCCATTTCCAACGTTCCCTTGCGACCACATCGAGCTTCATTATGTACATACTGGATCACGTTACGAGCTCCATAGCTTGCACACAAGTTGCGAACCACGTAATTAAAGTACTTTTATTGCACTCTCCTGCCGCAGTATGAGCACCGGGGAATATCGGTTTAAAAATGTATTTTGAATTAGGCATTGGATCAAAGAATCGTATAATGATTACTTGAGTGTCATTGGATCGATTCTTCCATGGGACAAACAATTTTGTTGTTCATAAATAGTAGCGCAAGTCAAACACAGCTCTATTCCATAAGCGTATATATTGTATGGCACCTGCAATCTATAATAGACTACCAAATGAGTTAAAAGATCTAAACATTAATCTATTTAAAAAACATATGCATAAGTATTTGGTGAATAAATGTTATTATAAAATCAATGAATTCCTGGAGGGCAATTAATTATGTATTATTAACTATGGTACAATGTTATTTTATTTTATTTTGAAATCATATTATTTTAGATTTATATACCTGCTTGAAATAACTATCCAAATATAACATTGACTATTATTATTATTGACATATTATATTCTGACATTGAAAATAATGATTATGTTACATTATTAATATTGAGACATTGTTATTATTGTATTTTATAAAGAATCTTTAATATTGCATGCCTAATGGGTAGAATAAGGAGGACTGTATTAATATAAAGCAAACTTTTTGTATAACACCTAAAATGAATTTGAATTTGAATTTGAGTAGTTCCGAGTCGGGATGTTTTAGTGTACAATATCGCAATGTTTGAAAAATTCTCCGCCATTCAGGAATTATTCCTTTGTACGGAAGTAGTCTGTTAAACAGAAAATACTAAAATAATCTAACTTATTTTTTTGGTACAATCTTCTTTTCTTTTCGTGTGGTTAGAGGCCAATCTGTTGTCAAGAGTTGTTCAAGCCGCCAGTAGGCCTCTGACATGGTTTCACGACTGCTGTCAATTTGACAACAACCGGGACCGACTTTTTACAGGCCCTCCGAAACACGGAGACGCTCAAATGAAATACCATTAAGCGGTCACCCATCTATAGACTGACCGCACCCAACGTTGCTTAACCTCGCTAATCGTGTACCGTACCATAATTGATGAATAACTTTACTGTATGTCAAATATATAATATAACAAAATATGTATGTTGATTAAAATTGGAGGCACATTCTCACATTAACCTATTAAGTCGCAACGGCACACCGGCGGCCAGGCACAATAGGTTTTCAATTGAGTCTGACTTTCCAACAATTGACAGGTTAAAAGAGTTGCCGTAACAGCTAATTATGATGCATCGTAGTCTAAATGAAGCCCTTCGAAGTATTAGTCTCGGCATGAACTTAGAACTTAGGTAAAACTAGGATTATGGTAAAGGATCATATAATTATAACACCGCGACCGAGTTACATACAAGTATCAAAGTTTTTCAGAAGTCTATCTCAGACAAATTTATGACTAGATGAAAACAAGTTCCAGAAAGAAACCAACCAATCGCAAACTATGGCGGGATTCCAAAAAACCTTTGACGCAATAACTGAAGACTTACAGTGCTTCTGCTATGAGACATTACAGCACATGTACACTATACGGGAAACAGATGTTTTACTGAACGGATGAGGTTATATAACTGTAAACGGATCAGTATGTACAAGATTTTTTGAAGGCTTAACGTCGCAGCATGGTTGCACTAGCCGTAGTCACAAGGAAGCTGTTGCGACGGAGTTATATTTTCTTTTTATACGACTAAGATGGCAAACGAGCATACGACCCACCTGATGGTAAGTGGTCACCGTAGCCCATGGACGCCTGCAACACCAGAGGCATCACTTGCGCCTTGCCGACCCTTTAAGAAAGGAAGTAGGAAGGAGAAGGAGCGGGAAGGGGGAAAGAGGGTGCTTGGGCCTCCGGCACTCTCACTCACCGAACGAAACACAACAGTAAGAAAACTGCTATTTCACGTCGATATTCTGTGAGAGGGTAGTCCTTCCCCGGTCGAGCCGGCCCATTCATGCTGAAATCAGCGAGGCTCTACTACTCCAATTAGGATAAGATTATTTATATATCAATAATACAAGGTTACCGCCATATTTCGATGTCTATGTAAACTAAGGTGGCAATGGAGTAGACATTTTGTGAGCCCACCTGCCTAAGAACCAATGGCCGTAGGTTTAAATGAGTCTTCGAGTAGAGACCGAATAGCAAACATAATATCAATAAATCAATATTACCGCTTTAGTTCGATACATAAGTAAGCTAAGGTGGCAATATAATATATAATATAATAATATATAATATTCTATCACATACACACAACACCATCTAGCCCAGACTAAGCAGAGCTTGTACTATGGGTACTAGACAATGGATCAACATATTATATGCTTTTTTTTGTAAATACTTACATATTATACATAGAAACACCAAGACAAACATCCATGTTCATGCACACAAATGTTTGACTAGAGCGGGAATCGAACTCGCGACTTCAGGCGTGGCAGTCGGTTACACTAACCACTACGCCATCAAGGCCGACGTCAATGGGCTAGACATTTTGTGTGCTTACCTGCTTAAAGACCGTTGACCGTTGGTGCAAAGGAGTCTTCGAGTAGGTGGACTGGAAGGTGGACTGATACACTGTATCAGTAAGCTGGTGTATTTATCAGAAGGTTGGATGGTCAGAGGTGGGCTTATTTGAAGAGACTAATGTCCAATAATAGATTGCAGTATACTCTTTGTTTGATGATTACTATGGAGATATTATGATGTCCATCAGAGTTAATTTGAATGTAACTAGCATGTTAGGTATATCTTATTACTAAAGTTTTAGAAAGGGAACAATCTGCTCTGATTGAAATTTTCTGCAGCCATGGTCACGGGCAACCGAAACGTCGGCTAAAGTGTAAACATAAATATAAATAGTTTCAATAATTTAATTAGCTTAAAAATTAGTAAAGTTTAATAGTAATAATAGTGTAACAGTTTTTAAATTATATAATAAAGTGTCAAATAAACAACGCGATAAAATCCGTATATAGTAGTTTAATTTCAATGAATAACATTCGCGTAAACAGAAGACAATATTATGTAAATCTGCTCTGAGTTAGTAGAAATTTAAGTCAATAAAACTTACAAGCTTCATCTAAATATGATGAAGTTTATCATGAATAAAGTTTGTTTGCCGGTTATATAAACATTTTGCAAATAGGCTTTCTAAAATTACCGCAAAAACATAATATTAAGGATGTTTTAACATTTATGTAAGGCTAATATAAAATCTATTTATATTTCAACGACTTCAAAGACACCTTCAAAATATCACAGATTTCTTAAAAAGAACGTGACGCGTCTGGCTTCTTGAGAAATCAAAATAATCAACGAACTTTACGAATTACCAAGTATTGCAGAAATAAAGAATAATATTTGAACCGAAATGAATGGAGGTCAGTGAACGCAAACTTCTAATAATGCTCGTAAAAGGTTTTATTTGATGTTTACCAGACGATAAATAAGGTTTTTACTTGAAAATGTGATTATTGTGTCTTCTCAATTTATAAGCAAGCTTACTTAGTGCCAAAATTGACATTAAACATTGTCCAGTCAACTAACATTAGTGACCTATAATATAGATCACTAATGGTTGCCTTATCGATTTAATGATACTAGCGGTCGCCTAGTGGTACCAAAATTCGACCAAAATTCCTAATTCTGTTTTTCTCTATTACATATAAATAAGGTATAGGTAACCATAGTTACAAAGAATTGTACGACGCGACGTCAGACGAACAATGTCGAAATACTACGAACGCGATTCGACTGCGTGTGTCAAATACATGGTTGTGTGCGTGTAGTGTTTTTTCATTAATTTAATGTATTTCTAATACATATTTTATAAAAATATTAGGATTCGCCCCTCCTTCTCCATACAAACTTTGACTGTGCCAAATTTCATACTCCTCCGTCCGCCCAATTTTCGTAAAAACGGATCCAAAGTTTTCGCTTCACGTATTAATATATAGATAAGAGGCTATTTGACAGTTAAAAGATAATGACTTATTTTTCTTATTCCTGTATCTGGGGACTTTACAAACATTCAAACGACAGACACAACGAACATCCAGACTCGTCACAATCATTTGTGGACATATTTTGCCCCGTGTGGGATTCGAACCCGCAACACTCGGCGCAATGGCAGTGGCCAAGCAACCATTTAAACCACTACGCCATCCGTTAACTATGCCATCCGTTATTCTATGCTTTTTGCGTAAATTATGGATTTTAAAAGTGGTTAGTGTAACCGACTGCCACGCCCGAGGTCGCGGGGTCGATTCCCGCACAAGTCAAACATTTGTGTGCATGAACATGGATGTTTGTCTTGGTCTGGGTTTTCCTATGTATAATATGTATGTATTTACAAAAAAAAAGAAAAAAGTATTCATGTATGTTTATCCATTGTCTAGTACCCCATAGTACAAGCTCTGCTTAGTTTGGGCTAGATAGTGTTGTGTGTATGTGATAGAATATAGAATATATTTTTAAGAAATATTAATTATTTTTATGTGCCAAATAACTCTTAATACACCCTTATTTTATGTTTAGTTGCATCCACGTGATCGTAAACCGTTTTGATTGGCTACGTTTATTTTAACGTCACACGTTTGTAAACTTTTTCTGTTATTGTGAGGCTGGTAATCTTTCATATAGGTCTCCTAGGATAGATACCAGTCTCTCGCATAGTAGCATTTGCTACATGTCTATTTCAAGTTTTCTTTTTTTTATTGTTGCTGTCTGATTTTTATTTACAAACGAGTTACATATACTTGTATTGATCATTCGACGCCATATTACTAGAGCAGATTTGATAGTTATGATAATCAGTATACTTTGTAATTATATTAATTACTAGATGTTCCCCTGGTTCCACCCGCGGTTATGGTTACTGCGGCTACCCCGTGGGTCATAGCTTGATGTTATATAGCCTATAGCCTTCCTCGATAAATAGGCTATCCAACACTAAAATAATTTTTCAAATCGAACCAGTAGTTCCTGAGATTAGCGCGTTCCAACAAACAATATTAATATTTACGATGTGCGTTTCAACATACAGACAGACAACATCCTAAATATATTCGTCTTGGCTTCTATAGCTATTATAAGTATAAATTAACGAAATGATTATCGTGTCTTATATAAGTTTAAAATTGACCGATTTTTAATCATCGTATAAATCTGACAAATTAATCACTTAGGTGAGCCATTTGACGATTAAAATACCGGACCTAAATATAATAAAATACACAGGATAGAATAGAATAGAATAGAATCTTTATTTGCTAGAAATGTTGGTATTACAAAAAGGTGTTACTGTAATTATGATAGCAGATCCATGTACATTTTACCTGTAAGGCATGCAAATTATTATAAACATTACAAAACCTTACAACTAAGATTTACTTAAAATTTAGTTCACATGTAAATTTAATTTGTAGCTCGATTTTTATTATTTATATTTTATCAGTTAGGAACGCATTTATAGAGTAATAACATTTATCTAGCAGAAAATTAGTGAGTTTTTGTTTGAAAATTGGCATTGGCTCATTTTTAATGTTGTTAGGTACTTTATTGTATACCACAGGTGCCATAGCAATAACACTATTTTTTAATAATGCAGTCTTATAATCACCAGTGCTTAGCAAGCTTCGATATTGAGATATAATAGTTTTACAATTTCGACTAGGTTAGCTACGTTCTATTGCTGGACAGTAAAACGCACATCTGAGAAATACCCATCAGGACCTGGTGCTGTTCTTGCGCCTGTTCTTACCCGTGAGCTTCTGCGTTATTGCTCTGGTCGCCTTGTATTATTCTTGCGCGAGTTCTTTCCTGGCAACGTTTGCTTTATTAAAGTGATCAATTTGTATCGTACAACTAATTCGGTTTTTAGATCACCGGCGGCCCAATCACCCCCTTTCCCCTATCTCGCTCCTTCTCCTTCCCACTTCCTTTCCTAAAGGGTCGGAAACGTGCAAGTGATGCCTCTGGTGTTGCAGGCGTTCATAGGCTACGGTGACCACTTACCATCAGGTGGGCCGTATGCTTGATTGCCACCTTAGATGAATAAAAAAAGAAACAAAAAGATGTCCTTCTAAAAGGTTACAGCCTCCGACATGTAATGACGAGTAGGTAAAAGGTATGAAGGGAAAATTGTCGAAGCGTAGCGTAATATTCGGCAAATGCGAACTAAGGGTGGCCTGACAGGAAAGTACCTCCACCATAGATAACACTGCAGCTATAGAATTTTGTATCGTGTTTCTGCAGTTATTCAGACTAACACCTACCGAGTTCTTAAATGATAAATTTGTTTGATTGCATTGATATTATAAATTAAATTGACATTTTGAGTATTACTGTTAAATTATTATCTATCATTTTAATTCTATTTGTATTATGACTTTCTCTTGAACTTTTGGTTATGACAATTTAATATTTTCTCATGTTACTAATTTGTATGTCAATATTGGCAAAGCATAGCGCACTAAATATTTTGTATCCAAGATCTTTATATGTAAATACCTATGTTTGACAAATAAATGATTATGATTATGATTACCAGATTTCTTAAAGGTACGATGTGCTGATTTCTTGTTTGCCACCACTCGCTTTCACTACTGACGCAGTACAATCATATTATCATCAAATTATAAAAGTTCTGCCTCTGTAGTGAATGAGAGTGCTGTGCATGAGTTCTCGGGTTCGAATCCCAAGATTCAGATTTTAACATTTTAGATTTCACCCAGAAATAGTTATTGGGTTTTTCTGCCAATCAATTTTCTATAGCAGCCATAAGATAGGAAGATAGTGGTGTTGAACACTCCGTTGCTTCGGAAAGTACGTAAAGCCTGGTACTGATATGTCTCCAGTCGTGTTGGATTGCTGTTCCATCAGATTGTGAGAGTTAGAGAATGCACTTGTGTTTGCACAAAAACTTGTGCACAATAATATTTGGTGCACAAATGACCACTATCCATTTAGATAGCTCCATGGTCGAAATTTGATCTGAAGAACCTTATATTTATAAAAATGAATTGACATAATGTTACAACTGAACTTACCGATACGTATACAATAGAACACCACAAAATTATTATTATTCTCATATATTACGCAGTCTTGGTTCTTGCACAATGAAACGCCGAGATACTTTTTACACAACCAGTATATATTTCAGCAGAGTAACGTTCTAACTGACAGTTGTAACGAGAATGAATATTTGTTAATCTCCTACCTTATTTATATATTTTTATCAATGTATCAAATGGAAAGTTAAATATCGATTAATTACATTTTAAGGTGTAAAATTAGTACAGTAACAAATAACAATGATAATTATTAATTATAGAAATAACCAAATGTAAATATGCAATTATAACATAACAATTAAAACAATATAATACGTCACAACCGTGTGCTACTATTGAGTACTTGATAACACATATTGAAAGTTTGTTCCTTGTTTGCTTATGATAGAAAGATACAAATACAGTAAGCTTATACAGTGGATAGTCATGACCTGATATAAAAAAATCGCAGATTAAGATCCTTAATTGTATATTGTTACATTAAATCCAAATTATATCTGGCGATCACATGCAATTATGATTCGTTTCGACAAAGAAATCTACGTATTTGTACATACACTTTCCTTCCAGTGCACTACATCTACTGGTGTACCACAGGGTGCCCTCTTGCATCCGCTATTCAAAGCAGTTGTTATAAATCCATCACCTAACAAATATTTTTCAAACCAGATATTTCAGATAAACAACGCGATAAAATCCGTATATAGCAGTTTAATTTTAATGAATAACATTCGCGTAAATAGAAGACAATATTATATTTCACATAATTTAGGTTATGATGCATCTGGGCCTAAAATCATAGTAAGCATATTACTTAGCCGTTCCGGAATAGAGACGTGAGACTAAGTATAAATTGAAACATACTTTTCTTTCTGATAACCCTACAAGTACTGGCATACCACTGGGTGGCGTTTTATATGTACTAGCGGTCGCCAAGTGGTCGAAATTCGAACATAATTGATTTAAATTTTATGTTTGTTGGATATTATAGGTATATACTGCAAAATTGCAATAGGTACTTAAGGTATGTAACCATAGTTATAAAGAATTGTACGACATTAACCGAACCAAGCTGAATTACTACGAACGCGATTCGACTGCGTGTGTCAAATGCATGGTTGTGTGCGTGTAGTGGTTTTTCATTAATTTAATTTAATGTATTTCTAATGCATATTTTATAAAAATATTAGGATTCGCCACTCCTTCTTCCTATAAACTTTAACTGTGCCAAATTTCATACTCCTCCGAACGCGCAATTTTCGTAAAAAGGGGTACAAAGTTTTTGCTTCACGTATTAATATATAGATTATTCGTTCCAGATTTTATACACATCATAACTAATGCAGATCTTCAACATATTACTGCACCTCTTTTCCTCGAGAAGTTAAAGCAATCTTTAAGTAGTATTTAAAGCGTTTTAACTTCCTAGATTTCTTTAAGTAGTATTTAAAGCTTTTTAAATATAACTGTGTTTATCTAGGTCAATAACTCTAAAGCTTAAACTATTATGGTCGAAAGCCCTAAGAGATCAGAAAGTACCGACCGATCATCTATTATGACGGGCAGTGAGGTAGAATGTAGCCCAACATTTACTTCGTTGTTAAAGCGATAATTAGCCTTGACTTCGAACTCGAGACCGCTGCGTGTCACTGCGGCAGTCGTTCTATAAGTCTTTATACTGTATTCGCCCAAAAAGTCTATGGCATATGATTACCTGGTAGTTACAGGCATCCACAACCTTGTAACCTATTTACTTATACAGGGTCAAATTAAAAATACTTATTAACCGTCTTTTTTTTACATCATACTTAGTTACAATTATGTTAGTTGTTAGTTCAGTTGATCTGTTTGAACCTCGTTCATAAAGATTATCTTTTTTAGACATTAAATAGGTATAATGAGGGTATGGAATAAAAATACGACTATAAGCACTCATTAATTTATTTTTAAAATATGACAATCCTTAGTTTGTTTAAATTTTCTGTTATAAGGACAAAATTTATGCGAAAGGTATTAAACAATTTCTGGTATATATGTGTTAAAAGCGTGTAAAATATAGTGTTCTAAATTCTTAAGGGCTTGGAATTTGCAATCCTTTTTTTAACTATATTTTGACCGCCGGTTCATGTGCTTGGAATTTGGAAGTAGGTACCAGTCTATATTTTACGACTTCTAGGCGACTGTAGTTAAAATATACACCAGATAAGATAGACCTCTAGAACTGAAAACAACATGCAATTTCGTGCAGTACTTTTTACGTGTTGCGCGTACAAACATACAGACAGACAGATGGATAAAATTTTACTATAATTGTTTTGACTTCTACAGCTCTTGTGAAGACTCCTTACATAATATTTTTCTATGATATCTAAATTCATAATATTTTATATTATATATTAAAATATCGAATGGGCACAATTTTGTAACATGTATGTAAAACGACTGTTGTGCCCTATTCTTCTTGATCTTGATCTTTAAATAAAAGATGGCGCCTGTTTTTAATCATAATATAAAATTTACTGAAATTAAACTACTATATACGGATTTTATCGCGTTGTTTATTTGACACTGTTACAAAATTTTTTGAAAAACTGTTACACTACTATAATCACTATTAAACTTTACAAATTTTTAAGCCGAAAATTTTACAACCGAAACGTCGGGGAAAGTGTAAAAATAAATCTAAATAGTATAATAGTATAGTAATAGTATAAATAGTTTTATTAGTTTCAATAATTTAATTAGCTTAAAAATTTGTAAAGTTTAATAGTGATTATAGTAGTGTAACAGTTTTTCAAAAAATTTTGTAACAGTGTCAAATAAACAACGCGATAAAATCCGTATATAGTAGTTTAATTTCAATGAATAACATTCGCGTAAACAGAAGACAATATTATAAAATTTACTGAGAGAGATATTTATTTTTTTACTAATTTGTAATGTTTGTGTAGGAAGTCTGACAAATTGAATCTTAAGGTGAGCCATCTGACAATTAAAATATCAGCCCTAAACCGAATAAAATACACAGGATGACAGTTTTACAGTGTAAAGTTCAACTAAGTTAGCTAGGTTCTATTGCTGGACAGTGAAATGCACATCTAAGAAATACCCATCAGGACCTGGTGCTGTTCTTGCGCTTGTTCTTATCTGTAAGCTTCTGGGTTACTACACTGATCGCCTTGTATCGTACTATTAATTCTTTTTTGTCATATCCTTCTATAACGCTACAGACTCTGACATACAATGACGAATAGGTAAACGGTATGAAAGGAAACTTGTCAAAGCTAAGCGTAATATTAGGAAAAATCCATATACCCTGGAAATATACAATTGATAGTTATAGATATTTGTTCACGTAACAAACATATATGTTGCCTGCCCAGTATTACGTATCTTATGGTGTCTTTCGATGACGTGGTGGACTTGCCGAGTTTACCCATTCAATGCGGCAACAAATTTTGCTTTCATTAGCCAGAATTGGCTCATATTTAACGTAAACTCCGATCGGCGTCAGCCGCACTTGATGAAATAAAAAATACCAAAATATCTAAAAACTACTCACATCAGGCATTTCATTAGTAAATTCCAAACACATTTGTTGTTTTATTAATATAATATCTTTAAATTTGGGTAAAATATAAAACAACTATACATGACGCCGATCGGTGTCCTCCGTATCTGAGTATGAAAAAATAAGACGCCGATCGGCGTCCGCCGTAACCGAGCCTAACACTGCGCCGAGTTATGCCGAACCCACTAGGGGACAAACATTTGAATGATCAAAAAATATTTGTTCGGAGTCTGTGTGTTCGTTGTTTGAATGATTATTAAAGTAGTAGTAGTATTTAAGACTGCGCCGAGCGTAAGACAGATAATGACAGAGCTCGTACGGCGCATATTCAAATCGGCGCGCGGCCGCCATAGATTGTATGGCGGATTTGAAGTGCTTTTTTGATAAAAATGTATCTTTATTGTCAACCAATAACTTAAATATTTGGGACGGAAAAATTGTAATATAACTATTTATATTTCGTTTAAGCTGTGAAATAGGATAGATTTCTACTGTTATAATCTAAAAATCACGTAACACGAGCTTACGTTTTTGCATTTACGTAATCGTTATCGTGCAAATTTACCTAATTTTGTAGGCGAAAATATTAATTATTTTAGTTTTTTACACGTAGTAATTGTAGACACATTCATTGTTATGGTAAATGTATATTGTATATTTGTATTAAACAAAAAGTGTTGATTTTATTCACTTAACTTTGACCGCCTGTTTTGGCACATTTCGCGCAGGCGCAGTCTTAAGTAGATCTACTACAGCGAAAAATATTCCTGCGACTTATTTGTTCATATTTAGTCAGACTATAATAGGCGTGTAACAATACTTTGTTACGCGCCTTTACTCTGACTAAATACTACTCAGAATCTAGTAGGATTCTGAAGAAATGGAATATTGGAATCTATTCCAATATTCTATTAAACCACAGGACATAACATTTTCTCTAAATGCGGACAAGGCATTACCACGCGCTCGTAGAAGTGTAAGATCTAGTATACTTAAAGTTTACATATATGGAGTATAATAATAATAATAATATACTACCACATACACACAACACCATCTAGCCCAAACTAAGCAGAGCTTGTACTATGGGTACTAGATAATGGATAAACATACATATATACTTTTTTTTTGTAAATACATACATATTATACATAGAAACACCCAGACAAGACACACATCCATGTTCATGCATACAAATGTTTGACTTGTGCGGGAATCGAAACCGCGACCTCAGGCGTGGCAGTCGGTTGCACTAACCACTACGCCATCGAGGCCGCCAAAAGTGCCGCTAGAAGAAGTGAATATAAAAAAGGTACAAATAAATATTAAAATACGGTCAAATTTCGACGTTTAAATAGGTACTTAAATACCAGTTGAATATTGCTTACCGGTGGAAATGGGCATGACCAGTTTTTAGGTAGCTGATCCTTAATACTTGTACCGATGTAAGTTTCTTTATAGAAGAAGTCGCACAGACCAAACTGTACCCGCACCGGCGTCAGAATAAGGCGACCGCTTATTACTTCATATAAATTATATTTCACCTAAAATGTAAATGAAGGTAAATAAAAGCGTCCAACATCTTTTGCGACATTTCTTCTTCTGAAAAACATCATCAGCTGTATGCGGTGGCCGATAATAACTTCGGTCTACTTTAAAACTGACGGATTTGTCCTGCGCGAATATAACAATGTCACTCTAATCCCGTGCAAAGAAAGGCAAATCATTTATATATACTAAAACAGAGAGGTATTACAAAATTGAGCCCTGTGTCACCACCATTGTGACTGGTAATCCAGAAGATCTACTTTCGTTGATATAAATGTACTATAGTCTATCGCTTCGGTAGAAATCACCAAGTCTATGTGCAGTATTTCGGATGCCATAATGCTTGAGTCCTCGCAGCACCGTATCATGGTTAAGGTTAAAAAGGCTTTATAGAGCTCACTGGATATGGCTATGACATGTTGCGAATTTTGCCAGACACGGTATTTCATATTTCAGATACCATCAAATTTTGATGCAAATAATAAAAGAAATAACAAATACCCTGTGTTTACTTACCATTACATGGTTTCCCATGACTCTGTTCGTCTCAACATAAACATTGACAAGGTATGGACTGCGGCGACTTACTTTTCTCATAGTGATATTAAATACGTTATAATACTTGGTGTTGTAATATTCCACTTCGAAATTTTCCAGAACGAATTCCAACATCTGTAAATTTTTTGAATTTCCTTTTTACAAAGTAATCTAAAGATATAGGTAGATATAAAATTACCGGTAAATGCTGAAATTATGCTCAAACTAGAGCAGTCAGATAAAAAAAATACCTCGAACCTACATGGTAACACGGTAGCCATACAACCTTGTATTGTACATGATGTGATGCAGTCAATGCGGCTTCCAAACTCTTTAAAGAGACATTGGACTGCTACCTGCAACTCCTTTTATAAAGAACTGGCAAGCCTGGTTTGCAACCTTAATACTACAATAATAAATGCCTTAATACAGCAATTGAACTTACTGATACGTATGTACAAGCACACAACAAAATTATTATCACTCTCATATTGAAAGCTTGGTTTTTGCAGAGAGGGTTACAATGCAATGGTGTAAACACTTTACGCGTAGCCTTATATAGAATAGATACTAATGACCTGATATGAAACAATTGCTGATTGTGATCCTTAATGGCATGTTGTTACACTAAATCCAGACAATATGTAACGATTACGTGCAATTATGATTTTCATCAAGAAAATTACTATATTTGTACTTACATTTTCCCTTTGGGCCACTGGTGTATCACAAGGTACCATCTTGTATCCGTTATTTAAAGCAGTTGTTATAATATTCATCACATAACAAATATTTTCAACTACATAATGCAGACAATTATACTATACATATTTATGTACCTTCCCTGACAATTAATGTAAGATATCAATACCGTCAACATATATTTCAATTTCCACTTTCTATGTGCATTATTCGTCCCAGATTTTAAAAACAGCATCACTAATGCAGATATATCACATATTGATGTAACTCTTTTCCTAGGAAGATTAACGAAAGATAAACGATTGTCTATGTGTTTATGATTGAAGTCAATTAATGAATAACTCCAAAACTTAAACCATTATAGTCGAGAGCCCTAAGAGCTCAAAAAGAAGGTATCAATTGATTTATACCTTATACATAAAATATCCGCCTAAGTTTTACCTCATCATTAAATCGAGCGATAGTTAAGTATTTACCACATTGACCGCCATGCCGGTCATAAATGACCGCGAACAATACATTTTCTATTGTGTCTGTTACATGGCAGTCAATGTGTTAATATACACATTAAAATTTTTGAGGCCAACTCGAGACCCCTGCGTGTCCCTCCAAATATCTCCATAAGTCTATCGCTACTTTTAACAGTGAGGACAAAATATATTAAGTCTAGACAAGTACTACCGCCCAAACCCCGGTGACGCTATATCGCGTCGTCACATTTGCACCCGTAAAACCCCGGTGACGCTATATGGGGTCGAAGCGTTGGAACGTGTTTTGTTTGCCGTTTTTTTATTATAAGGCCTGTATTTAAAATATTGTGCTGCATATCAATGTTCTCAGAATGAACTGAGCTTTTCGAATGAATATTTATCAACTGAATAATATTTTTCTAAATATTTTTTTTGTCATGTCACGTGACTTTGCGCCACACGTTCATTCGTCTATGTTATTTGTTCCGCTGTTATCTGTAGTTTTTATAGGGCAAGTATGTAAGTATAATACATTATTGGAAACCTTATTCTTTCTATTTTTAGACACAATAAAAACAATAGTGACTATTGTTATTGTTGTATAACAAACTGAAGCCCAAAATAACCTATTATCATTTCTCAGATTTCCAGCCTTTTTTGATATTTTATTTTTTTATTACTTTATTATATCGTATTTCAGGTTTTAATCACTATAATAGTGTTATTTATTAGTATTTCTATAAAATATGTGAAAAACACGCACAAGGCTACGTCAGAATTTTTTTTAGAAATTTTTCAATATTTACTTTCTCCACGCTCTAAAATGTACTCGTCACGCACTTTCAAATGCTAATATCTTATTTTTTTCTCACAGACATTATAAATACTTTTTTTTTACTATAAAGAGTATTTAACTAGAAAATAGAAAAAGTAAAACATCTTATTAGACAAATCAATTAATCTATATAATAAAGATATAATAATATCATCTCATATTTCCAATTCGGTTACTTTAACCAGACGTATAAACTAAAATATACACGTAAATGTGATGATTCATAACACTTATCGTAGCTTACAATGTATACTTCTAAGAAACACAAGCTTTGTTATCATAACTTTGCGTTCTAAATTATAAACATCTGCCGACCGACTCGAATAACGCTCAAGTGGCCTTGAGTGCCGGGCGGCGCGGGACGCGGGGATTATTGTTGTTTACATTAGCGCGCGCGCGGTGTCTGATAGGTTAATAATATTACTAACTAGCTGTTACCTGCGACTTCGTCCGCGTAGATTTTAACTAAAAAGTGTTTGTCTTCGCGGAACCATATTTTTTGCTAAAATCCAGGTAGCCTATGTTACTCCTTATAACATCAGCTATCTGCTAGTGAAAGTCCCGTCAAAATCGGTTCAGCCGTTTCGGAGATTACCCGGAACAAACAGACAGATAGACAAAAATTTTAAAAACAGATATTTTCGTATAGCTACTTTATATACTTTCATATGCATTAGATAAAAAGCTGTTATTTTGACATTACAAACAGACACTTCAATTTTATTTATTTGTATGTATGTATAGATTTTATGCTGTGTATTTCGATATTAATCTATACGAATATTATAAAGCTGAAAAGTTTGTTTGTTTGATTGATTGAACGCGCTTATCACAGGAACTACTGGTCCGAAATGAAAATTTTTTTTAGTGTTGGATAGCTCATTTATCGAGGAAGGCTATAGGCTATATAACATCACGCTACGACCCACGGGGCCGGCGTAATAATCATAAACGCGGGTGAAACCGCGGGCACATCTAGCTCAATATTCGAAGACTACTTTATCGAGAAGTAACAAAGGCAATCTAACGTTACGCTATGAGTCACGAGAACGCAGCAGTAATCATAAATGTGTATGAAACCACGGTGGATTACTGGTATTCAATTTTGGTAAGGATTAACATCTGGTTATACTCTATATACCTAGAGTCTGTGGCATGGCATTACTTAATCCATTCAATGCGGCGGACGCCGATTGGCGTCTTATTTTTTCATACTCTGATTCGGAGGACGCCGATCGGCATCATGTATACTTGTTTTATATTTTACCCAAATTTAAAGATATTATATTATTAAAACAACAAATGTGTTTGGAATTTACTAATGAAATGCCTGATATGAGTAGTTTTTAGATATTTTGTTTTTTTTATTTCATCAAGTGCTGCTGACGCCGATCGGCGTTTACGTTAAATATGAGCCGATTTTGGCTAGTGAAAGCAAAATTTGTTGCCGCATTGAATGGGTTAATACATATAGGCATTTACAACCATGACATATTTATATATTATTATGTAATAGCTTAGAGATATTCTCACAGAGCTAAGCGAAGGCGTATTTCGCCCACAGTTTGACAGCAAATAGAAGACACATGCACAAGAGATTACAGACACGTATGCACAAGCACACAACAAAATAATTATTACCCTCATAATGAGAGCCTGGTACGTATTTTTGCAGTTAGGGTTACGATTTAATTATACAAATACAGTAAGTATAGTTATATATAGCATAAATAGTAATGTGCTGATATGGATGGATTGCAGATAGAGTTCCCTAATGATGTTTTGTTACAGTTAAATCCAGACTATATTTGGTGATCACATGGATGTATGTTCGTTTCGTCAAAGTTATGTATCGGTACACGTACTTTTTCTTTCTAGCCCACATCGTTTGCTGGTGTACCACAGGGTACCTTTTAGTGTCCGCTGTTCGATGCATAAAGTAATAATCTCCATCATTTTACAAATATTTTATTTCAATCAGATTATGCTAGTTTATTTATAGACTTCGCGTGAAAAACTTTTGCGCACTCCTTGGTTAATAGAAAATAGTAGGATTATGTATGTATAAAACATAGTTATTTTCTGGTTTACTACAAGTGCTGGCGTACCACAGGGTGTCGTTTTATGTCCACTATTCGTTCCAGTCTTTGGAATCGGTATCGCGGAACAATCTTTTGTCTACCCTTGAAAAGTTGACGGATATTTTAAGTACAATACTGTATTTATCATTGAAGTAGGAGTCAATTCCTTTTAAACTCAAACTATTTAAATCGAAAGTCCTGTAAGATCTTTGAGTTTCAACTGTTCGTAACTGTTATATAGGTATATTGTGACTACAAGGTTAGCTTATCAGTCCAAATTTGCCTTCTTTGTAAAAGCAAGCGATAGCTGAGTATTTAATATGTACATAACTTGGAAAAGTTAGATAATGCGTGCCTTGCGCGCTAATCCGAGACCCCTACGTGTCTCTCCAACAGTCGCTCCATACCGGCGATGTAAGGAATGCTTACTTCCTAACGTACTTCCGTACGTGAGGCTCATGCCACTCCAGGCATGGTTGTGTGCGGGAGACGGGGCAGCTGCAATTATAAACTTGTATACATATGTTTTCTGGCAAATTTATTAAGTTTTATAAAAGTGATAGAACGAATTTGTTAAGTATGTAAACTTTGTATGTAAACGGTTAAAAGGTTATTAGTATTTTTATTATTTAACCCTGTATACTACGACAACGTACGGTAACAGTCGGTGGAATGCTTTTCAACCGCTAGAGTTGAACGCAAATGTGATATTGCGGGTGCTGGAAATATCTCATAGGATACCGAAATTGCTTAGAATTAGACGAACCGTAAGCTTTGTCTTCCTTAGAAACACAAGCGCTTGGTTTCTGCAAAGCAACATAAAAATTGGTAGTAGTCGTCAGACGCAGGAAAGCTGCTAGATTGGCTTACTAAATCAGCATAAATCAACGATCTCATTTAAAATTGGTTCGATTTTGACATGATTAGACTTTTATTTTTAATCTTTACGACGAATTATCTGATGATCGAATACAATCTGTAACAGTTTTATATTTTTAAAACATGGCACATCGCTGCATTAAGTTTTGAGGTCATGCAAGGTGACCTTAGATATTTACATTTAATTATTCCTAAAAATATTGTCCACATATCTTGCTTTGTATGAGATAAGAGTTACACATATAGATGGTGCAAATAATTTTTGGAAAATAACAAAATTGCTACATTTTGCCAGTCATGCTTTTAATTTTATGTAATAGAGAGGTGATATCATATTTCGTACTTTGCCAATCTTCTTAAAAAAGCGCAGCCTGTACTTTTCGTGCAAAATATCAAGCATCCCAATAAACAACAGTGCTAAAAAGATTGTAATATAATATAATAGTCGTCATGTTTAACTTATTTCATTTCCATTGCTCGCAAAGCTTTACAACCGTACGACAACCAGGAGTAGTAATATAAAAGAATGAGTCATGGAATGGATGATAAGAAAGTAAAATTAAGTAAATTACCATCCTCATCGTTTTATTTTGCCATTCACCCACGTCGCGCACCTCTGACTTTCGGAAGTTATATGACTTTTCGAAATTATGTGCGTATTGATTGTCAAATATCGCCTGCTCCGTGCCTCGGAGAGCAAGTTAAGCCGCCAATCCCGGCTGCCATGAACATCTATGGCAGTCATTATTGAGAAGTCAGTGCCCTCTAATATCCTGACACTAGTCTAGCCTTGGGGTTGCGGAGGTCAGATGGCAGTCACTCGCTATAAAAACTGATATTCAGTCAAATCTGGTTAGACTAGAAAGCCGACCCCAAGTGACTTGGGAATAATAAAGGCTAAGGAGAAGAAGACACGCTAAAACAAAAGGTGCAGTCGCCAATTATTAAAAAGTACTTGTAGTCTTTTGTAGTGCTTTATCCAGACCTGCCATGCCACCACTGACCTGTACACGTACTACAGCTGAAACAACTAATTTCATTGATACACCTTTGACCTTTGAACTTTAGACGATATGGGTGTGATACTACATAGTACATACATAATATGTATGTGTATAGTTATACCTATATATAATCCTCGAGACATTGGCGAAAATTGTTACTGAAAAATTAACCAACATTTTCATCAAAACTGACCACATGTTTATATATTTACGAGGTCTCCCCCCGCACACAGGATCAGCTTCCAATATTCAGAAGGCCACCTCGTCACTGTGCATGTAATTAATACATTTTTATGTCTTTCAATTTACTCGATGGCAGTATTCATGTCTTTGATTGTTTGCGGAGTCTGTTTACTATCGTCTAGACGTGGTATATCTAAGTTTAGCTTTATGTGTTACCAGTCATAGAAGTAGATCACTAAATACTGTTAGGATATCACGATTTTTAATACACAATTTTGGTATGCAATCATCGCTAAAGCACATGATCGCTGATTCGTCTACCACCAATAAAAAAGATACCTTGCCTCATTAACTCCTATGACTTATGAGGCAAAGTAGCGCCCAATCTTTTGGTTTACAACCCACACGGGCTAAATACATAACTGTGTGTTCAACATATAGCTTACTGTAGTGTGAACAAACAGAAGACCAATTCTTCTAATAAAAATTGTTCAAAATAGGGCTTTAATTTATTCTAATAATTGTCAAATGTGACTTTAAATGCAATTTAAGGTCACCCGGGATTAAATTTGACCATACATATTCTCAGCAGTCGCTTTGACTATTGCTACGTCATCAAGACAGTATAAAGGTTTATGGCCTTTAATATTTACAAAAAGATACAAGTAGTAGACCCTCGCTGATTTCAGCATAAATGGGCCGGCTCGACCGGGGAAGGACTACCCTCTCACAGAATATCGACGTGAAATAGCAGTATTCCCACTGTTGTGTTTCGTTCGGTGAGTGAGAGTGCCGGAGGCCCAATCAGCCCTTTCCCCTTTCCCGCTCCTTCTAAAAAATCAACGGGTTGTACTCCGGGAGTGCCGGCAGAAGTGAAAACTTGAATATTAACGTTGTGTATTTTTGATATTTTGGAATGGTTAGGGAATAATTTTGCACGAATCGCTTTAATTATCAGTGTAAAAGTACTATAATTTATGTGGTAAAATACAATATTCATTTATTGCGCTATCGTACACAAACATGACAATTCTCCCTCCGTCTTACGAATTTTCGATCAGGTCACGTGTCCTGACGCCAGTTTGACAATTCTCCCTCCGTCTTACGAATTTTCGATCAGGTCACGTGTCCTGACACGAGTTTAACATTTTTTACCCATCACAAAAAAGTGCACAACGCTGATAAAGAAATTTTCCTTAAAAAAAAATGCCCAGTGTTTCTGGAGCATTTATTTGTCTTTCGTACGTTTTGTGTCACAAATAATTAATTGGACATATGTTATTACTGAACCTTGTGGCACCGGTGGCGTAAGTTTGTGCTTAAGTTTATTTACTGTTGGTTGTGAAATTTGGGAAATTATGCATAGGTTTATTTGTTGTCAGTCTTGAGGTCCCAAGTTCGATAGCAGAGTAAAGAGAAAAAAAAAAGTATATATTTATACGATTTTATTTTAATAATTTAATGTGATCATATAAGGTCACCTTTTAAAGCCTTCTAAAGCGATACGTACCGATGTACAACTGTTAGCTAAATTATTTAACTTCTTTTTTTATTTGTTTTATAAATGGAGTAGATGTTTCCGCGGTTTCACCCGCGTTTATCGTTACTGCGCCACCCCCGTGGGTCGTAGTGCTATGTTATATAGCCTATAGCCTTCCTTGATAAATAGGTTATCCAACACTAAAAGAAGTTTCAAATCGAACCAGTAGTTCCTGAGATTAGCGCGTTCAAACAAACAAACAAACTATTCAGCTTTATAATATTAGTATAGATTATGGCCTAATGCTTCTCATACGGCTGGCAGAGGCCTGTGACCAGCATTGGAGCAGTTTATTACAAAGCTAATATTTAAGGATCAATAATTATTACCTACAAAAAATAAATACGTATTTCTTTATACTTATCTTTTAAGATAATATGACTCATTACTATGAGCACGTGACTACATTAAAATACACCTATATACGCTGTGTAATAAAGCCTAATTTTATTCGATCGCAATCGAATAAACAACACTAAATAATAATGCAATTATTTTCAAACAAGGATGCTTCACTACTTTTTGCATATGTGTGAATGTACTTGCCTGTGTGTGTGTGTGTGTATGCGTCTGAGTGAATGTGTGTGTGTGAGTGAATGTGTGATTAAATCTAAATTATTCTACGGAACAAAAGTTGTAATTATGGTAATCATAATAGACAGATAACTTTATTGTATGCTGAATTATTATATAACTAGCTTTTGCCCGCGACTTCGCTCGCGTTAATTTAGAATTTGACAATCAATTCGGGTTGTACTCTGCTTGTAATAGGTAATATAATTCAATCATGATTCGAAAGACACGTGGCGCTATCTATTATCATAAGAACGTTATTGTTGTTTTCCTCGTGAACAGTATTTTTTTTCGGGATGAAAGGTAGCCTACATCCTTTTCTATACACCTGTCAGCGTATATGCAAAATTTCAGGATGATCGGTTCATTGGTTTAGGCGTGAAAAGGTAACAAACAAACAAACAAACTCATTTTCGCTTTTATAATAATAGTTAGGATTAGGATAGGCATTCGATAGCTCATACAAAAGTAAATACTAATCGATTGTATAAAATTATCCTTTTAACAAATTTAATATTTTTTTAATTAAATTAAACCTATCGTTAAATCAACTATCTTTTTAATATTACTGTTATATAAAACTAAGATTTGTTAGCATTCTGATAGATATATCTATATTGTAACTGAAGATACTACAGGCTGACATGTTTAATAGAGCCTTAGGCATTTGTATTACACGTGTTTAAAATTTTCAACCGCATCGCTTTTAGTAAAACGGTTTTCTGTCAAAGTCAAAGGGTACAAAACGACCACGTGACCGCAGCTCTGGCCTCCGCGGCGAGCGGTGACGTCACAAAAAATGTCCGCTTGTCACAGATATTTGTCGACGTTCACCACTATCAACCACGTCAAAGCAACAGGACCACAGACAATGTTTCCGAGGCTACTGAATATGTTGGTACAATTTGGCAACTTGTCTAGGTTATTTGTTTTTAAGTAGTAGAGCCTCGCTGATTTCAGCATAAATGGCCGGCTCGACCGGGGAAGGACTACCCTCTCACAGAATATCGACGTGAAATACCAGTATTCCTACTGTTGTGTTTCGTTCGATGAATGAGAGTGCCGTAGGCCCAATCACCCCCTTTCCCCCATTCCCGCTCCTTCTCCTTCCCACTGCCTTTCCTAAAGGGTCGGCAACGCGCAAGTGATGCCTCTGGTGTTGCAGGGGTCCATAGGTGACCGCTTAATATCAGGTGGGCCGTATGCTTGTTCGCCACATTAGTAGTAAAAAAAAAATATACAATAGGCCAGCGTAGTGGACTATAACATAACCCTTCTCACACTGAGAAGAGTCCCGTGCCTAGCAGGGGGACAGTTTAATATAGAACTGATATTATTATATTATTTATGATATTCATTCACATTAAATTAATTTTAGACTACGAATTTTTAGTCGCAATATAAATTATCGGAAATCTTAGCAGCGACAATCGCACATCAGTTAGACGTGTCTGTGCAAACAACGTAAGCAGTGAACACAATTTATGCGCGTACAGGCCGAGGTAGCAAAGCGAGACAACAGATGGTCGCATGAATAAAACAACAGAGGGTGCCTTGAATATTTCACGTGCTCACTGGCGGCCACTACACGCTTCTAAACAACTCTAGTGCTACACGTATTGATGAAAATATTGCAGGTCAAACGATACGACAGAATATAGAATCAACATCCAAGTGTATTTTAAGTTAGAATTCATTATTGAAAGCGTAACGGGCAAACTCCCGTTGTGATCCCGATGTGGGCTACGCAAATGTGTAGCAGACATAATAATAATAATAATATAATAATATTCTATAACATACACACGTATCACGTGACCTTGAGGTCTGAGGTCAAAGGTCATAGCCATTTTGGGGGTATATCGACTACGCTGAGTCGAATGGCGTTGAACGCGAGTTTCTAGCTCTTACGGTTCTTGAGTTGAAAGGTGTATAACAGACAGACGGACGGACAAAGATGTTGTATAAGAGATTTTGCGAACTCTAATAAATGCGAACGTGAATTTACTTGTGTGCTACGTTTTCACGCCTGTAGTTAAGGCGACCGCTCGTCATGCAATTTCGCATACACGACGTCAGGGGTACAGAAAAGAAGGAATCTTTTATCCAGGGAAAAACTGAAATATATTGAAGAAATCTACATTATAATAATAATAATATTCTATCGTATACACACAACGGTTTACTGGTTTGGTAAAAGGTTTACTGTGATTATCTCTGATTTGATCCGTAACGCAGCCAGTTCGTATAACGTCAACATGACACTGACAGTTATAACTGTCACTTCAACTGACACATCGATGGCGACCTCACTCAAGCTTACGCTTGATGTTCCGAAACAAACCAATAGATGGCGCTTTATTCAACTCCAATTACAGAAATAAATTACATTCCAATAATTATTTTCTTGACGCTCGGACATAAATATATAACTTTTTTGTAAATACATACATATTATACATAGAAACACCCAGACCAAGACAAACATTCATATTCATGCAGACAAATGTTTGACAATAACGCGAGCGAAGCCGCAGGCATAATCTAGTTCGTAATTAAAGTTCAGTGATTATTGACACGTCTGGTTTTTTGGGAAAGCTATTACATTTTGAAGGTGTCTTTGAAATTGTTGAATTATAAATAGATTTTGAGGCCTGAGAATTAGAACTAAAATCAGTCAACTGCTGAACTATTTTGTAGTCACTTAAAACGGATTATTGGGCAAACTTATACAAATCCCAATTATAACAAAAAATTTAAAAAGTCGTGCATGTTAGCATATTCTTTAAATTGCTTTAAATAATCTCATATACTTCCTGCATTTAGCATCTGTATCTGCATAGATATGCCTTACAAATATTTAAATATATATTGTAGTACAAACTATACTACAGATTTAAATTTGTAATAATAAAACAAACAACATATTGTTACATCTGCATGACTGACATTTCCGAAATGATGTGCGTATTGATTGACATTATCGCCTGCTCCGTGCCTCGGAGAGCACGTTAACCGTCGGTCCCGGCTGCCATGAACATCTATAGCAGTCGTCATTGGCAGAGTGTCGACACAAAAGATCCCACTGGATCGAAGTGTCGCCGGTCTGCACTGACTGGCCCCCACATAAGATAAGATAAAATACATACCTGCATATATGGCCTACTAGTTAAATTGGTAGCTTCACGGCTATCATTGCGCCAAGGGTAGAGGGTTCGGTCCGTACAAGCCTCAAAAAATTGTGTGATCCACAAATAGTAGCCTGAGAGTTCTTTGTATCCGTTGATTGAAGTTTAGAAATGTCTCTCGCGATGCAGTAGTTTCTGCTTCTTTCTTTCTGGGATAGTCCCTTAAAAGAGAAAAAGAATATCCAGAACTAGATATAAACTTCTCTAACATACGGTATTTCACTTTTCGCATCCGATCCAATCTACCTCATTTCTGCAAAATTGTTTCGCTTCAACGTTCTTTTGGCAAATTTGATCAGCCATTAGCTAATTTAGCTTGTTTACTTTGCAAGCTATGTGGGTATCTTTCATTCTTTGGTGGATATCTTCACCTCTAAAGTCCCCAATCAAAATACAAGCATAGATCTTCCATTGCTTGCTGTGTAACCTTCAATAAGATGACTAACTACGATTAGTCTACTGGGAACCCTGGCCAGGTTAGCGGATTGTGCGATTTTATATATCTTATAGATGTGCCCGCGGTTTCACCCGCGTTTATTGGTACTGCGCCGCCCTTGTGGGTCGTAGCGTGATTTTATATAGCCTATAGCCTTCCTCGATAAATAGGCTATCCAACACAAAAATAATTTTTCAATTCGAATCAGTAGTTCCTGAGATTAGCGCGTTCAAACAAACTAACTCTTCAGCTTTATAATATTAGTATAAATTTCATTTTTACCTCGATGTTTGCCAGCGGTGAAAGTATTCGCTTAGAAAATATGTGCCGTGGTACTTAGATACATAAGTGTTGTATCTTCAGAAATAGAACTATAAATAACTGTAAATCAACAACCGTGTTCGCTCGGAATGATTGACAGGATATTTTGATCTTGTCAATTTCAAGGTCACAACTAGTAGTCTAGACTAGTTTAATAATGAATAAATAATTATGTTAGATATATAATAATTTAGCATACAATAAAGTTATCTATATATTATGATTACTATAATTACTGCTAGTTCCTCGAAATAATTTAGATTTATACACATGTCTGTGAGTGAATTTGTACATAGTATACATACATTTACTCAGCCGCAGCGATAGCTCAGTGGGGAGCCCAACAGATTACAATGAAGAGGGTCTCGGGTTCGAACCCACGTCGCGCACCTCTGATTTTCGGAAATTATACGACTTTTCGAAATTATGTGCGTATTGATTTACAATTATCGCCTGCTCCGTGCCTCGGAGAGCACGTTAAACCGTTGGTCCCGGCTGCCATGAACATCTATAACAGTCGTTATCGGGAAGTCAGTGCCTTCTAATATCCCGACATTGGTCTAGCCTTAGGGTATCGTTAGCCTTCGCGTTGCGGAGGTCAGATGGCAGTCGCTCCGCGTAAAAACTGATATCCAGTCAAATCCGTTCAGACTAGAAAGCCGACCCCAAGTGACTTGGGAATAATAAAGGCTAGGAATAAGACACATACATTTACTCACACACATCCACACATGCATGTGCATTCACACATACCAAAAAAAAGTGAAGCATCCTTGTTCAAAAATAATAGCATTATCATTTTTGTTATTTGTTATTTACATAATACTAGCTTTTGCCTGCGGCTTCGCTCGCGTTAATTTAGAATTTGACAATCAATTCGGGTTGTACTCTGCTTGTAATAATATAATTCAATCATGATTCGAAAGACACGTGGCGCCATCTATTATCATAAGAAAGTTATTGTTGTTTTCCTCGGGGACAGTAATTTTTTTCGGGATTAAAGGTAGCCTATGTCCGTTTCTGTACACCTGACAACGTATATGCAAAATTTCAGGCTGATCGGTTCAGTGGTTTAGGCGTGAAAAGGTAACAAACAAACTCATTTTCGCTTTTATAATATTAGTTAGGATTATGTGTTATTTATCCGATTACAATCGAATAAAATTAGTCTCACAACGCGTGTAATGGATAATATCGTTCATATTTTAATTTTGTCACTTGAATTCACGTGGTTACTTTTTTAGTTGCTTACTTTTTTAGAGTTCCGTACACAAAGGGTAAAACGGGACCCTATTACTAAGACTCCGCTGTCCGTCTGTCTGTCCGTCTGTCACCAGGCTATATCTCATGAACCGTGATAGTTAGACAACTGAAATTTTCACAGATAATGTATGTCTGTTGCCGCTAATACTAAAACAAAGAATAAAATAAGTATTTAAGGGGGCTCCCATACAAGAACGTGATCTTTTTGCTTGATATTGATAACGGCAACAGGTAGACGCTTGAAATATTCACAGAATATTTAGTTTATATTCACTTTAAAACTAAATAATTAAATTAAAATAAAACAAATATTTAAGGGGCGGTCCCATACAACAGACATGATATTTTTGCCGTTTTTATAGATAAACCCGCGGTTTCACCCGCGTTTATCGTTACTGCACCGCCCCCGTGGGTCGTAGCGTGATGTTATACAGCCTATAGCCTTTCTCGATAAATAGGCTATCCAACAATAAAATAATTTTTCAAATCGAACCAGTAGTTCCTGAGATTAGCGCGTTCAAACAAACTCTTCAGCTTTATAATATTAGTATAGATGTGGTCAAATTGGATAAAATTTTATTAATTTTCAGTAACAATTTTCGTCAAACTCTCGAGGATTATATATATACATACATATGTATGTATGGAGTATCACACCTACACCCCCTAAACGGATGGCAAAGATGTAATACAATGAAATATGACATGGCGGATTTAGATAAAGCACTACGAAAGACCACAAGTACTTTTTAATAATTGGCGACTGCAACTTTTGCTTTAGTATGTATCATACAAAAATCATTAAAGCAAAGTAGGTAACGACCAATTACAAAATTAAACTATGAGGATATTAATTTAATAATAATATTCTACCACATACACACAACACCATCGAGCCCAACTAAGCATAGCTTGTACTATGGGTACTAGACAATGGATAAACATACATATATTTTCTTTATCTTTTGTAAATACATACATATTATACATAGAAACACCCAGACCAAGACAAACATCAATGTTCATGCACACAAATGTTTAACTTGTGCGGGAATCGAACCCGCGACCTCAGGCGTGACAGTCGGTTACACTAACCACTACGCCATCGAGGCCGTCCAACCTAATAACCTTTACTTTCTTATTATCTGTTCCATGATTCGTTCTTTTATATTACTATTCCTGGTAGTCGTGCGGCTGTGAAGCTTCGCTATTGCGAGCAATGGAAACGAGATGAATTAAATATGATCACTAACGCAATATTTTTAGAGTTTTTGTTTATCGGGATGTCCTCTGTTCTAATTATATGTAGGAGCAATACAGGCAGCGTCTTCTCTTTTAGAAGATTGGCAAACAACATACGAGATCACCATTCTATTACATTTAATTAAAAACGTAACTGGGAAAATGTAGCAATTTTGTTATTTGTCAAAATAATTAGCACAGTCTATATGTGTAATTCTTATTTCATACAAAGCAAGATAATTATGTGTATGGTTTTTTTATGAATAATTAAATGTAAATATGTAAGGTCACCTTGCATGACCTCAAAACTTAACGCAGCAATGTGCAATGTTCTAAAAATTTAGAACTGTTACAGAGTGTGCATGATCATCAGATATTTTGTCGTTAAGGTTAAAAATAAAAGACTAATAATGTCAAAATCGAACCCATTTTAAGTGATGTTCATTAGTTTATGCTGATACAGAAAGCCAATCATGGCAGCTATCTACTACCAATTTTTATGTTGCTTTACAGAAAACAAGGTCTTGTGTTTTTAAGGACGACGAAGCTTACAGTTCGTCTAAGGCTGGTTTCACAGTCACGCTGATCGTCGGCGATGACAGATCAATATGTATGAAATTAAAGCAATCGTTCCTGAGTCACGCTGATGGCTCAGCGCTGGCATTACATACATATTGATCTGTCAGCGCCGACGATCAGCGTGACTGTAAAACCATAATTCTAAGCAATTGCCATATTCTATGGGATATTGCCAGCGCCCGAAATTTCACATTGTGTTGCCAACCCAAGCTCAGTTGCAATTCTAACGGTTAAAAAGCATTTGACAGTCTGTTAGCTAATTTTCATTTTTCTTATTTTGTCTTTCGGAAGCTTGCGTAAATAACAATCAATCGTCAAAAACAATGACACTCATGCCTTATTTATGTAAGCTACTTGTGAAGGTGACGCACACTCACACTCCGTGGCGCAGCGGTAGTGAATGCGACTGCTGTGCATGAGGTCTCGGGTTCGAATCCCGAGTCGGGCCAACAAAAAGTTATTGAGTTTTACTGTTAAGAAATCTCAATACGAGCCTGGAGTTAGGAAGTTGGCGGTGTTAGACACCCCCGTGCCTCGGAAAGCACGTAAAGCCGTTGGTCCTGCGCCTGATCTCTCTCCAGTCGTGTCGGATTATCCATCCCATCGGATCATGAAGGTTAGGGTACAAAGAGTGTACTTGTATTTGTGCACATACTTGTGCACTATAATATCTCCTGCGCAGATGGCCAGTCTATGTTAAGATTGGCCGCCATGACTGAAATTCGGTCTGGAGGACATTAGTACAGTAATATTGTATGTGTGTAAATGTATGCGTAATTATGTATTTACAATGTGCACCGAACAATTGCTGTATATAGAGTAATTTAGATAATAGATAACTTTATTACATTTTGCCATAGTATACAGGATTTAATGGTAAAAATGACTAATAAACTTTTACGCGTGTTTTCTGTGTATTTTTAACAACTTTTGTTCTATCACTTTTACAAAACTGCCACTCTTGCCAAAAAACATATTTTAATAACTTTAAAATCGAAGCCTCACGCACAAAGAACATCGAGGTTGGTTTGAGCCTCACCCAGGTTTTAGGCATAACTACGACGTATGGAAGTACGTCATGAAGTAAGCGTGCCTTACAGCTCAATTTAATATTTAGAGTTGATTCCTACTTCAATGATAAACACTATGGTATTTATAAAATCTGTTAACTTTACACACTGGTAAAACGAAAACAATTGTTTTGTGATAGCGATTCTATGCACTGGAACGAATAATGGACATACAATGACACCCTGTGGAATGCCAGAACTTGTAACAGACTAGAAGAATAAATATAATTTATACATACATAGGCTCACACTTCTACCTCCAAGGTAGTCAAAGGTGTGCTATACCTACATGTCGTCAAGTTGATAAATATGTAAATAATCTGCATTAACTGGTTGGTTATTTGTTAAATGATAGAGTTTTTTACAACTGCATCGAACAATAGACATAAAAAGGTACCCTGTGGTACGCCAGTAGGCGCAGTGGGCTAGAAGGAAAAATACATGTACCAATATATTAACTTCTTTGACGAAACAAACATACATGCATGTGATCACCAAATATAGTTTGGATTTAACTGTAACAATATATAATTAAGGATCTCTATCTACAATTCGTCCATATCAGCACATTTCTAAAGCAAAGTTTTATTTACTGTATTTTTAACATTCCCTCGTAAACCTCACTGTAAATGTACCAGGCTCTCAATATGAGAATAATAATTATTGTGTTATTTGCTTGTGCATACGTGTCGGTAAGTTTAATTGTGATATTAAGTCAGTTTATTTTCATACTATCAAGATGGCAAACGGCGCCTTTGGTGAGATGCGGCTATCACAGCTAGCAACACTATCACTTGCGAGATGCCAATCCTTTATAACAGTAGTAACTGTTACTGACAGCACAACGTCCCTTCAAGGAGCCCGGAAGATCTAATAACTTCAGAGTCACAATACGAGGTAGTTTGGCTACAGTGTTCTGTACGCTGGTGATATTTTTAAAGACAGACTGACTCAGATTGAATTTATTTTCAGCTGTTAACGGACATCCTATTTGCCCTAACCGCTCTTAATATACTTTATACTACAATAAAATTAAAATTTCAGCTGTTAGAGGTCGTTCTAGAACATTTTGAATTGGAATACTTTACCCCCAAGTACTTCAACGCATTCAATATGAATGTAAGAAGAGTAAGTCGCAATAGCCCATATCTTATTAAAGTGTATATTGATTCTAAAAGTGAAATGGGAAACGATGTATTTGGTACGTATGTAAATACATATGACTTCCTATTATTTTTAATCCTTCACGCCTTCGGAGACCTATTAAGTGTACACGACTCGTGGAAGATTGTACCTGTTCATTGAATTTTCGCTTACTATATAGTAATGTCGCAAAAGATAATGGACAACTTTATTTACTATTATTTACATTTAAGGTTAAAATATCGTTATATGAAATAATAAGTGGTCGCCATATTCTGACTCCGGTGCGCGTTGAGTATCGTCTGTGCGACTTCTATAAAGAACCTTACGTCGGTGAAATTATTTGGAATCAGCTATCTAAAAACTGGACGTGTCCATTTCCAGCAGTAAGAAATATTCAACTATTACTGAAGAATTTTTTTTTTGTATTTTAATGTTCATTATTTACATAAACAAAAGCAATAATCATAATTTACAACTTAATTTAACTTAGAATTTAATTGACGAAGATTGTCCTGTTTTCAAAATTTTAGCGTTTTGGCTCTTTTCTCTTTATAAAATTTAACCATGCCAAATCTCACACGGTGTGTGGAGAACAATCGACAACAGTTTAATTATAGTATCCATGCATTCTATAATTTCCTAAAGGAAAAGAAAAACCAAGCTTTAAACGAATATGTAATATTTTTTCATAGAACAAAAGTGTTATTTATTTTGTATCCCCTCTGAAAATTTAGGCATTGTTTGATAAATGGCCATTTTATGTTGTGATACGTAATACTGAGCAAAGGTCTAGAAATATATCTTCCATGAACAAATATAAATTTATTCTAAATATTTTCAGGGTGCATGGCGTTAAGCAAATATTACGCTACGCTTTGACAATTTTCCATTTATACCGTTTACATACTCGTCATTGCATGTCAGAGGCTTTACCGTTATAGAAGGTGTTCGGAGCTACGCTTCCGAACAGCTCAGCGCTTTACATTTGTGCATTGCATGCACATTTGAGACGAGTTAATTTTATCATTTTATTCGACTTTCTAAGTCAGTTCGCAATCGAGCAGCGACCGAGCTCAACTACCATTAAACCATTAAGTTTACCATTTAATTTACCATTTTTAATATTAATTTACCATTTAGTAACCAGTTGTTAAGTAATAAGTGTTTTTACCAATATTGACTTTAGAATAAAAAATCTCTCTTAACATACCAAAACGTAGTATCTATTTAACGCAGTTACTCCTTAAAACTACTCTATTAAACACCAAAGAGCTCGCTCCGCTACATGGTCCTTCGAGCCGGATCATGTAGTGGAGCGAGCTCTTTGGTGTTATTATTGCCGGCCATCGCAGATAGTGTAAACTCTTGAATGGTGGAAATGTTTTGAATTTCCTTCTGAACGATATTGATACTTTGTTGCAAGCTATTCATTTTTCTGTTTATGAATTTAAGCTGTTTATCAATATTTATCTCCATCTTTTTCATCAAATTGAACTCGGATTCAATTACCGACGTCTGGTTTTTCCAAAGATTACCTAAATGTTTCTGATTTAATCTAATTTCATTAATATCTTTAGTATATTGTTCTGCGAATCGAGAGTCCAATACACCGAACAATCCGTTTGCGAGATACCCGACACCGTCGATAAGACCCCGGCGCCGACGCTGTCTGTCGTGAACGTAAAAATGTTGCTTCATCAAAAGTTAATTGTAGTACTCCAATTCGATGTCATCGTGACGTAACTGAGACACTATCATATTGCACGGTGTTTGTTTTTCAATTGTCTTGCATATTGTTCTAAATATGTGTTTATTTTATTTAATGCGTTGATGCCTGACCTATATGATGACATATCATAATATACCACTAACGTCCATTTGTTTCTAATGAGTTGTAAATTAGCAACTTTGTCGTAAAACAATGTTTGGTTATTGGGCAATTCGTAAATGGTATGCAATCCGTGGGTCGGGGGTACGAATAACATCATAAAAATAATATTGCTGTGGTTATTGAAACAAAAGTAGATAACTTCGGTTGCCTCCTTTTTGGTAGCTGTATCTTATTATCAGGGTCATGGTTATGTCGTATTTCCCTTGTCTCTGGTTTAGAACTAGTTTGATTAATTGGTAGCACTGATAATTTGACAATTGATCGCTTTATTAGCCCATTTTTGGTTTTAAGACTAACAACTCTAACTAAGCCGTCATCTCCTGGGTGTATGTGCACTACACGCCCCATGGCCCATTTCCCTGTTGGTACATTTTCATCGTGTATAGTTACTAGATCACCGAGTTTTAAATTTTCCCTTGAGTCTAACCACTTAGATCTTGCTGATAACTGAGTCAAGTATTCAGATTTCCGCCGTTTCCATAGATCTTTAAATAATGTTGTTATTAGATGCCATCTGGTTCTAGCATCTTTATCTGTCTCTATGACCGTCAATCCTGGTCTGGATATTAAGAAATGGGTGGGTGTTAAGTAATCAAGGTCATCAGGATCCTCGGATAACGCACATAGAGGCCGGGAGTTCAAGCATGCTTCCAGTTGCTATAGCAAAATGGTATACTCCTCGAAAGTTAGTTTTTGATGACCAATTATCCTTTTTAAATGGTATTTAAGGCTCTTTATATTCCTTTCGCAAAGTCCTCCTGCATTTGGCCACGATGGTGCATTAAAGTGCCATTCAATACCCATCTCAACAACTTCCTTTAAAAACCTGTTACTAAATACTTTTTGAAGATGGTTATATTCCTCCTGTAGCATCCTGTTTGCTCCTACAAAATTTGTTCCAATGTCATATATGTGACCCGGTGCTCCTCGCCTGGCCGCCATTCTGGTTAAAGCTGCCAGAAACGCTGAACTACTCAGATCGGATACTAACTCTATATGCACACCTTTGGTAACCATGCAAATAAAAAGAGCAATATAGCCCTTGGTTGTTTTAATACCACGTCCCTTATTAGCCTTTACCTCCACAAACCCGGTATAGTCTACCCCACAATGGTAGACTATACTTTTCAGGGTTTACTCTGGCTGCTGGTAAAGCTCCCATGAGCTGGTATTGCTTTATAGGATCATTTTTCTTGCATGTTACGCATTGTCTACAGAACTTTTTGGTAGCCATATATCCGCTGGTAATCCAATATCTTAATCGCAAGTTAGCTAATGTAAGACGTGCACCTCCGTGAAAAGTTAACTCATGGGCTTCCTGAATTAATAGTGTAGTCAGTCGATGGTTATGTGGTAGTATAATGGGGTGTTTCATTTCTAAATTTAACTCGGCGTTTCTGAGCCTTCCTCCTACGCGTAAAATTCCAAATTGGTCTATAAAAGGATTCAAGTTTAAAATCTTACTTTTAGAATGCACTTTATTATGCATTTTTAATTGGTGTAGGTCATGACTAAATACTGTTTGTTGGACGTTTTTGATGACATGCGTTTTTGCGCGTGGCAGCTCGTGTAACATGAGATACGGTTCTCGACCTTGTTTATTGCTTAACGTCCGCAATATCCACGCCACAATTCTTGTTATTTTATTAATAGAACTAAACTTATGTAATAATTCTTCAATTATGCTGCTTGTTTGTATATTATTTATAATAACATTCGTTTGTTTTGGAATGTTTGTTTTCCTTTCTAAGTGGGTTTCATACGAGGTTTTATTTTTAATTGGTTTCTCGTCTGTTAATAACCACTTTGGACCCTGCCACCATAGTTGGTATTCTTTTAACTGTATAGTGGATAATCCCCGACTTGCACAATCCGCAAGATTTTCGTCTGTTTTTACATATCCCCAGCGTTCGGATGGTATGATAGTTGTAATAGAACGTACTCGGTTTGCAACAAATGGCTTCCAGCGTCCCGGATTTCCCTGTATCCAACCTAATACGGCAGTAGAATCTGTCCAGCAATGCATTATGATGTTTTGTGGTTCTGGTAAACAATTTTTAACTTTTGACATTAGTTGCGATAAGAGTTGAGCTCCCATTAGTTCTAGTCGCGGTATGCTAATGTTCTTGTTCAAGGGGACCAATCGCGTTTTCGCCATTACAAGTGTAATTGTAATATTACTGCAGTTAGTGACCTTACAATAAATCACGGAAGCATATGCTTTGTTCGATGCATCGCAGAACCCGTGCAATTCTACTCTTTGGTTATGTTCTCTTATTCCTAGCCATCTGTTTATCTCAAAGGTTGAGTTCGTCTCTTAATGTCTTCCATCTGTTCACTATATCTTCAAGCAAACAATCATCCCAACCTAATTGAGAAAACCAAACAGTTTGGAAAAGCATTTTCATGGTAGTACTGATTGGGATTAGCCACCCTTGTGGATCAAATAGTTTATATATGTCTGAGAGTAATGATCTTTTAGTGGGCTTGGCTGGTAACTTTTCTTCTAATTTCAAATCGAACTTAAACTTATCCTTTTGGGGGTTCCATTCCAGCCCCAATGTTTTGGTCGAGTTTGATTGTTTAAATTCAAATGCTTCTTTATGGCACTGTTTTTCATCCAGGCCTTGTAAAAGTCTTGGATCATTCGCTGCCCATTTTATCAGATTAAAGCCAGCCGATTGTAACAACATAATTAATTCATTTCGTAACTGTGTGGCTTTTATTAACGAATGTCTTCCCCCACAGAAGTCATCCATATAAAACGACTCCTCTAAACATTTTGCTGCGTCGGGATATTTATCTCTTTCATCTTTGGCCAATTTTTTCAAACACATCATGGCTAAAAATGGGGCTGGTTTAGTCCCATAAGTAACGGTTGTCAATTGATTTGTTTGGATCGGTTGTTTAGAATTATCTCTCCATATGTTTTTTTGATAAATTTGGTCCTCTTCGTGTACCACAATCTGTCGGTACATTTTTTCAATGTCCGCAATATAATCATATTGGTATTGTCTCCATTTCAATATGAGTTCTTGAAGATCTTGTTGCAAATTAGGGCCCGTGTACATAGTGTCATTTAGACTAATACTCCACGATGATTTCGCTGATGCGTTAAATACAACTCTAAATTTCGTCGTAACGGACTCCAAACGTATTACTGGGTGGTGTGGTAAGTAGCATGCGATTGTTTCTTGGTTTGTTTGTGATGGTTTCATATGGTTTAAATAATAATATTCATCCATGAACTGCTGGTACTCGCTTCTCAACTCTGGGTTATTTTTCAATTTACCCTCTAATGAACGAAACTGATCTTGGGCTAATGATTTGGTAGTCCCTAACTTTTCTTTAAGCTCTGGCTTGAATGGGAGTCGTACTTCATACCTCCCGTTCTCTAATCGTTTAGTGTTTGCTATAAAATTTGCATGCACTCGTGGTCTTCAGATGACATCTCCGTCTCTTGATGGGTTATCTCTTCCATTTCCCAGAATCTCCTTAGCTCGTCAGTGTTATAAAGAATAACGTTACATCTATACGACTCGTTCATTGATCCATACAAAAGCCAGCCTAGCTGCGTATGTTGCGCTATAGGTTGATTATCAGAGCTTCCTTTCAAAATACCTTCCAACATGATTTTACTATAAATGTCAGCTCCTAGTAGCAAGTCGACTGGTCGACTGATATTAAATTCGGGATCGGCCAAACAAATATTTCATATATGAGTCCAACTCAGCGAGGCAAACGCTGTATTTGGTAAATGTTTTATTAAGTTATTCATTATCAAAACGTTAGTATCTATGGTAAAGTCATTGTACATGGATTTCAACTTAATATTAATCATCCCTTTGCAATTATTTTGTTTCTCTCCAATTTCAAATACCGTTCCTCTACATTGATTTCTTTTTAAGCCTAATATTTGTGCAGCATTTTCATTTATTAACGAAATCTGGAATCCGCTATCGATTAGGGCTCTCATGGTAAATGGTGTTCCATCCGCTCCATAGACCTTGATTATAGCAGTTGCTAATAATGTTTCAGAAACTTCCTTTGACGATACGTGACTAGACGCGGGCGGCTTAGAATGAGTTTGTTACCTAGTTAATGCATCATGTAGCAGACTGTTGTGACCTTGGAAACACATGCGACATCTTTTAGTCGAGTAACACGGTTTATTATAATGACAAATCAGACAATTTGTGCAATACTTCCGCTGGTTAATCATAAATTGTTTTTGCTCATTTGGCAATTGCAAAAATTTACTACATGCCCATAAGCCATGGTCAGCATTACACATTGCACAAGAATGTGACCTAGAAACGTGCATCGACTTTATCTGATCTTGTTTAATATTATAACCATATTTAGTATACTTTTGATTGATGTTATTTGTTTGATGTTTTTGATAAGAGTTATGGCTATTCTGTATGTTTGGTTTTTGGTTCACAAATTCTTGCTTGCGGCGTGAAGCTTCTAGCGCAATAAATTTACTTTCTAAAAAGTCTAAAAATTCTTGCTGTACGGGTAATTCTCTAGGCTTCTTTATCGATTCTACATACTCAGCAAATGAATCGCCATCTAATTTTTGGGCTAACAAGTGCACAAGCAATGGATCCCAAGTAGTTATATCGGCACCTAGATTTTTAATCGCATAGTTTCTTTGGTGACGTCATGTAACTTTTTCATCATAGGCATTGACTGCTGTTGCATATTTGGTAGTCCTAATAGAAGGTTGATGTGTGACATAAATATTAGTTTTTTGTTACCAAATCTATGGTTTAGTATTTCCCAACAAACTTCGTAATTATCCGAGCTAATCTGCAGATGATGAATTAGACGCTCAGCTCCTCCTGATACTTTTCCTTTCAAAAACTGCATCTTTTGTGCATCTAAGAGAGCAGGATTCTTATGGATAGCCTCGCTAAAGAAATCCTTAAAAGAGATCCAATGGTGGTAATTGCCTGTAAAAATTGGTATATCCATCTTTGGTGTGGACTTGTCACGATGTGACACGGAACACATCTTAGTGTTAATAGCTTTTTTCAAATCGGTAAACAACATTTCATGTTTACTGACAACATCACTCATAACTTTACTAAGAAAACTGTTACTCAAGTGCGCGAACTAGGATTATCTGATCACACAGCACAAATACTCAAGTTTCCTGTTAAAACAATTTTTAATAATAAATACTGGCGAGTCACCAAAAGAGACTATTGTAAAGAAAACATAAATCAATTCAAAACTTGTCTGAAAAGCTTATCGTTTTCGAATATATATGAAACATCTGATCCTAATAAAGCTTATAATTGCTTTTTAGATACATTTACTCTGTACTATAAGTTATGTTTTCCTGAGGTAACTAGAGTTATTAATGTTATTAAAAAACCTAAGTGGATATCTCGCGGCATAAAAATATGTAGCAAAAAGAAACGCCAATTATTATGGCAATATAGGCATAAACCAGATGAAATAAATAAAAAAAATTACTGATTACTCTAAAAGACTAAAACTTATAATTAAACTTACTCGGAAAGCCCAAAATAATTATACAATAAAGGCTTCTGCGTGTAAGTCGAAAGCAACGTGGAAAATAATTAATAGTTCAAGACTAAATGTACCAAGAGATATTATTAGAAAAATTAAAATTAAAAATAGCGTAATCACTAATCCTAAGGACATAGCAAATGCATTTAATACATACTTTGTTGAAAAAATAGCCCCCCTTAATAATTCTTATAAAAATGTTACATCTCTTATAGAAAATATATTAAACTCTTTCTTTTTAGCCCCATGTATCCCTGCGGAAATATATAAAATAATAAATTCATTGAGAAATACTAATAGTGTGGGTTATGATGGTCTTTCAACAAAAGTCATTAAAGCTGTTGCTGGCGAAATATGTACACATTTGAGTCATATTATAAACCTAAGCATTGATACAGGTATTTTTCCAGAGGCACTGAAAGTATCAATTATAAAACCGTTGTTTAAAAAAGACGATAAGGAACTTATGCAATACTACCGACCTATATCCCTCCTAAGTATTATCTCTAAAATATTTGAGAAACACATATATAAACAATTGTATACATATTTTGAGAAGAATAATATACTAACTCAAGAACAGAAAGGCTTTCGTAATAATAAAACGATAAATATGGCTATTTACGATTTCATGTATAAAGTAATAATAAATATAAACAAAAACATTCCTGTTAGCACCATATTTTGCGATATGACCCAAGCGCTCGACTACGTTTGTCATGCCATTTTGATTAAAAAATTGGAAGCTTATGGCATCCGGGGTAACGTTTTACGTCTCATAGAATCATATATTACAAATAGAAAACAATATACAGAAATAACCTCGGTAAACACATACACAAAACATGAAGAAATTTATCGGTCGTCTGGCAGAGTAGTCAAATACGGTGTGCCTCAGGGCAGTGTCTTGGGACCTCTGTTATTTATTATATATATCAATGAACCTACCTAAAAGCATAAACCAAAACGTGACACTATTTGCCGATGACAGTACCATAACAATATCTTGTAAAAGTAGAGATACCTATAATGATGACATTAATAATGCTCTGATATCAATGATACAATGGTTGGAGAACAATAATTTAAAAATTAATTTGGGGCAAACCAATATAATGCGTTTTACACAAAGAGGATCCACCATGTCTAAATTAAATATTCACTACAATAATAAAACTATTGACGAAGTTGATAATGCAAAGTTTCTTAGTGTTATAGTTGACAAAACACTTAATTGGAAAACACATACCGAAGCTTTATTAAAAAAAATAAGTAAATCTTCTTACGCAATATACAAATTAGTACCAATGCTCAATATTGACGCCCTTCTTACAGCGTACCATGGTTTAGTTTCCTCTAATCTTAGATACGGCATTATCTTTTGGGGTAACTCTACGAATAAAGAAATAGTATTTAAAGCCCAGAAGCAATGCATAAGAACCATGTTCAAACTAAAGATCACGGAAAGCTGTAAACCATTATTTATAAAATATAAAATGTTGACATTACCTTCTCTTTATATTTTCGAAAGCGCAATGTTTGTTAAAAGCAACCCTCACTTGTTGCCACATCTATCTGATGCGGTCGTTCGCAATAGACGTGATAATAGTAAACTTCGCCTACATAAATCAAAAACTGCTTTAATGAATAACAGCATATTTTGCATGGGCCCAAAAATATATAATAAATTGCCTAAACTTTGGAAATAATATAATAGTAATATTTTTAAAAAGAAGTTAAATGATTTCCTTGCAAATAAGGCCTACTATAACATAAAGAACTTTCTGGATGACAACATTGGCCACTAACTGCTATGACACTTAATATTGACATTAAATAATTTGTTATATTTTCAGATGACAAAAACTCATGGAGCTAGTTGCTTGTTGCATACAGGATTCAAAGATCTGTATTACTTATAAGTCAATTTAAGCCTTTGCATAGTCACAAAATGTAAGTGTATGCGCCATCATGCCATCCTACTGTCTATTTTAGATTTATATTAAATAATATATCTTAGCTCAAATTATTTCCTCCCTATAATATTATTAAGTTATTATTTTTATTATCTTTAGTTTTTATAGTCAGTAGTATATGGCATAATGGCTGTGACACCTTGTTAATCTGAGTTGTAAAATACTTAAATTATATTTAACTGACGATTTAAAAGAGTGGCCGTGAGTTTCTTGCAGGTTTCTTCTCATAGGCTCTACCTTTTGCCTGAACCTAGCAACTAACCTAAATGTAGCTTCAGTAACTTAGTAAACTCACTAACCTATATACTTTGAAGTTCATAAGCGTTACTTTGTGACCTAAATGAATAAATTATTTTTGACTTTGACTTTGACTTTGAGATAATGTACTGCTAATTATGCATAATAAAATGGAATTCATAAAATAATGTAATAAGAATATAATTAATTGGTAAATAATGTAATGTTAAATAAGTTAGTTTATTCCTCTATGATTATTTATTCCTTAATGATTATTTTTCTATAATGTATATTGAATAATTTACTAATACAAATCTGTAATGTCAAAACTAATTATTATTGTTAAAAGTTTTTTGTTATATATTTGAACGCCTCAGAGGCTAAACATGACTGCCATTGACATTTAATTTAACAACTTGCATGCAATATGTATGTATACTCATGTTATAACAAATAAAATGATCTTTATCTTTATCTTTACTGAATTCTGTTTGGTACAGGACTTCCTCCTCCTCGCATTCACCTTCTATCTCCCAATGGCAGCTATCGATAGCCGACCAACGAGTTTCAAGCGTTTTCAAGGCGTCCTCGAATTCCCATTTATGTTGCATTTGGCTGACATCTATCTACGCTTAAAAGCTTTAAAATGTATGGTTTGTTTCTTTAACAACTCGCCTACCTTACCTATAGCACCTGACATTGAAACGTTCTCCTGTATTTGGCGTATGTCGCAACGCGAGGACGTTCCTGCACCTATCTCGGACCTAGTAATGGAAGGAGATTTCGATCTCAAATGCCCACATGGTTCGGGTTCAACTGGTTTCAGCTTGGTTACTTGTTGCTGCATACAGGCCTCTATCATTTCCTTAACAGTCGAATATAATTCCTGCATGGTATCATAGCAACCTTTCCTAAAATAGTCATGCTCAAACTCTGCAATTTCACACATTCTCTTATGGTTTGTCTGGTAATCTATCCAAAGGGATTGCAATATTTCCATCTTTCTCTGACAATAATGCGCAGTTTTCCTCTCGCTGCCATCTTTCTTAAAGTTAGAAATTTCTTAACCGCTTCATAAATTTCAGTTTGATTGAGGAAATAGTTATCCATTATGGTTGACTTTACGAAGAATCAGGACAATTAATGTAAATAATAATGGTTGGATCTGACCTGGTTATCGCCTTACGATATAGCTTACTGCTTCAATGTGACTGCAACTCTAGACCGTTACTGGATTCTCGAACCACGTTCACACGAAAAAGTTTTCACGCTAAACCGTAGCCCTTGCTCGAAGGACCTTGTAGCGTTGCGAGTTCTTTGGTGTTTAATAGAGTAGTTTTAAGGAGTAACTGCGTTAAATAGATACTACGTTTTGGTATGTTAAGAGAGATTTTTTATTCTAAAGTCAATATTGGTAGAAACACTTGTTACTTAACAACTGGTTACTAAATGGTAAATTAATATTAAAAATGGTAAATTAAATGGTAAACTTAATGGTTTAATGGTAGCTGAGCTCGGTCGCTGCTCGATTGCGAACTGACTTAGAAAGTCGAATAAAATGATAAAATTAACGCGTCTCAAATGTGCATGCAATGCACAAATGTAAAGCGCTGAGCTGTTCGGAAGCGTAGCTCCGAACGCTGATATAAACAAGGGCAGTGTTGCCACTCATACAATTTTATGTACATGTATATATATTGTATATACAAGGTTGATTAAACAGTGAGGCTACATATAGTATGTACCACATACAAGCTCTACACCAAATTTCAGTTCAATAGGAGCAGTAGTTTCGCCACAGGATAGATTTTTAGTTTTTGCTAAACTGCAACGGGTTTTATCTGCTCTAACAGCTGACCGAGAGTCTAAGCATAGGTATCTAAGGTAATGCACCTTAAAGCGACAAAAATATAGAAGATGTTGCCGCTCTGATACTTAGTATACATTATTACAGTAGCCAACAATCACGCCAAAGTGAGTCAATCTTAGCGCAATACGAACATACAAGCGTATGTTATGCTTGTGTTTTCACTACTAGTTTAGACCATTAGTTTGTAACACAAACAAGGAATCAATAAATAAACCCGTGACAACAAGGAAACAAAGAAAGAAAAACAACAATGAAACAATGTCAGACAACAGATGTTTATAAAATAAGGTGTTTGCGGGATTTCGAAAGGGTATGGGATGTATGGATCAGGTCTTTTACTTACGGAGTATAGCCGAGAAAGTTTTGGCCAAAGATCAAAAGGTCTATTACGTATTCGTGAATCTGGAAAAGGCTTATGATAAAGTGGTGAGGAATGAACTTTGGTCGGTATTGTCCATGTATGGTATGGAGTGAATAGGAACCTCACGCGAACTCTGAAATCTCTTTATGATGATTCCAGAGCTTGTGTTAGGATAAATGGAACCTACACAGAATGGTTTAGTATCGAAAAAGGAGACAAGGATGTGTAGCGTCACCCTAGCTGTTTAACCTATCATGTATAGGTTAAACAGCCAGGGTGACAAATGTTTGAAAGATTTAAAAGATTGTGAATGGGGATTAAGAATGAATGAGTTACTTGTCAAATGTCTTCCTTATGCCGACGACCAAATAATACTTGCGTCATCGGCGGAAGAGTTGCAGGCGATGGTAACTATTATGCATAGTGCTTTTGAGAGTAAAGGAATGAAAATGAATGTAAGCAAGACGAAAGTAATGGTATTTGAAAAGGAGGAGTGCATGACGATATGTAATATCATGATTGATAGAAAACAAGTTGAGCAAGTGAAAGAGTTTGTGTATTTGGGTACTTTGTTTACAAGGGATGATAAACATGAGGGAGATGAATGCTGTAGAAATGAGAGCGCTGAGACATATGTGGTGTGACTCTGAAAGATAGAATAAGGAATAGTGTGATTAGAGAGAGCTGCGGCATGAAAGTGGATATAGTGACAAGAATAGAAAAGGGTATGTTAAGCTGGTTTGGGCATATAGAAAAAAAGGCTAGTGTGAATGGAACAGTCGTAAGAGGCAGACCTAGGCGAACGATTCTCGATCAGATCGGAGGCGTTCTGGACAAAGGCCATGTTAAGAGCACTTTAAACCGGCGAGCGTGTATGACGAATGTAATGAAAGTAAATGAAGCCAGGGATGTGTGTCAGGATCGTAGCAAATCGAAATCCGTAGTCTCTGCCTACCCCTCTGGGAAACAAGCGTAAATCTATGTATGTATGTATTTATAGCTACCTACAAAAATATATTATAGATCTGCATTAGTGATGATGTTTATAAAATCTAGAACGAATACTGCACATAAAACGCCTCTCAGTGGTATGCCTTTACTTGTAGCGTTATCAGAAGGAAAGTATGTTTAGTTCATATATAGTAGACCTCATGCACAACAATTGTATTTACTACTGCTGCGCGATCGAGGCAGTAAACGAATGTAATCGAAATCTATGTTTAAGGTATTGATATATTCTATCAACATATTAGGGAAGCAGATGCATAATTGTGTAAATTACTTTTAATTTTATCTAAATGGAGGTATTTGTAAAATGATGGCTTTATAACAACCACTTTGAATAGCGGAGATATAAGGGCACCTTGTGGTACACCAGTATGCACGAGTATGTAGATTTCTTTGTCGAAACGTATTATAACTTCACGTGATCACCAAATATAATCTGGATTTAGTGTAACAACATACCATTAAGGAATTAAGGATATCAATCTGCAATTGTTCCATATCAAGTCATTACTATCTATTCTGTATGTATAAGACTAAGCTTACAGTGTTTTTATTATTCCATCGTAACCCTCACTACAAGGACCAAGCTTTAAATATGAAGGTGATAATAATTGTATTGTGTGCTTGTACATACGTGTCAGTAAGTACAATTATGATATTAAGTCAATTTACTTTTAAAAATATAAGGTCCTTTAGATCGAATTAAATAAAGGCGTTGAGATTAGCCGCCTTGATGAACACTGTTTAGACTGTGTGTGCACAAACATAAGTGCATTTTCTATTCTCTACTTCCTAACTCTGGGCAGGTATTGAGAATCTCATGACAGAAAAATCCAATAACTTTTTCTGGCTCGACTTGGGGCTCGAACTCGAGAACTGTGGAGGAGATAAGAGAATGCGAATTCCCTACCTTTGCACCACCGAGGCAGAAGTAGAGCCCACCAATATCGAGGCTCCGTAGGTTGGACTGCCACCGCCCGTGAAAGAGCAGAGCCTCCGTCTTGCTAAAGGCCACCCGTAAACCCAGCGCCTCGATACTCCCGACCACCTGGGAAACCCCCAGCAGAGTCAGTTTAACATAGCCAATGATGCTCAACCTAGGGGGTAGGACACCAGGTAGGCCTAGTCGTACGCCATGCTCTACAGAAGTGGACCAAGACCGAATCCCTGTGAGACACCGCACGACATAGGCATTCATGTAGTCTGCAACCAGCCGCTACAGGTAAGTAAAAAGATACTCCATGATATTGGAGCGCCCGTCGAGCACAGCTATATGGCACAATGTAAATAGCGTTGGCGATGTCCAAAGACACCGCCAACAGCACACCGTCGCCTACGACTTCCTCAGCCACGGCCTTCAGGCGTATAATGGCCCCGACCGTCGAACACCATTGCCGAAATCCGAACTGAGCATCCGACGAGACGGGACCAATCGTGAATTAATCAGAATTCCAACTTTTAAAGGAAGTTCTCACTTTCCTTACTTCTCTAGATTACTTAGAATTATAGTAAATTAATAATATTTCAGATGTTGGAATTCATTATAGAAAATTTTGAAGTGGAATACTATAACCCAAAGTATTATAACGTATTCAATGTCACTGCGAGAAGATTAAGTCGAAAGAGTCCATATCTTCTAAATTTTTATTTTGACACGTGCTTTTTTATGGGAAACAATTTAATGGTACGTAAACACAATTGGGTCTTTGTCATGTTTCTTTAATATTTGTATTAAAATTTCACAATATCTTAATAATTTAATGATTTCTAATGATTGTTAGGATTTATACACATATTATCTTGATTTTTACACATATTTTAGAATTTATACACATTTTAGAATTTATTCGATAACTTTATTATATTAAGTAGCACATGTACTGTATTAAATTATAATTATACAAAGTAGAAGTTATAACTTACTTATTAATTAATTTGATGTATTCACTATATTTTACAGTTATTTATATTTTGTTTACACGTAAATTATTGGTAGATTAATTTAATTAGTTTTCAATTTATTATTGCTTTAATAAATCGCTGATTTGACTAATGCCCCGCCATTATGAAGTTATCGTTTTGTTTCATTCGTCATGGTGGCGTGATATAGAGGTAGCTAGTCTGTAGAAAGTTAGCGCAGTCGGTGTCGAACAGCAGTAAGAATAACGCGTGTAAAGTAAAAATAAAACCAGTGTGAACTACGAAAAACGTTACGAGTTTTATTTCCACCTGACCTAATAGGTCAGAAGTGGGATAAAAACAAGAATTATTTATATTTTCTTGTCACGCCCGCAGCTCGGATAAACGTAAGTAACGTGCTTTCCTTCTATTCTTTATTATAAAATTAGAAAATAGTCTAAAATACCGCTAATTTAATCATTGAAATGGAGCCATGTTCAATATTATTTCTCTTTACCGTTTTACTAGTACGAACTCATTGTTTAATACAAATTAAACGAATATATATTAAATACAGACACAGTTATAAGATGTGAATACCATGTTAAATTTTCTTTTTCTTTAGACCATGTTGAATTATATAATAACCAGTACAATAAAATTTCAACAATTTTTTTTTTTGTACAATACAGATGGAGTAAATTGCTTAGATTCCATTCTAAATCAAATTATATACAAATATGGCTGTCAGAGTTTAAAATTAATTTTGTTGCTACAAGGTGTTGCTTACATAAATAATATTAGCTAATATTGTTTATTGCACGTTGAAAAACTACACAATATGTTTGTAAAACAATAAACATAATTAAAACTATACCTATGACTAATATTATCTTACTGATTACAATCGTTTACATGTTATAATCCCGAAGTGTCCTTGCATTTAGTGGATACTAAGCTTAACGTTTGAAAGTTTCAGGTTACACTATAATGGATAAGGCCCGAGGTAAAGGGTTCGATGAAAGGGAGGCCCGCGTTGAAGTCTCTAACGAATCTAATACCCGAGGTAAAGGGTCCAATGAAAGGAAGGTCCGAGGTGAAGGGACCAGTGGAACGAATACCCGAGGTAAAGGGTCCACTATTATTGACGTCCAAGGTAAGGACACTGATGTGAACCAAACCCGAGGTAAAGGGTACACTGGTAGTGTGACCAGTCGAGGGGAAGGACTGGCACACACGTTGGAAGGCGGACTCGAGGTACAGAGTCGCGATCTGGATGACTCGGATTCGGATAGAAGTATGCATCAGGCTAGGCGAAGGCGTAATTACGCTGCTTCAGATGAGGATTAAAGTGTTATAATTGGCGAAGATCGATCAATGTCACGTGGCCAGAAGACTACACGCTCGAGGCGCAAGCGTCAATACTCTATATCATCGGAATCCGGTGATGAACCCCTCAAAGGAAAAGGACACGGAAGGAAGCATCAGATGACAGGTTCTTGATAGATAAATTTCTTACTATTTTAGAAAAGTTTAAAGGCTCGGATAAACCCAAAATTACGTATAATACAAATGTGATACCGGAGTTTGACCCTCTATCCAAAGACCAAACAGTGTTAATGTGGTTGACTAAAGTTGAAGAATGCGCTGAGATTTACGGCTGGGAGGAAAAGGACATTATCCATTACTCTTTGCTCAAATTAACCGGCGTAGCTAAGACATGGTATCAGGGTCTGACTTCGATACATGGTCATAATGGAAAAGAAAACTTATAGAATCATTTCCGTGTAGAGAGGATTATGCAGAGCTTTTAACAGAGATGTTAGCTAAGAAAGCAAAATACGGGGAGTCATTGGAGCATTACTATTACGCGAAAATTAATTTACTAAATAGGTGTAACATATTTGGTAGAAAAGCAGTAGATTGTCTTTTATATAGCATAGAGGATCGCGCTGTAAGGATTGGTGCTCAGGCAGCTCAATTCAACGAACCAGAGCAGGTACTTAATTATTTCAGAACTGTTAAAAGTGGTCAGAGCAGGGAGAACCAAGATTCGATGCGGAGAATGTATGACCGACGTTTTGGGAGCAACCCCAGTCGGTCAGGTCCATCAAAGCCAGGTACGAGTAGCTTTAATTCGAATATAAAGTGCTATAATTGTGACACCGTTGGTCACCCGAGTTACAAGTGTGACAAACCTTTAGTGAGCTGTACAGTCTGTAACCGGTTGGGGCATAAAGCTGATAACTGCTTTAGGAATAGAAAGGCGTCAACCACAGAGAATGCAAGTCCAAGTAATGAACCAAATCAGAAGCAGGTATCGGAAGTTACAAGTGAACATATAGGTTTACATAAATATATATTAGACATCAAGATCAACGGATCGAAAACCTCTTGCCATGTCGATCTTGGTAGTCAATGTTCCCTAATTAGAATGAGTGATGCCAAATCTCTTAATCTTGAGATTAATTCTCGACAAAACTTGCCTTTATTTCGAGGTATCGGTGGTAATTTAATATGTCCTATAGGAGTCGTCTTGGCTTCTATCGAAGTCCAGGACTTAATAGAAACTATAGATCTTTATGTAGTAGAGGATTATGTATTGCTTCATCCCGTCTTACTAGGACACTCGTTTACTGAAAAACCTAATATTTTGATAATTAAAACCCCAGATGAAATTCGGTTCCAACGAATGCCACCAAATAAATTGGATGTAATGGCGCTCGCTGACATGGAGCTTCCCGGAAATGCCTTAAAAGCAATCAAGGTTTGTACTGGTGTCCAATTAGATTGTGATATTTATGTGAATGGTACGTTGCGGGGTCCCGAAGGTAAAGAGTACTATTTATTTCCTGTCCAGTATGAGATCAAAAATGGACGTGGTGCAATTCTGGTCTACAACCTATCACTAGTTCCTGTCTATTTTAATAAGGGGACTCTTTTAACTAGATTCCTCCAAAGAAACTCAGCGCCGTCGGGTAAAATTTTAAATTCATTTAGTGTAACATTTGATGACGCAGAAATGGAAACCTCAGTAAATTGTAATCCCGGTTTGAACGAACACCAGCGTCAATGTTTACAGGATTTGCTTGCGCAGTATAATGGTTGTTTTTCTAATGGGTTACGTGACTTAGGATATACACAAATCACTGAAATGACAATTGAACTTACCGACGCAGACCCGGTAGTATATCGCCCTTATCGCATGTCGTATGCTGAGCGATCACAGGTTAGGGACATGATCCAAGAAATGCTCGACAGCAGCATAATCAGGGAATCTTCATCACCCTACGCGAGCCCAATTGTTATGGTTCAGAAAAAACAGGTGAGAAACGCTTATGCGTAGATTATAGAGCTCTTAACAGGAAAACTAAGAAGGACCACTACCCTTTGCCACGCGTGGAAGATCAACTAGATCTACTAGCAGGTAATACTTTATTTACCTCCTTAGATTTAGCTTCAGGCTATTATCAAATTGCTATATCCGAAGAATCTCGTCCAAAAACTGCCTTTGTGACTCCTGACGGACAGTATGAATATAATCGTATGCCTTTTGGTTTAGTCAATGCACCGTCTGTTTTCCAAAGTACCATAAATAAAATCCTTTAGGAAGCCAGAATTAAATACGCAATCATTTACATGGATGATATTCTTATTCCGTCTAAAGATTTTGACGAAGGTCTTCAAAGACTAGAAGAGGTTTTGTGTCTGCTAAAAAAAGGTGGGTTGACGTTAAAATTGAGCAAGTGCCACTTCTTTCTCGACTCTATAGACTTTTTAGGTTTCGATGTGAGTGCTAATGGTATCAGGCCCGGTAGCAGAAAGGTTGAAGCTGTCTCCAAATTCCCAACTCCACAGAACCAACATGACGTGCGGCGTTTTCTCGGTCTTTCGGGTTTCTTCAGACGTTTTATTAAGGGGTATGCCGTAATCACGGCACCATTAACAGATCTATTGAAGAAAACTACTGTATGGGTTTGGAGCAACGAGCAAGACAACACCTTCACTAAGGTAAAAGAGTTACTTGTAAATCGACCAGTACTTGCACTGTATGATCCCAAGGCCGAAACCGAGTTGCACACAGACGCCTGTAAGGATGGCAGGTATATTGCTGAATTGAAACAACAATAATATACTACAGGTAATATCCTACTTCAGTCGCAAAACTAATATTGATAAACGTAAGATGCACTCCTACGAACTCGAGACGCTAGCAGTTGTAGCCTCACTGAATCGTTTTCGTGTTTATCTGGTAGGTATACCATTTAAAATCATGATAGATTGCAACGCGCTAAGGTCAACATTAGTAAAGAGAGATATTATCCCTCGGATTGCGCGCTGGTGGGTCTTACTCCAAGAATTTTACTGCACTATTGAGTATCGCCCCGGAACTCGAATGGCGCACGCAGATGCACTTAGCAGGAACGCCGTGGACGACCCGGTTAGTGAGCTACATATTTTAGATGTCTTATTAATACAGCAAACAGATCAGGACTGGATAGCTACGGTCCAATCCGCCGATGAAGAAGTCAAGAAGATCAAAAGTATTTTAATGGATTCCTCCATGGAAGAGGCTCTTGAGGTACGTAAAAATTATAAAATAAAGAATGATAGTGTTTTCCGGGTCGTAAATGAAAATTTAAAATGGTTCGTTCCACGAACTGTACGTTGGCAAATCCTGAAGATGAACCACGATGATGTCGGTCATTGTGGATTTGAGAAAACACTACAGCGTATTAAGGAGCACTATTGGTTTAAAAAGATGCGACGATTTGTAAAAAAATATGTCTCTTTTTGCCTAGAATGCGCTCATCACAAGACCCCAGGTGGTAAACAAGAAGGTGAATTACACCCTATTGAAAAGGTTAGTACGCCCTTTCATACCATACATGCAGACCACCTGGGACCATTTATAAAAAGCAAGAAGGGTAATTGCTATTTATTAGTTATTGTCGATGGTTTCACAAAATACGTAAGTATCAATCCACTAAGGAACACCAAATCTATTACTTCAGTAAAGATAATCAAACAATACGTTAGTTACTTTGGTGTGCCCACTCGTTTAATCACCGATAAAGGTACTAGTTTTACTAGTAAAACATTCCAGGATTTTGTCAAATCTTACGGCATAAAGCATATTCAAAATGCCGTCGCAACACCAAGGGCAAACGGGTAAGTCGAGAGATTTAACAGAACTATTTTAGATGCGTTATCCACTTCAAACCATGGTGGTGATGATAAATCCTGGGATGAACACATCTATGATATACAGATTGGCATTAATACCACAAAACATAAAACAACTCTGAAAAGTCCTTCAGAATTACTGTTTGGGTTTAATGTTACCAGTAGAACTGAAGGTAAGTTGCATAATTATTAATGAGACTTTAAATAGAACCTCAGTCGAGGAACTAGAAGGCGTAAGACAAAGGGCAGGTGAAAAATAAAAGAACAACAGGTAAAAGACATTATTCGTTATAATCAACATAGAAAGGCTCCAACACAGTATAAGGAAGGTGACTTGGTACGCGTAGAGAGACAGGTCCCACATGACGGTAAATCCCAAAAACTTGCTGTCAAATATCAAGGATCATACCGCATAGTAGAAATGCTCCCTAATGACAGATTCCTAATTAGGGACACACCTTTAACTCGTAAGCGTGGTAAACAGTATGAAAGCATTGTTGCTATAGATAAAATTAAACCCTGGATAAATTTTAACGGAGACTTAGAATCAGATTCATCTGACAATGATAGTACAAGCGAAAATGAAGAGGTATGTCCCTGATTTATCAAATACAGCAAATAGTACGTAGTAGTTATAATGTAAACTTTTAAGTCACATTGTCATATAACAGTTATGTAAACTCAACAACTCATGACGCATGCAAATTATGAATTTTTTTAGTAATAAGTTAAGATGGTAATAATGATATAATTTAACAAAAAAAAAAGCGAAGGGACTCGCTTCAAACAGGATGGCCGAACTGTTAGGATTTATACACATATTACCTTGATTTTTACATATATTTTAGAATTTATACACATTTTAGAATTTATTCAATAACTTTACTTTATTAAGAAGCACATGTACTGTATTAAATTATAATTATACAAAGTAGACGTTATAATTTACTTATTAATTAATTTGATGTATTCACTATATTTTACAGTTATTTATATTTTGTTTACACATAAATTATTGGTAGATTAATTTAATTAGTTTTCAATTTATTATTGCTTTAATAAGTCGCTGATTTGACTAATGCCCCGCCATTATGAAGTTATCGTTTTGTTTCATTCGTCATGGTGGCGTGGTATAGAGGTAGCTAGTCTGTAGAAAGTTAGCGCAGTCGGTGTCGAACAGCAGTAAGAATAACGCGTGTAAAGTAAAAATAAAACCAGTGTGAACTACGAAAAACGTAACGAGTTTTATTTCCACCTGACCTAATATGATGTACATGTGCGTGTGCGTGTAAGTAGTAACAATCTACTACTTACACACATACGCACACACAGTAATGCTACATAATCATTTTTCGAATGTGGAATTTTAGAAGCGCAAACTTTATGCATTGTAATATAAGAGGTGTGAATTCTTTACCTACAAATGTGAAGCGCATATACGATTTCAAAATATAAATTCCACATTCATTTATTTTCATATCTCATCATCTCTAAGGTGGTAGTAGAGGCTAGATAGTTTTAAGCAACGTGTTAGAACACTATTTTGAGAAGAGCTGATGATGTTTTGGAGATATGCTCTATCGAAATGTTGCAAAATGTGATGGACGCCTATATTTACCTCCATTTGTATTTTAGCTAAAATATTCATTATATGAAATTATAAGCGGTCGCAATATTCTGACTCCAATGCGGATGGAGTATCCTATGTGCGACTTCTTCTATAAAGATCCTTATATCGGTACAAGTATTAAGGATCAACTACCCAAAAACTGGTCATGTCCAATTCCACCGGTAAGCAATATTCAGCTTTTATTTAAATATTTAATTGAGCTAGTGGTAGAAACTTAACAGTAATTCGATAATTTTTCGTACGTTATAATTCTGGATATTAATGTAACTACCTGAAAAGAGGTACAAGGTTTTCTCTTCATATATTAATATATAAACACACTTGATCCGCATTTTGTAAGATATATCATGTATTGTGGTATGGATGGTATGGAACAGTAGAGAAATGTTCCATTTCATCTTCAAAATCCAGCATCGTTACGCGCTTATGCCATGACTCAATCTGAACAAATAAACCACAAGAATGATTTTTGCTTAAATAGACCTAATTTTTAAAATATGTTCATTTTATTACTTATTTTTTTATTACGTTGAATAGGCACTAAGAAAATTCTCTGAGTCACAGCAAACTTTATTAACATAAAACTACGGACACGAAAAGTACCAGCGACTTCGTCCGCGGAGACTTCGATTATTATCTATTTTTAGACCTTTTCTACTTACTGCCAATATACTTCTATAAACTATATTGAAAGATTTATTTCGTTCAGATGATTATATAGGTTATTTAAATCTTTTTGATAGAAACAATTCCACCATCTATTCTTTTCGTTTTAATCTAACGGTTTATGCATCGCACGCCGAAATAGCTCTCAGATAGCAGGATATTGTCAACTTATCTTTGTAATGTAGCCGATTAACTCAATATTGTTATAACTAAAAGCCTATATGGTGTTCTGATGTAATAACAACAATACTGTATAGTTTCATCAAAATCCGTTCAGTAGTTTTTGCGTGAAAGATTAACAATATCCATCCATCCATCCATCCTCACACACTTTCACATTTATCAAACCTATTATAATAAATGTGAAAGAGGATGGATTCACACAAATTTTTGTCCCGTGGGGGATAACACACTCGACGCACTGATATTGGCGAGACGACCGCGTCATTGAATAACCGCAGTAAAATATGTAATACTTGGCAAGGATCTTTAATGTTTACTACGTGAACAAATACTACAATAAAATAAATATTTTCAGGGTGTATGGTTTTTTCCGAATCTTACGCTACACCTGGAAAATTTTCCATTCATACCGTTTACCTACTCGTCATTGCATGTCAGAGGCTGCAGCCTTTTTGAAGGATATGTGAAAACGGAATTAATATTCAGATACAAAGTGACTACTTTAATAAAGCAAAAGCTGCCAGGAAGAAACTCACGCAAGAATAATACAAAGCGACCAGCGCAATGATGCAGAAGCTTACAGATAAGAATAGGCGCAAGAACAGCACCAGGTCCTGATGATATTTCTTAGATGTGCATTTTACTGTTCAGCAATAAAAGCTTGTATACCTAACCTAGACGACATTGTAAATCTGACATCCTGGGTATTTAATTCTATTTAAGGCCGATATTTTAATCGTCAGATGGCTTAGGAATCAATTTCTCAAATTTCCTAAACAAAAATAATACATATTTGTATGATGATTGAAAATTTATCTCAGCTTTTAATTTAAATATGGCGTGATTTGTCATTTCGTTAATATATACGTTTAATAAAATTTTATTCAATTGTGGTCGATGTCTATGAAAATATTTATGAAAATATGTGATGGGTTTTTATAAGAGCTATAGAAGCCATAACAATGATATTTAAAATTTTATCTGTTTGTTTGAATGGGTATAAAAGCGCCCGCGCAAAATTAGGTAAGCCTAGAAGTCGAAAAACATGAAAATAATAGTTAGTTACCTACTTCAAAATGTCACGCATACGAAGCCATGAGCAAAATTATGAAAATGAAAATTGCAAATTCCGGGCTTCTAAATATTTAGAACAGTAGAGTTTACATGCTTTAAACACATATAAACAAGAAATTGTTATACCTCTCGCATTCATTTGGATCCCAAAAAGCATAATTAAAATAAACTAGGCTTTGTCGTATTTTAAAATATATTTATAACTTCATAAATTCGTATTTTATTCCATACCCTCATTATTCCTATTCGATATCCTATCTATAATCCTAACTAATATTATAAAAGCGAAAATGAGTTTGTTTGTTTGTTTGTTTGTTATCTTTTCACGCCTAAACCACTAAACCGATCATCCTGAAATTTTGCATATACGTTGTCAGGTGTACAGAAACGGACAAAGGCTACCTTACATCCCGAAAAAAATTACTGTTCCCGTGGAAAACAACAATAACGTTCTTATGATAATAGATGGCGCCACGTGTCTTTCGAATCATGATTGAATTATATTATTACAAGCAGAGTACAACCCGAATTGATTGTCAAATTCTAAAATAACGCGAGCGAAGCCGCGGGCAAAAGCTAGTAATATTATAAAGCTGAAGAGTTTGTTAGGTTGAACGCGCTAATCTCAGTAACTACTGATTCGAATTGGAAAATTCAGTGTTGGATAGCCCATTTATCGTAAAAGGCTATAAGCTATATAGCATCACGCTATGACAAATAGGAGCGGAGCATCGATGAACAATGTTGCAACAACGAGGAATATTCTCTTATGTGATGCAGACGAAGTTGCGCGGATCAGCTAGTCCTTTATACATAAATGTCGTTCTAAGAGAGCACTACCAATGATTGCTAGTATATAGTATCTAGTACTACTAATGGTAGATAGTATAGTAATGGCTCGCAGACATCGGCGTCTGCTAGTTTGGTCTCTGCAGTGGGGTTTACGATGGAATGATATTTAACACTGTAAGTTTTGTCTTATAAAGCATAGATAGTAATGACTTGATATGCAAAACTTGCCGATTGTGATCCTTAATGATATATTATTATACTCCAGACTATATCTAGCCATCACGTGCAATTATGATACGTTTCGACAAAGAAATTAACATATTTGTACACACTGGTGTACCACAAGGTGCTCACTTGAATCCTAGCCGTCTGCTAGCCGTGGTGACAAATTGCTAGCATCGCAAGTAATGAAAGGAAATTGATAATAATAATAATAATATTTATTTGCATCAAACATGGTATATAAAGATGTTACAATTGTGACATAAGTTACAGATGTTTAGCTTAACATAGCATGCAATACATTTAACACATAGTCTGGTAGGCACAAAGTTACAATTTATTTTCAATAAATTCTTTTAGACAATAAAAATTATTTTCATTTAGCCATTTATATAAATGTATTTTAAATAATCTAGTATCTAACCCTTTTAAGTGACAAGATATCTTATTAAATATGCGTACACACATCACTAGACAGCTTTTATTATATTTCGTCAACCTTGCAACATCACTAAGCACAAGTCTATGGGGGTCTCGTCTACTCCTTGGATTTATCTCGTCTGCTTTCTTAAATAATTGTTTATATTTCCTTACAAAATTACAAATTTCATAAATGTAGAGAGACGGTAGCGGAAGCAAACCAAGCTCTTTAAACTTCGAACGCATTGGTACGACTGTCGGAGTGACACGCGAGGGTTTCGAGTTTGACCTCAAGGCGTGCACCTGTAATCTTTTAAATGTACATATTATATAGTTAACTATGGCTTTAACATTGAAGTAAAAATTTGGATGTTAATCTACCTCGTCGTCACAACAGATTATAGAAATTGAAATTAAACAACTTTATACGAATTATATCGCATTGTTTATTTTTTGTATAAAATACTATTATTAAATAAATTTTTAAACTTTAAACTACTATTGTTAAATACTGGTGCCAATTCTGTTGTCACAAAATTCTCTAAACTTAACTAAAAATCACTAAAATTATTTTTAGTCCTGTCACTTTTAACGATTTCAGAATACAAAATGTCATTTGAGAGGACTAAACTAAATTTTAGTGATTTTTAGTTAAGCTTAGAGAATTTTGTGACAACAGAATTGGCACCACTGTTTACTTCTCTTCTTCTCCCTAGCCTTTATTATTTCCAAGTCACTTGGGATCGGCTTTCTAGACTAATCGGATTTGACTGGATATCAGTTTTTACACGGAGCGACTGCCATCTGACCTCCGCAACCTGAAGGCTAACGATACCCTAAGGCAAGACCGGTTTCAGGATATTAGAGGGCACTGACTTCTCAATAACGACTGCCATAGATGTTCATGGCAGCCGGGATCGACGGCTTAACGTACTCTCCGAGGCACGTAGCAGGCGATAATTGTCAATCAATACGCACATAATTTCGAAAAGTCATATAACTTAAGTCACAAGTGCGCGCCGTAGGTTCGAACCCGAGACCCTCTGCATTGCAGTCTGTTGGTCTCCCCACTGAGCCATCGTTATCTGTTTACTTCTATTTAAGCTATTTAAATTATAAAAACTATTTAGATTTAATTTAACACTTTCCCCGACGTTTAGGTTGAGTTCAGCAACCATGTTCACGGGGAAACTCAGAGTCTCCATGTATAACATTCGTGTAAATATAACACAATATTTGATAATAGGAATTTACGACCAATTAAAACTTTCTAATCTCTTAGGGCTCTCGACCATAATAATTTGAGTTTTAGAGTTATTGAGCTACTTCAATCAGAAACACACATTTACATATATTTCCTGGTATATGTGCATAAATATATCATAGATCCGCATTAGTTATGATGTTTATAAAATCTGAAACGGATAATCCACATAAAACGCCACCTAAGGGTATACCAGTACTTGTAGCGTCACTAGAAGAAAAAGTATTTTTAATTTATACATAGTCTCATACACAGCTAACGTATTTTATTTTATTTGGAAAACAAACAGTATCTTAAAACTAATCTAACAACTATATAAACATCTTTGAACCATTTAGACGTTTTCACATTTTAGTATTTAGTGCTTGATAACAATTAGGCAATAAGAACATGCACTGTTTAAATAATTATAAAACGTACTAATGTAATCTAAATCTATGTTTACGGTATTGATATCTTCTATCGACATGCCAGGGAAGTAGATGCGTAAATGCGTAAATATGTAAATTATCTGTCTTATCTGATCGGAAAATATTTGTAAAGTGATGGATTTCTAACAACTGCTTTGAGTAGCAGATGTGGTACACCAGTGTGTACGATTATGTTAATTTCTTTGTCGAAACGTATCATAATTGCACGTGATGGCTAGATATAGTCCGGAGTATAATAATATATCATTAAGGATCATAATCTGCAATTTTTTCATATCATGTCATTACTATCTATGCTGTATAAGACAAAGCTTACAGTGATTGTATCATTCCATCGTAAACTCCACTACAGATACCATGCTTTAAATATGAAGTTGATAATAATTTTATTGTGGGCTTGTTCATACGTTTCAGTAAGTACAATTGTAATATTAAGTTAATTTATTTTTATAAGTATAAGGTACTTCAGATTGAATTAAATCAAGGCGTTAAGATTGGCCAGTTTAATCTGGTCATATTCGCAGCAGATATTAAAGTGCACATGTGTATACGCAAACATAAGTGCATTCTCTATTCCCTAGCTCTCCCAACTCGATGTGACGGCAATCCAATATGACTGGAAAGAGATCAGGCGCAGAATCAACGGCTTTACTACTGTACTTGTCGAAGCCCGGGGGTGTTCAACACCACCACCACATCCTAACTCCAGGATACTTTATGAGTAGTAGAGCCTCGCTGATTTCAGCATGAATGGGCCGGCTCGACCGGGAAAGTACTACCCTCTCACAGAATATCGACGTAAAACAGCAGTGTTCCTACTGTTGTGTTTCGTTTGGTAAGTGAGAGTGCCAGAGACCCAATCACCCTCTTTCCCCCTTCCCGCTCCTTCTCTTTCCCACTTCCTTACTTCCTAAAGGGTCGGCAACGCGCAAGTGATGCCTCTGGTATTGCAGGCGTCCATAGGCTACGGTGACCACTTACCATCAGGTGGGCCGTATGCTTGTTTGCCACATTAGTTGTATAAAAAAAAATGCTAATGAGAATATCTTGTCAATTTTGACCCAATAACTTTTTCTGTTTGACCTGTGACTGAAATCCGTGATCGATGGTGCAGCGACTACTGAATACGACTTTATTCAGTACCTCTGCGCCACCGAGGCAGTATTTTTATATTATCCATGTGGCAAACAAGCAAAGCGCACTGGTGGTGGAATGCGGATATCGCAGCTAGCAACACCGGGGGGATCACTTGCGCGCCGCCAATCCTTCATACAGTAGTAGTTGCTGCTGCTGACAGCACATCGTCTCTTAAAGAAGCCTGGAAGCCTGTTTAACTGTAGTGTTCCTGCAGTTAACCAGGCTTCCAGACTTCCAGGTAGGCAACCATACAAGGTGGTTTGGCTGCCGTGTTCTGTAGGGTGGAGGTATTTCCCTGGCAGCCTGCCCTAGTTTGAGCGTAATTCCAGCATTTAACGGAGATTCTCACTTTCCGTGATTGGCCTTGTAAGCCTATTTGGGTAGGCGTATGGATGTACATCGAGAAGTGAGCGTGCCTTATACAGCTTCGGTATCATACTGGAGATATGGGAGGCGGCTTCTCCGTTGGCTTCAGCGAAGTTTTCTTTAGCAACTCCCAGAGTTGCGAGTGGTGAGCCGCTTTATTACTCTGGTACCTATCTGGAGAATAGGTATTGTCACTTGGGCACGAGGTAGCTCGCTTACGAGAACCGGATCTCTGAGGTTAGGATGGAGAGTCCAGATTTGGGGACAAGACCTGTCTATAACTGGTCCCGGAAGGTGCTCTCGGGCACTGGAAGGTACAGCGGCTCCACCTAATATAACCTTGAGGGTTGGTGTAGGGAAACGCTATATCATAAACTGGACTAGTCGTAGAGAGAAGGGGATGTTTCCGTGACTTTCTAGATTACATTTTATTACAGTAAATTGAAATATTTCAGATGTTGGAAGTCATTCTGGAAAATATTGATGTAGAATACTATAACCACAAGTATTATAACGCATTCAATATCTCTGCGAGAAGATTAAGTCGCCACAGTCCATATCTTATCAATGTTTATTTTGACACAAACATTGTTTTAGGAAACAATGTAATGGTATGTAAGCACAATTGATTTGTTTTTTGTCATTTTGCTGCGTGTGCGTGTTTTGGAAATATGCTCTGTCGCTTTAGATACAGAAATGTCGCAAAATATGACAGAAGCCTTATTTACTTTTGTTTGCCTTTTAGGTCAAATTTTCTTTATATGAAATAATAAGTGGTCGTAATATTCTGACTCCGGTGCGGGTCGAATATCGTCTGTGCGACTTCTTTCATATAGAACCTTACATCGGTAAAATTATTAAGGATCAGTTCCCTATAAACTGGTCATGTCCAATTCCACCGGTAAGCAATATTGAGCCCTTATTTAAATATTCAGCTAGTAGGTATTTTAATGTGACTTATTTTTATTTTTCTGGTCTTTTATAAGTATACCAAATTACACAACGTTACCGATTTTCTTCATACAAAACGGAAACTTCATATTTAAAGCCTAATTACTTAAAAAGAAGTACAACGTTTTCTCTTCATATAACCATATATACACACTAAATTTACAAAAGCTACGACTTTGTCCGCATTTTGAAAAATGTGCAATATTGAATGGATCGATGGCGTAGTGGTTAGTGTAACCGACTGCCACGCCTGATGTCGATTTCCGCACTAGTCAAACATTTCTGTGCATGGACATACATAATGGATAAACATACATGTATATATGTATGTTTATCCATTGTCTGGTACCTATAGTACAAGCTCGACTTAATTTGGGCTAGATGGTGTTGTGCGTATGTAATAGAATATTATACAAAAAGACTTTGTGGAAGATCATAATGTTCCATTTCTTTAAAATACAGCATTGTTACGTGCTTATGCCATGATTCAATCTGAACAAATAAACGAGATAGCCTTTTTGCTTTAATGTCCTTTAGTTAATGGAAAAAAGCAAAGGAAACTTATTTAAGTAGGTCTATGCTGCATGTCTGAAAGTTCACCATAATATTCTCGAAGATATGTGAAGTCTGCCAACCCGCACTAGGCCAGCGTGGTGGACTATTGCCTAACCCTTTTTAAAGTGAGAAGGGGCCCGTGCCCAGCAGTGGGACAGTTTAATACAGGGCTGATATTATATTATTATTATTATATACCTAAATAAGTTTTTTTGCTTGTTTTTAAATAGAGAACTCCTGCAATAGGAAAGTTCCCTGTGTCACGGGAACTGCATGTTGGCAAACCACAATTAGATACCTAGGGAACTGGGCAAGGAACAAAAGTTTGTTACGTGAACAAATATCACTACACAGTAAATATTTTCAGGGTATATGGATGTTGACGAATATGACGCTATACTTTGACAAATTACCATATTTACCGTTTACTTACTCGTCATTGCATGTCAGAGGCTGTAGCGTCATAGAAGAGTTTGTTGAAACTGAATTAATACTACGATACAAAATAATCACTTTAATAAAGCAAAAGCTGCCTTAAAGAACTCGCACAAGAATGGTACAAAGCGACCAGCGCAATAACGCAGAAGCTTGCAAGTAAGAACAGGCGCAAGAACAGCACCAGGTCCTGATGGTATTTCTTATATGTGCATTTCATTGTCCAGCAATAGAACCTACTCGACATTATAATATTGTTATCCTGTGTATTTCATTACATTTAGGACCGATATTTCAATGGTCAGTTGCTTACTCGATAAATTAATTTGTCAGAATTTCTATACAAAACTGTAAATTTTTATATGGTGATGGATAATCGGCCCCAGTCTTTAATTTGGACACACTTGAATAAGTTATTTTTGTTCAATCTATACATTATTATAGTAAAATTGTAACCCGTTGATGTCTGTACATAGGAGATATTTAAGAAAATTAATGTAAGGGGTATAGAAGACAAGAAGAAGACCTATAGAACCTGAGACAATCATTTCAAGAATTTTGTCTCTATGTCTGTATGCTTGTACACGCACCGCGAAAAATCTATTGTATGAGTACAATGCGGTTTGTACGGATATATTTCTGGAGTGCTTTTTACCTTAAGGGTCAGCGCCGACGGACGGAGTGGCGGCGAAGAGACTAATTCAGTAACAATTTAAATTCAACCTAAAGTGCTTCAGAATACAACTGTATTTGATACAACGAAATAAAATGACGGCTAGCGACTCAAACCGCGTTCATTTTATATCGTTGTACCAAATACAATCGTATTCTGAAACAATTTAGGGTGAATTTAAATTGTTACTGATGTAGTCTCTTCACCGCCACTCCGTCCGTCGGCGCTGACCCTAAAACGCTGCCTAGAGTTCGATAAATATAGACAAAACCTACCTACTTCCAAAATCCACGCATACGATGCGACGTCGCGGGCAAAAGATAGTTAAAATAATTTTAAGTTCTTAAGTATTAAGAACATTAGAGTTCACACGCTTTCAACCACATATGTATGTACATACATACAAGAAATTGTGTAATTAATACCTTTCGCATTTATTTTAATCCTACAAAATATAATAGAAACAACTAGTTTGTTTCAATGATCTTTTGTGCTAATAATTATCTTTTGTTGATTTGTCATATTTTAAAATTAAATTATTGAGTGCTTACATACGTCTTTTTATTCTATACCCTAATTAAACCTATTCGATGTCCAATCCTTTATAAAAGAGGTTCAAAAAAGCACCTAGCAACTAACCTAAATATAACTTATTAAACTCACTAATCATTAGATTTTGACGTTTGAGTAGTAGAGCCTCGCTGATTTCAGCATGAATGGGCCGGCTCAACCGGGAAAGGACTACCCTCTCACAGAATATCGACGTGGAATAGCAGTAGTCCTACTGTTGTGTTTCGTTCGATGAGTGAGAGTACCAGAGGCCAAATCACCCCCTTTCCCCCATCCCGCTCCCTTTCCTTCCCACGTCCTTTCATAAAGGTTCGGCAACGCGCAAGTGATGCCTCTGGTGTTGCAGGCGTCCATAGGCTACGGTGACCACTTACCATCAGGTGGGCCGTATGCTTGTTTGCCACCTTAGTTGTATAAAAAAAAGATCATAACTGTTAATTTGTGACTTAAATGGATAAATTATTTAGTAGCTCTACTTATAGTAGATAGTCCTAGTTGAGTAGACCGTTGGACTGCCACGCAGAGGTCTCGAGTTCCACCCCAAAGCGTGCATCTCAAACTTTTCGAAATTTGTGCATATTATTAAATAGTAAATTATCGCTCGCTTTAACGGTAGGGATAACATCGTAGGAAACCTTCGAGAACATTATAGAGAACATCTATAATGTTCTCGAAGATATGTGACCTCTGCCAATTACACTGGACCAGCGTGGTGGACCATGGTAAGCCATGGTTTACCACGCTTTCAAGTGTTAATTGGAAGTGTTAAGACATTTCTCACACTGAGAAGAGGCCGATGCCCAGCAACGGGACAGTTTAATACGGGGCTGATATTATTATATATGTATATGGTAGATAGTTTGATAGCGTGGTTGTGTCGATACCTTTCCAATGTCTGCTAGTAGCAGTTACCAAATTCTATCTTTGCAAGCAATAAAAGGTATATTGACTACAACGCATTTGATTTTTTGTTAGGATAGGCCATGAGTTTCTTGCAGGTTTCTTCTCATAGGCTCAACCCTTTGCCTGAATCTAGCAACTAACCTAAATGTAGCTTCAGTAACTTAGTAAACTCACTAACCTATGTACTTTGACGTTCATAAGTGTTACTTTGTGACCTAAATGAATAAATGATTTTTGACTTTGACTTTGAATACGCTTAACCACAGCCAACTCAAGTATGAGAATACGTCCATCCCACAAAAGTTCGTAGCTAAATAATCTTGTAAGTATTGTGTTCTTGAAGATATAATAATTTTGCAATTCTATACACGGGCATTTCTATATCAGCAGATAGACCAGTGTCTATTTGGCGCTGATAGTACTTGCCTTGCTTTTTTGATGATTAGAATCTAGCCTAATTTTGGATACAGATATTTTTTTAAAGTACCAAAGTATGAAACACTTCTTATATTGGAAAATTAACATCAAAAGAAACAGATCCACATAAATTCTACCAAGGCCACGGAGCGATGGGTAATATCCATAAATTGGTAAGGATTATATCGGAAAGTGTTTGGATCCGAATATAAGGTTCTACTTCTACGTTATTTATTGACATACTTATTCTTCTTCGCCAAGTCATAGCGAGATTGGGATTATGCTTACAAAATATTTTATTTGCTTTGTTTTAGAACAGAGGTTCCCAGACATTTTTTGTCTTAGACCACTTTAAAAATGTAGCTGGTTCCGGTGGACCTCCTGCAGCTACATTTCTATCATATTCTAAAAAAAATTATAATTTTTTAGTAATTCTGAAACCACGGTACTACTGGTACTGAATATGGAATAACAAGCAAGGTTTAACAAGTCGCTCAGTCGAGCTTCTTAAAATATTATCTGCCTACATTGATAGGTGAAGTCAAGCCAACATTTTATTTCTTCACTATCGAAAGCAAATACATTTTCTTATGGACCCCCGCTTACGAATTGTGGACCCCCATTTTTTGTCTCGCCAACGTAGTCCCCCGTCTCCCGTGAATCCCTAGGGGTCCACCTGGACCACTTTGGGAACTAATTTTTTAGAACTTCATTCGTTTTTGGAAATAGAAGCTTGTGATGGCTCGTACTTACCTTTTGAATTATGGGTGCAAGAGTTTACCCACGGCTTTGCTCGCGTAAATGTCAGTTAAGATTGGTTTGTAGCAGTACTCTTTTCTGGATGAAAGGTACCTTATGTCCTTTTCTATTCTCCTGGCAACGTGTATGCGAAATTTTATGATTGTTTGAGTAGTTAAGGCGTGAAAGCGTAACAAACCGCCAATTGCCAATGCCAATTTAAATTAGCATTGGCATTTTTTTAGTGATTAATCACCTGCATGAAGTATACTCCCACTGCTGGGCACGGGCCTCTTCTCATTGTGAGAAGGGTTAGGCCATAGTCCATCACGCTGGCCTAGTGCGGGTTGGCAGACTTCACATATCTTCGAGACAATATGGAGAACTCTCAGACATGCAGATTTCCTCACGATGTTTTCGTTCACCGTCACCAATGGTTTCCCATTAGGCTACTATTACTTTACTGTAGGTGATTAAATTGGCATGGGTTTCATATATATTGTCTTGCGGTTGCCTTGATGCTGCCGAACGACACACTTGATATATCTTGCTAAATGAACAATCCTTGATGATTAGAATATATTTATTTTCTTGATACACGAGTTTATCTTGCTAAAGACTTATTGTAAAGTGAATAATTGAAACAAATAAATGTATAAGTATTGTAATGCGCTGACGCGGTCAAGTGCGCGGTGTGTAGCTGACGCGGTAACTTGTGAGGTTAATGAACCGAACATATATAATACTAGCTTTTGCCCGCGGCTTCGCTCGCGTTAATTTAGAATTTGACAATCAATTCGGGTTGCTGCTTGTAATATATAATTCAATCATGATTCGAACGACAAGTGGCGCCATCTATTATCATAGGAACGTTATTGTTGTTTTCCTCGGGCACAGTAATTTTTTTCGGGATGAAAGGTAGCCTATGTCCGTTTCTGTACACCTGACAACAACGTATATGCAAAATGTCAGCATGGTCGGTTCAGTGGTTTAGGCGTGAAAAGGTAACAAACAAACAAACAAACTCATTTTCGCTTATATAGTATTAGTTAGGATTATTTTCATAATTGCATAGCGAGGCGCTCATAGCCAGTTGCGCTCACTGATCGGTAAACGATTAGCGAGGTTAAGTAACGTTGGGTGCGGTCAGTCTATAGATGGGTGACCGCTTAGTGGTATTTCATCTGAGCGTCTCCGTGCTTCGGAGGGCATGTAAAATGTCTGACACGGTTGTTGTCAAATTGACAGCAGTCGTTAAGCCATGTCAGAGGCTTGAACAACTCTTGATAACCGATTGGCCACTAACCACACGAAAAAGAAAAGAAGAAGAATAATTTCATCGCTGGCGATAAGATAATGTGATTAGTGTTCGTCACAAGCGGACACAGACATGTACCTAATTGTTTATGACCCGATGCTTCGTACCTTTGCATCTTATCTACACGTAAGCTACTGTATAATTGGCGATGCTCAGAGGCTGTTCTATCCATGCATTATCATGATTGATCGCGTATTAAATAATTATGTATAATTTTTAAATTAAGCAATGTTGGCCTGGCCTATCGCTAGTACATCATGGTCTGACTCACCTCTTTAAATATAAAGCGCTGAGTCAGACCATGATGTCCGTTTAATCACTCGCAATAGCAAGTGATTAAACGGACACCATGTATGCCGGTTTTATGCACTGTGATCTGATAAATTGTTTGAGATACCTGATATTACACATTCCAATCGTACAGTTCACCACTAGGAAGGTATTTACCCCGCATACA